>CM061094.1:14572500-15825000 GCA_030770545.1 Macropodus opercularis | reverse complement strand
CCTCGTTGGTTTGTGAAAGTTGGACATTTTCAGCAGCGTGCAGGTCAGAATCACTACCATTTATTTTTAGGACTAACAGATGGGCCAAAGAGATTTGATGAATCCTATCACGTAAAGACTGTGAAATGTCTAGAAATGCACATAATAGAGCAATTTAGAGCTTACTTCATAGCATTAAAGAGGATTTGTAACCATTGAGCAGTCATTGAAGTTTTAAAGACATAACCAATAAACACATTATAGTTAGAGAGCTGTCAAAGCCTTATGTGAAGTTTAAACTTCTCTTCCTCGCAGTCATTGATTCGTAGCCTAGTTTTGTTCTATTTTAAAAATGTTGTAAAATTAGACTTTTTAAGGTCCCAGAGCACAATACAAAAATTATTTGTTGACTCTCTAGGAAGTTGAAGTTTCAGTCTCTCTGATAAAGGATAGATGAGGAGGCTAAAGCAGGAGATGGGGGAACTTAGGTTTGAGGGTGGTCATGAAAACACCTGTTAGGTGAAGATTTAATGGTGCCGTGTGTGTGAATTCATGTGTGACACTGATCTTTGTGTAAGGAGTCGCGCCTCACACACAAACACACATTTACAGATTAAAGGTGGTACAGCTTAATGCTGGGTTGGCCAAACATAGTGGTGTCTAACCGCAGGCATTTTCTTGGAATCCATCTGACATAGATGTTTGACTCATAGGACTGTCATTCATTTGGGTTTTTTGAAATGTGTAACCGAGGCATGAATAACTAATCTCAGGTTGTTGTGAACTAAGTATTTTCATTGTGAATAAAATCCATGTTAAAAATACATCTTTCAAATTTCTGACATTATTTTACAATAGAACATTGTCACCCCAATTACCATTTAAACTTTATCTAATGTCTTTATGCACAATATCACTGTGATCAAATCAGTAATACCTTATGTATCACACAATTCATCTGATACCAGATAAGAACAGCAGAGAGAATAGACTCACAAAGGCCTCAAAGGTTCTCTGTTGTTTTAATGCATCTCTCAGGAAGCTGGAGTCTGTTTCTGTGGGGACCTACAGATTTGGCTTTATTACACCCTTTGTTTTATCCTACTGGCTTCTGATCACTGACTTTACCTTTCATCTTCCATTTTACATTTTTCTGCACTGTCCCCCAGAGATCATTCTTAGAAACTAAGGGTCTAAATCATGGCATGGTAGTTTTTTCCATTTCTGTATCATGTTTCAGATTTATTTTTATAGCTGTTATAGGTTTTTCATACCACAATAAACTGATATTCACTTTGTTACAGTACGTATTTAACTGATAACTTAAAATGTTATATTGTAATATCGTCTAATGCCACATCATAAAAAATACTACAGTTACTGCTGCACCCTTGCTGTTTAATAAGCTGCCTCATAGGCCTATATTTACAACAAATGCCCTTGTGTGCCCTTAGACTGCTTCAACCCCCGGTGGCTCATTTCTGTTCTGAATCTTGACTTCGGGCCTGTCGCTGTCGAAGACATATGATCCAGATGTCAGCACATATGACAGGAGCCACATAAACCTCACCACATCTTCTGCCAGCTGCACATGTGCATGCAGAACTTTTGTGGTCAATGGGAAAGGGCCTTTTTAAGCTTATTCAGTGCCTCTACTGAGACTAAACAGTGGAAAGCTGGTAGTCATCAACTGTCTATGTACATATTCTCGAACGTGACATGTTAAACTTGGAAAAACACAGCCAGAATGTCTTTGGTTTGGTTTCGTTGTGACCAGCTATGATCTCTTGATGATGTTGGACCTGGTAGAAAATGATGGCTAATCTTGTGTGATTGTATTTCTTTTAATTCCAAATCTCCTTATAAGTCCTACTTTATTTTTGTTTTGTTTCTAAAATCCAGAATAAACAACAAAATACTAACTAGTTTGTGGCAGATAATAGCAGCAGTGTGTCACAGCTACAATAGCTGCCCCTGACTCTACTGATATACGTAGCTTGGATTTGGAGACTGTAAGGGATCGAACACAGTTCAGTTTTCAAACGGGGCTCCAGCTCCAGTTTTTGAACTAGACTTGTGTAGACTTAATCTTCGGGCCACAAGTGAAGAAGCTTTTATAGTGTGTAGACACATAGATGTTTAGATGATTCTCACAGATGTACATTATCCATTGATATGTAGTTGGAGGAATCGTATACAGCTTTCATTATCGTAGTTGTGTAGCTTTGTCTATATATATATATATTCACTGAAGAGCCTCTGGACCGTTTTATCTAGTTCTACTGCCACAGGGTGCAATTGCAGGCCCAAGGAGGGTAGCACACATTCTAAAACTGTTATTTGGCAAGGCTTCAGAAAAACTAAACTCCTGCCCTTCTGGCTGCTGGTAGGCTTCACTGGCTCATGTCTGCTGTGTTTGACAGTACTTGTTTAGAGGGGCTAGATTACTTACTCTGTCTAGACTCTGTCGCTTTATGAACCATTTCTACATTACTACATTTTTACGAGGCAGACATTAGCTCCATTTCTATCAGAGGTTGGCGGCTATTTGGCTCTGCTCTTGTCTGCAAAATGTAAGGTTAAGAGATATCCTGGAAGTGATAGGTCTCTTTGGGAATTGAGTCCAACTGGGAGGGTTCAGCTCAGTGCCGTTCTCTCATTTCTTCACTTTTTTGTAAACCCCTCCTGTAACAGAATTTTTAATGGCCCTAAATGGGTGACTTATCTATCTGTTCCAATTTCCCTCCATAGGTTTTTAATTTCCTAATCAGTCTTTTCTTTAAGCGTGAGGAGTCAAGCAGTTCTGATTCTCCGTCCTATCCTTGTCTTAGCTATTCTCCAATACTCTGCTGCTTTATTCTGCCTCAACATCAGCCACTCTCGTTCTTGTTCCCTCCCTCCTTGCATAGCAAACTCTTCCTCCCTCCCTCTCTGTCTTTCATTCATGCACCGGCCTCATCTCGACTACGTGTCATGTGGCTCTCCACACCCCATTTATCTGCCTGGCTACTCATCGGATACTCCCAACTGTTTTGTAAGTAGTTAGCCACCTTTTTTTATTTGCGCTCTTCACTGCCCTCTTCTTCCTGAACATCCAAGCGACAGCAACTGTTGCTGTGTGCTCAGTGTGGCAGAGGCTTGCCAGCATACGGATAGGCTCAGAGACACAGATGGACATAATGATAATGTAAGTCTTAAGGGATATACAGGGAAAAGATTGTGTATAGGGAGAGCTTAGATGGATCAGGGAGAAGCAGAGGCGAGGGAATCAGAAGTCATTCCATATTATGCATTAGTATCTTCCTCTGTCTCAAGTATCAAGCATGTAGTGAAGGTACGCTGATGGGACATCATCTAATCAAGCAGGATGTGTGGTTTTGGACACGCTGGCTTATGTGTTTATACTATGCACTCGTTGCTGCTGCTTTAGTCCGAGGACGCTGGTTAGGGATAACAATTAAAATGTGCAATTGTTCATATAATTCGACACAAAGATCAGATTTTTTTCTTACCCTATTCTTATTTGCTCATTGCTCTGTAAAAATGGCATTGGAGAGTGAAAGAGACAGAAGTGCCTTCTGTAACTGACATGGGGAAGGATTTTGGAAACTTTCCTGCCAGCAGTCAAGTTAATACCACATGATTTGTAGTTTATTGGTCACTATTTTTATCTATGTTTAATAATCCCAACGTCCGGCCAGCACATTTCTTCCTAATCATCCTTAAGCATACATATACACACATCTGTGTATGGGTAGCTGAGGCTTCCAAGCCTCTGATATATTACAGTTAAAGCAGTTATCATTGTAGAGATATTATTTTAAACTGCCTAGAATTGATTTTGTTTTGTTGTAGACATTAAATGATTGACGATTGACTAGCTCACTTATTTAAACATATGACTATGAACTCCATCAACTGAGCTGTTCTTGAAGTTGCACATGGATGAATTTGACGTCTTTTCCATACCTGGCTGTCATTGTAAACCACATAAACATCCTCCTTTTTTTCAGTTGCCAATGCTTGAAAATATTGGTCCTACTTTGTAGTTCTGTGTTTGCCTTATATAATCTTGGCATAATGGATCAAGCCCTTCTTATTAATGCTACTTCTGTTTTACAATGTTCTCTACTGTAATTTGCTTTTAAGTTGTGCCATCAATCACTTTGTCAGGGCTTGTGTTTTTCATGCTGCTGGGGACTCTTAGAAGAAAATTCAAATGGAGGGCATGTTACTGTTTGGCACAAAGCTCTTTAAATAACCTCCCTAAATGCAGCATGCTTTAGCAATCTCTAGTACACGTCAACAGAATCTTAATGTCAAGCTTCTTGAAAACCATAAGCAACTTGTTATGGTGGCACCCATAGTGAATTATGATGAGTCACGATTTCTTTGTACAGCCTCAGTGTTCATGGGAATAATTGGATATGAAATGTGCTTGAATTATTATTATTATTATTATTATTAGTGTCATTTTTTCTTACTCTTTGTTATCTGTCCCTTCAATGCAGACTCACAATGGTAGTTGTCACTGTGCAGCCCTGTTCATCACTAGCAGCACCCAAAATGCCACTAAAAATGCAGAGTTTTGAGGTGGTTGCTATGGAGACAAGGACAAGGTTGAGCATAGTGTCAGAAAGTAATGTCGAAGACAATCTGCTATACTGATGACTGCATTGAGCAGTAGCTGCGTACGATATTCATGAAGCTTCCACCTTCATTTACTCATGTGTTTAGTGTACGTGTCTCCTGATAGCGTGTCTCTGTGGTGTTGCCTCTGCTAAGCTCAAGATTTTAAGTTATGATTTATTTGCGGCCTTCCTCTGAACCCTGTTGTTGTATGGAAGCTTCCGGTGTGTTACTGTACCTAACCACAGACATTACACCATATTTAAGAAAAACACAAGTCTAACATCTTCAGAGAGACATGTATCCCTTCAGATTCACCCCTTTAAATTTAGTTTAGCAATAGTTGTAGACAAAGAGTGACTTTTTATGATTTTTTTTTTTTTGGTATTTTCAGCACAGTTTGTGTATTTGTAACGTAGGTTCTGATATTCACTGGAGCACAGTTAATGATTGTTATTAACCTCCAAACGTTGTGTCGCTTAGTGAACGTGGTCAGGAGATGTATTCTGCTTGCATTCATAAATTATTATCATAGTTACTATTCTCCCTTACTCCTGTCCAGTAGGTGTGATGTTCATTCAGAGTATTGTTTATACCAAACAAAGACACTCAATTCAATTCCTGTGTTTTTGCATTTCACAATCATCATGTTATTGTCCTGTTTGAGCTTCACTGTAACCTAGGCTGGCGTATCTGCAGTTAGATTTAATGAGCATGACTCACCCAATTACGCTCACGAAACCCGGTTGTGAACTGGGGCAGCTAAAGGTGAGCTGGCAGGTCAGGGTGAGTCATTTGACCGTTGATGCTTTGCACAATCGTGACACTAAAGTAAAACCCAGGGTCTCTGTGATAAACCCGGCAGGGAGCTTTATTCACATACATGCACTACAGATACACATCGAACCTTCAGCCATAGCAATAATCAGTGTATCTATTTTCAGACCACTCAGTCATGCTGAAAAGAAAAAAACACTCAGACACTCAATTAAAAGTCTGTTTACAGCATAGCATGCCAGGCAGAAATGCAAACTGTTATTATAGTGTCAAAGCAGCGTTGCACACTCACGGCATCTCAGGAAGTGCTCAGAACAGACTAACCGATAGAGCTGGGAGAGCTGTGGAAGGGAAATCACAGGTAGCAGATGGACTGTTGGAACCAGTTGTTGTTTACTAGATGCGAGCAGGGATTGTGGTCAGCAGAACTGACAGGCATGGACACCACATACAGAATACCTGTGATTTAAGTCAGCTGAAATGTTCAAAACAGCAGCCTGACACCAACAGAAGAGATGGAGAGAAACTGAGTGAGTGGGCAGGTTGACTTTTTGCGTTGTCTGGCCTCTGGGATTAACTGCAATCTGAAACAGTCAGTTTTCTGTTGTGTGCTATCCTGTACTTTCCATCCCAAAGCTGAACAAGGCTCTGAACAGTAACCACCCAGTCCTACTAGGTGATAACCTTGGATGATTGGTGCTGAGCAGGTATTGTTGGGTTTGTGAGGAAAACAGGTCTGTACTGCCGGAAATGTCATAGATGAGAGCAGGGAAACACTTGTTTTTTGAGTGACAATTCATCACATTTTCTTTATTATGGAAAAACTCTTCTCAATACACACCAATAGTCCATTTTAAAAGTTTTAGACCATAAATTATAATTGAATGCAGATGTTAATATTTCTGCACTTCTGAGAGCATTATTGATGATATACCGTTATTAACATGGTCATGGACCTATTATCTTGCTAATGATCTCTGTTTCCATATGTCTGGGTGCCAGCTATGTAAAAACCAGCCATCTGTGTTGTTGTGTCTCAGCAGGTTTAGGTCCCTCCGCTGCTACCACTGCAGATGTTACTGTGTAAATGTATTTGACCTTTTACAAAGAAACACCAGACACCCCTCTTTTTGTTTATTTTAGACTTAAACTGTATTGAAAAAAAATAGCAACATTAAAGATTTTTTTTTGCAGTTTTCTTTGGATTGAGAAGGAAGGTACAAATCTTTACTGTCTCTAAAACAAATCTTTACTGGAGCAATTTTACTTTAACTCAGAAATTTAAGCTAAACCTTAATCACAGTTGTTTATTATAAATGCAGGGAATATTTCTGTTTGTAATTATTCTTTAAAATCCTTGAGGGACTGATGATGCAACAGTTAATCCGATACAGTGTACTGTCTTTTACATATCTGCACCACTCCATGGAAAGAAATGCACCTATAGTACGCAGCAGGCTCTGGCTGACAAGAAAACACTCCCCCACAACCAGAAAATGTGTGAAATCTTACGTTTTTCCTCTTCAATGGGAGCCGCCAGGCGTCGTTTCACACACTCACACACCAAATCAGATGGTTTGGGGCTGGGACGATGAAATGCTTGTTCAGGCAAAAGCAGAGGTAGTGTGTTTTGGGTGAACACCCACACACAGCCTCAACGAGAAATGATGAAAGTGACGGTGTCTGACTTTTTAATTCAGTTTGGCTACTTTTATAAGAAAAGCGACAGGTGATCACAGCTGCTGTTTGATATTTTCAATGCTATTGAAGTAAACTAAAGACATAAAAGTGTGTGGGGAAAATAGAGAGAATAGCTTCATACTCTTAGTCAAATACACTTGGGTGGCTGATTCAAGTAAATATTTTCGTTGTTGTTTTGTTGTTATTCATTATTCGACACTTACTCTTTCACAACTTTCTAGTTTTAGGACACAAGTAACACAAACTGAACGTTGAGCTTAAATGTAAAGCCAAACAATGTCAAGCCAGATGCATCTTTATTTTATTATCCTCGTAAGCCTCTCATTTTTCTTCATCACAGTTTGGCACATTCTGGAACAAAACACCAGATCTCACATCGCACAAAAAGACAGCTGTGAATGCTTTTCAAACTAGAGCCAGATTTCTGGATTAGTGCAGCCAGTCTCCAGAGAATATGGTAAGCAGGCAGAGAAACAGACAGAGCTATGGTTAAATCATTAGCAGAATAAGCCTCTCTAGTGTTACCAACCTCAGCCTAACACAATCCAACACCACATAGAATTTCAGTGTCTACAACAAAAATGGCTGTGGTAATTGGGAACTGTTTTCAAATCTGTTCCCACTTCGCTTTTCTCCCAGACTCGACTACTATAGCAGAGGCAGGCAGTTGTTCCTCCAAGAAAGTAGGACAAGAATTTTCCATCAGCTTCTCTTTTGTCTCAGTGCTTCCTGTACTGTATGTTCTGCATATGTGTTCAGTTTTGTCCTTGTGCATCAGACAGCTTAAAGGCCTGGATATGTTAATTGAGAATGTAAATTCATAAAACCTAATGGTTAGCTGTTCCTATTTCAGCCCCGCTGCCTCCCTTGCCTTCAAATACTCTCTGTCAAATTGGCAACTGGTGCAGACCATGCTGGCAAATGCAAGTGTGAAGCCAGTCTTGAAGCCAAAAGAATATTCTGTGATGCCAACTGGTTGCCGCTCACTGCACCCCCACGGGCATCCCAGGAATATCCAGCTCTCAGTGCGAGGCCACTCTGTGTTTCCTGCTGCCAAACAAGTCTCGCTTCCTACGAATGGAGGGAGTGAGGATGTAAGTCAAGGAAGTAAACCCTTCTCGAGCTCCAGTCATCACTAACCTGGTCCTGACTAATCACTGTCAGTTTTACAACGCCGCGTGGAGTCCGTGAGTGAGAATCAGTGGGTGTATGTTGGTCTGGAAATGTTGGCAAGAGGCAGAGAAAAGAAATGTGAAATAAAATCTCATCATGACATGCTTGTTATATATAGCCCTGCTGCTGGATTGTACATTAATGCAGACGGGCCAGTAATTTAAGGTCGAGATGCTTCAGCTTTTACTGTACATTTAACATGCATGGACTGAATGAGTAGGCTACAGGCTCATGTCCTCACATTGTGTGTGGTAATTTATTTAACAAGGCCAAAGACGTGTGGTTTTACCTGGGTGAGAAAAACCCACTGAGCTCACACAGAGCAGTCTGTTTGATCTTCCCCTGGTTGTTTATGGGGTATTTTGACTCTGGATTGATTAAGGTGTTATTAATTCATTAAATAATTACCAGGACACAGAACTAGAACATAGCTAATGTTTTCAAGTCTCTAATCTGCAGTGATGTCGTGTATAATGAATTCAGCCTTTTTTGTTGTATACAACCAGACTGAACACCGTATATTACAGCTGTACTTTCATGGCCATGTCTTGCTTTACAAATTCTAGTTCTTAAAGCAAGCTGCATTAATTAGTTTAAAATACAGTTGGATATCGTACCTATCTTTAGCCCAGCATACATTAATATGAGTGTGTGTGTGCAGGGCTTCAATAATTAATTTTGCTAAGAAACTCTGTATTTGCAAGTCTTTGGAGTGACGTGTCTGTGTCCATAAATCTGTGTGGTGTTTGTGTTCTTAATGCACTCCCACACATCTGGCAGTGTCTGCTCTGCCACTCGGCTTGTGTTTGTCTGGAGGCCATTGGGTTGGTCTCCCAAGAGATCCGTGCTGGATCTTTCCCAGGCCAGACTGCAACAACTCTCCCAGAGCTTTCAAAATACCAAACATTAGACAGGAATGTTGTTGTTTTCTTTTTTCTTCTTCCCCTAAAGATTCTTAAACTGTCTTAAATTTCTGCAAATGCTTTGCTCTGTCTGTCTCATGTGAATATCCTCTGTAGCACATATGTCGTTCTCATTTCAAAAGGCCAAGTTCCTGTAAACGGTCTTTTACACCTGAATTTCACTACTTCTGGGAGGCCATTGTCTCATCTAGCTTTACATTAGCTTTTCCAAGTTGCTCAACTTGGTTGCCACGTTATTATTTGTACCAATGCCGCTGCTAAAGTCATGCTTTTTGCTGGTTAATTGTTCTCATCTTAGGTCACTCCCAACTAACAAAAACATCTAGTGAACTTTACTTCTAACTCCTTTGTGCGCATAATTCAAAGCTGCACATGCAGACACATGTGGCCGGCTGTCTAGCCACTTAGTTCATCACACAGGATTTAGTCCATTACACCCAGTCCGTCTTGTAATTCATCAGAAGGAATGACCCCTTAAGCAGCAGCAACTCTTTTTATGCATCTCTATATGTCAAAAGTGTTATGTCATCAGTGATATTGGGGACAGAATGTTAGTAGTTGTTAATTTTCCTTGATATATTATCGATATGCATTATATTACATTATATTTTTAGTTAATTCTGTCTCCTTTTGAGTTTTACTGTTTCTGTTGCATACTCATACTGATTCATTGGTATCTGTGTGCATTTGTTTTCCTTTAAATTAATGAACTCAAGACTCTTCAGCTAATAAATATTTATTTTATGCTAGATGCTGCTTATCAGGTATGCGGCACGTACATCTGCTTAATTCTCTTGGTCTATACTTGTGAGCAAGGGCATCTCAAAAACAAGACCTATCGATTGAAACTGACGATGCCACCCTGTGAGCTGCAGAATTTACTGTTTGTTTACAATTACACACAGACTTTAGAGTTGACCTTTAAATGATAAGAGACGCCTACAGTGAGAGATTAAATCTGGCTTCTGTGGCGTATCAGCCCGTTTTCACTTTTATGTTTTGTATTCTAAGTAGCGACGATGTTCAGTTATTTTTTGTTTTCTCACAAATGATGCTATATTTGATTGTTTGCTAAATGTTTGATTCCACTCCAGTTGAGGTTATCAGCTACTGAGGGTCACACTAACAGTGGGATTATTTTGACAGTATCTCTCAATAGTGTACAAGTTGTGGTTTAATGTGAAAGACATCAGCTGTGACACGTAGTGGTTTTGCTGCACTCGTGTACACTTTCACATTTACTAATGTGACTCTGGAGATTTTACTGAACCTGTCACTGTCATTTTGTACAGTATTACTCACACTAAAAGAGACTTATGGTACGCATCAGGACCAAGTAAAGACACCAGTCAGTGTAGTTTAAGGTTGCACTGTCACTGGGTGAGAAGTTTGAAGGTCATGACTTTAATCCCTGGATGAGCTGAGAAAATCTGAGGAGTAAACGAAGTAGAGTGTCACTTCAGGTAATACGCGTAGAGTGTCTTTCATTAAAATCCCAAACCACTGCTGAGAGTGTGTAGCTGTCCTGGTTATACACCAGCACACCTCCTGTGCAACTGAAGTCACAGGGAAGGAAGTTAAGGTTTCGCTAAGCAAGCATGGTAGGTGAAAGAAATGTCATTATTTGTTGGCTGGAGAATTGCTCTGCTGTTATGATTGACTTACTTTGTCCAAAGAGCACAAAGTAAAACATCTTTCCACCTTTACCGTTGTCTGAATAGACATTGTGCACAACAAGCCGTGTCCGTCTGCAAACTGTTCCAATTGCATATCTATACCGTTCTTCTCCAGCCCACTGTCATGCTGTCTTAACTCTCTGGTAATGCAGTAAAAATAATTTTCCTATCTGATGTCTTCAGCTTTCAGCCTCAGTTATTCCATGACTATGTACCAGGATCAACGTCCTGTGTGTGCAAACTGAGCTTGTCCTTTTACAGACCTTTCTCTGGAGAAAGATAAAGAAACATTTATTAAAGGTCAGAGTGCTATAGGCTTTTAATTGTAGTAGAAGAAATATTTTTAACTAGCTAAAAGAGACTAAATAAGGTGTTATGGACAACCTATTCAAAATAATAGACTGACGGTGCATCATCAGTGCTTGGATAAAGGATTGAAGTATTTGTAACTGTAAACATACTAATATCTGTTAAATTCTAATTGCCACATATAAGTGATATGCTCACAAACTATTGTTGAGCTACTTTTTACTTTTTGTTGCACTTTTTTTTTATGTGGGGTCTTGGGGGTTCTCTACATTCTCCACCAAGCCAAAATCCATTGGTTGCACAGTGGAATGCTAACATGTTAGTGCAAAAATAACTCTGTGGTGTAGTGGTTAGCACCGTCATGTCAAAGCTAGAAGTAACAAGATTCAAAACCGCTGTCTGACCAGGTGCCTTTCTCTGTGATGTTAGTGTTTTCTTCTCTTGCTTCCATTGGTTTTCTCTGGTCATACAGTTTAATTAGTAGCTCTAAACTGCACTTAGCTGTGAATGGTCCTCTGATCAATGCCTGGCACCGGACAGCAGACTTTATGGATTCAGAATTACTCTGGGCAAGGCCTCAGTAGTTCCCCATCATCCTGATCCAGCATTTACTGAATGACTAATAGCATCTCATGCATGTTTGTATGAATGTGTGTGTATATTATGTCCACCACTAAGTTTAGTAAGCGTGACAGTTCGTCTGCCCTTCACCGCCTGCAGCGCTGCCTCTGCTTTAGGACTGACGTTTAGTGCTGTACTTCATCTATACATTGTATTTGGGCATTCGTGATTTTTGTTGGACTCCTGCGTGTGCACAAGGTTCTGCACTCCAGCACAGCGTTTTATTTTATTCCACGTGTTGAGGGAAACTTGTCAAGCTGGAGGATTGTGTTAATCTGTTCTCTCATCGTTGTGTGATTGCATTCGTTTTTGCTGCAACGCTGTGGGCTGAACTAATTTCTGAACTACTTCATTTTTAAAAAGTCACACAGAAGAAATGTTTTATGCATAAGTCTCACAAGGATAGCTTTCAGTAAACAAAGTTCTAAACCTCCAATTGCCCCTCAGACGTTATTCTTATCCTTGTGCAAATCTGGTTCTCACTAGGATTCTCTTGGTGGTAGTGGCACCAAGCAGTAGGTGTTGTGCGATATCTCTCCTGGCACAAAACCAGACAGTGTTTGCTGGTATCAGATCATAAGCAGATGGCCACAGATTGAGGGTCAGCACTGCATCTCCTCTGAACAACTAACGCTATACCAATAACTGCGGTTGCAGAAACACATATCCACAATGAGAGAATAATCTTCCCACTATATCTGACTGGCTTTTTAATGAATTGTAGTTTTTAGGTATTTTGTCAGGTGGTTGGCTCGTGTTTCAGGTTTTGGTGATGCAGTCTGATAAAGTATAAGCCCTTTTAAGTAAGTTGTGGAGAAAAGAGGGATAGAGTTGGCCAATTTACATATCTGAGGAGACTGCAAGTGTAAAAAAACACAGCATGAATAAAAAGTGAGTAGGTGTGGACAAAGAGAAGGAGAGAGGAGCTGGGAAGTGTCTGCCACAGTGGAAAAATATCATAGAAATAGTAGAAAGAAACAAATATAAGAACAGTCTGGTACAGCCAATAAATAGCCATGAGAAGAGAAGACACTCTGAGGCAGCTTAGGTTAAAGGTGAGTTAATGAGTGCAGTACAACCTCTGAACTTTCACCTTTTACAGCTTCTTGCTATAGAAAAAAAATGCTTTCCCTGCCGGCACCAGCACACGGACTGTATTTAAGTAACAATGCTGATTGGAGAAAACATTTAATGTACCGCACTAAAAGTTTCCTTTGATATTCCTGTAAAGGGAAATTAACCACATACTCAAAGTCACACACAGCCTGACACAAGCACACACAATAAAAAAAGGTTTTAAATTAATGACAAATCCAAAAAAAGAAAATAAGAAACCCATCGATATGAATATGTACTGAACCAAGAAAAGATTTAAGAAAAGCCACTGACTGAGCTAACTGAACTTCCTCAGGCAGTATGTTCCACAGCCTCAGGGCCCTGACTACCAATGATGCGCCTTCGAGTATTCATCTAGGCCTTTGGAACAGATAAAAGACTTCTGCCAGAAGATCTCAAATTATATATGAATCTGCAGATGTACACTAGCAGGGAGAGGACACGGAGCTCTTTGAAAGTGCACTGATTAGTAAGTTCCTGCAATCAATTCTAAAAGATATAAAGTCAGGGAACCAATAGGGAGCAATTGAATATAGTAACTGAGGGTACCCTGCCTCCAGCGACAGCTGGGATCAGTTCCAGCTCTCCCACGAGTCCCCAAAGGAGAAGGGATGTAGATAATGCATGGATGGATAGAATATTACAATGTTATGTTGTAATTGGATTTTTGAGGGGCACTTTAATACCATGTAGTTGTAATAAAACCCAGAGTTGTTCATCAGTGTTTTTCTGATCATTATTGGATCTGGCAGACAGTCTCAATCTTTCCCCCCATGGACACATTACAATCAGGAATAGAGGCTGTGATGGATGACGCCAGATGTTTTTAGCCCGCCTAGTTTGCAAAGCACAGAATAGTATGTTGACACGTGTCATTGACCTGTGACAAAGCAAAATAACGAACACAGGGAGGTGCAGCTTATGCCAAGTGAACAAATAAACCAGGCTTTAGGAGTTTCTTATGATTGCCTTTTTTTCTGGCCTCACTGTGCTGATTCACCCATCTGAACAGAAGTTCAGCACCACAGCCCAACTCAAGGTACTTGCATCTGAGCAGTGGGAACAAATCTAGGAGGAAAACAAGGAGGTGTGATTTTCAACATTTAGCATTATTTTGATCAAAAATACAAATAATCAACGGTCTTCTTTCACAAAACTGCATTGACATGGCTAAATTATTATATTATAATTGCTATTTGCATTAAAGATGACCAGCACTCACTCTTTGTGATGGCAGACAGTTGAGACAGAAGAGCCTGGAGGAAAGGAACAGAGAAGAAGAGAGAGCATGTTTCCCTGTGACCTGCTGAGGCTGACATCTTTCAGAAATGTTGCAGAGTCAAAGTGATCATATGCACAAAGAATCCATGAGACACTGTCAATATTAAGGGACAATCTCAAACACATAACACGGCAATACTGTTATGATATAACGTTATGATATTGTGTATTGTATGTTGGTAGATAAATATGAGCGTGCTAGTGTTTTATACTAAATCAAGTTTATGTGCTGTAATTTATCACATTACAATTGTGTAAGATCTGTTACATAACGAAAGCTAGACAAAAATAGCAGTCTATTATTTGGCTGATGGCCATGAGTAGGAACACCACAGATGGAGTAAACTTCATATTCAACAAAAATGACAAAAACCGTTACATAACGATGAGGGATTGCCTTTGTCAAAAGGTCTCCCTCTTTTTTTGAGATGGAGTTAAATCTATGTTTTCTACCATACTGTAGGTGAACTAAAAATGCTTGACTGCATGGTTTAGGAAAGGATTGCTAGGCAGATGGATTGTTTCTGTCTCCCAGGCACAACTGTCATCTCAGATGAGATGTTGGGAGCTCTTGTCAGCAACAACATGGCACTGATTCATGAGAAACTAAAACGGACAGTAAGTTGGTTTTATTGACTGGTGGATGCACAATGATGAAAAGAAAACATAACTGGGTTTGTTTTTAGAGGGTAAAGACTGGGGATTCCAAGTGCACGTGATGTATAGTGCCACATTCCCAGAAGTGTGATCATAAACACTAAGAAACATTGGATTACATATCTTATTAGAATGCACCCTGGGAGCTGCGGTTCGAAATACCATCTGGCTGATGTGAAGAAAGTAAACACATTAATAAGGAAACTTTGTCTTCATTTCAAAAGAAAACTATTCCCTCTGCTGCTCTCTGGGAATAAGTAGAATAGTTACAAAGAAAGTCTATGTGGTGTAGATCCCATGCAAACAGTTCTCAATGTGCAAACAATTATTCAATATCCATGTTAATGCCACTTGTTTAATGCATTTCTCTGATGTCCATTTCAAAACATTCTTGTGCAACAGCTGAATTACAGCTGTGTTAAACAAAGTTAAATGTGCGTCTGTGCTATTGAGGGCAAAATGAAATTAGGCTGTTGTCATTCTAAATGAGCAAAATAGTTCATACGTTTCTCATGGACTCATACAGAGCCTTTGTTGGACTGTACCTTTGGTTGTCTCACTGAATACACAGTGCTTACGTTTCACAGCACCAGCAGGTTTGGAACAATACTATTTGAATTGCAGTGTTTGTTTCCTGTGAGGATGCGGTCCAACAGGATAAATCACCCCCCTCCCATCAGTAAAGTTTGATTCACCAGTTCCTGCGTTATTGTGTCTGGCCCTGGCCATGGTAATGTCTTTCCGCAAAGGATTTGACACCCATGACCTTTGATGGATAAGATCACGAGTCGCCCATCCCTGTCAATATCAGCCCTGTGATGAGTCATAGCCTCAGCTTTCTTTAATGAAATGCTGGCTTAGGTCACCCATAAAATATACTCATGTTACCTCAGATGACTTGAATGTTTATTTAGTTAATCAGTTATAGTGGATAGCTTACTTGAGCTGTTCAGGAAATGATTGCGAAACTTCTGCACATGTCATTATGTTTATTTGGATTTATTACCCAGAAGAATTTAATTTGTTGCTGTAAGTTATTTCAGTTTTTGTGTATGGGTTGTCTACTTTCCAGCGCACCACATCTAAAAGGCCAACTTTTGTCTAATAATCCTTGCAGCCTTTACATGTCAAACAGAGCTGAATAAGCTTTCTCCCCCCAGCCAATAGCTGGAATATTGCTTTAGCAAAGATCACTTAATCAGGCTTTGCTGGGTATGAGAGAGCTCAAAACTTTTGATAGGTCTATGAAATGCAAATACTGATTGCAGCCAGAGGAGTAGTGAGGAGCAGATGGAGGTCTGTAACATATTGTTCTGTACTCCCTTAAATGTGTTTTAGATGTTTTGGCTGCTTGAATGAGAGACATTACTGCTTCTAACTGCCACAGGCCCCACAATCATTGATTTACCTAAATGCATTCATTTTTTCCATTGGTGTGGTCAAGAGAAGGTGCTTCAAAGCTAACAATTCAAAACTCGATAAACTTTAGCTGTTTTAAAAATCAGACATGCAGTTAGTGGTACCGGTATTTAATGTTTTTGTGAGGGCAGTGGAATATATGTTTTGAACAAACTACAAAATGTAAACACTCTTATCTTTTCTACTCTATTGGTAAGGTGTGATCTAACGTAATTAGAGAAGAGAGAATCAGGGAGTTTTTCAAATTTCAGGTAGGACATTTTAAACATCTCACACTAGAAGTAGCACCTTGCTTCTGACCTTACTCTCTCCTTACTCACAGTTTTAATATTATTAACCCTTTGTCTATTCAAAGAATAATGTGCTTGTATAATGTGAAAATGTAGTAGTTGAACAGGCATTCATAGAATATCTTGACTGAAATTGGTTAGAAGCAGTAACCCATCATTATCCATGGTTTGATGTTAATACTTTCAAGAGCTCACTAGAATTGTGAGACTGTGGACTGGTCAGCTGGGAACAAGCTGATTTTTCCCGCCTACATTAGATTCATTATTTCTGTTGAAATGGGGCTTAAACTAAGGTTTTCAATCTTTGAATAAATTCAGATGAAAGTGGCCACAACTGCACATTTATTGAACAGCTAATAACTCTCAAACTCAGTCTGAAGAGGTCTGGTCTGTGTGAGTAAGTTTACTTTGCAGTGCAAGATGTATAAATTGGTATTGAGGACCTCAGGCAAAAGGTGCACTTCCATGGCATTTTTCACACTTAAAGTGCTTATGTTCTCAGGTGAAGTATTTAACATGCAAGTACTCTCTAGATTTTGGGCGAGGTTTTATTCACTGACACTATCAATGCCTTGCTTTCATATATAAATAAACCTCTCTAAAAAAGACAACAACAACACAGGACAGCAATTCTGATATAAGCTCTGCTAATCCTCTTCACTTGTGCCCCTCTGCTTTTTGAGGCCTTCATGTCCAGTTGTGGGGTAGAGGAAGCAGATGCACTACGTCAAAGAATAGCCTGGCTGCTAAGTGGAGAAAGTTTGCCACCTAATGGAGACACTGGAGCTCTGCATCTGTAGTTTAGCTTCACTTTTATAGATTCCATTACATAATTCCTCATGTAATCCATGTTTAATAATGATGAATAACTCTTGTTTCTTTTTGTTGTTTTTTAGGTCCTGTGTCCTCTACATTTGAAGCTTGAAAAGTGCACATTAGTGTACTACTGTTCCTGTAGCCCGTAACTTCATGGAGGGGTTTCCTGTCCATTGACCCACTGGGCTGCCTTACTGGACTAGCAGCCATGTCTGCCTGCAGTACCTTCACCGAACACGTGTGGAAGCCAGGCGAGTGCAAGAACTGTTTTAAACCTAAGAGTCTGCACAGTCTGGCCCCAAGTGGTGGGGGGAGGTCTTCCTCTGAACATAGGCCTCTAACGACTCGGCAACCCAATCCCATCCCTGCTGCTGTCAGAGCCAACCCTAACCTTACCAACAACACCCAGAGGGCTAGCACTGGATATGCCCGCTCAGGACATTTCCGTCCACCTGTGGCTAAGAAGCCCACCATTGCCGTTAAGCCTACTATGATGCTGCCCTGCTCTTCTGCAGGACTGGATTCAGATGGCAACCTACAACGACCTTCAAATGTATTAGAACAGGGCAAAACATCAGCCTTCACAGTTTGGAACCACAATGGGCTGAACCATAAGAGTTCTGGCGGGCCAAGTAACAACAATGAAGGGGAGGATGGTGGTGAGAATATAGAGTGTTATAGGCAACTTAGTCCCAGGACTCCTAGTGGAAATAACAACAGTGGACTAACGGATGTCCTAAAGGAGATTGCTGGGTTAGGCCCTGGACCTTGTCCAACAGCTATTTGTGGCTCAAAGGACTTATTTTGGGGACGAATCAGTAGTTCATATCGACGATCCTTGGAAAGAGGACTTCCAGCATCAAGCTGTCTGGCCATTGGTAGTAGCAGTAGTGGTGGTGTCGGTACTGCTCAGAAACGAGTATCTCTTAGTGACAGCACTGAAATCATCAGCACGGAGGGTGGGCGCTTCTGCTACCCAGAGTTTTCCAGTGAAGGCGAAGATGATGATGATGAGGAGGAGGATGAAGAAGAAACTGAAAGGGATGATGATGAACATGAGAGCTGGGATGAAAGTGATGAAGAATTACTAGCCATGGAGATTCGCATGCGAGGCCAACCACGATTTGCAAATTTTCGTGCTGCCACATTGTCCCCTGTGCCCTTTGCTGCAGGGAAGAAGTGGAATACTGTGCCACTTCGCAACCGTTCTCTGCAGCGGATTTGTGCAGTAGATTATGATGACAGCTATGATGAAATCTTGAACGGATACCCCTCCATGGATTCTAACGGAGTTCTTCTTCCCTATGGGCCTCATGATATGCAAGGCAGCGGTTTCCTGTCAAATTCAGAGTCTACCACTTCTCCAGAATCCTCGTCATCACTACCAGAGGATTCTCGAACAACTTCCAGTGGTGGGAGCAGTGCCCCGTGTCCGCTTCGAAATGGTGTGCAGTCCCCCTCTTCTTCACAGGAACCTGTGCACTGCACTTCTCCAAGAAAGCCAATCCACAGAGCACTGAGTCCACTGAAGGTGACTGAAACGCACAAAGCTGTCCTGGCCATTAGATTAGAAGATCAGGATGGCCGAGAAAATGCACCGATGCCCCAAGCCGTACCAGGTCAACCTGTGACTATCAGTTTTAGTCCCACTGAGGAACAAGCTAAACCATATCGTGTAGTAAATTTGGAAAAATCACTGATCTGCAAGCCTTACACTGTAGTGGATGTGTCCGCATCCATGGCCAGCAAAGATGAACAGATTCAAGAATCTGCGCCAAAACCTAAAAACTTTTCAATGCCTTCCAGTCCCACATCATTCAGTAGCACATCCTTTGGTCAGCCTCTGTCTCCAGCCTCGCCTCTTTCTCCATCTTCCCCTGTAACAGCAACATCATCCACATCTGCTGCTCTGCCAAGTTCCTCCCGGAAAAAATCAGGGAGCATACGCTACCAAGAAGTGTGGACATCAAGCACAAGTCCTCGCCAAAAAATACCTAAAGTGGATTTTGGGGTTGGGGTTAATCACGGTCCCTCCATTTCTGCTCAGCACTGCAGCCACAAATCAGCTCCCACTTCTCCCACTGCCGGACTGTCTTCCTCTCGAACTGTACCTGTTAAATCCCCAAATTTATCAGAGATTAAGTTTAACAGTTTTAATAATGCAGGCATGCCTCCTTTCCCCATCATTATTCGCGATGAGCCGGCCTATGCCCGCAGCTCCAAGAATGCAGTGAAGGTGCCTATTGTAATTAATCCGAGTGCATATGACAATCTAGCTGTGTACAAGAGCTTCTTGGGACCCAGTGGGGAACTCCCACAGCCAAAAGGTGTGGGTAATAGGGTAGTCAGCCATACTTATGAAGAGATTGGCTCCTCTGAGAGTGTCCAGTCTTCAACAGCAGAGAAGACCATCTCTGGTAAAAGCACATCAGAGAAAGCCTCTTTTGAAGAGATAAAAGCTCCACCTGAAGCAGCATCAAAAGCATCACATTTTCAAACAAGAACCACTACAGATTCTAGTACTATGACAAGTACAGCGATAAGCTCCACAGTTGTGGCTCCGTCGTCATCAACATCTACAAATTCCCCTGCCATTCTTACCATTATTGCAGATCTACCTAAACCCAGCTCTTCTGGTAATGCTGTTACAAGCACTAGCAAGACTTGTGGAGACACTACCTGCAGTAAGGAGAATGATAGAGACTTTGCTTTGTCTTCTGGGTCAGTGGCAAACCACAGGGAAGAAGCCAGTGCTGTGCTTTCACAGATTGTGGCCTCCATCCAGCCACCACAGTCTCCTCCAGAGTCACCCTCAGCACAAACTAAAACATTCAGTTCTGAAGAGCTGTATGCCCTTCCACCTGACGCTATAAGGGAGACCCTCACTCGTCCCAAGTCTCTCTTTTCTACAACTGATGGCTGTATTTCCAAGCCTAAGAAGGAGACGCCTTCAAAGGTTTTGTCTAAATCCCAGAGTGCCTCTGCTGCTGTCCCACTTTCCAGCCCTCGATCAGAGCCTACAGCTCCTTTTCCCCCTCCAAGATCTACTTCTTCCCCATACCACGCCTCTAACATTCTCCAGAGGCACTTCGGCAACTGGACTAAGAGTTCTGCCTCCAATTCTCCTGTGCGACCCAGTGAAGGCGAAGGAAGCCCAGGTTCAGAAGGAAGACGAATTTCAGCAGAGAGTTCTAAACCTAAACGGTGGATCTCCTTTAAAAGCTTTTTTCGTCGGCGGAAAGATGAGGATGAGCAGAGAGAAAAAGTGGAGAGAGAGAAGGAGAAGGGCAAGCTGGTTGGGCTTGATGGAACTGTAATTCACATCCTTCCTCCTCCACCAACACAGCAACATCACCACTGGTTTACAGAAACCAAACCAGAGGATCCCACCCAGAAGCCAACCATCGTTTTTACATATAAAACAGGTGGTGGTTGTAGCCCAGCTGATGGAGAAGCTGAACTACGAATAGAGGAGTGCAGGGAAACTGCACTGCTGACACCTGACGAGGGCAAAGAACCCAGACCTTTAAGCCCAGGACAAACCTCACCCACTACTGCAGGTGATCTCCTCAGCAAGGATTTCAGGTATTTGCCATTTACACTTGTGTATTAAAATATCATAAATTATCCTTAATCAGAACTTAACTTCCATTAGGTATTCAGAGAAGGAAAAATACACGTTTTTATTATGTTTGCAGTAATATTAGTTAACTATTGATTTAGTTGTTCTGATGACATCACTTTTTCTACTGGGAAACAAACATTAAAGTAAAATCCTTTTCCATATGCTCCTCCAAAACACCAGGGGTTCTCCCACTCCCATCATACAGTTGTATCAAAGGTGATGTTTTTCCTGTGTCTGTAACATTCTACTGAAAGCACTTTCTTGAAGTGTCACCGCATGCAGCAGGGGGTCCTGTTATATAAAAGCATCTGTTGTTAGAGAGCACACCTTGGATCAAGTTTTGATACGCTGCTGTCTTATTGCCTCTTTCTGGGCTGTTTGTGATCATTTTCTCAGCAGGTGTCACAGCATCATAGTTTAGCTTCTGCACAGGTTGTTTAGACATTCTTGTTCATCTCACACATTTAAAATCCTCCACATTGTTTCTTCTTCAGTTAATATTTCCGCTTTGACTCCTGTTCCTTCCATATGTGTCTCTTTTGAGGCCAAAGCACTGCGCTCGCTTAAATATTTCACTCTTCCATCCTGTCAAGAACTTGGCCTCATTCTGTCTTTTTTTTCTGTGTTGCTAATGGTGTGAAGCAGTTTCATGACATTTTCATTGTATTTTTTTACTTATGAAGCTGTTACTGTGCTCAGTATGAGACATTCACTTACTACCTAGCATGAATACTTGCATGCATCACATACCTGAAGCAAACTGGGTTTTAACCTATCACCATATGCTTTAGCTGCTTTATTTTTGTACACTTTTTACAGAGATTCTCTTGTGACCTGGCTGTTTACAGTAAACCTGTCAATCAGTAGCTAGTTTATTTACTTGGTGTTTTAGTAAGTTCCCGCATTACATCACATCACAAACCCACAAGAAATCGAAGAGAAGTAAACCACTGCATTAGTACCTACTGTGGTGAGAGGAAATCAGGATATACTGAAAAAGATAGAAGTCACAGAAGGTTTGTGCTGAATATAAATACAGTAAATGCCTTAAAGGCCTTTGGTGGTAGAAGTTAATAATTATAGGAAGCAGACAGTCCAACGTTAAAGACCTGAAGACAATCCCACAGCTCTCTGTGCAACCCGTTTTCTTTAAGAAAAACAAAAACAAACTCGACACCCACTTGCACGCCGATGCTGACGGTGTGCATGTCTCTGTATAAAACAAAATATCTCTGCCGCAAATGTATTTTACAATAATTGACAGGACTTCGACTGTGTTAGCTGTAGGCTGCTTAAAACTGCTCAGTGATTCCAGCCATGGACTGGTCACATAGGCCAGTCTACAGACCTTGTACTTTGAATGGCAGACAAGGGGTTAACTGCGCTGGTTTGATTGGCCAACACTGGGCGTGTTGTTTATAGCTGGCAAATACACATTACCTTAGGCAGGTGAAAACGCTCAGAGGGAGAAGCAGAGACACGAACAAGGAACGCGTGCAGGAAATGACTTTTTGGCGTTTCACTTCTGGCCGGCCTGCTCCAGCTAGAATGTGAATTTATCTTTGCCCTGCATTCAGGTGTCCAGATGGGAAGCTGTGTGAGTCAGTACAGTGGGTAAGAACTGCAGCCTTTTTCTTTATTTCCCTTCTGTAAATAATGGCAGCCATGCAGACTATTTGAAGTCGTGTTTGCTTTTCAGATAACAGTGAATGAGGTGCGGTTTTGGTCAGTTACTGTCTGTTCTTTGCGGCAGAAATCTCTGAAAAAAGTGAAATATACTAAGGCAGCTTCATGCTGTCTGAACAAGTCAGGTCCTGACACTGTAATGTGTAATGTGTTTTTTTTTCTTACCAAGGGCCTCTCACTACTTTTTTTTTTTTTTTTTTTAACATAGAGGATTATACAGTATGCTGGAAATTGCTCTCTCTCTAAAATGTGGTTTGATGCCATCTTCATATCTGACAGCAGTAGGATTAAAGTTACTTATGTCTTATAGAATAGATTTGTGTAATCACATGTAGACAGAACAGGGAAGAATAAAAGCGGAAACAGAATGAACATGAATGCTGCATTCAGTTGTACCAGACAGTACAGTGGATTTGCTTGGTAAAGAGGATCTGAGCCTGTATGCCTCTGTCGTTTTACAGTTTATTTACACGCTGTTTTACAGTTGGCTCACTGTTCTGGGCACTTTGTATCAAGGAATGTGTTGTGGACGCTTGTGCAGGCCATTAATTGGTTGTCGCAGACACAAGGAGGAGTCTGCCCTGTCACATTATAGATAAAATATCATAAGAACATGTTTAAACTTTCCATAGTAGCTGTTTATGACATCAAATGTCCTGTTTAATGCCTCTAAATTGCTACACAACGTGCTGTGTCTGAAACATTCTATTGACTTTTATTGGTTCACTAGTTCATTAGTCACGTTAGGAACAGCATTACACTCAAAGGAAATGACGCACCTAATATGACCATCACAGCCAAGCGGGCACACCCATCACAATGACAGTATGAGACCACCTCCCTTCCTGGTCACTCCACCAGTTATTAAAGTGTATTCACCATCTGGTTAAGAGACTAACTTTAATTAAAGGAAAGACTTTCTTGATTAAATCTTTACTGATGTCTTTATAAACTAAATGTTAGGCATGTTCACTGCTTTACTTTCTTATGCTGCATCGGTTGTGTTATTTATTCTCGCTGTTAATTGCTCTGCTAACTCTTGTAATAAACAGAATGCCGACTGGTTATATAGACTGTTGAGGAACCGTTGTTTTAATTGATATACAGTATCAATTTATTGTTGAGGATTGTTATACTGTCATAGTTATTGATTTGTGAAATCGCTAGAGCGGGGTTTCAGTTAAGACATGTGCATGTTTTTCCTTTTATTGATATAATGTCATTCTGAAGTTGTGGTGCAGCCGCTTGTTTCAGACATGCACAGGAAGCGACACATTGCCTCTACAGTTTGCATCTTTGGCAGCAACAAGCTACAGACTATGACAAGTCTCCTCCAAACGTCACCAGAGATTTTACACCGTGGTTTCGGTCACTCTCGCTCAATCTCACCTCTTTTGGTGATAACTCGACTCAAGTAACTGTAAGACACGACCCAGATTTCAGTGTGTTATGAAGATGTGCTATGCTTTAGATCCTGTTGTGTTGGGAAGCATTATATATTCATCTGCTGTTGACTCATCTTGTGTCCTCACATAAACATCTTGTGGTGACAGTTTGTATCAGTGTCGCTGCTTTGTTTGTTTTATTATGCTTTATTCTGTCTTTCTAAGCCGCTTTGTGGTTCATTTGTGTTTGTCTTTAGTACAAGCAGAATGTTTCATTACACTCCAGCAGCTTTGTCAAGCGTGTGATGGGTTAAAAAAGAATCTAACAGTCACATTCATGTCTGCCACCTCATCATCATCACGCCTCCGTCTGCTGTGGGAAATTTAGGTGAAATCCATCTCACCACTTTTAATTACTCAAACCAGCACTAATTATCACAGACCATTCTGACCTGCTCCCTTTTTCTTTTTCTATTTTCATTGAGACTGAATCGGATAAAAACATTATGTGGCATGTGTTTTGATCATATCTTGTGATGTTACAGATTGATGTCCCTCACAGAATAAAATCAATAAAATTAATTCCATTCATGTCTCTCTCTGTCATGTGCAGCCAGGCACCAGTCAGTGTCACCAATACCAGAGATCGAGAGCTGCCAGGTGCTGCCTCCCTGCCTGCCAAAGTGAATCTAGGACTGCTGCTTGGGGAGGGCGGGGAGGCCCGTGCCAGACAAGTTGCCGTACCACCTTCAGCCAGCGAGGGCAGCGCCAGCCTCGGAGAGCCAGAGGATGATGGAAATCACTCCCATCACTCCCACTCCCCCGCCTCCAGCCTTTGCAGTGCCACATACAGCAACCTGGGTAAGAGCGACATATGAAGGATGGTATTAATGCTGCAGACACGGTAGTTGGCACAAAGCTTGAAACAGGTGCTTACAACAGTACCTTCTGTACTGTGTTTGCACGTGTATTTACCATAAAGTCTACAGCTTTTTGTATAAATACACAGTACGTGATCCCTCTACATACAGTGGTGGAGTGGTTTCAGGCAATTATTGCTGATTATGGGATTATAAGAGGGAATTTGTACATGAGCTGCTGGCTGTTTATCTCAGATACTTAATACACTATGCACTGGTGAATAAAACATTGTATATCTTTATATGGATAATCAGTTAGTTCATTTTACTTTTCTTTAGTATTCTCTGAAGAAACCCAGCACACCTTAACATGTGACAAGTCATAATTTATTCCCTGCTAGAACAGCTGGAGCTTAGAAACTTGGTACATCCTGTCCCCCACTGCCTGCAGTTTGAAATCAGATAAAACGATTACATAGCTGAGAGTCAAATCTCATCATGAAGAAAGGTGTAGATAATACTTATTTCTATTAAGTTATTTTTGTTTCACTCACGTTGTTTATGTTACTGCAATTAATGTCAAAAGCTTTTAATGTCATGTCTGAGAAAAATAATTAGAATCAGAAGTGTGAATCAGCCATATATGAATTTATTCAGAGGACCTTTGGTAGTTGTAGTGCACAGATGCCTGGAAGCCTGTGTGGTCAAGTGTTAAGACAATAATAAAGATTAAGACAATAATTTTCTAATTCTTCAAGGACACTACTATTCTGTTTAAATCATTTACATGGACAATGTTTAAAATTACATTTTTAAAAGCAAGAAAGATATTCAAAATATACACATGTAAATCGCACACAAAGAAACAAGATTAATATCGATTAAATACCCAAAACAGCCCAAATGTCTTCAGGTGTATAATAATAATAATAATAATAATTAATGCTGCACACTACAACGTTTCTGGAGCTTCTTTATGACGTTTCATCATCAGACTTGGCAGCAGCCACAACAGGTTTGGTGGTGGAATGATGTGAGCACATTAAGACCAGGCTTTTGAAGCGAGAGGGGAGAGAGGCTCCGTAGGCATAGCTGTCAAACACAGCCAGGCACTTTAAAGATGAAGCCTTCTCTGTGTGGGGAAGGATTCCGCTGTGATCAAGTGCTGTACTGCATGAGAGCTGAGAAATAGAAGCACAAAAGCACTAACGTGAGGAGTGTGGGATAGTAGGTGCTCGACTGTGCCGGTTGTGTGGTGCGTGGGTCGTCTTATTAAAGGATTTATCAGAGTTTGTGTTGTTGTTGCTCTAATTAGGCTTTTCAGCAGGCTATGTGCGATCTGGGTATGCTGTATTCGTGTTTGTGTGATGCTTAGAATTCACCTCAGCGCTGTGGATAGATATGCTGTGAATCTGCTAACAGCTCCCCCGATGACGCATGATGCCTGCAGCTCTTCAACGTGCTCCTAATGATGCGTTCGCATGTTTGCCTGCTTTCAGACATTGTTCAGAATGTCAGCGTTTTGGGAGAATGTGCGAGGCCTTCAAGATTAACGCCACTTCAAGTTTCCGCATAAATCTCATCTTTTCTGCTTGTCAACATTTCAGATTTGATTTGTTTCACTCCCTCTCTCTCTTTCTCAGCTGTTCACTTTTGGCTGTAATAATATTCTCTGTTCACACATTTCAGTAGAGGCTTGCAGTAAATTTCAAGTGGCTCTCTCCCTCACTCGCTATATATACACTGTACACACCACACTTTGTGCTTTAATCAGAGCATCGGGCAGTAGGAGGCAGAGCACTGTCTCACTCGCTGAGAAATCTCCAGTGTTGGTGGGAGTGTTGAGCTTGCCTGTTGGCACCAGTGGCTCCGTACAGCTTCCCAGGGATGGACGCAGAGAAACGCATTTCTCTCTGCTAAACTGCTGCACTGCCTTTAGCCTGAAAGTCTAAGGCATTAGTGGAACGGAGGTAGGCTTGTTTTTCCTTCTCGTCTCTTTCATCACCTCTCGTTCATCTATCGCACTGTGACGACTTGTCTTGCGCTCATGCTTTCGCCTCTTTATATTCCTCTTTCTCTGTCACTTTTCCTCACTTGTAGCACTTCCAGGCACCCACTCCACTGCTCTTGTTTCATTCCTCCCCTGTTATTACCCACCTCCTCTTGTTGCAGTGTCAGGCATAGTTTTATTGCAGCACAGTGGCTGAGCAGTAATCACTCTGCTATGGTAACAAGTAGTCTACTTACTTCTGCTTACAATCTGTTATTAGAAACGACTCGTCTCTATGCACCTTAACTGCAAGTGGAATCCTCTAATGCTGGACGACTGTTTTAAATATTTAATTTACTAATGTTGCACATTGTAGGCTGTTACTCTGTTTTTCTATAATTTCAGAGTCTCAAGGGTAATTATACCTTATATACTATAACAAGATAAATAAAGTCATTTGAGTCATATCTTTAATCCAGCTCTGCTAAAGAATGTGTAACAAGTTATGTGCGCCTGGCATTTTTAATTATCTGATGTGTACAGCAGTCAGAATCCAAGGTCTCTAAATTAGCATTTTATTTTTACCTACAGCATGCATCGTCTGTACGGAACCTAGAAACAGATGCAATACCATTCTGTAGGTTACAAAGTCTGACCCCTTACAGCAGCGTTAGAGAATTTGGTTTTGTTTTAAAAATAAAACTGTGATTCTATTGAACTGTGGCGCTTTAGTGCTGATAAATGTCTCGTTCTTATCTGTCAAAAGTAAAATAATGTTGACACAATGCAAATAGTAATGAACCTATAAAATATTCTTATGTTTATTCATTTGCAGCTCTGCTTTATGTAAGGTCTCTGTGTTTGTCAGGAAGTTTTAAATCTCTGCATGGTTGTTATATCATCACGTTTCCTCATTGTCTACTTGGTGACTTCATTTGTGAAGTGACATTCACAAACTGAGGTAGTCTTATGTAATTAACATAAATCACCGCCACAGATCTCCATGACTGGACGAGGGGCACGTTGGTTTTCTTGGATGGATTACTGCAGCTTGGCGGACAGGCATATTAAATGTCTTCCCTCTAAGGAGGATTAACAAGACTCATTTACCACATCCTCTTTCCTAAGGCCTCTACTGCTCTCTTAAGATGATGGCAGCATGACGCACACGTGAGGAGCTTCTTGTACTGTTTTGTAAACAGTAGCTACTTTTGTGCTGGGCAAAGAAAATGGTGATGGCGATGGGAGAAGGAGGTTTGACTTGATGCCCGTCGTGTAACACTCTGCAGTCTCTTATTCTGATCACCCAAAAAATTGGGGTTTTCCCAAGTGAGTCAAAGGCTGTGACCTTGTAGACCTGCAGTTCAGTCTGTTTTATTCCTATTATTCGAGCGGCACGACTCTTTCATTCTTTACATATTGTCAGATACTTGACCCATCAGCCTCTCCAATCCTCAGCTCCAGAGAATACTGAGGGAATCCAATCAACCCCTCAACCCTCCATTCTTTTCCTGCCACCAGCTTTGAAAATAAGGTCACTTTGAGCCAATGATAAATGCGCTTTCTCCGTTGCCCCTGTAAGCCTCGCTGCAGATTGAGTCAAGCAGCTGGACGGTTGGAGGAACGACTTGTGCCCAGCTGTCCTGCTCCCTGGCTTCAATTCTCCTCCGGGCCACACATCCCCTGATGTGCTGCAGCACTCAGCCTCATGTCAGCCTCTCATCTTCATGCGAGGCAGCGAGCCACTGGGCGTCTGGAAATGACACGTGGCTGAAACGTGTTGTGGGGAACCTGGTGATGATTTTTGTCAAAGTCAAGTTCACAGGAATGGAGTCTTAAATCTTATAATTTAAAACCTTTGGTATTTTACAGTATGTTATCAATTATTACTTAAGTACTAGTTAGAAATTGGAAGATGGTGGGTAAAAAGCTCAAATGCTTTAACAAATACTATGTTTATTCATATATACTTTTCCCTCACAAATATTTTCCCGTCACATGTTTTATTCTTCATTGTATCAGTTGCATTTGTTTTCGACTCTTATAGGCACAGTAAACATGGTGTTACCTTCTCCTCTAGGTCGATCTAGAGCCAACATGATCCCTCTGAAACAACCACGGCACATCAAAGCATCCAACGACACCTTGGCCTCCATCGACCTGGACAGCCTTTGTGACCCACCAGCCACTAAGGCCACGCCACCACCGCTACCCAAGAAAGGCATACCTCGCTCCGTTACTGAGCCCACCCTGGGAGGCAAGGAGCCAGTCCAGGGAGCTTTAAGACCTCGAGCTGAGGCTAAACCTGGAGGCACTAACCTGAGTGTGGCCAACCCTATTTACGACTTGGACTCCACCTGGGAGACCGCTAGTCAGAGCTCGTCTCTCAGCTCTGAACCTCATCGAGCCCACGACCACGACAGCGCCGACTCCTTGGAGAGGCCATCAGCTGTAACAGGTGGCAACAGGGCCTGCACAACTAACAGCGCATCCTCTCTGGTTCCCCAAAGTGCACCTGCTGCAACTACTAGCACCACTGGCAAAGAGAGGAGGGCCTACCCAAGTACAGAGTCTTTGGCTGGAAGGGGTAGGAGTCCTGTTGCTGCTGCAGGAGGAGGAGGAGGATGCTCCAAACCCCACAGAGCTGCTCTTTACCGGGGTCTGGACAGCTGGGACGAGGTGGTGGGGAGGATCCGGGGCCTTCACATGGACACGCTGAGAAAGCTGGCATCAAAGTGTGAGGACCGTTTCATGGCCGGCCAGAAAGATCACTTGAGATTCGGCACTGACAGCTGGTCCCACTTCCGGCTGACCACAGGGAAACCCTGCTGTGAGGCAGGGGATGCTGTTTACTACACCGCCTCCTATGCCAAGGACCCTCTTGTCAACTATGCCATTAAGGTGAGTTGTCTGGTTTGGTTAGAGATCAGTTTGTCCTGCCAAATGTTCAGATTGACTACTTGTGTTTTAATGCACAGCAAAACACAGTGAAATGTGCATTCACTAAATATTTGTATAAATACTGTTACAGTCACTTTAAGCTCCATCTTAAAGTGAAAACTGCTTTTACCAACAAACCACTTATTGCACTTGGATGTTTATGCTTTACATCCTTCTAGCAGCAAAATGTTTTTTTAATAAATTAGCCATCAGGTGATTATTGTCTCTGTGGTAGTATTTGTATTTTGTTTTCGCATTTTGGAATCTCTCCGTTTCACTCAGCTGAGGTAGGTTAAAGTGTTTATCCTGAAATGCTGGCACTCTAACTTTAAGCCTTTAGGGCACATGGCCTTGTGTAATAAAACCTGGGTGTGTTCTGCTCTGTGTAACCATGTGTGGGAAGCAGTTTTGTGTTCATGCATGTACACGGAGAGTAAGAAGACAGAGAAGACGGAGAGGTGGAGGCTGGGGACACAGCCAGAAGAACTCTGAAGCAAATTACAAAGCAGATATGGATGAAGGCTGCATTATTCACTGGATACAAAATTCTCTGTGCTTTCCCTTACTTCAAAGCTTTGGCTTCACATTAGCAGCAGGCTCAAGAGAAACACTCGTTTTTTTATGATGTTCATCCATAAGTAAGTCAACAAGGAACAGCAAAGTCCAACACAAACAGGCCAATTAAACTTTTCTCATTTCTCCTTTTTGTGGCCCACTTGTGCTCCCGCATCAGTGTAGTATCTATCTGCAAAGGAGATTTCACATACTGTGATATTTCTAATGCAGTGCTAATTATTTATAATCCACCTTTGGCATGGATGCAATAAATCCCTGAAATGTCGTATTAAGGAACGATAAATGAGTGTGATTGTGTGTTACCCTCAAGCTCTGTTACTTACTAGGTTACTTACTTACTTAATAATCTACAGCGTGTCCTCAAATAATAATCATCTCCAAGCCAACGTACCTAAAAACATCGAGCGCACATGCACCTTCCTCAAGTTCTGTTTGACGTGTATTCACTTGTGCAGACATACTCGAAATCAGGATGTAATAAGCTACATAAATTATGCCAAAGGCGACCAAGGTTAAAGTCGACCTTAATGGATGTAATAAACAGAAATGATTGAAGCAGTAGCAGTCGTAAAAAACACGTAGACGGCTTTATTGCTGCCTCGTTCGTGTTTCTCAAAGACTGAAGTCACAAATACAAGCTAATTCAATATTATCACATCTATTAGCTCACCTTGACTCTCAGGAGAAGTTCATTATAAAATAGTAGCTCTAATTATCACATTAGTAAATAATATAGTTTATTATATGACCTTATTTTGTTTTGCATGTCTGCAGCCACATCATATTAGTGTTGCTGACATAATGTATTGAATGTTTTTAGTTGTGTTTAAACCACCGACCTTTGATTGGACTTTGTTTGCACCGATATTTTGCATCTTTTAATAAAAGCTTGACTTGATTTTCTTCCCCGTTGTCATTTTAGTGAGTGGTGACGTCTGTGAAAACAGATACTGTCCTTGACTCAGCTGCCCCACTCTGTGCTGTGATCAAAGTGTAGACAGACAAAGAGCTGCACAGGCTGTCACTGTGGTTTAGTAGAGTCACGCTCTCGCGGTCTGACACCATGAAGTCTGCTATCCCTTCATATCCTGCGTTATTAAAGCCATGAGCTGCAGCGAGAAACCGAGAAAGAGTCCAACTTAAATAAACGTTGCATTCTGTGCACAGGAAGAGTCGCTACAAATACTAATTTATTCCAGCCTGTGTCGGGACTGTCAACACCAACGTGTGCCCAGTAAGACGTCCTGTCTGAGAACAGGTCAATTCTGACATTGAAGCTCAGGAGTTTTCCAGATTAATTTTCTGCTCTTTTCTTTTTTTGATTTACATAGATCTGTCGGAGCAAAGTGAAGGAGACTCAGCAGCAGTTTTTCCACAGCCTTGCAGTGAGACAGAGTCTGCCCGTGCACTTCAACATCCAGCAGGACTGCGGACATTTCCTGGCTGATGTCCCTACGCGCCTGCTGCCCTGGGAAGAGGAAGAAGACGAAGAGCCGGAAGAGGACGAGGAGGAAGACGGAAACAAAAAAGAGAGTAAGACTGAAGACAAAATGACAGACTCCAAAGCCCCAAATGGTCAGTTGGAAGACACGCCAGCAGCTGGTCACATGAGCACAGCCGGCTGCTTGAGGAGCCGGGTGGTGGTGATCACACGTGAGGTGCCCTTCCAGACAGTGGCAGACTTTGTTCGTGAAGGGGTGGGTAGACACACGAATAACCCAGAGCTGTACGAGCGTCAGGTCTGTCTGCTGCTGCTGCAGCTGTGCTCCGGCCTGGAGCACATGAAGCCTTATCACGTGACCCACTGTGATCTGCGACTGGAAAACCTGCTGCTGGTCAACTGTCATGCTGGCAACCCCTGGAATCTGGACGTACTCGAGCCCAACAACAACAGCAACAGCGGCGGCAGCTCGGGCGCGACCTGTTCCAGTGCTGCTGCTGCCGCCAACGCCACATGCCCCGCTCGCCTCATCATTAGCAACTTCTCTCAAGCAAAGCAGAAGAGCACTCTCATGACAGCCGACCCCAATACTCTACGCGACCAGTCTCGCCTGGCGCCTGAAATCGTCACGGCTACTCAGTACCGCAAGTGCGATGAGTTTCAAACGGGGATTCTGATTTATGAGATGTTGCACCGATCAAATCCATTTGAGGTAACGCCAGAGCTCAAGGAGAGAGAGTACACCTGGGCTGACCTGCCGCCGCTGCCGGTTAAATCACTGTATTCACAGGGCCTGCAGCAACTGGCCAGGTTGCTTCTCACTGTCAACCCTTCTGAAAGGATCCGGATGTCTGAGGCCCGGGCCTGCCTGCAGTGCCTCCTCTGGGGGCCTCGGGAGGACTTGTTTCAGGCTCTGGGGTGCAACAGTACAGGTCCCATGTCGGCAGCCACTTCCAGCCAGCGAGAGGCCACACTCCAGAACTGGCTGGACCTAAAGCGGACTCTGATGATGATCAAGTTTGCAGAGCGCTCATTGGACACGGCCTGTGGCGTGAGCCTGGAGGACTGGCTGTGCTGCCAGTATCTGGCTTTTGCCACCACAGACTCCCTGAGCCGAGTGGTACACATCCTGCAGCAGCCACAGCCGCATCAGTCTCAGAACCAGAACCAGAACCAGCCAGCGCACGCAACTCAGAACCCAACCCAGGCACATTTAACACACACCTTACACCTGACACAGTCACAGCCACTCTGAGTTCATCTTCCTAGCTGTTACTATGGCAACACATCCAACTTCCCCTGGGTGGTTCTGGCGCTGATGCTGAAGCGTGATGTGAGCTCCAGTGTGGTTTTTGCAGAATCCACAGTGCTCACCTGAAACTAATCAGCTGCTTGTGCAATGACAAACATGGGAAACTGAATTCAACTCCTCCTGGGAGTAAATTAGTCCTGGCTCATCTGTTTCACACACGTTTTGTAAAGCGACTTGGTCAAGAGTTTAACACAAATGAGGGGTTTTTAAAGCCAAAATCTTAGAGTTGCAGTCTACATTACATAGAATTTGCATGGAATCTCCTAAGTTAGTGTTGTAAATGGAATAAATATTAGATTTACACATAAAGAAGTTTTACACGTAAATATTTTTATGGTGGTGGTGGCATCAAAGTGTAGATTTGGATCTTTAGAGAGGACAGAATTTTTCCCAGTCCTGTTGTATTTTAAGTAATGAAATGGTTTGTGAAGATGCTGTGTTTATGGGTTATGTAACTCCGGCCATTATAACTTACAATGCTGTTCTATATTTCCTATCGGGGCTTTTGGTGAGGTAGCTAATGAACACTGAGCTAATTTTGGCTTTGCAGTTTTCAGAGCACAGTTAACAAGTTTCAGATACTTTGAAGCTAAACGGGGACACAGCTGCCAGGCTTTTGGTTTGGTTTCTAGTTCGAGTTTGTGCAATTACTACATTTGTTTTGTTGTTTTTACTTGGAGCAAACCGTGCATGAACATGTTGTTATGTTGTTACTGCATACAGCCTGACTAATTCTCTCTTCCATTACTTTTGTGGCACATAAACTGATTCATCTCAGTTAAATCTTGCAACTTTAGAAACAAAGTGAAGCTCAGCGTAGAGAGCAGAGACGGGGATGTTTCAGGGGCTTCTTTTTTGACTATTGTGTTGTTTTTGTCAAGTTGTTTTCAAACGGTTCTGTGTTACGGTTGACATTTGCACAGTCGGTGTGAACGTTGGTTCTCCCCGATGGAGACCGAGGACTGGATGGTGATGCTGGAGAGACTGGGAGAAGTTCCTGTGAATTCAAGGAACTGGATTTGATCTTTTATGCAGTGCGTGGAATGTAGGTTTCTACCCGGACTGAAACCGCCATAAAGGACATGGTCTCATTTGCTCAACACACTTCTTCCAACGGAACCACTTTGTTTCAGATATACAGTGAACTCAAAACTACAGTACAAAGAAAACAAACCACAGCCTTGAGGAGCAACTACTCAACCACTGAGACGTCCATTCCTCCTTCCTAGTTTCCCGTCCTCTGATGGCAGATCCTACGTCAGTGCTTTGGCAGATTTACTCTGCTTTAATTTAATGAGCTCTGCGTTATTGATCAGGACCTTCGGGCCTGGAGTCAGTGAACGCAACACAAGGATCAGCTTCTACCTTTAAACCAGATTTATGCACATGGGTTTAATGTGGTTATGATGAACAAACCTTTGGACCTGGGTTCATGTTTTGAGATTGATGTGTTTAAACAGGCTCCGCTTCCTCACGTTTCCTTTATTTTGTCTGGTTAGGTTTTTATTCTCATGTCCTAAACACAACAGTAGTTAAAAAGTACTTCTGGGATGAGGATCCTACTGCAGATGTACAGTGCGAGACTTAATGGTCCATGGAGTGGAAACGCAGGTGTGAGTTTATAGCTGTGGAAAAGCAGCTTGTTTTACAGAGGAATGTGTGTGGACGGCACTGGTGGCTGTCCGTGTCCTAGAGAATTAAGCCTTTATATGGTTATATATGTAGTATATATATATATATATATATATATATATATATATATATATATATATATATATATATTATCTTTTATCTATTTTAATCCACACTATTTTGTCGAGTACAGAGCACCTCTGTTTCTGTCTGTTTATTTGTTTTTAAAGTTTACTTGACTTTCTTCAACCACGCTTGTTTTGGGGGAAGAAAACGGTGAGTAGTCATCACTGTCCTAAACTAAGAAATGAAACACATCATTCATATGCAGAACAATGTACAGAATTTTTACCCCTCTTGTAAAAACTGGCCTGATTAATCGATGAACCACTTGGTAGAGAAGATGGCGTAGTACCATTAAAGCTCAGCATTCATCGCCCTCCTTGCATTAATTGCCACTGAACAGAAGCAGAAGCGCTCGAAGGCTTTGTCGATATGTGTACAGCATGTCCCCGGGCCTGCTGCCATGTATTGTTACTCAACTTAACCGTCAGTAACAGAACAATAAATATATGTTTTTATATATACATACTTTGCCTTTGTCTAATTACTGCAGCCTTGTGTTTAGTAGGACTACAGTAGAGAAAAACTAGAAATGCACACAGACACTTTAAACTGACGTCGTTCTACTGGAGAAGAGAAACATTTATTTCGCTGCGGCTCAAAGCTTTTATTATTCATTTATGTTACTTTTTTTATTAGCTGCATTATGTAGTGAAACCCTGATAAAGTCTTTGGCTGATAATGAACTTTTGAATTATTTACAGTGGTCATGCTAAAAATAGAACTGTATGAATCATTGCGTTGGTTCACATCAGACAAATCCCTCTGAATTCATGTTAAAGCTGAGACTAACCTGCAGCCTGGCTGTCTGAATCAGATGCTCTGCCAATGTTAAATACTTCCCCGTCCTGTTTTTTATTGCAATCACCTCAGAGGATTGTAAAAAGACAAAAAACAAAATGGTGATAAATGATATAACCATATTTCCCAGCAGCTCATATTAATCCCATCTTGCTCACTAATGAGCTTTGTTAATATATGAACATTGTTTGTGCTCGGTGACAGTCTTTTGACCCACGTCGCTACACAGGCTCCACCACCAGAGGGAGACATTCAAAAGGCAAAGCAAGGCTGCACCGTGCACCTGCTGTTACAGTACAATTACTGACGGGCCATACTAATGTTTGTTTGTTTATTTAGACTTGTGTTTTTTGGCTTCACGTGTTTGTTTCTTCACGTGTAGTATCTGTGGCTAAATGATACAAAACACAAGGCATTGAAAAAAGAAGAAGCTCAGATGTGTTTTTTTAGCTCTTTAGTGAAACATGCTTAGCTTGAATCAGTAAGATGAGATTATCCTGTCTAGGCTGAGATAATACTCTTATCTAACATAATATGTCTTACTCCAATGTCTCTTTAATCGATGCTCATCAACCTTACAGTGACAGAAAAGCAGTTTCAGCATGAAATTTACCCTAAATAAGCTGCTGCATCTAATAAAGAGCCTGAAAGTGTCTGATCATTATGCGGTTACTGTATCTGTCATTAGTGGCTCAAGTGATCTTGAACCAACAATATGATGAATTAAGTCAGAGCAGGCATTCAAGGAAAGTGATGGAGATTCAGGTCAACTGCTGTAAAGCAGCTTAATAGCAAATTGGTAAAGTAAAATATTAACGCATAAGAGGAAAGAGGTTGTGAATTGCTTTTCAGTATGACGTGTGTTTTTTAGTTTGATAATATTTTAAATATAATATATATTAAATATAAGTTAAAAAATGATTTACACGTTCAGTTTGCTGAGCCGTGAAGAATCCTCTTGGCTCGTGTTTGTCTCACCTTAACAACGAGGTTTAACTGTTCTGACCTATAAAACATTCAGCAGCCTAAGTGATTTATTAACTATTAATGACGCTACTTGTAAACCTTATATGGAGCTTTTCAGATTAGTAAGTCCCACTTAAAGGTGGTTTCACATGGCAGTGGGGAGCAGGTGCCTTCGTCTGAATGTCCTGGCTTTGCCTCTAGAGGATGTATAAATATAAATATTTATCAGAGGTGTCATCTCTGCACCCTGCCCACCTCCGGAACAGACCGTTATGTAATTTCACACTGAATCATCCCCAACTGCTTAAAGGACGACTTGGAAAAAAGTTTGCGTGTCACACACACACACACACACACACACACCTCCCTTTCCAGTGCACCCGTTGCGTAACATAAGGCTGAGCGCGTGCGTGCAGCAGGCGGGTTCCTCTCTGCTGCTGCTGCCGTGGAGCCTTGGAGGAGGAGGCGGTGGTCGTCGTGTTATTGAGCGGCCCAGCGGGTGAAGTTGCGCTACAGGGGTGGGACTTTCAGTCTGCAGTCGGTCGGGGGGTGACATAGAAATGCCTCCGGCAGCAGCTTCCCTGACTTCAGCGAGCATCACCAGGAACAGACGGAGACCTCTGGAGATAAACGCTCCTCACCCTCCCCTTCTTCGTCCCTCTGCTCCTCTTTCTCCCCCAGCCGGTCGAGTCTGAACGCTTCCGGAGTTCCGCCTCCCTTTACCCTCCTCTCCTGCACCCCCTGGGATACATAGAGCGAACCGGCACCGGTGTCATTGGATGGAGAGAGGTGCCTGAAACAAGGAGAGCGGTGGAGTTGGTCTACCCCTCTCCTCCTCCTCTCCTCCACCTCCTTCCTCCCGTACTGCACCAAAGGAAAAGTCCGGGTAAGAAATGCGTGCTCGCTCGGGCCGTTTGGCTCCATCCAACACTTGCGCTCCTATCTCTGTGCACTGGCGTGGAACATGGCACCTGCAAGCTGTTTGTATTTGTTCTGCTGATTCTGTCCACACTGTCCGGATTAACTGAAGCATTAGCTGCGCTTGTGAACGCATCCCAGCAGACGGGGTGTTTTTTTTTATCTTGCACGGCGTCTCCGCGACTCCTCTCTGTTCTCTCTTCAACTCCGCTTTGTCTTTAATCGTTGCCAACTAGGATGCGCTTATTGAATGAGTGGACGGTGGCTGCAGATGTTAAGCACCCGATAAGAAACGTCAGGCGGAGCAGCAGGAGCTGTCCGTTCAGCACCACTCTGAAGTCAAAGAACAGAGTTCACTCAGCCTTTAGGGCCTGCTATTGATCCCTGTGCCTTAGGTTAAGCCTGGACAGTCTTTAAAGCCAGTCAGTTAGAGAATGTGAGGTTCTGTTACGCTAAGGGCTGATTATTGGTGAACTAAATGTATGTGACTCTTTGCTGCTATTGTGTAACTTGTCTGGTAAGTTCTGTGGTTGGGTGCAGCTCACAGTCAGTAATTCAAACCTTAGACTGTTTGTGGTTAGAAAAAAATTATGCAACAGCAAAACCTACTGGAAACCACTTAGATTTTAGCCATGATGATCGGATAAGGTGAGACAAGGATCCCTAAACGCAGCAGGTGTTGGTTTGGCTGGAGGCTCCTGTCCCTGACCAGCTCACTCTCACTCCGCTCTGGAGGCTGCTTGATGCTTGGATGTTAGCTGCTCCTGGAGCAGCTTGCAGCGACTCTCTCACACTTTTGCTTTCCTCTGAATTCCCGAAGCCATTTGTTTACTCAATTGTTGGATTCTGGGCTTTTCTCCATTTTCAACAGCAAAAGAAAGTGTTTACTGATAATCTGGAAAGCGTCTTGCTTCAATTAACAGAAGTTGTGTGGGAGGTGATTTTGAAAGTGTCGAGCACACTCAGAATCTAAAGGAGGAACGTTGACTTCAAAGACGTCCAACTTTTAAAACTATAAACCTGATGGAAGAAGTTCAGTCTCAATAACATGATCTGAGCTCTGAGTTCCCTCTTTGAGCTTGTTATGATGCTGACGTCTGCGTGCAGAGGTGTGTGCGTTTTAGCATCACTGAGACGCTCGACTGAAATACGACTCGTGCTTCAGCTCCTCCACCAGCACTCGCATCGTCTTGGCCATTCGTTTAACACCTACTCTCTTTCTCACCCAGTGCTGGGGCTTCCCCAGACTCACACACACACACAGCCTTAACACATCATGTTTCACTTCCTGTGTCCTCGTCACATGTGAAAGAAGTGTTTTATTTCATCCTATCGTCCAGTGTTGGCCTAAACCTCGATGCATCACAGCTAATATTTCCCGAATACATTGTGTAATGGACTGTCTCGTTTTATGGTGAATGCCTGTGGGTAGAGCAGTTTGCTGCCACATGTAGCTGTAGCTCACAGCTCTGGGAGACGCAGCAGTCATAAAATAGAGCATTATGAGATGAATCATATTCATGAGCTTTATAGTCCAAAAAGTTATCAGGCATTAAATACAGTTCATAATATCTATAACTGGTTGCTTTAGAAACGATTCTCACATAGTTTGAAACGCCTCCATTTGCTTTGTTTCTTTCCTGGTATCTTGGAATAATCTACAATATGCAGTCACTGGCCACTTTATTAGGAACCTGTACAGTCTGATTCAAGTACAGCCTCTTTAGGTGGTCAGCGAGTGTTTAAAGCTTAACTTAGCACAAACACCCAAATCGGTGCACTAAACAGGCTAACAGCTGTATGGAAAGCATTCCTAGCTATTCGAGCTAACAGCGTCACACAGCTTCTCTGAGTTGAATGCAGTCAGAAAACTTTGTGTTGTTTGGCTCAGTGCGTGCTGTCGTCAGTAGCTCACCACAGAACTGAACTAGCAGCACTGGCTCTACGATGTCAGGCAGTTGCTGAACAATGAAAAGTGATTCCCTATAATTTATATTTTCACGTCCTTTAAAGTGCAATTTTAAAGATGCAAGTCTGCAGATCAGCTAAGGAAATAAGATTTAAGCCACAGTGAGGGATGACGAGTGGTAGCATAATGTGCACTACTGTCCAAATCCCTTTGGATCCGACTGCATTTGCTCGATCCTGAATCAATAAAGCTGTGGCTTGGCCTCAATTACTGCTCTTCCCCACTTCAGAGAATTTAGGATTCCACCCACTCTCACATCACAGTGAGCGAATGGACCTGTTTCAGGTCTGACAGAAGCTTTTGCAGCACTAACTGATTTTCTTGTCGTATTGGCCTAATTGTGAGGTTGTTAACCTAATATGTAGTAGGCGTAAAATTTATGGGAAGGTAGAGCAACAATTACACGATTCTGCTTTTTCGGCCTAAGGCCGAAGATTACAGAAGTAATGGAAAAGGTGCACAGAGGTGTCATTACCTGTAACAGCCTGGACAAACTGAAACGCATCCACGCGTGAAGCTGGGATTCTGGAAAACGTGTCCTTTCATCATTTTAAAGCCTAAAATAAAGAAACACATTACAGACCTAACCTGCTGTGAATTTACCCAAACAGCCCAACGACCTCTGAAGGCTTTAATGGTGTCGTGGCCACTTTGGATGTTCAAAGGCTGTGGTTCAGAATCAGCAGAGCTTTTCTGTCTCCAAAGGAAAGGAGAGAAGGAGAGAAAATATTTTTTGTATTTTCTGCTGTATAAATTATCATGAATGTTATCAAAGAATGGTGAGACAATTGAGCGCTGAGTATTATAGTCAACGCTAAATGTGAACAGAAAAACTAACAGTAAATAGTTTACAGGTTTTACATTTTTGCTGATACGTGGATCTACTGATGCTTTGTTTTTATCCTCAGGAGTTGGGGTTTGATGGAATCAGCTTCTTCCTGCTTCAGCTGGCGCCACTGCTCACATTTGAAAACGGGCGCGATGCTGTTTTTACTTAACCGTCCACTACATGAACTGTCTAAACTAGAAAGTCAAAGTGTTGCTGGCATGGAAACAGGCTGGTATGAGAAGAGGGAGGGAGAAGCAGCCAGGTTGCTTGGCTGCCTGTGCTCAGATGTGCTGGCTCTGCCACACAGTGCAGCACTGAGCCAGTTCATTTGATACAGTTTATTCTTCCTTCTTCCACAGACACTCATCTCTTTATTTTTTTCCTTCATCTCTTATCTGCTCTTGTTTTGGTCATCTCGCTTTCTCTCAGTGGACATAAATCTGTGTGTCTGTTCTTATTGATCACGTCCAGCTCCAACAGAGGGATTCCTTCTCTGTTAGCAGCAAACAGCAGCACCTACCAGTGCGGAGGGGTTTTGATTTTTCTAAACTGTTGTGCAGAGCCGCTCTCTGAGCAGCTGGAGAGACACAGGAGGCTGCTCGTAGTGGGTTAACTCCCTAGTGTGTCTTGTTTTTTACTAGGAGAGTATTACTGAGTGAAGCAGCATCTAACTAACAATCCACCACAAGAATTGAAATGCCTGATTAAATTTGGACTAGAAGCCGTCGCCTCATTGTTGAAATGTGCATCGGTCTTGACTTTGACTTTCCTTTGTGATCGTTTTTTCCTCACCACTTTCATTACTACTCTGCAAAATTTAATTTCAGGAATTTCAGCATGTCTGTTCCACTGCATAAAGCACATGCCACTTAACGCACATCGCAGTGTGTTTCTCTAAAGCTGACGTTGTGACAAGATCATCATTTCGTGCACAGCTCGGTAATTAAAATGTCCTTTAGACAACTGCGCTTTGGAGGTAGATGCTCTTTTACGCCTTGTGAGGAAACCTGCCAGAGCCAGAATCCCTGCAGCAGTGAAGACATAAATCTGAAGTGAGAGAGCTGAGATGATGTGGATGACACATCAGTGGAAGCTTCACCTTTCCCTTCACGGCCTCGCTAATGAGCCGTCAGCAGGAGAAACGTCTCAAAACTAGGTTTAAGGAGGTGGTTTAAGTCGATGATGCTGATTTCATCATAGACATACGACACAAAGCGGCTTAAGACCAGTGATCTTCGTGTTCTTCATATTCAAGGTCACTGAGTTTTAGCATAATCCCTTGCAGTCAAGAAAAACGAAGGTGAAATGATCTCAGTTAATTGAATAAACTATTTTAAAGATCATTTCAACGTCTTCCACGGCTTTATGTGCCGGATGATGACGAGGAACATAAGTAGTTGACATGCAGTTCGTTGACCGTATCGACTGTCCGGTGTGTGCAGATGTGAGATTTGTGATGTATCCTGCTCGCTCTGTTTTGAACTGATGGGCAGCAACAGCAAAACGGTTCAGGATCACTGTGACACTCACAGAAACCTGGTGGGTGACCCAGAAACGTAATGAACTAGACCAGCTGGGAGACGACACATCTTGCTCCATCCTCCATCGTCCCTCCTCCCTCTCTTTCCTTTTTTGTTTCTTGTTTTGCTTCTGTAACTGGACTCTCGTGTTAATCTGAGCCGATCAAAGCTAAACTGGGTCTGTTTGGGGTTGGGGGGGTGTGATCAACCCTCCCCTGCCTCTGCCAGAGATTCCCCCACTGCTTTGCTAATGGCACATCAGCAGCTGTCAGCGGACCCTGCACTGCGTCAGCCAATTTAATGGTCCTGCATGGCTGTGGTCTGCAAAGCGCTTAGCAGAATTGAGTGAGCCCCCCCCACCACACACACATGCCCCAGCCCCACCTCCAACCTTTTCCTATATAATTAGTGTAATGCTCCAGTTTCCCTCAAGCTGCTCAGATATGGGGAGACTCCAAAGAAACGGAGGGAGGAGGAGGAGGAATGAGTCACACACCGACAACCATCTTTTTTGTTTTTTTCCAGTTTGCAGAGGAAGAGTGGGGTGTGGGAAAATGTGGCTCCCGTTTGTCTCTTCAAAACAAACCCTTCTAGTAGTAAAAAGACTAAACTAATCACCTGTGTTTGATAGGAAAGCACCGGATCTGACGCCACTCTTACATGTAAATGTGGAAATGCGTGTCTTCAAGCACGTAGAATCCCTTGTTACACACTTACTGTGCTGTTAATGTTGCAATGTAAGTTGTTGTCTCTGACAATTAGAAATAGTTATTTAGCTCCCTTTAAATCACTTTAAACCACCCAAAGCTTTGATCTGAACATTTGGAAGGACTGTTCGCGTTGCTGTCTCATCGCTGTGTGGTTGTTTTTCGCAGGCTGGCTGCAGCACCATGTCCTCAGCTCAGAGTGGGGATATATCAAGCTACCATCTGAGTGGTGAGTACAGCACTGGCTCACGTCACGGTTTTCTGCAGATTCCACTGCCTGAACCTTTGCGTTTGAGTAACACTGCGTGACTGAACGCTTGACAGCTGCAGCTTCACCCCACGGCCTTAAATGTGTGTTTGCACCCAGGTCTGTGCGCGGCTGAGGCTGTTTGTGGGTTTCTTTCACGTGTCTGCTCTCAGATCAGTTCGACAGCTGAGGTCTGGCCTTGTCTGGTGCTGAAGGCTGTCAGTGGTACAAAACATCTGAACTTGCCCTATAATTGGCTTATCTCGTGTGTTAGAAAACGACGATAAAGCTGTCAAAGCGCTCTCACTGAAGCAATTCATCTTGAGAAAGCCAGGTCGGCACAGGCTCATAACTCCTCTCCAAAACGCAGCAAGATGCTCCGAGATCCAGAGCGTTTGTCAGATGCGTCTCTTCATTTACTTTAAGTTGGATTTACGCCGCCTGTCAAAGTCACAGCTCACTGCTGAACGACAGGACCTAAAACTGTAGCCGATTGTGCTCAGTGACTCTGAGCTTGTTTAGACTCCTACTGGTCTCAGGATAAAAAGCTTTTCTCCAGGGTTTCTCCCAGACTGTGCTCTCCCACAAGTCATCGCTAGTCGTCACTGCCCCATATAACACACAGGCCGTTATATGGCCCGGCTTGATGCTCTGATGCAATGGAAGTGCACACGGATAAGGTTAAGCACATGTTGTTGTCACGTGTGTGTTTTAGTGGTGCGTAACCCACCCGGGTGGGAGGTGGGGATCTACCTTGTGGGGTTCTTCGTGCTGCTGGGAGCCGCCGGGCTCAACATCTGGAAGCTGTGGAAATCTGGAAGCTTCCCCGCGCCGTCACCCTTTCCCAACTTTGACTATCGATATCTACAAGAAAAATATGGAACCTCCTTCTCAGAAGTCAGACAGAAGGTACATTTACACCCACACACAGACAGTTATTCTAACTAGTAGTCAGACAGGGATGGCAATGGATCAAATCATAATCTGAGCAGGGTCCCTGCTGATGCACCTACAGAGAATTAGGACTTCACGTTTGTCTTCTTCCCTCTCAGCTTTTAAAGCACCTTCACACAGCAGCCAGTTGTGTTTTAGTGACAACGCAGTAAAAAACTGAATATTCTACACAGACAAAGTAAGATCAGCTGCTGAAGAGCCAGATATTTCCCTCACATAGTTCACAGCGACGGAGCAGAAACGGCTCTAAATGAATTCTAGTGATAGCGGTTGGTTGGAAATGAACAGGCACCAAGTCCATTGCCAGCAGCTTTCACAGCCCTTTCTTTTAAATTTCCTCTTTGAAGAGGGTGGCGGCCAACAACCACCGTCGGACCTCCACCACCTCCAGCCGCAAGCCCAGCCTGGCCCTCGGCGACACCCCGGATGGCTTCAGGGACCTCGGCCACCTGGAGCTGATGAGCAGGGAGCTGGACCCGACTGGCATAGCCCACCTCAACCGATCGGTCTCCACTGACTCGCTCAGCTCCATCTCCTCCATCGCCAACAACTTCGGACACGACTACACAGTGGGACAGCTGGAGGTGACGCTGGAGTTTGAGCCTTCCAGGCTGCACGGCCAGGGAACGCTCCACATCACTCTGCACCAGGGCAAAGACCTGCTGGAGAAGGAGGAGGGAGACTTCCCCGGCTGTTTCATCAGAGTCTCCCTGGGCCCAGAGGAGCTTAACGTGGGAATCACAAGGGTAAGAAAGTTGTTCTTTTAAAATTTCACTAGATTACATTACGGAAGTTGTTGGCTGAAAATGTGTAATAAATGTGCCAAGAGTCCTGAAAGACATCTCAAAATCCACCAATAATCATCCAAACCTAAGTGCGCTACACATTTCTAACTCAGCGAATCAGTTGTTCATTAAACGTTCGGCTTGTAAGTTGGATCTGTCACAGAAACGCGATGGGAGACTTTCAGCATTAAAATGAGCTGATTCAACGCTGAGCGAGAAACATTAAAAACTGAAAGCACAGAATTCTTCAATGGTCAATTAAGAGTTTAGGCTTTGAGGCCTGAAGTCGGGCAACAGACTGGAGATAAAAGCTCCCGCTGAGGCTGTTTGAAGCTCCCTGCAGCTCTGGCTGTGTTCAAGTGTGTTTAAGACTTTAGGTCCGGCTGCGTTTCAGACGGCGATACGTCCCACGGGGCGAGAGGCTCGATCCTGCAGCTTGATGCCAATCCTTCGCTTCCTGACTGAAGAGCCCATTTCATTTGCTTGAATGGAAATCCCCTGGGAGCAGGCTGCTAGAACTGTGACTGACCTGAACCTAATAATCTTTTCTGGTGGAATGTTACTTTGTCTTTAAAAGCTTGAATTTGATGCAGACTGACTGTTCTGCTGCACCTGCCGCTTGCCGTCTGCTCTTAACTCCATGTTGGCAGAATATCTCGCCTGGCTGTGAGTCACGGGCTTGGATGAGGTTTTTGCTCAGTGTGCGGCTGACACACAGACTCGTCAGGGCCTTCCTGTGTGTGAGACGTATTAATGCGTTCAGACTGGATGTAATAACGGTGGAAGCAGCCACTGATGCGGCAGCTTTAGTTGAAGACGGGGAAGATGAACGGAAATGCTGACATCAGCTCCGCTCGCCGCGACGGTCAGGCCTCCCTCGCTCTGCTTTCTCGTGCCGTCCCTCTGTCCTTGTCTTCCCCAGCTTTTCTTTGTTGTTGCGGCTTTTTGTTTCACCCACCACCTGTCTGTCACTCCCTCTCTTCTCAGGCTTTTTCCCTTTCTCGTTTATTTGCTGCCGCTTCGTCTTGCTTTTGTTCTGCCTGTAATAATGTGCGTGCTGCTCTTCTCTCCTCTTTCTCTCTCCCCTTTTATTGCCTCATTTTCAACCCCCCCAAGCAATAAGCCTAACACTGCAGACAGCCAGCCTGATATTGTGGATGGAGGTCAGGCTGGAGTGCTGTGTGAGCAGAGAGATACCACCTGCTCCGGCTGCTTTGTGTCTGTGTGTACATATTTACACAGCAGCAGCTTTTTTTACATTCTGTAATGATGGGTGTGTGATTATGATGCAATTTGGTTGTTTTTTTACGAGATACAACTCAAGGTCGGCCTCACAGGCTGATTTGTGGACTCTGACAATCGCTGACCTTGCACAGCACCTGTTTTTACTGTTCACTTCATTTTCTTTATCAGGTTTCAACTTTAAGAACAACCCAAAATGCTATTAATAATCCATTCTGCTCCTGGTAACGTCTTCACAAGCCTTCATTTGTGCACACGCTGCATCATCTGATGGTCTCACATCAGCTTAAGCCACAAAGCGAGAGCCGTGGCCTGTGGTCTCTCGTGCTGAACTAAAGCTGTCAGGCCAAAGTGCCTTCAGATTGAATCTTTCTTTGTAAAGGCTCTTTGAAGCTGCCAGGGAAAGAAGTCGAAAAGGTGAACAGTAGAAAAAATGAAAACGTTTGGTCCTTTTGTGTTTCACAGCCTGAATGTGAAGCTGAGTGAGTCAGAGAAGACGCTAGAGAACGAAATGTTGCAGCCTACACCGCATCTTTTCTTAGAAAGCTCTAAAGTCCCTTTTTCTTTATGTAATTAATCTCATAGTCACAGCAAATAACACATTTTTCTGAGAGCTTCCCTGGTCGTGTTTTTACATTTCAACCTGTCTTCGCCTTCCCACAGGTCCAGGCAAATGCGTTCACCGTGATTTTTGACGAGCGCTTCTCCATCCCGATGGACTTGTCCGCTCTGGATGAGTACAGCCTGCGCTTTGCTGCTTTCGGCATCGATGCTGATGAGAGAAACATCAGCGCAGGATTGGCAGAGCTCAAGCTGTCAGACCTGGACCTGACCATCAGACCCTTCAACGCCTGGCTCTACCTTCAAGATGTTAATAAGGTGAAAAACACCTCATGTGTGCCAGGTTATAGAAAAACATATACTATAGTATTTCGGGCAGTTTTGGCTTAGCTGAGGTGTTTACTGTACTCGGCTTTTTAATGCGTTTATAGGCATGACGTTGTCTGAGCCCCTCTGCTGGAAATTTGGTTAAACTGCATGTTAGAATCAAGTTGCATTTGACTTTAATAGAAGCGTAGCCAATACTGATAATAACACATGATGTGAACGATGTCATCAAATTACAATTAAATTAAATTAAACTAAACGACTGCTGCCTCTGCTCTGACTCCACAGGCTGTGGATGCGGTCGGAGAGATCCTGTTGTCTCTCAGCTACTTGCCGACGGCAGAGCGCCTCACCGTGGTTGTGGCCAAGTGCAAGAACCTGGTGTGGACCAACGGAAAAACCACAGCAGGTCAGACAATGTGTCTTTGTTGGTGTTTCTTTCTTTGCACCGGTCTCAGCTTTGCAAGATGTCTCACGCTCACCACTGAACAAACACTGACAGTAATAGCTGTTAATGCCAGCTATCACAGAATAGGGTCAGTCTGATTACAAAGGAAGACGGGGCGTCATTTGTTCGTTGCTGAAAAGGTCACCTACTGCTTACACTCTGCCAGGCGTCCACTAAATGAACTGTATATGCTAATGCGTTTATGATATTTTATGTCTCTCTGATAATGCCTCTACTGTGTGTATTTACGTGTCTGTACACTATGCTGTGTTCTACAGTCCTGAAATGCTGCTGTAATCCCGTTTATTCATTTGTTCTTGTTCTCAGATCCATTTGTCAAAGTTTATCTCCTGCAAGACGGCAGAAAGATCAGTAAAAAGAAGACTTCCACCAAAAGGGACGACACAAACCCAATCTTCAATGAGGCAATGATATTCTCGGTGCCGTCCATTGTCCTGCAGGTGACGCTACTCAAGCCCAAACTCCTGAAGGAGGAAATGAAATGAAACCTTATTAATCCATAAAGTAATTTAGGTCAAAGGAAAAGACAAGGAAGATCAATACATACACATAAATTCTGACCTGAAATGTTAATATCACTAGAATTAAATGCAGAACCACTAAGGACACTGCAAAAGGATCGTGTCTGTCCCCGTTAATACCTTCGTGCAATTTAAAATCTGCTGGTTGAATCAGTCAATTTTAATAGCTACTTAGAAAATGGTCCAAATTAAATTCTATATTAAATGTGTGTGAAAAGCAATAAAATGTTGTTATTACACGTATTCGCTGAGCTGGCTCCCAAAACATCTCCATGGACTGTGCTGTAAACAAAATGCTGACTCATGCTTGCATAGCAGATTGAGTAAACATGTTTTGCTCTCTGCAGGAGCTCTCGCTGAGGGTGACAGTGGCCGAGGCCACGGATGACGGCCGCGGTGACAATCTGGGTCACGTCATCATCGGCCCAGAGGCCAGCGGCATGGGCATCACCCACTGGAACCAGATGTTGGCCACACTGAGGAAACCTGTGTCCATGTGGCATCCTCTGCGCAGGATCTAGCCATGGCTCCCCTTGTACATACGCAATGTGTTTTACGTAAAACTGGCTTCTTCTCGTTCCTTTCAGCTGTGCCGTCGTTTCGGTGACACACCCAAATCTGTTTTAGGAGGATAAGAGTTTACATCGCTGATCACAGGCGGATGTGTGTGTGGTTCTATACTGTAGGAATCTAAAAGGCTTGACCTTTGTTGACCCTGGATTAAAAGTATGTTTATTACTCGCTACACGATGGCTCTGGTGCATAATGAGCTCAGGAAGGAGTCCACGTCACGAATCACCCTCATAAAGTCACTGTTTAATCCTGTGCTCTGTAAATTAACATCCGTCTCTTTTGGCTTGAGAGTCAGGCATCGAAAGAAACTCGGCTGTCTCTTCCCTTCTCCAAGGTTCTTATCAGAAATGTGGACATTGAATTAAGACAAGGAGCCCAGCCTTGGTGGATGTGACCCCTCCCCTCCCCCTGCATGGTGCCTACGCTGGTTGTAGCCTGTTATAGCTGCCTAGAGAATGACCGACTGGATGCAGGGGTGAAATTGCTTCTCTTTCAGGAAAACACTCATTTGTCCTCTTTTAACCAGTCATTGATTGCACACTCAATGGATTTTGTAGCAGTTTTAAAGTCGAGTTAAGTCAAGCTAGATTTGCTTGTGTAATTTGTTAACAGTGAGATCGACAGATTACAGAGGTTTTAGTGTGTTTGGTATTTACTGTGCTTTTGAAAGAAAAAAATCCAGGTCCTCTTATCCAGGTGAAATTGTAATGTGTAGCAGTTGTTACAGGGTGGCCAAATCAGTAAACAGCATAACTATCATGTTTCATCACTCAATTCTGATTAAAGTTGCAGCATAATAAAATTGTACATACTGTGTGAAATTCTCCTCACAACCATTTCTTCTCTAGAGTCTGGGTGCAGATCGTGTTTTTCATAGTATAGATCGTTCATACAACGCGATCGATTATTATTGTTGCAGATTGTTATTAGAATTATTATTAAAACACATCTGGGAACTAAACGTGTGATGTAAAATGTACTAACCACTTTAAATGGGTTTACAGTTTATTTTATGTTGGAGGAAACATCTCGATATTCAGGCACTTGTCACAGTCTTTTCAGCATTTGCCATTAAGCTGCTTTTTTCTGACTGACACCCGCTTCAGGTGTTGGTCGTAGTCATGCTAACGAGTGGTGTTATTAGTTAAGAGAAAGATAATGTGACAGGAGTCGTTTAAATATCAAAATGTCAAGGTGTTTTTTTAATCTAGCTGAGAGATTCTCCTCAACATTGTACAATAATTGTAACTTTTGAATGTAAAATATGTGCAAACTCTAAAAGCATCATCAGCCGTTAGTATTGTAGTCATTCTAATTTCCTTTCTTTTCGTCCACAGGACATCCTAAAGTTTTTTAGTCAACTTCTGGCCACATTTTCACTTCACTGTCAGAAAAATAACACACCGATGGTCATATATCAGACGATATTTCTACTGTGCCAAACAATAAAGCAATATTTTCATTTAAACAGCATTTGCATTCCATTCAACCAAACTGTAGCCTACATTCAATCATGCATGAAGTTATTTAGCACTTGACTTGAATGTGCCTCAAGATTACAGTGTATTGTGTGAATGCTGTTTGAAATAAAAGCAATTCAACAGTTTGACCACTTGTTTGCTTTGTGCGAACTGGAACTGCTGGAATCTGCGTCTTTTTCCTAATGTTTGTGAACCTTAAAGATCATTTTTGAGCTGATGCTCTTACTAATGAGGAGAGGAATGTTACTGTGACAAATGAAGACCTTCCTAAATGTGAGTCAAGTTACAAAATGCTGAGTTGCGCAAGAGAATAGACGACCTTTGAATTGTTGTTCACCCAGCTCCGCTGTCTGAAAAGTAGGACAGTGCCCTCCGCCCAGCCAATCAGAAGAGAATGTGCATAAGGGGCGTGGTCACGCTGAGCAAAGTCTAGGAAGACTTTAGCAGGGTTTGTGCTGAAACGCTAACGTTTTGTTCCGTAACACTTTCTACACCGTGTCCGTTAACGCTGACCTGTCGAGATGGCTGACAACAGGGATAAGGCCACCGATCAAATGAAAATATGGAAGGACAACAAAGGCTCTCAGGTTTGTGTGTGTGTTGCCTTCGGTGAGACGTGTTTGCTGCGCAGACTTTGGCTAAATGGGTGAGGGGTCGTTTCATCCAGCTACTAGGCGCTGGAGCTAGCGTTAGCGATTAGCACGGCAGCGCCAACCTGCAGGTTTGCTAATTAAGGCTTTGTAAGTTGTTAGTTTAGTGGTGGCCGTTTTGACTGCAACACATTGCTGCAAAGGTCTGAGCAGCAGACCTGCCTGCAGCCGCTTGCTAACGGTTAGCCAGAAGCTAAGTGTTTCTGCGGTGAAATAAGCGTCATCAAGGCCATTGTCGCAGTAGGAGACGAGCTTGTGGTTGGACCTCAGCCTTTACACAAGCCCGCGTCTCCTTTAACGTCAGCCTGACCCTAAATGCTCGACCAGGCCCCGCGTCGCACGTCGCTGTGTTGATCTAGCAGCTGTGCGAACCAAAGGTTCTCAATGTGATCTCAGCACATTGATCCTCCCTGGAACCATTGGAAAGTATTGCTGTATAAATTGGTCATTAAGTCATAAATATCATCTAAACACGCATATGGTTATATGACTTTATTGAACTTCACCCCCTTGGCCTTATTTCCTTGAGTACCCTGGTAAACGTGGGGTTAGTTTTGCTCTAATGCCGTTGCTGTTTTCACAGAGGCCAGAAACCTTGACCACAGGGGCCGGTCACCCCATCGGAGACAAGCTGAACCTGATGACCGCTGGTCCAAGGGGCCCTCTGCTGGTCCAAGACGTGGTCTTCACAGACGAGATGGCACATTTTGACCGAGAGCGAATCCCAGAGCGTGTGGTTCATGCCAAAGGTGCAGGTGGGTTGGACAGGCAGCGACAGGCCGTCACCTCCGTAGATGCACTGAACCACTTCACTATTTTGTTGTTTTCAGCACCAATAAATTCCTGTTTCTATAACGTGAGGAGGTGTTTAGTATTATTTGACGGCCACCATTCAGCCAGTTAAATTTTAAAATTAGACTTGGTGTTCAACACAAAACCCTTTGATTAATTCCATTTATTCTGTGACACTGGTGCAGAGATTAGAATAATAATAAACTTTAATAACAAAATGTCTTGGACGTTGAAGTTAGTCTTAAAGTTATTCTTGTTACATAATTGACAAGGATACAGTTAACTCTATTTAATTGCTGGAAAGTTGCACTTCTGAACTTTTCTTCCAGCGGATTGTTAGATGAAGCGAAAAAGCAAACAATCTTTGGTAGATTTGGATTGTGATCAAATGTAGCAGCACCCAGCAAGTGTGGGCGGTTAAAATATGTGGAGTTGCCTAAGCTCATAAGATTTATTTCCCTGCAGGGGCTTTTGGCTACTTTGAGGTGACTCATGACATCACTCGCTACTGCAAGGCCAAGGTGTTTGAGCACGTGGGCAAGACAACACCTATTGCTGTTCGCTTCTCCACAGTTGGTAAGAATGTTCATGACATTTGTTTTAGATTAGATTTTCTTAAGTAGGTGAATATCTGTTATGTTGTTATGAATCAGTCATTTAAATTATTTTCCAGCTGGAGAGATGGGATCAGCAGACACAGTGCGAGACCCCAGAGGCTTTGCAGTGAAGTTTTACACTGAGGAGGGCAATTGGGACCTGACAGGCAACAACACCCCAGTTTTCTTCATCAGGGATGCCATACTGGTGTGTGTGTGTGTGTGTGTGTGTGTAGGGGACATATGAACCAGAGCCATTTCTAGAAATAGTTCAGTGAATCCCAGAAACACACAATAGAATATAATACGACACATTAGGCTTTTATCGCGTAAATAAACTCATTTCAAATGTGATGCCTGCTACAGTTTTCAAACTAGTTGAGAAGGGGTCATGTTTATCGTGGTTTCGCATCTCCTCTTCCTTTCAAAACTGGTTTGAGATGCCTGGGTATCGAGGTTCTGAGTTCTTGGAGTTGTGATGTTGGATGTTTGGTTGACTCAGTACAGGATTTCACAGAACGCATAGTAAGATCAGGTTCACCAGAGAAGACACTGAGAACAACAGACTGGCCTGTCTGGACTGTGCAGTCATCATAGGAAACAACAGCAATCTAGAAAATAGAGGAAGACTTTCTCTCCCCTACAGCACAAACTAGGAGGACCCTGAACCACAGCAGAAGTCACAAGTCAAGTTAGTTTTTGTTCAAATTTTAAAAACGTCCCAACTTTTCCAGAATTCAGGTTGTGGTTCATATGACTGAAACTTGTTAAATTGTGACCATGAATCACATGTGAAATCCTGACTGGTGTGTTTGACTCCACACAGTTCCCATCATTTGTCCACACCCAGAAGCGTAATCCCCAGACACACATGAAAGACCCTGACATGGTGTGGGACTTCTGGAGCCTGAGGCCTGAATCTCTGCATCAGGTAACTACTGTTGTGCTGCAGTGTTTTGTTGTAAACTGGAAAAGGACTCATGATGCGTCTCGTGTCTCGATGCAGGTGTCTTTTCTGTTTAGTGATCGAGGTTTGCCCGATGGCCACCGTCACATGAATGGCTACGGCTCTCACACCTTCAAACTGGTCAACGCGCAAGGAGAACGCGTGTATTGCAAGTTCCACTACAAGGTCTGTTTGAGGCACAACTCTCACCAACTTGTTAAATGTCCCTCTTGTGTTTGTACTATTGATTAATTATGGTTTGTCATGTTACTACAGACTGATCAAGGAATAAAGAATCTGACCGTGGAGGAGGCAGATCGTCTGGCTTCCACCAACCCAGATTATGCAATTGGAGATTTGTTCAATGCCATCGCCAATGGCAACTACCCATCCTGGACTTTCTACATCCAGGTCATGACCTTTGAGCAAGCTGAGAAGTTCCAGTTCAACCCATTTGACCTTACAAAGGTACAACATCTGTATTATAGCTCTCAGCATTGTTAAGTGACATGTTTAGGATGTCTCACTGCTTCGCCCTTTTCCCATTTCCCATGCAGATTTGGCCGCATAAAGAATACCCTTTGATCCCTGTGGGCAAACTGGTTCTCAACAGGAACCCAGTAAACTACTTTGCTGAGGTGGAGCAGCTGGCCTTTGACCCCAGTAACATGCCACCAGGCGTTGAGCCGAGTCCCGATAAGATGCTGCAGGTAACACAACAGGGATTCAAATTTTGTGGCAAGATTATTCTGCTACTTGTACCACAGCAATCGGAAAAAGTCATTCTGGCAGATGATGCACTGAACCTTTAGGGAAAATAAAGTTTGAGACACTGTGGTGACTAATAGTTTTTGCCGTTAGCGTTTGCTGACTTATGTGACGATCTAAGATTTGCTGTATGATATCGAACTCAAAGTCACTAATTTCCTCTGCTCTGTTTCCTGTATCTCCCTTGTCTGCCTTTAGGGACGTCTGTTCTCCTACCCAGACACCCATCGACACCGGCTGGGAGCCAACTACTTGCAGATCCCTGTAAACTGTCCCTACAGGACCCGTGTGGCCAACTACCAGCGTGACGGTCCAATGTGCATGTCTGACAACCAAGGTAGGTCAGAGTCGCGTTTACGTGATAAGAGGGACAGATGCCAATGCTTAACCTTTGAAGCAGGTTTGACTGGATAGAAATAAAGTAAAACAAAACATTGAAAATAAAAAGCTTACAAGTAAATGAAACCCATTTGAGTTTTGCAGTTTAAAATCAAATTTTATGTAATTTATTTAGCTGGTTTATCCAAGCTTTGATTAAAAATATGGATGTTTTCAATCTTGCCTGTAGGAGGAGCTCCAAACTACTATCCTAACAGCTTCAGTGCACCAGAGGAGCAGCCTCACTGTGTGGAGTCTAAATTCAAGGTGTCTCCAGATGTTGCCCGTTACAATAGCGCTGATGAAGATAATGTCACACAGGTAAGGACCTGGTCACGTAAGCCCTTGTTGTTCTAACATGCTTTTGATTTCACGTCACACCCTTCCTCTATATACTTAGTTTGAGGCACCATTTAAAGCCTTTTTACATGGTCACTCATATTGACAGAGGAGCATTAAGGCCACTTGTTCGAGTTTAATCTTAGATTTCTGACAATTCTGCAAAGGGTTATTATTGTAATAAGCTATAACATCAGCTTCAACGCGTAATGAGCGTGACCTTAACCCTAAGTCATAAAGCTGAAAACAGTTTTATACATTAATGGAAAGTTGTTACTTTCAGAAAGGAATCAGTGCTCTGTATTTATTTTTAGCCTCTTTCACAATGCTTCAATATTTCTTGCCATGGACCAATGGAGTGATCTTATTTGAATTGATCTTTATTTGCAAATAATAATAATATATAGTTGTACAACACAATGCTATACAACTGTATAGTACGATATTATTTGCAAATAAAAATGAATTCAAATAAGACAACTCCATGGGTCCATGTAGCAGTAAGTAGAAGACCTTCAGAAGATGGGCAGGAGACATGTAGCCACAGTTTACGTAATGTTCCCTTTTGTAAAACGCAACGTCTGAGTGAAATGCGCTTGAATGGATTTTGTTTTGACGTGCTCCAGTTCCTTCATTTTTGTCATCTTGCCTTCTCGCTCGACTGCAGGTTCGTGCCTTCTACACCCAGGTGCTCAATGAAGAGGAGCGCCAGAGACTTTGCCAGAACATGGCAGGGGCCCTGAAGGGAGCCCAGCTCTTCATACAGAAACGCATGGTCAGTCCACATTGCGTTGCAATATCAAGTCAGTGCAGTGCAGGCAGTGTTTCATTCTCACCTGCCATTCACACTCCTACACAGTTGTACTGCAGGAATGAGCAGCGACTAGAGATCTCTTAAATGTTAATTGTTGAGTTGTGTTTAAATTATAGCTGTGCAGATTCACAGTTTTTTCTCAAATGACAGGATGTCAGATGACGCACCACATGTGCTCAGGAAGCCTGTGGTTGTAGGGGTGTGGGGAATGGGAGGGGGGCATATTTTCCACACCAACTCGTACACATTTGCAGATTATGTTAAATATATGGATTAAGTGAGTTATTGCATAAATACAAGTGGCGAAAACAAACCTCATACACTGTACTTTTCGCTGGCTGCTGTCGTTGATTGTGAGATTGTGGCTGCAGCTTGTTGTAAAACCAAAGATGTAGTCCGTCCATGTTGCCCCCGTCCCATCAATGGTTCAAAATGACACAAACTCCTGTGGCTTTTGTGCAGAGGCTTGTAGATTCTACTAAAGGTGTTTTGTCGTGCGCTGTGGTCACGTTACAGTTTGTCATTGTGAAACTACAGCAGCCCACACAACGATTGTTGAACTCCCCAAATAAATCCCTTTTTAAAAAACTCAGTCTAAACTGTCATGTTCTGATTGCAGCTGAATACTGATTAATGTCACAATATCTGGTTCTTGCCCACTTGAAACCAGCAGAACAACAGTGGTGGTTTGTGTTCAGGAACAAATGCTTTTGTGTTGATTTTGTTTCTTGCAGGTTGAAAACCTGAACGCTGTCCATCCAGACTATGGGAATAGGGTTCAGACCCTCCTCAACAAGTACAACGCAGAGGCCCAGAAGGTAAACAAAGAGAACAGTGTGGGGGACGGGATGTCGCTTGGGCCATGAAACATGTTCTGTTATGTGCTTATAACTAATGGATGCCACAGACTATCATGTTCAGAATGTCATCAAATGTTATGTTTCTGTAAAAGGTCATAGATATTTGTTTAAAAGATATTTCAAACAAATGTTAACAAATAATTCAAAAAGGCACCGTTTGTCAGCTTGTTGCAGATGATTTATATATTGCAACAATTGTTCCTGTCGGGTCTTTTTTGTAAATGTAAAGCTCTGGTTGAATGTGTTGTGTGCGTTGAAATGGCTAACGCTGTGTCTTATACCCACAATCTGTCAGAACCCAGCTGTGCGTGTTTACAGCCGTCCGGGACCTTCTGCCATTGCTGCCTCCTCCAAGATGTGATGTTTCCATGTGGGCCCAGCTTCAGAGAAAAAATGCACTTGTGTAATCTGCAACTACCATCAGTAAGACGAGGCTTCAGTAACAATCTGTGACTAAATGAAAATACGAGCAGTGCAGTGTTTATTCAAACGGCTCATGATCTCTGCTAAAACCAAAATCACAAATACAAACCACTACTGAATCTAATTACATTAAGTCAATTAAGTCCAAATGTTTTGAAGTAATACAATAAACAGAGACTGTGTCCAATAATCCCTCAGGGTGTGTGTGTGTGTAGTACAATGCTGTCATAGCTAAAACTATCAGTTGGATTAAATTGCTGCTAGTGAAAGACCTGAATTTGTTGTGGCTGCATAAACTTTCATCTTCTGATGTGCAAGTCTCATCAGATACTGAGTGCAACATACAAGAGGAGTGTTTTCATGACGCAACACTTTTGTGCCTTTTTTGTATAAGATGCAGCAGAACCTTAAATCTGAAGTGATTCCCTCTAACAAACTCTGTCAGACCCTGAACACTATGTACATGTTAACTGTGTCTCCTGCTGTTGTTGGTAATCTTGCTCTAAAATGTCATTTATATGATTGTAACCTTTTTTAATTAATATCAAAAATTGTGACGCTCATTTATTTAGTACCTGCAATAAAAAAAAAAAGCAGTGTCCCATTTTAGTCTTTTCTTGGAATTTCTTTTTTTTTATTATTACCACATCCTGCAGCTGAATCTGAAACTGTCTAATGACATTACACTAGTTTACTGAATATAAAAGAAAACAACCTTATGTCACATTAACAGAAAATATGATATTGTAATACATATGGCATGAGGCACGTTATTGTTATTATTATTTATTGTTATTATTTTTGATCAGTTATCAGTTATCATATGGGCTAAATATATTTTTGAGTGGAAGAAAAATTCACCAGCCATACATCTAAGGCTTGTTCTGTGTGGTATTAAAAAAAAAACTTGCACCAACCTCCAACGCCTTTAAAAGGAAACTGTTTCCTTTTGCTCACACAATTCTCCACTTCAGTCTTGGTTGTGCTGTCAACGATGGATTTTGCCCACCAGCCTGCTGAGTCTGTCCCATTGCAGGTGGGGAGGTATGAGGGGATCCCTGCTCAGCCTGGAGGACCTGCAGTGGTTCAACACACCACTGTGAATGTGACCACTGAGCCTCCCAAGGATCACATCATCTGGTCCCTCTGCTGTTTCGTCTACTCAAACCCTTTTTGCCTGGGACTGGCAGCGCTCATCTTTTCTATCAAGGTGAGTTTATATACAGCTACGTTTTTGTAGATAGTTAACTTTAACACAATGAGACATGGGTAGAATATATACTATAGAGAGAGACTAAAACACAAACTGTCGATATAATTTATGCATATAATGCATATAATTTTATTTTTTAAATTTTAATCTATAACATGGTAAAACAAGGGAAGACTCATTTATTTTATTTGTCACATAAAAGCAGTTCAGAGGAAATAAAAATGTGGGTTCAGGGCTTATTTTATTTATTTTGTTGTTACTGTCAGAGCCATCGTAAATGGAAAAGATTGAATAATGACAGTAGGTTTTGTTTAAACCTTGTAGGGCCTTCGAGGGGTCAAAACGACCCCACTGTAATATAGGCAGCGCCAAAGCTCAGACACACACAAGGGTTGAATAAAACAGCCTTTGTAGGTGTTACATCCAAGCAATGAACACGTGTGGGTCTATGATGAACAAGTTCATCCAACCGTTCATCTAGATAAAGCGTGTTGTGATTTATCATGTCTGCGGCTGTTTTATCCAACCCTTATGTGGTTTTTGAGCTTAGAGTGACCCCTGTTTTTATTTTGACCCCTCGAAGGCTGCACAGGGTTAAACAAGCAAGAAGACCTGACTATCACTAAAAATATTGTTAGATGTTAGATTTTTAAATCAATGAAAATCTTTACATTTTTGAAAAGACCAAATGTAGATGAAAAAGGGAAAAAGTTGTCAAATTCATTTTAAAATGAATAGTATTTTGACTGTTTCCTCAACATTATGACTTGAGTCTTTGTGTCTTCAGGCCAGAGATCGGAAGATGCTTGGAGACATGCAGGGTGCGCAGACCTACGGCTCCACTGCTCTCCATCTGAACATCGCAGCAACGATCGTGATTTCTGTCATAGCCTTTATTACCATTATTACAATCATTGCTCTGTCTGTCAGTGCATCCAATGCAGCATATCATTATGGTTCTGGATATGGATACAGAGGGTAGTTGTATCACGGTGGTGGAGATGCCTGCGTCTGTGCCTTAGTGCTACATGTTTCTCAGGTTTATGTTTATGACATAATTTCATTTTCTCACCCTCAAGTCAAGTGAACACATTTTGTCTCTTTGAGCTTATCTGTGCTGGTTTTTCAACCGTTGGACGGTTCCTCTGTGACCTAATGCTGAATGTCATAAACGATTTTCTCCATTTGCACGTTTCCTGTCTTTCTTTATTAAACCTAACAGAGGCACAGTGTTGGTAAAACAGACGTGTGAACAAAACAAAACAAAAAAAAAAACTCTAAAGGAAGTTGATCCTTCCAGCGTCACCTTTAAATTCATGCCCACATTCTTAGCACATTGCTGCTATTTAATTCTGAATATTTCAACATGCAAATGCATCTGCTCAAAACAATATATCTACACATGCGACAAATGATCGTCACAAATTCAGGTTTGATGGTGAAATCAGAAAAGGTTTGCAACAACTCTACATAAAAACACTTCAGAATTCAAGGTTATCAGCCTTTTTTTATTATTATTTCGATCAGTTATCAGTTATCATATGGGCTAAATATATTTTTGAGTGGAAGAAAAATTCACCAGCCATACATCTAAGGCTTGTTCTGTGTGGTATTAAAAAAAACTTGCACCAACCTCCAACGCCTTTAAAAGGAAACTGTTTCCTTTTGCTCACACAATTCTCCACTTCAGTCTTGGTTGTGCTGTCAACGATGGATTTTGCCCACCAGCCTGCTGAGTCTGTCCCATTGCAGGTGGGGAGGTATGAGGGGATCCCTGCTCAGCCTGGAAGACCTGCAGTGGTTCAACACACCACTGTGAATGTGACCACTGAGCCTCCCAAGGATCACATCATCTGGTCCCTCTGCTGTTTCCTCTACTCAAACCCTTTCTGCCTGGGACTGGCAGCGCTCATCTTTTCTATCAAGGTGAGTTTTTATATACATATATATGGAATGGATGGAAAATATCAGATGGAAAAGACTGAATAATGTCAGTAGGTTTTGTTTAAACAAGCAAGAAGACCTGACTATCACTAAAAATATTATTAGGTGTTAGATTTAAATCAATGAAAATCTTTACATTTTTGAAATTTTCATTTTAAAATGAATAGTATTTTGACTGTTTCCTCAACATTATGAATCGAGTCTTTGTGTCTTCAGGCCAGAGATCGGAAGATGCTTGGAGACATGCAGGGTGCGCAGACCTACGGCTCCACTGCTTTCCAGCTGAACATCGCAGCAACGATCGTGGTTTCTCTCGCAGTCTTTATTACCATTATTACAGTCATTGCTCTGTCTGTCAGTGTATCCAATGCAGCATATCATTATGGTTCTGGATATGGATACAGAGGGTAGTTGTATCACGGTGGTGGAGATGCCTGCGTCTGTGCCTTAGTGCTACATGTTTCTCAGGTTTATGTTTATGGCATAATTTCATTTTCTCACCCTCAAGTCAAGTGAACACATTTTGTCTCTTTGAGCTTATCTGTGCTGGTTTTTCAACCGTTGGACGGTTCCTCTGTGACCTAATGCTAAATGTCATAAACGATTTTCTCCATTTGCACATTTCCTGTCTTTCTTTATTAAACCTAACAGAGACACAGTGTTGGTAAAACAGACGTGTGAACAAAACAAAACAAAAAAAAAAACCTCTAAAGGAAGTTGATCCTTCCAGCGTCACCTTTAGGTTCCTGCCCACGTTCTTACATCAACCACTCTGAACGAGGTTTGAGTTAAAAGCAATGAATCCTGTGCGTTACCCAGCTGAAAGCCTGCAAATGCAGGTGAGCTATGCTAGATATGAGCCGTTCGCTAATGGGCCTGAAGGATCCCTGGTGGTTCCACATAGCACTGTGAACCTCACCATCAACCTCCTAGAGGTCACATCGTCTGGTCCCTCTGCTGTTGGCTCTACACAAAGCGCTGCTGCCTCGGACTAGCTGCTCTCATCTATTCTATCAAGGTGAGTGAAAGGGGTCGGGATTAATTCCTGTGTCGTTGAGAATACGTATGATACAGGTTTCTGCAGACGTTTAAGGTTTTTAATGACCTTTTTTTCACCTTCAATAATTGACTAAAGGCTTTTTTGAATTCTATACTAAATATGAGTAAAAGGAAGAGGCTTAAACGGTGTCCACCTTCCACCATGCAAATGTTGTCCTTTTGACAACAGAATCGTCTCGGCGGCCTCGGTGTAAAACCGTGAAAGAAAGAGCGGGCATGAGAGCAGGACAAGAGGCGCAGGAGAGCAGAACTACAGGAGGATAGCGCGCAGTTTGCAATTTGCCGTTTATATCGGTGGGGACTTTAGGTCCGCCCACCGGGCTTTGCATCCAAACACTGCTTGGGATTTAGATGACTCTTTGTCCTCACCTAGGTGTGAACTGGACTGGCTGCCCACCACCCCAGCGTATTCTCATGGTCCTTTGTTCGGGGTAAACTCGAGTTAGGCTTACAAGTTTCCATGTAGGCCTCACTATCATGGACATTTCTCATGTCGAGGATCTGCATTGTTGAGCATATGAGACCCCCAACAGAAGCCTTAAACTGTCTTATATGCACAGTTTCATGCATGCAAATTAAATGTTACAATAACATAGGTCATAATTGGTCATCATCATTATTGTTGTTGCCGTTCAACGCTACAACTGTGTGCATCCACAGCTTCACTACTACTTGTGACGGGTGCAGGCTGAAAAGGCACAAACGAAACCACTAGGACTTTGACATGACAGTGCTACAGGAGAAAACTCTAACCTCAACCCATCAGGACTCTACCACTGTGTCCCCTCCAGCCAATAGATGCCTTAAACTGTCTTACATGCACAGTTTCCACAGCACATTGCTTCTATTTAATTCTGAATATTTCAACATGCAAAGGTCACTACTCAAAACAATATATCTACACATGCGACAAAAGATGTTTGGTCGCACACATCTTCAGGTTTGATGGAGAGCTCAGAAAACATTTGCAACAACTCTACATGAAAATGCTTCTGAACAAAGCACGGTTATTCGTCCGTTGGAAAGTTATTAGTCAGGGTGGAAGAAGCTTTTTGACCAGTCATACATCTTAAGGCGGCAGTGACTCACAGGTGGAGGCACTAAGCTGCCCACCAGCTCTGCCACCGGTGTGTGAATGTGTGTGTGGTTGTGGTTGTGAATGGGTGAATGAGACACAGTGTCAAAGCCCTTTGAAAACCAATAGGTCCAAATAAATGACGCTGTACAAGAGCATTTACTATTAAGACTCTACTGTGGTCGGCTTTCTCTTCAGTGTCAAGTGTAAAACATCTTGCACAACAGGTGCCTGATAATTGTTGTGGTTTCCTTTACTTACACAATCGTTATTTTGCTTACACAATGATTACACTTCATTTTGTTTACAGAGTTTCCACTTCAGTCTGTGCTGTCAACGATGGATTTTGCCCACCAGTCTTCTGAGTCTGTCCCATTTCAGGTGAGGAGGTATGAGATGCTCCCTGCTCAGCCTGGAAGACCTGCAGTGGTTCAACACACCACTGTGAATGTGACCACTGAGCCTCCCAAGGATCACATCATCTGGTCCCTCTGCTGTTTCCTCTACTCAAACCCTTTCTGCCTGGGACTGGCAGCGCTCATCTTTTCTATCAAGGTGAGTTTTTATATATATATATATATATATATATGGAATGGATGGAAAATATCAGATGGAAAAGACTGAATAATGTCAGTAGGTTTTGTTTAAACAGCAAGAAGACCTGACTATCACTAAAAATATTATTAGATGTTAGATTTTTAAATCAATGAAAATCTTTACATTTAAGACCAAATGCAGATGAAAACGGGGAAAAGTTGTCAAATTAATTTTAAAATGAATAGTATTTAGACTGTTTCCTCAACATTATGACTTGAGTCTTTGTGTCTTCAGGCCAGAGATCGGAAGATGCTTGGAGACATGCAGGGTGCGCAGACCTACGGCTCCACTGCTTTCCAGCTGAACATCGCAGCAACGACCGTGGTTTCTGTCGCAGTCTTTATTACCATTATTACAGCCATTGTTGTGTCCACCAGTGCAGGAAGGCACAGAGGGTAGTTGTATCACGGTGGTGGAGATGCCTGCGTCTGTGCCTTAGTGCTACATGTTTCTCAGGTTCATGTTTATGACATAATTTCATTTTCTCACCCTCAAGTCAAGTGAACACATTTTGTCTCTTTGAGCTTATCTGTGCTGGTTTTTCAACCGTTGGACGGTTCCTCTGTGACCTAATGCTAAATGTCATAAACGATTTTCTCCATTTGCACATTTCCTGTCTTTCTTTATTAAACCTAACAGAGACACAGTGTTGGTAAAACAGACGTGTGAACAAAACAAAACAAAAAAAAAAACCTCTAAAGGAAGTTGATCCTTCCAGCGTCACCTTTAGGTTCCTGCCCACGTTCTTACATCAACCACTCTGAACGAGGTTTGAGTTAAAAGCAATGAATCCTGTGCGTTACCCAGCTGAAAGCCTGCAAATGCAGGTGAGCTATGCTAGATATGAGCCGTTCGCTAATGGGCCTGAAGGATCCCTGGTGGTTCCACATAGCACTGTGAACCTCACCATCAACCTCCTAGAGGTCACATCGTCTGGTCCCTCTGCTGTTGGCTCTACACAAAGCGCTGCTGCCTCGGACTAGCTGCTCTCATCTATTCTATCAAGGTGAGTGAAAGGGGTCGGGATTAATTCCTGTGTCGTTGAGAATACGTATGATACAGGTTTCTGCAGACGTTTAAGGTTTTTAATGACCTTTTTTTCACCTTCAATAATTGACTAAAGGCTTTTTTGAATTCTATACTAAATATGAGTAAAAGGAAGAGGCTTAAACGGTGTCCACCTTCCACCATGCAAATGTTGTCCTTTTGACAACAGAATCGTCTCGGCGGCCTCGGTGTAAAACCGTGAAAGAAAGAGCGGGCATGAGAGCAGGACAAGAGGCGCAGGAGAGCAGAACTACAGGAGGATAGCGCGCAGTTTGCAATTTGCCGTTTATATCGGTGGGGACTTTAGGTCCGCCCACCGGGCTTTGCATCCAAACACTGCTTGGGATTTAGATGACTCTTTGTCCTCACCTAGGTGTGAACTGGACTGGCTGCCCACCACCCCAGCGTATTCTCATGGTCCTTTGTTCGGGGTAAACTCGAGTTAGGCTTACAAGTTTCCATGTAGGCCTCACTATCATGGACATTTCTCATGTCGAGGATCTGCATTGTTGAGCATATGAGACCCCCAACAGAAGCCTTAAACTGTCTTATATGCACAGTTTCATGCATGCAAATTAAATGTTACAATAACATAGGTCATAATTGGTCATCATCATTATTGTTGTTGTTGTTGTTGTCCCTCTGTCTTGCGTTCTAACCTTCAGCACCACCAGTCAGCCGTTCAACGCTACAACTGTGTGCATCCACAGCTTCACTACTACTTGTGACGGGTGCAGGCTGAAAAGGCACAAACGAAACCACTAGGACTTTGACATGACAGTGCTACAGGAGAAAACTCTAACCTCAACCCATCAGGACTCTACCACTGTGTCCCCTCCAGCCAACAGATGCCTTAAACTGTCTTACATGCACAGTTTCCACAGCACATTGCTTCTATTTAATTCTGAATATTTCAACATGCAAAGGTCACTACTCAAAACAATATATCTACACATGCGACAAAAGATGTTTGGTCGCACACATCTTCAGGTTTGATGGAGAGCTCAGAAAACATTTGCAACAACTCTACATGAAAATGCTTCTGAACAAAGCACGGTTATTCGTCCGTTGGAAAGTTATTAGTCAGGGTGGAAGAAGCTTTTTGACCAGTCATACATCTTAAGGCGGCAGTGACTCACAGGTGGAGGCACTAAGCTGCCCACCAGCTCTGCCACCGGTGTGTGAATGTGTGTGTGGTTGTGGTTGTGAATGGGTGAATGAGACACAGTGTCAAAGCCCTTTGAAAACCAATAGGTCCAAATAAATGACGCTGTACAAGAGCATTTACTATTAAGACTCTACTGTGGTCGGCTTTCTCTTCAGTGTCAAGTGTAAAACATCTTGCACAACAGGTGCCTGATAATTGTTGTGGTTTCCTTTACTTACACAATCGTTATTTTGCTTACACAATGATTACACTTCATTTTGTTTACAGAGTTTCCACTTCAGTCTGTGCTGTCAACGATGGATTTTGCCCACCAGTCTTCTGAGTCTGTCCCATTTCAGGTGAGGAGGTATGAGATGCTCCCTGCTCAGCCTGGAAGACCTGCAGTGGTTCAACACACCACTGTGAATGTGACCACTGAGCCTCCCAAGGATCACATCATCTGGTCCCTCTGCTGTTTCCTCTACTCAAACCCTTTCTGCCTGGGACTGGCAGCGCTCATCTTTTCTATCAAGGTGAGTTTTTATATATATATATATATATATATATATGGAATGGATGGAAAATATCAGATGGAAAAGACTGAATAATGTCAGTAGGTTTTGTTTAAACAGCAAGAAGACCTGACTATCACTAAAAATATTATTAGATGTTAGATTTTTAAATCAATGAAAATCTTTACATTTAAGACCAAATGCAGATGAAAACGGGGAAAAGTTGTCAAATTAATTTTAAAATGAATAGTATTTAGACTGTTTCCTCAACATTATGACTTGAGTCTTTGTGTCTTCAGGCCAGAGATCGGAAGATGCTTGGAGACATGCAGGGTGCGCAGACCTACGGCTCCACTGCTTTCCAGCTGAACATCGCAGCAACGACCGTGGTTTCTGTCGCAGTCTTTATTACCATTATTACAGCCATTGTTGTGTCCACCAGTGCAGGAAGGCACAGAGGGTAGTTGTATCACGGTGGTGGAGATGCCTGCGTCTGTGCCTTAGTGCTACATGTTTCTCAGGTTCATGTTTATGACATAATTTCATTTTCTCACCCTCAAGTCAAGTTAACACATTTTGTCTCTTTGAACTTATCTGTGCTGGTTTTTCAACCGTTGGACGGTTCCTCTGTGACCTAATGCTGAATGTCATAAACGGTTTTCTCCATTTGCACGTTTCCTGTCTTTCTTCATTAAACCTAACAGAGGCACAGTGTTGGTAAAACAGACGTGTGAACAAAACAAAACAAAACAAAAACCTCTAAAGGAAGTTGATCCTTCCAGCGTCACCTTTAGGTTGTGAACTGGACTGGCTGCCCACCACCCCAGCGTATTCTCATGGTCCTTTGTTCGGGGTAAACTCGAGTTAGGCTTACAAGTTTCCATGTAGGCCTCACTATCATGGACATTTCTCATGTCGAGGATCTGCATTGTTGAGCATATGAGACCCCCAACAGAAGCCTTAAACTGTCTTATATGCACAGTTTCATGCATGCAAATTAAATGTTACAATAACATAGGTCATAATTGGTCATCATCATTATTGTTGTTGCCGTTCAACGCTACAACTGTGTGCATCCACAGCTTCACTACTACTTGTGACGGGTGCAGGCTGAAAAGGCACAAACGAAACCACTAGGACTTTGACATGACAGTGCTACAGGAGAAAACTCTAACCTCAACCCATCAGGACTCTACCACTGTGTCCCCTCCAGCCAACAGATGCCTTAAACTGTCTTACATGCACAGTTTCCACAGCACATTGCTTCTATTTAATTCTGAATATTTCAACATGCAAAGGTCACTACTCAAAACAATATATCTACACATGCGACAAAAGATGTTTGGTCGCACACATCTTCAGGTTTGATGGAGAGCTCAGAAAACATTTGCAACAACTCTACATGAAAATGCTTCTGAACAAAGCACGGTTATTCGTCCGTTGGAAAGTTATTAGTCAGGGTGGAAGAAGCTTTTTGACCAGTCATACATCTTAAGGCGGCAGTGACTCACAGGTGGAGGCACTAAGCTGCCCACCAGCTCTGCCACCGGTGTGTGAAAGTGTGTGTGGTTGTGGTTGTGAATGGGTGAATGAGACACAGTGTCAAAGCCCTTTGAGAACCAATAGGTCCAAATAAATGACGCTGTACAAGAGCATTTACTATTAAGACTCTACTGTGGTCGGCTTTCTCTTCAGTGTCAAGTGTAAAACATCTTGCACAACAGGTGCCTGATAATTGTTGTGGTTTCCTTTACTTACACAATCGTTATTTTGCTTACACAATGATTACACTTCATTTTGTTTACAGAGTTTCCACTTCAGTCTGTGCTGTCAACGATGGATTTTGCCCACCAGTCTTCTGAGTCTGTCCCATTTCAGGTGAGGAGGTATGAGATGCTCCCTGCTCAGCCTGGAAGACCTGCAGTGGTTCAACACACCACTGTGAATGTGACCACTGAGCCTCCCAAGGATCACATCATCTGGTCCCTCTGCTGTTTCCTCTACTCAAACCCTTTCTGCCTGGGACTGGCAGCGCTCATCTTTTCTATCAAGGTCAGTTTATGTGATATACAGAGATATATTGTCACATAAAAGCAGTTCAGAGGAAATAAAGATGTGGGTTCAGGGCTTATTTTATGTATTTTGTGGTCACTTTCAGAACCATCGTAAATGGAAAAGACTGAATAATGTCAGTAGGTTTTGTTTAAACAAGCAAGAAGACGTGACTATCACTAAAAATATTATTAGATGTTAGATTTTTAAATCAATGGAAATATTTACATTTTATAAAAAAAACAAATTTGAAGTAGATGAAAAAGGGGAAAAGTTGTCAAAGTCATTTTAAAATGAATAGTATTTAGACTGTTTCCTCAACATTTTGACTTGAGTCTTTGTGTCTTCAGGCCAGAGATCGGAAGATGCTTGGAGACATGCAGGGTGCGCAGACCTACGGCTCCACTGCTTTCCAGCTGAACATCGCAGCAACGACCGTGGTTTCTGTCGCAGTCTTTATTACCATTATTACAGCCATTGTTGTGTCCACCAGTGCAGGAAGGTACAGAGGGTAGTTGTATCACGGTGGTGGAGATGCCTGCGTCTGTGCCTTAGTGCTACATGTTTCTCAGGTTTATGTTTATGACATAATTTCATTTTCTCACCCTCAAGTCAAGTGAACACATTTTGTCTCTTTGAGCTTATCTGTGCTGGTTTTTCAACCGTTGGACGGTTCCTCTGTGACCTAATGCTGAATGTCATAAACGATTTTCTCCATTTGCACATTTCCTGTCTTTCTTTATTAAACCTAAAAAAGAAACCTCTAAAGGAAGTTGATCCTTCCAGCGTCACCTTTAAGTTCATGCTCACATTCTTAGCACATTGCTTCTGTTTAATTCTGATCATTTCATCATGCACCCAACCATGGAGTGTCACACTGGTTGGTTGAGAGCATAACTTCTATTGTTTCTGTATGCGGAAAGGGCTAAATTGACCAGTACCATGGTAGGTGTAGTTACCATACTACGCCACCAGGTGACGTGACCACCATGAGAACTAGTTGTGCGCTGCTGGGCTGCGTTCTTCAGAGGAAGAACTGCTGCTAAAGCGCCCATGACTCCTGTCTCCCTCTGCTTTTTCCTGTAGCAGACAGACGACAGACAGCAGACAGACAGGACATTCACCACTGTTAACAGGTCACTGCAGTCAGAAACCTGTAACAACGGCATCTGCTCAAAACAATATATCTACACATGCGACAAATGATCGTCACATCTTCAGGTTTGATGGTGAGCTCAGAAAATGTTTGCAACAACTTTACATAAATATACTTCTTCTTCTGCTGTTTCTTCTACTCAAACCGTTGCTGCCTCGAACAACGTCTCCTTCAGAATCAACTCTACTGCAAAGCCAAGAAGTGTGAGTTCCATGTCACCTCCACCACCTTCCTCTGCTTCATCGTACAACCCAGGCAATCGCTATGGACCCAGTCTGCCAAAAGATTAAATTCAAGACGGGCCATTTCTTTGAGAGATTCTCATTCTCCTTGTCTTTCTGCCCGCGCTCTGAGAACAATAAGGCTGATGCTCTGTCCAGAAAAAAAGGCTGTACAAGTGCAGAGCATCTACTATTAAGACTCTACTGTGGTCGGCTTTCTTATCAGTATCTAGTATAAAAACTCTTGCACAACAGGTGCCTGGAAACTTTCGCAGTTTCCCTTCCTTACGTAATCGTTATACTTTGTTTTGCTCACACAATTCTCCACTTCAGTCTTGGTTGTGCTGTCAACGATGGATTTTGCCCACCAGTCTTCTGAGTCTGTCCCATTTCAGGTGGGGAGGTATGAGATGCTCCCTGCTCAGCCTGGAAGACCTGCAGTGGTTCAACACACCACTGTGAATGTGACCACTGAGCCTCCCAAGGATCACATCATCTGGTCCCTCTGCTGTTTCCTCTACTCAAACCCTTTCTGCCTGGGACTGGCAGCGCTCATCTTTTCTATCAAGGTCAGTTTATGTGATATACAGAGATATATTGTCACATAAAAGCAGTTCAGAGGAAATAAAGATGTGGGTTCAGGCCTTATTTTATGTATTTTGTGGTCACTTTCAGAACCATCGTAAATGGAAAAGACTGAATAATGTCAGTAGGTTTTGTTTAAACAAGCAAGAAGACGTGACTATCACTAAAAATATTATTAGATGTTAGATTTTTAAATCAATGGAAATATTTACATTTTATAAAAAAAACAAATTTGAAGTAGATGAAAAAGGGGAAAAGTTGTCAAAGTCATTTTAAAATGAATAGTATTTAGACTGTTTCCTCAACATTTTGACTTGAGTCTTTGTGTCTTCAGGCCAGAGATCGGAAGATGCTTGGAGACATGCAGGGTGCGCAGACCTACGGCTCCACTGCTCTCCATCTGAACATCACAGCAACAATCGTGGTTTCTGTTGCAGTCTTTATTACCATTATTACAGTCATTGTTGTGTCCACCAGTGCAGGAAGGTACAGAGGGTAGTTGTATCACGGTGGTGGAGATGCCTGCGTCTGTGCCTTAGTGCTACATGTTTCTCAGGTTTATGTTTATGACATAATTTCATTTTCTCACCCTCAAATCAAATGAACACATTTTGTCTGTTTGAGCTTATCTGTGCTGGTTTTTCAACCGTTGGACGGTTCCTCTGTGACCTAATGCTGAATGTCATAAACGATTTTCTCCATTTGCACATTTCCTGTCTTTCTTCATTAAACCTAACAGAGGGACAATTTTGGAAAAACCGGTGTGTCAACAACAAAAAAAAATCTTAAAAGGAACCTGATCCTTCCAGCGTCACCTACACATTCAATCAACATTTTTCCAGCAATGCAGCAACTAAAGAGGCTAAAACTGATTTGTCGCAACATGAAGCTATAAATAAGAACAGTGGAACTTAGATCACGGTGATTTTCGAGATTGTGTGAATGCCAAGAACAGAGCTGTCAAAACACACGAGGAACTCACGAGTGGCAGAGAAGTGTGAGCTGCACAGGATACGTTTGGACTGAAGGTGGAAGACTTGAAGACATGGTTGCATATTTACGGAGCGTGACCAGGAAGCAGAAAAGGATGAGACAATAGTGTGCAGGTAGGACAGATGGGGGAGAAGTGAGAGAAATGGTTTGGTCTGTCTGATGCCACCAAATTTCCACCAGATGCCACCAGAGAAACAACTTGACCACGGTTTTAACCAGGAGGCTTAACGTGTCCATCTGCATTTGTACATACAAATATAACCAAGGTCACCTACGATGACAAAAAGCCTTGTCAGCATGTTGTCACTTTGAACAAGACATAAAAAGTGAAACTTACATCTACCCAACAAATGAATGGTTAATCTAGACAGTCTTGGAATTTTGTGCAAATAAATTCCACTCTGTTGTGACTAGGGTTTGCAGTGTCAGACTGCAAAGCAAGGGCCTCTGAGCCAGAAGATTTCCCACCTTTCATTTCCTCTTCTCTGGGATGATCACAGTTCCAAAATGTTTTCTCAGTTAGTTTGCTCGGAAGCAGCAAAGACGCAGCACATCTATCACCACATCAGCGAGAGACTTTACGTACGTTTCTGGATGCCGTTCATCAGAGTGCGTAGATGAATTTCAGTTTTAATTATTACAACAAACAACAATGTCTTTCAGTTCTGCACTGACAACAGGCGGACGCACCGTCTGCCTCTGGGCTTCTATTGGGTGTAGTCACCTGCGAGGTCGTCCTGGTCTTGTAGGGGAAAGCGGAGAGCCTGGGCCAAGAGGGTCAACGGAGCTACCCGGCTATGACGGTCTACCAGCTGACAAAGGTCAAAGAGGTGGATAATCATTAGCTCAAGACAAGCTTGCTGCCACCAGCATCACCTCTCAGCCCTTATCAGACCAGTGTCCAGTGTCAGACTTTAAATGTTTCTGTTGCATTTCTAGTGAGTTCAATCTTTTCTCGTCTCACTTTCGCTCTGCTTTCATGCTGCAAGGATTTCCTGGAGTACATGGACCACAAGGACGAAGGGGATTTCCTAGAAAAAAAAAAGATGAACCTGCATCTCATCTGTGTGGAAAAGGTGATTCAACAAGCAGAGCAGACGAACAAGCAGCCCATTAGAATTCTGAACTGCATCTGAGCATAAATGTGTATCTGTGTGTAAACAGATATGTGTAAATCTGTCTGAAAATGGTGTCTGGCAAGTAACACGCGAATGCGCATATAATTTATCAGATCTAAAAAGAAAATACATTCACACATACTGTTTTTAATGCGTCTAATAACATGTGTATGTAAAGAATTATACAGCTGTGTAATTACGCACATACTTACGTCCTACTGTGACCTCTTGTATTGGACCAGCTTTACTATCTGAATAAAAACATATGCTCAGAGACAAAGCTGTGGTTGTTTTCTCTGTCATGTATGAGATATGACCGAACCTGCTTTTCATTTCCTGTGGACTGAATCTCTCACATATTTGACTTTGCACTGTTTTCTTGGCCACGAAGCACAAAAGCAGCAGCACGTCTTCCAGAAACCTCCTGGTTAAACTGTAAGTAGTTTTATTGTTGTATTTGACTTCTGATATCTATATTGATGTATATGTACCGTTAATACATACTGCACAGTGAATTTATTTGTGTTCAAATAATGGAAGCAACGCTGGCTCAAGAGTTAAATTCATTTATACTGTAACACCGAAGTCTTATATTTAGCTCGTTTGATCCAGTTTGACCTGTTGTTTACAGGTCGTAATGCATGTGATGGGTTTTTCTCACCTTACATTTTATAGACATGAATGTAGGAGCATAATTTGTAACTTCAATGTGTATGATGTAATAATCAACTTTTTATTGAGAATGAACATAATAATTATTAGTTAAATTATTTAAACCATAGTTGTATAATGTCTTTATAAAGAACCGGGTGTGTATGTCAGTAATTTCAGTCCTGGTTTCACAAGGTGAGGCTGTGTCTCCTGCGCTACATCCTCTGTCTGATTGCTCCTACTGGAAAAAGTCATCTTCCAGCTTCCAGCTAAGAAGTTGGGGCCACAAGGTGCCACGAGGATTTCCAAAAAGGTTAGTGTTACTGTTCATCACAACCGTTGTCCCAGGAATACTTATGACCAGGCTGCACAGAGCCTAAAATGTAAAAATTGTTTAGGTAATTCTTCTGCAGCCTCCTATGCCTAATTAAGAACACAAAAACTAATTAACTGCTCTTTTCCAACGGGCAAACTTTCCATCACTAAACTGAAGTTATTCCTCTAAAGGCAATTTCAATGTCTCAGTAGAATGAATGAGTGTAAGATGTGAACGACCGTAACTGAGCAACTTAGTCTTGGCACTTTTTGTTCAAATGTAAATAAAGTGTGACATTTTTTTCCACAATGATGCCTCTTATACATCGTCTTATTTTCTTCTGGAAGCCACCTGTCATTTCAGATAGGACCTCCTGGACTTCCAGGATATCCTGGATATCCTGGACCAGGTGGACAAGGTATTATTACAAGGTGAATTATTTTCCAGCGATAAGTAACTATTTTTTAGGTATTTTATCTGCCTGTTATTACTAAAGGAGGAAGAACTGTGAAAAATGTATCATTAAAATATTCATTGCTAACCATTGCTAAATTAGACCTTGGTGAGAATCTGACTAACTAAAAATTCTATATAGATAAGTGACATGTGTGAATTCCTACATATTGGTCTAATTTTTTCAGCTATAAGCTACAGCTTCGTCAAGAAGGTTGGGCGGAAATACTTTGTGTCCCACAGGGAAACAGGCTCCTTCTCGAGAGCTGTCCAGTTCTGCTCCCAACAAGGCCTAGAGCTGGCTTTGCCACAGAGCGAAGAGGAGAACAGCTCGTTGACTCGGGTCCTGAGCGAAACTGTCCGAGTGGCCTGGATCAGCGTCAACGATAAAAACGCTGAGTTTAATACTGATATGAAGAACCGACATCTGGTCTTCACCAACTGGGCAGAAGGACAACCAGAAAGATCCATCCAGACCACAGGCTGCACCGTGCTGTCAGAACACGGCGTCTGGCAGGTCACACGCGACTGCTCTGTGAATGCTTATGTAGTTTGTCAGTCAGAGTAGGGTCTGAGCAGGTTCCAGGAGCTGACGGTTCGGCAGGAGTCGCTTGTCAGGGTCTTGAGCCTCTCGTAGTCCTCTTTTCAACAGTTTTAATGAAGTGTGGCATCGTACAACTGTCTTTATTTAGGCAGGGCAAATAAATTAAAGAATGCCTTCGTTATTTACACTTCACAGACGTTCTCAAACTATTGAACCATTTCATTTCTGAATAAAACCACGTGAGGTTAACATGCTCCAGCGCATAAAAGCTGTGGTTCTTCCTTCTGTGTCACATCCAACAAGGAAGATGATGCGTCTGCTTCTCATTTCCTCCACACTGGATCGTTCACATATCTCTGAAAAGCAAACCTTTTTGTTTGCCACTTTGCTTTGGGAAGCACAAAAGCAGCAGCAACTCCAAGTAAAACCGTAAGTTTCTGTCTTTTTCAATACCGAACACTGTTTACACTCCCAGCGCCTTCTGAACGTGTATTACATACTTGAATATGACACGTGATTCATCCTCTGCTGGTTGTTTTCCTGTTTACTGGTCGTAATGTACAGGTTGTGTAGAGTTTGGTTTTGGGGAAGTTAAACCCTCCTTAAGATTTAAAGACATCAATGCATGATCCTATTATGTGCTTCAAAAATGTGTGTGACGTTAATCTGACTCTATTAATCAACTCTAATGATGAGCATCGTGACAAAATTTTGCTTTGAGTGATTCTATTTATAAATGAACAGCTTTCTTATATACTTTGTTCCAGAATTTCTCCTTTAAAAAAGCAAAAACTTTTCAATGCATTTTAATCGATTTCAATTGATTTTTTAATGCAAAGACCGTTTTAGTTAAATTAACTGGAGCAAGTGAGTTTGTTGGCAACAACATCTACTGGTAGTTAATGATGACAAATGTGTTTCAGACGTGTACATTCTACAGATGTGTAACTTTATTTCCGACTGATTTCAGTTCTGCTGTGAGAAGATGACGCTGTGTCTCCTGTTCTGCATCCTTTGTGTGATTGCTCCTGTTGGCTACAGTCAGTTTTCAGGTCACACAGCAGTTATCGGGCCACCGGGGCCTCCGGGGCCACCAGGGCCTCCAGGGCCACCAGGGGAAACAGGATCAGCAGGTATGAAAAGTACAAGAGGCTGGTGGTACTGACTGCATCAATACTATTCTCCCACACCCGACTCCACACGTGTTCATTTTCATTTCTTTTGCAGATTCTCATGCGTTCAGTTAAAAACAAAAACTTCTTTCTCTTCCATCAGTCTCTCACCAATGTGAAATGTTTCCTCTGGTGCTGCTTTCAGTCTCATTATCTAATGACTAAATGTAAACATGAGATATATAAAGAAACACAACGTCAGACGTGTCCTGTAAAGACCAGGTGATAGTTGGCTGGAGAACTTCTGGACATGCAATGTGTGGATCACTTTAATGCTCAGTGTGGTTAACTCGTGAATTTCTTCTTGTCTTTGTGGAGGAAGAGGGACTGACACTTTGTTCTCACTCAGTTTGTTGGTTGATGTTAATTTGTATCTGTGTTGATGTAGATCTTTATTTGTTGTGTAGGTAATCCCGGACTTCCTGGAAATGAAGGACCACGTGGAAGATCTGGACCATCTGGACCAAGTGGAGAACCTGGACCAGTAATAATGTGCGGAAAAGGTATTTTCTATAGCTCTAAGCACCATCTATAGTTCACAGTGTTTAATACATATCATGTTAAATATTTTTTGCTGAGGGTGGAAATGTGAAAGATATTTGCTAAACAAAGTGGAGATACTGCAAGAAGCTGTACACGTCTGCAGTGGCTTTTTTGTTCAGAGATGAATATTGAACTGTATTAAACCTTATACCTTATAGGTGAGTTGTTTTGGTAGTGTTTACAGTTCTTACTTCTGCCTTCATTTCTTTTTGACACTCGTGAAATTAATCTTTGTCCACTTGATTTAGTTGTTTAGCAACGTTTTTAAAATGAAAGAGAAACAACGTTCATTTAAAAGGAAATCTGTAAAAACACAAGACCTTTTGCAGCTTATTTAAATCGCTCTGTTTTTTCCAGATTCCATTGAGCCTCTTTACCAGGACCTTGAAAGCTTAAAGGGAGTCGTTGCCAAATTAGACCTTGGTGAGTATCTGACTCCGCAACTAAAAGTGATTGTAATAAGTAATAAGTTATGACAGGATGGAATATCCTTAATGAAATGTTAAGTCATGTGAAACTGGTTATATACAAGAATCTGTCTGATTTTCTGCATATTGTTCTAATTCTTTCAGCTATAAGCTACAGCTTCGTCAAGAAGGTTGGGCGGAAATACTTTGTGTCCCACAGGGAAACAGGCTCCTTCTCGAGAGCTGTCCAGTTCTGCTCCCAACAAGGCCTAGAGCTGGCTTTGCCACAGAGCGAAGAGGAGAACAGCTCGTTGACTCGGGTCTTGGGCGAAACTGTCCGAGTGGCCTGGATCAGCGTCAACGATAAAAACGCTGAGTTTAATACTGATATGAAGAACCGACATCTGGTCTTCACCAACTGGGCAGAAGGACAACCAGAAAGATCCATCCAGACCACAGGCTGCACCGTGCTGTCAGAACACGGCGTCTGGCAGGTCACACGCGACTGCTCTGTGAATGCTTATGTAGTTTGTCAGTCAGAGTAGGGTCTGAGCAGGTTCCAGGAGCTGACGGTTCGGCAGGAGTCGCTTGTCAGGGTCTTGAGCCTCTCGTAGTCCTCTTTTCAACAGTTTTAATGAAGTGTGGCATCGTACAACTGTCTTTATTTAGGCAGGGCAAATAAATGAAAGAATGCCTTCGTTATTTACACTTCACAGACGTTCTCAAACTATTGAACCATTTCATTTCTGAATAAAACCACGTGAGGTTAAAATGCTCCAGCGCATAAAAGCTGTGGTTCTTCCTTCTGTGTCACATCCAACAAGGAAGATGATGCGTCTGCTTCTCATTTCCTCCACACTGGATCGTTCATATATCTCTGAAAAGCAAACCTTTTTGTTTGCCACTTTGCTTTGGGAAGCACAAAAGCAGCAGCAACTCCAAGTAAAACCGTAAGTTTCTGTCTTTTTCAATACCGAACACTGTTTACACTCCCAGCGCCTTCTGAACGTGTATTACATACTTGAATATGACACGTGATTCATCCTCTGCTGGTTGTTGTCCTGTTTACTGGTCGTAATGTACAGGTTGTGTAGAGTTTGGTTGTGGGGAAGTTAAACCCTCCTTAAGATTTAAAGACATCAATGCATGATCCTATTATGTGCTTCAAAAATGTGTGTGAAGTTAATCTGACTCTATTAATCAACTCTAATGATGAGCATCGTGACAAAATTTTGCTTTGAGTGATTCTATTTATAAATGAACAGCTTTCTTATATACTTTGTTCCAGAATTTCTCCTTTAAAAAAGCAAAAACTTTTCAATGCATTTTAATCGATTTCAATTGATTTTTTAATGCAAAGACCGTTTTAGTTAAATTAACTGGAGCAAGTGAGTTTGTTGGCAACAACATCTACTGGTAGTTAATTATGACAAATGTGTTTCAGACGTGTACATTCTACAGATGTGTAACTTTATTTCCGACTGATTTCATTCCTGCTGTGAGAAGATGACGCTGTGTCTCCTGTTCTGCATCCTTTGTGTGATTGCTCCTGTTGGCTACAGTCAGTCTTCAGGTCACACAGCAGTTATCGGGCCACCGGGGCCACCGGGGCCTCCGGGGCTAAAAGGATCAGCAGGTATGAAAAGTACAAGAGGCTGGTGGTACTGACTGCATCAATACTATTCTCCCACACGTGTTCATTTTCATTTCTTTTGCAGATTCTCATGCGTTCAGTTAAAAACAAAAACTTCTTTCTCTTCCATCAGTCTCTCACCAATGTGAAATGTTTCCTCTGGTGCTGCTTTCAGTCTCATTATCTAATGACTAAATGTAAACATGAGATATATAAAGAAACACAACGTCAGACGTGTCCTGTAAAGACCAGGTGATAGTTGGCTGGAGAACTTCTGGACATGCAATGTGTGGATCACTTTAATGCTCAGTGTGGTTAACTCGTGAATTTCTTCTTGTCTTTGTGGAGGAAGAGGGACTGACACTTTGTTCTCACTCAGTTTGTTGGTTGATGTTAATTTGTATCTGTGTTGATGTAGATCTTTATTTGTTGTGTAGGTAATCCCGGACTTCCTGGACCTAAAGGACATATGGGACCACGTGGAAGATCTGGACCACCTGGACTACCTGGACTACCTGGACCAGTAGTAATGTGTGGAAAAGGTATTTTCTATAGCTCTAAGCACCATCTATAGTTCACAGTATGTTACATACCCCGAAACTGACGGGGTTGCCGGTGTCGGGTGTGGGCAAAGGTGGGGGACCCAGACGCAGACTCAAGACGAGGACAGAACTTAACAATAACAATATTTTATTAACAGAAACCAAAAACAGAACATAACAGAGGTACGAGACTTACAGAAACTAGGAAACACCAGACGTCAGACCACACAAAACACGGAAGCGTCGGAGCGCACGCTCAACGACGGGACACACACACACATACATACAGGGACGTCGGAGCAACACTCAACGACGGGAGACACACAGTGTTTAATACATATCATGTTAAATATTTTTTGCTGAGGGTGGAAATGTGAAAGATATTTGCTAAAAAAAGTGTAGATACTGCAAGAAGCTGTACACGTCTGCAGTGGCTTTTTTCTTCAGAGATTAATATTGAACTGTATTAAACCTTATACCTTATAGGTGAGTTGTTTTGGTAGTGTTTACAGTTCTTACTTCTGCCTTCATTTCTTTTTGACACTCGTGAAATTAATCTTTGTCCACTTGATTTAGTTGTTTAGCAACGTTTTTAAAATGAAAGAGAAACAACGTTCATTTAAAAGGAAATCTGTAAAAACACAAGACCTTTTGCAGCTTATTTAAATCGCTCTGTTTTTTCCAGATTCCATTGAGCCTCTTTACCAGGACCTTGAAAGCTTAAAGGGAGTCGTTGCCAAATTAGACCTTGGTGAGTATCTGACTCCGCAACTAAAAGTGATTGTAATAAGTAATAAGTTATGACAGGATGGAATATCCTTAATGAAATGTTAAGTCATGTGAAACTGGTTATATACAAGAATCTGTCTGATTTTCTGCATATTGTTCTAATTCTTTCAGCTATAAGCTACAGCTTCGTCAAGAGGGTTGGGCGGAAATATTTTGTGTCCCACAGGGAAACAGGCTCCTTCTCGAGAGCTGTCCAGTTCTGCTCCCAACAAGGCCTAGAGCTGGCTTTGCCACAGAGCGAAGAGGAGAACAGCTCGTTGACTCGGGTCCTGGGCGAAACTGTCCGAGTGGCCTGGATCAGCGTCAACGATAAAAACGCTGAGTTTAATACTGATATGAAGAACCGACATCTGGTCTTCACCAACTGGGCAGAAGGACAACCAGAAAGATCCATCCAGACCACAGGCTGCACCGTGCTGTCAGAACACGGCGTCTGGCAGGTCACACGCGACTGCTCTGTGAATGCTTATGTAGTTTGTCAGTCAGAGTAGGGTCTGAGCAGGTTCCAGGAGCTGACGGTTCGGCAGGAATGAGACAAATCTCACGCGTTTTGTGTGATTGTGTCTCATTCTGCTTGAATTGCATCTTTTCCTTTGTTTATGCAAACGTGTATTCTTCCTAAAAAATGAATTAATAAATTCACTTGTAATCACTATGTGCTAAACATAAAAAGAACATTTTGACTGCTTTCATTGTGAACATTTCTACACAGGTTTTTCACAGTCAGCACCAGCATGATTTGGTTGTTATTGGTACATTTAACGTCAGTTTCACTTCATACTTACATTATCTTGTTCTCCTTAAAACGTTGCTTTCCAGCTTGTCGACCGTTTATTGAACAACTAGTGGACGTGGTAACCGATCTACTGTAGTTTCTTGTCTTGGACGGTGTCATTTCAAAATGAAGAGATCTCTTTTCCTTAACGACCCAAAGACACGAAGTGCAATGGTGAACGGCTTTACTTTAAATACTAATATCTCCAATGGTTGGACGCGTTCAGCAGAGTGGCGCAGCGGAAGCGTGCTGGGCCCATAACCCAGAGGTCGATGGATCGAAACCATCCTCTGCTAACACCTTTTGTTTTTGATACTATGTGATGCACACATTTTTAAAACGTGAGATCATACACGTCAATGCCGCGATGACGTTTATTCTGTGTATGTTTTCTATATTGTTGAATGCCAACACGTTTTAATAATGTTTATTAATGACTTTCTTTCGTGTTTTGGGTGAACGCAGTAGTATTAGAATACCTTTGCGTCCCTTACGTAGCTCAAATCCACTGATAAGAATGTAAAGAACAGCTAAACTGTTAAATTATTTTTAGTAGCGCGCAACAAAGACGTCAACTGCGCAATCGCAATACTTGTAAATGTCCAGCAGGGGGAGGTGTTTTTCCGCACCACGCTGCTTGGACTACTGGCACTGAAATAGCTCAAACAGAGGCTTCATCCACATTTTATAAAGTCACTGGTCATTGTTGTCTGGGAAAATTTGCAAAAAATATGAGTAATTCCTATTGTCTTTTTTTTTTTACAAGGTTCTAAACACAGAGTTGCTGCTCTGGCCTCCAACAGCGGACTGAGGTTATGCTTGGAAACTCCAGTGTGAGTAACAGGCAGCGTAAAATGTGCACAAATATAACAACACATCAGTCTAAGCCTAGGACAGCGCTCTCCTTTAAAGGACTGTCAAGTCAGATCGAGTCAATTTATTTCCGTCAGCATTTAAAAACAACAAAGAAACCATGTGAAAACCACGTCGTTCAGCCACGGCAAACAGAATCTGATGAGGTTCTCTTCAGCATCAGGGCTTTTAAAATCCTCAGTCCTCCACTCATTTCGCCGAGTATGATTTCTGAGAAAGCTCAGGTGGTGGTTGGTTGTTATTTATGCAGCTCTTCCACCTTCATCTTTTGCTGTCTTTTCTTTCTGTCCAGCTTTCTGCATCTCTATTTTGGTCTCTCTCAGGCCTGACCACATAATGACAGACCTACTGTGTATTAAAGGACCCTGCCCATGCATCCCCTCCCTGTCACCTCCCTTTTCATGGGCCTTTATAAGTCTCTCACAAACTCTCCAAAGCATCTGGAAGGTTAGCTTGTTCGCACAGCCACTCACCAACCGCTGGAGAAACTAGCCATGGACAACCATTCTTACAACTTCCCATCCGACTGCACCCCGCTCACCAACTGCAAGTCCGCCCGTAAACCAGCTGGATCAACTGTGGTGAACATGGGCAACGCCAGCAAAAATCCTCCCCGGGACTACTTACTCTGGTCGCTGTGCAACACCTTGTACGTCAACTTCTGCTGCCTGGGCTTCATGGCTCTCATCTACTCCATCAAGGTGAGGATTCGTACTCGTTGTTTGTTAGTTTTGGTTTGAACCATGTTTATGCATTGAGCTCAGAAAAAGAAGAATAAAAGAAAGAAAGTTGTCCAAATGAAATAGCCAGAAAAAGACTGTTATGGCATCAAATGTAGACGCGTGGCGTGTCAGACGTGTGTAATAATTACAGTGATGCCATCAGTAACATTTGTTTAAACACACAAAATTCTTGTATCATTAAACAAAGCAGCGTATTTTGGACATTGTAGACTTTTGGTGTTGTGCCTGTTTAAGTGCCACACACAAAACGCTGGTACGCTCTTTGCCACAGGAATGGGGCTGTCCAGACACGGGAATGTAAGCCTCAAGAAAAGCTTAAAACAAATCCCACTTTATAAAGGACCGGACATTCTGTAGGACTACCTGGACTAACGTCCCTCTCAAAAGGGTGTTTAACCTGCATTTACGGGGGGTGGGGGGGAGCAGCTCTGGATCACAGGCCTTGCATTGGCCCAGAACTCAAATTAAAGACAGGGACTGGCTGCTTGTCTTGGGAGTTAAAAATGGCGTAATTGGCATCCTCCTAATGGGCAAGTACTCATGGGAAATTAGAGAGTGCTAGGAAAAGGCTCAGCTCGCTCCCTTCCAAAATGTAAGCATACACTTGGAAGCAGCTCAAGGATTTCATATCACGCTGGCCTCACTCAACCTTCAATCTGTGCTCTCTGAATTGAGAACTATGAGACATCTCTCAATGTGTATACTTTGAAGAAAACTCACTAGGCTCAAATCATTTGTGTGTGTGTCTAGGCCAGGGATCAGAAGACACAAGGGAACCTGCAGCTGGCCCAGGAGTGTTCAGACAAGGCTAAGTGGTACAACATCCTGGCAGCCGGCTGGAACCTGCTGATTCCTCTTCTCGCTGTCGTCCTGCTGGTCCTGCTGCTCGTCCACCTGGGCTCCTACCAGGGTTCCTTCGACTTCTTAGGAGAGGACGGCTTCCAAAACTTCTTGAAACTGTTCAGCTGGTAGATGGAGGTGAAGGCAGAGAGCACGGTTACAGAGAAAGATCAATCTCAGTGTCAACACATTCACACTATCTGCCAAGAGAGGACGTTTCATTTGAGAGCTCCATCTTGAAGTGGTTCTTCTCAACGTGCAAGTCGAGAGTCTATAAAATCCAATCATCATAAAGTAGTAGTCCCAATCAGCGAGCAGGAGAAGTAAACCCTGGTCTGCATGTAACAAGAAAGTCCTCAGGGATGCACACAATGGTATCAAATATTAAACCAAACAAGACTGAAATTAGTGAAAGTGACACATACAAATGATCTAAACATAAAAAACATAAACTAATGAATTAACTTTAAATTAATTAACTTATATTAAACATTTAACAGAAGACTTTGGGAAAAAATTAATATGAGAACAGACAATAAATATCAGTGTATCCACTTACTGTAATGTAGCTGTTGAAGAACTTTAGCTCACACATCCTAGTCTCAGGTCTCAGGTTTGGTCAGCTCAGAGATGGAGCTGAACAAACAATGGGAAAAGTCCATAACAGGAAAACACGAGTCAACAGGTCTGGAGACTGAGTGAGCAGCTACTCTGAGCTGTTACTGTTGTTATTTATTGTATTTATGCTGAATGGGTGACATGAATGAATCGAACATGAGCTGAAAGCATCTCTAGTCAGGTTAGAAAGAGGATAAAGAACAGAGAGTAGAGGATTGTGGAGTCCATGTGTGAAAGCCACTTTACCAAGAGCAAGCAACATTCACCTCCTGCTTATTATAATTATTTTTTACCTTTGATCCATTTTTAAACCTATTAATCTATTTTGTCATTATTCGTGTATTGTTTGAATTTCTTCTATTTAGATTTCACATAATTTCATCTTCTTAAATAAACCACATACTGTTAATGAAGCATTGCATTACGTTCTCCCTTAAGTGTCTTTTACATCTAATGGATGCAGGGACCGAAAGATTTGGTTTCACAGTGGTAGTTCCACTCGGCTTTAAAACGATCCTCTTGAACTTTAGGTTTGGTTCTGGGGCTGGTCTGAGGGAACTGGGCTGTTCTTCCCTCCAGGTTGCCTCATTCCCAGCTGTGAGCCTGCTGTTATACCAACTATTTGCAGAACATCCCATTTTCGGAAACCGTATTAACTTGCCTTCAACTAAGGCAGGACCGCCCAGGCAGACCACTACAGAGGAGTCGGCTGCAACGTGGAGGCCTGCAGCGGGCGAGGTGGCTCATTTACAGTCGGTCTGCTCTCAGTGTGGGGAGTCAGGATGACGAGCATTTTGGTGATCGTTTGCTTTTGCCTGGCTGGCTTGGTCAGTGACCCTGTGCCAGGTTGTGGTATTTGTATTACACCTGTCTCATTTCATTCATCGTGTTTTATTGCAGATCCACCTTTCTGTACAGGACACATGGGATTAACTGTAAATACATGTCGATCTAGAAAACACCTACAGCTCCATACGGGGCCTTCAGCGGCCCTGCTGCGCCTCATGTTGGGTGTCCTGCTCCTCCTGACTTCCTCTGGTCTTTACACATTAGCAGCCTCTCCTTCGCTTGCAGTTGTATTTATACACACTCAAATCACAGCCTCTTGCTTCCAACTTTCTATTTTCCTCCTGTGGTCGGTGACAAATGCTCACAGATGTCTGAGCCGTGGAGAATTACAGGCCGAGAGCCGGCAGAGCAGAGGGAGGCGCTAAGTCCGGAGGCACACGGACTCTCCTAGAAGCTCTTATACCATGTTACTGACTTGTTGCCAATTAATGTAATTAATGCTGTAAAAATCAGCTCCATAGTTCAGCTAATTTTTGTAGATCATTTTCTCTGTTCGTCATGTTGATAATAAAATGAGTCTGTAAGTCTGTTATTATCCCAGTTTTGACCAAAAACATTAGCGAGAACTGTCAAATATGTCGTTATGACACTGCTGCTGCTGCCTTGTGTGACTTTCCCCAAAATGTGAGCTTTATTAGATGTGTAGTAGGTGTTCACATTCTGGAAATAATCAAAACTTAAAGTTAGCATTTTGTATTTAGACATAGGCTATGTTTGATCACGGCCACGTATCATTAGCAAGAAGAAGAAGAAGAAGAAGAAGCCCCTTTAGTCCAACTGCTATTAAACACCACAGAAGAAGAAGTAGACCGCACTTCAATGAACGCGTTGTATGGCTATATTTCTATTATTACGCGGCATTTCAGACCAAAGTTAAGTATTATAAGACTGCAGCGCTGTGGTTGCACAACTGTAAAAGTGGTGTTTTGCCAGGATAATACTTTTCCAGTACATGCGCTGACGGGTCACAGAAGTTATCGGGTCACCGTGGTCTGCGTCGACCCGCAGCGCGTCTCCCTCCTCCCCCTCCCCGCAGCCTCTCCTCCAACAAGGCCTCTCCTCCAGGATCTCCAGGTGTCTGGCTGACTAACTAACCAAGCCGCTGGGCGTTTCTAAACACTGCCGGGTTAAAAGCCAGGTGACGGGCTCGCTTCGGATCATAGAGCAAACCAGCGGATCATCAGCATCACCGGCACCCGGAGGACAGTCAACATGAGCAGGTAGGCGCCGGTGTCCTCTCCCATGAGAAAGGGAATTAATACACAAGCTGTGACGTTTACAATCTACGCTGCAAATTGGATGCTTCAGCAAGAACTGAGTCTAAGTAGGAATCACTTATATTCAATGAGCACAGTTGGCAGATTACCTTTAATAACCAGTTGTTACTTTACATGAGCTATGTCCCTTATCTAATCTGGGAATTTGTATATCAAAATGTTGTCAGGACACTGTGCTACTTCACATTTCCACTGAGGCCTCTCCAGTGCCCACAGACAGATCCTGGCATCCCAGCTGCCTTTTGTTACGCTTGATTTGTGCTTCAGGTGCAGCCTCAGAAGACCCTGTTGTGGTTTTTGCGCATCCTAACAAACTAGGATAAAGGTCAACAGAGTTTCTTTGCGTTCGCATAAATGATGTTCGCAATGAGACCTTTCCTGTCTACTGATCATGCTTAGCCAGTGGAAAGGGGAAAAAACTAAAAAACATGTCAATTAATAGATGAAGCAATGCATAATTTCATGGATTTCCATACTTGCTGTTTGAAGATGGGAGCTTGAACCTGTTCACAGATACAGAACCTACTACATCCAGATTACTCGCTTACTCATTTTCCACCGCTTCTTCCCCGTAGGGGTCGCGGTGTGCTGGAGCCTATCCCAGCTGTCTATGGGCGAGAGGCAGGGTATATACAGATTAAAATATTATATTTTTAAATATAGATTTTCACTCTGCTCAGCATCGATTTGGCAACAGAAAAGTTTATGTTTTTGTTGACTGTGGTTATCAGAATATTTCTGCTGCAGCAAGCACGTGAGCAGTGGAGCTGATCCATATCATCTGTAGGTTCAAAGATGGACTTTAGACTTTGGATTAGCATAGGACTGACCACTGGGCAACAAAGGGTTCACCCGTATCATACGCTAGCGTAGCACATAATTGGTGTTTTGTTGGCTTTGTTTATCTTTGCATTGTAGGCTAAAGGCCAGAGTGTCTGCTCTAATCTTGAAGCAAACATTTGTATGAGAGGAATCTGTCAATAAACTATTGTGTTGACATAGGTGATTTTTTTTTTTCTTTGAGTTGCCCACGTCAGCTTTGATTTCACTGACAACAAACTGTCTACACTCCATGCCACGCGCCACATGCACAAAGTTTATCTGAATCCAATTCTATAGTCCTGCTAAATAATGTGAAATCCTGAATTCACTCATCGCTGCTGATTAAACACCTGCTCTCTGTAGATGTCTGATTAGCCAGGGGGAGGTGCAGAGCTTCATCGAGAGGTGCATGATGGCCGTGGGCACCAGGCCGCACCATGCCCATAGCCTGGCTGAGGTGCTGGTTGAGGGAGACCACAGGGGCCACTACAGCCATGGCCTCAACAGGATGGGTCAGTGGGAGTCTAATGAAATGCAAATCCATATTCTTCAAATCGATAATGCAAATAAGCAAACTTTTAACTGCAACGTTGTATGTAAAGTTTAAGTACTCAAGGAAATGCTTGTCTCCACTTTGTACCTTTTCATATGACTGCAATACGAATATGTGGTTCGTCTGCTTTCTTTTATACGTCTTGTACATGTCAACAGACATGTATGTAAAGGACATCCAGACAGGAATCTGTGAAAAGTACGGCGAGCCAGTGGTGGAGAAGGAGAGCGCAGCCACGGCTCTGGTGGATGGGAAGAACCTCCTGGGTCCTGTGGTGGGGAACTTCTGCATGGACCTGGCTGTAAAGAAGGCCAAAGAAGTGGGCATTGGCTGGGTGGTAGCACACGGTGAGACACTCGCTTTGTGGACGTCCAAAAATGCTCGATGATATTCTAACCATGGGGTTTAGTTTGGTATTAGGCAGTAAAAGCTTTTATTCAACAACCTCTGCTCATTCATATCACTTTTATTCTATTCTATTCATATCGCACTCTTTCCCAGGTTCCAACCATTATGGTATTGCTGGATACTATGCAATGCAAGCTCTGAAGGAAAACATGATCGTGAGTGATACATTTTTGTGACTCTGACTTATGTTAATAGTCACTTATTAATAACTGATTGACACTTGGGTTAAAATAGTCTCATTTTGCAGTAGAGTAGAATAGATGAACCTGATGATAAACTAGAAACTTAGTTTGCTGTAAATGTCCTGTTTGCCCAAATGTTTTAATTCTGTGTCTTGTAATTGTGGCCTCTTCAGGGCATGTCGTTCACCAACACGTCCCCACTGGTTGTTCCCACACGTGGCAAAGAGGTAAAATCTTTATTCTATTAATTCAGTTCTGATACAAAGTGTATTTGCGATGATGTCAGCTGTTGTGCACTAGTTTATGTAAACAGGAATCCTAACTGTAAATCAAACCCAACACTGTGAATTTGTGTGTAGTGCACTTTGGGCACCAACCCCATCAGCATGGCTGCTCCTGCCAGAGACGGCGACAGCCTTGTTCTGGACATGGCCACATCAGCAGTAGCAATTGGAAAAGTAAGTTTATGCTGGGGATGATTCTGTACGTACGGCATAGCCATTTTAAAAAGTCCTAAATGTGGCATGTTGCTATTAATGCGCAGGTGGAGCTGTACGAGCGGCGTGGAGACCCCATCCCTGAGGCCTGGGGCTGTGATGCTCAAGGGCAGCTGACAACAGAGCCCAGAAGAGTGCTGAGTGGAGGGGGGCTTGTTCCTCTCGGTGGCAGTGAAGCCACAGGTCAGTAACCCAGAAATTCGTCGTATAAAAATGTGAAAGTCGTATAAAAATGTGTAATAAATGCTGAAGTCAAAACATGTACTGTTTGGCAGTCTGTCGAACGAAAGTGCCCTGCAAGCTGCTTGCAGCGTCACTTCATTGAATAAAAGTCCGTTTACGTCAGGCTGCATGTGTGTCGTTCAGGAGGGTACAAAGGCTACGGGCTGGGAATGATGGTGGAGGTGTTCTGCGGGATCTTGGCTGGGGCCCAGTACAGTAAAAACATCCGCACGTGGAAGGAAACGAACCGCGTTGCCGACCTGGTTTGTTTGTTTGCTTTTGTCTTGCATTCACAACATTCACTCGTACTTTTATGGTTTTTGTGTGTAAAACCTAAAATTATTTTAAAAAAGCAATTCAAAAATTCTGTTCTCAATTTTTAGAAAATGCAACCTCAGACAAATAACACAAGTTTTTAAACGTTATTTATTTACCAAAGATTGAATTGTAGTGCTGCTTCAGTAAATATTACCAATATTTATAACCGAATGTAATCAGGCAGCACAAAGTATCTAAACCACTGTTGTAGTTTATGACTTGGCTGTAAACCTGTTTTATGACTGTTGGTATCCTAAGCTTAAAGTCAAAGATCCAATGCTGGTCAAGATGTGTTTTGCAAGTGATTAATTAGCTTATCTGAAAGTGGCTAAAATCAGTTGTCTGTCAAAAACAGCTCAGCAATCAAAGCTTAAAAATTAACTAACTGCTGTTTGGTCACATCTGCACTTAGCACCAAACAAGACTCAAGGAAACATAGTTGAAACCTGGTGTTATCTAAGAGATAAGCGCAATCAACAGGTCTGACGTAAACCCTGTTACATCAACACTCTCTTAACTGTATGTATTGGGTCAGTCTGCAGTGTTGTCATTACCTGTTATGGGTTTTCAGGGTCAGTGTTTTGTGGCAATCAACCCAGAGAACTTTGCTCCCGGGTTCAGCGACAGGATGTCGGACCTGCTGCACATCCACAGAGGCCTGGATCCCGTGAGTGAGATCGAACTGATTCTGATACACTGAAAGTCTGCATAATATATTAATTGTAAATGGATAAAATTGCCCATTGTGCAAACCAAAAGGATGTGGACACCATGCATCTCATTGTTCTTGCTTTTTGCTTGTTGTAAATGAGCCAAAGCCACAGGAGTCATGTGATGCTGGTGCCAACCTGGGACTTGGGGAAACAAATTCACCTGCCTGGGTGACCTTTGAATTTCCCTTTAGTAGATATTGTTTGCTAGGAACGTTGTTTTGGTGCCCTAGGCTAATCCCGACATTCCCGTTTTGGCCGCTGGAGATCCAGAGAGGATGCACATGAAGAGGTGTGAGGAGATGGGCGGGATCCCGTACCACATGAATGTTGTCAACTACATGGTAAACACCAAGTCACTTAGTCAGACTCTTTCCACTGGTCCAAATGAAGATTAGCTGGTTTGATGTGCTCCTTTTCTCATAGCTCACAGGATTAAAGGTTGTTTTTATATTTGCTGACTAGAATGTTACAACCAGCCAATCTTAAAACTTCGTCATTAGTTTAGCATTAACGCTTTAGTTGTAGCTTTGAGTGTACAGTACAGACTCGAGTGCCAACTCTCTGTTTAATGTCTACAGAACCAATGTGCTCAGAAAATTGGCGTCAGCCCGCTGCTACCATGTGACAGGCTTATCTCAAATTAAGTCCATGTCCAAAGCACTGGAAACCTCATCTGGAAGTTTACACGGAGCAACTGTGAAATGCAACTTTGTTCACGCACACTACATGCACAGAAAGTTATAGAATTTTAACTGGGTTTGTATAGTATATTTTTATGTTTTAATGAATGCTATGGAATAGAATGGTTTAATATGAAATATGTGATCAAATATAACCTGAATTTTTAGTTTGTATGTTTAGGTTTATATCGTCTAAAACGCTGCGTCAACACATTTTAAAGTCCCTTATTTAAAAAGCTATATGAATGTAAATTTGAGCTGTTAATCGTTTGATCTTTATCCACAAATGTAATCTTCATGTCAACCACAAGATGGTAGTATAAGTCACAGATTTGTGGGCTTGAGTCGAGTCCATGAGCGTTTTATTTCAGTATGTTCAGAGCTTCTAGCGTAGCTGGAACAATGCTACTACAATAGAAACAATAAATATGTGATAATTTATCGACCTAACAATTGTTTATTGTGCTTTTGTTGCCTTTTTGGTTTAAGTTAGTTGTTCACCAGCCTGCTTGTTGGGACATAATTGTCATTTCCTTAACATTAATTTTCAGAAAGTAAGCGCTATTAAACACATTTGTTTTGCCCAAAAAAGGTCAAAGGTCATTACAGCTTGCATGTAAGACAAGCATATCTGTCACCACTGAATGGAAACATAGTAACAATTTAACTTTAAGTGGAAATGTGGTTAAGTTAAGTGTTTCTGATTTCATTGTTCAGTATTAATGAGGTAATTTGTACCGTGAACCTAGAATGTTATATGGTGCTTGTTAGCAGTTTCTATCAAATGTACAGCTTTCACAGCTGGAAAAAAAGGAAAATCTAAGGAAGGTCTATCCCAACGAGAAGGTAGACTGAGACTGGCCGGTGACAGATGCCCAGATCAGGACCTTAATCTCTCATGCCAAAAGTCCTGGCACTGGGCCCTGGGCCTGGGGTGTCTCGTTAACACTCGGTCAGCTGCAGACAAAGAAGGAGAAATCAACAAATCAATGAGCGCTCAGCTCCATTGGGGAAGGGAAAGGAGGTGGTGGGGGAGAGGAGGAGTACGAGGTAATGTAGTAGTGTGCGATGGGCCAGGCTGGACTGGGCTGGGCCAGGTCAGTGGATGTCAAGAGGATGCGCGTAGATTAGGTTTTCGCTTCGGGGAAAGGTGGGTGTGTGCTGGGTGCTTTGCAGAATGCAGGGATTAAGGCACAGCTTCAGAGGTGTGTGCATGGATGCACGGCCGGGGTCAAATCCGCACCGGCCTTGGCCTGGTGCCCTTGCAAGGATTAAGCAGGGCCCCCAAAAGGCCCCAAAGCGGGGCCGCTGGCTAGGATTAAGCAGATTCTAACAGGTGTTTTCTTTTGTGGCGCTGAGGGGAGATCTGTCCATCACTTGCTGAAAGAGCAAATCATGAAGTGGCCATCTACTATTGATGAGGTACTCATGGCAAAAGGGCAGGGTGTGTGTGTTTGACTTTGAAGCTGGGTCACAGGAAACGGAAAGAAAAAAAAAAACTACAGTGGTAGCAAACTGTGAGATTACACAGACAAACACACTCTGAGAACCTGATGCAGCTGATCAAGTGTTAGAGGAGCAGCCACTCAGCAGGAATGGAGGTGGGGAGGATTAGTGTAGCTGCTGCTGTTGACCAACACTTTCACCCTGTTGGAGTCAGATCAGAAAAGCTTAGCAGTCACAGAGTGAGGCCCTCGAAGCTAAAATCACAACAACAGGACGTGGAAACGACTGTGTGTAATGATTCCTTTTTAACGTTCCTATGTAGTTCGGGTGCTACTGAGGTCTGCCGGGGGAAGGTGTGTGTAAGTGTGTAACGGCAGACAGGAGGGAGGAGTGGAGCGATGGCGAGGGTGGGAGGAGCGCTAGAAAAGCTCTGCTGCTCTCCTGCTGGGTCTTTAATGAAGTGGAGCGACTTCCTGGTTTGTTCCTCCCAGCTGTTGTCCCCACAATGCCAAGATATTTGGCCTTGGCTCTTTGTCCTCCTTGGGACACCGTGCCTCCAAATGACCAAGTGAACATGTCGAAATAAAAGCAAAGCACCTGGTGCCTTGTTCTCTCCAACTGCTCGGGAATGCAAACGTCTCTCCATCTGTTGCCGCCGCCTGTGTAGTGTTTTGAACTGTGATGAATGTTGGTGCTAGTCAAAATTAAAGATGACTGGGTTTGTAGCCAAGTAAAAAAAGTGTAGACGATACATAAATGCCTGCTTAACATACTCTCCTCTTCACCGCTACCTCTAAGATTATGCGTTTTACATGAGAGAAAAAGTGAGTGAGACTCGTCCTACCGTCGCCATCCCTCCACTCAGCTCCTCGAGGCAGGCGGCAATAGGAGCCTGGTTCGTCCTCAAATGGGAATTTTTACCTCTCCCCTGTCAACTAGTGCTTCCTCAAGGGGCTTTGTTCATAGTTGTTGTAAATGTGCTATAGAAATAAAGCCAACTGAATATTTTGTAGACAAACTTAGCCAGTAATGTTAAGCTGCTGCACAATTTCACCAACAGCTCTAGATGTCCACCATGATGCCAACATCTGGCCCCCAAGTGAAACTGTCACACAGATAATAGTGTGAACGATTGGAAACTATTTGTACTGCTGGAAAAGTGCCTCCATTACAAGCTCTGTGTGTGAAAGACGTTTCTTTCCTCACGTAAACAAGGAGGTTAATGCGTCGGTCAGAGTTTGAGATTATTCCATTATTTGGTTTACCTTACGCTGCTGAGTGGATTTTAATTCTGCTTGTGTGGCTTGCACACCTCTGGATAACGTGACCCCCCAGCTCTGACACCCACATGTTGACAGACAGCTCAGGTGTTGGACGGCCTTTGTCTTTCTGTGAGGTCCTAATGATGCTTTAACAGTTGTCTCCATATGTCATCCACTTAGCTCTTCTTGCATTCAGCTAATTCTTTGTCACTTTCTGTTAATTTCCTGTCATCACCTTCACTGAGACACTTTTCTTCTTCTCACGGCTTGTTTTTTTTGGGTTTTTTTGATAAAAGATGGCGATGGGTAGATACAGAGAGAGAGAGTGAGTCACGGGAAAAAATGACATCAATGAGGTTCTGCCAGTGGTTCTTTCTAGGTGGTCGGTTCCTCAGTGGTCCCGCATTTGCTTCACTTGTGTAAATTCTCTCACGCATTCTCCAAAGCTACTGTAACAGAGTCTTACTCTTCTAATGGCTCACGCTTCCTGCTGGCTCCTGTGAGCCGTGAAGATTTCGTCGCTTGCTAGCGCCAAAGCCAACCCAGAGCGTCGCCGAGCAGCACGGAGCTGTGACTTCACGCTGCACACTGGGAGCTCCCACAAGACTGTTGACGGGCTCCTGCCACGTCCTGTTATGAGGTGACAGGTGTGACGCCAGGCAACAAGGACTAATAATCTGACTCCTTTACTGGCCATTATTGCTCAGCAAATCTGTCTGTAGCAGCCTTGTGATGCGAGAACAGAGGAGAGATTTGTTACCCAGCTGGTCTGAACCTTAAATCAATGAATCAATATTTTAATTGATCCTTGAAACGGAATAAGAAACTAAAATATAATGTGATTGGAGGTTTATATCACAGTTATGTTAAGGCTTATGGATTAGTTACCGACTAATTACTAAGTATTTAAGTAAAAGTTAGAAGTATTTCTACTTTGTAGAATTTAAATTTTCCGTTATGCCAGGACCTTTATTGTGAAGTACATACACAATATGTTTAATTATCATTCAATATTTGCTCAGGTTAGATATCTGCTTTGTCCACTTAATACTTTAGAAAAATGTACTGATGTCTGCACAAACACTAACACAAGGAGATCAATAGAGGCAACTTCAAAGCAGAAGCTTTGGATCACTGACCACACAAAGGGCCGCGTTTCCACCCCTTTCCGGCTAAATGACGGCTATTTTACTTTCGGCTTTGAGGTCTGCGAGCCTATTTTCTCCTTAGTTAAAAAAGTGCCGCTTGTGACATTGTGATTTGGTTCACGTCATCCCTCTAGGCTACAGGAGCTGTGATCTACAGGTAACGTGTCTAGTACCTGGATACAGGCAAGAAACCAAACCTAAAATCTCTGCCAGAGGCAACCCCGAACACAGAGGACGCCCTGCTCCGTCAGACCACCTGCCACCCGGCTATAGTTCACAGCCAGGAGTGAGAGAGCTGCTGACATGTGACAACAATAACAGGTGACAGGTGATGGAGGGAGGGATGGGACAGGCTGCTCCTCTTTCCCTCTGCCCACTCACTGTTGGTTTAGTGGCTCTCAGGTCAGAGCCCAGGGCCTCTGTGATGGATGGGTACAGCTGAGAAGGTCCCGATTGGTGGAAAGCGATCTAATTAGGACAGGGTGGGGTCACAACCTGACCCTGAGGACGCCTGACCCCCTCCCCCTGTACCTTTTAGTACAGTCTGCATTTACTGACATTTGGAGTAATATTTTAGTTACACAGTTCATAAACTTACAAATCATTTCATTCATTTGTAAGGATTAAAATATAATAATCAAGAACATGTTCAAACTGAATGAAAATTGATTATTATGTGGAACTAGGCAGGAAATAAAGTCTTAGAAGTGTCCATCCTAATTAGTAAAAGTAAAGCAAATGTCTTGTCTTGCTGTGCTAAGACTCCAGTCACGCCCCTCGACTCCATTCGGTTTGTTCTTGTCCCCTCTGTGACCCATTACCTGGCTCATTTGACTAACCACGTTCACCTGTGTCTGCCCTTCAGCATTTGGTTTGTAGGCACCTTTGCGATCGCTGCCGTTTTATCAGATCATCTGCCGTTTAAGCCGCATCGAGTCATGGCGTGAAACAATTTCTGAAGACTATTTCCTGTCTGAAATTTAGGTTGTGGTTTGCATTGAAGACCTGGAGAGACTTTAGTGTTAGGACCATGTGCTTAGAGTTGTTTGTTACCAGAAGTCCTCGTGGTTCAACACCATCTAGGGACCGATTCACCCGCCTGTTATTCTGTTGTAGATTATCTGTGAATTTACTGGAGGAGTTTTAGGTGGGTAGTGTGGGGAGACTTTGAGAGTACTGTAGGTTTATAGTATCTGTCCACTGTAATTCAAATAAAGCCCGTTTAGTTGTCACTCTCTGGCTCCAGTCTCAGTATCGTGTCCAAACCTTTGACCGTAGTAAACCTTTACCCACCAAGATGTCAGATCATGATAAACTTGTCTACTCAAACATACAGTTGCAAGAAAAAATGTGAACCCTTTTCATGGATTTCTGCATAAATTGGTTATAAAATGTGTTTTGATCTGCTTAAACTAGTCTGCTTAAATTAATACTAATGTTTTTATTGAACAGACCGTGTAAACATTCACAGTGCAGGGTGGAAAAAGTATGTGAAGACCTACGATCTAGAGTTGTTGACTTGCATGAAGCTGGAAAGGGTCACAAAAGTATCTGTAAAAGCCTTGATGTTCATGTTCATGTGTCCAAAAAAATATTGCAGCACGTTGGAAGTTTGCAAAAGAGCACCTGGATGTTTCACAGCCCTACTGGCAAATAATCTGTGGACAGGAAACCAAAACTGAGTTGTTTGGAAAGAACACACAACACTATGTGTGGAGAAACGAGGCTCAGCACACCAACACCAAAACCTCTTCCCCACTGTAAAACATGGTGGAGGGGCATCATGGTTTGGGGCTTTGCTGCCTCATGGCCTGGACGGACTGATGTCGTGGATGGAAAAGTGAATTCCAAGCTTTATCAAGACATTGTGCAGTAAACCTTAAGACCATCTGTCCATCAACCGAGCTCCACAAAGGATGGTGATGCAACAGGGCAACGACCCAAAGCATAGAAGTAAAGCAACAAGAGAAAATACGCCTTCCAGACCTCAACCCGATTGAGATGCTGTAGCAGCATTCAGAGCGATTCACACCAGACATCCCAAGAACATTGCTGCACCGAAACAGTTTTACAACGAGGAATGGTCCAAAATTCCTCCAGACCGTCGTTGGTAGGTGTTTATGGTGTCACTTGGTCTTTACAGTGAGACTACACGATGCTCCACGACCTCCACGCCTCCTCCAGCCAACCATCACAGAGAGGAAGTCCCCGGTCTGTTTGGTCCCAGCGTCAGGACAGCTGGTGCCTGGGCAGCTGCACGGCTGCGGGGTGGCTGGGAAAGACCCCGTCCCCGGCGAACCCAGGAGGGGCTGCTGCATCTGCTCAGCTGTCGTCCCACTCACCCCCACCTCTCTTCCTTCAAGCACCCCCCAACCCAACATGCCCCCTACTCCGTCAGCTGAGAACAGCAGGAGAGACAGCTGGCCGGTGTTGCCAGGGAGAGAAGAGGATGCGTTTGTGTTGGTGTGTGTATTGCATGGAGCGGGGGTAGAGCGAGCGGCAATGACGTCACAGCAGTGATGCACGAACACAAACGCTGTGCCTCAATAATAAATATTTAGTAGCATTATCACCTTTCTGACAAATGATAACCTTGTGAAAGTAGAATTAAATAGAGCGGCTTGTATTACGTTAGACTGCACAGGTGTCCCTGATAAAGTGGCCGCTGTGTGTGTATATATCTCAGTAGCACCATGTCACAAGGTGCCCTGGGTTTCATTTCTACAAACACTGTAAATGCACATGTAGTTTTGTTTAGGTTTGGTCACGTGGCAGTGATGGATGCTATAAATAGGCAGCCGCTCGCCTGAGCGTAGGCCGGAAAGCGGGAGGAGAGTTTGGCAGCAGTGTAGTTTGCTTACACTGTGTTCATGTCACCGTTTAAAGTTTATGCCGTAAACGAGACTGAATTCACAAAGCAACGTACGATACAACTGACGGGACCTCATGTTGTCACCTCCAGGTGGAAATTGCTACTTTCCAAATGATTTATCCTCAGATAACAGTGCCACCCTTATCTTTCAGCAGGTCTTGAGAAGGATGCACCAGGGCGGGGGTGGGGTGGAGGTTGTGTTGTTGTGCGGGTTTGGGGGATGGGGGAGTCTGGGGAGTTTAAATGAGCATAAGTCGAAGTTGGGGGGGGGGGGGGGGGGGGCGGCTGTACTAGAAAGCAGAGGGTCTTTGTCCTTAAAGTCTGGTGTTGCAGGGGTCAGGAGCGAACGTCGAGGAAAACAACTGACATGCTTAATAAATAAATCACCTCTTTATGCAAATAAATTTAATAAAAAAAAAGAAGAGGCAACCGGTGGCCTTTAGGAGGCATTTTATTTTTAGTTTAACGTGTGATGAAATAGGACAATACGTTTATCTTCACTGTATCCTCTGGAATAAGAAAATAAAAGCTGTGCGCAGCGGGGAGAGTTGAAGATAGGAAGCGAGGAGGGAGGGGTGAGTTTGGATGGAGGCTGTATACATCCATCTGTCTGGATCAGTTCATCTCCACTGTCATTCATCTGTGGCTTCATCAAGTAACCACAGCCCATCTGCTCTGAGCATGAACGATCGCTGGTCACCACTGATTCCTTATTGATCCAGTGAATTGTTAAATGACCACCAAAGTTGATTAATTACCCATTTGCTGGGTGTTTTAATTGCCCTGGGCTAATTTGAGTCTGCTGATTAATTCTGGGTCCCTGGTGGTGCAAACGGACATCACTGTCCACGGTGGGATTAAGAGCACACAATGGATGACAGATGACTGACAGAGTTCTGAGTGGCTTTGGAAAGCTGTGCTGGTGTTGGCATTGCAGATTTTTAATGAGCATATTGTGTTGATGGACTCTGAAGATGAACCGGCCATATTGCCGTCATTTATTCTGGATTACAATTGGAACATATTGTACGCTTTTATTGTTATCATTGTGAGGTCATCCTTGTCAAAGAACAAACGCGGAGTGGCTGTAAGTTTAATAACCTTATTCTTGAGATGAGATTAATTTACATTATATACACAAATGTAAGAACGAATGAAACCCTGTACTCTTCAGTACCACCTTTTTTTTTTAAATTACTTTGTAGTTAATTATTATTTCCGACAAGGGTAATCTGGTTAAATTAATGAAAAGTAAATTCAGAACCTACTTGTTATCTTTCTATTTCTAAATATAAACTGGGCACCATCATTCCTGTTTTTCTGTCTTTACACCTCCCAGCTCCTCTGTGTGTCAGGTGTCTGCTCTTCCTCGCCAACTGTTGCCTAATCTCAACGCTCGGTGACGCCACTGTAACTTTAAGTTTGTTATCAAATGCTCAGCTCTACTATCAGGCCTCCCGCTCTGCGTGAAAGTCCCGCAGTCTGGCTGAAACGTGTGCGTGGGGTTGTGTCTTTTCTCCAGGCCGCGCCGAGATAAAACGAGCTGGACTGAACTTTGGCTTTTACACCAGAGCTAATGACTTATCTTTGTTTGATTAAAGACAGATTCTGTCATGTTTGTGTATATGTGTAAAAACAGCAAACGTTTCTCCCCAGCATTTAACTGCCACATCCCCCTTGAGAGCACTTTTCTAATTTTAGCCGCTTGTGGATGTTTTGATGTTTTTATTAGCTTAATTTAGATCAGACGAGAGCAGCCTGTTACAGCTGGAAACCTAATGTTTTCTTTTCTTTGGCAACTGAATCATTTGTTCACCACATCGGGACAATTCATTAACTCCTGGGATTAATAATCTGGATTGGATCTTGAGTCGACCCACATAAAATATCGTCTGAAACCCATTGTAAATTAGTAAGTGTATGTTTATTGAGATTTTATTTCGTGTAACCTATATTTCTTTCTGCCCTCTAACACAGCCAGCATTAAAAGCCAGTTCATACAGCTGAGATAATTTATTTCAGCTCTCACCAGCAGGAGGTGATGTTCACCTCAGCGTGTCTCCTTTCATCACCCACATCTAGATTTTGAAGCGTCACTCACAGGCCAGTTCAGATTCACTACTATTTTGGGGTCTAAATATAATCCAATGCTTGTTCAGACACCCGGCAGTAGACGTACAGGTAATTATTTGTTATGACGTATTTTGGGGATTTGTCTGTATATAAGATATTCAGGGAGCTGAAGCTTAAACCACCCTCCTAATGAAGCTATATAAGATACATAAGTGTTGTTGTTGATGCGCGATGCTAAGGCCATAGTTTATTGTATTTTTATTTGTCGTAACGCATAAGACGCATGTGTCATATAACACACACATGCGCAGCCCAACCTCAGCCCACCTCTAGCCAGCCACACCCTTGGAGAGAACTGCCTCTTTGTATGGATGTATGTGTGTGTGCATGGACTGTGTGGACGGACGGTATCCCTGAAAGACCACTCTGTGCAAAGTGGTGACTGTGCCGTTTTGGTACCACTTTTCATACTCGATGTGGAGGTAATTGGGGTTCATTTCCTGCAGGGTGTAAGGTATCTGTGTGTGAAACATGGCTGTGTGTGTGTGTGTTGGTTAGATTACAAAGAGCACCAATCACTATTGTACAGTCAGTCTGTGCAAGTAAAAACAAACCTGTCTCTATAAGGCAACCCTGTGTGCTGACGGCTCTGGAAAGACTTGGACGCTTCGGGGTCTTAGATGTGATTTTAGCACTAAGGTTGAATTTCTAGACTAAAACTAAGGCTGGACGGGTGACGTAGGGACCTAAGGTTAAGTTAAGGTATGTTAAGTTTCTGCTGTGTCACTTTTTTGTACAAGTCCCTTCCAAAGAGCTGCACATCAAATAATCTGTAATTTTCTATATTATAGTCTTTTTAAATATAAAAATCTCTGTATAGACCCATGAATATGTGGTTTTTATTTTACTATTATTTACTATTTTTGTTTCTTTCTTCAAGCAGTCTTAAAAACCTTCTTGTCCATCCACCGTTTAACCACCAGAAGAGGGCAGTAGAGGCACATTTCCTTCCTATTGTTCTTACATAACCAATTGTGGTAACACTTTGTCTCACACACACACTGAATCATTGCAATCACCTAAGTCATAAAACCCTAGGAGCTAGCGTGAGGCTACTCATTTGAGCAAATGATTTGGTCCCTCATGTCTTTACGCTTTGAAGTAAATAAAGAAACATCTCACATGTGGCTCGCTGCTATTACAGTTATATACAGTAGCTAGTGTGCATGCGTGTGTTCACCAGAGGCAGATTGTTTCTTCTCAGATATGTGCGCGCTGACGGTAAAGAGCTAAAGATTAAACAGTTGGCAAAGTAGAGCCAGGGGAAAAAAAAGATTGCTCGTAGAAACACAAAGGGTTAAAAGTGTCTGGAGGGAGACTTTTACTGCCTGAAAGTTTCAGGGTTGGGGAGGCGGAGCCAGGTAGTGATGGACGTGACCTGAGACCGAGATGAGACTGGATGGAAAAAGTGACTCTGAACAAGCATTTGAAACATGTCACTCTACCAGATAAAGTGAGATCAGGCTGATAAAAGCATTCAGTGGTGGACACACGCATGCATGTGCTGTGACCTTTGACCTTAACCTTAAGTGACACTTGCTAATAGAACAGTTTGTACTGAGGATTCCAGGTCGGGCAGGAGCAAAGCATGATAAATACATGAACATTTTTCGTACGTCCTGCCACTTAGAACTGACCACAGAAGTTGCACGAGCCTGTGAAAGTTTATTTCATCTTTTTATTTTACTGTTCATCCAGTTAGACTTGTGAGGGAATCACTCAGTCGAATTCTTGGTGACAGGAGACTGAACTGTAACCATTTGCTCCAGCTTTTTCTGCAAGACCCTGAGGCGGTTCCCGACCAAATAGGATTTGCAATTACACCAAGGTAACCTGGGCGTGCCAGGGTGTCCCGCTGCAGGGGAAGGCATCCGAGAGACACCGTAATTAAGCGCGTGATCAATCCTAGCGTCTCCTTTTTGAAGCAGTAATCTTCTGTGACTCAAGTATCCACCTGAGAGACACCAAAAGACATGTCTGACTTATAACGATACCGTTTTGCTTCTTTATAGCAGAAGCCACAGTACTTTTTGTATAACCTGCCACTGTATGAGTGAAGTATGCATCCCGTCCTGTCTTTCACCTGCCAAGCTGCTGTCACTGCGCGTCGTAGCAGTGTGTGCGCACCTGCGTTGGCATGGTGCCACCGTGCCTTTGCCCAGTTTGCTAGACGCTCCTCTCTATGAGGGCTTTCATGTCTACTGGGCCATGTCATGGGTTTAGCGATGAGTTCACTTCCCAGCCTGGGGTCTGGGGGATGTTTCATTTGGCCCTTGGTTTCACTCAAGTGGAGGTGACGGCGACGTGTTTATTCACTGCTCGTTTGGAGGAAGTGTGCCGTATTTGCCGTGAGAGCTAATATACGCGTGATTAGAGGAGTTTGCTCACTTTTAAAAACCTGTTTTGAAAGTTGCTATTAGTTGTGTGTTTCTGAGTGAGGCAGAGTGAGGGGAGAGGTGCTGGCACTCCGTTGAGTTTGCACAGTAAGTGCTGGGTGCGTGTCTAATTAAAGGCTTATTGAGTGATGTAATGTGCATGTGTAGCAAATGTGTGAGTGGCAAAAAAGTACAAAGGTTGTGTTTTGTGCCTCACAAACGCACAAGCTTCCATAGCGACGCAGAACATTACCCTCCAGTTTCCCCGTCTTCCCGCCTTGTCGCTTTTATTTTTGCTCATGATGATGCAGAGAGGATTAGTGAGTAACAAGTGACATCAGGCTTGAAATGCGGACACTGAGCCCATGAATCAACACCAAACACACACTCAAAATGTTGAGTCACGCTTGTGTAGCAACGGCAGTGGGGGGGGGGGGGGGGGGGGGGTTAACTGTAAGGGGTGCGCCTATTGTTTGGTGCGAGTGTGTCGGCTTCTTAGGTGTGTCGACGTGTGTACATCTTTGTGTCTGAGGCCTTTGCTTGTCTGTGGGCATGTGAGTGTGATTCAGAAGCCGTGTGTTGGTTGTCAGGAGCAGACTGTGACTCATCGTCTGTCGGCATGAGGTGAGTGACTTTCCAGGTCGGTCTCACTATTCCCGCCAAAATTCTCTATATCCTCTTCCACCCCCACTGGTGTCCTGCTCCGCCTCCTACAGCCCCACAACCCCCTCCTTTGCTCCTTGGGCTTCATTCTATCAGTCCTGGCCTTTGACCTCCTGCCCCTGTTGACTCAAGAGGCCAGGATTAGCTTGCTGAGAGCTCCTCGTGCCTTTGGCCGAAAGTAAAGCCAGTAGAAACTGAACGAATGAATGCAGAAGTGACGTAAGGCAATAAAGACAAATTTGTAAGGTTTTAGGTTTCTTGGGGATTTCTAAAAAAAAAGCCAAGCGGTAATAAGCTCCTCATTCCCCCTCGTTGAAAAATATTAACATACACATGAAAAAAATACAACATACACAAATCAAAGTTTGTACTGTGAGATCAGACTAGGATACGAACAAAGTGCAAGGCGTTGGCAAATATTTGATGATCGTCTGGCGATTCTTCCTCTACGATCCTCTACGATCACTCTAACGATCACTCTAAACACCTGATATTTAGAAAACACGAGACAGGGGAAAGTTAGTTTGACTTCTTGCAGCCTCATGTTCATGTTCAACCGCAGAGTGGTGTGTTTGCAGGTCAAGTCGTATATAACATATGTGATTTATTTCTATATTCTCCTTTGAATTAAAATCCATGGTCACCTTCTAGATACACACCTGCACTCGCAGCCCAACGGCTGTGTGTCAGTGCGCACAACAAGCTGGATGTCACACACAGCTTCACAGCTCTACAGTCAGCTGCGTCTTGAAAGGGTCGGAGTTCAGGTGCACTTTAACATGACGGTCGTACTGCCCTGCTGGTCTTTTGTTGTTGGAGTATCCTGCTGGCTTCAAGGCTGCCGATGGTTATGGGCAGGTGACTTTGAGGTGGAGAGTTCGGGGGCACAGACTTTCACAGGTGACTTGAAGATGGTGGGGGGCAAAGCAACAGGCCCTTTGTCTTTCAAATGTGAAATGGAGGCCAGTAAGTGCAGACGAGAGAGAGAGAGAGAAGAGCTGTACGCTGGACTGTTGGTCACAACACAACAATCATTTCATGAGACTGGTTTTGAAGTTGTTGCTTTGTTTAGGGCATTCGGGGCCTCTTTGCCTGCCTTCCTGTCACCGTTTGGCTCCTCTTTGAGGGCACAGCTTTCCCAGCTCAGCTCTGAATCTGGGCTTATTGTTCCAGTTCCTGTAAATGTTCCTGCATCCAGGTTTTCCACATTTTTCTTGTACTTTCCCAGTGATTGCTTCGCATGGGGCATCTCCTCCAGGCTCTGACAGGACTTCTGTTACGTGATCTTAAAAATGATACGGCTCTAACAGAAAACGTAGATAGAGCTAAGTTAGTAATAAGTTAACCAGTACACACACACACACACACACACTCAGAGCTAACGCGCAGAATTGTCAAAGCCTCTCTCGCTCCTCGACATTTACTCCTTTTTTGTATGAAAACAAAGAGAATAATCTTGACCCCCTCAGTTCAGCAAAGACGCAGGAGAGCCAGTCATATGATGTCATCGGGGTCAGAGGGCAGGATTGTGATGCCTACACACCCAGACTGCCTATGGCCTTCGAACAAGCCCCAACTTCATTCGCTCTGACCTACTGGTCCCGTTACAGGACTGTAGAGAAACAAAGAAGCTAAAGCCAGAAACACAGAATGGATCATTTTCTACACGGCTGTCAAGTAAAGCTGTGAAAGGCTGTTATTTGTATTCATACCCAGCTAATGAACTTTCTAACTGTGTTTCCTCCAACTGCCTGTTCCTGTTATTTTAAGCAGTCATGGGATGAAAGTGACTGATTACGAACATCATGCAAGTCATGTGCCAAACATCACATGAAGTTAGGGAAGCAGCAATTTCTCACACCCTATATACCTAAATTATATATTTTACATATATACTGTAACATTTACTCGATCGTGCTTGTGCCTAAACCCACTACATCGCTTGGTTTTCACAGTTTATTCTTTGTTTAGGGAAGAATGTGTCCTACACCTGCTGCCATTTTGGTGCCTGATGCCAAAAAGCGTTCAGACAGACGCTTGTGTTGTGCAGGTTTGGGACAAAGAGCTTATACAAACGTGGAAGGAACCGTTGGCCAATTACGTCGTTTGCTGATTTGACTGGCTTATGTCTTTCTTTTAAAACTCACACCAACCGGTCGAGGCAGACGGCCGCCCACCCTGATCCCGGATCTGCGTTGAAGGGAGCTGTTGCCCAAACAGAATGTGGGGTTTCTGTTTTTATAACGTCTTTAGCTGTTAGCTCACATCCACCAGCTACAGTAGATGACTATATAGCCCTGCAACTGGTCCTATATCACCTTACCACCCTTTTTCTTTTTTTGGGGGGGGGTATGTTAACTTGAATTTGATAGTTTGACAGTGGAGGGGAAGTCGGGAGACATGGCCACAAAGACACATGCAACAAGAGCCAAACACAAGCCCTTGGTAGCAGGAGCGGTAACCATCTGGCTACAGGCCTCTCTAACCTGGACACTTACCTCACGAGCACAGACTGAGCTGAATACTGCACTTGGGATCCTTTTCTGGGAACCATTTAGATTTTCTACTTTCATTTTTACCCACAGAGACACTCAGACGCTAAAATAGACGAGGAATTAGAGCAAATTGGATAAAAATTCAGTTTCATAGGAATCTGACAGAAGCAGATAGGAGGAGGTGGTGGGAGGAGGAGGAGGAGGAGGAGGAGGAGGGTGTGGCCCTCACACAAAGTACCATTGTCCTCTGAGCCCTGCACACGCCGACAATGGATTTGAGTGACAAACAGCTACCAAAAAACCTCAGGGTCTGCAATGGCACCTTTGTTCCTTCGCTCACATTGTGATGGACAAAAAGTGCGCTGCCACTGGGAGAGTGGGGGAGGCTTCTCTAAAGGTGTAGCTTTACAAGCAGCCGTTTCACACTGGAGGAAGAAGTCGGTCAGCAGGGGAAAAACAACTGCAGAGAGTTACAGAGATTAGCTTGTGAGATTACACACTGTGAAACGTGACATAATCCTGTTCCAAAAACAAAAAAGAAAATCTCTACTAATACAACGTTCGTTTCGCAAAATTAAATTGCGTATGGCATAAAAAGACAAATATTTGAAGCTTTATATAGTTTATAAAGTGTCACACATGATTAACCCACACTGGTGTTTTCACACTTAACCTGAGTGGACGTGCACTGGTTTGGCTGATCTCTCGGCCTTTGTCAGGTTTGTTGCACCTGTTAGGGTGGAGCTATTTACAGTTTTATCATCCTTTGCTATAGTGTATGATGCATCGTATTACAGAGCGTTCATAGTGAAACTAAGCAGGGCTTTAATCAACAATTAAGAATATTGAACAGGCTTGAGAGGAATTACTGTATTTCTGTCTAACAAACTCTAAAGTACATCATATTACAGCACAAACTATCTCTAGATGCTGATAAATCATTTGAGGGGAGTTTTCTAAGCCTGTACATTTATATAATGATATGTTGGCTTGTCTAGGACATGTTAATGACAGTGTCATGCAGCTAAGCTCAAACTATAAATAGGTGGCGCATCCCTAAAATGACGCACTGTGAAACTACGTAGTGAAATCCCCAGAAGGTGCAAATGTGTGAGTAAACGTGGTTACACAAGAGCTTGTCTTTTTATAGCAGTCACTAAAGCGCGGCACAGCTGGCCTATGAAATCCACCTCCTCCCATCCCCCTCTGTCTTACTCAACTTGTTGATCCTGTGGACTCTGCCTGGACAAAGCCCCCCCCCATCAGATGTGGCCCAGCCGAGTGTGGTGAAGCTTGCCTGGTTTAAAGCAGCGGGGACTGGCGAAGCCTATTGTGCATGATCTTGCAGCACAGCAGGTAGCTGGCAGAAGCCTCATGGCTGGAGCCTTTGAAGTGGAGCCGACAGGGGCCGAGTTTGTGAGGATAGTTGTGATGTACGGAGGAGAAAAGGAGATCGCAGGGGGTTGGGGTGGGACCCCCAAAGCAGGAGTTTAATAAAGATATTTAATACCTCAGAGAGCCCCCGCTTTGACTCTTTGAAGGAACATGGGCATGAAAAAAGGAGCCAGACAGCTGATTGTACACCCCGGACCAAGAGGAGAGGGGAGGAAAAGGAGGAGGGGAGAGGAAGCCAAGGGAGAACAGTGGGGAAAAATAAAAGCACAGAAGACTCGTTCATATGTGCAGCAAACCGGTAAAAAACTGCTTATGAATCTGCTTCCAGTAGAGCAAACCAGATTTAGTCCCACGGAAAGATCGGACATCCCCATGCGTGGTCATGGTTTGTTTGAGTTTTGACTGTGGAAATATCTTCAAAGTGAGCTAATACTGGTCTGTCCGCAGGCGATTCATGACTGAACCTGAAAGGAGAAGCTAAAAGAAACGGCACCAATGACGCTCCTGAGCTAGTTGTCTAAGGTGTTGCGCTGTCGTGCTTCTATTTATTACGTTTGGGTTCTGGCTTAATGGCACTTATCAGAAGCGGCGTACACACAATGCGCTCAGTCTGGTCTGCCCCCCGGCTGAAAGGACCTGGTTGTCTGACGTAGTGGCCGTGGGCAGAATTTTCGATCCATGACCAGGCTTGATGTGCGCTCTCAGACAGGAGCAGGGCATTGTGCCCTAGCACCCGCCCTCCTCCATATTCATACACCCAGGGTGGAATCTAATAAACGTAGGCTTAGGGAAATCTCTCTCTGTTGTCTCACATGGGAAAGGCAGCTAATTGTCCGGCGTCACAGTCAAACAATGCTCCAGCTATGAGAGCATGGAAATGGGCAGTGGCCGTTCTGTATGTGATGCGTTCCCTGCTGAGAGCGTAAAGAACGCAGACGAGGGCGGACGCATCCGTGAGAACGCGCACGGAGGCGTACATTTCTACATCTGCACTGTTTCCCGCTTCCGTAATGTCTTTTCAGACACGTTTTTCGCTGTTCTTTCAGCTGCTGCATTAAAAAAACCCAGTGGATATAATTTTGATGTAGTATGTTGTTTTTAAAGGACTAGAAACACACAAATGAAAGCAACCGTGAATGGCCTGAGTTTCTAAATACTTACTGTGCTCTAGGGTCAGTAGAACCAACATCATGTGAAGCCCAAGGGTACGTGCCTAGTGAGAAGATATCATGTTCCTCAGTGATCATCATACATAACCACGCAGATGAAAAATGATGCCGATGAAATATTTTTACAAGCAAGTTCTCTGTTTCTTTCTGACAAGTCTTAGCTCACGAAACACTTATTTACCACCTCAAGGATCTAAATGACCCAGTTAACAGAGGATCCCGTTACGCAGCCCCCACGGGCCTCGATTTATTACTCGGTAAACACTCTTCCCCAGGCAAACATTCTCCATCTATCATTTCTCCCGCAAAATCATCAAAGTATGTTTTGAAACGCGTCAGCTCTGTGCAGAAGAAGAGACGTAGGCGTCTGAAAAGGCTGCTCTGCACAGTTGGCTTGTCTGTTATGTGAAGCTGAAAATGTTTGTCTGAATTGCAGATCATTCCTTCCCAGCAGATGCACACGGACCTAGACTTACTGTATTTCTTTTTCTCCAGAGCTTCCAATCAATCCCAGTTGAGCTGCAACTGCGGTTGTACACAATAGCAAAGTCTTAGGAAATATAATGGGTGGATTGCAAGCGGATTAAGAAGATGGAGAAGCCATAAATTGCTGCGTAATAGACCTAATAAACACTTAACTGGTGGCTTATCGCCATGCGATCAGCCGGTGATGTAGTCAGACATCAGTTTGCTTTAAGGTTGAGAAACTCCGGTCTAGACTACAAAAGTTCATTGTCACAGAAACTGCAGGCAACAAAGCCTGCGCTTTCTGCCAAAGCAGAACACAACACACAGTTAAATCCTCCACATACAACACGGACTATCAGTAAAATACCTCTCCCTAACTCATCAAGATGCAGCAGATATTCTCAACCTGAATGGTCCTGTGTCCATTGTGATTTTGGCTGCTGAATTCTCTCATTGTGGCCCTAATGGAGGACGAGATAAGGTTTTGGGTGCTGTTTAACGCCGCAGTCCCCCTGGCTCCAGCGCTTGCGGCGGGCCAGTGGGCTGACTGGATGGAGGCAGGGAGGTGTAGGGTTACCAGTTGACAAGAACAATGGGGCCAAGTGCCTGAGTCAGCACTATCTCCCTGCTACTCGCTGTTTTTTCCCTCCAACAAGTCCGTCCAACCAATGGCAGCTTTGTGCTGTGGAGGGGGAATACACACACTTAAAACACACACATGCACACTTTAAACACACACACAAAGAAAGAAGGAAGTCAGTGGGGGTTGGGAAAGCTGCAAGAGAAAAAATATCGCAGGCTCTACTGTCTGTGCAGATGTGAAATGCACAAACCTGTAACCGTGAATTCTAAGCTGTTCGCTATAAATTCAAAGCAACATAACTTCTAGTGCCGCACCACCAAATACTAAATGTTTCTGTCATCAGCAGCAGCATCAGAACTATTAACTTAATCAAAAAGTAAATTGTTGATTCAAGCTGATATTTTGATAAAAACAAATGTTTGTCCAGCTTTTCCAGTTGGTTTATAATAATACGTCATAGTTGATGCTGGTTACTTTTACTATTGCTAGTCATCGGTCGTGCTATCGGAACATGACATAACAGAAAACACAAACGTTGTTCTGAGATGACTCTGCTAGTGTGAACGCGACCACAGCGCAAAGGGAAAACCACCAAGGACAATAACGGCCGACCCTCCTAAACAGATGCCTGGTGATATTTCAAGCTTCGACTGATTCCACTGATATTTTGAAACAGTATCCACGTCTTCTTGTGGTTTGGCTTTATAGGCATGTTTCCAAACCCGTGCATACCATCTGCTCCTCAATGTAAACCAAACCTGAGCACAGATCCGATTTCTCCTAAAGCTAAGACGAGATGACAAAGGTTAACAAACCAAATCTGAACTGTCTCTCCACACAAGACATAATGTTACAATATATCAGAGTCTAATATATTTTATATATTATTATTTTTTTATTAATGTTTAACATGTTTATTCTCTCTAAAATAATGTAATTAAAAAACCACTGCAAGCTTCTTTGGCCTATTTGTGCTTGGGTGTAAAGACTTTAATCTTTAAAGGCTGAATGTAAATCAGTCTAAAACTATACATCGTTTCAAATGCTACATACATAGGCAACGTACCTGAGAAATGTTCTTTTTGATGCCAGCAACACATTTAAAAATGCTTATTTACCGGTGTGTCGCATCACGTCTTCACTTTTCCCCTTTGTTTGATTTCAGACGCTGGTCTGCGTTTTCATGCCAGGTGACGGGTCTGGGCTGCAGGCAGGCCCGTTCAGCACCCACACTGTTTCACTACGCATCCACGCTGCTGTAATATGTGCAGAATGCGACTCGGCATCGTCCCGCTGAAATAAGCAAGGCCTTCCCTCAAAGCCACTGAGTCTGGATGGCACATGTGCAGAGTATCTGGAGCTTGTTTAAACGTACTTTTCTTTGCATGGTAGCATTTTTACAAGCACTTGTGGACGTAGCGATGACCTGCGTTCTCTGACTGTGGTTTGCTGAGGTGTGAGTGATATTTATTACAGACGCGTCTGTTTTTAAGCTGGCGCCGCTCTTTTTCCACTATCAAACGGATCTGTTGCCAATTAATTAATAAATATTTGTGCTTTTTAACATTACATATGTTATACGGTTAAGAATGAAGAGCTGCACTGAGCTGAGATGTGTAGTCCTGTAGAGCAACGGTGGATGGAAGTGGCTCCTCGCTGACTGACCTGACAGACTCACTGCGGCGTAAAGTGAAGCCCGCTGGCCACCGCAGTCATGACGTCTTCTTTCCTGCTCGGTTTCCCTCCGCCCTTCATTCGTCACAGCAGTTTTTCCTTTATGTCAGGGGCGTGAGGTGTGTAGGGGTGTAACTGCTTTTAACGTAACATAACTGAATTTGCTCCCAAGATGAAAGAACGTAATTCGCTTCGTGACACATTACACTGAAGTGCAGAATTGAAATACGGAAGTTGTGCGTTCAGCTCAGGGAAGCCTCGATCTTATCACTCTTACTGTGTGACTTTGTCATGCACCCGTTTCCTGAGAACAAATTTCAACACAGGAAACTGACTCAAGAAACGGTGCCACTGAGCAGGCAACTAAAAGCCATTTTAGACAGTACGGCAACTTTCATCCTGTATCAAGTTGTGTATGAATATGTCCTGCTGTCCTACATTTATTTCACAGTAAGCAGTTTGATGAGGTCGTAATTAATCTTCCTCTCTAAATTCTGCTGTCGTGCACCCGTCAGTCTCTCTCTTCATCAGCTCTTATTACCGGTTGATGGTTAGCTAGCTGTGGAGCCAGCTGGGCTCCAACACAGGCCGCAGCTCATTCCCCGCAGCCCTAAATCACCGCTTACACACATGCGTACATACACACATTACTCTGTTGCCCACCGTCTTAAATGAGCGTCATAAAGCTGAGAGGGGGTCGGCACCCGGCCGTCGCTGCTCCCCATACAGACTGCTGCCTCACCCCGACCAAGAATGCCTTGTTCAAATGGTGGACCTTTATGGCAGGTGATACCAAGGCACAAGGTCAGAGGCCAGGTCAGAGCGAGAGATCGCCTTGGTCTGTAGGAAGTAAACGTGACGATGGGTGTGGAGAATTGTACTGGTTTAAATAAACTTCCTCCATTTTGAGACTTAAGATACATTTTATAGGTTGTTTTATAATTTGTATATTTTCTTGTTCCTCCTCCTTCACAGTCTAAAAATAGAAAAGCACAGACAAGTAGCACAATAAAAGTCCCTGATGGTACATGTACATGTATGTGCCTTGGAAGTCATAACCAGATGATAATGTACGGCCAAACATACTGCGCATGTCAGGTAATAAATAGCTCGTGGCCTGTGCAGTGTAATAACGAGGAACAGTGGTGCATTCGTTGGAGCGTTGACTTCAAATCCCAGTTTGATTTATTGGCAACGTTTAGCTTGAAGAGAAATGACTCGTTCACACGCTGAACACATGAGCCTGAACAAACCCATTAGCTAAACCATTTTTATCCTCCAGATAAAAGAACACTCATGCTCTCCACACTGCCTGTGTTCACCACATCAGCGTTTGACTTTAAATTTTACTCGTGTCACTTCTGGATGGTGTGTTTGCAAACGGTGTGTCACGTCCCGGTTTCAGTTTTTCACGTCTGTGTCGTTCTACGGGCGTTTGCTTAGGGATGTGTAAACAGTGGAGGTTGTGTGTGTGTGATCAAGTGTGTGTGTTAAAGGTCACCCAGCGCTTTCCTTTATTACACAGCTGTGTGGATACAACACTGTATCCTGCAGGACGCAGTAATAACGCTCTACAACCTTAACTACAACAGTGTTTTGATCATGGGTTACTAAAATCAGCGGCTCCCCAACCAGCTCAGCAGTAGCTGGTCTATCAGGAGATGGTTAGTGTGGGGGGTTATGTGTGACTCCTATGTTGTGTTGTAATATGCATGCGCATGTATGTGTTGTGTGCATGCCAGGCCCAGAGAGCTGAGGTATTACACTTGGGTGCACACTGACCAAGTGCCCAGCAGCCAACGCCCTGGAGAACAGACCGGCCAGTGTATGAGCCCACAGGAAATGTGTGTGTATGAGAGTTTGCGCAGGTGCGTGTGACTTGCGGCCAACATTTCCCTTTGAAAGTACACGTTTGAATACTTGCATCAAAGAGTAGCAGAGAGTTGAATGTAAAAAATAGGGGACCCTGAGTGTTTGAGAAGTTGCAGCGGTCGAATAGTGCTCAGGTCGCGGTAGAGCAGAGGGATCAGAACGTGAACAGAAGGTTATCTTTGCGTCTCCAGGTCCCATTTAAACACACGGATATTCTTTACCTTCTCACAAATGTTACATTTGACCGTAAAGAGTGAAACTAACGCCTCCACCTGCAGTGATCTGTATTCGGCATTTTCCAAAGAGTCTTCTTCACATAAGTGCCTCCTGGCATTATACTCAGATTCAAGCTGTAATTAACACCCAGACGAGACAAACCAATTGTGAGCCGTCTGATCTGGCAGCCCAGTAAACTGAGCTGAGATAATCCTTTGCTAAGAGGATTCGAGTATTTCAGTCATGGAGTTTTCAAAGGTTTTCCCTTCAGGAAAAGGCAAACATCATGAGTGAACAGCCTTTCGTTCATGTAACTCACTGTGACTGTTTGTATGGCATTAGAGACACGGGGACAATCACAGGCCCTTCAAAAATAAAGAAGTGTCCCATCAGCTTCCAAATCAAATCAAACTAAAAAGCATCAGCATCGTTTGTCCTGGTGAGGTTAATATCTTGGTGTTTAGATGTTTCTCCATTTCGAGTGTAGTGATGCAACAACCAGGAGTTGTCTCAGCAGCATAAATGGACACACTGGAGTGGATAGATAACACACAACACAATGCCAGTCTGTGGGCCACACACACACACACACACACACACATAGAACTAAACATCTGGCTGGGTGGTCTTTCAAGAGCTACAAGGGTTACTGACAGGCCTGTATTCATGGTTTGACTCCGAAGCCACAAACACACACACACACACCTTTTTTACACACGTATTCTGTGACTAATGAGACTTGTGACGTGCCATCGCTATCTCAGTGCACGTCTCATCTGGTGCATTTACATTTTATAGAAACCTGATAAGATGAATACAAGTAACCATTGTTTGTGATGAAGAAACCGATGATGATGTTATACACAAGCATGAGATTTTGTCAGGGAGTCTGATAACATGACAGACGTGATTACGTTACTCTCTGCCCTTGTTCTGTCTGCCTGAATACAAATAAAGTAGCAGGGCAACTCTTGAACTTAATACAACCAAATGTGAGGGTTTTTTTTATTGATGAGCGATAAATGTCCTCAGGACTCCTGCTTATCTTGTTAGGTGTTAACAATGAATTCATTTTACATTGTTTATCTTGCTATTATACAATAAGAAGATTTAGGCAAATAATCTTATTGGTCACAGATGTGGAACCAGCTGTGAATCGGTGCTCACCTGGTTGCTGTGCCAGGCTGTGAGCGATTCATATTTCTCTTCTGTATAGTGATATTCACTTTCTACACATGAGATGCAACGTATTGTGAGACTGGATAAAAAATAAAATAATTAAAAAGTCTCTATTTAGTTTAGTAAGCAGCAAACTGGGATCTAAGGTCTATCGAAGAACAGCTGAATGTGTCCGTGTGTGGCGTCGTAAAAACAGCTGCAGCTACTTTTGTTTTGGGAACCAACATCAATCATTCCCATCTGCACACACACACACACACCAGTCTGACGGAGCCAAGTGGCCCAAAAGGAGACAAGACATCCTTGTCGCGCACCTTCTCCTCCCACTCCTTCGAAGAAACAAAATCACAATCACTGTGTGTTTGCACTCACACTGAAGTAGGCACACCAAACACTTACGACCCTCTCGTCTCGCCACTCAAACACCACGACAGCTTTGTTTTTCCTGCGTACAAATGCTGGCACTCACATCCGAACTCAATCGAACCCCCCCAACAACATTCACAAATAAACACTTGTTCTTCCTTTGACTCCAGAAACTCTATTGGAACCTCAGAAGAGTTTGAAAAATATCGTTTGCTTCCCTATTTGTTTGCGTACGATGCTTTACACATGGTTTTCCTTGCTCTTCTTAGTAAGCTTGTAATTGTTGCACATGCACCATTTGTGTGTGTGTGTGTGTGTGCGTGAGTGTGAAAGGTGCCAAGGGTTGGACCGGGGCTTGGTGCCAGCGTGGATAAGGAGCAGATGGCGACCCTGGCGGCGCAGAAAACCTCTAGTTCCCACATTCTCCTGGTGTATTCAGCCGTTACTCCTATACCTCCAGTGGCAACATGGCATGTGTGACACAGATAGTTTGGATTTAAACGCAGGAAATAAAAGAAAAACACCTGCTTTCTTGTGCTTTTCATAGGCTAATCATGAACGAAGACGACTGGTAGAGTCGGCTGCTAGTGAATTCCTGTGATGCTAACCATGAGTTTAACAATCTTTTGGTCCTAGCTTAGTTTTCTTCTCACCGTTTGTTCCCACAGTAAATGTGCAACACCCCCACTAGCCACTTTATTAGGTACAGTCTACATGTTTCTTACTCAGGTCACAGTAGGTGATGGAGTCCTGTCAGAGTGCATCATATTAGGCCATGTTTCCATTCCCGGTTGGAAAGAAGTGAGAGAAGTTTAAAAAGTGAGTCATGACCAAACCTGTCTTTACCTGATGGATTCTGAACTCGAAGGCTAATATCTGCTTGAATGTAAAGACGGAAAAAAAAAAGAACCTCAAGAATGACTCACAAAACTGTAAAAATCAGGCATTCAGCTCAGGTGATGGTTTCATTTTTACTTTGTGATGAGATGTATGCAAAATGTAGTCAAATTTGAATTTGAATATCAACATAAGGGTAAAAGATTTCGGTTTAGATCTGTAGAAAATCTCTAGATTTGCTGCGTAGCAAAAGAAACAATCAAAAATAAGACAGGTGGCTGTGCACTGTACTAGACATGTTTACAATGACTAACAATAAAACCATAGGCTCCTGGCATCACAAATACCTCAACAATTTGATTTGATGTCCCTCCTTGGGTCTGCATTTGATTCCCCACCCTTTGCTCTCCATCTGGCCTCCATTGTCTGGTAGCCCTGAGCGACAGGTGTTATTGTTCCCACGGACACAGTTACCGTGGTGGCACGCTCCTGAGGGTGTAGTGTGACCACACACACACACACACACACACACACTAACCCTAACCTGTTTCCTGTGTGTGTTCCCGCCAGACACAGCAGGAAGTCGCTGTCTCCTCAGGTTGCGCTGATTCTCTTAGGCTGGCAGGTGTCTTGCTTATGAAACTTCCCATGTGAAACAGACATGACTTAAAATGAGTTCGTCTTCGCTGGTTTCCTCCAATTATCATCCATATCCTTTTCTTTTTGATGTGACATGAAACAAAACCACATTTCCTCGAAGTGATTTTTAAAGGCAAAAGAAAAGACTCCACCTCTTCTTGTAAATTACTTTTCTATTCTTTGAAGAACTACTGGACGTGGGCATCAAGGAATAATGAAATTCACCTCTCACCCTTTCTACAAACTATAAAAGTGACAGTGATTTTGTTTTGAGATCGACAGGATGGAAAAGGAAAAAATAATTAGCATCTAGTTTGTGCGACACTTATTCTTATATTTTAAAGGTTTTTTTATAGTTAATTCCTGGTGATTTAGTTATAAATGCACTTTAGAAATTGTGACATGAAGTAAATACTGTGGATATGACGCAATAACTCCTAAATCTTGTGTTTTTCAACATTTTTGTAATCAAATCCTTTAGAAAAGCCAAAGGCCTTGTTCTGTCGTGGCTAGAGTTAGCTATATCAGAATTAGGGTACTCGTGTAATGAACAGTTCACGATAGCCTCAGACGCGTCCTCAGTTAGAGCAGAGAACACTTGGCTTCAGCAGTGCAGAAAAACTGTGGAGGACGAGTCGATATCACTAATCAAGTTACAGAATGAATGAGCCTAGATTTACGCCCGTAGTGTTGTGAATTAGGCAATGAATCACAGCCGCACGATGACAAATATGATTAAATAGGATTAAAGAACCACACACTGGATGCAGGATACACATTATGTGCTTGTGCTGGTGTTGTAGCCACACTGACTTTAGGCTGTCAGAGCTCGTTAGGATAATGACTGTGGGACCTGGCAGGTGCCCAAACTTTGAGAGAGATGGTTGGAGGTGGGAGGCAAAAGCAAGTGAGGAGGGCTGCAATGGCCCATGGGAGGGAGGAGGGGGTATCACATTTCAGACCCCCTCCCTTCATGCACACACACACACACACACACACACACACACACACACCACTGCTGTGTGTGTAAACAGACAGGTGACATCTATCTATGCTCCAACTAACACAGCTACAGCGCATGTAATTTATTTAACGCTACATTTTATTTCAGAGCATCTTCATTATTAAAATGTTTTACACCTGCAGTGTGCAACAGTTTCTTTTGCTGAACCTCGGTCAAGTGGACACAAGCTAACGTGATTTGAAACATTAGGTCGTATTAAAGTGCCCGTTCCCATCATTTACACTCCCAGCAGAGCCATGAGGTCTGAGATAAGAGCCAGAAAGCTGACACAGACACAAGAAACCAGCGACGTCTCCACCAGATCCTTCACAAACATCAGCAAAGCTACCGGTTAATTAACGTACCTGCACAGGCTTGCTCCTGTTTCTCCAAAACCTCTCGCAGTCTGGGGTAAACTAGCTTAATGTTAATCTGACTAACCAGACTTTACACATAATTTTGAAAGACAAATATACAAATACTACAGCATTCATGTGGTATATGTGAAAGTCAGTGGTGGAAGACAGGAAAATGTCACTGCACACTTTAAGGCATCTTTGGTCCAAACTGACTGGGACCACTGATGACAAATACACGCACAGACACACACATTCCTGCTCAAACGTACTTAAACACAGACGCACAAGTCCTGGGCTGACGTCCAAACAAGATGGATGAATGCGAAACTCTCGTCACCGCCCACATCTCTTTGATGTGGTTGTTTAGACTGAGACGCTGGTGTGAGGTGGTTGTTTGTCACCGAATCCTTCACCCAAGTTGATCAAGGGTTGTTCGACACCCGCACAAACATCGCACATGTCTGCAGACAGAGGGATTATCTGTTCAGAATGAGGGTGTGGCAATGGAGCAGATCAATGAAAGAACAGAGCAGGTCCTCACAGAGAGGGTTTGACACAGCAGACATTTTACATTTCTTAAATCTTTTCAAATGAATCAAAGCAGGAAATGAAGGACGCTGCAGAGAGAAGCCATGTAAACCACAGCTGCTGTTGCTGTTTTTTCCCCTCTATACAGCGCAACCTATACGAAAGGCCGATCGCCTATTCATGAAGATTTTGGGTGTGTGAGGGAACGCAGTCCGCCTGCTGCTCTGCAGCCGAGCTGGAGAAAAGTGATCTGTGCCTCGAAACAAAAGCAGAGGGTAGAGGGGGTCAGTCCATTAGCAGGTTAATGCAGTGTGTATTTGTGCGGCTGTGCGATAGGATGGTGTATGTTGTTGTGCGGATTGTGAGGTTATGGGTGGGAGCCTTTTCTTCACTCCAGACCCATGTAACAAACATTCTATTCTAGCACACCGCTCTCTGAGAGAATAGTGGAGAAGGTTCCCAGGAGAGCTGACCTCTCTCTGCTGGTGGGAACCTATTTGTCTCCTTTCCTCTTTCTCCGGCTGACTCTGAAAGGAGGATGCTTTAACCTACGCTACACTAACTACAAACTGTCTTGGGTTTCACCTTTTACGAAGGTCCCAGGAGGATGCTCTCGCCTGTCTCAGGTTGAGGTAAACATGACAACCTATTCTAAACAAAAACGAGCAGGACAAAAAGAACTTTGACATGTGTTTAAAGGGAAGTAAAAGTATTCGTTTGCTGTCGCTGGAGATAAAATTTAACGCTGGGATGCAGAGACGCATGAATAGCCAACTGAAGTGAGTCACAAATGGTTCTGCCATCTATGTAGGCGCCATAGGTGTAAGGTTTTAACGCCCATGGCACCACATGATGTTGGGTCTATCCATGGAGAGGAAGCAGTTACCCTGCTGTTAGTGTTAATGAATAGTTTGCATTTTGCACTTTTTTGTGTACACATCATACTCGCACTTATGCAGACACACACACTAGATAAATACACAGCCCAACAAGACGAAAACAACAGGAAACGAAAGAAAAGGACAATTGTCATCTGGTCCCCAGAGAGCTTCTCCAGTCGTATCCCTGCCACAGACAGGAAGCCACACAAAATGCTGGCCGAACGGAGAGACAGCAGGGGTTCCCTGAAGGAAACCTAAGTCAGGACACTGACTCACCGAAGGAGCCTGGGCCTCCCTCTCTGCAACTGCACGTACAATACAACACACAAGGTTTGCCTTCATATATGGTGAATACAGTAAGATGATGCGTATTCGCTGCTCCTTTTTTGAAGGTGTAATGGTGTCATAGGAAGAAAAGGCAGGGAGGTGAGAAAACAACAGTGTCGCTTTCACCTGCAGGTGACATCACTGGATGCGCTTCACTTTCCAAAAATTAAAAGATCGAATGAGTAGGTCATCGTAAAAGACCCGAAATCCTCACAGGGGAGGAATCAATGAGCTCTCCTGTGTCTCTGATGCTGATTCCTTCTTTTTTTTTTTTTTTTTTGCTGCATTTAAAAAAAATCAGTTACTGGTAGATGTAGACAAAAAGAAACGTAGAAGATCTCATGTTAGCTCTGGCTTGTAACTGTAAAGGTGAATCGAGGTGGCGATGGGGTCGCCCGGCCAGATGCGTATTGCTGCGCTTTATGAATCTACCTGAACCCAGTTTGTGTGGATCCTGGTAATCAACACGCTGACTGGGTAACACGCTGGTACCATGTTAAAGGATGACAATTACGCTTTAACTATAATTAGAATTTTTAAGGGGAAAGTGTCGCCTGGGTCACGTTGCTGTACGTCACTTTCATGCAAAACAAATAGTGCCTTCAACTTCCCCTTTGTCTTAGCTGTGAAAGTAATCGCGTCTGTAGTCATCCCTGCATTGCTGATGAGTTGAGTGATGATCTGGAAAACTAGTGAGGCTCGATTTGTAACAGCTAAGTTAAGTGGTTTATTGTAATGGAGTAGGAGGCATCAGATCTCTCCTGCAGGATTGGTTCCGCTTCTCACCTGACCTTAATGGGAATAGTCGACCCAAGAACGACCCTGGAGGTGACCAAGCACTTTTCAACCCAAAGAAGAAAACATTTCCATGACTCAACTTCTTCAACTTGAAACACAACCATTCTTCTGCAGCCAGTTCAGATTTTTCCCTTCAGCCCGCAGTCGATGGGGGTATGTTCCTGAAACATCAGCAGCACACGACTCCAGCCGATGACAGGATGGGCTCAGCAGACTGACGTGAACGCGGTGCTTTTCGTAAGGGCTGGGACTTCCTCCTCAGCAGAAACGCACTTTGTTTTGTGACTTTGGTGCGTCTTCGTCCGGTCACGCTGGCTGCAAACCTGTGCAGGCAAGTTCACCTGAGCCTTGACAAGATTTTTAGAAGGACAGGGAAAGCAGAGGTGGTTTTAATGTGCAATGTGAGAGGTAAACCTACACTGGTCTATAATGAGACAAGAAGCTGATGAGGTTTTGGGTTGACATGAGGTGTGAGTAACACATCAGGTCAGGTTTTTATGCTGCTTCTATTCTAGTTTACACCAGAACATCACTGCTTGGATAAACCCACACCGTGTTGTATAATAAACGTCCTCAGGCTGGAAGAATGAAGGAAGCAAGTGACTCACTTACTGAGAAACACAGCAGAAAACCCCATCAGGAAACCAGTCGGGTTGGCTTGACTCGTCGCAAAGTCTCTACAATCAGTGTTCAAGGTCATTTACCTGTTCTGTTTGACAATGAGCGGACAAGTGAACAAAAGCAGAGGGCGAAAGCAGTTGAGAGCAGATCTAGAAGGCAGTTATTTACCGTTTGGATAAATAAATATTATACAGCAACATCCCACTTCGCGCTGTGTTGTTTTGTCACCTTTCTCACCGTTTTCCCTCTTGTCCTTCATCTTCCTGTGCGCGTTGGATGTCAGTCAACCTTTTGGAGTCAGACTGTGTTCCTTCTTGTAGAACCTCAGGTGATACAGCTGCTCTTCATAGAGTTTTCAACTGTATAATGTGTCATATCAGAAATCTGATATGACTGATGGATGACTGGTACTGGTGACTGCCTGGACTTGCAGCTTAGAGCTTACATGAGTTTTATAAGGACACGTTAAGCTGACATGCTAATAATCACTTTCTTTATACTTTATAATACATTTGCTCAGAAAGCATTTGCTCATGTTAATACTAATTCAGTATTATTCAGTAGATCCATGACAAAGCAGGGTTGCTCGTGACTTTTATTAACATTCGATAGAAAAGTCAAATTATTAGTTTGGCGTGTGATTGTGTGCATGTCCCTAATTGATCATTTGCACCTGTCAACTATTCCCCGGTGCCAGAACTGATTATGCAGGAAGCACTGAAGAACGCTAACAGGCCACCATGCATACCTGTTCAAATCGCTGAGCCAGCAACATTACCATTCTCTGAGACTGCTTTAAACTGAGCACACTCTGCGAATCATGTATTAGTATTCAATCTAGAGGCTAAAGCTGAGACTCATTCATCAGGATTGTGTGTAGTCAAATAGAATGATATTTAATTAATGGAGAGAAAATGCATGAATGATGCCAAATTCAACTTTTTATTACTGCGTTTATGCCCAAAGTGCATTTACATTATTATGGATTTAGGCACTAAACAGCCCAACACTTGAGGACATGTGCAGGTGAGACACAGAGCAAATCAAGGTTTGCTCATCAATATGCTAAAAATCTCTCAAAACAAAACATAGGTGCTCTGAGGACAGACATAATGCAACACGTTCTCTTTGAGTGTTTGCCCAACACACAGCCACAGACCTGGAAAATCCCCCACAGAGCCCCTACCTCTGGTTAAAACTCTAATTGAACCCTTATGCCAGCAATTGCTGCATTTGCTTTTATAGCCCAGATTCAGCAAATGATTTTAATGAGAAAGGGAGAGAAGCTGAGTGGAGCAAGCAGTTTAAAACTACTGTTTTAGTGGCCAGCTGATGCAAAACAAAGGTTTTGACTCTGGCTGCCCTTAGCAGACTGAAGCTCATCAAATAAGGTAAAATGTGGCCACGTCTAACATTTTCTCCCAACATAAACAATGTTTAATGGAAACATTTCATCCAAATCAAATGAAAACGTATAATTGTTTAGGATGGTGTCTTTTTAGTCGAGCAACAACGCTGCGTTGCCGGTACAGCATGAAACACTTCTGCCTCGAGGCAGTTCTGTCTGGAGAGGGCTCCACTCCGGCTCCAGCGGTCTACAGTCTGTTGGGGAATCTTCACACAGATGTGGTGAGCTATGCAGGATCAGAGCCACTTTAATTTTTATTTTAGTCATCATGTAGTGGGGAATGAGGCAGACTGAGGTCAGTCTGGGAGCAGTAACGAGCAAGGCCCTGCACTGTCATTACTCGGCTGCGTCTGCCGTCTTACTGCCAGATGGATAATTCACTGTTTGGATTTGGAGGTTAAGTTTAGTGAAAAACCAGCTCCAGTACCTGACTGTCTATACCTGTCTATACGCTGTATTGATGTAACCCATACTGACTGAATATCATTACTGTGTCATCCTATTTTTGGAGTTTATTGTTGTTCGGGGGGTTGCAGGGTTTCTCTCAAACCGCCTCATCTTCTTTAATTATCCAATCAAGTTGTTCAAAGGTTGAGAAAACGTACCTGACTTTTTTTTCATACTTGCCATCAGCAAGATTTTATGTCATGTTATCTATTTTTTATGTATTTTGCTATGTCTTTTTAGTCTTTAGTCAACAAAAAGTATAAAGGTGCCACATTGGGGGCAGTAACAATTCAAATTATATTTGTAACTATTCCGTTCCATTCTTCCCCTCATTCACTCTTCTTCCGCTCTGAGACTAGTTGGAAGACAGAGCGTGATGGTAAGTCACGTTACGGCCGAGCCCTGCGAGTGGGAGGGCAGCAGCTGACCACCAGACAACACTGTCAAGACTATAATTAGAGTGTTTGACAGGTCAAAGTGGGGGAGGCGGAAGTGTGGCTGCAGTGCAATCAGCTTCACATCAGAGAGTAGGTAGCGGAAGGACACATGCTGGAAAAATGACAGGATCACATAGTATCTGCGGCTGCATGCGTCACACACACACACAGACACAGATTAGTGCTAAGCCACACATTTAGTTTCTATTGGCACTTATTGATCTGTGCTCTCATTTAAAAAAAAGTCTACGTATAATAATTAGAGATGTAGCCCAATATCACATACACTCGCCTCAATAGACTTTACCATCTGCACCTGGTAGACAATGGTCGGTCCTCGGGTCACCTTTGGTTCATATCTCATTATGCTTTGTCCGACGGTTTGTGATGGAGGATGTCAATTATCACATAACCCGTGTCCAGACCAATCTCTTTGTGCTCACTGAGGAGATGCTTTAACTGTGGAAACAAATAAAAAGAATCATGATCCTCCCCCTGCCCCGGTATCTTGAGCCTCTCCTGCGTCTGTCCAGGCCTCAGTGCTGAGCGTGGCCGTGGATGTTTTGACTTTCCAGTAAAGCTGAAGCCGCACACACAGCAGGTGTGGTTGGCTCGATGCCCTAGAACCAGAACAGACCTGTGAGTGTGATTATAGCACTTTGTGAGTGTGTGTAACTGGAATTGTCTTCTTAATGTTTGCTTGGAGCGATTGGACGTCAGTCAAGCACCTTAAAGTTGTGTGTGCCTGTGCATGTCTTTCAGCGGTTTTTGTGGACCAGTTTTAGGTCAGGATGTCACATCTTTAGATTAAAATACCAGCTTCAAAATCAGTGATGGTACACTGGCTTGTTATAAGGTGGCAGCTCTGCCCTGTTCCTGCTCCTGTGCTGTGTAATGTCTGAATCAAAAGTTCCACCCAATGTCATGTGGGAGCTATATCAGAACAAATGTATTCAATTACCAACAGTAAGACTTTCAAGGTCCAATGCTCACGTTATAAATGTATTTAAAAGCACAAGGTGAATTCATTGAATTGTTTGGCACGATAGCCCTGAAGGTGTTTGGAGAGAGAGGCTGCAGCTTAAAGCAGGAACAGCTCACACATACACATTATTTTATTGCAGGCCTGGGCAGGCTGCTGGTATTACAGGTAAGGGAATTATTCGTTGTTCCACGAATAAATATGCAAATAACTCAACAACTTGAGGCAAAGTAAACGTTTCGAATCTTAAAAAATGCCAAAGCAAAAAGAAGCAGTTTTGCTGAGTTCCGGTTGTGTTTTCCCACCAGACCAGCCACTGACGCGTGAATGCTGCTGCGCGCACACCTGCAGACTCCCACCGAGACAAACCCTCTGCCCACCCTCTTCTGTCCTGTCCCACCCAGTCATCAGCAGGCTGACCTTTACCCTCAGGGCCCGGCCGACGCAGGCCAACAAAGGCACGTCTGGATGTCTGCACGGAGCGTGATTCACTCACAAAGCTGCAGCAGTGGAAAACACTGCGCTGATTGTCGTCTGGGTTCGCCTCAGACTTTATTTAGGCTGACATGTTTTATAGAGCTGCAGAGGAGAAAACATCACTCAGTCAGAATCCAGGTTTTCTGTGTGAGGCAGCTGATTGTCAGAAAATGAGCTGCCTGTTTAGGCTGAGGGACCACACACTTAAATTAAATTGCACTGCAGATAGAGGGAGGCACTTTGTGTTTTTCCATTTTGGCCTGTCCCTCACTTTTGAGGCGTTATTTTACTTTCCTGTGTCCTGGAGCACAGCTTTCAGTCGTGTGGTTTCACCAGCTCTGCTCACTACACTTTGCCAGCCCTTCTGGAGCTGCACATCAGCCATCTTTGTTCAGCATATTTCCTGACTACATTACCCAGCACCCTTGGGACCCGCGTGTCGGCCATCTTGAACCCCAGACCTAGCTTTGCCCGTGAACACCTCTCTGTACATTTCCTTTCTGCATCCCTTAATTCGAACAAGTTTATTTTTATTTGCCATCATTTCCTCTCTGTGTCCTCCCACATCCTGCCGCCCAGTTTTAACCTGGGCCGGAGAATCTTTACCCTTCACCGTCTGGTTACCCTCTGGTATGTTCATTTCTTTAAACAATGACTGTAAGTTAAGTTGTTTATTTTGACTTGAGCTACAGTTTTATTTGGTTCATTATATAAAGGGTCTTTGCTCTCAATTGTCGCTCAAACTCAAAGCAGCTAGACCAGATATTGTATTTCTATTTGTTTAGTTCAAAAACATCTGCTGTCTACACCATTAAGCATTTATGTATGTCCTGTACATGTCTTCTGCTTTTGTCTGTCTGACTAATTTATATATTTATATAAAAGAGGGAGGAGTAGCCAACTATGCAAAGACAAAATAGAGACTGACTCTCATATAAATTCCCGGCGCAGTTAATGTTCTCCAGAAGAATCGCTGAGACGAGCTTCTCTATGACCATGCCACTGATGTCTGTGTGACTGTTTGGAAACACAAACTGCCTGCATGAGTTAAAACTGGCATTAGTGAAACGCCTGTAGCTTCAGGCTAAGGCTAAATGGTTTTCTTCTACTCTGAAAACAATAATAACTGCACTGTTGCGCCGAAGTCTGGTTATTATCCCTTTGTGAGAGTTCACTTTCCTTTTGTGACCTTTGACCTCTCCTTAGAGGAGCGTGCCCACGCTGTCTTAGTGATGACAGATTGTAGCCGTTTACCAACCCCCTGATGACAAAGGATTACTTTTATTCCAGGAGTAGTTTTCAGTTGAGCCACTGTGGAGTCCATATTAAACATTAACCCAGACTGATATCCCTTGAGTGCTTGTGATATTTGATAGGTGGGAGCATAGGATGCAGTGGTTTGGAGCACTCAGAAGCCTACAGCAGATATTGGTTTAGTGAAGGCTACTCATTAGCCCAGTTCTAATCGCTTGGCTGGGTTTGCTCTCAGTTGGGGGTCAGTATACGTGTATATATGAATCTGCAGACTAGTGCACAGTGGCTGCCCCGTGGGTAGATGCTTGCCCACCCGTGGTTGTCTAAGTGCTGCTATTTAGGGGTCTCCTGTCTGCTCTGGGAGGTTATTACCTTGGGTGTGGGGTTGGCCCAGAGCTCGGTGGTGATGCCAGATAATTGAGGTCCTTGTTGGGGAGGTCGCTTTTTACAGAGTAGGTTTCAGATTTCAGACCCCGACTGTTGAATTTTTTTAAATACGGTAGAAAAGGAGCCTGTGATTTTAATTATTTGATAGTCTACTCATTTAGTTGAGTTACAATCCACAGTGGAGTTGTATACTTGTGATCTACAGCTGTTCTGGAGCACAGTGTCTCATTTGTTTTCACTGTCGTCTGGGGTCAAGACGTTATTAATGATGCTTGCAGGCCTTTAAGTGACGTGGGCTGCATTGTGGATTTGCTGTGTTGAAAAGAAAAAGGTTCCTCTGTGCATGGCATGAGCAGTAATGGAAAGAAATCTACCGCTGCCTAATCCAGAGCCCAGATAACATAATGCATTAGTTTGACAAAACGGATGCTCTTCAAATTGACAGTCGTCTCGGTGAAATGTCTTTTCTATTGACTTACTTACACAAGTATGGTCAGACAGAAATGATAGAATGCTTCCAATGGACACAGAACTCGCTGCAGCTGGGTCCCGTAGAGCTCAGCAGCTCGTTGTGTTATGTGTTTTTGACACACTGGGACTTAGAGGAAGGGCTGACAGAACGTCTGTGACGGCCTGGAGTGTTAGAAGGAAGTTGACTTCAAAAAGCAGAAACAGTGGAACTTACAAAGGTCCCTCATTTACATGTTGTGGATTTATTGCTGCTTGGCTTACATTTGCATGTTTAAATTACATAGATACATATTTAAGTGCAGCATCCACAGCTCAGATCCAGCTGTCGAGCCTCCTGTCTGTCATACCTGCTCATGCTCTGATTGGTTGTGTTGTACAGGGAACCAGCAGCGCCGCTGCGAAGACAGAACTGCAGTCCACCAACACCACGCGACAGCCTGGTTAACCATGTGTTTTCTGATTTTCACACATTAAATGTTGAATATATGATGTAGAAGTCAGTCTCATTGGCGGCTGTTTGCTCACGCCAGGCTGTTCAGCCTATCAAAATAAAGCACCAATGCTCCCAGGAGAGCCTCTCGTGGTTCTGCGAGTATTTTAAGGCCCAAGAGCAGCATTGACCTCAGGTAAAAAAGAAGGCTGTTGAGATGGTTATTCTCGGCTACCAGGTGTTTATCAAGTGTAAATTTGCGTTTGTGTGTACCGCATCGCTCTGTGTGCGCCGTGTGTGTCTACTTCTGGGTTTCTGTATTTACATTGCGTGCGTCTGCTGCATATAGTCCCCTGTGTGTATTCAGGCTGCCTCGTGGCCAGCTCGCGCACATACTTTACAGGGCTTTCCAAAATAGCCCGGCCCCAGTGTGATCGTGTGTTTATGTGTGACAGACACTTCTAAAAGCAGGGAGGGGGGTGAAGCCAGGCTGGCAACTCGAGCGGCCTCGGAGCCAAACCTCCAGCCAGTGTGCGGTTAGCCCAGACGACTATACTTAGTGTAGCGTACCCTGTGTGCAGTTATGTGTGTGTGAGTGTTGTGTGGGGTCTGCCAGATAAAGACAAGGGGGTGCCTGTGTCCAGTCCTATTAATTCTCGAGGAGGTAAGACTAATCACAGCTAAACTGAACTATTTGTAAATCCAAGCCTTGAAAGCCTTAGTGAAAAATACTATATGTGTCAACTCAAAATACGACAGCGTTGAAGTTGTTCAGCCGTCGTGTTTGTGTGAACTACAGAGAGCGAGAGGCAGCAGCACTGGAATGCACCATGTGTGGGTCCATCTTTACAGCCCACTGAGGAAAAGCAGAGGGAATATTGGACTGAGAGACAGTGATAAACTTTAAAGGAAACAAAAAGCAGCACATGATGAATGAAGCGTTTAAAAAAAGGTTCACAGTGCTGAAAGTTACTCCTTCTGCCTCAGAAGAGTGTCGTGCAGCATCAAAAGCATTTACTGATTTTCCTCCGGGTCCTTTGGTGAGTTTTCATATGGACTTTCAGTTAGATTGGACCTAAATCATTTACGTGGAGCACAGTGGATTTAATTTGATTTAATTATTAGCTCCCAGGCCTAAATAAGATCTTTATTAACTTGCCTATGCCAAATCTTGCACCTTGAACGCTGAAATTAAATTGAAGGGAAATGAACGTTAAGACCATGACAGGCAGAAGGTTATTAAAAACTGGAGAAAGATAAGATGCGGAGAGTGTGGGAGTGTGGAGAAAGAGTCCGGGAGGAAGGTGAGATTCAAAACTGACAAGAGATGGGGGAGAACAGCAGAGTCCTGCACTTATTAAACTGTATTTTTGCCAAGACTAGACATTTTTCATTCTTCACAGTTATTTCACAATGGACATTTTCAGGGGTTGTGTTTACTTTGGTGCTGGGACATGTACTGTATAAGGCTTGTGCTAATGTAATGATGATACGTGGCATATGTGTAGTTCTCACAAAAACAAGCAACCTTGGGTGTAAGAGGTAACTGTGCAGGAAGACAATATCTGCAGCCTGTATGACTTCACTGTGGTACAAAATGTTCTGGGTCATGAGAGCTGGCACTAAACCAAGTCTCTGGGCTGGAGTAACCTCATTTTCACTCCACCATAACTTGTCTCCAAAGACTCATAGCACCAGCTTAAGCCTAAGAGCAGTACACTAACACAAACATGAGTTGGGCCAGACTTTTGAAATATTGCCTTTCACTTTATTTTGAATGTGCGTGTCCCCTTTTGTCCCTTTTGTATTTGCAAATACATACCCAGATATATGCTATAAAATTAGACATACAGTATATTTAAGGGCTTGTTTGGCACCTTGGCCTGAGTTGTTGAGTTCGTCAGTGTTCCTCTTGTTTAAGGCAGGGCAGCGTGCAAGGATCCTAGTACAACCATTACTGACACCCTTCCTCCTTTACCTTTCAGCTTAAATAGCACAAATAGGTTTGGCGCATTCTTTGCTGTGAATGACTTTTGCTCACAGGAAGCCACAAGGCCTCCGGGCTCCATGTGGTTCCTACGATCCAGCCGGACAGCCCTGATTTTCACCACTATCGTGTTTTCACGTCATCTGTAGCTTTCCTCCCGTACCCACCGGGTGAGCACTGGTTTGGTGCACGTGGGGGAGTGTTTCTGTGCAGGTGCGTCATTCAGGCTCGTCACACTGAACACATAACCAGGAGGTGGGGGCTGCCATCAATAAATCAATCAAGCTTTGATGAAACAGCTGAGACAGCGCTCCAACAGACCAATACGAAGTGGGAAAGACACGGCAGATGCCAGGTGTCGAAAACAGGAAATGGAAGTTCCCAGAGATAAAATCTATTGATTCTATTGATCTATTGACTGGTCACGGTTATTGATTAAAATGGTAGAAAGGTGAATCATCAAAGGAACGAACAGCCTCTGTTGTAGCATCAGTCCAACCTCCATCATCTACAGTCTGAGATCAGAGGTAATTTCCTTCTGCAGATGGAAAAGCAGCGTTCATCATTGTGGCTGTCTGCAGCCAGGTGCGACACAAGCCTCCATAGACTGTCCTGTGTAGCCTCGGCCTGCTGTGCAGCACCAGGCTGCCGTGGAATTTTCATTATTTTCAAAGCGGCTGCTCCTTCTTGGGTGGTCCTCGCCACGTGTTGGACCCCAGAATGTGTAAATATGTGTGTGTATGTGTTAGCGTGTTTGTCTCCTGCACATTTAGTGAATAACTTTTGCTTTGCGACTGTGCGTTTTTGCCCAAAAGTCACGGATTTCCTTCCCTCATAATTATGCATGGCTACATTTAATGAGGATGAAAACTGGAAACGGTTAGAACATAACTAAATACAGCAAAATAAGCAGATGGCGTTTAAAAAAGAAAGAAACAACATATCTATAGCATTAACCAAACTCACCAACCTACTATATATTGGCTCTTTCCCCATATGCTGTGAAAACACACATCATTGTTTCCTGAAATGTTTGTTGACAGTTTCAGGATGCTGTGTAGTTCCTAAAACAGAATTTGAGTTAGAGTTGAGAGTGAAATATAAGAAGGCTCCTCACTGACTTTATAGCAATATTAGACAGTTGCAATAAGCTACATGCTATGTGTTATTGCAGCTGTAATGTGCAGCGTTTTCTTGCTGTAGAGAAGCTTCGTGTTGGATTGTTTTCGCTGTATTCGTCAGGCCTCTCGCACGGTGACAGCTGGGCCTGGCTCCAGCCCTTCGACCATTACTACGACTTGTGATTTTCCTGGTGTCACTGATTTATTTTTCTACTTTCAAGAAGACAAAACGTGTTCTGAGTGAATGCACTACAACCCCACTTACTAAAATATTTGACCTTGTAAAGACTAGGTCTAAAATGATGTTTTTCCAGTTGTTTCATTCTCAGGTAATAGCACAAACACGTTTAAAGGCTTAGTGTAGTTGCTGGTTTACGGTAGATGCAGAAAAACTGCAAACTTGGAAATGACTTTGAGCCCTTTCACTTATCTATCTCTTCTTTTTTCCTTCTTAGATTTGTGTTGAATTGCATGTTTGTGACTTGCACATTAACAAACTCGCATTGCGTTACTTGAAACCAGTTGATCCAGGTTCAGCTATTTCTTAGTATTTGCCACAAAGGCCTTGACCTAGAAAAAAATATGACTCTTCTTGTATAACAACTGCCTGAGGCATGTAACGCAATACTGTACGTTAAAGAAACATTATGTTCTGCGTTATTATTAGATGGCAAAGCAAGTGAGGAATAACAGACGAAAAGAGCCCGAAGCCTGCTGAAATGCACAGAGAGAGCACAACACACATTAACACATCAGTGGACACAGTCAGCAAAGTGTCCATTTACTGAGAAATGAGCTGCCGTGGGCTCCTCGTTTCTCTTCCCCACTGGCAGGAACAATGCGCTGCGGTGGTGTCCTGAGGAGCAGTCAAAGCTGAAAACAATGCGCGGGCGTCGCGTGCCTCAGCAGGGGGCGGTTCACGCTCAGGCCCTCACCGGGGGACCTGCAGCAGGCTCGGCTCGAACCAGGTGAAATGCCTGGCATGCCACAGCCCCATCTGGTTTCCTGCAATAAAAAAAACTTCCTGGTGAAAGTGAAGGATTATGTTCATTGTTGAGAGGGGTGGAATGTTGGGAAATGTGGAAAGTCAGCGACGCGGCTTGGACCTGAGCCACCGGCATTTAGACATGAACGTCTCTATGGGGGATGAATCTGTGGAAGCGATGTCATAATCAACCTGGACAGGTGGCTGTTGTGGAAGGAAAATGAATTCCTGCGTTTATGAAGGTTCCTCCAGGATGATGTCCAGCAGCTGTTTCTCAGGACAATGACTCCAAGCGTCACAGTAAATCTGCTACACGTTGACTTAAAAACACAGAAGCAGTAGAATGACACCGAGAGCTCAGATGTACTTTAATTCTTTCGGACTCATTCTTGTGCACTGATCCCATCGCTCTGTGCCATTATTTGTCTTTGTTACCACTTCTTTTTATTGCACTGCATGATCACCGCAGGGGATATGCCCTTCCTCTCTCCTTTTCCTGCTCCCTTGTTTCCTTGTGCACGTTGAGATATTTTGCCAAACTGCCAGGTGTTAGCACAGACGCACAAACTCATACACATCATAAACCTTGCTCTACTCCCTGATGCTGATTTAAAACAAGCCAGGACACATCACTGAGCTCACTGTTCTTTTTTGGCTCAGTTTCACATCCCAGGTCTCTGAGTTCTACTAAGGCATCATGTGGATGGATTTTAAAAAAAGGCAGCAGCATCTTATGATCACTGTGTGAAGCATAGTCATGGTTTGGTGTAAATCCCCACACAACTGTTTTTCTGTTTGACAATCTTGCTGCTGCAAATAGTGCCCATGCACAAATCTGTGCTACAAACAATTTACTTACAAATCACGGACCTATAAATATTTTCTTACCAGAGTTTGTTTGCACTCTATAAATAAATACAGAACTGCCTCGGACTACGCGTAAACACACATGATGAGGTCCCAGCTGCCTTAGAAGATGTAAACACTCCACTTTTTAACTAAATGCAGAGCATTAAAACTGTAATCATGAAACGAATTTACCTCGGGTGAAAGTTCCTCATCCAATCATTTCCTGGAAACATCCTCAAGTCACTCATCTTGGATGAACAGATCGGCTCTTCCGGCCACGACCGATGCTGCTTTTTTAACTAGCAGAGAATCAAATCAACTGGTTCATTTGCATCGTGAATATCTGGCTTCTATATCTTTCCTGTCCACTGGAGCAGGGATTTCGTGTACAGTACCAGGTTTTACACTGCATAGATTGCGACAGGTGCTTTGGGACATGTTTAACCCTCCTCTTTGAGCCTGACCCGTCCTTTGTGTCAAATCTCATTTAGTCACTATGATTGATTGTATTTAATCGTCGCTACTGGTTTCATCGGATTTGGTCATCACTTCTGCAATTCTAATGATGTGCCATCTGCTAAGAGCTGCTTATCAGCCATGTGGCATCTATTCCCGGCAGACGTGGCCGCACTCAGATGACCTGCGTCTTCAACACGAGGCCGCTCCTACCGAGCAGATCATTACTGCATCTCCTACCACTGGTTTAATGCCATTTTAATCTTCAACAGAAACAGAGAAGCTTCATTTGCTCTTTCACACCAGTGCAGAACATTTTTAGATTTAAGAAAAAACATGTTTTTGTGTTGTATGACACAAAACCAGCCAACTGCGGTAACGAGCAACAGAACGGCCATTGAGAGCCGGTGCTCAGAGCAAAGACAGTGCACTGATAATGGGTGCTCTGTTCCGGACCTGATGGCCTGCAGTTTTACAGCCACAAGAGAAGGCCTTTTACTGTCTGGTAACTCGGTGCCAACAGATGTGTTTACACAACCTTTATTACCTGTCATTAACGAGCTGTCAGCATGTGTGTGGAAACAATTGGTTTACCTCAGAGACACATGTGCCGGAGTTTTGACGGAGAGAGGCCCCGAAGCCACGGATTGGATCACAAAAATGGGGGGGATTACCTCAAGAGAAGTCAAGGTCTGAAGATTGGGTGTCAGTGATGTGTTGCTCAGTGTTGCGGTTATTTGTTTGGGTAATATGTAGTTTTAGGGATTATGGGTGTGATTCTCTGTTCATGCTAGACCCACTAATGTCAGTAATACGCAGGCGTCTTTAACTTTTAGGGTAATTCTGTTTGATCTCGAACCTTGTGGTAACACGGTGATTGTAAAAGATTATTGTTACTTTCATGTCTGTGCAGGTAGCGGAGGTCCAGCACATGTTTAGTCTAGCTTAAGACTGGAAGCAGCCAGGATGCTGTTTAAATGGGCACAGAAAAGTGACTCACAGTAAAAGAATTAACGTCAGCTCCCCTTGAGTTGGGTCATGGTTGCTTCATTCTATTGTGAGTTATAAGGGCAATTTTCTCTGGGCTGGACAGTGAAAACAGAAGAGGTTTTAATGATGTCTTCACCAGCTGTTTTTAAATGTTGTGACTGATCAGAGTTTCATCCTCGCGTAAACAAATTTGTTGCAATAACATTGCAAAACGCAGTTTGTTCCTTTTTCTTCAAATTCTGCATGTTGCAACAGCGTTGAATGGGGAAAAAAAACCAACATGTTTTTGATGTGACCTTGTTTTACGCCCTCGCATGCAGAGGCCGTGAATAGTGTGCACATCCAGACACATTTGGGGGCTGACAGTCTGTCGGGCTTCTTACAGAACTACGAGTCAGCCACGAACACACTTGCAGACTTGGAGTTGGACTGTTACCTTAGGATGACCTAGGACACTGACAACTTGCAAAGGGGGAGGGGGGGGGGGGGTATAGAACTTCGCCTTATTTTGAGAAGTGAGAATCTGTAGGGTTTTTTTTGCCAGTGCATTTCCTGAACTCTCTGTTGATTCACTTAATAAACCCATGATCATCATCATTATCGGCATATTACATCTAACTAATGACTTCTGTTGCGTGACTTGGACTTGCTCCTGTCTTCCTCCTGCGCATGGCCTGAAACAGCAGACAATCCTTGCAGGGGCAAAATGACTGAGAGGTAATTTAAAAGATTAGAAGTGTCTGTTTGTTTTCTCCCAGTCCAGAGTTTGTTGGTGTTTCTGGTTGGCTGCAGCCTAAGCTTTAGAAAGGTCCACAGCTGCAGGCTGTAGCGCGCCGTACGGAGCTTTGCAATTATAGTAGAACATGTCAGCCAAGCTACAGTGGGCCCTCTGGTCAGTGTCAGTATGTACTGTTACATTGTGTGTTTAGTTATGGACAGCTGCCAGTGGAGGGAGAGAGCACTGGGGCGGGCTGGTTGGATATCAGTGTTTGCTCTGGTTCGGCGCCAAAAGACTTTTTTTCAGCTGGCGATTTAAAAAAAAAAAATAGAGATGAGAGAAAGAAAAGAAAATAGAAAAAAGAGACAGAAATGCAGAGGAACGAAGGACGGAGCAACCAAATGGTATTGATATAAATTGCAGATGAAAAATGAGGAAGGAAGAAAAAGTAGGAAACAAGTGAGCAACAACAAGTCGATAGAGTATGTTTACTCTCCTGTAGCGAAGGATAAAGTAGATGTGAACAAGATGGATCACAAGCGATGGAATAAGCTCCAACAGTGAGTTTGTGGAAGAGACACTGCAGCGTATTTGGGTTGAGGCATTGACATGTGAAAAGATGAACATTTCACACCACCAGTGTCACGATTTACAGACCCTGCTGCTCATTGTTCTCGTCTAAGGAGTGAATGTTAGAAGCGCACGCGACCGAAGCCGCGTGTTGCGTCCATTAACTGAAAACACACACCTTCATACGCGCACACACACAGATGACGGCCAGTCAATGTCATCATCACTCTTTGAGCTGTACGGTGGTTACAGACATAAACAATTACAGCGACAGAAGCCAGGCGCTACCTCCTCTTGCTGTTTCACACTCGTGTTGTACCAGACTTAGTCCCCATCTGTGTCTTTGATCACCGGCAACAGCAGCGTCGCTACCGTGTAGCTGTCGCCTCGGTCAGACGTTTGAGTGGTGAGTGTGAGCATGGCACCGATTTCCAACTTCATAAAGAGCAGCCAAACACAATTAGTAGTGTTTTTACGCTCCGGCAGCCTCTGGCCGTCTCATGTACGCTTCTCAGTGTGATTCATCTCTGAAGGAGAGAAGGAGGGCTGGGAGGCTCTGAGCTGACCACATTGGCTAATTGGGAGCCACATCTGACACAGGACCTTGCTCTGATGTCAGATGTGACGCTGTGGGAAGATGAAAGACTTTAACAGACATGATTTGCTTTTTTCTTGTGCTTTTTTTGTGCAAGCAGCAAGTGGAGGTTTGATTCTTTAACAGGCGGTTCAGTCGAGTAGATTAAATATTCTCAGTCACGAAACAGAATCACAATCCGAGTGATGGGGATAGATAAGAGGCTGGCTCCCAGCGCTCAAAATGTTTGTTGTTCATTTTGAAGTTTTCTGTTGTTCTTGTGATAAGATACGCTCGGTCCATGAGGATTTCTTATGGCACTAATGAGAAAAGAGCTCATTAAGGCCATCTGATAAAAAAAACATCTGATGTGTGTATTTATATCAAAAGATAAACACACAATATCTCAGCTCTAGTTGTATCTCTTGAGGCTGACCATATCCTTTCACTGTGCTTCTTTGTTAGGCTGTTTTAAATCCTCTTCACTCAGCTGTCAGCGAGTCGACTGCTCCACATAAACCCCGACATCCACCAGCAGAGTCTTCAATCCCACTTCTTGTACATCTGAAGTGCTTGTGTTGACCTTAAGTCCTGTTTTAGTCCATTTCAGGTTCCTCGTTTTGTTGTTATTGCCAGTGACACTGTGACGTTTGTTGAAAAGTATAACAGCCTGTCAGCCACCTGTCGAACCTTTAGGTCAGCGATTTGTCACTAGAGGAGGTCCATCGCCTTGTTAAGATACTTTACACAGATTTGTCTTTTAATTTGATCTGTTCGTGATCACGCAAAGCAACGTCGACATGAAAGAAACCAGAACTGTGGCCTCGTCCTGCCACGAGCTTCTACTTCTCACAGTGATCACATGGGGGCACACTTGAACCGACAGACTGCTCTTTCTCACCCACTCTGGCCTGTTGTGACACACTCACACCCCTGCACACAAACGCCTTCACGAGCGGAGAGCTTCGACATTCACTCGCACACAGGGAGACACCCCCTTCTCTATTGAAAATACACAATCCCCATTCACTCGGCAAAATCCACACACACCACGTCCTGTCTGCTTGGGTACACTTCATCAACGCACACACGCTCAGACACCCAAACACACGCACGCTCGCACGCGCTTCGCAGAGGGCCCCTCGCCTTATTGCGTCTCCATTTGGCTGGTTCCGTTTGTTCCACGCGTTTTGAAGCTGCTGAGAGCTGGTGGCGCTATGAGGCCACATGACTTGTCCCGACTGGTTCAAGACTTATGGCATGACCTGAGACTTTAGCAAGCGTTTATCTGTCGGATGCAATCCCCTTCTTACAAAGGGATACTTGCTGAATCGTGGCGCTTTGACATCGCTTGGAGATCGTGCTTGTCTACACCAGCCTGATGTAAAGAGGGAAATCATTATGAGATACTTATGCAATTCCAAGCTGTCACATTCACAATGTTAGTTACTGGTTGTCATTTGTTATCGTTGCTGATCACACCTGAGCTGACAGAGATGTAGAGGCAGCATGATTTCCAAGAAATGATGTGAGGACTGAAACCAAAACTAAAATATTCTGGACTGTTCAAACCAACCCTTGGCCAAATTCCTCCATCGACAAAACCCTGTATTGTCAAGAAAGAAACTAAATCATTAGCATTGTCTGTGTTTGTCTGGCCCAACAGAGATGGAACAGGATGGTGGCCTTTGAAACGCAGCATATTCAGGTTGCACTCGTTTCTGGTCTTCTTACTAATACATACTCTGCTGCTTTATCTATCTCCACCACACACAGATGCACACTCTCCACTAACTCTCAATATCTTTTCGGTTTTCTTTCTCTCTGGCTGCTTGTAAAGAGTTATATTCTTTTCTGCGTCTGATTATGCAAGCATGTGCAAGACCATGAAAACTATGCTCTGATGGTGCTTACACGGCGTGGACCACACACCAGCACGCACACGAGCACATGTGGCGAGCACGCACGCACCTGAGCCGCACTCCACACAGTGGGTGGCGAGAAACCCTCCGGATCTGGCCCCCTTCAAAACAGCGCAGCAATATTCAACAAGGTGCCGTTTAATCAGCAGCCTAAAGAGGAAGAGTTGGCAAAATGTGCCGGTGCCTCCACCGTCTCTCGAATGCCTTCATTTGAAGGCCCTCGCGTCTCTCCAGCGTCTAACGAGCCGTAACAGTTAAAATGTCCTCGCACGGATTCATGCGTAAAGTTATCTTTTTTTTTTTTTAAGGGCTAAGTACTTCCAGTAACTGTGTTCACACACATGCGATACTTCCAGTATGTTATTATAGACGGACAGAACATTCTGTTTCTGGACAGACCCAGTCTTGAAACGTTCCCAACTATGAGATTCCTGCCCAAATGATTGTATAGACTGAACCCAGTGACCTTTGGTTTGTACCGTCCCCTTGCGGAGTTTGCGAGGCCTCTTCGTCAAACGCTCGTCTGTTTCACCATCGTCTTATTCTTGGAACATTTAAAAAATTGTTTCTTAAGAAAAGGGATGGGGGAAAAGCAGCAGGAAGGAAAAACACAACAACAAGTCAGTAATAAAAAAGTGTGTATATTTTGCAGTATTAGGATTGGGTGATTATTTATTCTCCTCATTGTGTCTGTAGAACCAGTCAAAGAATGAATGACTGGGAATTATTTTAATCACATTTATTCTACTGATTTTCACCATTTTGCTCGTAAATATCAGTTTTCTACATTTTGTCGTGATTTTAGTGAGTAATGGTTACAAACAGCTGGTTAACAAGAAGCAAAAGTCCTGCTGATGGTCCGTAATGACAAGCCGTGATTGTCCGTGTGGATTTATGCAGCACACAAATCAAAATGTTGCCCCTCTGGAATCCCTACAGCGACTTCTAGGAGCATCTCGGAGATCTGCCCACTCTGAGGGCTGAAGGTAAAAACGGGGGATGGATTTGGGAGGCGGACAGGAACGCGGGGTGCCGACGGTGTTTGGAAGCAGATGGTGTGCCTCTCCCCCTCGCTCTGTTTTTCGGTGATGTCCACTGGGAATTGGAGGCCTTTAAGCATTCCTTTAGAGGCCAGAGACAGATAAGTGAGTTATGCAGCTCACCACCATCTGGGCTCAGACCGTGCCTGGCCTGCAGCTGACAAGTGCGTGCGTGTATGTGGATACTATAGTAATAGTAGTGGGGAGGGGTCAGGGCGTGTTTCCATAGTGACAGGTCCTATTCCTGGAGAGAGGCCCTTCCTCCCCGGTGCTGTGTCATCATTGTTAACTCAGTAGCTGACTTTGAGCAGGTTTTTTTTATTTTACACTTTTTTTTGTCCACCATCATTGTCGAACGAATTTTGGACTATTCTTGTGCAACTGACAGTGTCTTCGCGGGACGCAGCATCTGTGGCGAAACAGAGGGAGGCAGCGAGGGATGATGGCAGGAGCGCGTGTTGCTTCTGCCAACTTCCCCATTCCCATCGCTGGAGGCTTTGTGTGCATTGTGAGATGCTGCGCTGCACTGCCAACTCTGATCTGCGCCTGACCTGTTGTGTAGCTGCCTGTTGTTATCCAGGTTTAGGTCTTTTGTTTCAGTCCCAGACAACAACTGTGCCGATCCATCTGTGTGCGCACTTATGGAGAAACCCAAGTGCTGTGCGTGCTATGAGTGCCTTTGTGTTATTGTTGCAACACGGCAATAATTGCATCTACAAAAAAGATGATGCTGTATCAAGAATTGTAGTTATGTAATGTAATGTATGTTATTCCCTTAATATAAAGGACAGGAAGGTAATTCAAGGGTTACTTCAGAAACAAAATATAGCTTTTACTTTGGAGAAAAATAATCATTTTAAGTCTAAATCTGGTTTCCGTTTTGACATTCCATAAGGCTGTTTGCTACGATTCCCACAATGCTCTCTGTCAGCCTTTACATTTCAAATCGCTGACTCCATGCCATAGTTCAAGTGCTTCAGCGCTCGAGTTCGGATGGGAAACGATGCGTGTGCTCGTCTGCTGTGATGCTCTGGTGTAGTACAGTGTCATAACAGTGAGGATAAGTTGCTGCTATCTTGATTTCCATGGACACAATGCAGACTGAATACCCACCGTGTTAGTACAAAGCCCCAAAACACAAACTGAGACAGTTTCCCTTTCCCCCAATCTCTCTCTCTTTACTTCAAGCAGCCTACAGCTACATCACCTGCTTCTCCTTCTCTCTTCAGCCAACTATTCATCCTCCCATCTATCCATCCATAAACATTTATGGACTTGTGTGTGCGTGTGCGTCTAAGCAGGCCTTTCCTGCTGTGTAATTGCTGGCTGGGTATCGGCCCATTGGTGTTGGCCTGCGTGAAGAGTAAAAGATGTTGCTAATCCGCCAGGAGAATACAGCAGGTCAAGCAGCCAGCAGCAGCTGAATTCAACCCCAGGACCACAGCCACAAATTAGAGCAGGCTGACAAGGCCCTGTGGCATTCTGGGTATTGTTGTGAGCTGCCAATAGGGCTCTAAGGCTTCTGGTTCTGTGTGAAGGAACAGCCAAGGGAAGGTGAAGATTAATAGTAGTTTGGTGACCTAGGAGTACAGCTATAAATCCATACCGCTGCCAGACGCCTCTAGTGTTGCAGACACGTACCATCAAAACCAGGAAATCCACGTTTGCTAATCTGACAATCAAAACATTTTTTTGTTTGATACTTGCCTCTCCTTACAAGTTGCTCATCATCACCCTCATTGCAAACACAACCATGATGCTAGCAGCTGAGGGCAGAGCCCAAACTCTGCCACTCCCCGGTCCTCCGCTGCCTGATGAATGATGGCCCTTTGTTGTGTTTCATAAAAGCCGCCGTGGCCGTCCCTTTTCATAGGACCTGGTGAGCAAATGCGTGGCATGAATAGCATTAGTCCGAGTCAGTGCACCCATAGCCGTGTAGCCAGCCCTGAAAACACAGCCTTCTAGCCCTCCTCCGCAAATTTTATGAGCCAAGATGATTGAAGGAGAAGAAAACTGCTCTGCCAATAGAAAGGGACAGGGAGGAGAGCAGCGAGATGGAGAGGTGTCAGAGATGGATGGATGGACAGATAAAACAGGCGCAGCAGCCGCGCAACAGAGGACTCACAATCCCGTGCAGGAAGGGATGTGAAGGGGAACAGGTTTGGCTCTGAGAGGCTGAAAGGGATCCAAACAAAGGGTGAGAGCAGAAGAATGGAGGTGGAGGACTCTGGCTGTCAGGACTGGCGCTGGGATGGAGTTAGATCTCATTTCTCAAGTGTAATCGTACTATCTTTGTCTCCTCCTCTCTCCTCTCTGTCCAATTACTGCCACAATGAAGCACACCCCGTCCTGCAGCGCTGCATATGTGTCTCTAGTTGGAAAGCCATCGCTCACGACTGAAGCTATGCAGTTCAGGATAGGTACAGTATGTGCGACGCTCAAAGGGCCACGGTGGGTTGTTTTCTGAGCGAGTGCGAGCTGCTGCCGCGACTGCTGACACGCCACCAGCTCAAGCTGCATATAGATTACATCCCTAACGCTTCTTCCCCCGACATCTGTGTCGTGGAGGCGTTCGGGGTCCACATAGCATCACAGGCCAAGCTGTTGTCTGTCATCTGTGTGATGGCAACACTCATAAAAACCCACACACACCATGTGTGTGTGGGTTTGATGCTGAGCCACGGATGACCTGCAGCTCAGGGTCAGCTACCGGATCAATCGGTGTCTTTCTCAAGGGCAGGTTGGCGGCTTGGATCACTGCTGACATGAATTATCAGGACATTTATTAATCACTTGTATTAGAGCTTTGAAATCACTCCCTTTGCTGAAAGATATTTGGATTTAGAGTATAGGCTAATAAATACTGAACTAGTTGAAATAACATGTGGAATAAGGATAAAAATGTGTCCATAAAACAAAGCAAACGCAGACTTTACGGTAGTTCCTCGACCTCAGTGTAAAGCTTCTAATACATTTCTGACTCTTTCTGTCCTTCTGTGGAGGAATGAGGGGATGACGGAATTCAATAGGGATGACCTTTTCACCTTACCAGGCGGGAAACTGGCGGCCCAGCAGATAATGAAGAATAGTTTTGAAGCTGTTGTGTATGTGGTTACATGACTAGAGGCGTTGACTGGGCTGATCCCAGTTCCTTTATTTTTAAGCAGCTGATCATTAAAAAAAACGTAATGATACTAGTTTACTGATACTAGTTTACTGAAACTAGTTTACTGAAACTAGGAGAAGATAAGTGATGAGTTTGTATTTCAGAGGTTAACTGCACCACAGCATCGATTACTTGCACAGTGATCCAGCAGCTGTTTGACGCAGTATTCGGCGCAGCGCAGTCCGGACATTTAGCCGCTCGTTTGTGCAACATTGTAAACGATCTGCATTTCTTCTGAGCAGCATTAAAGCCGATCCCCTTGATGCGTGGGGAGAGCAAAGTGAATTAGAGATTGAGGTGCGGAGGCTGATTAACCCCCTCCCGCCACCACATCGTCCTCCTCCACTGCTTTCCAACCGAGACCAAAGTCGAGATGCAAAGAAAAGGAGGAGACAGAAAGAAGATCTTTGAAAAGCTGCCACGAGTTCCCTGTCACACCGCCTCCTGCGTGGATTGAGGCTCGCTCTTTGTTATCCGCAGGCATGAATACTGAGTGGATGTAAAGAGAAAGGGCCCAGGAGAAGGGGAGGCGAGCAGGAAAAACGGGCTGCGTCCGCATAAAAAACAGAACGACCCAAAATGACCTGCGATATTTCTTCAGCATCTTTTAAAGGTCCTGGCAGTTTTATTTCCCTTGCTGTGCTCTCAGTCCCAGATCCACTTTTACATGTTAAATGCCACATATTGATATTAGTATAACAAGCACAGCCTTTATTTAACACCGAAAGTCTACAGTGGCCACTTCTTACGAAAGCTACAGACTCTGATGTATAATAGTTTTCTTTCGTTTATAAGCTTTTGATTCTACTAATAATAATAATAATAATGTTTTTTACGTCTTTATCTTGCAGACACACACTGAGCAAGAGAGTGAAACACAGGCAAATAACAGATCCTTCCTCCGGATACAATCACCTTTATGCAAACACGTGGGTCTCTGTCCGCACACTCCACTCCTGAAGTGGATGGAGGGGGGGGGGGGGGGGTACAGGTGTCCACCAACCATCTACCCCCACCCGACCCCAGAAAGCCCTCAGCACAAACACGGGCTCTCAAACACACGCAGACTACTCGTGTCAACAGAAACGACTAAATGGATTTGGAAACACGTAAGAATTACGTTAGAATATTAACTTATTCTTGCTGCGTGAAGTGACATGTCTCGAGTGATTAGCAGAAATCCAGGTTTACGTCTTATCCAATTCCACGACCTCAAGTATTGTTTACACTGTTGCTGGACACTTTCGGCCCCAAAACATAAACAGACCTGAATTCAGACGCGCATTCGTCACGCTATAGGTTGAAAAAAAGAAATCTTTTGGAGGGAGGAGGGTAAAGGGGGTCAGGGAGCTTTAACTCGGTGACAAAGCCTCATTTGCAGGTCAATGCGATGGCACACTCGCCTCTCCTCTCCATCCAACTCTCCTTTGTCCCCTGTCGCCTGCGCCGATGCCAGATGGTCATGGAAAATGCTAATTCCCTTTGGCTGATTTTCCTTCTTTCTATATTTAATTGCAGTCTTTGCAGGCTACCCCGGTAATTGTGTGTTTTGAGTGGAAAATGTGATTTAAGCGTTTTTTTTCTCCGAAATTATATTTTTGTTGCTACTTTTAGGCCGTGGAACTCAAAGGCCAATGTAAACGTCAAGATTATTTGTCACGTCTGAGCCACTTAGGAGACAAATGGTAAGACGCCTGCGGGTCCACTTTAACAAATAAAATCGACTTTGATGATAAACTTCGCTCGTCACGTCCTGTTTTTTCCCTATTCGTTCTGACCTTTTACCTAAAGAATAAAACTTCCTTTATTATTGTATCACTTTACATTTTTTCTAAATCTGTATTCGAAACAGAAATCTGATTAGATTAGATTTTCGAGGAAATATGATCATTATTAGTATATTTTTGTGAGTTGTTTGTTCTTTGATGTCTGACTAAATGGTCGGAGGCATTTTTGGTTTTGACAAATAGCTCAGCCATGGTGAATGTATAATTAAACCAAATGAAGGTGATGCTGATGACTCCCATAAAACTGCCGATGTGAGTCAGATGGCAGACTACAGGCCCATGAGGCGGATTCTATCTGTCAGCAGCTGCTTGTTTAATTATATTCTGTTGTAGCAGGCTTGTTAACGAGCTCTGTATGTTAGCTGTCATTTCTCTCCTTTATGTCCACCACACAAACAGCTGGGCCAAATTAAGTCATAATTGTCATACGGGACATTCTGCGAAGTCAATTTAAGCCTCAAAAGCTCACGGCCTTGAATCCTATTAGAAATTCATAAAGTCCATACTGCGCACAAAGTCTAATTAAATTAATTTACTGTTAAACTACAGCTAAACGCTGTGGCTCCCGTGTTTAAGGTGAAGCTTAGCTGCATTTCAGGCCTTAACCTATGACCTTTCTCATAATGGCTCCAATTCAATACCTTTATTGAGAGAACGAATGCGAATTTAAGTTCTATTTATGGGGACAAATTTTTTATAGTTACACAGCTGTAGAGACAAATAAAGGAAGATGACCCCTTTAACTCTGAGCCCCTGAATGTGTCCAACGTAGAAGGGACTTCATTAAAGCAACACACGAACAGCTGTTGTCTTTAACATGTAAACTATTGAGAATTTAAAAGTACACTGAATGGCCTCGTAGCTCCCCGTGGGCATATGGGCGTTAATTAGCTGGATATAGCCATAGATTAATTATAATATTTTTTTCGCCCATTCGTATCAATAGAGCAGCCAGACAAAGTGTCTTTTGTTCTGTGATGCAGGACATTCTGTGGCTGACTGAATGGGTCTTGGCTATGTCTACATGGATTTGCCATATGGCAACAAAAAGGAAAGAATGGAGCCGGAGAGCGCTTTGTGTTTGAAATCAGAACAGGCCCGTCAGAGCTTATGGCTGCACGGAGCTGACAAAGTCACTCCAGCCATCAAAAGTCTCAATTTTCATCCAAACATTAACGTCAAGGCTATTTAAACAAAGACAGGGGCTTGTGGAAAACGATGGAATATTGAGTTATGAGCGGTTTTCTGCGCGCTGTAGCCGAGGCCCATGGCGCATTCAGACACTGCTGCATTTAGCTTCTTTCAATTAAGGGTAAACTTGCAAGTATGACCTGTTGAATGGTTTGTTTCAATAGACAAGGACAATCACAAAGACTAGTAGTTTTCTTTTTCCAGCTCTGGCAGGTGGCCTCCACGCCCGGTGTATCCACGAAGGGGTAAACAGTGTATGTGAGTGGGTCTTTAGAGGGCTTGTTGAGTGCGGGTGGATGTGGGGGTGTCTTCGTGGCGGACAAAGCGGGGATCCAAAGGCAGCTGCTGCTTCTTTTAGGGAGGCGAAAGGGCCTTTAAATCCCAGCCTATATCCCGCAGCTGCCACGCTGCACGTTTGAATGCGTTTTCCCCCCGCAAGGTAAATGCAAGGAAACCGATACAGGCGGAGCTCGGTACCTGCATCCCCGCAGGAGATGCCATAAACGCCTGTAATGAGTCTTTACTGCGCTTTGTTTACAGCGAGGGAAACACACGTACGGAGAATAAGCTAAACAATCAAACCTTTCTTTCTTGGGTGTATCGAAATCATGCGATACAGCTCAGACAACGCAAACACAAAGCCTCGTTTCCCAGTTTTACTTTCAAGACAAAGTCCGAGCAGTTTCAAAACGCCCGACGCCGGATAAAAACAAAGCCAACAAATCTGCATAAAGTTGAAGTGAAAAATATTTTATTCTCATCTTTTGCAAGACATATTCAGGGCACTTGTATGAACACACACAACACGGCTCAGAAAAACACACACAATCTATTTTCAAGTGTGGACTACTAAGGAGAAGCTACATGATTGCAAAACATCACAATAAAAATGTAAATAATAAAATAAAATGACCTTTTGCTAAACCAACAAGGCATTTAACAGACAAAAAGAAACATAAATAAATTATAAGTTAGAATAGTCTTAAAATATACATTTACAGAAACAAATAAGAAATGAACAGAAATAAACATTTATATGCTATTGTCTATATAAAGCTGTACACTTTTGGCCAGTGTAGACAATTCTTTTAAAGTAATTTAGGATTGCACAGATGTTAAAACATTTAACACTGTCGAGTGGCTGTATGCAAAAGCAACAATGGATGCTACATTTGTACTGGATAGAAGTCATTCGGTGAAATTTCCTCGGCCTCCCCCTAAAACCAGGACTGAACCTGAGAGTCTGGTGCGGCGTCCAGGCTGCGCTCCGCCGGGGCGCACCGAGACAAAGCAGCCGGTCGGTCGGGCGTCTTCCTCCCCGCACAGTCCCCGCGTTTGGTCACCTTTTCCGGCGTTTAAGTGACGGGGAGAGCCATCGTTCCTTCCCGCGAGCCTTTAAAAATGCGCAGGCAAATAGTGCAAAAAGAACCTGGGGAAGGAAAACGAAGACGCGATAAGTTAAAGAGGAACAGACCTTCGGAAGAAGCACGCAGTCAGCGTTCTGAGGAAACAGGGGACGCAACCCCAGCTGCGGGCGTCACCGGCCACTTTCCCGCCACTCGGTGACGCACATCCCCCTCCCCCAACCACCAGCGTTACTACAGCTACTACTATCACTACTACTGCGATTTCACCACCACAAACGCTCCCCACACACACACACACACACACACACCACTAGGCTGACTGCGCTCCTGTCACCGCGAACAAAACCAGAACTAACTCATTATAGGAGAACACGTACACTAGTCTAAATATGGTTTATATTAAACAGTATTAGCGACGTGTAAATGCTGTATTAAGTAAACAAATAATATATAATGTTTTTTTAAAAAAAGCATTTATACCTTCAACGGATCCTCTTCCGTGGAGTTTGTTCCACCGGGATTGGGGACTTGGAGAGGTGGCAGGCTCCCATTTCATTAGATATCCTATCGGCGGGTCTCTTTCGTTTCACGAAGAAGTCTGGGGGAGATAAGGAACACGGTTAATTCACAGAAATCCAGTTGCAGGGAATTGGCGAAGTTCAGAAGCAAAGCGCGAAGTCAGCGTAGAAACGCGGCTGTGTTTACCTGTGATGTGTGTGTTGTTGTCAGTAGTTGTTGTTGTCTTCCGTCTGGCACACGGGACCTGTCGGTGAGTCCGTCTCCCTGAGTTGAGCTTATCTGTGCGGTTCTCCTGGTTGACCTCCACCGGACAGGGGCTGCTGCTGCTGCTGCTGCTCTCGGGCACCGCCAAACGCTCCAGTACATCCACACGAGAGGTATCCGGCAAAACAGATTCCGAGGTGGGCTTCTGCTTTATGGGAGTCGCAGGCACCCGGGTCCTGCCGTTTTGTACAGAGTCCTGATAAAACACCGGGGTCTTGTCTATGGGAGCCTCTTCCCACTCGTAATCTCCATCCAGTGGGGTGTTGGTCTCGAAATTAAAGTTCCACCTTTGCTGGTCTCGCTCTGAAATCTCCCGCATCTTGGCTTTCATCTCCTGGCTCAGTTCGTCGTGATCCACCGGTCCGAAGAGGTTGCGGCAGACGCTAGTGCGTCTGTGGAGGGGAAAGGTCCTCCTGGCCACCAGCCTCTCCAGCGTGCTGCACGATAACTGGACGTTGGACATCTCCAAAACCTTCTCTGAGAATCTCCCAAAACACAAAAGACGTCCGGATGTCAGTGATTGATACGCGATGACAGAGTTTTAAACGTTGTGAGCGTCTGTCTCTCGCTCGCTCTCTACTGCACACAGTTCGTTTTAAATCCACCTTTGTGGTGATACGTGGAGTATATAACCTCACAACAAGTCGGTCACGCCAACCGCCATTGGTTGCCTTAAGTCCAACCCTCCCATCACACACAAGCGTACGCACGCACAGAACCCCACCCCCCCACATATGCAGATTCCCCGTCGGCGACCCCTCTGCGCCCGTTTGGCCGCACGCCGAGCGCAGCGTTGTGATTTTTCTCTGGTGCGGGTCTCTGATAAAAGCACCGAGCGGACTTTCCCCACGTCATCGTTTAACTCTGGAATTCTAGGTGCTGTTAATTGTGTGTATAGGATGTGCATCCATCGTCGGATACAATATATAAGGCTTTAATGTGTTTTGTGTTGCGTATGGCTTCTTTGTAGGATTTAAGCATTTATGATTATGGCTCATATTGTTCGATGTTTGACCCCTGACGTTTACACACACGCACACACATGTAACAACACCAAGCTTCCCGGATCACACAGCGTTTTCTCTCAACTTGCGGGGTTTTTGGACACAGGTATGGTTTTACGCACAGGGGCAAAGTAAACACCAGCAACAAGACGAGGATGCATAGTTTTTGCACAAGTGAGCAAAAAAAACAAAAAACAAAAACACTTGCAATGAAACTGTAATTGGACGTAAAGAAACAATAATATGATTTCAAACGCTTTACGGAGATAATCCAGTTAAGAAGCGGATTACCTCCATACGTGTCAACCACTGGCAGCGAAACAGACTCGCATTCATCCTTTACGGATAAAGATATCTGATTAACAAAAGTTATGGACTAAGGTAGACTTTAAATCAGGCAGGTGCAGGCTGTGTGTGCTGACGATAAGTCGGTGTTTAAATAATTTCTTTATCCATCAGGAACTTTGACAGCAAAGTGCACCCAGAGTCTTTCCGACGCCCCCGGATCCTCGATCCTTAGTCAAGAGAGACGGACAACGCCTTCACAGTGGAGCATAGGTGCACAGCGCCCCCCCGTGGATCTACGTTGCAGGACAAGACTGATACAATTACAAACGAAGCTTTACTTGATTCACAGTGCGATTATTATTGTGCAGTATATAACGGAAACGATTGTGACACTCCAATGCAATATTTGATCATTTAACGTCACAGACTGTGGTGACACACTGGTGGGTCAAAAGTGAGACCTGGGAATAAATACCAGGACGCAAATGAATCTACGGTTAGTTGATAAGTAGATTATACATACAGATGCATTTATTTTACACTTTAATAACAAATTGCAAAGACACCATTTGTTATAGGAACACTGGTCATTAGCGTTTCTAGATTATTTAAAACGTTGTTTCTGATTTTCTTGTTTTTGTGACAAATAAAAATAACAGCACCGCTTTTAGAAGGCGTTCTTCTCACTCCACAGGGGCAGGAATCTATATGTATTAGAATGTGGTTCCATCTAGTGGCGAATAGATCTTGATCAAATTTGGAAGTAACATCAACAAATGTATGGATGTGAAATTCAGTTTTGCCACATGTAACCACGTAGTCTATAAACAGTAAACAGCTGAGCAGAGCACAACTCTGGTCATTAGAAGCCTCAGTTTAGTGTTTTGTGCTGATCATGCAGATAAAACTCAACAACAAACATCAGCCCATTACTTGTTTTCACACTGGTTACAGATTTAGTTTAGGTAGCAGTAGGAATACTTTCCCCTCAGGCGTGTTTTCTCTTTAGAACAGATGTTAGATGATGCTTTAAAGGCCTTTAACACACACACACACACATTGACAAACACAGAAATGCCCAGAGGCCTGAATGTGTCCTAATAAAACTCTCCAGACTCTTATGTTGACCTGTGGAGGGGTGCTGGTTTTTATTGGATTGTGCTAATTTTAATTTCTAATCAGATTGTTTTGAAGCGCTTTCGGCCCCCCCTTTTGTGTGGCTGTTGTTGTAAAGGCATCAGAGCCATTTCCAGGGTGCTACTATCCACCCCCACGCGGGCCACACACCTGAACAAGCTTATTCTTTTGATGTTAGTTGCTTCAGGGCTCCCTGCAGGGTCAATTTATCCCACAGTCCTATGCAGCACAGTTTTCTCTGCATGTTGCCTTTTAGCTTGTATACGGCCATCGTTGGACACACCCAAATGAATTGCTGTTTCCTAACGAAAGAGCCAAGACACTTTTGTTTGCATGCCTACAAGCTCGTCAGACAACGTCTCCAGTTACAACATTTTAGTGTTGTCACCTAAACACGTTTTCTTTCCTAACTGGTTTGTGTGACCAATATGAATTTGTGGGTCTACTTTTATTAAACTGTGTGGATAATAAACATGCACCCTTTTCAATGGCTAGTTTACATATCCTTTACAACAGGGCAGTCAAATGTTCACAAATTAAACGTTTCTCCCAAGCCTGCATACATCCTCCTGCTTTAAAAACATTTCCTAGAGTTACTTATTCAGTCATCTAAAATTAGTTCTTGGAATGCTTTCTCAATACTTAGAAGCAGTGACCTTAGTTAAAGTAAAAGTTAAAAACACAAGCAGTCACGCATGCCTGCATCCAACTTATGCTGCTCTTTTAAACAATTTATAGACTTTATGGTTTTATGGTTGCTTTTGTAAAACTGCCCCCTTGAACTAGAATTAACATCTGCCTATGAATTTAAGTCACATTTTACATTTGGTAAAGGCGAGAACTGTATTGTTGTTGAGAGCTTCGTAATTTTTAATCTGAAGAATCTGGGTCAGTATAATAAAAGGATGTTCACGGTTCAGCAACAAACTGAGTTATGGCAAATATTTGAAGCATTCACTCCAAACATTCATTTATCTTTAAAATAGCAAAACCCGTGTCCTCATAGTTTATGATCTACAGCAGATGTTGATTTTGGCTATAGTTCAGATTTTTATACACACAAACATAACGATGGCAACAGATCTTGATCAATCTTTCAACTCTTGCTTCACCAAGTAACTGCAGTGTTTCCATATTTAATGTTTTCACTTTGAAGACTTGCTCATTGAGTGTTAATTTATGGATGCTTTAAAGCATGGCTGAGAAAGGCTGCAGATATTAGACCATCAAAATAATTTGTTTTATATTTAATTCAATATTAACACGTTATCACATTATCATGGCGCATTACAATCTTTTATACTAAAGAAGAGTATAAAAGAGTACACAACTGTTAACTTTGCTGTTTTTACTTCTTTATTTTGAAAGCTTAAAGGAAGTGACGACACATGTAAATATGTTCTAGCGCCAGCGGCGAGTTTCATAACGTAGCTTTCCACTTGTGAACGTGAAACACCTGCAACATTAATTGGATTTAATTGAATATCGTACCTTGTTGTTATGAAATCTAAAAACCTAAACAATACATCGGTGACTTTTACAAACAAGACTCACTAAATATTTTTTCACAATTGAACCCGCCACTCGGGCCAACATGTCAAGCTAAAAAAATATATAGATAAAGTAGTATCAGTTAGACTTCCGAGTTGGAGATTGTAATTCAAGATAAGAGAAAGTCATATGTACGGCCCAAAGAGTTTTTTTATTATGAAGAACAACTACCGGAAACAATGTTGGTTATGTTGCTCACTTGACGCCCGGGAGACACCATCCATGTGATGCGGGTGAACGTTTTACAGTGTGTTGCTACGGACTAAACGCGACACAGTCACCCGGTAAACCGGGTTTCCTCCCACTTACAAGACGAATCAAAGGTGTTTGTGCCGATGTAGCTTTAGTGGCTCCTGGATTCACCCCGACTGAAGGCGTTCGTCCTTCAAATTCACCTGGTAAGTTACGCTAGCTTAATTTTAACGGTAACGCCAGCCCGGTAAGCTCACGTAGCGTTTCTGACACGTAACGGGTAAATCCACCGACTCCAGTAATCGTGGGTTTACCTTGGCTAGTTGTTGCCGAGCTCCCAGGTAGCTTAGCATCCTTAGCAAGGGCACAGAATTATCCGGCTACGGTTAGCTAAGGCGGCTAGCCAAGCTGCACGCGCCGCAGTCCACGCGTGGCTAATAATGAGACTTAAACCGCTCGATTTTTGTATCGCTCAAATGGCCGAGCTGTGGTTTTGTCAGGCATGTTGTCACGCTGACACGTGATTGTTTTAGTTGCCTCCTCTGGAAATGCGTTCCCACTGGTAGGCGGTGTCAGAACAAGCGTTGGTCACTTGTGTCACCCGATCCGGCGTGAGGTTGGCGCTGGGCGGTGTTCAAGAGTCATCAGGACGTGATTTTCAGGTTGTTCTCCCCTGCCGCGTCTCGTTAACGCTCATTGTCTTCGACCACCTCAGCATGCGGACAGCCACTTGGGTGGGGCTGACGTAGATGACGGCACAAGGGCGCAGAGCCCAGGCATAAGCCAAAGCGCGCAAAACACATCTCCAAGCCCAGAGCGCGGCTGGAGCCATGACTAAACCCGAGTCCAAGAAAAGCATGATCGACGCCCCCGGCAAGTGCGTCACAGCAGCAGCATCCGCGGACGACCAGGTCAACGGCGGCACCGTCGAGCCGGGCTGTCCGGAGCTGAGCCCACCGATTAAAGTCAAGGTGATGAAGCAGACCTCCAGGGAGAGCCTGCACCGGAGGAACACGGAGTGCGAAGTGTACGACGACGGCACGAACACGTTTTTCTGGTGAGTGCTTGTTTTTCCTGCGCGGTCAGCAGTGTTAGGTGTCACGCAGCGCTTGCTGCATCATGTCAAGTGATTGAGCTTAGTCTGTGCTTGGCAGGAAAATCCCTAAAAGCAATTGTGGGGACACGCGTCTGCAGAAAGATGCGTTTAATGACAGGGGGTGTTTCAGGATTCAAGGTGAACTGACAGACAGTGTCTGAGCATCTTATCATTGCTTTCCGCATGAAGCAATGCACAGTACGAATCTGCTAAGATGTTCAACAGTTCAACAGCAGAAGATTGACTGGATCCTCCCTGAGATGAACCTTAATGAGAGTGTCGCAATACTGGTAACAGCCTTGACATTCAGGTTATGGAGCAGTTAATACGTTCGCTTACAATGATCTCTTACAGATGGATAAAGTCCACCCCCGGTTTGTAAAATATCTAACATATCCTCCATAAAATGTAAAGAAGCAGAATCATTAACGTTTAACAAAATGCCATTCGACTGAGGCCAACCCAGTTCACTCGCAGATTGACTGTTAATATTATATGTGATTCCGGAGTCTGGTCTCACAATGACTGCCCGGCCTTTGCAGGTCATAATGAAGAATATAAATAAAAATAATTCTGTCTCCTGTTTCCTTCGTGCTGGATTCCCAAACTTCAGTTAGTATGAATTATGTCATATAAAAAGGTTAATTTCACAAGCATAAAGGTGGCACAAGTTAGCGTGTCCTCGGTAACTGTAATGGACATTCATAAGAACTGACTTGTGATCATGGGGCCAGTACAGGAATGTAGGAATGAAGTGTCTCTCAAGTACGGACTTATAACCAAGAATTGTTTGTTTATCATGACAGCTAGTGTCTCCTGGTTGTTAAGGAGGGTACGGATGTGGCATGGAACCTGCTTTGTTAGACAGATGGGAGCTGGGGGACTGTTGTTGTCTTTTTTTCAGTTAATAGGCATAGGTTGGACAAACCTTGTTTAGAAAATACAATGTAATCCTGTGTCACCATGTTTGAGTTTGTCCATAAATACCTTTGCTGCACAGACATTTCCGTTTTGAGAGCTTTGTGTCAAGTCTGCGTAATAAGAACTCAATGACATGTATTATTATTTAAATGATAGAAGAGCAATGAACGTATGACTTCTAACACAAGTAGTTCATGGAAAACAGAGACTGCTGTGGTCATATAGGAAACTGAGAGTCAATCATGTTCTATTAAGTAATGCCACATTTTCTAGCTCACTGCAGTCACAAACTCCACTTGTCAAATCTATTTCTGCTCCAAAGCTGAACTCGGGACAGCATTAGGCTATTTCTGCTTATCCTCTGGTTGTTGGACTATCTTCAAGCGGTAGCTTATTTTATCTAGATGCTCAGCCTCAATCTTAGGCTAGTGGGGAGTGTGTTCTAAGCTGAGTCTGCCTCTGTATTACAGCAGGTTGGTGTTTCTGGTGTGTCTTTATGTCCCCGGCGGTGTGTGGTTGTCAGGCAGGAGAGAAACCAGGCCCTCCCCCATGTCTCCTGCCAAACAGGTTGGATAAGGAGGTAGAACAGAGAGGAAACACTAATGACACCTGACATGGCGCCTTTGTGTGTTAAAGGCCAGGTGCAGGGTTCACCTTCTTCAATTTAACTTGAAATCAAGCACCATTCAATGTAAGACAGCATCTTTCTGAGCCCCTGAAACTCCACCTTGACTACAGCCTGACGACATCTAACCAAGTTGACAGAATCACAGCCGTCGCATGTCAGGCTCAGATGTTGTTTAGACGTACTTGTCAGCGATTGAATGATGCCAGTGGTCACTGCTGAGACCGGCCCCCACATGATATTGGACTGATATTGGCCAGATAACAAATGTAGTGCACACATTCCTGTTGCTTGTATTTTTTCTTTGGCTTCTGAAAAAATGCTGGTCTCCATTATCACTGTTTTTTCTCTGCTTTTAACTTATTCAGAATGTATCAGCATTGCTGTTCAGGTTGAATGAACAGGAAACCAGTGAGACACAATTGGTCTCCTATAACGGGTTGACCTCAGTTTTCTGTAAAGCTTTTGGATGTTGATGTTGGAGCATTTCAAGCTTACAGTCTGGACAGTGCTCTCTAATATTCTCTAGGAGGAATCTACCTGGGGAAATCTCAAAACCTGAGTTTCTTTAGCCTCTGACTGTGATTATGGAAACCTGCTTTCCATGGCAGTTAAGAAATCGGCTTAGTGAACCGACTGTAACCCGTTTACTATAGTGACTGTGATTCATTTACTTCACAGCAGTGTTTAGCGTTGGTTAGTGACTGTTTACACGGACTTAAGTATCTCAGCTTTGTGGTTAGCGGTGGCAACTTTCCCATTAAGGAGGCAGCAGGTTACTGTAATCAGGGCAGCGAAACCAGACTCCACAGGCCGATTTTTTTCTTTTATCAAATATTTAAAAAATGAAAGATTTTTGCTTTATTTGTTGCACAACCATTTTGGTTCCTATTTTCAGCTTATGTAACCTAGTTTCCAAGCACACATCTATTTCAATGTATCATATTTCCATGGCCCTGGTTTTGTTTTTGATTATTAGGCATATTTGTTCAGTCACAAGCACAAGAGCAAAGTGTAAAAAATAGCTTCTCATGTTCTCATCTGGTGACATTCAGCAGTATTTTTGTAAATGTTATTAATGTCCAGTTCTCTCGCTGCTCTTCTCCTCACTTTCTAGGCGAGCCCATACTGTGACTGTGCTGTTCATTTTGACTTGTGCTCTGGTCTACGTCACACTGTTGGAAGAGACCCCCCAGGACACAGCCTACAACACTAAGAGGTCAGTCGGCAGTGTTTAACATTTCCTCAATATTCCTGCAGGATCACTGATTCACTGAAACTTGAAACTGGCTAATGTTTGATGGATTTGTTTGACAGCAATATTGTAGGTAAAATCAATGTGTGGAGCCTTGGACGTTTTCAGAAATTGATTTGAGCCCATGAGGTATTAATAGCTAACGTGTCGTCAGATAATGTTGTCTGAGGGAGAACCTGACTACAAACTATTTGCATTTTGGAGATAAATGCCAAAATATTGCACAAGTGTTGACTTTGCCACGTTGTCACTGACATGGTCTAATAACAGAATGAGCCAATGAGCACAGCCGTGGTTATCACATTAACACAAGTTGGCATAAAAACATCATAGCAACATGGCGCAGAATTTATTTTGAATTCAGTTGGTTCCTTCTCCAGCTTTCAACATAAAAGCTGAACTTTTATGAAGACCATAAAAACGGGGAAAATAACATCTTCTTAACTTGACAATGAGTTTTTATCATTATTTAAAACCGTTACTTGTGTTTAAGCAGTTGTGGCTTTCGGTGGGAGTTTAATTGCCAAACTGTGCACGTGATTGGTGCATGTGTTTGGTTTTAATACTGAAAGTAATTATAGCTTGTTTTTGTGAAGGATTGTGGGATGACTCTTAACAGGATTTGCAGCATCCCAGTCCAGCTCGTCAGGATAAGGACTCTAATGCTTATTCCTGGCAGCCGCAGATGCTCTGAACACAGTTCAAACATCTTTCACATACTCATTCACCCACACTCATACTCTCCTCCTCGCCCTGAAACTTTAAGCTAATTGTTCTCGCTCACTGGTTTAACCTCACCCAATCACACACACACTCATGCCTCCACACTTGGAAAGCACAGCTCTAATCTCATTGAATGTCCAAGCTTTACCTGTTCGTTTACAGGTTTGGAGAAGTGTCGTTAGTGATCTGGTTTTCTGGTTGTAACAGTGTTTAAGCAACACTCCACATCGATACCAATCAAAATATTCCCTCTTTTTCTACAAGCGTCTTCCATCCATAAGTGTTTTTCCACAAAAGGCTCAATTGTTTGTGTAAATATAGTTTAACATAAACTTAATCTACATTTTTCTGTGCTTCTTGTTGTCCTGTTTTAGGGGGATCATAGCCAGCATTTTGGTTTTTCTCTGTTTCGGAGTGACACAGGCCAAAGATGGACCTTTCACAAGACCCCATCCAGGTAAGAAGCACTAAGCATTAACAAGCACTTGTTTACAAACAGAGATTTTGATAGTGTTTCTACCGTTACTGTAAAGCATTGTGCTATTATCAGTAGCCCGTAACCTGTGTTGAGACCTTCTTGGATATTATTGACCATAAATGAGCCTGATCGCAGTTACCACTACCTCAGTCAATCACATCTGAGAATCTTATGTGGCTCAGCATCACATTCAAACTCTCAGTGCTAAGGAATCGATACTAAATATAATTGTTAAACTGAAATATAAGTTTGAATAGAAGAATTCTGTAGGAGGATCTGAGGTGTTAAACTGCAATTTAAACGAAACAATCTTGCCTGTTAGTCGTACTTGAATGCTGCAAATCACTTGCACTATATTTTGCTTTATAAAAATTGCTCCACAAAGCAATAATGACAGCTCCAGTCAGATTCCTCTGCCTTTGTTAGAGGTTTATGTAGTTCTGATACTCGAGTTTTTTGTAAGAAAAAAAACCAAATGTACTTTTTTCTGTACTCTGATGATGATCTCAGGAGGCCCATTTATTCCTCTAATGTGCACTGCGTCATAGGACATTTGAATGATGTCGAGCCTCCTTCATCTTTCACCTGCAGTGCATCAGTCTTTTTGAATCTGAGCTAAGTGGGCATCACTGGGCTTCCAAATCAATGACGGTCTGTTTCTAATCCGTTGATGTAAACGACTGGTTACTGTGACGCTACATTTGCTACATACCACAAAGGGATGCTGGTATTGTGTATGTCTTCTAGTTTGCCCAGCTGGCTTTTGACCAGGCCGTTCTCACACAGCACATATGAGCTGCGAAATAATATGAAGGAATAACAGGGTGTGGTGGCCAGATGAAGACACGCTGTTGTTGGAGGAATAAAGTGGCCGAACAAGAATCTAAGCCGCTGCTCCTGTTGCATTACTTGTACCTGCTTGTCCCATCTTTTTATGCATTGGTAGACGTGGGGGTGGTGAGGGGTAAGATGTTTCTATAAACATTCTGCCTCATACACCCTCACCTGTTGAGCCAGCTATGTAGGTTTGTTTGTGGATATGTTCTCCACAGGTTTGTCTGGGAGCCTTATATCCAGCTAAGAAATCAAGACTGAATTACTGTTGTTTCTCTCTGTAGCTTACTGGCGGTTTTGGCTTTGTGTCACCGTCGTCTACGAGCTCTTCCTCATCTTTATCCTCTTCCAGGTGGGTTTAGAATGATCTAGAATGCAACGTCTTCTCTCTATAATGAAAATGTCACTGAGCCCGGCCCCTTTTAAAATAGCAACACGTTACAGGTGACAAACTATATCTTAATCAGGTGTGGACATTTAAAAGACAGAGACATGTATACATACGTATACTACATACTTAGATCCATGTAAGGAAAGAATTTGCTCCTTAATGGTAGCAAAATAATCTATACTTGACTGAAGAAAGAAAATGATGTAGTCAATTAAAGCTGTTAAAGTTTTGCACTTATGACAAATGTTTATTTACACATACTGTAAATAATAAACCAAATGAATTGGTAGCATACAATCTTTAATCTTTTTGTTTTGTGTGTCTTGTGGGTTCATTGTAAGTTTTTGTCTCTTTGAAGCTATTTTCCTTCAGGGAGAAATCATGTTAATGGTTTCTAAGCTTTCCCCCAACTCTGTTTTCCAGACGGTGCATGATGGACGACAGTTCATGAAGTACATCGACCCCAAATTGGGTGTACCCCTCCCTGAACGCGACTATGGAGGAAACTGCCTTATCTATGACCCAGGCAACTCTACTGACCCTTTCCACAACATCTGGGTGAGACTAGTTATTTAATTATATTTGATATATTCTATTTTTTTTAATTGTGAGAGATTATGAATCAGTCTCAGGGTATTTCAATATGCAGTTTCACTAATACTATGGGAACTACATCACAAATGTTGTCAGCCTACATACATCTGTACAAACATGTCTTTACAAAGTCCTTTTGCATTAGTTTTTCTTTACTCTTTCTTATTTTTACACACACTTGCTGTGCCTGCTGACTGGCTCCAGAGGATAGTGCCTGATGCAGATTATAGCCCATCAGTTAGAATCAGGCCTTCCTCCCCTCGGGGAGGGAAGGAGTCTTCTGCTAGCACCACACAGACCACATCTCTACTGTTAGCCTCATTTCAGGCCTTTCAAAGTGGGTCAAACCCACTAAACCCCACTAAATGACACTCCTTCTCAGCGAAAAGCTTTTTCAGAAAGTCAAATAATGACAGATATGTGGAATAAAATTTTATTTCACAAGTCTAACTAAATCAAGGAGAGTCAAAAAAAAAGTAAACGTAGATTAGAAGTAGATATTTGACATGATGTATGAAGTATTCTTTGAGCATAACTTAATCTGAAATCACCACTGCAGGACAAGATGGACGGCTTTGTTCCAGCTCATTTCCTGGGATGGTACATCAAAGTAAGTGAATGCTGCCTGCCACCAAACAGTTATTGCTCACTGCCCTGGAAACATTTCATTTAATGATCTGTTTGAAATAAATTTGTTTTATGTACTGATTAAGCACCAGCTGAATAGTTGAGGTACCTTTCGTACGTAGCTGAATAACATCAGCATTCTGTTCTATTGCATCTGTAGTATCTGTAACTTGCTGACCTTCTCCCACTCCACACTCTTCTTCACCTCCTACTCATCTTTTCTTGTTGCTCTCTGACTTTTTTACAGACTCTTATGATACGGGATTGGTGGATGTGTATGATAATCAGTGTCATGTTTGAGTTTCTGGAATACAGCCTGGAACACCAGTTACCTAACTTCTCCGAGTGCTGGTGGGACCACGTACGTACAAATATATTTGGTCCTTTTGTTTGTTTAGCTGATTTTTAATATGTGTGCAGTAGAGACAAATATTAAAAATGTGCAGTTCTAAGCTTGACTAGATAAAATATGCAGCTTCAAATATGTTTACAAAAAGCAGTCTAATCTAACACTCTTTTTTTGTGTCTTCTCTCTATCCAGTGGATTATGGATGTGTTGGTGTGTAACGGACTGGGGATCTACTGTGGCATGAAGACATTAGCCTGGCTATCAATGAAGCCCTACCAGTGGCAGGGCCTGTGGAACATCCCTACATACAAGTACGACCCAACACATTCTTCCTCACCATAAAACACTGGAACAGCTTGTATGTGACATACTACCATTAATTAGCTGTGTCAGATTTGTCATCATCCGTCAAAAGCCAAAATAAACCATAAATTGAGCCTCTTGGCCGACTGTGGTGTATTTTCTGTTATGTTGATTTCATAATGAAATGCCTGAAATAACTGTTGTATCTAACCTCCTCTCTGCTATGTGGCTTCCAGGGGCAAGATAAAGCGTATAGCATTCCAGTTCACACCGTACAGCTGGGTTAAGTTTGAGTGGAAACCTGCTTCAAACCTCCGTCGCTGGCTTGCTGTGTTAGGCATCATCTTTATGGTAGGAAAGAATCCTACCTTTAACTGAGCTCACAGCACTACTGCTGAAAATGTGGGAAATGAAAGACGCACAGGCTCATAACCCAATGTTTAACTGGATTTTTCCATTGTAGTTCCTCCTAGCAGAGCTGAACACCTTCTACCTGAAGTTTGTGCTGTGGATGCCTCCAGAACACTACCTAGTGCTGCTCCGACTGGTTTTCTTTGTCAACGTTGGAGGCGTAGCCATGAGGGAGATCTACGACTTCATGGATCACCCGTGAGTATCAGGAGCGTGATGTTTACAAGCGTCTTATATGTACACGTCATAACGAGTCATAGCACAAACATAGTCTCACACAAAGAACCGTGAAATTCACGTTTCTTAAAGTTGCTGACTGCTTTAAATGTCAGATGACGAACGTCGCCGCAGGAAGGGAATAACTGAACCTTTTCTGTAGCTCATACCTGCGTCTTGTGATAATGAGCATTCACAGTCACATTTCATGGAGGCCAGTAAATTTCTTATTTCTGCCTAAGAGCTGAGCGAGAATTGTAGCACAGTTCCTGCTTGTAACCGTGTTCACTGTGTGAGGCTGTTGTTGACGACCCCTCAGAGCTGCTAAGGGAGTGTGTTTATCCCTCAGAGATAGTGTAAGCTTCTTATCTCGTCCACCTGTCAGCCAGCATTTACTCCAGTGTCAAATAGCTGCTTACTGTTCCTTTTAACAATTACTACTTTTTGCAGAGTAGGAATGAAAGCCAAGCGCTTTCTGTCCTCCATGGACATTTAATATAATATCAAATATTATCAGTACAAATATAACTCACACTCATGAGTCCCTTGGTTTTAATTAGTAAATTATTGTTTGGAAACATTTTTGTTTGTGACCTTGAGTGTTTTTGACCTTGCTGTATTCGCTGTGGCATGTACCTGTGTCCTGCCCACATCACCAGCTTTGACTATAAACCAATGTTGTTTTTCCATAATAACACATTTGTAATATTTTTTTTCTTTATTTATTTCATCAGGAAGTTTCACAAGAAACTTGGCCAGCAGGCGTGGTTGGTGTCCGCTATCACCGTCACGGAGTTCCTCATTGTGGTCAAGTACGACCCCAACACTATCATGCTGCCCATCCCCTTCTTCATCACACAGTGCTGGTTATTAGGAATCTTCCTCATATTTACCTGGACTCTGTGGCGGTTCTTCATCCGGTAAGAAACGAGTTGGAACAGGGGCTGTGTCCTGAAAACTATTAAATGTTATAATCCAGAAGTTGTTTTGCCATTTAAAGAGAATTGGAATAAGAAGTTCAGAAAGTTGTAGCAACGTAAGTTTGTATCAAATATGAAGAAGTGTCAGAGAAGAAATTTTCCCATGGCTGATTTTCTGTTAATAGTACATTTGTCTTTAATCCTCTCATAGTGACATCACACTACGCTACAAAGAGACCCGTAGACGCAAACAGGAAGCTCCTGCCGCTGACCGGGACCGCTCTCAAGGCAATGGCAGCACTGCCACAACATCTGGGCGAAGCAAACTGAACGGCAGCTCTGATACGCTGCGGCAGAGAAAGACCTGAGGCTGGAGTGTGGGTCAAAGCCCGTCGGCCAGCAACAGCTAAAGGAGAAACAAGGTTTGATGGTTGAAACGAAAAGGCTGAAGGAGAATAATGACACAGACTGTGTAGATGGAAACAGATGGACACGGATGTGCTGTATAGATTGTGCCTACGTGAACCAATCAGTCATTGAATAGGGGGTGAAAGGGGACATTTTCATTTGGTGCATTGTCTTATTGTCATTACAGAGATTTACCTCATTCTATTTTTAAGAACAGTTGAGGATTTATGTACAGGACAAAACATGTTTGTGTTATTTATACATTGCTTTGGTTAGTGGTGAAACAATGGATCTGGGTTTGGTTTACTGTCCGCTGCTATTCAACCTTCAGTATCGAGGGTTTTGGCCAAGCAGCAGTTCAGTTGTCTTTTCTTAGGTTTAGTTCAGAGTTTACGTGTGGGAGACTATCGCCTTCTCATTTGCGCTTCAGGATTCTCTTTCTTGGAAGCACTGAGCTTCCACAAAAACTCAACTGCTGGGGATCTTCCCTCAGTCACAGAGAGAAGAGGTGGTTGGTGCCACTTTCCCTTCTCTGGCTTTGTTCTTGAAAAGAACGAGTTTGTAAAAACATAAATTGAGGTGTACAATGTTCTAGGTATATGACTGCTGACACGTGGGATATAGTTGAGCTGTTTTGTAAATGTTTTGTTATCACTGTTTAATTGATTATGAACAATAGATTGTACTGAGTTTCCTTTTAGTGAAATGAAGGACTCAGACTATTAAACACATCCACGACAATCACACTGATAGCAACCTGTGTTGAACGACACACAGCACAGTGACAAACTACACAGACGTGGATGCTTCTCAACTTTAACGGTAGTTGGGGCTCGGCTCAAGAGTTGGCAAATTTAGTCACATCAGAATATAAATTTAATATTTGTTTTATACCAACATTTTATTTATCTTGACTTTTATTACAGTTCTATGTTCTGTGGTGCCTGAATTTGCCAAACAACCTTAGAAGCAGAAGAAAATTGAGAGGGGGAATAAACGTTGCGGTTTGGGAAGAGAACCAACCTTCCGCTCTTTGGGTGTTGCCATATTATACAGTTAGCCAAAGCTTAGATCTCATCCTTGTTAAAGCCATAAATGTCACCCAGACCCACTTGAGCTGCTTAAATCACTGTTGACCCTTATTTAGATTTGTTTAAATCAAAGCCAGCTTAGATTTAAATTCATTTAATCCATCATTGTAAAGGAAAACACGCCTGACGGTCAATCTTTTGGTTGTACTTGTGCAATGTCAGGCCCTGTCTCCCTCATTTCTGTAACACTGAATGCCTCCAAGTCTAAATTTGTAAGGTTGTCTTGAATCATTTTCAAATGTGCTAAATGTCGAGTTTAAACTAAAAAAGAAATGACAACTATTGTTTATTCTGTGTGAATATATTCAACTGAATAGTTTTAGAGTTTGAACTACTGAGTGGTCAAAACATGGAAGCTTTAAGTTATTAAACTTATAATGGTCTTGTTCCCTGTTATTTTACAAAATAACAGGGCGATCTTTAAAGAACAAAGCGTTACATGCAGGCTTAGTGAAATGTTCCAGATATTTTTGTAGTGATACAACACTAAGCTACATTTAGAGAAAGGATCTCCTTTGGTCAAACTTAGAATAACACTGTTTCCAGGAAAGCTTCAGTCTTGGTTCTGTCCTTGTCTGTGGTGGCTTTCAGAAACTGCAAATTACTTTCACTCGCCGTGTCCCAGTAAATAAACATTCCGTAGAGACTGTGACATAGTCATAGGCATCGTCTGTGAATCTAGCTCCAAAGCTTTTATTGCAAGCTCAGCTGATGTTTGAATATGCTACAGTCGTTTTCTTGTGAATAATAAGGCAGAATCTGCTGCTCAATTAAGGTAATTATTTATTAGACAATAATCTGAAGTCATTTATGCAAAGCTGTATCTCATGCTTATCCAGGCTGCAACCATTTCTCTATTTCACCCTTTCTTTTAATAGACATCGCTGTGCAATTTTAGAACCCTACAAACAAAGTTTAGCATATGTCTGTACTTGTTGTCCTGTTGTTGCTGTGTTAATTCAGTCTCTTGAACTTGGCAGTTCAGTTCAGAAAGCGTTTGGGTTTTAATGATCGTGTGTTGGGTTGCCTGAAGTGCTGTTGTTTAAAATAACAAAATAATTGCATCAAACCAAGTCTTAAATTTGCACATCATCTCTGAAATCACAAACCAGTGGATTCAGAAACTGAACTCAAATGAACTGTTGAATGAAATTGGCCAAAAATAAAGCGTGACTTTTAACCTGTAGTGTGATGGTTTAGTGTAGTGTCACTTGCAGCCACATGGAGGCGGTAGATATTCTGTTACTGTCCGCATTATGTGTTTTTGTCTCCTTGACAATTATCGACTGTTTGAATAGTCAAAAAGCCATTTCAACGTGGGTTGTCTAAATGTGAACATGTTAAAGATCATAAAACTGAAATATGCTGCTGCACCACAGAGTTTTGTAATGTTTTCAATAAAATCTAATGAAAACCTGAACCAGTCTCTCCTACACAACACAGCATTAAAGTATAAGATTGTTGTTTCTTGTACTATAATTGAATCTATAACTTTGTAGTTGGTCCGTTGACAGAATTATTTCTCTTAGGATCATGATTATGACTTTTCCATTAACAATTGTTTCAGTACGTCTGCTGAATGAAGCTGATGATGGTACCGAACCACTGCACTTTGCACTTTTTGGCTTATTCTCTTTCGCCAACTTATTACATCTATATAAAAATCATGGTCATTACGCAACTGGTTTTGGGATAAATCCTTTATTTTTGAACCATCCATCTTCACAGCTTCTTCATGCTTTCACTGTTTCATCACTGTGGTTGTTGTAAATTTGATTTGACTTTTATTTAAATATGTAAAAGCTGTAACATTTGTCTAGGTAAATACTTTTAATAGAAGTTAAAGCTAAACCTGATACAACAGCTCAGCAGTAAGGCACGAAGGCAATGATGCTCCGTCTGTACAGGTGTACCTAATAAAGCGGCCAGCGAATGTATGCATGGTAATTTGTGCTTATTACACAGGATTATTGTAGGGAATACATATTCATTTCAGTTAAACCTTACACAGTCAGTAAATGTTCCGTTTATCCTGTAACTAATGCTGGTTCTTTCTAGGAAACATTAAAGTTTAAGGAATAATGGCCTCACAGAAAGTGTTGCCCAGATGCAGACCATTTAATTTTTATGAAAATACCCTGGCGGTCTACTAAAGCCATATTTTTACCTACTAAAATTATTGCATAGTTTCATCCATTTGTCACATGTTTTTGTCACCTCAGATCTCTTTGGATCAAACTGTTCAGAATAATCTTGCATAGCCCAGTTAACTACAATAACGCTCAAGAATAATGAACATTATCTTGTGATGCACTTGGTTCCTGCAGATTGAGTTATCATTACATTTAAAGCCAACTTGACTCCCTGAAGCAGCTAACGGGAATTAAAAATCTTCCCTAATAGCAGTAAATACTGCTTTTAATATAGAGCCAAAGCAGTGCAATATATTCCAAGCTGTGGAGATAAAATGCATAGTGTAGCAAAAACAAGTGTATCAGGACTCATTTCACTATCAAAACGCATTTTGATTTGTAGAAACATTCCGATTTACACTTAATCTTTTTCTGTAGAATCTACCACGGTCCCTTTGGTTTACGGTTAAAACTATCGGCTTAGCAGGCTTCATGATCTTTGGGGATTCTAAAGTAAAAGGCACTGAGCGAATGTCCATAAGATGAAGGAATCAAATTTTACATTACATACAATGGAAGACTGTGCAAAATAGTGTAAATGTGCTCAGCGTCATTTTCAGGGATTTCAACATTAAAATACGTTAAACTTTTCAAAGCATATAAAAACAGTAATATTTTTAAAAAATAACTCAATCAGTAACTATATAATTGGTTTGTTACTAACAAGACGCTGGCCAGCAAGGAGTTTACAATCCAATAGCTGCCGATTCAGGGTCAACACATTGGCCCTGTCCTTATCTCTAAGACCTGACCAGTTTGAAGCCCTGGCCAGTGTCCAGGATCGCAGGTGGAAACCAGTTGAGCTTGATTCTCTTAAACCATCGTTGCAGACTGGGCCAATCAGATTGCTGCTTTAGCCCAGACACCAAGTGGACTACCGGGTAGGTTATTGAAGGGTAGTACGCGCTCCAGTGATTGGTGACATCACTTCCTGATGGCAGGTGTAGTGTGTAATCGCTCCAGTTTTTGGAGATGCCGTAGTCAGCAGACACCGCTCTGCCCCTCCCCGACCACTGCATGTTGCTGTTGCAGTTGTACTCTACCCATCGGGAGGTGAAGTCTCCGAGCTGCGGTAGATCCTGCAGCTCCACATCTACTCTGGTGAGCGCTGCTCCCTGCACAGCCACATACAGACCCTCCACTTTCCTAATGTTCCTCACCCACTGCAGCGAGTTTTCACAGTCCAGCACTAGAATGAGGCGTGAGCAGAAGTTGCCGTTCTTCTCCCTCCACCAGTCTACGATCTGATCCAGGCACAGGGTGTCTCCTCCTGATGAACACAACAACAGAGTGCAAGATGATACCACATGAAATGATGCCCGAGAACAAATATGAAAAATGCTCTCACATTGTTTGAAATATTTTACTGATGTTTTAAGAGGTGAGCTTTAGGACTTCCTACAAAAGAACCTACTTCACAGCTAAACTACTTTTTACCCAACTGCAATAACCGCTCTGAATGCTGCTAAAAATAATGCACAAGTCTAATCTCAAAGTCTGCAGCTGGGTCGAGGCAATGATTGATGTATGTGTGGGGGTTTTAGGTGAATTTATTCTAATTTATCATTGCTTTAGTAATTTTAGCAATTTACTATTAGTAATATTTTGACTCTTTATGAATGCTGCACTGACTAGAGAGCACTTAAAATTTTCGTTGTGACATTAAAGATCTATTGTATATTGAATTGTGTGGTAATCTATAGGTTTAATGAACTGTAGCATCTGAAGATCTGATGACAAACTGTTATTCAAAGAATCACATTCTCCTACCATTAACTGCAAAATGAGAGGTCATCCACTGATTACGAGTTCTGCATAATTAGAAGTTAAGTGGCTGACTGGTGTATGATGCAACTGAATGTTAATGATAAAGAGAAAATTGATAAATATTGAAATAACCTTTTAGGGCTAAAAACTAATTACACTCTGCACTGATCACATTGCTATGTCAGTTGAGATAAAGCTGACAATTGATATTCCTCACCTGTCAGTGCCCAATTTCCAGTTCTGAGTGTGTGGCCGCTGTAAAAGATGATGTAGGTGTCGTGACGAGGCCCGTCTGCTGTGCAAAGCTCAAAGAAAGATTTGATTTTTCTTTGCAGAGCATCCAGAGTAACCCCGCTGGTGGAATAGTCGCACCCGAAGGCCTCAATCAGGTGCTGGGCAAAGAAGCGCTGCAGATTATTCAACATGTCTGTAGAGCGTCGGTTCACCTCCTCCACCTGGTCCGGAGGCAGCAGCATGGTCTGGCCGTCAGGACTACAAAGACATTTGTGAGATTTTAATCCTATGGTCTTTTTTTATGAAATAGTACTGGCACTCATGTGACAACTGGTTCACTCTGACAACCGTACCTGCAGTAGTTGGTGGGGATGACCAATGCATAGCCCACACAGGTTCCACCCAGGCTGTTCCCAAGTTCGTAAAAAAGCCCGTGGAACAGACACTCCAGAGGCAGGACGAGCAGAAACAGGCACTCAAAGATGCTGGAAGACGACTGAGCACATTTAAACAAGTCAGTGGCACGCAGGATCAGGCTTGAACTTAAAAATAATAAATCGGTGAAATACTACACAAGTGTTACATTAATTTACAAGGCGGTCATTTTGAGGTTTGGACCGACAGAACATCTTATATCACTTTTTGGACATTTTCGTTCTTTCCTCCATCTGTACCGTGTAATCTGTTTGCTCATAGTATTTCCCTATTAGCAGTATGTTAACACATTTACGCATGTCATAAGCGTCCTACAGTAAGTGATACCTCCTTGTAAAGTCCATGTTGTCTAGCTGTCCATACCTGCCAACAAAGAGCAGCAACAGCAGCAGTTGAGAGCAGTGTGAACCCCACCAGTCGTTCAGAGATAAGGCAGAAATGCCTCATGCCCTTTGAGGCCATGACCTTGTCCAGTCTGCTGATCACTGACCCCCGGTATGAGCACAGCCTCTGGCACTCGCTGAGCTTGGTGTGAAAGCCCAACACAGTGAACAGAAACACCGTGTGGCAGGTGACCCAGAACAGCATGACCAGCACAAAGGCCGGCATCCTGAAGTACCACCGGTCCAGGTCTGCCAGCTTCCGAGCCGCCACGATGACGAAGGTGACCTCCACCCCCAACAGAGGCAGGAGGGACAACCGACGCCACAGGGCGCGCCACACCAGGAAAGGCTGCCATCGCTCGGTTACAGAGAGCCCACTGAAGTAGACATCCAGCAGGGGGTCGCAGATGAGCTGGGTGAAGAAGCAAGCGAGGGCGAACGGGTTCAAGGGGACGTCCAGGGACTCGAAGAACTGCGCGCCGGTGATGCCAGCGAAAACAATCAGGCTGAGCAAAGCCAAGACCGCCTTCATGCGGAGGGCCACCATGACCGTGGCCAGCGCCACCACCAGCACGATCACGCTCATGGACTTCTCGAAGATCAGCACCAAACTGGCGGCGGCGAACCCCATCAGCTCCAGCCTTTCTGCCGAGGTGAGGAAGGCGGGCCGGTACCTGGCGCATCCCAGCATTCTCTCCAGCAGCGCCCACAGAGTCCTGAGGGCTATAGCGGCCAGCAGCATGTAGTCGACCGCCTGCTCCTTTACGTCGCTCTGCACGGCGGGACTGGTGACGAAGCAGAGCAGACCCAACAAGAAGCCGTAACACAGGTGAAGAAGTCCGCGACTGATCCTCTCCAGGTTGTAGTGGTAGCGCAGTACACTTGCAATTCCGAGCACCAACAGAGCCAAAATGAAAGTGACGAGCAGGAAGGGCTCTGTCGTCCTCTCCCACTGGGTGTAGAGCCCCAGGAACAGGGCGACCAGCAGGTTGAGACCGGACAGGTAGCCCAGCCACCGCACAGACGACCACACGCTCACCTCTCCGTTCACTTCCTCCAACCGGGTCATCGCTGCATGAAGGCAGTGACTCACACAGTAGCGCGAAAAGTGAAACATCTTAATATGAAATACAAACGTTCCAAATCCACCAACAGGCACTTTGCTGCGTTTCACACCGGGTTTCCTCCTTTTACGCCATTTAAATACCGGGACGCCCAGCTAGCCAACTTGTTGAAAGTCGCTAGCCTCAGCTACTCTTAGCTGTCAGCGATAAACGCAACGCGTTGTACATATCTAATGCCGGCGTCTCTCTTCTTTGTGTCTGGCGTTGCGTGCTGTGCTAATCGTTTGTCCTGGAGCGCAGTGCCCGCTGTTAAGAAAGACATCAGTTCCAAAAACAAAAAGTTTGTCACGTCAAAAGTTTCGAGTCAGATGACAGCCGCCATGATTGTTGAGACTTTGACTACGGCAAGCCGGAAAGGTCAAAAGTATCCCGCTGCCGGTAAAATACTCTGTTCTCTGTATTTACGTTTTATGATATTTAAATAAAGAATGTTATAAAATGCAGAAAGTTAGGATATTTAATAGTTCACTCATGAGCTGTCTTACGTCTTTCTAAGCTACTGCTGTCTGTAAATGTTAAGTGTATGTGTAACCACTTGCGACACTTTATTTTTTTTTACTGCGACCGATGACAACTGTGATGACACAACAAAGGACTCGTCAGTCGCGACCTGCTCTACCAGCAGAGTCACATCGTTGCACTAAGCAGAAACATATTTTGAAGCCCAAAACCAAAGAAACGATACACAAAACCCCCCAGAATCGCTTTGCTTTTACATTCATTTATAAAAGAGGAATACAACCATATTACAAGCACACATTGTTCTGCACTGTTGAATGTTGATATAGAAGATGAACCATTTCGTGCGTATGGGCCAAAACAAACGCTGGAAGACAAATGCACCAATTCAATCACAAAGCAAGCTTCAATGGATGAATATGTGTGTTTTCTTCCTGCTAAAATTAAGGACACACGAGAAAGCAGATGTGTATTGACTGGAAAATGATAAAGATATGGCAACATCACACTGCAGTACATCAACACATGAAATGTTTCTTGCACACCATTTATATGATAATGTAGCACTGATCAGTTTGGCAAAACATACCTGCAAATTGCAACATGTCCATTACATGTGAACAAAAGAAGGCACCTTAAGATTTACTGGTACTATTTTATGGGCCCATCAGTAGGAAAATAATTATTTAATTGTGACACCTTTTGGATTCAACGATAAAGTGCCACAGACCAAAAAAACAAAATAAAACACACCAACTGCTAATTTATTCCTTCACTTACACTGACAAACCGAACCACATCCACTCATTAAGCCTGTTCAGGCAGTAACACACGCTAACATTTCACCAGGTAGTGTCTTTAGTTGAAATCTCATGTCTTAGGATACAGTACCTTCAGATCGGGTCTTGCTTGCTATTGCTAAAATGTACAGTTTTCACCTGTTTCAGAGGTTCTGTATGACAAAACAGTAAATTAGTGCAAATCTTGTCTGTCAAGGTGAATTTCCGAACTGTGAGGAGCGCAGATCTGAATCTATTTTGGAGTAGTTCACGTATTTTCACATCTGTTTTAAAATTGCTTTAAAGGATACTGGTGCTGTAAAGTCATCGGATACTGTTCACTGTACTTACAGTGTTGTACTAACAGAAGAAGTATCGGAAATCTAACAGCAGATAATTCGGTATTAATATTCAATGACAACAAGGAGGAAAAAAAGTGTAATACCTACTTTAAAAACACTCGAACCTTGTTACACAATGAGTAAACACAGTTACAGTTTCACATTAGTATAGCTAGTAATACTCCTACTGTACGTTTTTGAAAATTGTTAAAATGCTACAAATACCACTTCCTTGTAAAAGATACACAAATCATTCAGAGGATGCCAAGTAAAATGGCTTTCACTTCACACTGGACAACACCAATGCTTTGACTTCTGAGAATATATATATATATTTCCAAGACAGTGATTTTTTTTTTCTTTTTTGACTTGCAAAACTAAATGCACATCAAGAATGTTCAGAAAGTCTAGCTGCATGACTGTGACCAAAGCAAGCGTACCAAGTCCAGTCACTCCATCTCAGTCTCTCAAGTGCAATCAAACTCCTGCCAGACTGCTCAGGTTGCTGTATTTGGCTTTTTGTACTAAGCAGCCTGCCACATTAGCTTATTCAAACAGAGACTGAGTACAGGATGTAGACAAGCTGAGTTTTGTTAATGAGAGCTGGGATGGGTGGAAATCGTGGAGCAGGGATTTAAGTCGTCTTAAGGGCATTCAATTTCCAACTACTAAAAAACCTAGCTATTTATCAAAATATATCCATCTTAGTATGTGCGTGTGTCCATGTATGTGTGTGTACTTTCAGGAGTGTAGGTATGACAAAATAATCTGTAAACTTCTCTCTTTCACACTGTGCAAACTGCATTGTTTTAAGGGAGGGAGCAGAAATTGGAGAAGAATGCAGCAGATTAAATTTGGCAGCGCAGCAGTTACGTACAGAAAAAGGAGAGGGGGTGATTCTTTTTTGGGAGGGGTGGGGTCGCTGGTTTAGCCTAACTCTGGAGCAGAATGGGGTCCTCTAGCTCTTGAAAGCCCGGCACTGAGCTGCTCTGGCTCTCTCCAGAATCGGAATCATAGGGCGTGTCAGGCAGCTCCGTGAATCCCCACGCCACCTGCTCGTCCTCAAACTCAGAACGCACCTGAATGGGCATGTCGTCACAATCTTCCTCCTCGTTGGAATGGAAGTCCTGAGGGATGTACAGCATCTCAGGGTAGTTGCGTGACACCAGGTCGCTGGTGGTGGCTACAGACACTTTCCGAAAGGCGATGAGATGCATGTGAGAATACTTCACGTATTTGTACCGCTTGAAACCTAGCGACTCCACTGCGACGCGCCAGCTGCGCATCATGAGAGCGTGCCGGTTCTGATGGGAGGAGTCAGGTGTGATGATGAGCAGCAGACCATGCAGCTCCAGCAGCTCGTGAGCCTTCTTGCAACAGATCCAGCGCTGGTATGGTGAGGGGAAATAGGACAGGAGCAGGGAGAAGACCACCACGTGGAAGAGCTGAGCAGGCAAAGCGTCGATGGGGTTGTGGAGCTGGCGAAGGAATGCCTCTACCGCATCACCTGCTAGCTGAAGAGGCTGCTGGAGCTGAAGGTTGAGGAAGTCACACTTGTACACACTCTGAAAGAGAGAAAAGGTGGAAATGCTCCAGAATTTTTTTTCAAATATCAACCAGCAATGTTGCTGTGTTTCATTACTTGCAGCTGCAAAAAGTGCAGCTCTTTTGGTTCTGCTTTCTGCTGAACTGGTTCACAGAGTGCTTAACCACAACACTGATTGTCCCTGCATGAGTCATTTCAGATGTTGCTTTTGCTTTAGGCCAGCAGTGTGCAGCAAACAGGAAAACCTCATGCATTTTACTCGTGTTAAAGAGGATTTAAAAGATGCTGTTGACAAAAAACAAACCGAATCATTACGCAGTCGTACCTCAACTGCAGGCACTATGTCAATGCCAACTGTAAGGAATTCATCAAACTTCAAGAAAGGGTTGAAGCAGCTTCCAACGTCCAGAAGGCGCATTTTCCCCATCTGAGAGATTGAACTGTAACGCAAATGTAAAGCTGTTCGTCAAATAATGTACAATTGGTTCCAAATAAATCTCAAACAAGTCACAACTATTTAGATTTAATGATGAACATTAGGTTTTCAGACTTTTACATTCTTTGCATGTATCCTGAATACTGTAGTGGTTACTAGCAAGGATTTTCAGATCAAATGTAGCAAAACAGGCTGTGTGAAAATTCATCTAAGGCTGAATATTTGGGTCTGTCCAGATTTACTATGTGTTAAATGTGTTTAGGAAAGAAGAAGTACATTTGTAGAAACAGAAACAAACAAGAAAATGACTCTGAATGATCCTGCCGTGCTCACACACTCAAATAAACCCATAAGAACCCACAGTGACACAGGTGTTACCAAATAAAACAGAATTGCTCAGAGATGTGTTCCACATGGTTAATATGCCATAAAATGTTCCTTTAGGTAGAACCGGGTCTGGGTTCTTATGGGTAATGAATACAGCATGTCCCCTCTCTACACTAATGATAGTGAGGTAAAATCAAAATTGAAAGTTTCCAACTGTGCTAGAAGTTTAAAGTCATGCTCAATAAAGTAATTTGGGAAACAGACACCAATTTTGAAATTATGTTGCATGTCTTGTGTAACAACAAGAGCAGAATTTAGGTGTTACGTGTTCTAGGATTGACAGTTTTTTTTTTTTTTTTACTATAACTTACCTGGGGATGGTGCTGTACGGTTGGGCACTTACAGATGCTGCATTCAGACCCACGGCGAGCGCAGCATGTTTCTGATCCTTTTCCAGCATCCTTTTCATCCCACCATCCAAGAAATATTCCTGACAGACACTGTGGAAATAGAATCAAAACTGTAAATGTGACAGTGACAATGGTATCTAAACCTGCAGAGGTTTGTCCTGCAGCCTGTGATGAGTCACCATCATGAGGTCTTGTGTACTAAGTGCAGCTGAAAGACATTTAAAGTCTGCTGTACCTGCGACACCATTCGATGCGTCCCTCTCCTTCACACTTCTTGTTCCAGTGGTTGTCTGCAAGATTCTTCATCGCAAAAGCGTACTCACTCAGCGTCTGCTCATCCTCACAGTGTTCACGCCAGATCTTGTCAAAGTCACCCACTGAAAAAAGCAAAAACTGTGTAAGAATTAGAACAAAAACACCAAACACACACAAATAATATCACAAACATCTGAAAGTAATTTTTGTCTTTTCTTAGTCCGACAGCACAGCATTTGCTACTTACTTGTCAACTTTAATCCTCCAGTTCAAATAGAAAACATGACTGTATGTCCCATTAAAAGCCTGATTAAAAACTTCAGGCTACGTTCACTAATTTACTCCTTCTTTGCCATGTTGACTTGCCGCTGCCAACACAAAAGCTAAATTGTTCTTATAAAAACATTAAAAAAAACCATAAACCTCAAATAGCAATTCCTCTGCTACAAAAATGCTAAAATTGCCTCCAGCACATCTTCACTGCTGCTCAGAAGTAGCACACTGATATGACAGAAACTCATGACCACAAGGAAAATTTGCTATCAGATTTTGCAGAAATGAAAGGACAACAAGAGGAATGGTGGTAAACAGCAGCGCTCTGAAAGTATGGCCAGTGTGATTCAAGGCAGAGCCTAGCAGATCATGCTTTACCTATTAACCAATCATGAGGTCTGCAAGCAGGAAAACTGCTCTATGCTACTGAAATACAACTAACTAGTCTCTCATACTCTCTTTGGATATTTTCAGATGAAACATTATTCATTCACAACACTGATGCAACATCCTTCCACTAGTTTGGTATTTTACTGTTTGTACATTAAAAAAACAGTCCAGATACAACAAAACTCAAATGAAACACAACAGCCAGAAAAACACAACCTACAGACATCTTGTGGTTATTATAATAGTGAAGTTAAATCTATTTTACAGCTCTCAAAGTGTTGCTGTTGATCTGCTACAGTTTTCTTTACACTAGAAAATGTTTTGCACCTGCTGTTTTGCCTTTTTGTGTTTCCCTCCTACACAGTCTCTACTAGAACCCTGCATTTCTTCAGAAAGAGAGAATTAGATAGGCTGCAGCGTCAACAACTCAAAGTCTGTGTGTGGGTAGATGCTGTGGCATGTTTTTAAAATCCAGGGCACACAGCTTTTCTGAAGTTTACTGCACTTTAAACGACAAACTGTTTACATCTGCAAGTTAATGGCTGGATTGACCAACGATGCTGTAAAACGCAATATCACTTTAGTTTCTGTGCTACGAAGACGTTCAGCATTGTGACCCTCACACGTCATATGTCAGTACAGATGTGTTGTGAAAGGGTTTTTCCCAAACTTCCCATTTTACATCACAAAATAAGATTTTTGTTTTCAGGAATAGCAAATACTCTGAAAAACACACACACACTCTTTGTTTCAGTCTCTGAAGCACAAACTCATGAGAGATTAAAGGCTTGACTTTTGCATTTGAGATGTAAAGTATCGTCACTGTGTGGTTACATTTTGGCTTTTTTGTACTTCCCTGAATCATAAATGCAGAAAAAAGTGGTTTTTTTTATTTGTTTGTTTGCTATAAATATGGAATATTCACACAATATTCAGTCTCTGGTGTTCTTTGGTGAGACTTTCTTATCTCTTACAGGTGGTAGCTGACTTACTGTAATTAAAAGTAACACAAAGTGTAATAAGAGAGAAGTTATGACTTAGTTTAGCAGCAGATAACCCTTTAACCTCCATGGCTGATTTTAGACATAATTACATGTATTACAATTTAACATAGGGTTGCTAGAAAATCCTGTTAGCTTTCAGTTCATTGTGTCTATATCCAGACTACATCCCAGCCTGCTCCCTGCTGTCTGACATATAATCAGCTCCTGTGTTCATGTACCTCTGCCAGATCACTATCAGCCTATTCAGGCCTCGGTGGTCAGTGCAGGGGCATCTGACGGGAGATAATTCATGTTCGCTGTACAACCAGACAGATTAGTAATGTTAGTAATGTCACTGTTAAGCAGCTTTACGGCCCTTGGTGGCTGGATGCAGCCCCGCTCCTGTCTGTCTGCGCAGCCGCTAGCTAGCACCGTTAGCTTGGCACATTAAGTTGTGTTTACCGAGAAAGCATCACAAGGGAGAGATTTGATTCGGCTTTTGCCAGCCGTGGTTCGGCCTTAGTGGCTCGGTAACGGCCCAGACAACCAGAAGGGCCCACTGGAGCTCCTTACCCTCTCTGTATTTCCTGCGCAGTTTTCTGTGGACGTTTTTCACGACCCCTGACAGTTTCTCCTGCTCCTTCTTGCCCGGCGGCTCGTCTGGGATCGGTACGTAGAACACCTCCGGGTGGGTTTCTGTCTCCCCGGTCGCGACGCTGTCCCTGGGGTCCATAGCACCGTTCCGCCGTTGCAGCCTCCGCCAGTTGCTTCCCCTTCTCCAGGCTGTAACCCGACCGGCGAACCGGTGCACAGGCCAACAACACGCACGCTGATTGGTTGGCCTTGACTCACACGCCTCTAAACTGACAGTCCATCGTCCAATCAGAACTCTTAAAGGGTACTCGAGACAGGGTCCGTTTTGTGAAACGTTGAGGTGCACCCTGTACATTTTACAACTCTCGAAGTTCTCTCAACAACTAAAAATAAAACGAGATGTAAATATATTTGCGTACTTTAAAACAACTACATAGATTTAATCGCCATCCGTTCTGTTACATAAAAATATCAAGTATTAAATATGACAAAAGTAACCATCATGTGTTACAGAACGTGGTCTGTTTCTGTCTCTCCCTGGCATTGACTTCTATTCACAGGACAAATGTTTAGTTTAGTTGACAAAATAACCAAATTAACATAAACACTTTTTTAAACTACCTACGATCTTTCAGTGTGTTTATTCATTTGAGTTTTCTATACCGTCATATACAAAACTCAGCTCCTTTGTCAGTTTGGTCCAGAAACATGCAAGTCCAGCCTTTTAGTAGAAGCTGCTGTTTTGGCAGAGACGCAGTAACTGGCTCGGTGAGTGAGATAATCTGATTAGGCCCAGAAATAGGATGTAGTCTGTACAATAGGTCCCAGGTAGGTGACTGGACATAAACACGGTGTTTTGCCCTGAACAAGCAGGATATTGTGGGTAGAGAAGGCCTTGATCATTGTGGGGATTATTATGATGTTAGGGCAGATTATTGAAATGGATTAAAAATAAAACTCATCATCAGACATTAAAATCATTGTTCATCATGGGGAACACGTGTCAGGCGAGACAGGCCAATAAATATCGCCACTGAAACATTTAGAAACCTTTTAACCTGCCACTAAATTACTTTGCTTTTAAATTTTGTCAATATGGTTTCAGGGGAACGTTAGGAGGACATAAACATATACAGCCATGTAGCCAAGGTTTACCATGTATACATGGGCATCCAAAATAAAGGACGCCTCCATGAAGGTTATTCAGTTTCAAATTTCAAATTTGCATACTAAGCTGTTTATGGATAAAATTGCGTTCTTATGCATGCAGCTTAACTTGAAGTATTTGTGTGTATAGTGCCACCTAATGGTTTCATTGTTCAAGTCAGCTGAGGCACTTGAGCTTTATGTGTGTACAATTAATTCTACAAAAAGAAGTCGAAGAAAAGATACAAGATTTGATGAGAATGCAGCCTGAGATTAAAAACATTTCAACAACAAGAAACCAAACTCTGTGGATCTGGTTTCTGGGATTCTTCAAAGGAAAATAAAATTGATTCCGAATACATTAAACAACGTATCAAGAAGGAGACATGATGATTTGATCTAACCTTTGAATCTACTATTAACGGCTGTGAATATAACAATAAAAAACAGCAGGCACAATTATTCATATGGTTTTGGTACAATTTATTCAATCCACACTTATCTACAAAATATTCAGTTGGCATCCATGCGTGCAGCATGTCACAAGTTTCATTTACACACACAGGACTGATCAGTGTGAGGTGGTCCGCAGCCTGTTGGCCAAGTTGTTTGTTTTATGCACAGTAAAGCATAATAGAATAATAATGGTTCAGACTCTCCACAATGGAGAGTCAACATCCTCCCATAGGGAATATACAGCATTCAGTCTGATATGTGTGATATATGCTTCAAATCAATGCCCGTTATTAGTAATTTTGGATTTTTACAGTTCATAGAGAAAACTGTTCATTATGCAAATGTCAAGTGCTAAAATTAAAGGACAGCTTCTAAAACTAACTGGGTAGTAAATAAGAAGTCCAAGGATTTGTTGATTTATTTTTTAACCTCTTGTTGTTCTTGCATCTCCTTGACAACAGAGCCAAACCACTGATGCCAAGTAGAGGGCGAAACAGGCAAGAAAGTCATAATAGTATGCCACGACTAAAAATACCACTAGTGAGGTGGCATATAACAGAGTTTTTGAGATGTCGCTACAGGAGCATGAAACGCGTTTATTGACATGCTCCTGTCCACCTGGCGAAGCTGTGGCTGTAGGTTGGGCATCTAATTTCTCAGCGCCTTCATTATTGCCTAGCAGGCAGCTGAGGTGTTGCTCTTCATCTAGAGACTCGCTGATAGGAGGCATGTGTGTGGACAGATTTTTGCTTTTGCCTGCAGAGGGCCTTCTGCCTGCAGGGAAGCCTACGTCCCTGTCTCTATGGGCCGGTGTCCCGGCGTGAACGGCCCTCAGGCAGTGCATGTACAACTCCACCTCGTCGTCTGAGTCGGACTCTGCTGAGGCGCTGTCGCATGAAACATTCCCCTCGTGCGTTTCAGTCAGGACGTGTGCATGTTGTTCTCCTCCTATATTTTCTTGGTCTTCGCCCTGTGTCTTGTTCACCAGAGCAGATAAACCACACTCGCCCTCATTCTGCGTAATGGCTTGTCTCGCCTCAAAACAGCCTGCTCCATCGTCTGTGCCCTCTGATGTCACACCGTGTGAGTGTGCATCTACAGCTCTCCCCTCTCCTGCTTCAAATAGCATTTCTTGCACATAATCCAAATTACCGTTGTCCTCCTTTGGCTTTACCGGATCGTCCCACAACACGCCTGCTTGAGCTTCACCCCTCACCTCTATTTCCATTTGTTTTTCAGGCTCTGTCTCCTCTTTATTTTGCACATTTGTCCTTTTGTCCTGTCTTTTCTCTGTCACACATCCTTCAGCAGGTTCGTTCTCTGCCACTATTGTTTCTATCTGTGTGACATGAACATATTCTAATTCCTTCTCAACATTTCTGTCTGTTCTAGCCACAGCTTCCCTGCTTTCTTCCTCTGCAGGTTTTTGTTTGTCTTCTCCACCCGTTTGTGTCTTTTCTCTCTCCTTGCATCTTTCAAGCGCGGTCTCTCTCCCTGTGTCCTCCAGATGTCCCACTTTGTCTTTCTCCACTGTTTCTGCACGTTTTGCTTTTAAACTGGTTGTGTTAGTTTTCTCTTCATCTGTTAATACATTTTTCTCTTTCTCTTCAACCATCCCGGCCGGTTCCCACATTTTCATTTTAGTGGGTTCTGCAGGGCTGAACTCCTCCAGAGTTTCGACAGCTGCTTTCGGTTCACAATGCATTATGTTTCCTGAAACAATAATGGGTTTGTCTTTGAACTGCACAAACGTGTCACCATGCGTGTGATCTGCTTTTGTCATTGACCCAGCGACCTCAGCAGCAACTTCAGTATCAGCTGGGTGAATTATTTCATCTTCAAACACATAGCTCTCTAAATTATTTTGTTCTACCGCGTCACAAGTTTCTATCTGAGTTTCCAGTGATGTTTTGTGTGTTGTGAGTTCGTTTTTATCTACAATTTCATCTGCACCCTCAGTGCTCATGACTTTTTGTCTTTCAGTTTGTGCAAGTGTTGCATCTGGATCAGTTTTAATTTGCGAACATTCAGGCTCTGGCAGTTCAGCCTGTGCTGCTTCTGCTACAGTCTGAGAACGGAGGTCAAAGGTCACGTTGTCTTCCTGTGCTTCCCCTTGGGGACACAGACTCTCTTCGGGTACTGGAGTGTTCACTGAGTCCATTTTTGACATGTTTCCAGTGTGGAGGTGGGCTTCATATGAACTTGTGCATCTATGTTGAGGGCGAATCATTTCAGCTGGTTGCTGCAGAGAGTCTGCGTGGTCACTCAGACGCTCTTCCTCTTGAGACAGAGGATTGTTCAGAGTGACATTTTCCTGAGCTGTAATAGTGTAGCTTCTCTCTACTGTTTCAAACTGATCATAACTTTGAGTTATGTCTTTATCTTTCAGAGCAGCTTCAGTGTCACTTTCCACCCTGGCAAACACCTGATGATTATACGGTGCAGCCGTGACAGATCCAGATGTGAAGCTGTTCTGACTGGCAAGGCTTTCGCTGCTTGTGTAGGAAATAACATCAACTGGTTCCGGTTTTACACTGATCACGTCGTGCTTCAGACTTACTCCCTCAGCTTTGGAAGCAGACTGATTTGAATGCTCTGGCTTGTCTGGGACACGCGTGGCACTCTCACCTCCTCTTACTGCAGCAGAGTCAGCCAAACTGTTGTTCTCGGATTTCTCTGGCTCGCTGATAGACGTGTAGTTGTGCGCTTGTGATGTCTCATTTAGAAGATCGACGAGCGGTTTGCTGCATGCTGCGGCAGCTTCAGGAGCAAGCGCCTCTGAAAACGACTGCGTTTCTGAATGCTTTTCCACTGTGTCCTCTGCTTGCGCTGCCTGTTTCGCTGGTGAAGGAAACTGATCTGTTTCCCTGCCATTCGCTCCTTCTTCTCTTTGTGCAGAGTAATCCCTCAACAGAGCTTCCCGCTCAGACTTTCTGTGACTTTGTCGACCACTGTTCCGTCTGTTCTCAGCCTGTCCATCAACAACAGGGACAGAGTCATGTCAGCTAGTTCACACAGTAGCTACGCTGTCTAAAGACAAGGGGGTGACATCAAAAGATGCAGGACACATGGTGGCATGTGTGGATTACATAGTGACCTTGACAGCACTTAGACACAAGTATGTATGTGTTTAATTATTAAGACCGAATGCAGGCGGCTGTAAACAGCATGAACTCAGTGCCATTCAGACTCCAGTCATGTGACATTCAAAGCGCACCAGGAGTCATGTTAACGTCTCTGCCCGTCCTGTACCTTCTAGAAATACTACGGTGTCTGTAGGCTGCCTGTCATAGTCAATAATTCATTGAACCTCTCAGTCAAACATCTGCAGCGTCTGATGAGAAGGATTCTTATCAGTGACGTAGCCTGCAAATACAACTGTGAGTTGTCTTGGTGGGTTTTTGCTCACCCGTAATTTCTGCTCATCTTCCTGCGATGTTGCACGACGATCGTCTGATAATCGCTTGTCTTTCACAGAATTCAACTCCTCTAACTGGTTTGACACTGGAGGAAAGAGACATTGGACAGTAATAATGTTGCCGCGTATTCAACTGTACAGTCATCGATTTTATTTGAATTTAAAACCAGCAAAAATAATTCACCTGGTGAAATGTTTTCCTGAGATGAAGCTTCTACTGCTGAACAGTTTTCCCCAGTGAGGTTCTGACTGTGAAACAATGAAATCATGATCCATCAGATTTAATTGATACGTCTGTAACTATGATACTTATTATGATTAATAAACCACCATAGGCAATAATAACTAGGTAACACTACATCAACTTTCTGACAAATAATCGCAGCAGTGATCATCACTACTGTTTTACTGTTAATCGGTAAAACATTCTGTCGTCACCTGACAGGCTTAAGGCAGCTTCTCTTATTCAGATTTTCTCTGTTTGGTTTCTCTCTCATTCGCTGTTGACAGAAGAGCACGTAGTTGCCGTTGTTATTGTTGGCCCAGAATGTTTCCACAGGAGTCTCGTATCTCAGACAAAAGTCGACTCTGGTTCCCTGATCCCCAAATGGAGGCACCAAGGTGAGCTTAAATGAGAAGCAGTCCATCTGTCTGTCACTGGAACCAGGGACGTATTCTGCCAGCAGGTCAAAATGGCTGGACCAGGTGTCCAGCGTGGTTCGAACATATACTGCTTTACTGAAGGAGATGTTGAGGACTCGGACCACTCCTTTCAGGATTGTAGTCCCAGGGAGAAGCTCAAGAGTCTCCAGTACAACTTTCTGGTCACGGACTTTGATAAGCAGCTCCTCGTCAGACAACGGTAGCGAGAAATTGAGAAAAGATAGGAAGTAATCTTCTGTGTCTTTACCATCACCCTCAGAGAAGTCAAACCGTGGCAGGTTTGGTACATCCCATGTTTCAAACTCCTTCACTTGCACCAAACTCAGGCCTTTGGCGTCTGCAAAGGACACTCTCCGGAAGCCACACACGGGCGGCTCAGGCTCAGAGTCCTCATCGGAGACAGAGCTCTTTCTCCGTGGGAGAGGAGAAGATTTGGGCCTAATGCCTATGACCGCCTCACCTTCATCGTCATCCACATCCAAGGAGCCCAGGCACGGCACCTCTAGGAGGTTACAGGCCCCCGACGGAGACGCTTGTCCCACAAACTCCATGGGGCTCTCGCTCTGTGAAAGAGTCAGCGAGAAGTGAACTGCAGCGCTTCTGTTTCTGGCAACTGACATTCAACATGCTCTGACTTAACAGATGGAGTCGAGTTACAGATGACATTGTTGCAAGGGCCAACACTATAAATAGGCCAGAAGGGACCGAAACTATGTGCAAAAGCCAAAGCTTGGGAGAAGAAACTATCAGCACTTTAGTTATATAATCTATAATAATGAGACTCCTTAATAAAGTAAATAAGGGTGTTGTGTCTTAACCTGATCCCCCTCTTGAATCAAAGATGAACAATATTAAAGGATGTAAAAGTGTAGCTGAGGGTCTGGGATCCAACACAGACGGGACACATGTGCCCGGATCTGATCCTGGCTTCCCTCTACAGAGGAGCCGGAGTCCAGGCTGGAGGACCTTGCTACTACATGCTGTTTGTTGCATATTGTTTTTCATCCTGGAGGACAAGTAAATACTAATCCAGTAGGTGGCAGAAAGTTACCTAGGTAACAATCTACAATTCAAATGTTACCACGTTACCTACTTTAGACTTTTGGCAGGATCTGCTGCTGGTGTCACTATAAATGCATCCTGCTCACTATTTAGGACGGGAATCTTTATTACACTGAATTATTGTGTACGCCCATCGCACTGCGTTGTGGTGCTTAGTCAGTGGGGTTGTGTTGAACTTTTGCACCGTGCATTTAACAACAGCCCAGATTAAAAGACGTGTTTCTAATAGATACACTGATATGACATTGGAATAAAAGTACTGTAAATAGCTCTTTGATAACAGTTTGACAGCTGCGGAGCCTGTTTTGTTGTTCAGAACTCTGCTATATCTAAATAAAGTCACTAGACTATACTTGTCTCCTCTTACAGAAAAGGATCCTTTGTCTTAGCAGTAAAAGATAATAAATGATGCTGTTGCAAAGCACTTTGTTGTTTGTTTTTCTTGTTTTCAAACAACTGAAAATAGCATAATGTCCTTGTTTATCATGTTACATAAACATTTTATTGTGACATAATTGCAAATATATGGAATCAACTTATTTGCAGAAAAAAACAACCAAAACATCAAACGTGGAGACAGTCACCAGACAAATACTGTTAACAGCAAACCAGCAAAAGCCTAAAAGAAACAATCAAACAAAATACGGAGTGATTTGTCTGGATTTATCATTTTCTTATTTCATATCCTCATGGTCTAACTTACTCTCTGCCACTGCAACTCCTCCCCCTCAGGTAGACACACAGACCCATCAGTTCTCTCCCATCCTCACTCCAAACTGCTCGACTTGGAGACGTCAACTGTGCCTGGCTCTGAGTCTGACTATCACCGTTACAGGTACGCAGCTTTGATTCAGTCCTGTCAGAAAATAGAAAATAGCTTTTTATGGGATCATATTTTAATTCCTGTACGTTTTAGTCGTTAATTCTTTGAGTTGTGCAGTTTTACCAGTAATGTGATATATGTTATAGCCTGTTTGTTATGTTGAACTCATTATTCCCATTTTATTATAAAGAATATTTGTAAGACTGTATCTGGATGCCAGCATTTCTTGGGCGCACTTAAATGATTAAAGCATTAATAATAATAATAATAAACACTGTCTTAGGTTATGGAAATAATAATATTCCCAAAAATGTTTATTGCTGTTTCGCACAGATTTAATTGTTTACTTGACTTTCTGCAAATGACTTTAACAGTATTTTATTGGATTTAAAGATTTTGTTTGTTGTGTAAAGTATTATTGTTTTGTTGCCATATTTTATCCTATTAGGTAGCAGCACCTCAGTGAGCATGGCCACCAAGGTAGCTTCTCCTCCTGCCATGTGCTTAGTGCAAAGCTAAAATGCATTTTAGCAGAGCTGCGGAAAGTTTTACAGTGTTTCAGACTTACAGCTTGTTTAGTGGTGGCTGTTTTCTCCTAGGACCTGAGCTGGGATGCCTGAGTCTCCTCTCAGCCCCACGGCAGCCCGTCAAACCCCAGCCAGCAGCCTCCTCAGTCACACAGACAACGGTGCTGGAGAGAGAGCAGCTAATGGGGACTCCTGCAGCGGAGTGAGCGCTGAAAGCTGGCAGAGTCTCCAACATAAACAGGTACCTCCATCCTCCTCCTACTCCTCATCCTCCCTCTTCTTCCTTCATCGCTTCCTGCTTCTCGTCATAAGTGGGAAATAGAACAATCTTAGGCAAACAGATGCCAACAGAAATGCGGCGCGTCAGCTCCACACTGGACGTCCTCTGACAGGACACCAAACCCAGAGCCAGCAGCTCTGTTGACAGCAGCAGGGTTTTCATATCAGATCCGATCTGAGCTGGGAGCTGACACGCAGAACTGTTTGTCCTTCATTATTAGTATGTGACTCAGAGTCAGGGGGGAATAATTGTTCGCAGACCGAGGCCAAACAAATGCAAGTCAAAGGCAAATAAGCATGGACCAACATCATTTTACGGTTGTCTGTTGGAAATCCTAATGTAGGGGGTCAGTGTTAACCAAGGTAATGAGCCACTGCTCAGCCTGGTCCGTTGTCAGATTTGCTCTGTTCTCTGCTCTCAATTCACTTTTCGACACCCGTACAGGTACAGTAGCAACACTCGCTACCAAAGGTAGAGCTACTGCTGCTGTGCTGGGAATTTAAATACGACTTATTCATAATTTTGCAGGGTTGAAGTCCTTCGTCTCTAACTTCAGTGATGTTACGTGATAATAAAGCTTCTTTTGTGGTATATGCAAAAGAAAGTTCTAATAAAATAAGAAAAAGCTTCAAATTCATTTTATTAAATTAATTAGTAGCTTTGTATAGATTTATGTGGCGATAGTACATTTCTGAACAGATAACTTGCTGTTATCCTAATGTTTCTGTTAAGTCACCTTTTTGTCGTCTCTAGTCCGTGTTTAGGATTGAATGCAGTCACAAACAAGCCAAAGTTCTGCGGGTCATTTAATAGTAATTACAGCAGATACATCAGCTTGTATCGCTGTCCTGTCAATGTGCTTGAAACACGAGGAGCTAATATCTGAGAACAAAACTAAAATCTAGACGTGTGGTTTTTCTTTATTACTCTGCAGGCTGCACTGAAACCTACTGTATGATGAATTTCAGGCCGTGGTCTCTACATATATTAAAGTTTATAAAAGGAGATGCACAGATGTGTTGATTAGTATTGTTTGTACTACAGTGTGTTAAATTTGCAAGTGCCTTTTGTCGTTTGGTGCTGCAGTCATGGCGATTGGTAAAGTCTCTATTTGAAAAGGAGACGACCATCCTGTTATTTGTCACCCAATCCGTTACGCTGCACAGCAGTTATTATTCCGAGAGTGTTTGGCTTTATTAATACCCATACACTTCTATTAGGAGTCACAACAAGCATGTAATTGTGTTGCTAATTAGCTGGTCAGCCTATCTCCCATCTCATTTAGGGTCAATGACACAATCCAGCGTGATGTTGTTCACAAAGGTTGACTGCACTGTTTGGTAATTGGATTGGAAAGAATCCCATTCGACGGTCATTACTGTTTAACACCTGACACTTGCCTCCCGTCTCACATGCAGCACTTGTTCTGTTTGAAGGTGTTTCTGGCGATGATGGCTCCTCAGCAGATACAGCAGCTCCTCTCCACCAACCAGCTGCAGGCTCTGATCCACCAGAAGCAAGCGCTTCTGCTCCAGCAGGTATTTGTGCCCAGACAGATGCTGGTCAGCAATTTACTCTTGTGCAGAATAATCTCTGAGATTTGTCCCAATCCATTATCCACCAGAGGTTCACACGATTTTTCCTCATACAAGTCCTTACGATTGGATGATTTTCATTTATATTTGAGTACTTTACGTGTCTAGTCCCCCTGTTGTTGCTCATTTTAGTTTTTCGTTTGCAGTAACTGTAAGTTGTTTGTTTTTTACGTTTTTCTAGCAGCATCTAAAAGAGATTTACAAGAAGCAACAACAACAGATTCATCTGCAAATGCTTCAACAGCAGCCCAGCAGGAAAGCAAAGGAGGTAGGATTATGCAAATAAACGTGGTAGTAACATAAGCATTAATGCGTATCATATTAATGCAAAACGCTGATGAATCTGCTGCTGTAGCTTTTCCTGATGCTGGAGGAAAAAGCGATTTGTTTGTGAACACAACCTCGTCCTGCTTTCTCGCTCTCTTGTGCTCCAGCTCCCAGTGCAGCAGCTCCTCTTCCAGCAGCTCCTCCAGCTCCAGCAGCAGCTGCAGCTCCAGCGGGTCCAGGGACCAGTCGCGTCTTCTGCAGGTCATCATCAGGTTTACTTCTATGCACCTTATTTTGACCAGCCTCTACTGATAACAGCAGCAATGCCAGCTGTACATTTCTAATTGTATAATAACTCCAAAAGTACAAAGTACAAAATGCAATCAACATAAAACGACACATCAGCGTAGAGATTTACAAACCGTGCGTTTCTCTGTGTGTTAGTCGGCTTCAGCCCAGCTGAGATGCAGCAGATGTGGAAAGAGCTCACAAATGGAGGCAGTGAAGAGAAGACTCAGGCGAAGGCCAAGCACCAAGCGTCTGCTACCAACGCGATGTCACCAGAAGTCCCGGGCAGACAGGCTGGTGACCAGCAGGCCGCTCCTCACAGGGCCGAACGGTGAGATCTGTCGCTTCCTTCAGCAAACAGAACACAAGCAGCGCTGCCTTTTTGTGCACATCAAAGACCCGTCATCTGTAGACACGTTCTTCAACTTAAGGTGTGTGTGGGGACATGTTTGCTATTGCAGCCGGTGAGACTTCACTTTTAATTCCCCTTGGGATGAGATATTTTGTTTTTGTTCGCCTGCTTTGTGCTGCAGCACCTGAAGTGGTTCAGCAAAGAAAAAGTTTACTTGCCTACATGTCCCAAATCAAAAGTAAATAGTTTTTCAATTATTTCCAGTGCTCCCCAACCTGCCTCTGTCATATTCTGCTGTGTGAAAAGAAAACAAAACACTCTGATGTTTGTTTTATTTGCTCTCATTTTGCTTGTGTTGTGCGTTTGCTGCGGCTTTTTAATCGTGACAGTCCTTCCTCTCTTCCCTCTGTTCTTCCTCCTTCAGTGCCGCTCTCTACAGTCACGGTGTGTGTAATTGGCCCGGATGCGAGTCAGTCTGTGAAAACTTCAGCCAGTTCATGGAGTAGGTTGGAGCAACACTGAAACATTTTGCTTTGTGATTTAAAGGGACATTCAACTATATTTAATACTTAAAATGTAGCTCTAAAGCGCGTGTGTGTGTTTCAGGCACATACACAGCGAACACACTCTGGATGACAGAAGTACGGCCCAGTGCAGAGTCCAGATGCAGGTGGTCCAGCAGCTTGAGCTTCAGGTAGGCACCAGTCTGTAAAGGTGACCAACACGAGCATTTCTTCTTCTGGTTCAGAGCCTCCAGCTTTAATCATTTGCTTCCTCTCCCTCACTTCATCGCCTCCATCAGCTCAGGAGAGAGCGGGAACGCCTGCGAGCAATGATGGCTCACCTGCGTCTGCCGTGTTCGGAAGCTCGGTCGCTCTCGCCGCAGTCTGATCCAGCTGCTGACCCACACAGTCTGCAGGTAGATGGTTTGCTCTAATAGCTGCTGAACAACAGGGACGCAGGAAATGAGCCGTAAAGTGTACAGCTTTTTAGATCCGTGAGCCAAACCCTGACGCACAACCTCATCTTCCCGCGGCCGTGATGAGGATGCTGCCAGCCTGTAGTTGACCTGCAGATCACACGCAAAACACACGTTAGACACGCAAACACAGCTTAGACACTCACCTGCACGAGATGAATGTCAGACACGCTTGAACCGGCTCAGAGCAGTGAGGCCCGATTGCAAATGCAAGTGTTCGTACTTTCTTTTGGGCTCAGTCTACCACTGGACGAAGCTGTTGCCGTCAGACGGCTGCTCGTTGTGGGTTCAGACGGCAGACATGCTCTAGTAATATAGAAACTAATCAGTTGATAATCAGTTGAAAATCTTTCAAATATTGCACCATAATCACAACACTCCCCAAACAATTTCACCCTCTAATTAATGATAATTGGCTTCCTTCTTCCCGCGATATTAGAGGAATCACCTCTGGAGGCGAATCGAATCGCTCGGTTACACTGCGTTTCGTTTCTTTGTCAGTCCTCCTGCTCTTCGCCTTTGTTAACGTGCTCATCTACTTGTGACGCTCTCAGCTCGGTTCAGGCGCCGCCACCAATAAGCTGCCCTCGCTCAGCTTGTCGGACTCAGCTCAGGCTCCCCCTCGACCTCTTGGCCCTGCCGGCGCGGCGTCCGACGAGTCGCCCGGTCGCACGTCTTGTGCGGGCGCGACGAGGCCTCGTCACCACCCTCTGCTCTACTCGCTGTCTTCAGGTAAAACTAACTCTAAACCGCGTCTTTAACTATTGTCCACATATCGATTTACACTTCGACTTGTTCTGTTTCAGGGAATGAATATGAACTCTACAAAAACACAGACATCAGACCACCGTTCACATATGCAACACTGATTAGACAGGTACAGTCAATGTGTGATCAATCAAGAAAAAAAAGCTCTTCCTTCCTTCCTTCCTTCCATCCATCCATCCTTCCTTCCTTCCTTCTTTCTGATCTTGTAATGTGAGGCTGCCGTGTCTCCTCTCCATGAGCAGGCCATTATGGAGGCTTCAGACATGCAGCTCTCTCTCAATGAGATATACAACTGGTTCACGCGGACGTTTGCTTATTTCAGACGCAACGCTGCCACTTGGAAGGTATCGCACCAGCAGATAATTAAGTGCTCAGTGATTGACGCAGCCCGTCTCCAGTAATATCTCCTTCACTCTGATTTTCTCTGGACCAGAACGCAGTGCGTCACAACCTGAGCCTGCACAAGTGTTTTGTGCGTGTGGAGAATGTGAAAGGTGCCGTGTGGACGGTGGATGAGGTGGAATACCAGAGGAGGAGATCCCAGAAGATCACAGGGTACGGGGGGTTGTTTCCTATTCATCACGGCACTCAGGTCGGGTCATCTATACCTATGGCTTACAAGTTTTAACTCAAATGTAAAAATTCAAGACAGTTGAATAAGGGGAGTTTAAAAATACACACACACAATAAAGATTCATTTGAAATAAAAGAGCTCAAAAAAGACACTCGAGGGGTTTCCTGTCGTTGCCTCCACAGTTAGACAGAAAAACATACAAATCTATTTTTAGTGTAGCTATAAATCATATTGTGAAATGTTAATCAGTGGAAACATCTTGAGATGAAATGAGAACGGAATCATTTGAATCTGCAGGAGCCCAACGCTGATGAAGAACGTGTCGTCCAGTCTGGCCTTCGGGGCCGTTCTGAACGCCAGCCTAGAGGTGAGACGATGAGCCGGAGTGACTTCCTGATTACACGCGTTTAAGCCGCGCTCACGGTTTGGTGTCTGCTCCGTCTTCTTTGCAGACAGCGCTGGCTGAAGCTGCACTGCCAGGACTCAGGAAGGACATTGTTAGCAGAAGCTCCAGAGGTGAAATACAGCAAAACCACGCAGCAAACTGCCGCAGTAACCAGAACGTCCAGCAGTAAGTTGTGTTCATAGTCCAAAGCATCAGTGGCCGTATGTGCAGCAATAGCTAATTTACTTACTCACAACATTCTGTTTAAGTCCCTGCAGGTCTCTTAAAGACGAAGCCTTAGATCTGAACGAAGAGCCTCTGATGACGACCGTGACACCAGCTGCTCTGCAGCATGACATGACTAAAAATGACAGCGAGCACATGTTTGACCTTGACTGACCCTTGACGGTGAGAAGGTCTTTGGCTAAAAATAATCAGCTGTAAAACAAGCCTCCATTGAACATTCATGGATGTAGGTCACAAAGTTTACAGTAAATATGGAACCAACTTCATGCTGTACGTGTCTTATGTGGCATCAGCAGCCGGAAATTCACATGTTGATCATTTAGTCAACAGTTACATAAAACAGAAGCTACTGAGTCTCTTGCTGTGTTAAAGTCAACGCAGCAGAGGAACATGGTGCCACCCGTGGTTTTATTTAAGTCAATGTGACGAAGCAATTACACAAAATAATGACATTTAGCTGCATTTGTTTTCTTACATGTAATATTATTCTCTCTTTATCTCTGTTGTAACTACATTACATGATAGTATAAAAGTGAAAATAACGCACGTTATGAGTACACAGAAAACTAAGAGCACACAGTCACATGTACAGTTGGAAGCTGAGTTAATTTACAAAGGCCAAATTTCCAAATGCTTGTTGTGTCTGGTGTGATTGTCCAAGTAACAGAATAAACAGCAAAGTCCCACATTCCACAAAGACTCCCCCATATAAATAAATGCATAGTTTGACATTTGGTTTGGTTTTAAGGTGACGTTTGCTGAAGTGGATTTTATATACTTTAATTTTTAAAAAGCGTTTGTTTTACACGTTTGACTTGATTCTATGTGGATACAACAATCTGTACTAACCTATGTTGTCTGTCTGTAGTTGTATGTGTAACGTGTGTTATTACAGCATAATAAACGTAACGTGTCAACCTGGTGACGTCTCAGTGATTATGATGATACACCTATGGAAGCAGAGACAGTTCCCCAACTGTTGGCCAGATTAATATGAAATATGTGATGAAATAATTGCTGATATGAAATGGCTTTATTTGACAATTCAAAAGTCACTCAAACATGTTTCTGAAACATGTCAAACGTATAAACTACAAACATCAGCTTGGTCTGCACACACGCACCGATTAGCTGTTAATGAGGAAAGGTGTGAGTGAGAAAAGTCAGAAGAATGCAACTGTATTAAAAAGGAAGCTAATACCGTGGTTCGTATTCATGTGCGTTGATGGTCGTTAAAATGACAGTTTTGGCTTCGCCCACCTGTTTAATTTGCTGCATGAGTGTTTAAAAAAGCAAAGCAAAGAACAGACTCCACTGATGAGCAGTCCCTGCTGCATCGCGTCGTCTCCACCGCTCAGCGCTGAAGCGAAGCTGTTACTGCACACGTCACAACTAAACACAGAACAAAGGCCTCAGGTTTCTCTGCAGCGTGTTTTGACTAATGTCAGTAATTGTCTTTGCTGATATCACGTTAGCTTTAAGTTGCTGTTGCCTCTCAGGGCTTCCTTTGATTTGTTGTCAGCCTATTAGGTGACGTTTTCCTCTGATGGCCTCCACACGCAGCGTGTTTGCTGACTGAGAGTTAGCACGGCGCTAGACAACTTGGGCAGCTTCACTTACGTGCTGCTTTGATGTGCCACATACTCACAGCGAGGCGGGTAAGTCGACATGTTTTCCAACACAACACTGTTGACGACAGCCTCTCATCTTCATCAGCACGTAATGATGATGCTGTCGTCAGTGGGTTCAGTCCTCATCTGAAGGAGAACAGATGATGTGCTATAAGTTAGCAGCAAAGGCTGGTTTAATGTATTTGCTGAACAAAGGTTAATATAGTTTATATAAAAAATATATTAAAAACACATTTTATGGAACTTATGACTCTACAAATATGAAAATAACGTAATTTGAAAGTATATCATAATACTAAGCTTTTTCGTCTTCTCTGTAAACAACTTATTTTATTTTATAATACAGAAAGAAACTTTAAATAACATATGAAGCGAGTATTTTATCTATACCATTTAGATGTTGAATAAGCCTGTGTTTGTGTGTGGGACGGTGTCAGAGCTTTAAGCATTGCGCTAACACGCTGGTGGGGTATGTGTCTCCATTGTGTTAAGTGAATAACAGCAGAACAGGCCACTGTTCCACACCAGGCCTCGGTCGTGTCTGTTGTCCTTTAATCAGCGCGTTTGGAGCGGTCGCTCAGCGAACTGCTGGGAAGGGGAGTGTTATGCTACAACACACACACACGCAGAAAGCCCTTGCTCACAGGCTCCTAAGCGGTGACTCAGAGCAGCATGGTGGATGTCGTTGGGGGTTTTCCTGAGCCAACGAATGAAGAAGAATCAAGTGAACAAACTGTTGAAAAGACCCTGAGGAGTCATGACAATCAGAGATGTCACCTGTGGACAGGATGGAGGACCAGAGCAACCCGACTGAAGGCAAGTAGCGATCGCACCTGAACGAACCTGTTCGTCATACAGGAGCACTGCTGCCACTACGTGAAACACCCATGAGCGTGTCGTGAAGCACTTTACTGAACTAAATGAGGATTAGAAACATCTTTGACAATCCCACAGGGCAGATTTGACAAATCAATATGTTGTTAGATTAAAACTGTACTGGCTCAGATATTTAGAAATTCACTTCCAGACCTTGGGAACTACTGTAACTGTTTGATTTGTTAGCGTTTCAGCCTGTGACTCTGTTCTGATCCATTTAAAGGTGGTTCTCCTGTAAAACCAGCTCAGGAAATCCTCTCTGCACGTGACCCTGTTAGCAGAGGAAATACCGCTCCTACTGAGCTCATCAGCAGTAAGTAGCAAAACAAAGCTTTGACTGAAAAAAACAACTGCAACGAATATGAAAAAGGCAAATGCGCTTCAAACTACCATCAATACTTAGGGCAGCTTGAATTTGCTTTGCTACAGCGTTTGTGATTTAGTCACGCAGGGCAGTGTTTTCATCTTTCTTTGTTTTCTTACCCCAGCACAGCCTTCATCAGCTGCAGCTCTACCTGCAGGGGCCTCACAGGTGGCACCAGGACGCAAGCAGGCTCAGAACGGTCCTTACGAGCCCACCTGTCCACAACGTGCCCTCTCAATCCCAGACCACAGGCTCCCTCCGCGCCCGCTGGGCTCCAGCTTGTCGGCGAACGGCAGTAGGAGCAGGAGCGGCGGCGTCGTGCCTGATCAAGCTGCCACGACACAGACTGGTAAGCATATAAAACACAAATAAGACTGACCGGAAATGATTCAGTAGTTTGGTCAAGCAGTGTGTGAGGTGTTCTTCATATACCTTTGCCTCATCTTCACGTCTTTTCTTTAGTGAAACACAAATTAACTTCTTTAGATAAAGGATAGACGTCAAAACTTGTTCATTCCCACAAGACAGGCAAATCAAGATTAATGTTTAATAGTTTCGAGACTAAATGATTGGATAGGACAGATTATATATACAGCATTTGTCAAGCAAACATCCACGCGTCCAATAAATAGCTGCTCTTTGTACTTTCACTTTAGTTTAACAAACCTTATGGGAGAAATCAAACTTTACTTTTTAAATATCTGCCAGCGGGTTGCTTCTTTCATGTTTTTTAGTCTTGACGTGATTGTGAAGGTTTGCATAATCGCAAGAACATTTGCAGTTTTAATACGCACAGTGCTGACAGTCTGTTGAACTGTTGAACTTAAGGCCTATAACTAACTTCTGGTGGCCTGTTGAGAACCAAACCTTTGCTCCTTTTCCGTCCCGTCCCTTCAGTCATGCGGGTTTGAGTGTAGCGGGTCTCCCGTACAAAGCTAAATTCGCTGTCAGCTCTCTGTGCAAGACAACGTCACCTCTTTGCTCTCACATTGTACAGTACGTTTAGGTCGGCGATAGATGGGCAGCGTCTCCCTGGAATCAAATCAAAAAACGTGAAACGTGTCTGTTGTTGTTTTTCTGTCACCACCAAAGGCAAAAAGTTTGCCGCAAACTGCTGCACTTTCTTCCAGTTGTATCAAAGTGTGAGCTGGGCCGCTGCTTGTTTATCATTGTGTTCGTGTTATCTGTGAAGTTATGCATTAAATCAATACAGTGGCCACACATAATGCTCCGTTTTCATCTACACGCAGGCATTAGCATAAGTTATGTGCGGGGGTGTATAATTTGAGCGGCTAAGCAGGAAAGCGCTGGACCCCACTCCCCAGGGAATTCTGCCATCTCCTTTTCATTTACTTCCTTGAGTAAACAGGATAAAAAAGCTCCATTTGCATGAGCTCACTCAAAATTTGGTCCTTGTGAGGATGAAAACAGTAGCTGAGTAATAATACAATGCTTAGGATCAGGGAAGATGCACCGTGACACGCTGGCGGGGTTAATGTATGCAATTTCATCTGCACCTAATTTGGGGAGTAGAGCAATTATCTTTTGACAGCTCCTTCCATAGTTGTTGTTCATCACTCGCAGCCTCTGTGGCCTTTTTATTTTCCCTCAGGGACTGAGCGAAGCTGTGTGATTAAGTAAACACAATCACACTTGATCACTGCAGCAGAGCAGCTCCTCTTTTAACTTCCACTTCCAACAAACAAACACGGGAGAGATTAATTTAGGGTTAATCGAGCCGCTAATCCTGCTTTTTGATAGGCTTTTGTCTGACAGGCTTTTAGAATGTACAACAGTTTTTTCGTGACCTTAAGTATATTTGTTGTTAAATCGTTCTGCTGTGCTGTGATGCCGCAGACTCCTGTTTCCGGCTGCTGCTGGCCTGCCTGTGGTGCCAGTGCTCCGTGCTGCTCCTCGGTCCGCTGGAGGCCTGCTCCTCCTGCCTTCACGCCCTCTGCTCCTCCTGCTGCCACGCCTGCGCCCGCTGCTGTTCGGCCATCCAGGAGACGCCCGCGGAGGAGCTCAACTGCCACGCCCACTGCCACTCGGTCCTGTTCGAGTCCTGCTGCGAGCCGACCGAGTGTCTCGAGTTTTGTCTGGAATGCTGCGAGATTTGCCATCGCAGCTAGGCGGCGGCGAGAGCATCACTCCGGAGGCCCGGGCGCATTAGTGACGCTTTCAGATCAAACAACCATCCATCCATCATCCCAACCACTTGACCTCGTAAAGGTCTTGGGGGTTCTGGAGCCAGGTGTCATTGGGTGAGAGGTGGGCTGCATTGGACAAGGTCTCCAACGGACTGTGGGAGGAAGCCAGAGTTCCCTAAAGGAGCCCCAACGCAGAAAGGGACACGTGAGACTAAACATGAGCGACAAGCTGCTGGCCTGTCTAACCTACACTAGAAGCTGGGACATGCTGGTCTAACTCAAAGTTAAGAATCACACGTAGCTTTTCAAGCAAAGTGTCTTTCTCAAGTGAAAGTGATCCACTGATCTTCTGAAAGATTTGCCATAGACCAGAGGGACCAGCATCCAACCCATGGTGGGATTTATTACTACTGGAGTTTTTTCTTCATGCTGCACAAGCACAGACATCACACAAAGCGCTACTGCAGCTTGTACCAGCAACAGCGCATTTAAAAAAAGCCTTTTGTTTGTACATGAAGTCGCATTTAATGACTTTGACCCGGCGAGACCCTGAACGAGAGGGTTCTGCCTCTTTGTTCGGTTGTGTATAGCTTCTCATGTTATAAGATTGCAGGTTTGACTTCTACCTTTGCAGCTGAGAAACAGGGCAACACATAACTTGTCAGCTCTCTCTTGAATCCCCTTTTCATATTTGTCACATAAAGTACTTGGAACATGAAAAGGACGCTCATTCTCTCCAGATCTTGGAGGATCGAAGCCGGCTCCTTTTAAAGTCATCCTGCGAGATGACAGTGTGGAGGCAGAGTAAACAGCCAAAAATAAAACAAAGCGGCGATAAAGACAACGCTGTCAATCTGTCCGCGGAGCCAAGAGGCTCATTTAAATCACGTTAGAGCGAGTAAATCGAATTTAAGCAGCTCTTTTGCCCACAACACATTTGGATTCTGCTTGTGACAAGAAACAGCGGTGACGTTTAATTTAGAGCATGGCGAGCGAACGGCAACCAACAAACATTCAGGTTTGTTCCACTTGTCCCCATCAATTTGTTCTACCCTTTACCCACAGCTGATGTCTACTTCCACTAACGGCTGCTATTGTTAGTTGCAGTCAGAATACTGTGCATGTTGGGGCCACGCAGCGATACACAGTTCTCTATTGTACATGTCGTTGGATTTGATTTAAAATGTACAAATTATTCAATAATGTGCTGTTATATTAAATACTACTTTGTATAAATACTACTTTGAGTGTTTTGGCCCTGTAAATGTAAAATGTGCTAAAGAAAAATACAAATACTAAATGTTCTGCAAACCCAAAATAAAAAAGCTAAATCATCCAAACATATTTTCTAAATTCTGCACCTGTGTTATCATGTTGAATTAATTTATTTGTGTTTTTCTACATATATGTACGTGGTTCAAACATCTCAGGGCAACTGTAGCATTATAATAATAATATAATAACAATAGCATAATGAAAGAAGTGACGTAAAAGAAATGTATACAGATGCTGAGATTTTATTGTTTTTAAAATAATAAAACCTTTATAATATAATGCACTGCTATAAAGCTCCACCACCCGCTGTGCCCTCGATAATAAACATATACATGTACCTTTCTGACAGCTTCAGCTGGAAAACATGACTTTAATATTGTCCTTTATTAACACTGTGTGACGCGCTTTCATTTGGACGACAGACAATTTTTGTGACACACACTAGCATGTTTGTGTCCTAGTATCAGGATTTATAAATAAAATGTGGCCTGTTCAGTTGACAACTTCGTCAGGCGTCTCAGGCTTGAGGTTCCAAACTGACACCTTGTTTTTCTTTACAGCTGTTGGACTGGCAGCCTGAGATACGAACACTGGGCATCACAGGTAGAGGATGACCCAGTGAGGAGTAGTTTGTTTTAAAGCTCAAAAACATCCCTTTCAAGGCTTTTATATTCAGAATCTGTCTGTTTGTATTCTCACCCGCCTCCAAAGCTTCACGACAATGGTTGTAACCTCCTCAATCAAAACAAGGTTTATGCACAGTGTATGAAGTGGTGTCTGTTGAAAAAGGAAATAATAACACCTAATAGTCAGTCTGTCAGATGTGCCTATCTACTGTAAAGGAAACAAAAATAAATGTAACTAGATTTGAATATCTAACATTTGAGACTGACGCAGAGAGGATGGATCAAAGGGACGAGAGACACGCCAGAGGGGGGCAATCATAAATACATAGTCTCATTTTAATAAGTGAGGGGAATGGTTTCTAATCCAGCGCATACCATCAAGCTCCGTGTGTTTGGGGAGCGTGAGACGAGGGGAGGGTGAAGCGGAGTATATCAAAACATAGCTAATGAGGGTTGAGTTAAAAATGGGTGCGCATGAAATATTGACGGCAAGCTGAATTTTCATTGTTAGTGCAGCACAGCCTGAAATCTGAAGGAAGTTCAGGACACTGACAGTCCAGAGAAACAGGGGTCAGTAGCAAACGAGAGACACGTCAGCTCCCTCTTTACAACTGGTGAAAACCTTTCATTGGATAAAGTATTTTTGTACTAACACCTACAGGAATTAAGTCCTTGTCCACTTGTCTTTTAATTTCTTCTACACAACATATTAACATGTGTTTTATACACAACCAAACAAAAGCTCTCAGACCATCTGTTCATACGTCTAAACTTGTCCTACGTGTTTATTTTGTGTTTAGCAAGTGGCAGTGTTTGCATTACTAAATATAAACCATAGCAGCTGGATGTTACAGGGCCGGTAACGTCTAACACCCAGTGACTGAAAGGTGAACAAAATATATTTTTGAGAGGAAAAGACAAACATACAAATGTGGATTTAAATATAGATGGTACAACCAGGTCTTTTCATCATTTGCTCATCATCCACAAATCAACCGTTAACCCAAGCTCAGGATTTTCTGCTGTTTTATTTACATTAGTCTTCTGTAATGTACAGGTGTCATAAACATCTCCCTATATGCATTTTGTTACAGTGTTATAATAATAATTATTAGAATGATGAAAATAATAAAGTATGTTGCACTTTCAATGCCCTAAAAACAAGTCATGCAAAGGCTAAAAATGACAGGAAATGTCGTCACCCTGCTTCAGTTGCCAGAGAAGATTCCAGCTCGTTATATTCAAGCATATCATGTTCATGAAAAAGAGAATAAATAACATGTTCACAAACACATTACAGTGAGTCTAATTCAAAAAGACCAAGACAGATATTGCACCATTTGATGGCACGTACCAAATGTAATATCTTGACAACTGGTTCTTAATGTTGGAGACCTCAAATACTATTCAAATTACCAATATTGACAAATAAACATCCAAACTGAGAAAACAGGTAGATTTAACATAATTAGGCAGAATAAACAAATACTTTCGAGCCTGTCTCCAATCGTACCCATCACAATATACATATACTGTGTATCCTGAGTGGTTAAGTGCAATGTGTGCTGTGCTTTTATTTAGAAAAATAATAGATCTCGGGGTTATTTAACTGGGTGATGGCTTTGGCCTTATAGTTACTGGAGTCAGTATCTTCATTTATATTTCTTTTTATTAAATGAAACATAATGTGGAGCAGCTGTGAGGTGATGTCAGATCATGTTGTTCTTCTTTAGTACCTCTAAGTACTGCTGTGTTGCCCTGCTCACAGGGTCCAGCTCGACCCTCGAGGCAGAGCCCACCGGGGACAAACGGTCAGCGGCAACGTCCAGCTCAGCTGTGGCTGAGGATAGAAAGCGACAACACAAATGTGACTTGTCACAAACGGATGCCAGCAGGTTCCATACGTGTCATATTTCCAACAGAAGTGCACTCACCATTGTTCAGTTCTTTAGATATATTTCTATCCAACTCACTCTGCATCTGAAACACAAGGAAAGCAGTATTAAGATTCGAGCACCAATGCTCTAGTGAACACTTTCAGCCAAAAAAACTAAAAACACAGATTTGATATTTAACCACCAAACACATCACTACAGTAAACGGTGACATATAATGATGGAACTTCAACTGTGGAAAAATCGGGAACTATTGTGTGAAGAACAGCAGGACATGCCAAGCATGCAAGCTCTGCTTTAGTGCTGAGCTTCTGCAGGCCAGTGGATGTTGACCTTTAAGTGGCAAACACTCACAGTCACTGAGATCAACTGGAGACACATTTCTCAATGACCGATACCAACAGTCTGTTCAAGTCCTACGTTGAGTTGGTGGCTTGTTTCTGATCTCACTAACTTTGGCATTAGCTGCAGTCATTCTACTTGACTGACTCATTAGGTCAGCTTTACGGTGCTTGGGACACCAGGGACATTTCAGACTGCTGTACTGGCCGAGGCCAATATTGCCTCTGACCGACTCAGACTTATTTAACATCCTGAGGTGTAGGTGTACAAAGTATCAAATACAAAATGAAACATTAAACTATTTCATACCAGTCATTTAACCTTAAACCCAAATGTTGTTGTCAGTGCACAGCATAAACAAGTTAGCCTTGCTATTCCAATACTTTGGACTTGTATTATCAGAAGGTTTGATGGCTTGTTGTTTTATTTCTGCTGAGTGGACCATTAACACTGTTAGCAGCCAGACACTGTGCTAAACATGTCTACACACCTTGTTATGAATCTGGCTGAAGAGAAGAGAGATGAGAGACAGACTTTTGAGCTAGAAGCTAAAAGAGTAAGAAAGAAGACAGGTTAGAGGTCCCACTACCAATAAGACTAGAGGCAACGTGGAAAAGAAACAATGTGTAGGAGGAAAGAGAAAGAGAGTTTTGAAGGTGCTGTAGAGAGGATACTGGAGTTAAGAGAAACTCCTCACATCAAGCTCAGATTTAATACATGTCTGCATTTACAAGAATGTAACAAACACTAATCTATGTATAAAAAGCAACATCATTATACAGAATACCACCAGTTACACAATAACAAATACTGAAAACCATGATGTTATGGAAATGAGATCTGGGATCACAGTTAGTGAGTAACTTAATGATTTACAGACCTTGGCCAGGTAGTCCTCCACTCTGCTGTTCTGTGCCTCAGTGACAGGGCTCAGAAGGGAGAGTCCCAGGCCAAGGCTTCTGCTCAGGGGCCCCAGTGTGGCCACATAGTTAGCAGGTGAACCCAACGTGCCTAGATCGAGAGGCGGCCCTCCCAGGCTACCGTTTGCGATGCTGCTGGTCATGAGAGACTTACTGCGCTCGCTGAGCAGTTTAGAGTTGGCATCTGCCAGTCGGTTGTTTGCTCTGTGGAAAACCGTAAATTACCACTACCTGACTAGTCACATAAATCTGCTTGCAATGTAAAACTTGTGGACTCTAAAGCTAATCTGACCTCTCCAGTTTGGCAGCAAGGGACTTGCGCAGACGCAGCTCATCAGTATAGAGTTGGCGATATCGCTCCAGCTCTGTCCGTGTGGAGTCTCTTTGGTTAAAGCTGTCCTGCTGGGTGGTGCGGGCTCGGCCCAGTTCACTCTCCAGCTCACGGATCTTTTGCTCCATCTGGGAGCGCAGGCTGGCCTCATTGGTTGCCTTAATCTGATCCAGTGCCTCTTGGGAAGCAGCCTGGGACTGTAACCAGACACAAAGATATAAAAGTGCATTGTGGAAGGTAACAATAACTAAGCACCGACAGAATCACAGCTGAGTCGACACTGAAACTGGATATTCAGCACGTGTCAGAACCCAGGTTTACATTGAGCGGGATCTGTGAAAGAGACTACACTTCTTTTTTTTTTTCCACTTTGTAAAAGGTTGTTGGGTCAACAAAATTTGTCTGTTTTGCTAGGATTTTTACCTGCAGGAAGAGGTTGACCTGCTCCAATTTCTGTTGTAACTCCTGACGTGCCCTTTCCTCTGCATCACGGCGGTACTGCTCCACCTGGCTCTGTTCCATCTGAGCAGTCTCCATTCTTCGTCTCAGTTCTAGTACCTCCTCTTCCAACTGTCTCTTACTCCTCTCCAACAGGTCATTACTGCGACTCAAGCTCCTCAGTGAAGATAGCTGATCCTTAAGCTCCCCGTTCATTTGCTCTAACTGGCTGCGACGAGATGCTTCTTTCTCCAGCTGTACCTGCAGATCCTCTACCTGGTTGCACAAAGACCAAAAAAATTATACATGAAAGGTTTTGAGGTCAAGGCCACACTAGATGATAAGGAACTCAAGAGGTCACTGAGGACTTTTACTACCAGTTGTAGTATATTATTGTGATTTGTACTGGGACAGAAAAACCTTTTCTTTCATTCGTCCAATGGCCCCCTCAGGCTGGCTGTGTCTACTCAAGTCCATGCGTACACTGCTCATTGGAGAAGCGAACTCAGCTGCACCAGTGTCCTGATCCCGCAATTTCTTCTTTGCAGTCTTCAACAGAGTTCGCAGCCTAAACACAAACAAATAAATATTATACTATTAAGAAAGCATGCAATAAAAATTAAACAGACACTGCAGTGACATAATTTTAGTTTAACAAAATAAAATTAGATACGCACACTGGTGCACCAGTCACACAAGCCAGGAATGATTGCGGTCTAATGGATCCTGGTTGTGTCTAAAGGTAGAAGGTACTGCCACGGGTAAGGAGGGCACAAGGAGGAAGTTAAGAGTCACCTGTACATTTCTTTCTGAAGCTCAGTGTTTCTCTTCATCTCCTGATCCAACCGAGAGTCTACAGCCTTCTTCTGCTCTGCTATTTTTTTGGATTTTTTCTTTTCTATTTCCATCTGAAACACAAAACAGACAGCTGATAACTCTTGTTAGTCACCAGTCAGGAAGGCGTAACTCATCAGATCAATGCATCGGTTTGAGCACCTGAGTGTTCAGTTCTCCCTTCTCCTTTTCCAGCTCTGCCAGCCGCAGTCCTAACTTAGAGCGGCTCCTAAGCTCCTCCTCCCACAAGGCCTGAGAGTCGTGGGCTGTGTGAGACAGCATGCTTTGTTTCTGAACCTAAAAAGACAGACAACCTAATTATTCATACTGTAGATTGGTGATTATTAACAAAATACATTATGTTATTATTAAGATGACATTGTAATTTTGGTAAAGAAACTTGTGAGATCTGTATTTTTATTCTGTGTCAACAAGACAACAGCCTAAATTCCAAGAATTCAAATGAGTGTGATTTTTAAATTACCTTGATTTTGTATAAAACATCCTTATATACAAATAAAATATACTGTGTTACTACTACAAACAATCCTCAACTAGCTTATTCTATCATTTTGTTTTCTTAGTTACAAAAGATCAACCAACCTCTCTATTGAGTTGGTCTTCCAAAGTCATCTTACTGCTTTGGAGATTTGTAACCAAGTCCTCCAAATGACCTTTGACCTACAGAAATAAAGCTTTTCAGTGAGGGTATTTTGATTTATGCTGCAACTGTCTGTGTTTTGTTTTTTAATTAAAACTGCACTTTAGACTAAAGGAAACAACATGCATCATGCAGCTTGACACAAAAAAGAAGGATAAGTGCCCATATACCAAGATTCAGCCTGAAGAAGAAAACTCATTTTGACATTACCAAGATGAATTCAAAGCTTTTTACCAAAAATTACTTTCTTTATATATTTGCAAAAGGATCTAGCTGCTAACGCAAAAAGCCCACAAAGCCCAAGTGCATTAAAATTTGTAAATTCATACAGTGTGATTTTAGGACTTTAGTTGTGTTAAAAACCAGATTAACCCACACAGACAAACTAAGCCTACATGTACAATACCAGCCCCTCCTCCAGACGAGCAGTCAGTTAGCTGGAAAAAGATTAGATGCCTTAAAATGTAGTAGGACTTTGAAATGTCAAAGCAATATTTTTTTAACATTTCAGACTCTCTCACTGCTTTTCTCAGTAAAAAAATAGATATAGATTCAACTAATTCTAGGTGTGTGTACTTACTGTTATTATTTTGAGGACTTACCATGGCAGCTTCCTGAGCCCCTTTTTGAAGAGCATCAATTTTGTTAGACTGTTGCTTTGCTGCAGCTTCCAGTCTGGCGTTTTCTATCTCCAGCCTAATGTGACATTACGTTGACACAACATCACACATTCACACTCTGTATATTGTTTGAATTTATCTTTTAACAAGGTTTTATTTGTTACATAGAATTAGTTTTTGAAACTGCTTGTGTTCATACCTTTGCACAGCTTCCTCAAGCTGTTTGACTATGTTATCAGTGGCTGCAGAAGCAGACAGCGCCTCCTGAAGTTTCTGAGCAGCCGTGGCGAGTTCCCTTTCCCTTTCATCCAGACTGCTCTTAAGACTGTTAATACGTCTCTCAGTCTGCACATACTGATCTTCGCTTTCTTCAAGCTTCGAGGTAAAGACGGAAAATTTATTTCAATAACTATGCTGACAATGGATGAAAAGTTGTTGCAAACTTGTTGCAAATTATGTGTTTAATCACCTAGAATTACTGGTAATTAGTCATGTAATTTCAGTGTATCTTAATGTCATTAACATAAACACAAGTGCTGTTTGAAAAAGTGGTGAGAATATTCCATCACATGATGACGCTGTTCCATAGAGTTACCTTTCTTTTGAGCCTGTCCATGTCTTTGAGGAGCCGAGCCTTCTCCTCTTCCAGGTCATTGCGATAGCGTGTGTTGACCTCTAAAGAAGCTTCACTCATTGACAGCTTCTTCAGTGAGTCAGCAAGCTCCTGCTGCAGCTGTCTCAGACTAGTCTATGGGCAGAATTTAGAGAAAACACCCGTGGGTTAGGTGCAAGGTGTGAGACTTAAGTAGCATGTGGAAAAAGGCTAAAAGTGAGTCTAGAGGACGAGGGTGACTAATCCTCGTGTCCTGCAGAGACATGATCTTACCTCTCTTTCGCTTTTCTCTTCCTCCAGCTTCAAGATCTGACCTCGAAAATCTGCAGCCTTACTGGCGAGCTCCTTATTTCTCTCCTCTATTAGCTGCACCCTCTCTTCGCAGTCAGAGCGCAGCTTGGAGAGTTGGTCACTGAAGCGCTCTTGGGCATCTGTCACAGCACGATCCTTTACAGCACCTTTGTTTTGAGCCTCCTCTAGCTGTTGCCGTAATAACATACTCTCGCTCTGTGCTTGGACTAACCGTTCCTGGGTGACTTCTCGGCAAGATCTAGCATGGCTGGCTACCTCCCGCTCTGCCCGTAAAGATGATTCCAGTTCCTTAATATGTGCAGCTGCTTGGTCCTTCTCCCGCTGCAGGACTTCCAGTAGCAAGCCTTTCTCCGTCAGCTGCAGTGTGACCCGATGGACCTCATTCTCCATGCTATTTGCACGGGCTTCCTCCTTGGTCAGTTTCTGGGACATGCTGCTGATTGTCTCGCGTTGACTGGCTGCTTCACCTAAAAATAAGTGCATTCAGGCATTAGAGCCTCCTCATTCAGGTGGATGTGTGACTGCTGAAACGTTACAATATTGAGCTTAAAAAAAGTCTGACTACTGCCACTAGTACTGACCTGTGAGTCTGTCTTTGAGACGCTGGTGTTCCTCTTTCTCCCGGAGGAGAGCTTTCTCTGTGTCTGAGCGAGCTCCCAGGCATTGCTCAGCCTCGTTTATGGCCCCAGCCAGACGTACGCGAGTGGACTCGAGCTCTGCCTCCATTGTTTCACGTGTCTGCCGTTCATTTTCCAGACGGGTTGTTATTACAGCCAGCTCAGACTTCAGGGTGGTCACTTGGTTATTGCAGTTATAGACGGTTTGTGCCAAGGCTTCGCTGTTCAGTTTGAGATCTCGACGAGCATCTTCGAGCTGTTCTTTAAGGGCCTCATTCTCCTCCAAAATATGACCCTCTTTAAGACTGCTGTTGGCCTGTGAATGCTCAAGCTCTGCTCTAAGGCTGTGTAGCTGTTCCTGTAAAGTAACCGTTTGCTGGACCAATTCTCTCTCCCTGTCACTGGCCTCAGTGAGTTGAGACAAGGCCTATGAACAGGAAATAACACAGTGATTCAAGAATGACTTGAGTTGGTGTCTTTACAGTTTAAATTCAAAACACATCTGCAGAATGTATAGGAAACTAAGAAATTTCTATTTGCAACTTCTGCATCAAAACCATAAACCAAACTAATACTGGTAGTATAACAATGAAGAGGATGAGAGGATTACCTCATTACTTTTGCTCATATTCCTTTTGTTCTCCTCCTCTATCTCCTGTTGTTTACGAAGATGGCTGTTGAGTAAGTTTTCCTGCAGGGAGCGCGCACTACGTTCCTGAACCAGCAGTCTCTGGGTCTCACTGTGATCTTCTTCAAGCTAGATTGTTGAAATATAAAACACCATTGCAACTATATGCACATCAAAAACAAGGAACCAAGTACTAATCAAGCCATCAAAATCAGTACAGTAATAGAACTTAACACAAAATCAATACTGGACCTAACCATTAAGATAAGCTCAATTTCAATTTAAATTTCTAATGTACAAGTATTAGCATCAGTAGTAGTAGTAGCATTAGGTATCAGTCTGCCTGCAGCTGAAACACTCAGAGATTTAAATTCCTGTCAAGATGGCAGATGACTGTGAGGAGTAATAGTAGACTAGATCCATACTACATTATAATAACCAATACAATATTACACCTCAACACTTTTAAAAAGCTGACAAAAACAAGGTAAGTAGTCGAAAGCAGCGTACCCGTTTCATTTTGCTGACCAGTGTCCTCATCTCTAGCTCTAGGTTCCTGAGGGTGAGCTCCACCTTCTGCCGCTCCTGAACCTCCAACTGATGCTGGTCCTCCGTCCTCCTGAGCTTATCTCTGGTAGTGTTGTACATCATGGTAGCATTTCTGCGATTTTCCTGCTCCTGTTTTAGCTGAAATCTACACCAAGTAGTGCAGAGAATTTCCAAGTCAATAAACAAAAGTACAAGGTGAAGGAAATGTGGAAAACAGGCAAACCCATTCAATTATTCTCACTTAAGGTTTGTGACTTCAGTCTGCAATTCCAACTGGTGTCTGTCCAAGTCGGATTTAACATCCTTAACCTCCTCAAGCGAGGTCCTCAGTTCTGCCCTCTCCATTTCCAGCTGGTTCACCTTGTCTGACAAGTAGCCATGGCGACTCCTTGCCTTTTGGATGGAGCGCTCATATTCGTGGAAAATGTTCTGCAGCTTGACCAGGCTTCTCGAGTCTGTAAGAAATTTTACATTAGTGCTTGTAATACTCTTCTGACCAGTTAAAGAGAATACTCAGCAGAGTTTGAAGTTTGGTTACATACACAGTACACAGAGCAAAATTAAATACTTAAATGTACAGTAAGTACTACTAATAATAAATGCATTTGAGTTAATACCCAAAGTGGCTGAGTCTAGCTTCTGAATTAGAAGGGAAGCATGACGATAGCCTGAAGTAGGGGAATCCATGTCATCTGTGGCTGTGTCTGATGACTGAGTAACTTCATCAAAGTCTTCTGCCATCTCCACTTCGTCAAGATTCTTAATACAGAAACAAAATGCTGTATTTCTGTATTTCTTACTCAAGCTGAAGCATACACATACGCTGAGAGAATGTGTGCTTTACCTTGTTTTTCAGTCGTCCACTGGTTGTTAACCTGAGTTTATGCAATACAGGGAAGAAACACACATTTTAAACCAACTAATGAGAGCTGCATGCAGGAGCTTTTTGAATTATATATATATATATATATAATGGTATAATGCAGTATACTATTTCATTTTCGGAAATGCAGTGGTTAGTCATGCAACTCAGGGTCAGGGTGAAAATAACGAAGATCCCGTCCTATTCATCAACCACCATCGGTAGTGTGAAGCTATGTTTACACTGAATGCAAAGCAATTTTCTGTTTTGAGATTTTGAGCTGTTCAGGCAAATTTAACCACTGTACAGTTTTAGAAGAGTCTGTGTTTACTGTTCAGAAACAAAAACCCAAAGACCAGACTTTAGTTTCACTTATGTTTTCAGTGCTTTCAATTTGGATAAATTTGATTTGAACAAAGCCTTTATGGCTCTTGTGTCCAGTTCCTTCTTTCCATGAACTTCCTGTAGAATTCTCTTTGGATTCAGTCCGAACACACTTTACGTGTTAGTAACAAAGAGGTGAAACGGAGATGCAAAAGTGGCATACTGCATATATACCTTCCTTCATCGTCCGACAATTCACTTAAAGTGCTATCGTCAAACACAGAGAGAGGATCTCCATTAATAAGGGTGTTGGTCTGAGGGGCTCCGCCATGCTGGGCCCCTCTGACCAGCTCCAGCTGCAAGGTCCTCGCTACAGCTGTTTCCTGCTGTTTGTTGCTACTGTAGTTCTGCTGGAGTGGCATTGGTGCCTCGCTGGTGCTATAGAGAGCAACAAACCTTACAGTCATTGACTTGCAACATCTACACTTTAGGGTCCTTACTAAACAAGCTCAATAAATGGCAACGGCATTAAGGCTGGACTCTCTCCCTAACATGCACATTTAGCTAAGAAACATCTATCAAAAAAACTGTTAAGAGACCCCTGATTATAAATTTAGCCAAGAGCATTTTCTCCACTTACTGATTACTGAAGGACCTAAATATAAAAAAAGAAAGAAAAACGTACCTCTTGATGGCGGCAGGTTGTTTTTCCTGGTGAATTAAACCAGCTTGGCTTGAGAGGCATCCTAAATTGGTCTCAGGTTTCTCCATGCCTATTTCAAATGCTGATCCACCAGTATCCACGGAAGCACTGGATCTTTGCAACTCCGTTGCAGTCTTTGTTGTGTCCTTGTCAACCTGAAACGAATAGGGGAAATATTGGATAATTAGACTTGAGAGATTCATCTTAACTGTTTCTGGCCAGGCTTGCAAGATGCGTGTTGAGTCAGGTACTTTTGTCATACATAATTTAGTGTCAGCCCTCCCTTCAGAGACCTAACACCTTAGTGTGCATACTCTATTTGACATGGTATTTTCAGATAAGTACAGGACACATGATTCCATGTACTGCAATTCATGCTGTGGAATTCTCTGTAACTGAACAGAGAAATCTATTTTGCATAACATGATATAAATTCTAAACATAAAGCACTATAAAAAACAATGCAGGGATACTTCAATAGCTAAAACTAGAATTTAAAGAAGGTGGAATTTAGTCGTGCATTACTAATTTTAGATAAGCAGAACACTGAAGTATTATTCAGATACTATTATTCAAATTCAGATCTAGAGGTTCATTATTTACATTAGCATTGTGCTGACCATTACAGTTATTGTTCTCTTCCTGAGTTAAAGGAGACCAAAAACTTACAAGGACCCCCCAAAAATGTTACTTATCCCATGAGAATCAGTCAATCAATGCAATTTCAGAAATATCTGTATATATAAAGACTACTGGTGACCACAAAGCATGCAAAAAGTCAACAGCACCTCTATTTAGGGTACATTACCCACACCACCTAAAACAAAGACTTAGCTTAACGAATTAGTCAGCATACAGACACATGCAAGAACCATGCAATGAACAAGTTATTACTAAAAAAAACAAAAAGAATGACTACATCAGGGGCAAAGCCTTCTTCAATGCAGTTCAAACACCTTTAGAAAAAAAATTCACTTCTATATAGTTAGAGGCACAAACATGCTGAAAACATTTCATAGAAAGGTAAAAAGAAAGTACAGCCAGATTAGCCTCTTTCAAACCAGTGATACGTGTAAAAGAAGAAAGCGAGGCGAGACTACAAAAGAGCCGGCCATCCTCTACCTCTTTCTGGAGATGGGGCTTTTCTTTCTCCAAATCCAGGAAGACAAACTTTAGCATCCCTACCTTTAGTTTAAATCTTTTCATGTCCTCATCCAGTTCTTCATTGGAGAGACCTGGGACAGATGCTGAATCTCTGCTCATTGACGGAGGGTGATATTTAGCAAACTCCTCAGAATCCTCTTCTAGACACATGCTGTTCACATTAGCTTTCTCAACATCAATGGTTTTGTCCTTCCTGATTATGTCAATGTGCTGCTTATAAAATGACCCGGGTTTGGTCTCTTTTTTTAGGAATGAGTAACGATCATCATCAGAGGTGTGACTTGTGACACAATCTTTGTTGGTCTCTCTCTTTGCTGAGGTGGCCTGTGGTGAAGGAAAACTGCTCTCCACCTGTGCATAATCACTGAGTGGGACTGGTTTGTGCTTAATGTTGCTTTCGCTAACTGAATGCTCATCAACCTCCATCTGGTCTTCACATAAGGAATTGTCATTTGACCCGGTCACAGAATCTTCCAGTCCAGATTCCCTCTGCTCGGGTATGGTGAGAAGGACAGTACTTCTTGCTCTGGCTGTAGGGCGCACAATCATTTCTCCTTCTTCTTCATCACTTGAATCTTCTTCTGCAGCCATACCCTGGGTCTCTTCTGTGCCGTCTTCTGCAGGATGTCTTGAGTTACACAGTTCACCAAACTTCTCTTTTAATTCACCAGCAACATTCTTGAAGGTGGATTTTACCTCCCTTTTCTCCACCTCTACCCAGAGGTTCTCATAACGTTTCTGCCATGGTGCATCATCACCCACTTCACCTTTTTCTTCAGAACTGGGCTGATCTCTTAAGCCATTTTCCTTTCCTCCAGGTGGGCATGGGTTATCTAACTCACATGTATCTACTGCTTCATATTCCTTCTTTCATTGATGGCATGAATTGACAAGGAAAAACACAACACAAAACCAAGTTTTGATTTTAAATTTAAAAAAATAATATATATATATATTATATAAATGTTTACATTAACTTGACTGCAGTTAAAGCTAAATAGAAACTTCATGTATATCTAAAACTACAGGAATATGTGACAGGTCACAATGTGCTTCCACATAACATTCTCAATGTTGAACTCCACAAACACACACATATTACAAATATGTACAACCTAATAACAAATTTAAAATATTCAGGTGTTTGGGAATGCATGAGTGACGCATCATGCCGTTTCTCTGAACCAAATCAGTGTGGCATGTTAAGGATGTAACCTTTGAATATTTCTCACCTTTTGCTGCTGCTCGTCAGTCTCTAAGTCTCTTGCATTTGAGGACAGCTTGGGGGAGCCTGAGAAGAACACAGAGAGACATGGAACATATGCAAACAAAATCCCCTACTTAAAAATGCTAGTGAGCCTTCGCTGCATTAAACTCACCTATGTCTTCTGGTTCATTGTCGAGTTTGACTGTATTGCAAGATGGTAAATCGTCTGGCTCCCAGTCTGAATGTGAATGAAAGCAAGTAAAAGAGGTTAACATTGGGCATAGTATACAGTAAAACCATTTGGACAATTACTATCTCACTAAAATTTACCTTCCTCACTTTCTGGTTCCTGAAGCACCATCATCCTTGCTCGTGGCTGGGGCTGGGGCATGACTTGAGAGGGTGTACTGGGTGGTCTCTTGTCAGAGTTGATGCTCCTTTGAGGTGTCAGGGGTGCTGCTATATTAACATCTTCATCTTGGGCCTTGACAGATGAACTTTGTTGGAACGCTTCAAGTTCTGGGGAGGCTGCCAGTCTTCGGCCAGGAAGAGTTCTCTTGCTAGCAGTGCTGGCTGAGTCCCAGTCGGATGCATCTGTAACACAAGAAGCTGTAAGTCAATTAACAACATTTGACAATGATGTTGTTGGACAAAGTCACTAGTTTATATTGGGCTTACTACAAGGCTGTCGAACTGGGGTCTTAAAGGAGGAGCTACAGTACCAACTTGTCTCATCTATTTTGTTTACTAACCTGCTTTTTGAGCTTCAAAAAGTTTGATGACAGACAAAATACCAAAACATAGGTAAGTCAGTCAAATAAAGGCAACTTTAATCAAAATTTCAAAAGGAAGTAGCATGTTTAATAATGTGGATAATTGGTGTTTAATTTCCTCATAAATGGTAGCACCCGTGACTTAATAATGGGTGTCTCCCGATTTCCACAGTCAGCACTTACTGATACTGCTCGAATAATTCCTCAAATATGAATGTGTGTGACACAGCCTTTATTAACTAAAGTACTGTGAAAAAATGTGACCTTACCTTCAAGATCATCAACATCACCCAATCCAAGCTCTTCCATTAGGTCTATTAAATCAAACAAAAAACAATATTAAAGACAAATAGTCCTGCATGACATACTGCAACTTCTCTGACATCCACATCCACAAAACTAGGATTACTTAATTTACCTGTCTTTTGGTCATTATCCCCTTCAAGTTTGCTTAACACATTAAGTGGTTCCCACTTTGCTTTCTCAGTCTAGTAGACAGAAAACAGTCTATATTTAACAGATCACAATATAGTTTATCTTCTAATATATTTGATTCCTGAACCAACCTCTTTCTGTACAATGTCATGTTCATCAACTTGGTCTCTCTGATCATCATTATTGATGTTTTCAGCTGTACAAGAAAAAAAAACACCTTTGTTATATTTAACCCTTGTGCAGCCTTCAAGGGGTCAAAATGAAAATAGGGGCGCTTAAAGCTCAAAAACCACACAAGGGTTGGATAAAACAGCAGCAGACAGACGATGAATCACAACATGCTTTATCTAGATGAACGGTTGGATGAACTTGTTCATCAGAAGACCCACTCGTGTTCATTGCTTGGATGTAACAACCACAAAGGCTGTTTTATCCAACTCTTGTGTGTGTTTTTGAGCTTTGAGCTCCCCCTAGTTTACAGTGGGGTCGTTTTGATCACTTGCAGGCCCCGGGTTAAGACAACATAATTAAGTTCTTCTATAAAAACACCAGATGAAGCAGCTGATGAAGTTGGCTGAGTTTGCAACATTGTAAAAGCATTCCCATGCACATGAGCTCACATTAATTAGAATGACAATACATGGTTAGGCATGGCAAGCATTAGGTTCCCTATTTTGGTTTTAATGTGAGACAAGTTCAGCACAGCCAAGTTGAGAACAACTGCAGTAACTAAAAAAAATGCAAAAGATAGAAAAACCTGTAGAACTTTGAGTAACAATTTGCAAAACAGGGATGAAAAATAGAAAGCGATGGATGAGTGTACGCTTCATGCTTTCTTTTATCGTGATCATGAGGTGATAGTCCAGCCTTTCGTATGGTTAACATGCTGTTCCTCAAACCTATGAGTCAAGACATTCATACCCTCTCCCTGGCTGCCTCTCGGCCTGCCTACACTCCTCCAAGGCTCTAGAACTGCCATCCTACTGCCTCCCTCCCCTCTTAAAAAAGAGGGAATATAAAACAAGTCTACAAAAGAAATGTAACACATCATTGAAGAGGTTGTTTTGAGCAATAAAATTGTTATTGAATTGCAAACAGACCACATATTGAATAACAAAAAAAGCTTCCATTCAGATACATGCAATTATACTTTGAAGCACAGTTTCTATTATGATTACCTCAGGTTGCATTGCTTCTGCAGCATGAAATGGTGCCTGGAATGACTGCTGCTAAATATTGCTAAAACACAGAAACACTAAATACACCTACTTTCTTCCATCTTGTCTTCTCTAGTGGGAATCTTATTGTGTTCCTGAGGATGCAGGCTTTCCTGCTCTTCTTGTGGCCCACTGGGGTTATCAGAATGGGGCTGGTGGGAGAAATTATATTTTTGAGAACGTGTACAGCCATAATATTCATAATATGTCCTTAATATACCTCAGAATCCCAAGAATCCTGCTCTTCATCTTCCTTCTCTAAACCAAGTTCAGACAAGAAATCTGTTCAAGAGATGTATATTAATTAAGATGAAATGCTGAATGCTGGTGTCCTGATGCATGCTTATGCATTTGGTGTTGAACTGAACCACCCAGTCACATGGCAATTAGGTTTGACATGTACAATTAAAATTATACAAAGGATTACACAGGTGAATCTGTTTGTTGGCAACATGTTATTCATGGTCGAGGGTAGCAGAGGGAATGGGACTGGACTGTGTCGTTACTGTAAACCAACATGTACAAGTTTAACATGGACCGTGGTGCCTGCGATACAGCCTTTAAAGTTATAATTATGTGATTATTACCCCTTTTCTTGTCTCTAAAGGCTTCTGTCTCATGAACAGGTGAGGCAGTGTCAAGAGAGTGACCACTCTCCTCGGGCAGATCATTTTTATTTGAGAGGTCTCTTTCTTCATCCTCTTCCTCATCATCACTGTCCTCATTGTCAGTAGAATCTTCTTTCTGTGTAAAACCATTTTTATGATTGTAAAAAGGATCTCAGATGAGCAGAGAAACATTAAGCAAACTGAAACCAAGCATTTGAAAATAGAAATATGAATTGGCCTTGGCACAGAGAGGACTCTTAAACAATCACTCTACACTATTACTACTAAAATTCTATTTCTGTTTTACCTGAATAACTTGCCCTTCAACATCTCTGTGCTCTTGACTTGTCATGTCTATGCTTTCTGCCTCATCAGGTGAGTCTAAATCAACATCGTCAATTTCAGTCTGAGGTAACAATTCATCAAAAAATATGGTCCCCTCTGAATTTTGGTCATCTTTGGTGAGAGGGCTTGAAGAAATCTTTTTGTGATATGATTCTTCATCCAACACTTTCGCAAAAGCACTTGTTTGTTGTGGAATGTATTCAGTTGATTTAGCTTCAGGTTCATTAAGAGTGTTATCAGAATCATTTCCCACATCAGGCACTTTGTCACTGACAAAACCATACTGCGATGTCTGGTCCTTGCTGTCCGAATCATTATTGGTCTCACTATTTTTGGCGGCACTGTGACAGACCAGTTTTCGTTTGTCACTACCTGGAGACTCATTACTTCCTTCGATACAAGGTTGTGCATTCTCCTCATCAGTAGCATTTACACCAGCTTCTTCCTGTAACCTCTTGGGCCTCAGTTTTTGAGACTGCATGTTTGTAGGAGTTGAAAGCTGTCTCTCCAAGTCATCATCACAGTCTGCAACTTTGTCATTGATCGTCTTCAGTTTTACATCGTCATCAATTTCATCTTCATCATCCCAACTATTATCATCACCTTTCACATTTTCGGAGTCCAGATTTTCTCCTATTTCTGATAACTGACCAACTGAATCATCAGCATCTAGAATTGGATTGTTTTCAAGAATTGATGACACAGCAGGAGAGGGGTCATTTGACTCCCTCTCAGTGTATTTATTTTCTTCTTCCCAGGATCCATCAGGGCACTGCTGCTCATTGGTCTGTCTTCTTTCAACATTTGCTATAGAAACTGGTGACCCCACTTTCTTAGAATCATTTTGGCCAATATTTTCAGAAGAATCCCATTGTGAATTATCTGAGGCAGATTCATCTGTTCTGTTTCTGGAGGGATGAATGCTTGGTAAACAGTGTGGTGAAGATGGTTTAGGTCCATCTATCATTTTCTCAGCTGACACACACTCTGTAAAAGCTGTCACCAGTGATGGCTCAGACGAGGGGTCTGGACGGTTTTCGCTTGGTTGTGGTAATGCTCCATTTGTTTGATTAGGAGTTCCTTCATTATCCTCTTCAGGTAAATCAGTGTCACTGTCTTCTATTGAGGAACCCCATGAAGACCTGTGCTTCTCATCTTTGAAGGCGTCCTTTTGTGAATCAGAATCATTTTTTTCTGCATCAACCTGATGCAAAATATTTCGTTGTTTAGCAAGTGCTGTGTTGCGGCGGAACCTCCCTATCTGATTATCCTCTTCATCATCGCTGTCATTCCACACTGTCTCACCACTGTTCTGTTTGTTGCTCCAGGAGTCGTCACCATCTTCATCATTACCATCCTCTTTCTCCTGAACCATGATAGCTGACAAAATATCTGTGCAATGCTTTAATGCTACAGACCCTACTGTAGAAACTAGGTTGGACGTTATGTTTTGGCCTGATGGCCGCATGCAATCCTTCCCAAGGCTATCGTCTTCATCAGAAAATTTAGACTCTACCCTAATGGCAGATACGACACAGTCGTGCTCTACATTTAATGTTGCTGGAATGTAGTAACTTGCGGTTTCAACCAGGCAAACAAGATCAGCACTTTGAGCCTGTGCTCTGGCATCTTTTTCTGAGGCATCTACATTACTAGAACTAGAGTCAATGCTTAAAGGGATGTTGGTACCAGGTACATGTTGACTATCACTATCGTTCATCTTAGGGTCACCAGCAAAAGAGGGTTTGTGTAAAGATTCAAAGTCAGTGGTGCAGTCATTGACAGAGACCACACAGTTATCATTCTGTTTCTCACATTCATTTTCTTCTTCTTCCTCTTCACCATCACTTTCTTCACTTTCTTCCTCCTCCTCCTCATCTTCATCATCTTCATCATCATCACTAGTGTCCTCTTTGTCCTCATCTTCACCCTCGTCATCTTCATCATCATCATCTTCCTCTTCTTCTTCTTCTCCAACTTCATCCTCTTCTTTTGCATGTTGTTCGTGAGAGCCTTGGCTACTTAAAGGCTGCTCTACATGCTTGCTATTGCCCTTTTCAGCTGTGCTGTCTGATTGTGTTCAGCAATAAAAACAGAACAGTACAGAAAAAGTTATAAAAATGCATATGACAAAATTAAACAAATATTTTACCTTTCTATAGGTTGGGAGAGGTGTGGAAATCATCTGGGGTGCTTTGGAAATTAAGGAAAAAGGAGAGCGATCTACTGGGTGCTGCAGACCTTTGCTGGATGGTAAAGCCTTTAGGAGGGATGGGGTTCTCTGGGCTCTATTCTCACTCTCTGGCAAAGACTCTGAACTGCTCAAAGATCTGTCAGGCTGTAGAGAAGCTACAGGGCAGCCGGGGATGACAAATTACACAATCAGAACTTCTATGGGAACAAGAAGATGTGAATAAAGATTCTTAGTACCTTCTCCCTTTTTTGAAGCAATCATTTTCCTCAGGTTTACCTTCTGTACTTTCTGAAAACCATCAAAATACAATGTAGGTGAGATAAAAAATGTAAAGGAAAAAGACATTTTAGCAGAACAAAAAGTAGGGCCAACCTTTTCTATTAAAACAGATTCATCATCATCTGTTGAAGGCCATTCATCTGCACCACTTTTTGAAACCCTGGGGATGTAGGAAAATAGTTTAAACTGGAGAGTCAACTCTACATGTAAGTTGCAAAGATAACAAGACTAGATAACAAAACTGTGCTCACCGACTAAGTGACTCCGACTGAGAAGTGTCTTTAAAATCTGCAACAAAAACAGCAAAACTGTGACCACTAAACCTAGTTACAATATTTTTCCAAGTACATTACATCTGTCCAATAGCAAGACCTTGATAACATAAAAAAATGTTCGACTTTAAAAAAATGTGCATGAAGCGATATAATGCAAGTAGCATGAGAATTTGCTCTGTGTGAGTCAACATTAATACCTATTCATGTTCTTTTTGAACAAAAAAGCCACCCTTTGAAAAATATTACTAACAAATCTCATTGAAGCAAGGTACTACCTCGCCCTGCTTCATTTGCTCCATGCTCTAGATCCAGTCAGGAGGTATTGCATGAGGAATAAATGAAATAATCAATATACAAGTCAATAAATATATTAATAAAAATAGCGAGAATAATTATGTTCTCACACCACATATATTCACTACTAGGTGATGAAAATGTTTCTCTCTAACCGTCTTTGTCAAGGGCTGGGCCCCCCACAGACAACCCTCCTTCAACATCTTTGGACGGGCTGCCCAACAATGTTGTTTTCATCGTTTTGCGCAGGCCTTGATGCGAGAGTGAGGATCCATTGTTCCTCTGGGTACCATGCTCGATGATCAGGAGGGAACAACTACAAAACAGTTAAGACACTTGTAATTTGCAAAACATTGGAAATCATAATGTGCTAGAAAACAGAATTCCAAAAAGAAGAGAGAAGACAAGCTTACGGATGATGTCCATTCATCACCGCATAGTCATCAGCTGACCATCCTTTGGTATCTTTAAGTGTGATATCTGCATTGAACTGCAGGAGCAACCGTAACATACCAATTTGTCCATTGCCAGCAGCTATCATTAATGGGGACCTAAAATCAAAATCAACCATAACAGTATGATCCATAACAAATTCAACAATATTATGGTTAGTAAACACATAACACAAACGTCATTATTTAGTACTGACCTATGATCTTGGCCCAATAAATTCACATCAGCACCCTCTTTGAGGAGAAACTCCGCCATCTCAATATGGTCCTCACGGACTGACACAGTCAATGGTGTGAATCCCTCCTAATAATAAGATCACAGTCAACAACCGCAACGGAATGGACAGAGCACATTAATGACAGCTCAGTTCTAATTGGGCATATTATGCCTTTGTCTAAATTGATTAATTAAATTATTTTAGTCAAATTACAGATTTAATGGTATGGAAGAGTATGGCAAATAAAAAAAACCCCAAAACAACCAAGAATTCAAGAACAATTACAACAATTCTTCTAACAGGACACTAGGTCACCATTAATTTCATAGATCTGATATTTTCCTTAAGGTTTAGAAATTGTGCACTGGTACACAGAAATACAGTTTTACCTTATTTTGTGTATTGATGTCAGCCTCATGTTCCAACAGCAGGACAGCAGTGGAGATAGATGGGATATTTGCCGTTAAATGCAGCGCTGTATTGCCATTGATATCCACCAGATTAGGATCAGCATGGTTCTCCAGCAATATACTCACACAGCGCTCATGCTGGCCCTGCACTGCCTGATATAATGGAAAATTTAAATTAATGCAGAAACAAGGATTAAAACAAGACTTGGAACAATATATGGAAAATAGGAAACACTTAAATGATTTTAAGTACTGCTCTGTCTTCAAGTTTCATCACCCAGGATTACCTTCATTAAGGCAGATCTATTCTGATTGTCACACAGGTTAAGCTTGGCTTTGCTCTCAACCAGGAATTGAACCACCTCAACATGTCCACTGGCACAAGCAATGTGAAGAGCAGTTCTGTAACAGTACAAGAGAAAGTTCCTGAAATGCACTGAATCCTGTTCTTGCAAAAAGATTTCTACTGACCACAGACAAGGCTGTTTGTCAGATCCAACTAATGTGCTATTACAAAAAAGTGTATTTAGAATGTGCAAAACTTTGTTTGAAATAAGATAACTGATAATTAACTTGTACTTTTCTGTTTTTTGCATTCTGCAAGTGTTCAGGTTATCCACTCTAAACTCCCTTATGCAGGTTCTTACATATACTAACTGAAAATGATAACTAGAGCCTTCACTGAAACATATGTAGAAACAACTGCATCCATCTACTGCATCAGGTACACTGCACAGCAATTAATCCAGCAAACACTAATATCCTTCAAAAGCAAAAAGAAGTGTTTAAATGCCACGTACCTGTTCTCCTTGTCAAGCTGATTGATGTCATTCTTTTTAGCAAGCTGCTTGAGCTTTGCCAGATCCCCCGCTGAGGCAGCCTTGTGAACCTTCCCCAGATCCTTGTCTTTCAACTCATAGCCAACAGAAAGCACACTCCCACTGTCAGGAGTACTGGACGGGTGTTTCTTTTTCTTCGCAAAGCTAAATATCTTCTTCATTGTACCAGACAGTACACAACTGATTTTGCACCGTCACTACCTGCAACCCCACTGGTACTGGCGGATCACATCGGGCTGCTCTCCCATCCCTAAAGATAAGGCAAAGAAGATTAGCGACACGCTGAGAGCTCTGCAGTGTTTAGTGTGAGACCTAACGTTAGGGGTAGCCAACTAAATTGCTAGCTAACTGCTACAAACAAGGTTCCTCACAAAGCTTTAAAAAGTGTCGACTCTTTAAATCACGTTGAGTTGTAGCACGTGCATTAATCCACACATGAACGTAATTGGCATAGGCTAGTTATTCAGCCAGCTAAGATAAGCTCACCACGTCAACGAAGCGTTGAATTACGGTAAACACACCGTCAGCTAAGCTAAGTGTAACGTTACTGTCATTTTATTGACCATACCTTACGTTAAGGCGTCTTCCACGGCGTTATTTACAGCCAGGCGAGACAGCGCGTCTCACCCCCTCGTTAATACAGCAATATGTATTCAGCTACTGCGCAATGAACATCATGTTCAAATTTGCTACCGTTAGTCCGCGTTGTTTATTTGGATGCAGTTTACTTAGTGTCATATCTTGTGGTTTGTTACCATGGTAACAGACGATACATATTTTATGCTAACGTGACCATTAGCAGCTGCTAATGTACAGAATGGCTAGTGCACACAGTCGAACGTTAGTATTACAGTTACTACAAGGTTTTGGTAAATAAAAGGCTTATATCCAGGATTATTCGTTACCTAGCAACATTACTTAGCTTCAGTTGGCTCCGTACTGCGCCTCCCACGTCGTCACTTCGCAAACGATGCAAACCGCCACATTTAAACTGGATTTGCAGCCGATCGAGCACAGCGGGATCCGTGGCTACATAGTTAACGGCCTATGTTTAGCTAATTGGCCAGTTTTCTCGGCTCAAAGATAGCGGCTACGTTGCAATTCCAGCCAGTTAGGCGAAACGAGCGTAGCTCTTAATCCTACCACGTCTTTGCTAGGTTAATTATATATTAAACGCATATAAACCAAAGCAAGATGTGGCCCGTAACTTTAATAAACCGGATACAGAACAACATGCAACAACAATTCATACATGGCTTAAATGCTAACTGCAGTAACGTATAATAACCTAGGTTAACTAAAGGCTAACCTGTTGATTGTCGGTGAGTCAAGGCACTACATTAAAGCTAAAGCTAACAAACGTACGCTCAGACAAAAGTGCTGCCTTCTCAACAAACCAATCAGAAGATAGTTCCGACTTCCACTTACCAATAGGCGGCTTCGTCGTTTGGATAAGGTTGGTTTACAACACACAGTGTCTCCTTAAGTTTCCATTTTTGGGAAGCGATGCTTTGTTGTGTAACAGTAAAATGTAACCACATGATGGTGACATTTTTCTTAAAATCGTATGTTTGCACAGTTTACAACAACTTAACTGCATACAGTAAATTTTCTCTCTGTCAATTTCAGAATATGAGGTAAAGTGGGAAACGCACAACATTTTTTAATTAACAATTTAAACCGAATAAAAAATATTAGTAGGGATAATAACGTTTAATAATATTTTCTAAATCAGTAAGGTTTACAAATTGAACTGAGGTGTGTGAGGAAGTAGTACACATTATTTTGGAGTGATACCAAAGTACCCAAGTTTAACTTCAGAAACTATTTCTCAAAATATGCAGATTGTGTGATATGGGATGCTTTCAAGGCTATGTCAGAAAAGTGGTGGTTCATGTTTTTAAATTTAGGACTTGGGGGTTAACAAAAATGTCTGTTTTCTAGCAGCATTCGTCTGCAGTTTTAAAATGGCCTAATTAAGACGTCTTTGACACCGCATTAAAGTTAAAGGATTGAATTACATATAAATGTGTTTTTCTGCCCACCACAGCCTCTCTTCAGCTTAATGTCGGCTTCTCCTTAACCATTATGGAGAAAAATAGCTATAGTTTTACATTTGGCAGGATTGAGACATCTAACATATTTTAATGCCAAGCTCTAACACCAATAACTAGATTATGCCTACAAAAGTACATGTACTACAGATACACTGCAGAAACCTTTAGATTTTATTGTGATAACGTTATCAGATCAGATAGTTATCTAACTAATATTAGTGATACATGTTTTATTTTAAACTTATCCAGTGTTTGTAGTTATTTTCTTTTTGAAACTGGATCTTTATAGGAGTTCCATATTTTTTGTTCATGAGACTTTACTTGCATGTACATGTGTATGTACTTTCTACACAAAATGTTGAATGCTGAGTGTGGCGTACACTGGGCAAGAGAGTATTTATTTGTCTGTCTAGTAAACCAGTAAACGCAATTTAAGCTGTGACAGGATATTAGTACAGCAGTAATGTGGCTGTGCTGCTGCATTAGAATAGATGTTTAAATTAAGACTTCAAATAGTCTAGTAATGCCTTCCCTTGACTTGTTATGTTCTGATGTTGTATAATATTATGTTCTATGTAGCATTATAATTAAGACAAATGGCACAACACAATGTGATACATAGGTGTTCACAGCTGATCAAAAGTACTTTATTCTGCTGCTTTACCAGCACAGCCGTGTCTGATGTCTGCATGGCAGGTGGATAAAGACCAGAACATACAAACACAGATGTTTTCAATATTTTCATCAATTTACAATGTTGTCACCATTCTCAACTTAATTTTTTTCCTATTGCTAGGACGAACAAAAAACAAAATAACTGAAAGACAAAATAATATCTTAAAAAATAATAAGGTCAAATTCATGGCACCCAGCCACTTGTAATGTTTTCAAGAGCTCATGAATATGAAGCAGGTCTCCTGAGTGACATCAAGTTTGAACCTGCTGTGTTTGTGTCTGTGTTTGTAAAGGGTGCTCGTCAACCATAATCAGTCCCATGAGGCCAAGTTTGCTGTGCTCACTTATATCTGCCTCCTTGCTACTCTGGATGCCTTATTTAGTGCCACAGTGTTATTAACATTCCCATCTTGTCCTTATACATTCATAACAACGTTAACGTTATTAAAAACAATGAAATTATTTAAACATATATTGAAATAATGATGCCATATTAAGCTGTTTAAGAAAAGTAATGGAGCATAAACAGTAGTTTAGCCTACTTGGAAGGCGTTTTGCTTATATTTAGCTTATTATTAAAAAAATGCACCAAGGGACAACATATGAACAACCATAATCACTGATCTCCCCCCTCATTGTGATAATTACTTTGATTATAATTGACCATGTTGCTTTAAGGCCATGTAAGCTGTAATGTAGCTTGACAACACCACTGACTCTGTGTTTTGCTTATCTGCCCACAATGAAAATGATGAATGGCAGTTTTTATCATGTTTACAGTATCTGGACAAGTACAAGAGGAATACAAATACTGGAAGGGCTCTTATCAGGGGTCCTGCTTTGGGAACTGCATGTCTGTGCAAAAGGCTGTAAGATATTTCACTAAATAAGTCAAATGTTTGCCATGTAGAAAACGTTTTCATATTTCTGTGTAGCTGGTAACTACATGCCTAACGTTTCCTTAGTGGCACTGGGTGAGTTCAGACACATAATTTGGAAGCTGGGAACTGAACCGGGGCACAGTGTTCTCATGGACTGCTATTTTGTCTGTCTCTTATTTGGGCCATCTGTGGCTTGTTCATGTTGGAATGGCTGGTTGCGGTCAAGTTAACTAAAACTATTCAACAGACATTAGAATTTAGGCCACTTAACGTCTAGTTCAGGATGGGACAAGAGTTAAGGAAGTGGATGTAGCAATATCCTCTTCCACAAGCTGTTTCTTATTGCTCTCTTTTTCAGGGCAAAGACCCATTTGCACAACAGAGTTTCAAGAGAATTGGTAAAAAGCCTTTTATTATTTTTTGAAAACTGGATCAAGATCCACAGGCGTGAGCTGCTGGATCAAAGTGGTTTGGTTACTGACTAGTCTTTGACCCACATTAGCCTTCTGAAGTGACGTAGGTAAAGCTTTATCCACATTAAATTGGCAAAATGATCTTTTTAATTATGAGAAAGCATTATACATAGAGTACCTACCTGACGAAGCATGGTAGCCAACAACTCATGAGAGTAAACCACAAAATCTAAGGTTTACCTTTCTATTACATAAGGTTCTTTTAGACCAGTGGTCCCGAGAATCAAGATCTTCTTGTCTTTAATGTCGTGAGTCTGTCGGCGAGCACAATCCCCAGGCGCATTGAAGAAATCGGGAGTGATGTATATGCCAGCTGCAGCAGAAGACGAAAGAATTTGACTTTTTTCATTAGCAGTGGATGAGAGCACGGACGTGCAACACACAGCGCAGCTGCTTATTTTTATTCGTGGAGTCAGCGCAAACTTTGAGATGTGCGAGGAGCTGGCAGCCCTGCAAAGTCTCAAAGGGACTACAACGACTATTCACCAGCGAGCACCGTGCTGCAAAGTGTTGAAGTGGGATTCTGTCATGAAGGTTGTGGTGTCAGGCAGAAACCTCATCAGAGCAAAGGGACTTAAACACAGGCAGTTCCAACAATTCCTGTCTGAACTGGAGTCTGCGCACAGCGATGTGCTGTACTACACAGAGGTGCGATGGTTGAGCCGGTGCAGAGGCATTTTTACGCTTAGCTGTTACCCGAGATTAATGCATTTCTTCGTTCAAAAGACAAAGAGCTGGACTTTTTTTCTGTGAAGAACCCAGAGAGGGTTATTTGGTTATTATTTATTTCATTAATAGTGTTATTATTTATTTCTTGACTTTTTTTTTCTGTGAAGATCCTGGAAAGGGTTATTAATATAGTTATGTGTGGCTTTCTGGAAAAAAATAAATGTTTACGTTTAGGCACCCCTGCAATTGTTATACATTTTCTGTTACAAACTGACCCCGGCCCCCATCAGAGAAGGGAAAAGTTATGTGGCCCACACAGGAAAAAGTTTGGGGACCCCTGTTTTAGACTATTTGAGTTTAAAACACTTCCCCTTCAATCCACTTCAATCTGACCTGTCTTTTGTGTTTCTTTTCTAGGCGCACAAATCTGTGGCCATTGATTGGCTGGTGTTATTTCATTTAAAGAGTTATCGATATTCTGTAGCTTTATATTTTCACCACCAACACCAGACGCCAGGCTCAGCAGAGCTGCTGTAGAGGGAAAGGAAATGACCCCTGTTTTTGGACTCCTTGTCTGATAAATGAAGACTGTAGGTCAGAACATCTGGAAAGGGTTTCTCATCGAGTGCTCGACTGGGAATCACGGCTTGCAGTCAGTGACATCAATACAAAGTCACATCAGCTGGGGATGAAAGAGGTGGGAGAGAGTGTGTAGGGACATAGTTTTTCAGTGAAACTGTTGGAAGTTTAATGAGCCAAGACCAACCATGGGAAAACTCACTAAAGGCAGAGCAACAGCACTGGGCAGTTAGACAACGACGGACAAAATGAACCAGGCTTTAGCCTCTTTCTGCCAGCACCATCTAAGCTGGTATAGAGACACTGTGGAGGTTGTGTTTTTTACAGCAGAACATTAGGATTGGGCCATATTACCTTGTCTATTGTGGTGATTTCTTCTTGAATTTCCACATGCACCTTGTATGTGCTTAGAAACAGGACAAAAGCAAATTTGAAAGCCAGCTTCTGTGGTGGTTGTTAACATCTGTACCAACATTTGGTAGTGAAGAAAGGCATATGACAAAGCCAGAACAAAAAGAAAACAGCACATGTAATAGCGGTGAGCAAACTTTCTAAGATTCAAAGTCTTGTTTAACAGTGGATGAAGGAAGTAAACAGTGAAATGAACCGACAGAGTGGATGCCCACCCAAACGCCCGACCTGGAGAAATTCACGTAACAGATGAAAAAGGTACATAAATAAGTACAATATACTGATTGCAATGTTTTTACTTAGTTAGCGTTGTATTTATTTCAGCTCAAGGATCTTTTTGAGAAACTTTGCCGTAAGTAGCTACTGTGTGTAAACAGCACATTATAAGTGTACAGTAGCCGAACAGTGTATGTCAGTAGATATAAGACATTAATTTAAGTTCTCTGGGTACACACACGCCTGTTTCTTGAACAATAAATCAATATTCAGCGTACGACTATGAGAAATAAAATAAATAATAGATGCATCCAAATCCAGCTGCTCTGACAAAATTTGAGACATGTAGACGCATGCATATTATTATTTCAAATCAACAACTCAATCTGAGGCTGTGTGTTGTTAATTTGAACTGTTTTATATTGAGTTGCAAACAAAAAATAGAAAGTAATTGTGAGAGAGTGTAAACGTGTCCGCACATTCCACATTTGAAAACAATCCTCATGTGACTTACTGACTCTTTGAAACAAACATAGAAGCAATATTAATTTCTGGCAAGCAAAGCCCACTTAATGTGCCCTTTCAATAAATACATCTGATGAAGTTCAACTGTTTCCTTCTGTTGAACAGAGCGTACAGGGAGTCATTCGTAGCAGGAATCCTGGCTCACTGAGGTCAATGTTCATCCAGATTTTCTCACTGGAAGTCAGTTTGCTCTCTAAAATCAAAACATATGGAGGAATTCTCTTAATAACAAGGAACCAATTGAAATCCCATGGAATTAAATGACAAATGTATATAATAAAATGGACAGATAGTGGCGACACCTGCCCGAAACCATCCTCACTCAAAGGCACTAGGTTGCAACCATGAGAGGTTCATTTGATTTGAGGTAATTCATTAAATTAAAGCTTACAACCAAAATATTGATCATTTTTTAATTCTGCATAAGCTGACAGCAAGAATTGACTCCGAGGCTCCTTCAAACCTGCCCACGGGATTTGAGGAAACTTGTGTGATAATGGGGAATTTCATGTAATCTGACTGATGCTGCACTGTTTCAGGTTTTAAGCAAATGACTTCAGCACATGAACAACTCCATCCAAATTGAGTTTAGGTTTACTTATGAGAAGGAGCTTTCAGTAGTTGTACTTTTGCACTATGTCCTGCTGTGAGACAAAATTACCCTAGTGAACAAAAACCTCACAAGATTGTCAAACATTTTGTGTTTTGACTTCATGTAATATTCCGTATTCATATAAAGCAAGTCTAAATATATTTCCATGAGGTCATTTGTGGAAAATTGTTTAGTGTTTAGGAAAAGTCACACGTATGATTATCTTATTCAGCTACTGCATCTCTTAGCACATTTCACTAGTCCCATTAAGTATAATGGTTGCTTTTGTGGTTAACACTGTGCCAGGAGTAAATCATCAGAATTTAATAGTAGGTTTCATAAACCTGGAAAACTTTCCCTTTTCTCTCCTTTGTCTTTAGGAGAGAACATCCCAAGTCTATGTGAGTAAAGTGACTCATCCAAACAAATCAATAAGCCCAAGACTCACAGAGGGACCAAGCCCACGCTTCCCACCAGCACATTCCTCCTTCTATTTTCAGATTAATATTATTGCCTGGTCTGGTTACCTGAAAGTGCATGAAGGAGATGAACTGCAGTACACGCTGGCGTCACATTCATTTAAATACAACCTGATTTATAGTTAACAGTGATATAAGCCATTCTGAAAGCAGTGGTCGACAGTGGAGTCAGGCCTGAGGCGCAGTAGAAATGAGTCATCTGGTTTCTCATAAAGGAGAATTAAATTATTAGTTTATCCATCACCTTATTGTGTGCATGTGTTTGTAATTAAAACGTTCTCTGTGTATTTATCCATATTAGATTGAAGATAATTGAAAATTCTTTTTATGGATAGGTTGTTTGTATTTATTCTCATATTTGTTGTGCTGCATTCTCTAGCACGCTGAGGTAAAAGCATGGACCTTTCACTGATATCTAGCAGAAGAGAAACATTCAAACTGTATATTATAGAATTCATTAAAAAATACTTTAATAGGTACATGTTGTGCTCACGTGGCTGTTTCCAGATGCAAATTTACCTGAGACAATCTATGTGACTTTAAGCTTAGAGGGATTTTCTAAATTCATAGCGCCGTCATAAAGTTCAGGCTTTTTTCACTTCTGCACTTCTGCACTTCTGCACTTCTGCGTCACCTTGGTTAACGCCGCGCCAACTGCTGGGAGGCACAGAAAGAGACAGATGGATATCAGCACATGGGGATTTTTTCCAGAAGCTTAAATACACACATGAAGGGGCAACTGTCAAAGGAGATTTCGAGCCTATTTTAGGTGATGAAAACATACTTTCCTACTTTGGATTTAAACGAGGATAATTGATGGATATGTCCCACGTCCTACATACACACACTCTTGCATGGCACAAAACCATGTGGAAATTTGAACGTTATACCCATGTGTGGCTTTTTCCAAAACCACAAGCATTAATACACTTTTACAGTCTCCTTCTTCTGGGAGGCTTTTTGGATTTTGTGGCCTGGCTGCAGTAGTTTGTTCCCATTCAGTTGTGAGAGCTTTAGCAGTTGGGCACTAATGTTTGGTGAAAAGATGTAGCTTGTTGTCAGTGCTTGTGATTATTGACTCCATCCATCCATTACCTATAGCTGTTTAATTGCCCGGGTGCTAAAGCCTATCTTAGATTCTCATCTCTTTCTCTGATTGACAGAGAAATCCCTATAGAATAGACAGAGTAATCCTTGGGTGAATCACCTGTCAAAAGTTTTAATGCATGTGATCAAATGGAGCAGCAAAGGTATTTGTTTGTCATTATATATATTATGATGTTGAAATCTTCATTTCAGGGCACAGGACGACTTAACTCTGTGACTTACATCCCACTTTCACTGAAACCAAGACAAAACATAAAATGGCTCTTAAAACTGTCACACGCGTGATTAAACCTCTGCAGAGCAGTAAATTGCAAACCTTTCATGTTGGCATCGGCGTCAACTCTGTTCTTGTCAAAATTAGAGCCCATAGAAAGAATTTATAAAGATACAAACTGTGGTATTCATCATGGAGCAGGTCCCAGCCGAACACTGCTGTGGGCTGACAGAAGAGTCAGGCTGCCTGAAATTTGCTTTTGGGAAAGTGTTGCTGGCACAGACTGTGTGTTGAAGTGTGAAACACTGTGAGTGTGTTTGTGTGTGATCTGTCTTTCTCCCAGATTGCCTACCCTGCTTTTACAGCTGTTGCCATCTTGAGTTGGACATCTTTCCTTTCGTTCTTGTCTTCTTCTTGTTTGGGATGTCTTCCCTTCTCCTGCCTCTTGGCCTGCTTTGATTGCACAAATGCAAATAAAAGTGTCCTCTCCAAACATTGGCTCTAGTTTGAGACTTGACACTTCAAGTGGTGACAACAACAGTGTAAAGGTCAGACACAGAGCTTCCCCCACATCTCAAGCAAAAATTAAGCAGGCACAAAGCTAAAACCTCGGTGACCATAAAATCCATACAGTGGTCAATATTAATTTCAACCCTGACCACTTTAGGAGCAGAACGTCAATAGATCATATCAAGCTGGTGTCTTGTCACAAGTAGATTTTTGTTATAAGACAAGTCATGTTAAAATATTAGTCAAAAGATAAAAATAACAGCAAAGGGTAAAGCTGTGTATTGATGGTGAATGATGGTGAAACGATGTTGTACATGATAAGTAGAGCCAGTAAACCACATAGTAAGTTATACTGTGTGGTTTATTAGCTATTTAGCTATTGAATTCACTGTAAACATGTATGCGATCGTCTATGAAATAACCACAGAGCAGAGCAGGGATCACAGACGCAGCCCGAGCAAAACGTGAGCAGGTACACACACAGTTCAGGAGGGTTCAGTGACCACAAACAAATGAAATCGATACATCAATCAATAATCATTTCACCTCGGAGCACTTCACTGGAGCTACACAATATTAATAGATCACACTAGCTCAGTATTTTCAGATACTGACATTTATCATATCCCTACAGCTGCTGTAACAGCTGTAGGGATATGATAAATGTAATGGTGAATGCCAAACTTCCAGAGGTTATCTATTGACACCAGCTAAAGTCATTTCATAAACTCCACACATACAAACCACAGTCGGCGTGATCTATGAGACTTAATTTAGCCTTTTCACCTATTCCCACAATTGTGGATAAAAAATAATATATTCTTATAAAAATGTTAAAATGAACAGCACTTTGTCACATTCCACCACCGCAATCAGTTTGTTATTCTTGCAGATTGTGGGGATTGTGTCATTTGTGAAATATGTGATGATTTGACTGGTTAGGAAGCATTTTAAAATGATAAATCCTTTCAAAGCTTGGCAGCAACACAAAAACAATATATGATCGATCTCGTCCTTGCAAAACACTGGTAAATTCTGTAGATGTGAAAATGATTCCACAGTCTTGGCAAGGACGTTGTTTTATTGCAGCTGTGGGTGAGAGCCTCCCATTAAGTTCACCACTTAAAGAAAAAATAGGAAGGACATAGACGTTAGCGCCGAAACATGATTTGAGATGTAGCACATGTCATGCTTTCCTAAGCTCAGTGTGAGTAAAGGCTGGACAGTGTATTCAAAATCGAAGATCAGTTAAATGACATCATGCGTCACACATCATTACCTCCCACAAAACCAGTTTACGATTCGTGTCCTGCACTGACCTTTTTGCTTGGCCTCTCTTGCACATCCTTTGCCTGTTTTATGTTCAAAACTGAGTTGAGCAATAGTGAGGATCCAGGATCCACTCACAATGTAATGAATTTTCCACGTGCTGTGGGGCTCAGCTGTTCAGAGGAGGAAAGAAAAGGCATGAGGTAAATTCAAATCCCACTATAGGCATATTAATGTCTCTGATGTGACTTCCTCTAATGCATTTGGCCAACGCAATGTTAAAATTATCATATAAATGGAGCTAAATGGGCACTGTGTGATGGACCCAGTTAGGCCAGGAGCTTCATAGTCCTCCTAATGAGATGACCTGGAAAGACAAACTGCTCTCTGCTTACTCGTTACACTGAGGAGAAATGCTGGCTCCTGCAGGTTTATCTGGAATGTTGTTTAATTTAAGAAGGCTGGGATTAAGAAGGATTATGGGTGAAGAGGACAAGATGCTAGTTTGGTGTCCATTTCATCATCTCTTAATTTGGCCTTTTACCAGACGGCAGGTGGGCTGCGGGTCTTTCGTCTCTCTGCACTCAGGGGCTCACACGGTGAGACACAGAATGTGGGAAACAATGCGACTCAATGAAAATTCATAGCTACATACAGTACCGTCACTACATTTGTGAAAATAAAAGACAACTCAGTTATCAGATCACTCCTGCACCTCCTTTAGCACCTTGACCCCTCATCATTTATACCACATTCACATTACGCTATGATGTTGTAAAACACCCAGTTCCAGGCTTTGCAACAGTTTCTCCGTTAACTGGCTTCTTCAAGCACAGTAAAGATCTGGGACTGTTGTAAAATATTAAATTGTGACTGTGCTTGTTACAAAAACATCTTAATGTATAAGTCACAAAAGAGTCCAATAAGTGTTTTAGCTTGGAAGGTTATGCTCATATATTCTTACAACGTGGAACTGCTGTAGTTTAAAGAGCATAACTACAAGCTGCTGTACTGTATTAGATGTTTATTCTATATTCCAATCAAAATTAAAATGCTTCAACGGTTTCTCTCTTTTTATTTGACAAGTGTGTATATAGTTTGACTGTACGTCTCCATTTTAGGCTGAAGTTTACATGATATATATTCAGCTGTAAAAGGAAACAAACAACAATCTTCAACTAAATACTTGTTTTTGTTTGTGCGCTTTTAACCTTAACCGCAGTTTGATGGCGAAACTGAAAACTGGCCCTAAAAAGTCTGGTTTCGATGAAGCCTCTCCTCTATCTGCAATGTGGAAACTGCTCCAATTTTGTCTGCCGAATGTTCCATGAAAATATAGTAAATCTGTCAAACAAAGCCTGAATTATCATTATTCTTGACAGGAGTTTGCCAAAACTGCCCAGAGTAATTTTCTGACGATTTATTTCAGAGAGTGTGAAATTCAACATGGATTCAAACATATGCTCTAAAATATTTCTGACCCTGTAAGTTGGACACTGTAATGAATCATCCTCATCTCTAAGGCACAGAAAATGTCGGCTTAAGCTTTAATGACGTTGTTTGTCAGTTACCAATAGTGTAATAATTGCTTCGGCAGAAAAGACTTTGTTAGGAACTTTGTGATTGTTTAATAAAAATGGTAAAATACGTTTATGTTACGTACATATATGTGAATATTTTGTCTTCTCCAGGTATTTCTAGTTCCCTGCTTTGTGTGGTGCTGTGTTCACTTGCTGTACTCCTCAGAAACGAGCTGTACCAGACACCTGTTGATGTTGTTGCAATGAAATGCTCAGTAAATGTTGTGGATTGTGTAATGTCTTATCAAAGGATTTAGTTTTTGAGTGGATGACATGATGCCGATAAAAGTCGCTATTTATTTTGCGGTTTGAGCCTTTATTTGATAAACGGCAGTCTGGAGATAGACAGATGTCCTGCAGGCTGGCAATCAAACCATGGGCTTTGCAGTTATCAGGTATGCGCCTTAACCATTTGACCACCGGCCTCTCGGCTCCTGAGTTTTAGTGAAGGAAATTTTAGATAAGGGCAGTTACATAAGAATGAACATTAACGGAGCTCTAAATGAAGTACAGCTGTACCTGTAAGATAAACCAGAGAGGAAAGGCTAAGCTAAGGTCAACTAGCTGAATCATTTGTCACTGCTCATATGTGATGATTTCAAGTAGCAGCCATCTTTTAGTGATTTATTCCTCACATGTGCTGTTAATTGTACCAGCAGCATGTGGCAAGAAATGTGGAGCCACCACCTTTAAAACGCCAGAGAAGCCTTTTATCCTCCACAGGCCTGTGAAAACTGATTGGATCAATTACGGCACCAGCAGTGAGTCATGGAAAAATGAGACGCTGGCTTTGTTTCCCCTCCTCTGGGTTGATGCTCCGCGCTTTAATCGCAGGCCATACATTTTTTAATAACAACAGAAACGTAGCAGGGGACAAATGAATGGACGCTCTGTTGTTACGCCACACGAACGAGATGCTGTCAAAACTCTTACCGTGTGCATAAGATGTAGCCAGTAAACAAAGACACAATTAAGCCTTATTGGATGCTGATAAAGGTTGAACATTCTTGTGGGACTTCAGAGCCTCTCTCCAGTGTTGTTATGCCTTGATGACTAACACTCAACCGTTCAACAAGAACAAGTAAATAAAAAGGTCACATGACGTTTTTACTGGGATGACTTCATTAACTTTTTCTGAAGAATATACTTTATTTAAGCCTCTCATTATGTTTGTGGCTGTGTAAAACACATTCGCAACTGAATTGCGTAATTGTAAATTCACAGCAGCAGACAAGCTGTTTGCATTTCAAGAGATGCACGAAATGTCTATGGCTCAATATCAAATATAAACTTGGCAGAAAAACAAAAGCAAAACCTAAAGGTCAGCATCCATGAGATAGAAAGCAGTGCAGGCTGTGATGTTCCCTGAGCTAAATAATATTAACATAACACAACCTGCCATCGTGAAGAATGATGCTGTATTAGTCAGTTTACTTTTTACACAAACGTAACCAGGTTGAACCGGTTCTTACAGGATCTTTTAGAGCAAAACAAAATTTTCAAGAAGATGTCCATGTGCCTTCAATCACAGGGGGCGACTTTCTCACGCAAAAATGAATCCAGTGCTCCCTGATGGTACAGATGTTGTACTTCATCCATCAGCGCTGCACTGGTCCTGCTCTTCCTTCTGTGGCTCTTCATAATAGCACTTCCAAAGGGGAAGGGAAGTTTATCCTTGTGGTGACTCATGCTCGGCATATTTTACATTCGCCAGATAATCTAGACCATATGGGTTGGATACAGAACTATCTTCACGGAGACCTTTACATTAGGTGATTGCAAATGATGCAGGAGAGAGGAATGTAAAGGAAAGTGCTGTGATGAGTGTGTGTAAACTAGCTATTAGGATGAAGATGGAAGATGTCTGCAGGACAAGTCTGCTGTATGTACTGTAGGAGATACGTTCCCACACCTTTGGCTGTGAAGGCTTTACTAACGTACCAACTACTATGACTAACTAAAGTGTCACTTTCTCATGCAGTTCTTCTCAACATTCCAACATAAAGCTCTGAAGTCCCTCGAGATCTGCACAGCGTCCAGATTCCTATCGTTCGCATACTTCTGTCAAATTACTATTCAACTCGTAAAGTATTTGAATGCACAGATGCCGCAGAGTTCCCACTGGTTGGGTTTACATAGCTGACATGTCAGAGGGTTTTTCTAATGGTAAGCAGCGCCCACGCAAAAGTGTTAAGGCGGTTAAGGCCTTCACACGAGATGCAAAAGTGATTTCTGGCAATGAAACACACCAGGAGAATGTGATCAGTGTGTCACAAATGAGAAATTCAGACATATTTGTCAAGATTAGACACTTCTACCACTCACTAAAGCTCACGTTGCCGTCTAAATCCGCTGTAGGTAATTATCTCAGTGACCAGTGAATGGGATTAATAGATATAAGTTACATTATAGAAAAAACATGTATCGTATGATAAAGAATTGTGTTGACTGAGCTCAAGCAGCAGTTATGTGAAATCTATTTATATATATATCTCATGTGGGCTTCATGGGTCCACAACAATGTGACTTCCTGACCCACTGCAGGCTCTCTGACGGAAAAACATCTAAAACACTTTGAAGTAAAGTAATGAAGGAAACCTCAGGAGAGGCAGTTTAGCCGTTTGACACAACAGTGTCTGTGGTTTGTCCACAGTTTCTCATTATTAAAGATCCATTAAGTAGTAAGAATGACTTCCAGAAACCACAAGATGCAAAACACAAACAGGGCAACTGATATGGCTTGACTTGGGAACATACTGTCAGTGATTTCACGCATGGATTTGAGTTTTACTACTTTGTGGTTCCACAGGGATTTGGAAACATTTGTGAAATCTGACTGTAAAGTGATGCCAGTTGTGGCAGATTTCGAAATATTAACTGTGTATTTTTGTATCCAGCACATCTAATAATAGTTACAAATATTTACAGAAACAACACAAAATAGTCTGATTAATTTCTCAAATCGTTATATAATATTTCTCTATGTACCGAAGAAGCTACTGTACCTGGAGAGGTGGTGAAACGTTTCTACCCAATAGAAGTCCATCTGCCATGACTCAACTCAAGTTAGGAAAGACTAATTTTCAGAGGTTAGAGTTAAGGTTAATGAGTTTTTTTAATTTTGTGAGGGTATTGTAATTATTTATGTACATGTATGATTGGAGACCTGTTTGTCCTGCTTCACCTGGTCTGACCTATTTTAAAATGGGCAAATAGAGCCGTCTCCTCTCTCTCTGCGTAATCCCAGCACCAGCAGATTGCTGTTATTTGCACAGGAAATACGCCTGTGAACAAATGCAAACAAGTTTGAATGTCCTCTTCCCTGCTACGTCACCAGATTATTTGGTTTGATTGTGTCACCTTCAGATGAATCTAACGCGGTTAAATGCTCTTGTTGCTTAAGTCTCTGGTTACAATATGTGCTTTTACAATTGTTGTGCGACAACACAGCCTGGAGTGCGTTTGTTTGACAGACTGGCTTATGTAACAGAGCGTAAAACAATAACATACATAGCTCTGCAATGTATGTTATTGTAACATGTAACACCATCTATGCACACAGACACGTTCACACAAGCAGTCATAAAAAAAGCTCCAGGTCATATCTGCCAAGGTGGGAATATGATTAATGGAGCCTCAGTTGGCTGATACACAAAGACAATGGAAAAAGAAACAGCCATGAATGGCATGAAGGGTAGACATGCTGACACAAGAAGCTGAGTCAAACTACACTTTACTCTCAGCTTTAATATGTTATGACTTAAACTAACCTAGAGACGCAGAAATAAACAGAGACTCACAATTATTATTCCACTGCCTCTTCCATCTTCTAGCTTCCCAGCTACCTGTCCTTGAACTGTCACAGTTAATGGCCTCCTGCAGCCAAATTGGAAAGAAGACGAGTGGTTAACTCAACGGGCACCATGAGATTTATATGTTTACGCTCATGGAAACTATTGCTGCATTGACTGTGATACTGTGTTTGCGTCAGGTTCAGTTTACTCTAATATAAACTAAATGACACTTTGTCTTTCTTCATCTTCATTCTTCACTGCTCTTTGGACAAGTTAAACTACTTTAGAATGGAAAGACAGTTATGAACTGATTCCATGGTGAGATCCCCTGAAGAACAATTATGTTTTTCATCCAAGGTCACCTTCTGTTTTGGTGGAGCTGTTTTTTCCAGCGTGGAAGTGTATTTGTAAAACTTGTGGATTAAAACCATTATAAAGTTCAAGTAGAAAACAGATGAATAGTTATTAATTCAGTATGTAATTTAGACTTCTTTTGTTGATTTATATATTAATTTTAATTTATAGAACCAAATCACAATATCAACAACAAATCTTTTTACTGCTTTAATTCTTAGGCCACATTGTTCTTTAATGGCTGCAGTATTTTTTAAGTTACGGTGAAAATGTCAATAAATTAAACAAAGGACAACAACTTCATGAAATAATAATGACAATTCCCCAACTGACCAAAGATAATTAGTTTTGTTTCTCTGAGTTGAAATCTTCAGCTACTTTTTGGCCCACGGAAAATGAAGGAACCCAATGTCCTCTGTGGGGCTGCGTGAATGTTGGAACGGCTTTCATCAACCCATCAGCTTAACGCATCAGTGTATTAGCAGAGCAGACGCTGTTCTAGATTACAGCTATTACACAGTGTTGTGGTGCTACTTACCCTCAAGCACTTGTTCACTTCTGTCTCTGACAGATTAGACGTTGAAGTTCAGCAGGAAAATAAGACATTTCTTCATCCCTGGAGGAAGGAACACTCATATTTTGTGTTTGTCTTGCTGTAATGTTTGGGAAACCTGATTTCCCAACAAAAGACAGAGGAGAGACGCTCGGTTTGTTTTCCTTTCCACTAAATTGTTCTTTAATGTCAAGTAGAATAGAAAGGTGCCTTTGATGAATGAAATTCCCTTCGGTTTTCAATATCTCACAGATATTACAATGGCCTCAGGTCATTCTCCCAGACTTACTGATCTTTATTAGGGGACTGGAGTTAGAGGGCCGACAGGCATTGGAGAGTGTCAATCTTTTTCATGTGTTGTGTGTGTAGATTGTCCTACAGTTCCCATCACACAAAGTAAACTAAAAGTTAAACTGCATGTGTAGCATGTGTTACAAGCAGGTGGTGACAAACCAGTAAAACCAGTTCAGCGAGGTGGGAAAGTCCCAGTGCGTGGTACAAGCTGTAGGAGTCCTGCTCTAGAACAGAGCCTGCTCCTTCAACAAATCGGTGGTGAGCACGTTCGACTCTTTCACCTGCGTTTGATCTCGTTGCTTCCTCGTCTATTTACTGTGCTCAACTCGGCTGAATTCTAAACACTGTAGGTACAGTATGACTCTACGTTGCTGTTTTCAATGTGATGAAAGTTAATTGTCTCTGAGCAACGGATTAGAGGTGTACAGGTAAAGCTGACAAGTTTACAGTTACTGGATTCATTCATGTTCACCTACACATTTTATGCCTTGTTACAGAGCTTTTATAGTCTCAATATCTGATTGCAATCACATCTGTCAGAATGACTGTTACATTTATCATTTTATGTCTGTTAAGTTGATTTCATTTTCGCTCTGAATGTAGCAGAATGTGCAGCAAAATTTCATCCCATTTTTTCTATAGATGATGGAGCCAGTGAATTCTCTTCAGGTAGCCGACGGTCAGTCACAGCCTGCTGCGTTCATGTCTCCTTCCCCTCATGTTCCTCCTACACTGAGAGGGGGTGAGTCTCACCATGTCTTCATTAGCTACAGCAGCACTGACTACCACTGGACCCACTCCCTCATCGACCAGCTGGAGTCCTGCGGCCTGCAGGTCTGCCACCACGAGCGTGACTTCACTCCCGGCCGCACCGTGTTGGAGAACATGTCTGAATGCATCCACTGCAGCCAGAAGGTGCTGCTGGTTCTCAGCCCAGAGTTTGTGAGGAGTCGCTGGTGTCTCCTGGAGGCCAACATGTCTCTGTTCAAAGACTGTCTGGAGAGGAAACCCATCGTCCCAGTGCTGCTGGAGCCTAACGTCTCAGTTCCTCTGCACCTCTGTCACCTCACGTACCTGGATGCCAGTGACCCTGACTTCAAGAATAAGCTGCTCAGAGTGCTCTGTGCCCCCAACGAGCAGCTGCAAGCATCCACTGTGGTGCCCTTCCAGCCTCCTTCTATCTACAACGGGATGGTCCTGCAGCCGCTGACTGCTGTCAACGATGAGGAGCTGAAAATGTGGGATTCAGGGCGGTTCGTTGACACGGAGGTGCCGGACCAGCTGCGTCTGGTCATTCAGGACCAAGAGAAGTACAAAGAGGCCGCGAGAATACTCAACAGTGTTTCTCAGAATATGTCTAAGGTGCCAGTCTGGTTTGCAGTACCAGTCAATCTTTTTGCATTAATAATATATTTTGCTATGATTGGGATTTGTATATATACAATAATGTCCTGTGTTCTGTATATACATGAGCACAGAACATATTTTTGGCTTTTGGTTGTCACTGTTTGTTGTATGTTCTTAGTTGTATTTACAACAATGTTACGGATAATAACGATGAAGGAGAGGCTTAACAAAGATGTTGTGAGGGAGCTGCAGAAAGCTGTGGGTCAGGCCAACACAATTCTCTCAGAGGAGAAGGTCTTAATGGGCTGTTCGTCCAATTCAAAGATCTACCTGGTGTATGTTTCCTTAAATGGTTGCAAACAGGCGTTCGCAGAATCATTTGGTGAGCAGGTTGTTGCTGAGCACATGTTTCAAAGAGCTCTGCTGTTCTTCTCGTCAGGTTACGCCCGCTGTCTCGCTAAAAGACACTTTCCTTTTTCCCCGCCCAGCTCCACTGGTCACCTGGAGGGACGGACTTGCTTCTGTCAGTATGTCTCCCACCAACTTAGCAGGGAAGAGTGGAAGTAGGAGTAAAATAATATCTAATAGTCTTAAACACCAAATACTGTGAATATCAGTTAAAGTTTCCATCTCAGATCAGTTTGTTCACTGGTCAATTCATCAAGTGAAAAACTATAACTCTGTGAAGGTACAACTCAAGCTAAAGCTGCTGCATTGCGTCGCATTAGTTTTACAGGTGTACCTAAGTGTCCACTAAGTGCATATTACAAGTTTAAAAGCATGACCAAAACTCGCAAGATTCCACTCAGTAGTGTGACAAAGCCGCAGCTCATTGGCTCACGGTGTCAGAGCAGAGAGGGGAGACGCTGGGACCTTTTGAGGAGAACGTCGGCGTTCAGGTCCCGGCCGTAGGACTCCAGCTTCAGGACGGAGCGCGCCCCTTTAACAAAGCTGGAAGTTACGCGGGCAGGGTGTTCAGTTTTTATTTCCTGCTTTTGCCCTCGTTCCTTTCCTTTTGTTTGGTCGAATGTGATCGCCGCTCACCGCTCTGAAATAAATAGGTATGAGTTTAAATTGCTGTTTACTGAACGTCTTTTCACTGTGTTGAGACTTTAACTGAATTGAACTAACTGCTTGCTAGTTTATTCAGCCAAATCTAAGAAGGTGTAAAAGCTGACATGTCTCAGTTATAGTTCATTTTCTGGACTTGTTCGTGTTCAGCTACACGTTTGTTTTGCTTTGTTCCAGATCTTTTGTGTCTATCTCCATTTGATTCGAATCGTGCTGTGCATCTGTGAGAATGATTTGGACTTTTAGCAGTTTATGTCTTGTCAATAGCTGATTTCACTGTCAGTGTGATTGTAGCAGCCTCAGGGAAAAATACATTACATAAAGTTGGCTAATTTGAGTATTTCTAATTATTGCATTTACATTTTACTTATCATTAGTCATAAAGTCACATTGTGACTTCAGGAACCCACAACAAAGTCCATCCATGGTTTCATTTTACTTCCTGACGTTTTGCTTAAATCGTGCTCACGCTTAATGTTTTTTCTTGATTAGTGTCACGATGATGTGATGCTTGAGCACATCAAAATATTCTTATTACCTTAAAATCTATATTATTTTTCGCTCTGCTTTAGTTTTCTATAGATGATGGAGCCAGTGAATTCTCTTCAGGTAGCCGACGGTCAGTCACAGCCTGCTGCGTTCATGTCTCCTTCCCCTCATGTTCCTCCCACACTGAGAGGGGGTGAGTCTCACCATGTCTTCATTAGCTACAGCAGCACTGACTACCACTGGACCCACTCCCTCATCGACCAGCTGGAGTCCTGCGGCCTGCAGGTCTGCCACCACGAGCGTGACTTCACTCCCGGCCGCACCGTGTTGGAGAACATGTCTGAATGCATCCACTGCAGCCAGAAGGTGCTGCTGGTTCTCAGCCCAGAGTTTGTGAGGAGTCGCTGGTGTCTCCTGGAGGCCAACATGTCTCTGTTCAAAGACTGTCTGGAGAGGAAACCCATCGTCCCAGTGCTGCTGGAGCCTAACGTCTCAGTTCCTCTCCACCTCTGTCACCTCACGTACCTGGATGCCAGTGACCCTGACTTCAAGAATAAGCTGCTCAGAGTGCTCTGTGCCCCCAACGAGCAGCTGCAAGCATCCACTGTGGTGCCCTTCCAGCCTCCTTCTATCTACAACGGGAAGGTCCTGCAGCCGCTGACTGCTGTCAACGATGAGGAGCTGAAAATGTGGGATTCAGGGCGGTTCGTTGACACGGAGGTGCCGGACCAGCTGCGTCTGGTCATTCAGGACCAAGAGAAGTACAAAGAGGCCGCGAGAATACTCAACAGTGTTTCTCAGAATGAAGTACGGCTGCGCCCACTCTGGCTTAGAGTGTTAATCATCATTACTGGTCTAATATTTACTGTACTCTGGGTAGTTTTTGTTAGTTTTTTTTTTACCATGATTACCGGAAATCCCTGGACAACGTATTTTTTAACCAATGTTATAAGTGGTGTGTATGTTTTTAGTTTATATTGTATTTCACTAGGGCTGGTTATTCAAATTTGTATCTGGTTCAAGGGCGATCACAAGTACATTGTGAGGGAGCTGCAGAAAGCTGTGGGTCAGGCCAACACAATTCTCTCAGAGGAGAAGGTCTTAATGGGCTGTTCGTCCAATTCAAAGATCTACCTGGTGTATGTTTCCTTAAATGGTTGCAAACAGGCGTTCGCAGAATCATTTGGTGAGCAGGTTGTTGCTGAGCACATGTTTCAAAGAGCTCTGCTGTTCTTCTCGTCAGGTTACGCCCGCTGTCTCGCTAAAAGACACTTTCCTTTTTCCCCGCCCAGCTCCACTGGTCACCTGGAGGGACAGACTTGCTTCTGTCAGTATGTCTCCCACCAACTTAGCAGGGAAGAGTGGAAATAGGAGTAAACTGTACGTGACTTTAGTAAACTGTTAACTACGCCTGTTTCAGATGTTGAGCTGTCTGTCACAAAAATAAAGATAGAAAAATGTTATTTGGTTAATGCTTTGAACACATTGAAAACATTTAGCCTAATATTATCGTAAGATTCTCTAAAGGCACCGCGCTCTTCAACATCACCTACATTAAACGTGTATTTTTTGTTTTTGTCCAGAAAAAAATTAATATGTGCACTAATAACAATTGTTTCTTTATTTAATGATTGAAACAGCTGAAAAGAAGTCTTTCAAAGTCAGACTGTTTATGTGCAAAGGTATCTCTGGTATCTCGGGTATATCAGCTATGCAAACCTTCACAGATGGATGAGGTGGTTGTGACATTTTCTTTTCCAGCAGAAAGAGAAATGAAACCAGCCTAGTGTGAATTTTTCATTTCGATTGCCAAAGAGCCGTTTAATGCTTCCTAACCACCAACCGCTGTTTTTCCACTCTCTGATTTCTAAGCACATCCAAGCCTTGCTTTGCTTGTTAATTGTTCGTAGGAAATGCTGTACGTTGTTCGTCATCTGTCAGTCTGACTGATATCCAACATTTCAGGTTGTGTTGTATGTAAAGTAAAAAATATGCATTCACCCTCATAATAAAAGTTTTTTTTTATGTGCGGATGCATAAATCTCAATATTCTGTGGAGTCATGTACCCCTTAAACCTGAGCGACACATTTTGTTGACCTTTTCCTTTATCAGAGCTTTACTCAGACTTGTTTGAGATGTGGGCACTGCCATGTACCACCAAAGGAGGATCAATATTTGGTGCCCTTTACGACATGCAGTAACAGGATTCAGGATATGAGACGGAGTCTTGACACTGTTGCCTGAGGAAACAAATCTTAACAAACAGTAAAAAGTCACTATGGGAATAGAAACAATGCCACAATTACCCCTCAGCTGAGTGAGGCCTGGTACAATTCACCCCGTACCCGGCGACAGGCGGACGTCTGCGCTTGTGCCTTGGCTTTCACAAGTTCCTCTTTCACAAAGGAAATGCTGAAAACCTCTGCTTCAGTAGGTGTGAAGTCACCTGCAGGGCAAGAGGAGAGTGGTTGACTTGCCTTCCACCGAAGCAGTTAAATCCTTTTCTTATGGGACTGCTTTCACTGTTTAAATGTTCAAAGCTCAGTGATTGCTGGTCAAACAGCGATAATCTAACGGTGTGGAATTTAGCTCCTTCTGATGTTACAACATTTTTTTATTAATTATATTATTAATTATGTTCATTCCTCCAGGTAAGGATGCTGTGAGGGAACGTCGTCCCCGCTTATTTGTCTCCTCCTGGTTTTCTAGCTTCTATTTGCATTCTAATCAATTATTCCAAAGACATCAGGCATTGAATGTATATTTGTAAATAATAAATGACAGATATGGATCGAGATGCACGCATAACAGTGTATGAATCAAATAAACACATTTTCAAAGACCAGAACCCTAAATGGAAAATCTAACTACGCTGAAACGACGATAATTTATGAATGAACTATGTGTGTCAATAAATGTCAGGAAAATGATTTTAAATCTCGATCTTGAGCCAGTAGCGCTTGTGTTACCAATAATTACTGGTCAGACAAGCAAAACTCTTCCCCTGGACTTTGAGGGTTTTGTTCATCTATCAGCAACCCGTCCTCAAATGATGTGTGTCTACCCTGTACAGCTGAAAAAAACATGAACGTTTACATTTTAAAAGGCAGAAGATTAGATTAGATTAGTCATGGTGTTGAAATACTGTGTTCATTTTTTACAAATCAGTTTTATTCTGCCATAATAAACAACCAAAAGAAATATTTGAGTCAAAAGTGTTAACAGTGACAGCAAAGCAGTTAAACAAACCTTGTTTATTTTATTTCAATCACAACACAGTGAATCAGCCTTTAGAAATACACACAGCGTCACACTTTACAGTCGCCGCTCAACATGTTGTTTGGGTCTGGAGTGTGAGGGCAGACGCGATAAGTGGCCTCCTGAGAAAACACGGCCTGTCAAATGTGACAGGAGAAGGAGCCACTTCATTTTATCTCCGCTGAATGGAGCTGCCTGGGTTGGTATGATAGTCAGAGGAGGAGATTAGTGCCCAGCGAGGCTATTCCTGAAGTTCACACTTTCCTTTCTGAATCCAAGGTTAGAAAAAAGCAGCTACGGTTGTGTGTAGACCATCAGAGCGTTCATGTGGTTTGCACACTAACATACAATACTTCTGTAATACAAGTCATACTGCAGTTTATACACGGAGGAAAACACTGACCTGCTCTGAGGTGTGATCAGACACAAGCTGACAAACCAACTCAGGCGCTGCCTAAAGACTGACGCTTATCAGCAGGCACTGGTGACTTCATGGATCCAATGCGTCAGTCAACGACGGGGACAGATGCCCATGATGGGGGACCGGTCTGGGCCACGACCTCAAGCGGCAGCCGCCAAGACACGTTTTCAGGCACCCAAATAAAAACAGGGATTTTAACCAGCCAAGCAGGTCAGTGTGACCCTCAGCGCATCCTGAAAACGTTTAGGATCGTTCAATAGTTGTAGGAGAAAGAAGTGTTTGAACTGAACTGAACTGATTTGCATAACATCACTTCTCTGGATTCCTTTTAATATTTCAATCGGTTAATTTTGACATGATTAGACATAATAAAAAGCAGCATGTGCTTCTTAAATGTCTCCATGGATTCATCTGCCGCCTCATCCTGCCTCTGAAGGATGCTTTAACGAGCTGCTGCCATTTAATTTTACAATGCCAACGAAGGGCTCTGGCTTTTTGCACGCTCTGAACCACTCGCAGCCCCTTATTACGTAAGATAGAGACAGTATATCAGTCTCTATGTGACTGCAAAGAATGTAAACTATTCAAGTTCCACCTTGTGTTTATTAGTACTTAATAAAATGTTGGTTTAAAAGAAGCTGAGTAAATGTCACAGAATCTCAGGTTTCACATAATGTTGTTATTTCATAGGTTTGTTATCGAACATGTAGGGGGAAAAAGCAGCTTCGTATAAAATCGTTAAACTAGATTAATTTCCTTTTACCGTCTTTTGATCCCATGAGATCAAGTCTTTGCACAGTCTCACAGAACAGTCTGTCTTTTAGCATGACGTGCACATCATACGCTTTTCATTATCATCTTTTGGGAATCTACAGGCACACAGTGTCAAGGGGCCAAATGGCTGCCATGGTTTACAAGCTGCGTTCGGCAGGATTTGTTCTGGCAAGAATTACTGCGGTGAGAGAGAGATTTTTCCAGCTCCCCTGGCCCTCACTCAGACGCCTGCTGATCGTGTTGATCTGCTGCAAATATGAAAGATACAATTTAGCGACCTGATGTGTAATCCATCGTTTCCATCATTAGCTGAGCCCTGACGTGTACAATAACAGAACAACACCAGAGCCTTGAAGTGAAGTTGTGTCCTCTTCAGGGTCTTCATCAGTTCACACTTTTCTGACTGTGACGTTATTCAGAGAAATGTAAAGTCTCGCTCCAGAAAACCCACATCACTCAAAAATGGAAAACACCTGTGACTGTATTGTATATGGTGTCCTTTCAGCTGTCAAAGCCCTTTAATTCGTACGACATCGTTTACAGGCCACAAAACTCACAAAAGCAAGAGGTCAGAGTTGTTGATGTGAACATGGCCCAAGTCTTATTATCCCACAATGCACTGCTTTTTTTTTTTACGTGGGGTGTGAAGAATAACCCTGCTACAATTCATTGGGACAGATCAAGACCAGGAGACAATCTAATCACTGGAAACATCGGGAAACCAGCGGGGGGTGTTGTAGACGTTCAAAACCACAAATCCTAAATCTGAAATGTGGTCACGAGCTCAGCCAGTGAATCAAAACACCTCATAAGGAAACTATATCGCCATGAAGGCCTCAAAGAGCACTAAAATCTAACTGCACCCAGCGCATAAAGAGAATTTATATTGTATTTATTATGATAATAAAGTCCTAAGAACATTATTAGTTCAGGGTTTAAACTCTTTAAAGTAACATAGCATAAACATTGTGTCAGCTGCCACCTTTATCCAGTCATCTCAGGTAATTGTAGGCTCACCTTTTCATACTTTAAGTACAATACTTTCTGTTTATGTTGACAATTCACAGTTAGCTCTCTGGCTCTCATATTATCAGGCCCCTTCATAAACTAAAACCCTTTAACTTTGCACAATGTTTTTTAATCCTGCCAAAGTAAAGATTTCAGTCTGGAACGTATGTCTGCCAGGAAGACTGTGGCCGCCTGGTCTCTTCTGGACTTGTTGTTTCAGAGAAGACAGTTTTGAAGGCTTTTCACTGTGGAGGAGCTCAACGTTCAAGAACAACTCTGCTCCTCACACAGTGAACAGAACCTCAGAAAGACGACGACCTGAAGCATGGTGCATGTCCCAGTTTGGCTGCGCCTTGTTCTGTCTCCAGATGTTGTGGTGCATGTTTAGTTTTAAATGTCTCATATAAAACCCTCAGTGCAGCCGTTTAATTAAAACGGAACTACGACGTCTCTGTGGATCATCCATCACCCCGTCTACACACTGTGTATGTGAATAGCATGTAGCATAACAGCGTGGGAGGCACGGGCCCATCTGTCTTCTCAGGATAATGATGCTGAGAATGTAAACAAATGCAGAGATGTTTAATAAAGCTCCATACAAATCTATTTTCGAGCATTAATTACGTCGGCTTAGAAAGCGAGACAGTTTAATGCAATTGTTATTCAGATGCTGATCCTCTCCCATCTTTACGAGACTGGACAAATAACACACGTGCCCATAGTAGCCAGGAACTCTGAGAGCATTTGACTCAGAAACAAACAAATATAGTGAGACGCAGGAAATAGAGAGAGAGAGAGATTCTTTGAATACACTACACAAGGCTGTAGTTCTGCTCCAGTCCGGTTGCCTCCTTGCCAAATTAACGCATGAGATCACAGCAAGGCCTTGATCCCCCCCAGAGGCTTGGACTTACTGGGAATGTGCTGATTCAGAGACACAGCGCTGAGAACATTGTTGTCTACTCTCCTGATAAATGCTAGGTTGCGTCGATGCCTCCAGTTTTCCCACACGCCACCACGTGCACACACTCGAACCGCGTCAGAATTTCCTCTCGCATCTGTCATCAGACAAATAACTTTCGCCCATTTAGCCCGTTCGCCCCAGTAGGTTTGCATATAAAAGGACTGTGACACAGCTGTTATCATTTAAATCTCCATCCCACTACAGGGGATTTGGACTTCATCCAGATGTGAAACTTTAAGGCAAACTAAAATGATATCTTCTTTTTTTACTTGCAGCCCACACATCGGTATCCCACCAGGGCAGAAACTGGACAGGAGGGACACGAGCAAAGGTGTGATGGTTTTAGTTCAGAGACATCTGGAAAAAGTTGTTGAGCCCTCATGGGATTGCAGGTATTTTTATTCATTCCTAGGCTCGAAGGTATTTGGACAATCTGATGTAAACATATATCTGAGATGCTAATCCTGTGAACCCATGGACAGCAGACGCTGGAGGTCTCCCCATGGTGATGCTGCAGCGGTCTTCACTTCCTGATTATCTTTGGGGTGTTTTGCTGAAGGCAAGTGAAATGAATGCCCAGCTGGATCCAGGTCAAGCACATCATTAAAATGCCATTTAATGTGTGTACGCCTGGGACAGACTCTGGAGAGACTTTCTCTTGACAGCTGATGTAGTCAAAGAGTCTTTCCATCTGATATTTAATGTGAGCAAACCTACTGTAATATTTATAGGCCGAGTGGAGGCTCTATATGGGTCCCCTTCTAGTGTTAGAGGTGCCAACAAGGGTGCACCTGAACGTGACACACTAACATGCAGAGTTACGCTCCTGTCGATACAAGGAAACACTTAATAAAGTGCCTCTGGTCTCCTCATGGGAAAAACTGGGCCAAAGCTTTGGTATAAGGCAGGAAATAGATTATGAAGGGGCCTCCCAGTGTTTCTGGAGGCACAATGTCTACAGGAGAGCTGGAAAACATGCTGCACAGAGGGCACCCAAGTGTGACACTTTAGCCTGTGTGAGTTTTAATAATTATTTCAAACGCGAGACAGAATCCAACGTCAGTGACCAGAACAGCTGCTCATTAGCACACATCAGCGCCTCAGTGAGATCGTAGAACCTACGAGGTTCAGCCTGGCACCGTTTGTTTGAACGAAACCTTCCATGTTTTATTTTTCTGTGGACAGAGAAACGACTTCATATCAAAATAAAAGCCGTACCATTCACAATAATTTGAAAAGACCTGTTGAAAGGTTCCCATTTCGCCACATTCACATCCAGGCAGGTTAGATGTTGAGAGAGCATGAAAGACTTTCTTTACCTTGTTATGATAACACAATTACGATGAATCTGCTTTCACCTAAAGCACCATCATAATAAAACGACCTGCGTGGAATTATTTTAGAAAGAAGCCATCACATCTCTATCAGAGCGTTTTCTACAGGATGTGAGTGAAGCCATACAACAGTTGTGGACGCTCACGCTTACTATTGATGTCACTGATGAGGTCAGATGTGCAGCCTTAGTGTCTTAGGTTGACGAGCTATCATATCCGTGTTTGTGATGGCCTGGACCACTTCTCGTCCACCTCTCATTTCAACGTGAAACCTTACACGTTTATGGGGTTGTAAAGACTTTCCAAAACCAGAGAGACTCTTATGAAGCTCTTACTGAGCTACACAGAGGACTCTTATACTTGGTTGCAGGGATTTGTTGAAGGGCTGGTTGTGGTTTAATTCAAAAGCCTCTTGCCACAGAGTTGGAGGCTGGACTAACTGGACTAATGTACTGACTCCTTTAAACACAACCATGAAAACCGCCCCAGACACAAAGTACGTACACAGGGTTTTTACCATGCGATGTAATTTAACCGCACAGATTCTACCCATTGAAATTTCATTAAATGCACTTCTGTTTATCCTAGCTGTTATTATAGTGCGTACATATAACAGGCGTAGCTAATCAGCGTTTCTTTTCATACAGCCTGTCCTATATAACCTTTTTAAAAGCCTCACTGTCATTTTCAGTGTTTCGTTATTTGATTCACTCTCTGTAAGTCCAGAAATATAGAAATAAATATGATTCACCGTACAGTCAGTTTTAAAAAGAAAGCTGTGCTGTTATAAAAGTGACATAGCGTCAGTGAAATCATTTTTGCCTGTAATCATGTTGTATTTGGTTGTTTGTTAGTTTATGGGCGTGAGGGGTTTTTCGGTCACTGCTGTCTCTCTATGTCAGACCTGTGAGGAAAATGTCTTCTTATAAAATCTGTTGCACCAAAATATTCATTATCTCATCTGCGTGAGTCCAGGTTGCATAACGATGAAATGATGTGTACCAAGCGCAGATTTTATAAGCCTGGATACTGTTTACTGAAGCTCTGATTTATCGCTGGCCTCAAGGCAAAGGAGAACAAGCAAACCCACATAGAAACTTACATAACACGGATGGATGGACGTTAGGTGACCTCTGCAGAGGTTTCCCTTATTGTTACAACGTCAACGTTTTGTTTGTTTCAGTCCTTCTAGAGAACAAATATGTGGTTTTAAAAATCTTAAAGGAGTCATATGTTATATATTTTGACTAAAGTGTGTAACAATGATGCTCTTACATTCACTAAGTTTTAAATTTAAAGTGAAAGAAAGACATTGTGTGAAGGTAAAAACTCCCTCACACGTTTCTTCATCTTCTTGGATAAATAAACTCTTCCCGAGAGTTTGAGCAGCTCGGTGTGTGACTGAAACATCACGGAAATGAGTCAGACTGTCTGCTCTGGCTACCGGAGACACAACACATTCCCATGATTCCCAGGCCCGGACACACAGGCGGCAGTCGAGTGCGGTGAACAGAATCTTCAAAAACAGGAGATGACAATAAGTTGGTTCAGTCCAGCGTGAAGGGAGACAACTGTATTAGAATCCATGTAGCCCCAGGATAAGAAGACTCTGGAAGAGAGCGAGGGGGTGGAAATCCAACACATAACAAGCGACTCCTCTGGGAGCAGGAGGGTTAATTACTCAACAAAAGCTCAAGGCATCAGAATTTTCACTCTCTGTGGTTTTGATTAGCAGAGACAGACACAGAGATAATTGAGGAAACATCATTACACTACTGAGTCGATTCAACCACCCAGCGGAAAGGTTTCAGGAAGAGACAGATCCAGTTTGCGCCACTGATGCCGTCGAGAATGAAAATAAGTCAATCCAGAGGCTGCATTTGGTGTGAACACGGTCAACTTTAATCATCCTAACTATCAGCACATGGATGAGAAAAACAGAACAGCCGTAACCATGTGCTTTCACAGAGGAAACGATAATGAGCAGCAAGATGAAGCCTCTCTCAACAAAATAAAAAAACAGACTTAGTGACACAAAGTAGCTGAGATACATGCTATTTCCATTGAGTGTGTATGAAGCATTCGAGCTTCTAGAAAGAATATATAGAGGTGAAACATGGCATGACAGGTGTAGAATGAAGTCAAGGGAAACGGCCTGAAGCTGAATCAGCTGACAAATGTCCAGCAGGTTTTCAGGTGGTAAAGGCAACGAGTGGGTTAGAGACACTTAGCGGCGAGACGAGGAACTGACAGGTGGGAGGTAAACAGGCTGGACGCGATGCAGAAGTCTAGTTTCAGATTTTATGAATGGAGCGTCGTTTATACACGGACGCAATAAATATGGACGCAGTGACGACTGATCTCAGGTCGAGTGGTTCTTATTTAGAAGAGGACATGAAGGGTTAGTGGAGCATTTCCTCAAGAAATCTCTTCAAATAGACATTTATGGTGTTAAAGTAAAATACGTTTCATGCCAGACAAAATACACATTACACATATGAATGTCTTATAACGTATTTCACGCCACATGCTGCGCTGGAATTCAGCAGTTGCGCTTAGTGTGACGCAATGTTGTCGCCGTTTCGTGGCCACGGGTCCCGCTGTGAGTGGGAAGCTGCTGAACTTCGTGGGGAAGGGCTTGACTGCACACTGTAAAAACGTGGGCAAATGAACTGGACAAGCCACATCAACTGATAAAAATAAATACAGACGAAGACTATCGCAGAACATGCTTCAATTTCAAAGTAATCTGCGCTGAAATATAGAAAATGTAATGATATTATTCTTTGGTTGGTTAAATATTTGTGTCGCGTGTCTTGTTTAAATTAGGTCTAGTGATAAACTTTTTTTCTTCTGATGGATTCCACATCAAATGCTTTGTTCATTGGTGGATGATTTTTTGCAGTGTACGCGCTTTACGCGCGTGTTGTCGGGAACTTGATTCGAGTTTAAAACCCCCTCGACGGCAGCCACGCGTCAGAGACTGACGGCTTCTCCCTGTGAGCGTCAGGTGGCTCCACATACGGACTACAGAGGCTCTTCCCAGCGCCTCTGGCACTGCGTCTGCGAGGGCGCACACAGGGGCAGTGCCATGCACACTCCCGATTACGCGCTGCTGCGGACCGAAGAGAACATGTCTCTGGGTTTCGGTCCCACTAATGAACCGATGATGGGGGCGCCTCACAACAACACGGGCCAACCGAACCGTTCCGATCCGTTTGCGAGAAACGAAGAGGTGGCCCAAATCGAGATCATGGTCCTGAGCATCACCTTCGTGGTCGCTGTGATTGGAAACGTGAGCGTCCTGCTGGCGATGCACAACACCAAGAAGAAGATGTCGCGGATGCACCTTTTCATCAAACACCTCAGCCTGGCTGACCTGGTGGTCGCCTTCTTCCAGGTGCTGCCACAGCTGTGCTGGGAGATCACCTTTCGCTTCTACGGCCCAGACTTCCTTTGCAGGATAGTCAAACACCTCCAGGTGATGGGAATGTTTGCGTCCACGTACATGATGGTGATGATGACCGTGGACCGTTACATCGCCATCTGCCACCCTCTGAAGACGCTCCAGCAGCCCACTCAGCGCTCCTACTACATGATCATCTCCACGTGGACGTGCAGCCTGGCGCTCAGCACTCCGCAGTACCTGATCTTCTCCCTGAGCGAGATCCAGAACGGCTCGGACGTGTACGACTGCTGGGCGCACTTCATCGAGCCGTGGGGCGTCAAAGCCTACATCACCTGGATAACCGTGGGCATCTTCCTCGTGCCCGTGGTCATCCTCATGATGTGCTACGGCTTCATCTGCCACAGCATATGGAAAAACATCCAATACAAGAAAAGGAAAACGATATCTGGTGGTCCAGGCAAGAGCGGGCTCATTGGGAAGGTTTCAGTCAGCAGCGTCACTACTATATCCAGGGCCAAGCTGAGGACCGTCAAAATGACTTTTGTAATAGTTTTGGCGTACATTGTTTGCTGGGCGCCGTTTTTCACCGTCCAGATGTTGTCTGTGTGGGATGAAAACTTCCAGTGGGCTGGTGAGTGCTAAAGAAAATGAACTAGCATTAATCATTATGTAATGAAAATAATGAAATGGAAATTAAAACACCTGCAGCAGGCCCCAGGTTTGATTTCAGAGCCTACAAGTTGTTATGGTGGATGTCTGGGAAAAAGGCCAGTTACATCAGTTTCTATTGAACCCGAGTTCATTCTCAACTGATGATTCTGTTGTGTCAGAGCAGTGAAATTAAGCTAGTTGGGCTCCAGGTTTCATTTTGTTAAGTGAAGACGTGACACTTGGGAATTTCACTCTTTAAAAAGTTCATTTGTGGTGAAACGACGACTCTCTGGGTATCACAACTTACACAAAACCAAAACAATTTAAGTTTCATCTCCTTGAAAAATTGGCGTAATGAAACAAATCAAATTAGTTCTTGTTGAGCAGGTGACTAATATCGAGAAAATGTATCTTGATTTGACTTCTTGTTAGCATTAAAAACAGTTCAGACTCAACGCTTTGAACTTGTGCATTTGGCAAATTGTCCCTTCATTAAAGCAAAACAAATCCTACATTTCAGCACCAGATGATTTTACTCTGACAGGAAGCTTAGCCTGAACCAAATGTTTTGCACATTAATCATTCCTTCCCTTTTTCCTCTCGCTGTTCTCCAGATTCTGAGAACACAGCAGTGACTCTGTCTGCACTCCTTGCCAGTCTCAACAGCTGCTGTAACCCGTGGATATACATGATCTTCAGCGGCCACCTCCTACAGGATTTTGTGCACTGTTTCACCTTCTGCCACAAAACCAAGCCCGACTTCAAGAAAGAGGACTCAGACAGCAGCCTCCGCAAAACAACGCTGCTGAGTAAGATGACGAACCGCAGCCCGACAGGCAGCACGGGCCGCTGGAGAGAGCTGGACAATTCTCCCAAGGCCTCCATTCAGGCCGAGTAAAATAATTCAGCCAATGTGAACTGAGGTACAAACAAGACAAACTCATCGTAACCGTCAGTAACTGGTGTCCCTCAAATCAGATGAGGACATTGTGTTCTTCTGTGCACGTGCGTCATCTTTTTTTCAAGTAACCTCTGCAAAACATAAAAACCGTGTTGAAGGAGGAGCAACGGCAACGTTAGCACATGTTACGTCTCGTTACACACAGTCCTCATGTCATGAACTCAGTTTGCTGTACTTGAATATTTTGCACACTCGCATTGGGAAACAGAGATTTTTTTTTTCTTTTTCGTTTTGCATCATGATTTTTTTTTTGTGTTTTCGTTAAAGCACTTTCCAGGAATACTTATGGGGGGCGCGTCTCTCTTAGAGTGTTTACGCAGACAAAGCACACAAGCAGCCAGGAGGTGTGTGTGGATGAAAATAACTTCCAGACCAAACGTCTCCAAGTAACTGTGTCAGTCACCTCATTCCTTTTCCCCCATCAGAACCAGAATTTAGTGGATTACATGGAAAACCGGCCTTTTACAAAAAAGCGGAGCAACATTTATGCGACTGCTCCTTTATGTGCGTTGCTAAATAACGTCTCATCTCTGCTCAACTGAAGCAGCTGGGACGTCACCTGAACACACACACATGCAGATGCAGATCAACCTGTAGCTTTCACCGAACGTTGGGTAGAAGCTCACACATTCCACGCACTTCCTCCTTCCTTCCATCCTCTAGAGGAGGAGGGGGCAGGAGGTCTTTGATTTGGCTGCATTGCACCGAAGGCTAAAAAAATCCCTGCACATCAACAGGCTGCTCAACACTGTAATGTTTGTAAGATCACATTGAAACGTGTCAAGACAACGATATAATGGTTTTGTACAGAAGATGCCCTTAAACAGGAGTAATATAAATGTATGTGTGTGTCTGTCATGTCTTGTGTACTTTGGAAAGAATCTAAGTATCCTGTAAATATATGTGTATATACAAACTGTACCTTAATGGTGTCATAAACGCTACGTTGGCTTTGTTTCCTCTGTTCACGTCAATGATTACTTGATCGTTTGAGTTTACTGTGCGACGCCAGCCCAGAGTCTGACTCTGCCGCCTGGACAATAACTTAACACACCCTGCAGAAGAATTTATTTTTCATAGTGAACTTGTGAATGTGCTCCTGGATAAAATGACAATGACATTGTCACTACACGTAGTGGTGGGGGTGTTACTTTAAGACAAAGCCAGGCGTCCAGTCTTTCAGTGGAGCTTTGATAACCAGCTGCCGACTATGGCGTCATATTTTCCATACAGATATGAGACTGGCATCAATTTTTTCATCGAACAAATTCTTTTTCCTGAGCCAGTTTTTAACGCCAACAACTTGTTACCACTCCCATTAAACTCTGCTATGAATAGTGATCGTAGCCAAAGTAAAACTGCAGTAGTTCAGCAGAAAGTACATCATCAATACGTGTTATTCTCATCCAGCCTCTAGTGACGTGGTAATTAGGCCTGGAACACAAGCTGCAAGTGGTGATGTGTATAAAGAGCAGCAAAGCCTGTGTAGGCTTCCAGAAATAGCTCCCCTGCCGTGACAGACATAGCACAGTTACGTTTATTAAGCTGTGGTTTGATCATGTTCGTGCACACAAAACAACTCGGTTAGGTCGTAATACGTTTGCACAGAAAACGTGTCAAAGTAATATAGGCATTCAAGGTTTCCCCACATCTCCATTAGTCAACTTACCTCTGGTCGTGAAAAACTAGGATATAGGAGGTTCTGTGGGAAATTAGGCTGCAGTGAAGTGGGAGCCCACAGCGGAACCTGCCTATCGCCCAAAGACAGCTGGGACTGACTAACACGCTGCCCTACGCAAATCTGATTGACATTTTAAAAGGTCAACATTTCTAGGAGTCCTTGAAAGGATGAGCTATCGTGATCTGGACAAAGATCAGTCAGAGTCAGACTCAACAAATACTTGACAAAGCAGCAACTGAATCACGCTGTAGTGTTTGAAACTGCTGGAGAACAGGAAGATCTCATTAGTAAGGACATTAATAAGATTTGTTTCATAAATGAGGCGTTTTTACTTACTTACTTTCTGTAATTTACAGCTTTGTCAATGGTGACTGTACGTTGGCTATTTTTAAAATTTGGGATTGACACTGGAGAAAGATATAAAATCAATTATAAAATCAATTTCTCTATAAAGTCTGCAAGTCAATCTGAGCTGCTAGTCTGACGAATTAAGCGAGGAAGACGAATGAGTCTGATGAATAATGCAGTCATCTGTCAAAAAGACAAATGATGGGGCTAAACAAAGAGGCAGGAAAGAGGAGCCGTGAGCTACATACAGTCACAACACGGCCGCTGGTCCCTGCCGCACACATGAACACATACAACCTCAAGGAGTCGTTTTTGGCAGAAAGAAAGTCAGAGGTCAAAGCAAACAACTTCATCCCATGGATGAGTTTGTCTAATGGTCCTCAATCCACGAAGAGAAAAACATCTCGACCGCAGCCAAGGAGATCCACGCTTCCTTTCTCAGTGAGTAAACAGCTTCCACCAGCTTTTCCTGACAGGAAACAAGTCCTGTTTTCTGGAACTTTCTGGACAATTGCGTCCACAGCTGGTTTCCCTCCACCTGACACCGTGGCCTTTCCTCAGCCCAGACTGTTGGCAGGCAAGTGTAAACGAAACAACACAAATGAGTGAGACAAGTGTTTACTAAGCCATCATCAGGCAGCAATGAGGATTGTTAACAGATGGAGATGTGCATATGTGTTAGTTAGCTATTCCTTAGGGGACGCAGGAAGTTCTTGGATGAGACACGACTTCCATTGCATCTTACCGTGTCTGCAGCCATACCGTACCTAAGGCATCCCTCTTCCTGTTTCATTGTTCTCCTTTCACCGTGCTTGAAGGAACATACATCTCTCTTTTGTATATTCCCTGAAGGTCGTTCAAGTTCACGCAAACAGGCGGATCCGATCGTGCTGGAAGACACAACCTGGACCCGATCAAACGTTGTTGTCCAGGAGTTGTCACATCCTGCGGAGTAAACAATCAGAGTAGAAGAAAGAACGAGCTCAGCAATTACCACGAAAACAAGCAACAATCACTGCAGCAATGAGAAAACAGAACGTTTGTTATTATGCAACGAGTAGCTGCTATAAAGCAAACTGGATTTGCACAATGTTCTCAAAGAGGTTCTGGCTCTAATAACAATAAAGTTGAATTGAAATGTTTAATGCATTTGATTCAGCTCCTTAACGCCTTAACGTTTGTCATCGGTCCTGCTTTTCCTGCCTCTTGTCCAGGCATCACAGCCGTCACTGAACAGCACCTACTGACACAGACTAGTTGCTCAGCTGAAGCACATTGATGCCAATTGTGCTGATCTCTGTCACCACCATCAGGACAAACTTGGAACAGAAGGTCTAAGAACAGAACATCTAAGAAGGTGGAAAAGTGTTTCACACTGTCTGATAACAAACGACGTCAGGCAGTTTGAATACAAATCACAACGTGTAGACACCTGTCTGCAAACAAACAATCACGTTTTCCTGCTTATGTAAAGCTTTTAGCATGACAGATTAAAGTCTCAAAGTTTATTCATCGCATTGGACGTGTGCAACACAATGGACAGTTTTCCTGAAACTTTCTAGCACACATACGCCTTCCCCAGAGTATCTTAAAACGTTAACCCTTACACATAGTTGTGGTTATATTTAGTTCTTTATCCTGGATGTGCCGGTGCTTTTTGATTGAAACGAATCCATTTCCTTTCTCACTGGACAAGCTCGTGTTTACAGTGGTGAACTTTCTCCTTTTCTGCTGCCTTTGGCCCAAACATCCTGCTGTGAGTCGCGTGTGTTATTGCAAAAATACGAGGGAAACAACTCTGTAGTAGAAGAAACAAGATTGCAAGAGAAGATAACAACAACAACAACAATAATATTAATAATTTTATTTAATTAGATTACCTATGTTTATATACCAGACTGCATAAAGTATCCCACGAAAATGCAAACTAACCTTCAGTATATTGTCTGGATGCTGAAATATCTCATAAAAACATCAGTGACTTTCCATAAAGACAATGATTGTCTTATATTTGGCATATGGTGTTTTCACAAAGTCAACTAGTGCGATTAGAATTGGACACAATCAGGGGAAACACAGCAGTTTCATAACCGTATAACAAAAGATCTGCTCATAGAAGCAATATAAATTAAATAGCAGGAAGAAACAACACTGCTTTACCAGAACAATAGCACAGCGTGCGTCTAACTCCTGTTCCAGAGGAAGACCGTACCTTGTACAAGAGGAAGATACTGTGTACTGAGAAGTAAACGAGGCTGTAACACACTTAGCTTCCCTCATCGTCCCTGGGCCTCCTATAAATCCCACGTGTACAGTCTGATGCCGACATCAGTCTGGTGATGGTCCATGATACAGCAACAGATTACACTGTCTTCAGGTGTTTATATTTATACGTTTAACACCACATGCATCTGTACACGCACCCACAGTCAGTTCTCAGTAAGATGGTGACATCTTCTGGTCAGAGATTAAAATAACAGACTAGGGGAGATGTTGGTTTACTGAAATACATAAAAACGCTAAGATGGTTATTTTCTATGTGCTCTGTGTCTCTATGTATTAGAATCACTACTTCTAAATCTAAGATACAGATGTAAGGAAGTGGACTTTTGTCAGCGTTGGATTACTTCTGCAGGAAGACTTACAACTGGTTTTACTTCAGCCTGACACAACATTTACAGTATCGTGAGATTGATGACAGAGATTGAAGTTAACTATGTACGGCTGGAGCGCACGGTCCTGCTGAAACGTAGCCAAACCTTACCTCAAAGGTTTGCACTGAATTCTCATAGTTGCCTTAAATGGCTTCACACCCACAACACTCAGCCACAGGGCTTTCACACCTTTAGCCACAGCCCAGAGAAACAAAAGCAGCAACAGCGAGAGGTCAAAGACATAAGCACCACTTGGTTCATGAAGCTTTCAAATCAAACCAGAGACTGGTCGTTTTTTAATATTGCTCCTACTGCATGTTGTAATTATTATCTGCTATAATAATGAGAATTAGTACTGTATGTATATAGAACGTCTGTGTTTTACAGAACAGGTCCAGGATCAGTGTGCTGGTTCATGTTTGATCTGGGTGGAGGCAGACTATCTAACTATCTATTTTATAGCTCACACACTTTCTTCCTGGTGTAATTAGGTCACTAGAGCTCATTAATTATTGATGATGCACAGTCTGCCAACCTGGAGTTTCCTCACTTTCGCTGGAGACGCTACGCTCAACTTACTCACCGACAGGAAGCAGGAAGTGGTCGCGCACAAAGGAGGAGCCAGAAAGTCGATCCAATTATCGAAGCGCTACAGGCGACCGCGACCATTCTGCCCTGAGGGCAAAGGTTATTTTCCATTTTATCAACATACGGAACGAGAATTATGGGTGGACCAATTTTAAGAAAAAGTGTCTCATCAGACAAAAGCTAATGGATGAAATCCTGAGGGCTCACCCTCCAAATCTGAAGGCCGTCATTCAAAACAAGGGGCAAACTCGAGACTATTTTTCCTCTTGTTTAGCTAGAATACAGCGAAACAGTAAACCTGAACAGACTTGACTTCAGACTTAAACATATCTGTAATATTGAATTGACCGAGGGCATGTGACTTAATATAGGATTTACTGTAGCAAAGAACATAGATCATGAAATGAGCTGAATGCTAAGCCTTGCAAACAGGATCATAAACAAAACGAGTCACCGGCCAACTCTCAGCAGACTCAGAACTGGAGGAGCAGACTGTTCAAACATTAACATTAGAGTCCAGTGGCCTTCTGAACTCAGCTGATTCAAATCGATTCCCAGGCAAAGCTAAGACTTCTGACATCACATGTAGGATGTTATTTAAAAGTCACTCTCAGACTTGTGACTCGAACCTTTCAACACAGCCGGTCCATGAATAACAAGACGCCTGATTTGAGGTTTGGCTGGTCCTCCCACTGTGGTCTCGTCTAACATCTCGTTCTGTGAGGTTTACTTCTCTAAACACTGCGACTGTGCGTTTGTGTTGTCTAGACAGACATGCTGATGGGCTGACCGGACGCCCAGCTCATCATATTTTAACCGAGCCAGGACAGAATAAAACCGAAACTAGGCTATAAATCGGTGGGAAGACAGAGGAGCAGAGAGTGACATGTGATATTCCACAGGCTGCCGCATTTCCTCCGGTGCCTCTGCTTTTAACTGAATTGCTTCTTGTGTATCGTGTATGAATAAGAGTTTCTTACAAAGGTGGTTTTATTTACTCGATTTCACAGTCAATATGAAACAAGCTAAACATGTCCTGCTTTTATTTTCACTTCACATTTGCTTCATCAATATTTTGTATTAGTGAGCTTGACACGTTATTTTTGGAGAACCGTTCTTTATACAGAGGCCATAACGCGCCTCCAGTCAGGCTCCACGCAATCCTGCGGGTTGATCTCAGCTCTCCTCTAGTCAGGGAGCCTGCTGTGCACAAATCAGTAAGACATCTGGCCGAAGGTCAGAGTGATCAAGGCGAGGGAGCCTCGGAAAAAGCCCAGTTATACTCATTTTGAGCTTTGTTTTCAACCTTTGTTCTATTTTGCAGCAGTGGCTGGAACATGGCTGGAACATGGCTGCAGCCAGTGCGTTGCTCCTTCGTGCAGGACTCCTCGTTCCGGGATTACGCACCTTTGACCGGTTAGCACTAAGCTGCTGGCTCAGATGCCAGAGCGACCAAATCCACCAGCAGCAGCCGGTTTGTCACATGACCGCCGTGCAGCACTGCGCGCCTGTGTTTCTCTGGCTTTATTTCCGCGTTCACCGACGGAGAGCTGAGCTGAGCCGAGCTGAGCTGAGCTGAGCTGAATGAGTTTACAGCACCGCTGCGTGTCTCCCGTTCACGCCCCGTATCTGCGTCGCCGTACGGGCATTTGTCGGGCGGGGGGGGAGAGAATCACGCAATCGTTTCGCCTGGACCCACGAGGATCATGCTCACGAGGGTGAAGACGGCGGTGGCCAGTTTAATGGGGGGTATGATGGCCGGTGGCTCCAACGGAGACCATCCCGGCGGCGCGGACCTGCCGCTCAGATTCCCGTACAGCAGACCGGAGTTCCTGGGTCTGTCGCCGGACGAGGTGGAGTGCTCGGCGGATCACATTGCGAGGCCGATCCTCATAGTGAAGGAGACGAAGCGGCTGCCGTGGTCAACCGGCTACGCAGAGTGAGTAACCTGTGTGCGTCCATCTTTTCTTGCGCGGCGCACAGCATCCTTTGGAAGTGAGCGCGTCCCGCCCGGAGCGCCGAGATCCGCCACCGCGGCCTCTCAGTAGATCCCTGCGTTACAGCACGAAGCCCGGTTTCAAGTGATGTTACCGCCACCAATCAGGTCAGGTCGCTGAAATCCAGCTTCTGTCGCCGTAAGATTTACTGCTGGGATGGTGCTTAGGCGCAATAAGCTCACTAGCGGCGCACACTCTGCAACATACAAAGTCGTATTTTCACATGACATAAACAGTCAAGTTTTCTTGCTTTGAACGTGTTAAATAGCAACATTTGGATTCATTTGTGACCATGTATGAAACAATGGTCACACGGTTTCACCAATATTCTTTCCTGTATTTGTCATTGTCTTCTTAACTGAGCTGTAACCAGACCTTAGATCTTCTGCTGTATTATTGATATTAGGCTGATGTACAGGATCCATTTGGCTCCAACCTCTCCTCCGTCTTTTAAATGGACGTATTGTAAACAGCGTGACTCATGATAAGCCCAGTTGTTACTTTGCTGGTCTGGCCTGTTATTGTGGCGGCGCATGAGTAAACCATCGAGGACATATTCAGAATTCCAGCGTCAACAAACATGAAAGGGAAGTATGGAATATGTATTTGCATGCAGGTAGGGGCAGCATGCAAAATGCTGCACACACACAAACAAACACACCACTTTCCTTTTCAGTACACTTAGTTTACAGTAACCTTGAGAGCACAGGTGCACAATCTGTTCTACTCGTGCGGCCCCACTCAAGGAATCAGGGAGGCCTGGTGGTTAATGAGGCGGACTCGTAACTGCGGAGGTCACAGTTGAGTCCTTGAGGCGGTTCAAACTCCACAGCAGCTCAGTCCTCTGAATTCGTTAGCTTCACAGACACGGGTTAGTTTGTCAGTTTGTTATCTTCATTCCGTTTATTGATTATCATCACAACGGGCCCATTTCCTATCGATGCTAGAAAGTGCAGGAACTCCCTCCGCCCCTTGGCTTCTAATGCCTCAGCTTCAGCCAACCTGCCCTGAACCCAGTCGAGGCAGAAACGCGTCGTCTTGGCTGCCTGCTGGCACGATTTTGTGTCAACACAGCTGACCCGTCCAGTCTCCCTCCCTCAGGCAGAATCTATGGTTTCCAAGAAAGTAACATGTATTTATTGCTGTCATTTCCCATTCCCATAACCGCTTCAGGGTTGCTGCACCAAAGGGACCATCAGAGCAGCAAAAGTTGAGAATTTGGGGCTTGATCTAATAACCGACAATCTGACTTTTGCTAAAAATAGACTAGATTGAAGAAATTCCAACATGCAGGCTCTTCTGTGCTAATGTGCCACGAACATTGTTCCCTAAACGGAATAGAATCAGTGATGCATCTATTTTGAAACCAGCGCTTACTTGTGTTCAAAAGTGGGTTGCGTGATTCTGAATGCATGCGTGACACACTGTGTTTAAACCCAACGCGCAATTCTACAGGATCAGTTGCAGCCCCAGTCGAGAGAAGCGAGTCTGCTGCCAGGGGTGTTTGTGTGTGTAGGTGGGTGTGCCAGCTCGCTTTAACATCAGCCAGGATTCAGACATATTGGGGATTTGTCGGCATCTGGCCGACCAGCAGGCTTTGTTGTTGTGAAGTCTTTCTGCCAGCAATAAAAACCTGATCCCAAATCAGATGCTGTCATCCTTACACCTCTACACGGGTCAGATACTGATACTGACACTGTGATAAAACAGGACACGTGCTCGTAGTGCATCTAACATGGGGCTGATATTGATTTTTATATATGCCTGATGACTGTAGTTATTACTGGCTAACATCCATCCATAGACAATCATTTGAGTGGCATGTATCTAAATAATAAACATGCATCATTACACTGAACACCTCATACTAGTCAGAGTCCCAGAGTGTCATCAGGCCTGTGGTTGTTCCCACTTCTTCTGACTTGCTGTGCTGTTCCTAGTGAAACAGGAAGAGCAGTCCAGCTTTAAGAGGAAGGTTCAGATGCCGTGTCCGGACCAGTGGGCACGACCATTTGAACGAATCAGTTTTGAATGAAAGAAGTAGCGCGAAGAAGCAGCTCGTTTCCTCTGCTCTAGTTTGTTGTCGTCAAAGAAGAGTCACCCCGCTGACACAGAAACACACGCAGCCTCAGCAGCAGCCTGATCAATACTGAATCAATATGTGTGTCTGTAACATAAACACGTACGTAGACGACGTGACTGTGACTCCTCTTCATGGGCTTCGGGGCAAGATAAAGAAGAGTTGAAACATTTTGTAAACTCTAGACTCATGAAGCAGCACGTCCGGCAAAAACAAAAGGATAAGCAGCGCGTTGGAACTGAACCCCGCTATCATCACTTTTTAGAATAGTACTCAAAGTGTCAACAGAGCTTTTATGTTGGCTGTGCAGAGAGGATTTAACACGATGAATGGAAAAAATATTAAAAGAGAGTTCAGTGGCTCGACTGAAAGGCTAGAATTACCTGCACTTTGATATCAGCGTGTTTATAGGATTCATGGCCTCCAGGTTAGCGTTTTCTTCTTCAGCTTGGCTTAGATGTGGTTTTGGTTGTGCAAGAAGTTGGTAGCAAAGAGCAGAGGAGGGACTCATTTTGCATTGTGTAGAGCTACAGGTAATGGCTGTATCATGTGTAATGTAACAACTGTAAAAAAAAAAAGTATCCTTCAGAGTCAAATACAAAACTCTTTTGTGTAATATGCATATTCAACCTAAACTGAACTTCCTGGCAACATCCTTTGAACAGATCACTACAAGAAAGATCAAACCAAAACCAAAGGACGTTAGATTACAGACCTGACAGCATAATTAAGGTCACGCCATTGTCTCAGATGTGAAGAAATGCAAGGGGGGTAAGCGAATCTGACAGCCCTGCTCTTGGACGTGGCTCGCGCCTCAGGGTGTTTCCCTTCATATCAAACTTGAAAGGCCTGAAAGCCGAGCTGCTGGTAAACTTGTGATCTTGTATGGTCAAGTGAACGTCTCTCCCTGCAGTACTTTGCGCCTGCAGACGTGCATGACCGTGCATGAAGTTTGTGGGGTCACAGTGTGTTCGTTTTCTTCATAACTACACATCACATCCTTTTTGACAATTTTCCAGCATGTAGACTTTCACAGACTCAGATCTGAGGACATTTTACGTCAGACCATCAAAATGTCATAGTGTCCTGTTTACCTTCGGGGCTCGGCTTCCTCACAACGTGGCCTGTTAACGTGATATTAGGCAGGTGACTGTCCAGTGTCTGACGGTCAGTCCTCTTTGTGAGGTCTTTTTCCTCATCGTTAACCCACGGTCCTCCTACAATAAACAATGAAAGTCTGCTCAATGTTTGCTTTCGTACATTTATATCAGTCTCGTGCAAGTTTCAAGTCTCTTCTGGTTGCTTTGAATGTGGTCTTATGTCTTAACGCTCTTAGAACCAGTCACTTCCATGATGATTGACTAATTGGATGATTGACTTATCTTTTGTGATCCACTTTAAATTCACACGTGCTGTAGTTAATGTAAGTGACATAGATCTGTAAGATCTGTAGCTCTATGAACAAACTATGCCCTTTAAGTCTCATACTATCTTTACAGCCAGAGTTTTCTTAGCTGGAGAATGAAGTAATTTAGCTCTGCATAAATGCACATTTTGTTCTTGATTCCTGAAGCCTCTGTTCCACATCCACAGTTTTATGTAGACCTCACTCGTCCTACTGTGGCTAAATAGAGAATGCCTGGAGTGTTGCTACGCTGTGTGCTTGTCCATGACAGCAGCTTGCAGCAGCAATGCACCATCTGCCAGGTGTTGTATAATGCAGTATTTATGCCTCTTTCTCCTTTGTCCTCTGCCCTACATCACTGGACCTAAACTCAAATGGACATTCGAAGTTTGAGGTCTTCATTTCTTATTCCCACGTTTGGCCGTCATGGCTACAAGTCCAACTTCTAGTTCGAGTGTATGCGTAGTCTTAAGAACTACAGCTAAAACCTCTTTCTGCTGTGTCTGTGGGGTTTTAGTAACTTAGATTATCTTCGCAAAAGCTGTTACTACACTGTTTTTGTTTTTGAGGGTGCATGAATAGAATAGCTCGTCTCCCTGGTTTTTATTTTTTTTATTACTATCCTTTTCTATTTTAAAATTGCCCTGTTGCCACTTCTCTGCCTAGGGTGATCAACGCGGGAAAGAGCACGCTAAATGAGGATCAGGCCTGCTGTGAGGTGCTGGTGGTCAAAAGGAGATCTGCGGGGACCTCCACGCCCAACCGGACCCCCGTGTCTCGCAGGAGGTCGTCCTTGCCTAACGGAGAGGGCCTGGGCCTCAGGGACGACCTGGTGAGTAACACTACTGGGTCAGGTTCTGGGTGACATTTTCCAGACACGTTATGACCTGGATTAAAAAACAAACATAATAAATATCACTGTCCTGACGTTTTTTACTGTACAAAGTAAGAAGATTAAAGCAAAAAAAAAAAAAAACCTCAGCAAAAGGACTCAATTGAAAACAAAAGAGAGATTTTCTGAACTGAAGTAGTTCGAGCATCTTTTTGAATAAATGTCAATGCTCATCACAGACTGAAGTGCTGCTTAATATATATTCCACAATGTAATTCATATAACAATCACAGTGGAGTAGTCCTTGAGTCCCCGGGTCCGCTGTCCGCTCACTCCATCCCATCAGCAGCTTACTGGGGCGTACAGCTTCCTTTATGCACCACGCTGGCCTTCAACAGCAACTAAGCAGCATTTACTCATGAAACACACAAATTGAGTTTTGAGTTTGACCCGCAAACATGGTAAATTGTGTAAAAGCATAACTATATATAGTAGATATAAGATGTTTCCTTCATTTTCATATTAATTTCCAGAGGGAATAGATTGTTTATAAATGAGAGGTCAGCCTGCCTCAGTCCACCCAGAGCTTCCAGCAAACTCACGCAAGTACCTCATGACTCACTGCTGCAGAGACACCAGGCCAATAAGAGCGGCTGTCGAGCCTTTCTAGTGCATCACAGGCTCACGCTGTAGACACGCACGACAGACGCACGCGAGACTGAGCTTTTCCTGACGACTCCCTCGATTAGCGAAGCTCCGTTTGTCCTCTTTCTGCCTGCAGGTCAACTCTGACGACCTGACCTTCCGCTACTGGGCTCTGTTTGATGGCCACGCTGGCTCCGGGGCAGCCGTGGTAGCCTCACGCCTTCTCCATCACCACATTGCTCTGCACCTTCAGGAAGTGATGGAAATCCTCTGCACGCCAGGCCTGGTGCCGCCCACATGCCTGGGAGAGGAACCTATCAATCACCACCTCACCCCGACGTCGCAGCGCGCACTCACCAGGGCCGCCTCGCTCCGGGGCGCCGCGGGGGCTCCAGGTTCACCGAGCACCCCGCCCACACGCTTTTTTACTGAGAAGAGAGTTTCACATGAGAGCCTGGTGGTTGGAGCCATCGAGAATGCCTTCAAAGACATGGTAAGAGGCATTTAGAGACAAAGAAGGACGCACTGTACATCATGTGCACTCAGTGCTTTTACTTAAAACCCATTTAACCCCTGTTACTCACTGTGCAGCTGCATTTGACACCGGCTCATTGCACTTAGAAGTAGCCCGTCTGTATCCTGCTGATGGTTGACAAAGTTGTGTGCACACAGGAGAAGTGTCTGTCAAACACACTCGAATGCTAGAAAACAGTTTGTGGTTTCCTTTATCATAAAGAGCTGCGGATGTGGTCAACAAAAAAAGAAAACACAAGCAAACAAGCCGTGTTATCGAGCAGTGGGGAAATGGTTTGTAGTAGCCAAGAAAGACGAGGGTAAAGGCCGTTAAGTGCAGGAGGATGAGGTGACCAACCAACCAAAACCTTGATACCAGCTCAGACATACACCAAAGCACCAAGTGCTACTTCCGGAGTTATATATATGGTCCAGTCCCAGAGCCAGAAGAAGTGAAGAAGCAAGACACAGCTCGCTGCTGCAGGTCACACTCATGCACTGTGCTGTAAGTGGATATTAGTGACTTGCTGAGGCCAAGAGATCAAGACCAGAGCCAACGAAAACAGGGCAGGCGGCCTGGTTGAGGTTAACTGACCCCAGTGTCAACATCAGGGTTTCAGTCAACAGTGTGAGTTATGTCCTTCCTACGAAAGAGCAGTGGCCTTACAATACATAAATTATAGAACAAGCTCCTCTTGTTATGTAGTTTTATGTAGTAACATTTGGAGTTATTATCATCATTATTATTGAGTATAATTTGCATTTTCAGTCATGTAATGAAAAAAACATGAATAAATAAATTAAATAGAATCTATTTACCATCAAGCTGAAGTAGGCAGCGGGGTTAAATTGGATTTTGAGTGAGGGCAGTGCAGGTCAATCCCATTAGGTGAAAGCAATCACTGCTGCTTCCACCTTTAAACCACGAGGTGGCAGCATGCAGCTAATTATTGTTGCCAAGCTGCATTCTCAGTTGACTGGAGCATCTGCCAAAGCCTGATGAATCCTGGGCGGTTTATGTAAAAAGATTGTTGTTTATTTGCCCCAAAGCTCCTCTTGCCCTCACAGCTGATCTATCACCTCTCTGATTTGTTAGTTGGCTAAAAAGAAAGTTAATTTCGCTGCTCCTGGTTGAGTCCTGTAGCTTCACACGCTCTTATTTGTCGTCTAATGCTTGAATCCAGTGAAGACCTTCGCAGCATTGAGGTGATGTTTAATGTGGGCTCACATGTGTGGGTGTGGACTGTGCTGTATTTCAGTCTGTCCTTGACGTTGGATGTTAAGTACTTTAAGCTGAACAGAACGAATTCAGCTTTGTTTGTTCTTGTTGCTGGAGTCGACATCAGATTTACACATTAATTATTCCTTTCATTTAGTAATTAATTTTGTTATAGTCAGTGGAACTCATGTTAGCAGTTCCTGATATACAGTAGCCGTCCCACTTGTACAGCGTGTGTGTTTTAAGGGATTAATATGCAGAGGTATATCTTTTTGCATTGAAATGCATATTGTTAGATTCGTTCATTCATTCATTCATTTAACTTCTACCGCTTCTTCCCTGTAGGGGAGTTGTGTGCTGGAGCCTGTCCCAGCTGTCTATGGGCGAGAGGCAGAGTTCACCCTGGACAGGTCGCCAGTGCGTCGCAGCATATTGCTAGATGTTTATCGATAGAGCTGAGTTGTAAGATTTTTCTTGGAGGAAGTGGACAAAAAATGGGAAAGGTGCAGATGTGTCTGCAGACTTGTTCATTATTAAAGAGTTCGCTTGCAGCAAGAGGTATTGGAAGCGGTGAGATAAATATTACGGTTCGCTACGGATTCATAAATCATCCAGGGTGAAAGGCACCTCAGGCCCATAAACGCACACAGAAACGCAGACACACTCGCCACTTTACTAGGTACACCTGTACAGTCTTAGCTGGACTTCGCAGGTGTCCCCAATAAAGTGGTCAGTGATGCTGGGGGGGCTTGGTCCTCATCACATCATTTCTCATCGCGCTCAGTCTGCTGATAGCGATAGAGAGACATGAAGAAGAAGCCTGAGGAGCGTCAGATTTTCCAGGAACAACTTCCTGCCTGTGTTTTGTGATTAACGGGCCCAGAGGAGCCATTAACAGCCGACGTGACAGTAGCTGGAGAGAGAGAATCACAGGGTTGAAGCGAGCGTTGCAGCTTGACAGGGTAATTATTCATCTAATTAATGATGTGATAGTATGGATTTTTTTTCTTCAAGTCATATTTTGGTTTAATTAGCACCAAATTAATCTGAGCTAATTAACTGGTGTAATAACCAACAGTCGCTTCAAACTTTCTCTTCAGTTCCTTGAGTTTCCAGTCTGTTTTATTGCTCCTTCGCTTTATCGCTTGATAAATGAATTCATTATGCTGCTATAATTAATAACGGCATCATAACGGGTTTTGGTGTGAGTGCATCTTATTGCTCCTGATGAGTTAGGGAGAAGTTCTTGAAGGCTGTGATGATTAGAAGAATGATTATGTGAACAGAGTTTCATGTGTTTATATTTAGGACGTACAGATAGAAAAGGAGAAGGCAGTCTACAACATCTCAGGCGGCTGCACTGCTATGGTGGTGGTCTATTTACTTGGGAAACTCTACGTTGGGAACGCCGGGGACAGCAGGTGAGACTCACACGCTCCAAGACGCAAAACGAGTGTTCGTTTGCCGAGAAATAGAAATAGAGCTGTTTGGTCTGCTCCTCTCCGTTAGAGCAATCATTATCCGGGGCGGCGAAGTCACCCCCATGTCTGCAGAGTTCACACCGGAGTCCGAGAGACAGCGGCTACAGTTCCTGGTAAGGAGAACCGTCCGGAGCTGCCGTCTGGCGAGCACAGCTGGCTGGTATTAGCACAGCCGGCCTCTCCTCCCACTGAGACGCTGGCTGTGCTTCGCTCCTAATAGACGATGAGATTGTGTTTCTGTTCAATTGTGTCAGTCTCATTTTCGGTTGTGATTCTATCTGTTACAGGCCTACATGCAGCCCCATTTATTGGGGAATGAGTTTACACATCTGGAGTTCCCGAGGAGGGTGCAGAGGAAGGAGGTGGGGAAAAGGATGCTGTACCGCGACTTCACCATGTCGGGATGGTGGGTTGATTGATTTATGGACTCTTAATAATTGGTTTAATCAAAATGAGACACAGCAGCTCGGACCCATTCAACTCATTCTATCTGTTCTATTGTGGTATTTTTTCCTTTTCACTCAGCAGAGTCCTCTTGCTCCTGTAATGTGTGCCTGTGAGCGTCTCTCTGCCTTCCTGCTAAATAATTTAGCACTAAACACATTTGTTAAAAATACTGTTCCATTTTTAACATCGTCTGGCTGAATGCGTTTAGGAGCCCGTAGAGAGAGAAACCTGCGCCAAACTCATATCTGCTACCAAGCCTCACACAGTTATGGATCCCTGAAACATTCATGTGTGGCAATGTCTACATGTGAGACAATGTTTTATTTGATTTTATTGTTTTACAGTGTTTATTGTCTGTGAACCTAGCCAATAATAACAACCTCCGCTCCATTCACTTTATATTGCTGTGTGAAAAGAGCCATTTAAAGCTTTACTTTTGGATAGAAGCCAAGAAATGTCCTTCAAAATCTATAAAGGCTATAAAAAAGCAGGAAATTTGGAAGCGGGAGGAGAAAGATGAAGAGGAGGGATGTTGATAAGAACAGAGGGAGGGAAGGATTAGGTCATGTTCTGAGTATACGTCTCCGTTCTGACAGAGCAGGGGTAGGTTGTCTAATGTCCCCTGGTAGGGACCTAAAGGCCAAAGCAGCACAATCAAAGTTACTGAGGTGACATTAGATTAAAGGTCCTCGCTCGACTCATTGCTCACTCGATTCCCACTGGTTTGTCTGGTGGAGGTGACGTTTCAAACTCTGTCTGTAATTATTTGTGACGACCTCCAGGAGAATGCTGTGCGTCTGTGTGTGCTCATGATAGACGTGTATTGCGTTTATGGAGGTAGACGGAGAGAGAGCAGCTAAGGACAGAGCAGGTGACTGAGGAGAGATGAATAGTATATTTTCTGACAGCACCTCAGTGTGGTTGTGTTTTATGGCGCCGCTCGGTTCAGCAGATGTAGGTCAGTCAGCGGGTCCAGAACTCTTGCTCCTGCTTACTGTCTCAGCAGTGCAGACGGCCTGTGATGCATTTTTAATCAGGTTTTATCCACAACCCAGCTCTGCTTCAGTTTGACCCGGCGTAAGTCTGGGTCTTAAATTAGTGCCCTGTCAGCGAGCGTGACCGATTGCTCCGTGTGGATTTGTGCGGGTTCACACCACAGTCCAGTGAATGAAGGATGTGAACCCATCTGCCATGTTTGACACGATCCAAACGCCTCAGACACACTGCCAGCTAGGTGAGAAGGTGGGGAAGAGGGCGGGGGGCTAAGGAGGACAGAGACGGAATTGAAAGAACAGATCAGACGAAAACTGCTTCAAAGACAGAGACGAATGTCAGTAGTTTGAAGTAAGCATCAAAGATAGTAAGTAAAGATGAAGAGTCTGGGACACTGCCATCAACTCTGGCTCACCTTCGATCCTGAAATTCCCATCGAGGTCGGCCAGAAGGTTTACTCAGGTTGTCTTGACGTGGTCAGTGCTGACACAGGATTCCCAGAATGTCACCTCAGAGACTGTCGACCGTAGAGAGTAGAGCTGTTTCTAACTGTGTGTGTGTGTCCAGATCAGGACGCTGAGCAAACACTGGTCATGTTTCTCTGTCACTCCTCTTTGCACCAGGAGGGGGCTGACATCATACTTCTCTCCTCCTGCCCCCATCATCCCCTGCAGAGAGGATGACACAAACCCTCATCCCAGCGTGCCTGCATCCCTCGTTCCTCTCTTTCTCTCTCGCTCGTTGTGGTGAAACTAATCTTTTTTGGGACCCAGCGTCCCAGAGCAGGGATCAGATATTGCAACAGGATTAATGTGTTTCTGTCTTGTTCTGTCACACATTTGTCATCTAAAGTCTGACAGGCTAGATTCACTGTAAACACTTAACCTAGTGGCTGGATCTAGAGACTTCATCCACCACATATTTGAAATAATGTCTCTATGTAGTAGAGACTTCTTGAAGGTGAAAGTGTGTAATACCTGTCCTTGTATAATTACCTCCTTTAATGTTCACATTATCAAACTGCTGTTTGGAGTTTTTTTCCACACCATGAACGTTGCAGACATTAGCGGAGAAACTCTTCCTCCAGTTATCCTGTGCTCTGCTCTGAAAAGTCTCAGGCTGCGGACCGTATTAGTGTTTGTGGGCTGCATTCGCTGCGATCGTCCTCGCTCTGCACACTGTTAAAAAAAAGTGCTGAGTGCAGCAGTATAGCGCTCGCCTGAGGTGGAAACATATGGTCTCTCTGAGTGAAACCAGCTCAGTAATGTAAAAACCATCCTGGTCCCTGCTAATCTGCTTCCCAGCAGCTGAAATGCATTGGATAAGGTGTGTAGATATATTTTATTTTTAATACCAAAAGACCTTTACAATTGTTTCACGTAACTTGTTTTTTCTTCTAGTGCTAAAATAAAGATGTGATGTAGGTCAGGCCAGTTTTCCATATTCATGGCACCTGATGTGAGTTGTGAATAGAAGAACGCTTCTAAAATTGGCTCGAATTTCTGTTTCTGTAACTATACAGCAACCCGCTTCTTAAGTGAAGCTGGTTATGGGTGAAAAAAAGGACTCGCTAAGAATTCAAGGTTACTTCAGTGCAAGTTGTTCAGCTGCAGAGGTGAAAAGTACATCGAGAGAACTGGCATAAATACATCCAGTATTATACAGTTTTTTTTCACGTACTTCAGCTCTGTCTGGTTCCCGTGTGAAGATGGTAAATTATTCATTAGCTGTGGAAGTTTAAACACAGCTCGGAGAATAAGGGAATATGAACTTGATTACTTCAGCAGTGTTACATGGAGACCTTCAGATACACACACACACACACACTGTACAGCTGCAACAGACAATCAGAGAAAATCAATGGACCAACAGCATCTCATACATTCATACAGTAGAAGCATCGCGCTTTGTTATTAGTTTAGGAGAGAAATAATTTCAGTGTTTTGCTCCCCAGCGTCTGGGGGGGTCTCCGTAAACATCCAGTGTTTCTCTCCTCTGCACAGGGCATATAAAACCATCGAGGACGACGACCTGAAGTTTCCCCTGATCTACGGCGAAGGGAAGAAGGTAGGAAGCGCTTTGCAGCCTCTTTCTGACAGGGTTAGTCCCACGGCCTTGTGGCCCTCACCTGTGTTCCAAGCTTGCAAGAGCACCGTGAGTCAGTCCACGAGGATTTGCGTCCTGCACCAGCTCTGAGCTCTGCTCTAAGGTTGCGTTTCAGCCAGAGCTGAGACGTTCCCCTCTCAGCCGTCTGCACTGATAACAACGTGGCAGAACAAAGACAGTCTGCCAAACTGACTTACAAGGCAACGCTGTCAGTGTTTTGACCAAGGACTCGAAAGAGCAAAAATCTCAGTGACGTTTTTTCTCCTCACGGACGCTGTACATGTCCGGGGGCGCAACATCTTGCCCTCATTGAAAAGGTCAGAGGAAACGTGATAGATCTGCGTATGTTCTCATTGTGGCCTTCGTCTGGTTTACTACGCGGCCCACAGTCCACTCCGCTTGCACCGCATTTAGCTTTTAGTCCGGCACAGTCAGCCGTGCCTACGTCGCGTCCTCTCGCTTTGAAGTCAGTCGCAGAGATGGATGGCTAGATAGAGCGAGGGGAGCTTTGCAAGCGAGCGGAGCGCCAGAGCACTTCAAAGCCCGCCACGCAGCCTGCTGGGCCCCAGCGCTCCACAATTAATCCCAGGATGTTTCCCCTTCTCCGCTGGAGGAGCTTCGCCACCACTTTGAAACACTTTCCCTTCTCTCCACCTCTTTGTCTCCTCCCTTCCTCCCTTTTTGTGCTGCATACTTATCTAAGCTCATTCCTAGCAGACCTCACTCCTGCTCCTACTCCTCTCCCCGTCCTTCTGTGCCAACCTTTCCCATGCACTGTACAATAGATTCAATTAGCCCAGTTCCCCGGTCCTGTGCCTGCAGCCATTTTTAGTGGCTGTGGTGGCAATCTGTGCAGGCTATAGGAATCAAAAGGACTTTAGCACAGCCTACAAATGATTTAAACAGCAGCGGGGCCTGGGGAGCGATCATTAAGCACCCACTAAACTAGAAGATGCCAGGGATGTGTGTTTAGTTGCCTAAATGCTGCTCATCCGGCCTTGGGAAGATTCCCTCTGGGAATAGCCTGCCTGCATCTGTCCGTGAAAAGTCGCTTGGGATATGTCACGCAGGTTATTCTGTACGGTTATTAAGGACAAATGTCATAGTCTTGACAGAAGGTTCGTTTGGTTTATGACTTCAGTGTGTTTCACAAACCTGCCTGTTGACCATTAGAGCGTTATTTTCAGACATAACACCTACACAGTCATCAAGTTTTCAAAGAAAGAGATGCACTAAACCTCTGTTGGTGTAGTTCTGGAACAGAGCACACACACTTTTCCAGCTGCAGTCACTCCCAGGCTCACCTCCAGATGAAATGCTTTAATAACTGTGTCTCTTGGCTTCGTGTAACGTCTCGTGTTTCTCAGGTTTTTTGTGGTAATGATATATAATATAATATATTTTCTCAAATCTCAGAGATTTCTTTCAGTGCAGTGTTGTGGTGACCAATAGAAATGATGACTAAGGCCTCAAAAATGTGACCGGCTTTATAATAAACCTCAAAATACCCCATAAGATTTTCACTTCTGTTCTGTAAAGACCCTAATAAAGCAACGTGTTCTACATGAGCCACTTAGTGAGTGTGTTTATTGATTTATTGGTTGTGTCGCATGTTTTGCAGGCTCGTGTGTTGGCAACCATCGGAGTCACGAGAGGCCTCGGGGACCACAATCTCAAAGTGCATGACTCCAACATCTACATCAAGCCTTTCCTGTCCTGCTGCCCAGAGGTAGGCCCTCAAACGCTGGCTTTCTAGATTTAAATCTGCATTATCGTCAAACCAAACAGTGCAAACTAGGGATGAGGAGGGTTTAGTGTTTCTGCAGTTACATTCTATTGTTGCAAAAACGGACATTTAAGCCCTGCGAAGCTGGAATCGCTGAGACAACGTGGCGAGCGGCGGCGTGATAACCATGCGGTTTTATGTGTTTAATGGGGATCTTCACGGCCTCCATAAAACGGAAGCACGGAGGCAACAGTGTAAAGCGCCTCTAGCCGTTAACGCTCTCCACATTAACATTCCTCGCCAGCCAGCGTTCTCAAATCTCTCCTTTCTGTCCCATTGTCTGCTGCACATGATTGCTATAGTCACGAAGCTTCAGTTCAGTCAAAGTTCAGCCTCGATTTTTGATGTGAATGCCTTTTTTTCTTATATTTTCCTCGTAGTGGCTGCTGTTAAACACATTATTTGTATCTATAAAACCTACACTTGAGTATTAGCTCTCCCACTGAATGTTAAATGGAGAGAATAAATAGATGTACAGGAGAAGCGGGGTGGCACCCTGCAGGGTTTGTAAAAATAAAATAACATTTCTGCACAGATGTGAAGTTAAAGTTACTCAGGCCTTGACTGGAGCCATTAGTTCATCATCATGAGATCAAATGTGGGCGTGGGGTCAGAAATCAGACGCCGCAGTCATGACCCCTCTTCCAGAGATGTTGTGTTGCTGCTGGTGAAATCTCTATTTTCCAGTCGCATTCAGGAAGCACCTCGCTATTCATTTCTCCAGCAAAACGCAACACACAAGTCTCAAGGTTTCCTCGGACGGAGGCTCGTGATCAATGCTGAGGTCATTCGGATACTTTTACAACTGCTTTCACAAGCCCTGTTATCATTCTGTGCTGTTCTCACGGGAGGCTCTGCAGCGAGTTGGCCTGCCTGCTGTGAATAGGCAACTCCTCCACGGTAGCAAAGGAATTTTCTGATGCAACCGCACTAAGACAGTTTTCACTTTGCGGAGTCCAAGGCCAGTGTGCACTAATTCAAAGTATGCCTTTATTCAGCTGTAATTCGCAGGAGTTGCCACAGTAACATGACATGTCTTTGCCTGAGGATTTCTAAGAAAGAATGAGACCATCAGTAGATTTAAAAAGCACATGTGTCAGAAAAGAGGGATTGAATGGCTGCTTTACTTCAATTAAGAAACCTAATACACTCAAACATGCACATATTGTAAGTTTTGTTTTATCATATTCAGAGATCTCAGTTGGTCCAAATAAATCCTAGAAACCGTCCCTTCTCATCCCTCGTTTCTTCTTCTGCATTCATTGCCAGGTTAAAGTTTACCCGCTGGCACAGTACGAGCACGGAGCCGATGACGTCCTGGTGCTGGGAACTGACGGACTGTGGGACGTCCTCTCCAACCAGGAAGTAGCTGAAGCGGTCACCTGCTTCCTGTCAAACTGCGACCCCGACGACCAGCACAGGCACGTTCACCCAATCTGGGCTGAACTTCTGTCCTATTTGGAGATTTGCTATCTTGTTAGATAAGTCGTGATCTCAGTCGGCTGCGGCTCCTCTTCTCTTATCGGCTTATTCTCTAGGGTTTTTGCATGTGGCCGCTTGCAGATGTAAATGAATAACTCGTGAATTAGATTTGACTTTTTCTCCCATTTGTCAGGTACACGATGGCAGCTCAAGACCTCGTAATGAGAGCGCGAGGGGTGCTGAAGGATCGAGGCTGGAGGATATCCAACGACAGATTAGGCTCTGGAGACGACATCTCCGTCTACATCATTCCACTCATGTACGGCGACAAGCAAAATTAGCCGCCCATCCAACGAAACCCGACCCTGCCTTGACCTCCCGACCCGATTCCAACCGTTTCCCACATCCTCACGGTCTTTTTAAAACTGCTTCAGCGTGTACTTCCTCTACTTCCCAGCTGTGTTCCCCTTAGTCATCAAGTTTAATTCTATCCCCTCTTTTTGTGCAGGTGTTTTTATAGAAACTGAGTCGTGTAAAGTAGTTTATTTCCTTCCCGCGTGACCCTTGTTATGGAGCAGAAGGTTGAGATGGACGTTCATGGATGCTGTGGTAATACGCATCCCAGGACTGCTGTGACTAACTAATGCACAATATTCATATGTGTGAAAATGTAAATACTCTGAGGAGAGAACATGTTTGAAGTGTTGGTTGAACACCTGTACAGTGTAAAAAAACCCATCGACATGACGACTGCCGCCCTGTATATACAGTATATACGTGAAATATGCCTCCTCTGTTCCTGGTACGGTTTAATTAAGGCAGGTTCACTTCTTCTGCTTGCATTGCACTTTGCCCCTGACTGCATCACCGCTAATTGTTTCATTTGGAAGATTCCTGTGTTAATTGGCCTGCTGACAACATACTCCTGGATCTCTCTGAGCCTTTGACAGTGATTGAGCTTTAGTGTTTCTGTTGCACTCTTTCACCTTCATCTACCTCATGTTTTATTTCCTTGTATTCCTGTATTTAGCATGTTGTCATTGTCCTCTTGAAGCAGCTCTGCTGCACTGAGTGCGTCATAAGCTGCTTCCTGTGCTGGTATTGCGATGCTGTCACGTTGCTTTAGAAAAGCTCTCCTTCAGTTTGACATCATCCTTAGATGAACTCATTGCCGTGTGTCTCTGACAATGAGAATCCCCCTTTTAAACATTTTAACGCATGCACGTATAATATTAACGTATGTAGGACTGAAACATCTGTTTTCTGATCCAGTGGTTTCAAATTTTCAGTTTTCACTTGTATTTTTCAGGTAATAGTGCAGAGGCATTTCATCTTAACTGCTGCACGTGTGGCTGTGGCTGGTGGAACAGAGTTACCTAATTCAGATGTAAAAAATGTAAATAGCTTTTTCAATGGACTTTTGTTATTTTCTTTTATTGTAATTGCTGTAAATCCTACTGGAATTAAAGTTTGTATTGTTTTGGAACTTAAGAACAGTGTAAAAATGGTTTAAATAAACACTTTGATGGCTAAATATTTTCTAAAACTTGACTGTGGGTTTGACCTTGGATTTAATTATATCTAGATAGATTTATATTATTTATTAAAAAAAAACATTTTGTATGAAATCTGGGCTGTAGTTATTGAGGCGCCTCACGCCGCCGACTTTTATTGCGGATGACAGAACAGGGGCTTTATTGAAGAAGTGCATTCCAGTGTTGTGTTTTAACCTGATGGATTTTTGACACACAATAGCAGTGGGTTTATTTTTTGGGTGCAGCTGGGCAAACGACATTTCACAGTAGTGGTTAATAAAAAAATGCACATTATTTTCCAAACTACATGGCACTTATATCTAGAATGAACACGTCCATATGTCTGACTACTTGTGCATAGTGAACTTAATCACCTGAGCCGATTAGCAGGTATGTTTCTGTGATCGTTGCAGACAGTTATACCTGAACTTACCTCACACAGAGGTTTTGATGACCACGACAATAAATTATTGCTGTTATATTGTTTTGTTTATGCGTTAACCTCCCCACGGGAGCATAAAATGGCGTAAGTATGACCGCACACCTACTACATGCCTTGGCGTGCTGTCAGAGAACAAAGTGTTGTTGTAGAAGTCTCACACATCCTGGGTCCTCTGCAGGAGCTGGAGGGCCATCTGGTCCCCACAGGCCGGCACCACATCCCCCTCTAGTCAGGCCAGCACTGATCTGGCATTCCACTCCTACTCTTCACACGTGTGTGTGTGTGTGTGTGTGTGTGTGTGCGGGTCCAGATTGGATGACGGCAACGATGACACAGTCACTCCTGTGGGTGGCTTGTTTTTCCAAGGTCACAGCACTCCCACCCCACCCGTGGACAGATCTGAGGGTGATGCTGAGTGGGCTTGCAGCGAGATACTCATCTGTTGTACTAGAAAGGTGACACACAGTCTCTCCAGGGCAACACGGGAGAGCTGTGGCCACAGCCACGGACGGAAATAATGCAGTTTTATCATGGTTTATTTAACACATAAAAGCAAAATGACCAGTACGACATCTTAAAATGTGTTTTATTTTGTCTAACGATATAGTTAAACAAGGAAAAGTAGGAAATACTAATAGCAGTATAAAAGACAATGAAATTAACTACTACATCTAACAATTGAAAACCAAATTGGAGCAGAATCAGGTGTCACATCTCTGTATATAAGGGAGGCAGCAGGACAAAGGTGTGGCTGCTCCAGCCGTGCAGCTGCGATACTGATGTGAGCAGGCAGATTTTCCACAAGGGGCTCTAATTTACTGCTTTAGGGCTTTGGCTGCCTGAAGCATGATTTATCCACAGCCAGGCTGAAATAAGAGCTTGACACAAGATGGATGAGCAGGACATGGGCTGCCTGCGTGCTGCTCACTGGTCCAAAGGCTGGCTCTACAGTCAGGATATGACAGATGATGTTTAGCTTTTCCCTGTGGGCTGGGTTACGTCTCACATGAGACAGACGCTCACTTCAATCCAGTCAATGCAGACTCGCGGATTATTCAACAGGCTCGGCCAGAACTACGGGACACCTCTGTGGTTTATGGAGTAAAGCTTGCGCCGCTCACAGTGGCTGCTAAAATGCTGCCGTCTTCCACTTCAGCTAGTTTTGGCTTGTTTTGTTGCTTACACACGCCTTGACGAGAGTCTCAGCTTTGTTTACTAGAAGGAAAAATCCTCGCCCCTTCCAGCCTACGTCTTTTTCTACAGCGAGTTGCTACAGTTGAACTCAACGTGCAATAGTGCAGATGCTAGTGGGAGGAACTGTACACGAAGTCTGAGCTCATAAATGTTTCATGGACGTCACCTTGGAAGGTCACAAGCAAGACTCAATCTTCAATCAGTGGCTGACTGAGTGGCACGCTCCCATGTGCGTTACGGGGGTCAGAACTCAACACTTCCAGCCTAGTGCAGCCAATCAAGGCTCATTACCAAGCCCATTCCCCGAGCCCCCCCTTGAGCGTCCATACTAATACGAAGCAGACAGACAGATGTTGCTGTGCAGGGGAGCAACGACTTCAAAGGTCAACTCGCGGCACATGACCCACATCGGCGTTCGACTCCCCGAACCTCAGGGACAACACCACTGGAAAACTGTGAGGGTTAGGTCATGTGACGCGCCTGCCTGTGCACATCAGAGTTCAACTACTGAGGGTCGCGTTGAGCACAGTAGTCAGAGCTGCACAGATTTATATGCGAGCTCCATCCTGCACGGAGGAGGTGGTGAGGAGCAAGAGGAGCTCACACTACCTGCCACAGACGGAGGCGTAAATCCAGCTCATGCGTGAGCAGATGTAGTGTAGGATACGACTGTGGGCAGCAGGAGCCACGTCACTCCTCTGCTCATAGCAACAGCACTGTTGACCTACATGGCTTCCACGCGGCCGCTCGGCCCGGGGTGGTGCAAAACTATGCAAATGCATGAAAAATGGGCACAGGACATCATAAAAACTTACACAGCATGCGTTACACATCATCCCACACATGCAAGCCCCCCCCCCCATCCTGAAAAAAAAACATAAAGCAGGCATCATGGTACCAGCTGAAATAAATCACCTACTCATGTGTGAGTAGAATTAAAACTGCATACAAAGTCATTCTCCCTTTTATTTGATGGACCAGGTTACATGTCTCAAAAGGCTTCAGCTCAAAATGCAGCAACGTCCCTAGAAGCCGAACCTGCAGCTTTACATACAACGCACCAGACGCGCGTTACCTGGAAAACCCGCACGACACCAGCGCTGCCACGGCTCTTACCCGGCTCTTCCCCGCCCTCGGTGCAGGCGCCAGCACTAGCAAGGCAGTAGCTTGCGCAGTCATCTCCATAGCGGGCAGTGTCACAACCCAACCAACAGCACAAACTACTACCTCAGCCAGTGCGTGGCCAAAAACAACAGCGTGAAGCGCGGTCCCCGGGAACGAAAAGGAGCGCAAACTGGAGCGCATGGAGTCCAGCGCAGCGACATTCCCACGCAGCCGGAGCGCCTCCATCCTCTGAGCGTCTCACTCCTCTCTCCCGTGCAGACTTGAAATAAGAGGCAAACCCCGCCCTAGCAGGCTCCCTCCTCCTCATACAAAGAGCCGAGCCGCCCTCCCCCCACTGACCCACTGGACGGTCCGAAACTGGGGCTCGGGGAGGTGGAGTGCGCATAAAACAGAGTTTGACTAAATCACAAGCCACAACCGCAGCTAATTGTCAACTTGTTTTTTTTATCTACGATTTTTTATAGCAGCTACAATTTGACTAATGCTTAGCTTATTGACATTTTATTGCCCAGACTTAATGTCTGTGTTTTCTCTCCACAACTAATTATTTGATTTGCATTTAAATGTTAAACTAAAAGACCACAAATGAGTCTATGATTAGGATCCAGGCTTTCAGATATTTCAATGTCGCCACCTACAGACAAAGACCGACGCTGGACACTGCCACCTGCAGACAAGAGGCCGCAGCTGCATTTCTTCCTCCTTTTTTTTTTTAAAGATACCTTTACTTCTTTTGTTTCAAGATTTAAAGTTTGAAAACGGGTCTGGCCCTGAAGTCTGAGCACATACTCAGCTGTTTGCTGATAAGTCGAACATACATCACTTTTCAACCAGAACTAGCTTGATGAATCAGTCTAGGTTAACGTGAATGATTCTGACAAGAATGAGTCAGACTACATTCGAGACAATTAATATTAAGATTCTGAAATAAAAAACTCTAAATTTTTTAACCCTTTCATGAATGAATAGATTGGATAGTCGTGTATTGCTTTAAATGCATGAGGATTAAGCACATTCACAGCACAGATCTGATCGTAGAATTTATTTTATACAGACAAGAACATCCCTTCTCAGATGGCTGGCTATAGATGACATGGAATGTTACAGTAAGATTTATTTTCCTTGCATAAAATCCTCACTGTTGAAAATGTTGCAAAAGTCGAAGTGTTTACTTTTAAGATCAATAAAGCCCCAGTTTTTGCTTTTGTTTTTTTTTGTTTTTTACACCATAAACACCATCACTACACACTGTACATAAATTTGGCCCCATCAGGAGAATAAAAGAACTAAGCCCAGAGGTAACACTGCAATGTTTTAAATCTCTGTATGTAACACAAGAGCGTGAGCAGTCTGTAAGAGGATGGAGGGGACCGAGGCGTTATCAGCTCACACGAGAAGCATTCAGTGACGCATGTGAAGGTCAGGGTCTTTGACATGGTCTGGGCGGGCCTTAAATCTCCGCGGTTGGCTTCTTGTCGTCAGTAATGGGGTTCAAGTGGAGTTCATGTCTGTGCACTTGTGAAGCACGTGGGTTGAGAAGACACATTCAAGATTTCTTTATTATAATAAACAAAGGCCAATCCCGGTCAGGACTCTCCGTTCTGGACTCTGGAGATGGGCGGCTGCATAAAGTCTTTAAAGGGTCCCAGGGCCTCCTTCAGAGCGGAGCTCACTTCAGATGAGCTGCATGTAATGCATTCTACCAGCGTGGGGTACAGGGCAATCACCTGAGCCCATGTGTTGCCATCCACTGAGGGCAGTGAACAAAGAAATTGCAGAACAACAGGGGGAAAAGGGGTCAGTGGGGATCGCAGGAGAGAGGAAACAGGAGATTAGGAACTGTGATAGAAAGCAATCCAAGAAATTATTTTCTTTTCATTCATCTTCTACTGCTTCTTCCCCTTAGGGGTCGCGTGTGTGCTGGAGCCTGGCCCAGCTGTCTATGGGTTCACCCTGGACAGGTCGCCAGTCTGTCGCAGGGCCACACATATAGACACACAACTAGTCACGTGCACACTCACACCTACGGGAATCGAACCTGGAACCTGTGAGGCGACAGTGCTAGTCACCACACCACCGTTCCGCCAAGAAATCATTTCCTTGATAAAATTCCCCACAGGCACATGGAAATGAGTTTTGCTCTGAATAAAGGGCACTGTAATGTAAAAATGTAATTGACCTTGCTGGAAACATAAACAGGTTGAAAACATTCCCAACTGTACTCCGACACATTTATCTTGAATGAATGGATGATAGATAAGCTGAACTATTGTGTTATTTGTTGTTTCTCGTTATATCTCCATAACCCTCGACACAGTTTGATACTCACCATTTTCTGGCTGTGTCTTTTTGAGCGAGTCCATCAAAGTGCTGATAGCTTTTAAGACAAAGATAATCTCTGTCACTTGTTGCCTGGAACAAAACCCAAGACCTTCGTTAGCTACAAACACATTCAGTAAATAAAACCTGTATATGTCATAATCAGAGAAAACGTCTATTTCAGATATTTTGCTAAAAGCAACTTTACAAACTGATTGATAGTTTTTCATTAAACACCAACCCTGAAAGAACTAAAAAAGGTGAAAAGGTGACTATGAAGGTGAATTATTACACGATCAATTAGCAACCAAACTTTACTATCTCATATTAATACAGGAAATTTAGATTTGAAGCATTGAAGGAGCAGGAAAATGAACAGTATGTTTTTCAAAAGATTTGATGAACTGATTTGAGAAAGCAAGGACTTCTCGAGGTGGATAAAGCACCTGTTAAGCAGTTTGTATGTGGTTTGAATGAATGAAAGCTGAAAGCTCTACCTTTTCAGATAAAGATCTCTCTGGTTCATGCAACTTGCTAATTTTTAATTTCGTCTTTATTTCATCATTCTGTACAGATCTGACTTTGACTTCAGCTAATCTACTTTCATTTAAGATATTCTAGCCTTCTCTGTGTACAAACAGCTTTTTTCTGTGCTCCAGGTGAAGACTGTAACTATCCCTTCCCCCCATGCTGCGGTCATTTGCTTTGGCATCATTTATCGTTGGGTCTGTAAAAATACTTCGGCAAATCTTGTCAGTGTGTAAGAACTGGCTGAAGTATGGATTTATACATTGATTACAAATAACGAAACAGATTAATGACAGATGCCTGCATGTAGCTGGGGTGGGCTGGTTGCTAAATGCCTCAAGGTGAAAATATGATGCAACCCTCAGATTTTGGAGCAGAATCCTTGATGAAGACATCTGTCCAAAGCACGGCTTTGTAGCTACATTCAGAGCTGAGCAGCAGGTGTACCTGGGCAGAGGGCAGCGTCCGCTCAACCTCTCATCCTCGACGTAGCGCTGGAGAACGTCCTGGGACCTCTTCAGCAGCACCGACAGCGCCATACGAGAGATGTAGCCCTCCTGCGGGGTGGACACCTTGTTGCTGAAGGAGAACTGCAGAAGTGTCTCAAAGCACACCTTGGAAAAGTCCTCCCTCATGCGCACGTCGATCTCAGCCTCTGGCGAAAAGAAGCAATCGACATTTAAGAGTTTACAATAAGGTTTCACATTTAGCCAAGTTGGGGTGTTGTAATATTGATATATTCATTACAGATGAATATAAATAGATAAATATTAATGTGAGAAATATAGATAACGAGCACATGTCAAACATAACCTGCCAAAGTCTCATCATACCTGTGAATGAGGGAGACTGTGAGTGAATGGAACCTTTATTGAGCATAGCCATGATCTGGCCAACAAAGTCTTTGGGGATAAAATTGGCAAAGGGTAAAATCTCTGTGCTGATCAGCTGCACCACCTAAAATAAAGAGCGGAAAATGTAACATGGCCAAACTCATAAAAGCACGAAACACTTTGATGAGAAGTATTTACCTCGACATCAACGGCTTCATTCTTCTGAAATTCCTGGATGGACATGTTGTCTGGGGGAGGGCTGTAACAGGACACCAGTCGAGACCATTGGTATGCAACTCACACTGTCCACAACATTTAATTCCAGACAAGTACAACATTTCTGAATCGGTACCTTTTGGTAAAAAGAAAGTCTTCAAAGGCATTTGCCAGCTCTGGCCACATACTCTCAAACTTCCCAGATGAAGAATGCTGGCGTGCTACCGGCAGGCCAATAGACAAGACCTTGAGCAGGGATGAAACCGCCAGCTTCCAGGTGCTCTCTGACGGACAGGCATACTTCAAACCCAAGGGCATTCGTAATGTCTTTGCAAGGGAGGGAGGGAATAAGGAGAAAGCAACATGATGATGAGAATGAAACACAAAGGAAAAGACTTCAAGGTAAAACCTGAAGAACTAACTCAAGTACCCCGAAAGCTTTTCACCTTCTCTTTCGTACTGTGCAGTCTTGAATTCATTAAGTTAACATCAAAGCAGTATTTTAATACAGTTTTGCACTTGGCAGTCATTCAAGTTGCATTCTATAAAACCAGAAAACATAATAGACCGTGTCTTTGACCAAATTTTTCTTTCAGAGGACAGATGTGTTCCCCAGGGTTGAGATTTTACAAGTATCAGTTTCTTGTTTTGACAAAAAAGGGGTGGGGGTGAGGTCTGGATCAGTCCACGGGGAACCTTGTTACTAGGCCCTTGGAAAACTGACTCTTCAGCTTAGGATTTAGGAATAAACACACAATGGTATATGATAAGTTAAACGCAGGCGTCAGAATCTTCAGATGAAGAACTACAAATGAAAGTTGTAGTAGTAGTTGTTATTCTACCACATCTGCTACAAACATTGTTCACTGAAAATAAAAGTACTGACGCTAAACCCCGAACCATTCTGGTAGAGAAATACCTTAATGATGTTTTGCAGAACCTTCTCATTGATGACGGCTTTGTGGCATGCTGTTTTATGGTACAGATCCACCACCACCTCCAAGGAGCGCTCAGCAAAGGGCACGTAGTTTAAGGCAACCCATTCCGCCTGGAAGGGCAAGAACATTACAGAGAAAAAACAGGAGTAGACATTAGTTCAACAGTCAAACAAACCTAAAACCTTTGGCAGCGCCACACAGGAAAAGCTGCTGAGCCACACTTTGTAGGAGTAGACAAGTAAAACATAATGGCAGTCACAGTTAGTCTGCTTATGGTTTTAGGCTCATATGACTACAGCCCCAGTGTTATAACCAATCACTGGATGCTACAAAGTGTGTCTTGAAGAAATATAAACAGACGCACACATGTGCATACGAACACCACCAAAACACGCAAAATCAACTGAAATGAACGGCACAGGGACTGTGCGCACAGAGGCATAACCACTAGTTAGTGGCAGGCAGAGAGGGGAGTATGGAGTGAGTGAGGCGCAGATGTGATGCGAGAGCCTACTGCAGAGGTAGGCTGTCACCATTCAGCACAGCTTAGAACTATAGGGGGGGCTGAAGGAGATGAGAACTCACCGGTGCAAACAGCTGGATCTAAATGGTTATCCAGTGAGTGGTCCCGAGAAACAGAATAAGAGAAGATCGCAATTAAACTGCTGCTTTAAAATTTATCGACTGCAATCCAATGATCACGACTAATGGGTTCAGGGGAAAAACACTCGCTCCTAGCACCAAGAACATTTGAGGAGATACAGCGCTGGATATAAGCCAGAAAGGCAATAAAGACCACCCATTACATCTGTTTGCTTAAGTGGGATTTTTGTTTGACCCGCTTACACAAACAATTTAAACATATTCAGATCAACATAAATGTCCAGGATGGAGGCAGAGACCAGAGCCCACATGCAGGAAATAACAGATATCCATAATATGAGAGTTGACATGTGCAGGACTAACATTTCATAGCATAACTGATCTAGTCTGCAATATTTAGATGAAGACAACTCAGAGCGTTCCGCATAGCAAACCTAGCGCATGCAGGATTCTGTAATTTCACGAGCTACTCCAGAAATAAATCGAACTGAAGACGTTTCTCTAAAAAGTTGGTAAAAGTGGAATTGTGAAAAGATATGACTTGGAGCTAATAATCGAGGCCCAAAGGGCGGGGAGGACTTATGAACACCACAGAACATGGAGGACTGTTCAAAATGGCGGAGGAAAGAATGGGGATGGATAACAGTGAACGCCGTCTAACATTTCAATTAAACGTATTGCAAATCATTTTCCAGCCAGCTCCATGTCTTCCTACCTGGTTGTATTTGGCATTGGCCACGTGTTTGGTTTCCATTCTGCCGTACTGAGGAGGCTTGCAGGAGAACTCCACGAAGAGTAGCAGCTGTTCAAAGATGGCTGGGTACATGACCTGCAGGTTCTCTGGGCCCACACAGATGGCCTGCAGCAGGGAGCGAAGGGAGGAACAAACACTGCTGACATCCACCATGGGACTGTATATTGCATAATTTAGCAGACTGACACGTTGTTTCCTAGGCTGAGTTGACAATAAAATAGGAAGAAATAGCTTTGTTTGATGGGAAGAGTAAAGGTCTGCATTTCTCAAACACATGTTATTCTTGGCAGAGATGACTGGAGTTGCTGTGTCAAGTGAATACATCAGTGAAAGGTCAATGGAAAGTTTTTTCTGTAAATATTATGTATATCAATCAAAAGTAAACCAGAAAAAAATAATAAACTTAAGCCAAAACGGGTGTTAAAATGCTTCATCCAGGTTCTATATTACTAATAAATAATTTATATGTTAAGACTATTTCATTCTGTACATTTTTTCTACTCACCTTTTGCAAAACATCCAGAGCTGTCAGCACAGCTTCCTGCAGGCTGGTTAGCACTGCTTCAGTGTAGGAGGGCAGGATAAATGGTGAGGCATCACTGCTGATAGGCACAGACACGGCCCCGTGGAGGATGACCCCCAGCTTCTTCAGATCCTCCATGCTGAAGTTGGCCTTAATGTGCTGGTAGAGTGCTGGGAAAATCTGGATCAACGCTGTAAGGAAGGGCTGGCTAGGGATAAAAGAAAGCTTCTCTGTTGGGCCGCTGGGCGGCCTTGTACTTTCTGTTCCTGTCCGATACCATGTGTTCCACGCTGACCACCATAGTGCTGAGTCCTCTAAGCCTGAATCCTCCCCTGGCGGAGGAGCCTGCAGCTCAGCACCATTGTAACGCGTCAGTCGCTCAACCAGCGAATCTGAACGCATCAGGGGTCTGCCAGGACCAGATGCTGAGAGGGGGTCGATGAGCACTGGGGGGACACCCATAGCAGCAAGAGCGTCACTTACTTTGTCCGAGTCTTTAACAGGAGTAACGATCTGCAGGATCTCTTGAAAGCTCTTGAGGGCAGCCAGGGAGACCTCATTGTTTTTGCTCAGAGCAGCTGACTGAATGTGGTTCAGCAGGACCTCCCAGGCCTCAAAGAAATCATCTGAAGGTACACAACAAAATGATAGAAGAGTCTGAAAATGCCATTTAGCAACATAAAGGGAGAGATTTTCTAGGACGAGGTTCTTGGATATGTAAGGTTTCAAACCAACATGAGGCAGCGAACAGAAACACCACATAATCTGATGGCTACCTAATTGCTGGAGAAGATACCGCCTTGTGTTGAAAATTCGTGCCACCCCTGCAAGTGTCAGCACCCAAGTCTCTGCCCACTGTTTCTCCGCTGTGTCACGCGAGTGGTGGATTAGGATGTTTCCACCACCAGACTCAATCTTCTCCTTGTCTGCTGTGGTGGATGACGTCCTCACGCAGTTCAGCAGGTGGAACAGTACCTATGGTGACATCAACATGATTTAATAGCCGACCTTTTCTGTCATAAAGGCAATATCAGGGCAGTTACACAACTCCAAAGAGCAGATTTAGACAGTTACTCAAGTCATGCTGTTTTATAAGCTAACATTATTTTATTTATATGGATCCACCTTCTCTATCAATTGAGAAAGATAAATGTTCGTATACCTTCCAGATCACAATATGCCATGTTGGCTGCTGCAGCAGGGTCCCATGTGCAGCGATGGTCGAGAACAATGTCTGCCCGGCGCTTTTACGCACAGCAGGCCGTGGGTCGACACACAGCTCGCCCAGCTTGGCATACAGGCACAGCCACAGGCAATCAAAGGGAGGGGCGGGGTGGAATGGCCTGTTAAGAGTCTCGCCTTTTTCCTGAGCCTGCTTCTGCAGAGCTTCCTCCTCCCGTTCCAACTCCTGTGTAATTGTTTCACCCCGCTGGAAGAAGTAGTCTGAAATGTTCCACTGCGGAAGTAAAGGGAAGAGGAGACATAAATTGGAGAGGACAGTTGGTAAAAGGCTTCTGGTGGTTTTGCTATCCCATTACCATACAGCAGTCTCAAAGGAACTGCAACACTCCAGGATAAATAATCCTGCAAACCACAGATCAATACCAGGTTTTGCATGTGCTTAAAACATACAAAGTATGAAATGTCAGAGTGTTGTTAAATTACAAAACCCATGTGAAAGACACAATTATCTGGTTTCATAATGACTTAATTGTATTGTTTCAGCTCTTACAAGACACACAATACAGTATTTCTCCAGATGGATCTATAGTACTACGGTAAAAAATAAAAGACGCCAGTGTAGGGTGTCTCTCGTCATACCAGTAGGCCGATGGAGGTGAGGCTGATGTTGAGCTCCTGATTCTGGAGGCCGAAGCTGCCAGCGACATCCACTACAATCTGGAGGCATGTGCAAGGCATTGTGGGAAGGAAGTCTGTCACCACCAACTGCAGGCACTGGAAGGCTGTTCGGATCAACGACTCCCTGAGAGGGGAAACAGACCAACATTAGATGTTTCTGTGGGATTTGGTTTCATTTGAATCGAGCATACAACGCTTACCCCTGATCATTGCGAATGGCTCCAATGACACCCAAGACGAGAGGCCAGCCAGGCCCCAGGCTGTCCCCTTGGCTCTGTAGGATCTGCAGGACACTCTCCAGCTGTTTCTGGCGGATGTCTGCATGAAGCACGTTGGAAAGCTCCTTCAGGGGGTTCAACAAGAGAAGCTGCAGCCGCTTTCGGAGAAAAAAAAAGGATGAATTATTATGTGAAAAAAGAAACTCTTGGAAATTGTGTTTTTATTCCTCGATGTGTATGCTTATTTAGTTTTGCTGCCTTTTATTTATTTATACTGGTCTATTAACCTCTAAACAGTTGTCATGCCCTCTTTTAGATAAGCTCTCACTATTCTCTTATCTGTCTCAATAAGGTGAAGGTCACAGACTGTGAGCGACAAGAGACAGTTACTGTGACATTTCTGGTTTATTTTAAACATCACCGACTCTTATCTGTCGTGACTTGCACTGTGGCGGTCGATTTCTCAAATGTCAGGATTACAAACAACTGACATTAAGAAGTAGAAGCCAGACAATAGAAGGAAAATATATCCAGCTAATGACATGCATTTCTGTTCCTACACGTTTTTATGTCTTCAGTGTGTGAGAATGTTTTTTCTCCCTAAATCAGATTTTCACTTTGTACCCCCCCCCCCCCCCCCCCAACTTACTGCAGTTGTCAGACATACTTGATTTTGGGCTAAGGGAGGGTCGTGTTTGAAGGCCAGGCCCGCTTTGATGAGCGCCGTCAGTGCCTCAGCTCCCCACTCTCTCATCCTTGAGTTTGGATGCTGACAAACCTGCAAGACAAATCACATATACTGTACACAGATATGCAGACACTTGCAAGTGATGACAGATCTGACGCAGAGGCTGTTCAGAACAGTGTTTCCCAACAGTAGGGTAAGTGTGAAACAAGTGGGAGAAATAAACTGCAGACTGCGTGATACAAGCTGGGATCCCCTGTGATAACAGGATATGCTGTGACAGTGTATTGATACACATGGAGAGGACAGGACCAGCACAGGTATTGGTTCAGTTGACAATCTTGGTCCTGCTTGAAGAATCCCAGTAAAATAACATCGTAGCTCTACTGACATGTTCCTCAAACCCATGTCTTACTTTTTTATCATTCTAAAAGGAGAAATCTCACTACCGCTAACAGACAAACTTCAAAACCCAGTTGGTCCATGTGTATTTATGAGAAGATTTTATTTCCACAGGCTTGGGAATTGATTAAAGCCTCAATTTAAATCTTAATAAAGGTAATGGAATTTGTGCAAGCCTGCAAAGAAACAGCGAAACAGAGCGAGTGCTCTGCAGATGCAGCTTTACAATGATTTAGATTTGATCAAACATTGATAGCGAAGCAAGTGCGCAGTGGACACATCTGGACACAGCGACCTCTCAACTCCAAGATGTTCAAGCCACACTGAATATACAGAACTGGAATATGAAAGAGACGAAAAAGCCAGAGACTTTAAAACATGGATTCTGAACTTACCTTCTGCAAAAGAAGCAGGAGCGCAAAAAAGAAGGGAGACAGACAAAGAGAATGTGAAGAAATCCTCCAAACATATACACCGTTACACAAACATGACTGCCAGCAACTACAAAGTCATAAGAGCCCAGAACTCGAAACGTACCAGGGCTCAATAAAATGCAACAACCGATAAAATACAAAACTGAAAAAGCTCCTTACTGTCATTTTAATCAAGAACTCTAACTTTTTAAACCACTAGACTCTGGGTTCCTGCTTGCAGCTATAATTTCTGTTTTACTCTTGGTGCTGCTGACTTCATGACATTGTTAGAAACTTGGCCTAAAGAATCCAAAAGCAACATTACAATGAAGAACTCACGTAACCGCCTGTTAGATATGTTCCACCATGTGGACTGTAGCCAAAAGCAGATGTTACAATACCTCAAGTAAGTGACCAGTCAGAGGTCTCCACAGAATTTCTATACGATCCATGTTGACAAGCCCAGTCTCCAAAAGCTTGGCTACTGCAAACAGAGATGGCTCCTAAAACCAAGGTAAGAAAATAGAAACTGTATGTAAATACTGTACGATCTTCATCTGTAGAGAGATAGTGCTTGGAATTACGTACAGGACTGTAGTTAAAAGGATCGAGGAACCTTTCACAAGTAACACGAGGAAATATCCAAAGTGATTCAAGGATCTTACCTTGTTGTTTCCATAAGCCATTTCCATTGCTTCCAGAGAGAGGGAGCAAAGAGCATTGATCAGGTGATGCAGGGACACGTCGTCCAAGTATCTAGATCACAGAAAATATTACATTCACATTGTAAACACCATAGTTATTCTTCAGTGAGTATTATGACTAAAACAGCCATAAATGAAATTGGATACACTATAATTTAACTATAATGGCCTGTAGTGGTTTTTACCAGCAGCTAGTCAAACTAAATCTACTGGATAATTCTAGAGCTTGTGCACATGCAATTGGAATTTCTATTGAGTGGTAGTTGATCTAGACTGAGTGATACTTACTGGGAGCTCTCAAATAGTCTGGACAGTATGTTGGAGATGACAGGCAGGTCTGTCATCACAGCTGTGGTGAGCACCTGCAAACATGGTGGGTTAGTGTGCTGCACGTGAGAGGTCTGCTCATACCCTGCATGCTAAGAAGGTCACTCACTGTACTGGGACCCTCCACGGCCCGCCCGGGCTTCAGGGCACCACCTACACCCGGCTTCAGACCCAGGATCCACACTAAGTGCTGGGAGAGAAACGTGAGAAGCGTCAGGAAATGCCAATTATTATTACACATGTAAAAAGAGATTTTGTTAATCGTAATCTTTAGAAGTTGACACAAACATTTGACTGGTTTGTAAAAATACACTCAGCAGGTCTTTGTTTGGTGGCAGTACCTGCAGTGTGGCCAATACTAGCTGCCAAGAGGTTCCAAGCACAGCCCCGTTGCAGTGAGCCAGGTTCAGTAGGGTTCGCATACACTGGATGTTTTTGGCAGTCAGCTGCAGGAGAGACAGTTTTATGTTAAGCACATATCATCAACTTCATAAATTAGGAAGTGATCTTATCTGTCTTGAATTAAAACGATTAACTGTTAGAAGCACTTGCAAATAAATCCATGGTAATTAAAAGACTCATATCAAAACGAACATATTTGTTTTCTACTCCCATTGTCTTGAGTTGTCATCGGATTTGGTTTGAGTCAGATTCAGCTGTGTTCAGGTTTGCACTTGGCTACAGGCCTCTCACTGTTTTAAAAGGGTTTAGGGTGTTTTTAGTTTTACGTCACTCTTTTTGCAGCTGTTGGAAGCTTCAGGGGAAATTATTGTTTGTGCAATTTGTCTTGATTAGTAAATGTCTGCGTGTTTCGTTTTTGGAAAACCGTTTCAAGAATGAAATTATTAAATGTCAAGTGTAAACACAGCCTGTTTGCAATTGTGAGTGCATTTGTGCTTACCACTACAGTGCCCTGGGGCTGGGCAGTGAGTGGCTGCCCAACAGCCACTACCTGCTGATGAGATTCACTGGAGGGGCTGATAATTTGCACACTCTGGCCCTGGATTGAGTAGGCTGTGGAGAATACATAGAGACACTGAGGCACTCACCCACACACACACGACAGCCAGTTTTTCAATGAGACAGAACCAACACAAACAGGATTTGAAACAAGCTTACAAAATGCGAGAAAAGCTTCCTTAATTAACTCCAAACAAGCAGTTCTGAGCATCGTCTGCATCAGGTGTCAATATCCTCTAAGAGGGACGTCCAAATTTGGCAGCTTTCGTGAAAGTCTAACTGTTTGTGTTTTTGTGTCTGACAAATTCTGTCTCTCTAATTAGGAAGCACAGTGAAAGGTTGTGGATTAAAGCTAAGCATACACCGAACCATCTGGTAGAGGTGTCTGGTTTTACATACATAAACATGACCACCAAAGGATCCCTAGGGTTGGATGGAGACTATGTTGTAGTGTTATCTATTTCATTTCACTTAGGGTACCTTTACTGGAGAGGTTGGCAGTGTTGCTGCTGAGGACAGTCAGGGCGTAGTGAGGTGGTAGAGAGGCCTTGCAGATGGCTGTGATGAAGGCATCTCTGGGTGTCACCAGGCCCAGACGGCCACACAATGAGGCCATAGTCAGCTCGGCCTTCAGGATGTTCTCTGTCGCTGTCTCATCAGTGCTGAAACACACAGAATGTAAACAGAATTAGAACACAGTGGAAAGTACTGACTGCAAATGAAAAAGTTGTCAAATGAGAAAGGGCTCATTTACCTGGCATCCAAAAGCAGAGACAGAGCAGCCAGAAGACCACACCAGCAGGCGTTAACCATCTCCTCCCACACAAGGTGGGCTCCTGAGGCAGAGAGGGGGGACTCTGTAGTTTAATCTTGAAATATTAGTTAACTGTAGATTTTACAGCATCACAGAGGAAAGTATATAAAATAGGATCCATTTCTGAGATGCTGGAAAATAAAAAGATGGGGCACAATACAACCACCAGGGGTCACTGTTGTGATACCATAGCCTTACTTAGTTATTCACATAGGAACTTTTCTTTCTCTCTGCTGGCTGAGTATTTCTTTATACTGTCTCTCTTGCACATTCTTACCAGGCTGGGGCTGCCACTCTTGGTCAGGGTGAGCGTCCCTGAACTTTGCAGCAGTCTCCTCCTCTATGGTGAGCTCTCTCTCAATCATGGTGGTGATGCCCCTCACCAGGTCCAGGAGGGCACTGAATGCCACAGACATGGCGTAACCCTCTGGAATGGACGGGGGCTCCACCTTGTCCAGCATTTCAAGACTGGAGGGTGAAAGGGAAAAACAGACAATCAAAATCAACGATGTGTGTCTAAAGTTGTTTGACATTAAGGAAAGTAATCTGCATTCAAGCTCGCCCCTTAAGCCTGCGTGGTAACTGTACTTACTAGGTGGCCTTGGCGCTGCCCTGGACACTAACAGTCATGAGGGGGATCCAGGTACCACGGTATTCAAATGCAGCCTGGGTTGTCAGGTTGCCACTGACCCCTCCGATTCCTGGGCCACCTTGTGCTGCACCCTGGACCCCTGAACCCGAGCCGCCTAAAAATAAAGTCAAGGAGGAGCGAGATGAAAGTCTGCACTCAGCATCAAAATAACTTTACTGATATGTGTTAACTGACCTGCGGGAGCACCGATGGCAGCAGTGTTGCCTGTGTTGGGGACAATGAAGAGGGACTGGATGAAGGAACCCAGGGCATTCACAATGTCTCTGAACACCTTAGTGGAGTGTTGCTTCATATCATATGACTGACAGAAAGAACTGAAGAAGAAAAACAACAAATTAGTTCAAATACAAACCTGCCAGTGAATTATACAGCAAAACCCTTTAGCACATTTTAAGCTGTGCTCAGCTCAGTTTTTGCTTAACCTTTATTAGCCTGATGGCTGTAATGCTCAAGAATGTCCTTTAAGGATTAACATTGTTTACCGTAATAAATGTGGCTGCACACATAACCTATGGACCGATTCCACAGCAACTGCTCTCAGCCACTGTGGTTTCTCCCCATCAAGAAATTTCACGAGCAGAGACAAGAAGATCTCACACTCAGTCACCTGCAACACAAATAAAGACACAGTTTGTGTCATGCAGACAGACATACTGAGGCTTGGCCAGCTTCTGGATGGACATATGCAAAATACAGATTTCCATATGATGTATACAGAGCACATTACGTAATAAAGTAGCTTTGTCTAAAACAGCACTGGCACAAACTTGTTACTATGCTAAACAGAGAAAAATAACAGTATATGTGTGTGTTCCTTCAGACTTTTTCCATACCAGTAAGGTGTAAAAGTGCTTGATGAGGACAGAGACTACACGCAGAAGCCTCATGCAAATAGGAAAGTAAGGCTTCTCCACAGGTGCTGGTGAGGCAGCGCTACTGCTGCCCTGTCGGAACTTTATGTTGGGGGAGAAGAGCTTGATGACGAGGGGACACACACGTTCTTTCAACAGGAAACTAAATTCCTGGTGCTGGGTAGAAAACAGAGTGAGGGAGAGGAAAGGATCAGGGCAAGCATTGCAATACTTACGGAATTATCTCTAATCATCTGGAATACAAATGTGGGTAGAAAACACATGAAGCTGCATGTACCTCTAGGAATACCCCAGGAAAGTCATTAAGAACAGACTCTAGAAGCTCCAGGCCGAAAGTCCGCGTCATCTCTGTCATGCCCACCAGCCAGTAGGGGGCATCCGCATTCACCAGCTGGCACAAGTCCTGCACAGCGAAAACAATAGGGTTTTATGTCCCTGAAACAAAGCAGTCACTGAGTTTTTCCTAACAGAAAGACAACAACACAGAAAAGGGCAACGTGGGTGAGACGAGACACTTTGAATCGCTACTTGAACTCACAAAAAAGTGTGAGAAACAATGAACCATGTTTCAAATTTAACTTAGTCCAAAACTGTTAAGACAAAAGCAGCACTGTGTAGGAAGCTGCTGCCCCCTAGTGGATATACCTGGAACAGCATGTAAGCGTCCTTTGCACTAGGCCTCAGTGTGCTAACGGAGCGTCTGTTGGTGTTTCCCTGGACCGGAGGAGGCTGCTCCACAATACCTGGGCAGAGGTTATGAAACAGAGCAATTCAACGAAGGTTCAGCAAAACGACAAATACTCCAGATCTTGTTTGATCCAATCGGTGATTGGTCAGTAAGCTTTTATGATGAGGTGCCCAAGTGCCAAATATGTTGATAATACTCAGAAACCAGGAAATCATAACACAAGTTAGGAATCTTAGTTTTGCTCATATGGTTTTTCCATTTCAACTTTTGAAAAGAAATGTGTGTATGTGTGTTGTTTCCAATCCAGTAGTTATACACCTGACTCCTCAATAACGTTCTATGCAGCCAGAAAACTATTCTGTACTTTAAATGTAACCATCTCTGTGTCAGAACAAAGTCTCCCCTGAACTGATGAATCTTTCATCCACGGTTTAACTTTCACCAAAATATGGACTCACCACTTGATTTGAATAACACAGACCCGCTCGTACCTTTGAAGCGCTCGTCCTCAGCCACCATCCTCTCAAACACCACAGTGACGACCTGCCTGACGGTGGCGGCTGCTGTGTTGTTGGTGATGTTGTCCTTGGTGAAGTGAAGACGAAAACACAGCACAATTGCCTGGGCAGACACAAAATGATGTATTATGCAGCATATGCAGGCATAATATAGCACAAAGTGAAGCAAGGACAACACTTTAAGATACTTAAACATGTACCTTCGAAAGCACTTCGTCATGTACGACTGTGTTGGTAGTTAGCAGGACCAGAACCGTCTGTAAAAGCTTTAGCTCCTCCAATCCATTTTCCATCAGCTGCCACAACATGTTGATGATGTTGCCCGCTGCTGCCTGTTACATACATGAACACAAGCACCTTAAATGACAGTACACACATTAAGCATGCGAGAGGCCTGAGGTTACACATCCCCAAAATACAGCATGCACAAAAACACCCCACCGTGGGACCAGCTGGTGAGGCCTGCTACGGGGTCACAAAGCCGCCGAGTTCAAAACGCACAACGTAGCTGCCAGAAAACATCACGATGCTGACAGCATTGAGTTTTACCAAAATAAAACGACTCTTCCATAATCCCATATGCTTAAAAAGACTTAGATTTCTTTAAGGACACTGAAGGAGTTAACATTCTGTAGCTTTTATGTCTTTCTTTCACATTTCTACAGTAATAGTTTTAGTACAACATATAATGCATTTGCCTTTAAATTCACAGTTTTATTTTTTTTCATCTAAAACCCCTGACATACCCATCCTTCCCCAGGGAAACTAAATGACATTAGCTGTCACCACATTCTCTCTCCATGACAAGAATCTGAAATGTCTCTCTCCACTGACACCTTGCGAATCAATACTGAGATACTCTGGGTTGCTCGTGTAAACACCAGAGGTAACCTTGTAGTTTGGAGCAGCTGAGCAGGTCAAGTGCTGCTGGCAGAGAAGATTAGCCTTTCACTGCAACAAAGCGTGCATTTATGAAGTGTGTGTATCCTTCATGTCCTAGATGGTTTAGATGTGATGTTTTGTGGAACAGTTTGATAGTCAGTCCTCTGTGAAAAGGTTAAAGAACTCAGTTTAAAGGCCAGACGCTTTAACTAAAACTAGCTCCCACTCTGTGGGCCTCAAGAAAATTACATTTATCATTACCTATATCTTTAAGGTGTGAAGATATGAAACCATATAAACCTTGTGCTAAACCTAATATAATTTACATTTATAATAATCAACCAATAATATTGGTTTTGTATCTGTTTGTCCCATTTTAAAATGATTTGCTTATGTGCAGCGATAAGCAATAAGAATGTGTACATTTTCTATTATCCTATATTAATTTCTGTTATATAGATTAAGACATACTGGTGACTGAATTACCACTTGTCTAGTGTTGTTGACATGCAGCTCGTAGTTTCTCTAAAGAGGCTCTAAAACCTGTGATAGACCTATTAAATAAATGTTTGACATCTGATTGTAGCACATATGGGACACTCAGTCCTTTTTGCTGAATTAAAGAGGCAGTTGTGCAGTAGCTCCAGGATACCAGCTCTGAAGGAGCTCGGATTTCAAGTCAAACTCCAGTTGAGTTATTTAAAAGGAACTAACAGCTTCATTCATGTAAGAGGTTACAATTAGTGAGTTTCACTGACACCTGTATTTCTCAAAGCCAGTTATCATAGTGAGTCATAATTACAGCTATTAGGGCTCCTACATTAACAGTCCCAGGACAAGGACGGCCCATAAGATCTAGAGAACCATAACATTAAATAAAAGGTTAAAGTACTATATGTTTATTACTTTACAATATTCTAATCTCTACATTTTGTACAGATGCCAACTGAATCGTCACTGTACTCAAACACAGTTGTTAAATGTTAGTGTGGACTGTTGTCCAGTCTACACTAGCACCTGCTCATAGTGCTCACCTCAGATACCACCTCGTGGGACATGAGTCTCTGGATGGCAGCCAGACACAGCTGGGTGATCTTTGGCTCTTTGGTGCCACAGCCCATCAGAAAAGGCTGAACTACCTCTGAGCTGTTCTCCTTGAGAGCTGCAGGAGAGGAAACAGATAAGGCTAAATGTCACTATATAGCTTTATGGTTTTCATACAGCACATTTCAGTACTGAACGACTTATGAAAATGTTTCTTTTGACATTAAATACACACATATGCACAGTGAATCAGTGTATTTCATCCTTCGACCTGTATCCTTGTCATTATCACTAGACAAGAATCACTGTCTTCATTAGCTTCTGCACAAATGTCACCATTGGCTTTGTAAAATCTCATTAAGCTACTGTGACAACAACCAAATCCAGTCTGGATACCAAAACGCGCAGTGAGCAGTATCGTACGGTTTACAGTTACAGAGACGTAGCTGGAGGTAGACTGTTACCAGTGGAACCTGAACATTGTCGACTATGTGCCCACTTGGCAAACGTTACCAAAAAAGCTGGACATTTCAGTTCAAGGTGAATGTTCATTTATGTAATTTAAAGGAATTAAGCAGCAGATGTCATTACGTGGAAAACATTTATGTAACTCAAAAAAAATCCTCACACATTCGTTTGTTTTGTTCTTATTATGAATCTAAGTGCCTGTGATTAACATTGAAACTGGAAAGGTTAGGCTTAAAACAGCAGCTTTGTGCCACTTTCAAAATGAACTTAATACCATGATACAAATTTAATTGACTTTGTGGGAGAATACACTGTTTTCCAATCGGACTGATGTGCATCCTCTGACAAAGTGGCAACTAGATATCTCAGTTGTGGTTGACCACCAACACTTCCTAGTCTGCCACGCACCTCCCAGTATGTCTGTGTTCCTGGCTGCAATCGTCTTAATCTTCACAATTCCAGACTCTGCGGCCTAGAAGGAGAAAAAGAAAAAGAGGAAACATTTTGACTGATATCTGAGGTTACGAGTATCAAAATGTACTGATGGTGGACCGACCGCTGTGTTAGACACGGCTCGTTGGAACCAGCTACGAATGGACTTCAGCTGTTAGCAGAAAGTGATTTCCCCAGTGAAGTGTCTGACAGGGGTGAAATGCTAAGAAATGAAAAGGGGAGAAGAAGAAATCTCCAGAGGCGGAACAGGCGGGAGGAGGGGATGACACAGGCTGCCTAAATGTGAGCCATTCTGTGCAGAACAAACACAGTTTGCCTGTCAAAACACATGTAGGCTGTTATCTTTTAGCAACAACCTCTCTTACGTGGTTCTCCACCACTGTTTTCACCTTTCTACATCTACAGTCTTACTCCTCACGCCACAAGAAAACACGTACAGATACAAATGCACCGTGCATGCAAACGTCTACACTGAGACAACAGCTGTAGAGCAGCAGACTGAGACACTGATCATAACATCATAATATTTATCTCATTAAAGGAAAAGCGTGTTTATTACAGCCTTGAATCAGGACACGCACTATATCACGGCTATAAGTAGCAGAAGCTTCAGCTGAGGAACGTTACAGCTACAGCTCGGTGTGACTGCACCCTGAGCATGCAAGTATTACAAATTCATGGAGCTTCTAGTCTGTTCTGAAACACACCCATAGCATCAACGCAATAATATCAGATTAGAAACCTTTTTACTTCAGTAACTATTGACCGGGTCAACGTGGTGAAAGCGTCATGTTAGATTAGTGGATTAGAAAAACAAAGCTGCCCGCCTGTCTAGCATTCCTCTTTCTGTGTGTTTACAGGATTAAGCCAGAAGAACAAGTCATATTCCTGTGAGCTGGACACCCATGATGTAGGGGAATATCATCGCTGCCCTCTATATTACGATCATAACATGTCATTTGCACAGTCACAAGGTCAGTCGCAGTGCAAGCCAACAACACGCAACCTGCTGAACCTTGTGTTACCAAGCAACCGCTGGTTAGTAGGTTACAAACTATGAACTGACTCATTACCATATAGATCCTTACAAACTTCAACCTTAAAAAAAAAACTCTAGCCTCCCTCTACTCCTTAGTTTCCTCAACAGAAGAAGTTGAAGCAATAGGCTGAGTACTAAATAACGATGACCCTGACTGTGATTACTTTCCTACAAGGTGGGATAATAGTTTACTGGAGCTATTTCAAGTTTCAAGTCAAGATTCAGACCTCAATGATGTGACTAGAAAACTGAGAATGTATCAAAGCATAGTATACCTAAATGCTATGTCGTCAGTGAGACGACGGACATATACTTGATTTGAGGCTGATGAGACACAAAAACTGGACCTTGAAAAGCAATCCTAAAGAATGTCACTGCACAAAACTCCCACATGTGGGGAACGAAACAAAACACTAAATTCCTCTAATAAAATTAAGTGTTCAGGTTTACTTTAGGATCAATTTGAGTCATGTGCTCCATCTTAACAGTTAAACGGTTGTGCACAAAAACCTAAACTGACAACTGAAACTACACTGTGTTCTTTCTTCATGCCAACACATTGCTGCCCTACTTCCTCACAGAAAGTGCTGTTTACGTTTTCTGTTAAGTGAGCACAATACTTCTCTCTGAACTGTCAGCATTATGAAGTTATTGCCAAATGCAGGGATGTAACATAGACCTGACGCTTTCACTGTAACAGAGCAGATCGTGTACTATATACTGGAGATCCAGTAGAAATGGGTGGAAAACAAACACAATCATAATTGAACAAAGCTATTTATAAAATGACACATAATACAGTATAACCAGTACAACCAAGGCCAGGACCAGGCTGTATCTGGTGTTTAGCCCAGAGCATGAGTGTGGAGAGTCACATTAACAAAACTGACCCACATCTATGTGCCAGAAGCAAATACACATCAACTTCCTTAGTAACACATTTGCAAGAATCTCCAAACTCAGCAGTTTACTGGACCCGATTTAGCATATAATGCAAGAAGGCTTACTCAGTGAGAGCGTCAGGGAAATAGTGTCAGGTCATCTAATCCTCGATGATTGTTCCCCTCGCTGGTTTGTTTCTGTGCAGTCTACATGACCTGTCCAGCAAATGAGTTGTGCTAAGCGAAGCATACAAAGGTTTCCCATAATGCTTTCATGAACTCTGCAGGTTCTCGCAAGACAACCTGTCACATTTCACTGTGACCTACGCACAGCTGACATCACCTGATTTCTGCACTGAGTCGAGGGCTACGTTCTTAAAGTTTCTTTTCACAGCGGCCAAAGCAATCACAGAACAACAAACATCAAATCCCTGGAGAATCTGCTGACTGCTCCTCAGTGAAAGAGAGTTTGAGCATGAAACTATGACACAAAAAACAAATCAATGCGACTGTTCTCAGCCCCTCTGAACCCACAGAAACCACTGGCTGTGCAATGTCACTGTGGGAGGTGGATTGGGAAATGGGGGAGGAACAGGAATGAAGACGGCCTGGGAAAGATGCACAAAGATTCCTTATTCTTCTTTTGCAATACGAGTTCAGTGCTTTGGTATCAAGTTTAATTTAGTAACACTTGGTTCGCTTAAATATGCAAATGCATAAAACTGGCACAATGGCAGTGTTCCTTGACAACACTATCAACTAGATTGAGACAACTCGTGTTGTGAGGAACATCAAAGTGGCTCCCTGTGATCCCGGAGGCAAAGATGTGGGTGCAGACCAGAGGAATGATAGATCAATATTTGAAGAAGATAATTGGTAAGGTCTGTAGGCACGAGCCGGCAAGGTGGTCTGACATCTCAGCAAGGAGATCCTCCTGTATGCTTTTAATGGTCACGTCTGACAGCCACACAACATGAAGCATCAGCCAGGTCAAGGTTTTGAATCAGTGTGCAATGAGAGATACGTGACAGTAACTGGCTGGTTTCTCTGAGTTTTATTTTGTCTAAAAACAGTATAGCAAATACTCCATGACCTCAAAAGCCCCACAGTAAAGCATGTTATCTATGAACTATGCAACCAGGGGTATGTACAAAAGAATATACGTATTACTGGGAATTCCCATTAAGACTTGCTGACTTAGATAGTGTCTTGTGATTACATCACTCTGACTAACGCTGGTGTATCTCACTCGTAAGAAAATCACAACATGCAACAAGGATGTTTCACTGAATACTAGACGTCACCAGACTCACACAGATGTTTCTTTTCATATCTAATATCGGTTTTGAATTCAATTGTTCTTGCCTGTTGTCTCGAGCACTGTCTAACTGTGTACACACACGGTACAAGGCCCTGGCATCGCACCTCCTTGTACTATTCTGTTTTCAAACTGAGCCATGATGTCACCAGAAATTTCACCAGCGCTGCTACACAACAAATCCAGTGAGTCTTTCCAAGGAATGAGCCAATACTGGCAAGTAAGTCCAACTTGGTAAACAAGGTCCTGGACAGAGCCACACAGAGCAAATTGAGACTAGTTAGAGCTAGTCTTAGGATAAAACTTAAAATCGTGTCACCAACACTGCCTCCCTTTGTTATTGTGACCTATTAAAGCTATAATAAAGACTAAAGGGCCGGCTCTCGTACACTGTACAAAGCATATCCATCCATCCATGCTGGTGTCTACAGATGGTCAACCTTCCTGAAGCCACTCCCTTGAAAAATGACTAAATCCAGACTGTGTTTGTCCAGTGAATGCAGCTGCTACTATGGGTAAATTACTCACATTCAACACGTCTGCACGCACCAGGACACACATGCCCCAATACGTGCATTATAACCGGTGGTTAACGAGACCAGGTGTGACCCAGGCTCGGAAAAACAACCACGAGCAGCTGATTCAACTTTTTCATTTAGCCGCACAGTAGCGCTACGGCCCATTAGCCGACGGGGAAGCGGACGCGTCCCGTTCACACTGTCGCTGCCCTGACGCCAGACTCGTAACTGACTAGCCAGCTAACCTCTTTGACCGGGGGGAATTTCTTCTTGCACTCCATGGACAGCGAGCGCAGGTCCGTCTGCATGTTCTCCAGCAATTTCTTCACCGCTTCGGGGCTGCTGGTCGACATCTTTGACGGCGTCTTCGACACAAATTTGAGGAAAGTCCAAACGACACGCAACGCGGGAGCGCAGTGGCCCCCCACCCATCCACGGCGTAATCCGCTACTTTATTCGCCTCCCTTGGTAAAGAAGGTAAAAACGCCGCGGTCCATTGACACAGGATCCCACTTCTCTGCTACGAGCGCAGTACAGCGGCGATGACACCGGCATATGTTCGCCTTCTTCACCGCCCGTTGACATTAGCGTCGGAAAGCAGCATCGTTCCGCTTTATTTTTGCTTGCTAAGGCTGTTTGTTAGTCGAATATATTTGAAAATATCGAGCAGTCTCTCATCAGCCACCGTCAGCTCCACTTTCCTTCCCACAATGCTTCGCTGGACAGTGACACGTCATTAGGACTTCCGTAAACAGTGGCTGACATCAGGGACTAGAGCGACCCCTGCCGGCAGAAAGTGGCACACGCACAGAGTCGCCTACGGGCATTTGCGCAGTTTGATAAATCTGTTGCATTAGTACATTATTTAAAAAAAAAATAAAAAGTTTGTGCCACATTTTTAGACACAGTTTTAGATTACACACGGAGAGGACATGGCTGGAATATCATCTCACCCAAACACATTCACAAACTCCCAATTATTCCACAGTCCTCAGGTTTATTCCACTTTATTATTTCTGTAATCTGACTAAAAGTAAATGTGTTTCTTTATCTCTTACAGGCTAGTTAATTTATGTTTGATTGTGTATCAGGAATATTTTAGCAAATGTGTACAGGTACAACCAATGATAATTTATGGTTTAAAGTAAAATAAGTTCAGTTTGACTTTTTTTTTTTGGGGGGGGGGGGGTTTGAGACCAGCAGTAAAGAACTTATGTAGTTTTAAAAGCACTTACTGGCCAACTTAATGGCGATTTAACTTCTTTTCGTAACAAATAATGCTCATGAGGTTGTTTTAAATCTAAATAATCTTTATATATACTATGCTAACACAGTATTATAACAATCTGATGCCCAACATGTGTTATTGTGCAATATCTGAATACTCTATTTCACTATTTCCACTATTTCAGTTATGTATGAAATGTAACTTTTATCTCGGACAGATTTCATGAGAGTAGATTAATTTTTGTGAGAATGTAAACTGAGACACACATGGCAAACAGAGCATCCATTCCCTGCACAAAAGGCGTTCAGAAGATTCCCACGTACAACCTGCATAAGTAATTATTTCACTGTATTTTCAGAATAAAATGTGTTTCTCACTGGTTTAATCCATTTTCTTCTGTGTAATCTAAACACAGCTAAGACAAAATCCAGTCTTTCAGTGGCATTTGGTGGGTAGAGTGTATTCTCTTCATGGAAGCGTTCCACCCACTGCTTTTTGTTCTTCTGACTGCTGGAGTGTTGTCTGGCTTAAGAAATAGCTCTTGTCCTCGGGGGGAGAAGAAACTACCACATCTTTCGAACTGTGATGAAAATGAAAACATCAAACTGCACTGACAGTAGAAACAAGAGCGCAGCACAGGTTCTCATACAGGTAAGTTATAGTCAGCTGCCTTAAATTAATTAGTGGGCAATGCAACACTTGAGCTAATAGCTTATGGGGGTTTAGTCTGACAAACTAAATAATGATATAAATGCTCTTCTATTCCTTATGTTTTTCCGTAAGAGAATCGTTTCCTGATTTATTTATTTTAACCATTAAAATATATGGAACTAAGACATACAATGTATTAGACACACGATCATTTGTACTAGACAAGAAGCTGTGTAACACATACTGTGAAATAAAGACATAAAACTTGATAGAAATGTGTGCCTCAAATAAACATGTTTTTATTCAGTTATAAAAAATAATTTTTAGCATAAAAAAGTTACATGTGAAAGCATTCCCTATCAGAAATTAATCATCATAGATTCATTCAAAAAACAACATGAGCTAAAGTTCTTGATTATACAGCAAGCAGAGAGACGACAAAAAAAATTTCATTTTGGAATAAGAAACTATTTTAGCCGTTCCTGTTTATGTTATAAGTGGCACAATTGCCTTCTTCAGGCAAATCATTTTTCTTTTTATATGACTCATTATATATGACAAAATAAGACAAAACCAACTGAAATCATATTAATAATTAGGAGAATGACAAAAGCTTGTTAAATATTATTATAGTTCTGCCAAACCTGGTAAAACATAACAAAAGCAATACACATATTGAATCAGACAAAGCTTAATTGTATTTAGTTCACGCCAGTTCAGGTGACTGTAAATTTAAAATCAAGGTCTTGCATTCGTAGGTGTTGGTTATTAGTGTGACTTTGCTGGATTTCTGAAGCTTTAACATCCTGTGATGGTTACTCACTGCTATACAGAGCTGTCATGTTCAATAACAATGGGGTTAAATACACCATACACATGCTCTGTGTATATTTTGGAAGTGCATTTGGACACACATTCAAGAGAACCTTTGCGATTTGTGTCTTTGTGACACCTCCTGTGCTCCATCTTCTGTTAGAATCAGTAACTGGAATGCCAGTGTCAGAATCTCTAATTAAACATTAGAGATGTCCATAACAGAGATAAAATGCTTCCTCAGAAAGCAGACACAATCAAACATAAATGCTTAGCCACTGTGCGACAACAATGACCAAATGTTTTCAGAAGTACGTACATGTGACTCTGCCACAAGCTGATGAGATAGTAAGCAATTCTCCATAAAATTGACTCAGTAATAATGCGGATGGCATTGTACTGGATTCTGAGGCCAGTGTACGAAGGAGAACACTTCAGCAGCTTACCGGCAGTTAAAGTCTGCGTCTGTGCGTGTTTCGCCACTTTGTCTGGTGAGGTATAGCAGAGAGTGAGAGATGGGACTGGGCCAGACAGAGTGTCATAGCTGAGCGCGACCTTTGACTTCTACAAGGCTCTGATTGTGTTGTCTCTAGCAGTGCGACTCTTTCTCACCGACGGGGAAGTAGCCGTCCTTAGTAGGAGTCGATTTCTGGTGGAGGCTGTCACCGTCTGCCGCGAAGACGGCCAACATCTCCTCTTGTTCCTGCTTTGTCTTCGGTAGCTCAGTGGAGGGAGTGGTCAGAACAGCAATTCGCTGTGAATGTGAAGTATATTTTATTTTATGTTTTACTGATTATTATATGAAAAAAAAGTTTCTCCAGTTTGTGTGAATTGTCTTCCCTTCCCAGTTCATTCCAATTTAGCCATGGTATAAGAATTAATGTATCACGGGAATATTATTATACCAGAAAAGAAAATAGCATCTTTTTATACCTGTCGCAAGGTTCCAGGCGTGTAGTACAGTTTCACTGCCACCCAGACCGGGATACACAACATAGAGGACAGAGCCAGGATCCAGCCTATTCCGTTGCCCCACCATGGGTATACATATTCATTGTTGTACTTCAGAGGTGAGTACTTGATCAAGGCAAAGGCGAATGTTCCCTGAAAACATTGGCAATGATAAAATAAAAAAAAAAAATAGATAATGATTGTGTTTCATTTAACTATGTCAATGCCTCATCACATGGCCAGCAGGGGCTGCTCTTCTTCCAGGAAAGTAGGAAGAAATCTGCAATGAAAATGATGTGAAACTCACAAAGCAAGTCGCAGGGGTGAAGAAAAGCCAGCAGTACTTGATGACAGGGCTGGGGCGATAGCCAATCATGTCTTCTATGTTGTCATAGAAACGGTCGGCACCTGTAATCAGGGCGAGACGAGGGCGTTGAATCAATTTGTAACAATCATCTGAGTCAAGATGTGGACAACAGAGACGCAGAAGACCATCACATCAATATTCTGTGTTGCTGTGTTCTATCTAAATTAGTCTATTATTAAAATATTTAGCTCACAGAGTAGATTCCTTATCATTTATTGCCTTTATTTGGACATTAAAATAACCTGATAAAATCTCCTTGCTCCAACAAAAAGAGCTTCTAATTTTTATGGATTGGCAGAATGAGCCATGGTAAGAAATGAATAGTGCCTAGCGAGAATAAAGGGTTTGTGTTTGAAATGCCCCCCTCCAGCATTCCTAAAGCGTCTGGCCAGCACACTCACCATAAATCCAAGCGATGCACACGGTCTCAAAAATAGACACAAAAAGCAGGCACATCCCACTGGCTGCATAGTAGTCAAAGAGCTGAAAGACGTACATTCCTCCCTGTGGGGACAGACGTGAGTTTGTATAACGCTATAGGTGTAACAGCAGCACAGAAACAGTTAGCAGGACAAGAAGGCAATGTGGAATAACCACCCATGGACGTTCTGACATGAAATCAGTATTATGTTTGCTTTGTAACTGCTATCATGAAGTCACACAGACGAACCTCTGTCAGCATGATGAGCCCAAAGAGGAAAGACACCACAGCCACTGCCAGAATAAAGAGCTCTCTGCGGTTTTTGCGGCGGAACGTGGAAGGATACATGTCAATCACGGCCGTCACCAGGCTCTCCACACACACAAACTGATGAGGAGGGAAACAACAAGCGTAAGGTGGATGCTTGCAGTTGTGGATTGATTCTAGCCCGTCAGTGTGTTTGTGTGTAGTTGTGGTGAACAGGTACCCACTTGACTGTCCAGTCCCAAAAAGACAATCATGATGAAGAAGAAGCAGGCCCACAGAGGTGAAAACGGCATCATGGACACAGCGCGAGGATACGCTATGAAGGCTAAACCTGGACCTGGGTGAGACGGAGTCTTGTCATTCAAACCACCACGACTAGTCATAGGTAATAATGTCATAAACGCAGCGGTGCGAGAGCAGCGACCGATTTCCATAAAGTGAAAGAACCACCAACCTGATTCAGCCACTTCTGAGATGGGCACATTCTGCTCGTAGGACATAAAGCCCAGGATGGAGAAGATGGCAAAGCCTGCCACAAAACTGGTTCCACTATTCAGGAAACAGAGGCACAGGCAATCCCTGCATGCAGCACCGAGACGGGGTGTCACAAAATGAAACGGCATGTGAGCAGTACTCAGAGATTATGGTAGCACAAGACTCATGTTACGCATGTTAAAGCATCAAGCACTGATGCTAACACAGAAGAGAGAGTTGCAGGTCCAGCTCCTTATAACCCGAGTGTTAGTGTTTACTTGTAGCAGTTGTTGTTGTATTTGTTGTAGCTTCCGAGCGCAGTGAGGCAGCCCAGGCAGATGGCATAGGAGAAGAAGATCTGAGTTCCAGCATCCATCCACACCTCAGGTCAGAAAAGAGACAACTTCACCCACCCAACTGCTCACAAACCTCTACTGCATCTATCAGACTCTGAAGCAACTTCCAGCTTCTATGTTGAGGCCAATGTAACATATTGCGAACACACCTGAGGGTCTGACAGCCGCCCTAGGTCCGGGTAGAGGTAGAAGTGAATTCCCCTGGAGGCTCCTGGCAGAGTGACCCCTCTGACCAGCAGGACCAGTAACATCGCATAAGGAAATGTGGCCGTGAAGTAAACAACCTGCAGGACAATGGTAGGACTTTGTCATCAGACGAACACGTGTGTTTATGTCATGGATGGAGCAGAGACTTCACCTTCCCTGTTGACTTTACTCCCTTCCAGATGCAAAAGTAGCAGATGACCCAGGCAACGGCCAGACAAACAACCAGGTCCCAGTTCAATGAACCAATGTGATCGATACCCGAGGAAATTCTCAGTACTCTGCGCCTGTGCAGCACACACATGGGACATGGGACATAGTTTAGCATTGATCTGCTGTAAATACCCAAAATGAAACACAGACTGTAAGCATTTCATAAGTAATGTAAGTCCTATAGCACATGCGGCCATTTGAGGACATAGCGAAACAATTGGGCACTTACTCCCAGAACTCAATGACAGGAGAGGTGGCGTTCTCATGGTGACTGATGGAGCTATTCCCTCTTTGAAATGCCATACAGGAATCTTGAATGAACAAAAGACAAAAAGACATTGAATGCTGTGAAGAAGTCCAAGCTTTCCTGGAGGTTTCCAAGTTACACTCAGGCACAGAAACATGGCCAAGAGTGAGCTAGAGGAGTGAAACAGTGCTGCACACAGACAAAATAAAATATAAGTTAATAAAGTAACAGGAAGAAGGCCATGCATCTAAATAAAACTTTATCGAGAGGCTAAACAGGAGTCGTCTCAGCAATCCAGACCTAAAAGTGTCCTCTATGTAGTAGCTGCACACACTCACCTGTGTTCCAGGTGTTGTTGCAGGAGGCCCAGGGCAGGTCCCAGGTGAAGGAGTGGAACAGGAAGAAAACGGCCCAGGCCAACACAATGATGTAATAGACGTTGAGCAGAGCGACAATCACCTGGGTGGCATAACCCACTCCTACAGCGGGCAAAGATAAAATGAAGCCACTTGACATTTCAGAGCGTCAGTAGTCTGAGAACATCACGGTTTAGGTTTATTTGGCTGTAGCAACACGTGTAAATAACAACCACGGGTCATCTGAAATGACTTGGCTCAATCAGTTTCATGGCAGTAGATGAAGATCTCCTGAAATGTTCATCTTTTAGTTTAAACTGTTTGCTCACACCCTTCTTCAACTCAGCGCTTCTGCTCTTTCAAGCGGTTGCGTCACAGTCGGGCGTATTTCACTGAGAGCAAATGAGCAGTAGATGTTCCAGGGCATGATTTCATGCCTGATTCTTCCTCAGCTCACCTCCTATGGGATCTGATGCGTCATTAGCTTTAAAGAGAAATGTGACATCAGGGCTGGTTGCTTTCCACCAGTTACTGCACAGCTACAGTCCTCACGTCATCTGTATGGCGCGCACACATATTGAATACAGTGTGTATTTACAAACGCACATGTCACACTGTAATGATATACACACATTCCTTCCATCCCACATTGTTGTGCAGACATATTCAGATGCTGTCATGGTTTGGTGCTCATAAATCTGAACAGGCAACTCTTTGTCTCAGAGTAATGCACATACTGTGACCATAAGGTCCCTGCATATTTACATTCATACATCAAGGTCGAAGCTCCCACACACATAAATCATTTACAAAGCACAAGGCGCTAAACATCTTTATGATGTTAAGACAGTAAAAATAAATCACTTAGCACTTAAACTGTTGTTGCTTTTGAACATGAATCAGATAATATTGTTAAGCCGGTGGATTACCTTCAAACAAAGGGCAGATCTTCCTCCAGCATGTGATTCCTCCCTCACTGGTGTATTGGCCCAAAGCTGTCTCCAGGAAGAAGACCGGGATCCCGCAAGCAAACAGGAAGATGAGGTATGGGATGAAGAAGGCACCTGGTACAAGCCCACAAGTTGAAGCTTTAGTAGCAAATTAAAGCTTTGCGGAAAAGTGTGTTTTGACAAACAAAATCGATGCAACACTTCCTAATAGATTTATAATAGTATAGTAGCAGGTGTTAAGATAATAAGCTTTTATTTTAGCTTTTTCCATTTTAACTCTAACATTTGTATCCTTTGTCAAATATCTTCCTTGTGAAACATGAATATACCAGCTGCATGAAAAATAATAACCAAATTTCTATTTTTCTTTCTATTACAATCGACACATGACACATTGAGCAGCTGATCTCAGAACGGATGACACATTAAACTGTGCGAAGTGTCACAAAGCAGCCACCACAGCATTTAGATGCAAGGAGTGCGGGTATCCTTACTGCATATTTCTACAGGTTAAAACATGTTTAAACTGTTTCCCACACCCGGATGTTGTCTCCCCATCAGCTTTCAGTCCTTCACTCACCTCCTCCGTTCTTATAACAAAGGTAGGGGAAGCGCCAGACATTCCCCAGGCCTATAATTTCTCCGGCCACTGACAGAACGAACTCAAGCTTGTTGCCCCACTGACCCCTCTCTGTCATCTTCTCCTCTGTACTGGGCACGATGTCCAGAGGCCTGCTGTGCCCGTTGGAGGGCTCCACCTTGGACATGTTTTCCGTGTCAGCTGTGCGCCCTGAGAAGTACAAGGAAAGAGCAGATAAGAGAAAAGAAAACATGGAGTAAAAGACACCGGATATGGCTGCGGGGTGGCAGTGGCACCCAAAGGTCAGAGCAGCAGAGATTCTCACATACCCTTAAGACCATAACTAACTGATTTGTTAGTGTATGCTGTGAAGCTTGGGGGGAAGGGTTGGTCTAAAATTGATGCTGCCTTAGGAATAAGTCAATCCTCTATTGTACCTACAGTAGAGACACTCTTGGTCAGTAGTACCAGACACTGGGGCCGTGCTCGTTGGAGCCACCGTTCAAATCACATTCATTGAGACAGCAGAGACTGTGGAGTAACTACATCTGGTCTACTTGTGATAAACTGTGCAATATAAAATAAGGTGCATGCATCTTTATGCTTATGTTGAGCTGTAATATGTGTCAGTGCTTTTCCTCTGAGGCCAACAATGGCCTGATTTGATGTTATGGGGCCGTGTTAGATGTTTGTCAAGCTCTCAGTCAGACTCTGTTCGGGGAGCAGTGCTGCTGAAAGAATTTCTCTCTGAAGGAAACAGAAAGCTCACTGACTGTGCTCACTCCTGTCAGGTTGCATTAACAGACCTCTCACCAGCTCGTCTGTCAGGCTTTTCCTCTGTGAAACACAACACCGTCACTGGTGAAGTCTGAATCCAAGAACGCACGGCAGTCTAAACCTCCTTCCCTTCCTCCGTCTTTAAAACCTCCTCACAAACAAGTCTGTTACATGTTGTGTGACCTGCTCTCACAGGACCAAAGAAGCAACACGAAGGTGGAAATCCTATTAAGTCAGAAAACTTGTCTGAGGCCACATTTAAGGATGTTTGCCCGCTGGCAAAGGGCAGAGGTGGAGCACAAGCATGAGTCTGTATGTGCTGTGCGCATGGGGTTAGAGGTTGGATCCGCCTGAGGAGCCAAACTCTCCTGCACTCCAGCCAAATTGTGGCCTGAGGTAAAAATAGAGCCCATGTTTTCAAAAGGTGCTTGGTGGGAATGAAGGCTTAGTGCAACAAAAGCCGAGGAGCCCCTCTCCTCCGTGCTGGCAACAGAGAATCCTTGCTGGCCTCGCAGCCAGATCACAGTTTGGCTCACTTTTTCACAGCTTCTCTCAACACGCAAACCAAATTCCTCAGTTTTAACTCGTCATTTCAAAAGGCGTGACTACGTATCTGCATTATTTAGAGCAAGGCAGTGCAGCTAAAGCAGGTTTCACTCATATGTGCTTCCAAAGTGTCGGAGGGATGCACTGTGGGAGAATACGCCACGACTCAGAATGGCCTCATTGGGGCACAGCTGAGCTTTATCCCAGGGAACAGAGCCAAGTTCACCTCTGAAAAGCTGACTGAGTGACTGACAGACTGACCTATTGAATTATTGACACAATGAATGAAGGGTTGGCTGACGGGACACGACGTGCTTTGAGCTGCATATTGTTCAGATTGTTCCTCAGTCCTAATATTGTTGATGGAGGTAGTGCCATGTGATGACGACTTCAGTATTAACTACCACTTTACTACATCTTCCATGGACGTCAGCTCAGCTGTTTAAATGCTTACCACTAGCTAATCCCTAACTTTATCTGGCTGTTGTTTAGTGCTGGACAGGAAGGGCAATGTGAGCTTTTGGTGGAAAATTGAATAACAAATGGAAACAAGCACCATGAACGAAGCAAAAACGCAAATCATTGCATGAAATCTAAAATGGCGAGCAGGTAATAATTGAACATGTGGATTTGTCATTTCAAGTGAACCTACGGTACAAACTGAACTGGGCTCTCCTAATACATGCAGCTCATGGATTCAAATGTTCTGCATCCTGACGTTAACTGCAGGATAATGCATAATTTGATTTATTGCATGAAGTAGGCAAATCAATAACCCACCCAGAGCTATGAACAAGGAAAATTTACAGTTGCAAAATGCAATTTTAAATCCTAAAGGAATGGACTTCAGTTGCATATACTACGAATGAAACGTGTCTATTACAAAACTCCAGTGCAATCATGTAACTGCATATTCCGTTTGCTGATTACAGCACAAATATCATTGTGGAATAAGCTGTGATAAAAAGAATGTTACATCTTACTACATCAGGCTTTTAATAATATTATTATCACTGTCATTATTATTATTATAAACCCATGCAACAGTTATTTTACTTTTCATCCAGTTGTGGCTGAAGAAGATCTAATCAAAGACACTTACCTTTCATAATGTTGTGCAATGCGCGTGGGGCACCAAATACAGGCCTGCTGCCGTTTCAGGTTTCACTATATAACATGCATGAAGGGGCGGAGATATGAAAAACTAGCAACTTTGGAGCAGCCCAGAGTGAGGTTTTCCCTCTGCTTCCTCCCTCTGAAGAAGCCCACCCCTTCAGCCAGTTTCATTCAGACACTCCCACACACAAACACACACTCAGTCCCCAAAGCACACTAGAGGTCTGTGCTGTCTCAGCGTGGTGGGCTGATTGCATAACCTTTTGACACATACATTCTCTCAGGGCCTTTCTGTTCAAAGAGCGACCAGAAAGTAGGAAGATGCTGGTCAGACTAGTATTTAGGTGAGTGCTGTGAAACACAGGCGTGAAAATATGAGTCTCTATATGTGCAATGGTCTCAAAGATTGACTCGTACAATGCATCATGCACAAATCCTCTGATTGGTGTATGAACTAGGTTCTCTTTAAATGAATACTATCTTAAAAATGTTGACAAGTAAGTAAAGGATCACTCCTGCTTCATGAGACCCCTGATGCAAATACGTCTTAATTCAGCCCCCGGAAAGAGTCTTTATTCCCTCACGCAGTAAGGAAGGAGTCCTTACAGACCCAGTGGCCCATTCAGAACATTTTCCCACCACAGGGGTTCAGAGTGGCCCAGTTCAAGGCATTTGTTAGAAGGTCACAGCCCCGAGGGTCTTAATGGAGGTGGGGATGGGGGTAGTGAGGTGCATCTGCTTTTCCTGGTGAAAATCTTTCAGGGTGAGGTCTTCTTTTTTGTAAACTGCCCACCCCCCATCTCAGATGAAATCACAAGTCAAGACACGACCACATTGGCTTTGTATGAAAAAATAAAGCTATCTGCTTGATTCTGGTTTTGTGGCAGCTTTGACTCACCAGCCTGTTTAACATTTTGTGAATGAGTAAAAAAAAAGCTATTAAAAGGATCTAAACAGAGCCTTTAAACCTTTCATTTACTCTGGTCTCGGGTCAATTTCGTCATGGTCTCAGTAAACCAGGACTGTTAACTTTAAATCCATCTTCAACTTCCACCACTTATGCTAATTACACAACATTACTTGCAGCATCTTATGCTCTGTGGATAATTCATTCATCTTATTTTTGTGACAATAATGATCATGAATCAGTTACTGAATTTCCTTTAGTCTATTGATCCAATTAAATCATATGACAAAGTGCTTTCTCTTTATAAACCAGTGGAGTAAAGTATAGAGACACAACGTCCCTTTTTTAAAATTCACTAGAAGGGAAGATAATAACGTACATATATAGAAAATATGATCATATCCCAGATTTTAAAAATGCAACTGTGAACGATGTCTAATTGTGCAAATAAAATGTCAGTATCTCATCCAGACTAGTTTTTCTGTTTGCATATGTCCACAGGGCATAAAACGAGAACAAAACAATGGGGCAGGCGTGGGGGGGGGGGTGCTCATTAATGAACTGTATTTCTTCATTCTCTCTGCAGCATCCTGCTGCTCGGTAACTCTGGAGCCACAGTTCACTGCTCAGATTGTAATCTGTTTACTCTATAGGATCCATCCTGTCTCTTCAGATTAAACTCAATTACGCTGGTTTAATTAATTGTGTGGACAAATTTAGTTTAGGGTCTCCTTGCACAGGAAGTTAAAATTTAGTCTGGAGCAGGTTTTCAGACAAAGGAAACAGTCACTAATTTGGTTTGTCATGAATTAATCTTAAAGCAGTGATCCGTAAAATAAGAAAATAAACTATGTGTGGAAAATCAAACTTCATTCAAATGGTCTCACTGCTGCAGGGGGCTGCATAATCTCCAAGCTGTACCTCCCCTCGTTACCCCATGTTTATGTTTCTGAGAAATGGATTGATCGACTTTGCCATGTACAAATATTTGTACATTGTACCGTTGTAACCGTTTTGAATATGTACAACATATACTAACATATAGTAACAATACTGTATCATAGATGACTGTGACAGGAGATTGAAGAAGAATGCTTTAAGTCACAAATAAGAAATTATCCACAGCAGCAAGAGGCTTTTGACGGCTCCATAAGGAAGCCAAGAAAAAAGCTGTCTGTGACAGTTAAAGTAGGTAATAGGTGTGTACACAGTCCATAGTGTGTCCACACAGGTTGAAGTTTCATCACATCAATCTCTTTAACCCTTTCCAACCAAACAAGGGAGAATGAACTCACTAGGTCACTCAATATTGTACTAATAATATGCAATATTATATATATAATATAACCATAAAAAATTATATTAGCTATTACTCCTGACCCCATGGATGCTGCTCAGTGGCAACAGGACATGAATCATTATTTGTTTTATTCATTCATGTTTTAATATCATTTGTCAAAGCAGCATTTCAAATAATTTAAATTCATTTGTATTTCACAGCTTAACCGTTAACTGAGAATATCATCCATTTCATAAGCACAAACCTTCAGTAAAATGCGTAAGCCTGAATTCTTCATGAGCTGAAATGTCAGCAGACACAGCAGGACGCAGCAGGTCTTAAAGTCTGGTCACCTTAACAAGTCAATACCTGCAATAGTCACTAATAACATCACATTCACAAGGTCAATCATGTGCTATAATAAAATACCAACAACCTGGTCATAGGATGTTTGCTTTGTTAAACAATCTTTTGTGATCAGTTAATTGAACAACTGTATTAATGTTAATATATTTTAAAAAATCAAAACAAATACTAAACCCTTAACCAAAATTTAATGACAGCCTCTCACAATAAAATCATCTATTATTTTTGTTTTGCAGACTTCCCCTTATGTTCCAGCTTTTCTGATGTTGTGTCATCAACTCTAGCACATCTTATTTTTTACTCTTACAACCAAAGACCAAAGCTGATAATAAACCTAAAGTAAAACCTGCTTTTCTGAGGAATGATCCTTAGTAGAGAGTAGAGACACGTCATTTATATTTTAAGCTTTATGTACACAATGTGATGTATTTTTATTTCTAGGCCATAATTTTGAATTCAGTTTTATTTGCAGCAGCAGTGCTCTCACTCTTAGAACGATGAAAGATTATTTTGCAAAAACCTGCAGCTTTGCTTTTTCACATTAGAGCTGTCCTGCACGTTCTCCATGAAACCTTTCTTTCTCTTGTTTTTTCATTCATTGTAAACTAGAGCCCTCTAGTGTTAGGCGTCACGATGTGGCATTGGAAATCTCTAGTGTAGAAATAACATTCCAGTGAATGTACGTTCAATATTCATCGTGAAATGGGTACTGAGGATGGTCACTCCACCTGTGTCAAAACAAAAACATTGTTATTTAAAGACAATGCATCATAGTGTAGATGGAGCTTAAAGTGTTAGTAAAGATAGGTTCAGTTCTCCTTGTTTCATAATTCTTTGTCAACTCACATTAGTAGCTCCACAAAACGAATATTTTTGTTTAAGGCTTCAATGGCTTTCATTTCTTCTTCACTGAGTGAAAAATCAAAGATCTGCAACGAAATATAATTTGACTTTATGCAACTGATAGCAGTCCTTTAAAAGGTCCTGTAATAACCAGTGCAGACACCTGCACGATTCGATTTTTCAATTAACTTGCCTGGAAGTTGTGTTTGATCCTCTCTGGATTGAAACTCTTAGGAATCACTACGACTCCTCTCTGGACATTGAAGCGCAGAGCTACTTGTGCGGTGCTCTTGTTGTACTTTTTCCCGATGGAAACAAGCAGCTCATCTTCCAGAAGGGGGGGGGCTGTCAAATTCACCCTAAGAGCAGACAAAAATACAGAAGACTCCCAAAGGTTTCGTGGCGTTTAGCATCGCAAAATGTTTAGGATATGTAAAAAAATGCGTCACAAGTGTACGTTTTTAATATAAAAGCCTACGCACCATGATGCATCTCTGGAGGAACCAAGTGGGCAGTAAGCAACAATCACAATGTCATTCTGACGACAGTACTCCAGAAGTTTGGGTTGGGTGAAATATGGATGACACTCAACCTGATGAGAAAAAAAACCAAAGGCCCAATTAGCTTGACATGATAGTAGCGTCTTAATTGGACACAGAATTATAATGGCTGTGCTATGTCAGACGCCACCGGGGATCTTAAAAGACAAATTGGTCACCTGGTTGGACACAGGTTTGTGCTTGAGGCCGGGTTTATTCAGTAGAAGTTCTAGCTGTCTCCGGTTGAAGTTGGAGACTCCCAGAGACTTTACCAGTCCTGCATCTTTGCAAGCCTCCAAAGCCTGAACATTGTGATGAAAATGGCAAATACAAAAATGAGGACAAGGAGGAAAAAGACGAGGAAGGCTCTAGTCATGAAGTCGAACCCAGTAGAACCCACCTCCCATGTTGCACAGAGGTCTGTGTGGTGATAGATGTATTTCTCATTTTCATCTTTTGGATAGAACTTGTCTCCAGGCTACAATTAAAACATTTACAGTTACTTAAAAGATGCATTTTTTTAGTTAAATTTGCTGTTTGATTTCTAAACATCACATAAGTACTTGACTGATAAGTTAGTCTAGAGGTGCGTTATCTGGATACCTTGAAGGCCATAGGAAGCTCGATTATGTAGAGGTCCACATAGTCCAGTTGTAAAGTCTTCAGCGTCCTCTCCAAGGCCGGTCTCACCAACTCCGGGGGGTGGAATGTATTCCAGAGCTGACAAAGATAAGCCCAAACCAGAACATACTTAACAACACTTCAACTCCATCAAGACTCAGGACATTTCCTCAGGTTTACCTTTCCACAGTAAAAGACGTCGTCTCTTTTCACAGTTCCGTCAGCAATCTTCTCTCTAATGGCCTGACCCACTTCATGCTCATTGAAATACACCAGTGCCCCATCAAAGTGCCTGTAACCCACGTCTAGGGCCAACTTGACACACTCGAGTGCTGTGCCTTTAGGCGTCTGGAGGAAAACCACAGAAATACGTATGCAGTGGTTTAAGGAAATATGCATTCAGATGAAAAAGTCTCACTTTTAATTTGCGACACCTCCGTGTGTTCGGCTAATCACTGCAAGCCATAAACCTTGACACTCCTACACTACGAGGCCTTTTGGTTAAACAGACATTAGCGCTGTTGGGTTTATAAGTTAATCTAGAAGCACAGGTAATATCCTCACCGTTCGAGGGTCTCCATAGGTTCCCAACCCCAGCAGTGGAATCCGGTTCCCATCGCTGAGAAGAATACTGTGGCTCTCTGCAGACAGACTCATGTTAAAGCGACGGGGAATCAACTGACTGCTCTCTGACCAGCCAGAGACAGATAACAGTGCTTGACCATGAACTTTGAACACGTCTTGCATGCACTAGTTACTAACTTGTTGACGTGTGACATGCCCATAACGTTAAAGTTTCCGTTTAAAGGTTGGGTTATATTAATGAATGAGTTTTCCTTGTATCAAATTCAAATGATGTAATTTGTCATTTACGTATGTGTCCAATCGTTATTGTGCATTGTTTGTACACAAGCAAATGGGATGTGTTGCCCAAATGTAACGCTGTGAAAAGTAACGTTGCAGTAATTGAGCGCGTGGATTCCATTCTCCGTCCGCGTCCCTGCTATCAGAACGCGCACAACTGTGGCCCCACCCCTCTCGTGCCGCAACAAGCGCGCGCAGTGCAACTGGAGCAACATCTGCGGGCCCTTCGCGCGCTGGAATCGCGTTTTAAGCTCGCGCGCGACAGGGTTGTCGTTTTGGTTACGGAGAAGGTAACGCGGGAGTAAATACGTAAGTAAATACGGATGCGGCGCTGCGTAAAGACGGCGGGACGTGGAAAATGCGGGAGTTGGGAGATGCTGCCTTCATAGTCAGAAGAAACTGACTCTTGAGCTCGCGTGGTCTGCTCACCTGTGTGGGTTCGTGTTGTAAACGCTCAGAGGGAGAAAGTGCCGGTTCATGGACGGACGCGCGAGCAAACAGGAGCCCGGGGATGCTGCCGTCATCATCGTTGAGAACGAGGCAGAGAGCAAACCGGTGCAGGAGAAGAAGAGTCACCTGGACACCTGCCCCGTTTGCCAGCTGAACTTTCACAGCCGAGAGCCCAGACTTCTGCCGTGTCTGCACTCGTTCTGCAAGAAATGTTTGTCCTCGCCGTCGAGGAACTTGGCGGTGGCAGAGCCGCCGAACTCCCACAGCGGCGGCGCCGCAAAACCACGTGAGCTGCTTTGTTTACAAACATATGGATGGTTCAAAGCTGGACGTCACGAAAACTCATTCTTTGGCCTCGTGTCTTTATGGCCGTACACGTCAACCACATATGAGATAGATCATTGCCTATGTGGAATTATTTCCCACATGTGTGGCTTTGTAATTTCAGTGAACGTGATTCGATGCCCAGTGTGCAGGCAGGAGTGCATGGAGGTAGATGTGATGGAGAACGTCTTTGTGAGGGACCCAGCTGAGGCTCCCAGCAGCACCGTGGAACGGACGGTTCAGGTTAGTGGCAAAACGCACTGCAAAGAAGTGTAATATTTCATATAGGACGACTTTTCACCTCTGTGCAGCTTTGCATGACCTGTGACGACAACACGGAAGCTACCGGGTTTTGCATGGACTGCGTTGAGTACCTCTGTGCTACCTGTGTGGATGCCCACCAAAGAGTGAAGTTCACCAAAGACCACACCATCAGAGAGAAGACACTAGTGTCACAAGGTGATTTAACCGGTGTCCTTATCTGTTGTCCTAAGTCAATCCTCACACTCTCGACTACTGTAAGCTCAGTTGTGAATAATAATAAAAGTAACATTAACAAAAACACTTAACGGACCAGGTTTTATTTTCAAATTTAAAAACACACAAAGATCATTTGATAGTGCAAACAGATATTTTTGACGAACTGCAAATGGGAATGATGCTACAATAATAATTCTGTGCTCCATTTAAGTCCTCTTCAATATAATAACAAACAGTGAGTCACTGCCTGAAACAACAGCTTCAGAGCCACTGTATGTACCCATCAAGTCCAAAATGAGCTTTCTCTTGTTTCCAGAGGGCTGTGGCGTGTCCACGCAGAGGCCAGTGTTCTGTGACATCCACAAACAAGAGCCGCTAAAACTCTTCTGCGAGACCTGTGACGTGCTAACGTGTCGTGACTGCCAACTCGTCGAGCACAAGGACCACAAGTATTGTTGCACTTTACAATATACTGTGATATTATAATAGAATGGCATAAAGGTTAACACGCCTGTTTGGAACTAATTAATTTAATCACCATTATGTTTGCATTAGTTACCAGTTCCTTGATGATGCTTATAAAAACCACAAACAGCACATGGAGAATATGACCAATCAGCTGCATGAGAAAAGGAAACTGATTGAAGAGGTGTCAAACTCCATAAGCAGCGGGTATGTGAATCCAGGCAGCGTGGATTATAAATGTCCACAATGAAAAGTTAAAACTCTTAAGACATTTTCATGAACTAGAACAGCTGATACATTAGGAGGATTATCCATGCGTCAATTAATTATCAAGAATGTGTCCTAAAATACGGTCTGTGCTGTTTGACGCCGTATGTATAATTTGTTCTGCGTATTTAATGAGCAATGTGTCACTTTCAGACTTGTTCGGGTTGATCAGAACCGTACCTCTGTTCATAATGAAATAAAGAAGTCTATCTGCAGTTTGATTCTGGAGATAAACAAGAAGGGGAAGATGCTAGTTAATCAACTGGAGGTAAGAAAAATAAATATTTAAACAAAGCCCAAATAAAACATTTACAGCACTAGTTTTAGCAAATGCAATAGATCCGTTTGTGTCCTGCTCCTCGGCTCCGTTGACTGTCTTGCTTTCCAGACCAGATCTCACCCTTTATAGCAGTGCGGCCACCGCTGATTCACTTTTTCGTGCTATGCAGGCTGTAACAAAGGACCATGAGAATATTCTGCGCAAACAACAGGAGGACATCGGGTATCTCTCTAGACACCTGGACCATGTCATCAGCTTCACCAAATGGGCCACAGCCAGGAATGGGGGCACAGCCCTCTTGTACTGTAAACGTTTGGTAAGTCTTGTCTGATTTGTTTAGGGAACCACTCCACTCTGAAAGCCAGTTAGAAGACAGGCCCGTCTCCAGTGTGATGAAGATGTAACATATGCCTGCAGTAAATGTCTCTAAAAATTTTTAATTGCATTCCTTCTGTTCAGATTCTGTTTCAGATTGGAAACCTCCTCCGGGCAAAGTGCAGTACTGCGTTTATACCACAGAGCACTGTCCGCTTCCAGTGTCGGTCCGCTTACTGGGCCTCAAATGTGGATCTGGGTAAGACCGAGGAAATATCACTGACACACTGTCAACAATGGAAATCTAGAATCCCAAGAACATTAGCATTAGCTTCTTTCTTTTATTGTAGTGGACGTTTTTACAGTGTATAGACCAAACTAAATAACTGATGACTGGTTTCATTAGTTGTATTTATACTGTGTCTTACTACCCTGTGCTATACCAGGGTCAACTTTGCAAACTTTTCACTGTATCTGCTCAAACCTTTTTCTGAAGTGGTTGTACTTTTCTTCCCTACTTGTTATGCTCATCCCATTCTCTGTGTATGTCTCCTCAGGCTCTTTAGTGGTAGAGAGTCTACCGGGCCACCAGCTGAGTGGTTTTCAGGGTATCCCTCATCAGCTCTCCCACCCTGGGCAAGGCCCCTCAGGCTCACCCCACAGCTTTGCCAATGGAGCTTCACATAATACTCTGGCTCAGCTCCAGATGCAGGTGGACAAGCTAAATCCGCAGGCTCACTGGCAGCCGCAGCCACATCCTCCACCCTGGACGTGGTACCAGAGTGTCAGACTTCAACGAACTGTCCCAGGGCCCCTTCAGGGCGGCTCCCCCTCCAATGGTATGCTTCCTCAGTCCGGTCGCAGGTTTATGGTGCCACCTCCAAACCACGTGAGCCCAACTAGCAGCTTACCGAGCCCTGGGTTTACGCCCCAGGTTAGTGTGCGTTTCTGTGTGTGCGTGTGTGCTGACATCCTCTTTGACTGACAAGTTCTGTTAACAAGCACTGACAGTGGATGGTATTGTCCTAAATAGAGCTGACAGCCTTCACATCCTAGGCAATTTATGTCTTTCCTTGTCAAGATGGATTTAAGTCTTGGATGAGCTTATGGCACAAAACAAAAAAATAAAGCAGCAAAATGTGCAGCACAGCAGCAGCCAACACGTGACAATGGACCGACCCAAGCAGTTGTAAGAAAAAGTTGATAATATCTCGTCATCCAAGTTGTTTAGTCTAGTTTAAGTAGTGTTTTGGTTCAAGCCCTCAAGTATAGACTCATGCACAGGACAACACAGGCATGTGAAGCGCACACATAAGTTGTGTCATCCTGATGAGAGCAAGCTGCTGCAGCTACATACCGAGCTCTTAAATTCTCCTGCTTGCTTTTTGTACATGTTATTTTAATGCAGTATTTTAGAGAAGCTGTAAATGCACATTTATTAGATTCATCTATGTAATAAATAAAAAGTCTAAAGTTCTGGGAAACTTTTCTGACCTATTGATCAGGACCCTGCCTACAGAGAAGCACGACTGTGACTCTGCGATGCTCTGGGGCTGCTTTGCTTCCTATGGCACAAAGGAACTACTTTACTATTTACTATGCTTGTCATGAAGTTGGTGGAATCTCTTTGTTACCGCAGTAGTTGCTGTTATATCATTTATTTCTTTAAGGCTATTTAAATTTTCAGTTGCTCCAGCTACGTTTACACGGGCAAAGTGGCTCAGATGATGAGTGAGGGAGAGTAGTTGCAATTCATACTCTCTAATTCTATTTCATCTGTAGCCTCTGAGGGTGATGGGAGGCAGCTCCAGCTACCAATCAAAACCTGCGGGTGTTTGTTCCTCTTCACCTTTTTACACTCATATTACACCAGCTTCCATCAACAGTAGTACGAGTCCTGCTCAGTCACAACACACGGTAAGCAACTTGTGCCAAAAGTCTTATAACCTGCTGACTTTTGTTACAGTATGTATGAAATCTGAAATCGAAATAAAACTCTGTGATTAGATCGAGTCTGCGTATATGAACATTACAAACGACTCACCCGGTCCAATATATATGCTGAAGCCAAGCTATCCACAGAGCTCACCTTCGACTTTGGCACACAGAAAGGGTATGTCTGTGCCATCAGAGTCATTGGTAGCATATTTTAGTGGCATGCAGACCGGACTGTACGAAGTAACCTGTGATGTGATTTTCCTTTTTCTCAAGTGCAAGGACAGCAGATTTCACCAGGGTATGCTGCTGTATCCCAGGAGGAGAAACCAGGGTATAAACAGAAGCATTGACTCTATTTCTTGTATATTGTGTAGATGTAATGTACCTTAATCTGACCCCAGACCTTTTTCGTCACTGGGGGTCTCCTGTGATTTCAGCTTTATTCTAATTGAGTTTTATTTTGTCCCTAGGCCTGTTTCCTGGAAACCTGGTGAAGCACAGCAGGCTGGTGAAGAAGTGGTCTTAGTCAAAAAAAGACGAAGATCGTCACCGGGGCCCATCATCGTCATCAAAGATGAGCCAGAAGATGACAGTCATGTAAGGAGCCAGTAATTATTAAAGCCCAGGCATCATTTCATACTAGCTGTGGTATTATCATTGACGCCTTGGTCATCATTTATATGGGCTTCTAACACCTTATGAAGCTAGAACTACCATTTGATTTTAAAGTTTCATATCTAATGTATCTTTTTATTTGCTTTTTCTGTGTTTGTGAATTTCAGGTGCTAGCCAACCAAAGAGCCAACGTCCCTGACAGCACAGGTGACCAACTTCAAATTAGTCCCCAAGGTGAAGGGAGCAAGGTCCAATTTCAAAGCGTAGACGACAAACCCCACAGCCCTTCACAGCCTCCAGGCAGCCCACGGGACCAGATCAAGACTAAAGCTCCAAATGACATCTGTTCACTGGGAGGAGATCTGCAAGTAGACCAAAATCAACCTGGAGTGGAATTCTCTAATGAAGCCCTGTGTGCTGTGTGTCGGAGTGGAGGAGAGCTGCTGCGCTGCGATCACTGTCACAAAGTTTTTCATCTCTTGTGCCATGTTCCAACTCTCTCTAAATGTCCTTGGCAAGTTCCTCCATGTGAAATTTATTTCTTGCCGGTCTCAAATGAAAACCTAAAAGTCATACCATTATTCATTTTTATGTCTACGTCTAAATCAAGGAATTATGGGTTAGGGTTAGTCTGCAAAAAAAAGACTGTCCTGTTGGCTGTTGTTTTCACATTTTGGAAAATAAGGTTTTCATCTGACAGAATTCTGTACTAACGGATGTTCCTGTTTACTTTTGCATTGATTCTTTGTTGTGTGTCTTTTCAGGGGGTTGTGGTTTTGCTCTTTATGCCGTGACCTGCTCGTGCCTGAGATGGAATATAACTGTGATAGGAAACCTGAAGCCAACACAATAAAGACGGAGCCAGATTCTGAAGGAGGGTTCACCCCTGTGGATAAACGAGTCAGTGTATTTTTTTTTTAATTTAAGCAAGTATAATTTTGCTAAAAATAATAATAAATGACGTACTTTAATCATGATTAGAACTAGAGTTTGTCACACGTTGACAAACTTAATATCGTAATAAAAGAGGGTGTCAACACTGAAGCTTTTAAAGGGATTTTGCAGGATCACCTCCCCACTGCAGATATGAAACCACAAACACATTCCTACATAAGTGTCTATGGTAAGAATGGTTAGAAAATACCAGTATCACATCAGTCTGGTTGGTTATTAACCAATTTGTTTTTCCATAGACTGGAGACCTGTGTTTGGTTCCTCTGTGATCTGTTAACACGTATTAACTCAGATCTCTTCCAACTGCTGCAGAAGTGTGAGAGGCTGTTGCTGCACTTGTTTTGTACTGAACATAGTTCAGACGTGCGAGAGCCAGCGTCCCCCTCGGTGAGTCTGAAAGCATGAATGAGTACAGAGGATAAATGTCACATGGTGTTACTGTAGCTGTAATAAGCAGAGTTTAACAGTGAAGGCAGAGCCGCAGTGAAACAGAGTCATCAATCGTAGCAATCCGTAACCTCTGGTGGACAATTTTGACTCCTTATAAATATGGAAAATCAAACATCTGTGTGTGTGGTTTTACGTTTATTATCTCCCTCTTTCTAAATACTGCAGGTAAGTGCTGATGGCCGCCTGACTGCAAAAGAGCCAATGAATCTTGTTGCTGTGAAAAGGCGCCTGGAAGACAAGCAGCAGAGTCTCAGCTACCAATCCATGACAGAGTTCACAGCAGACATTAGGCTCATCTTTGGAAACTGTGAGGTACAGTTAGTATAAATCCACCTTTTCAGTATTTCCCAGTTCTTGTCATCTCGTAATGAACGGTTTTGCCTTTGCTACTTCTGGCACAGCAAGCTGACGGAGAGCTCGCACTAGCAGCCGGGAAGCTCGAGGAGGTGTTTGAGGAGCACCTCAGGATCTTGTTCCCTGACCAGACCTTTCCAGAAATCAAAGTGGAGGTGACACCTGCTGCCCCTCGCAGCTCTCAAGCCTCATCTCTAGACAAAACATCCCAGCCGACGCGCCAGCGCACATGTTCAGACTCCCAGGAGGCGCCGAGATTTCCCAGTGGGGAGGAGGGCATAGTATGAAAGCACATTTTCCTAGCCCCTCGTGTGCTGGAGCCCATTCTAGCTATCATTGGGCGACGTCGCCAGCCCATCACCGGGCCACATGCAGGCCGACAACAACACCTACAGGCAACGTAGCATCTCCAGATACCCAGACTGCATGTCTCTGGACTGTGGGAGGAAACGAGTAGCACCCACACTGCAGACACGGGAAGGACACGCAAACTGCAGCATCAGCATCAGCAGCATCTGCTCTTCAATCAGCACCGAGCGGGGACACGCTGTGCTCCATGTTTAAATATAGCAGAGCAATTATGATAATCATGAACTTTAATGTTTCTTGTCTTTTCAGGTTTCAATTGAGTGTGTTCTGGGCTCCTCACCATGCTCCTGAACTAAAAAATACAAGAACATCAAATTGACAAAATTACAGGAGGTTTAAGATGTTGCTTTTTTTCATACTGTAAAGTATTTCTCAGAGTGAATTGTCACTTTTCTAGATATAACTGAAACATTTAGTGCAGTGTGACTGCTGTGGTATGTGTATTTGTGTGTATTTATTAATACTCAAACAACGATGTTTAGATGTTACAGTTAGCAGCTGAACATTTTTTATTTGTTGCAGTATGTGAGACTGTTCATTAAAGTTAAACATGTTTTCTTCTATACACCCACCATCATGAACAGTTTCCTTATGTCCTGCATCCAGAACATTTAGGCCTAAACGTACATGCTAGCTAACAGTAGCTCTGGTCCACATATGCTCCTTCAACTGCGTGCTAGCAGCAAACTACTACCTTCGTTATGACTTGTTAACAGGTTTCTACAACCGTGTTGAGTAACAGTGCACAGGGTCCCTGGGCCCCTGAGGTCAGTCCTGTGTTACGGCTCTGCCTTATGCTGACTGACGCCGACTTGGCAAGACTTGCTTTGTTAAGCTTCAAAGGAACTGTACCGCACCCCCCACTGTGAGATTAACACTGTTTGAATGCAACCCTGGCCACTCCAATTTCCTGCACCTATGAGCCAGGAGGTCGACTCACGCTGTTGTTTCTTGTTAAAGCCCAAGTGTAGATTGGAGGAGATGGGTGGAGTGGGGGTGGGCAATTTCTGGAAGGCCAGCAGGCGTGAGAAGCTGCCCCCACAGGAGCCTGGCACTACTCTGGCTCTCATTTGGGCATTCTTCAGTCTTTAAATAGACCCTAAAGGCCTGTGACTTCTTCGTGGTATCGCCAAGACAACGATAAGATAAAGGACAGCCCAGCAGGACACAGGGGTTAACTGCTACATCACATCCTTGGCTGATAGATCCTGCAAGACCCTTATCTGTGCTGCTGGAAACAGTCCCCTCTTAATCTAGAATTCCTACAGCACCGTAAATACTAAATTTTAAACAGTAAATTGGCAGACAAAGATAAAAGACGTGCTGGCTTTTAGACTCTGGTGGCATATGTTGAAGCAGGTTTTTTCAGGATGCACATGTACAGGAAGAAGGCTTAACATAAAATTCAAACCAAAACCCTCGACCCTGACTACAGTGTCAGTATGTCATATTGTGAGCTGATAAAATGCAGACAAGTGTGAAAGATACAAACACCCCTCATGTATCCATAACCTGCTTTTCACAATACGCATAATAATGGTTAATGGGCTAAAAGCACAGGTTTCTGGGCTTCCCTGCCTGCGGTGTCCCGATACCAAGCCTGATAGATGGTGATGTTTCTAGACCGGCTAGACTGGTGGAGACATATGGCTCTGATTAGAAGATCATTTAACCTCTCTGTCACCATGCCCAGAGTCAGGAGACTGATTGAATTCGCAGAAGGCCTCGGTTGGTACAAAATGTTTATTATGCCGTCGAGCAATTATTTCTCCTCTTCTTGTGCATGTTCCTGCATGTGTGTGAGTGGCTCGTTTATACCCGCACTCGTGATCACTTTGGCTGACGCTGAGCCCACAGCTGTGGCACCGTTACAGGAGTTTAAATCCATTAATGAAAATACCTCGTTTGCTCTGTTGCAGCTGTCAAGTTTATTGACAAAATGGCAAAGTAAGTTCAGTAGCAGCTCTATAGGGGCTGTAGGACTACTGTGCATGTATATGAATGAATAGATTTATACGGGTGGATGAAGTAAACTCAAGTGCAGTTATTTGCAGATGTGGCCGTGAAAATATTTATTTTCTGATTAGTACCGTTACCGCCAACTGTTGAGGCATAGTCTGGGCATAGCCACAACAGATTTTTAAAATACCTCCCAACCAGCTCCAGATGTGGAGTAATCAGTGTAATCACCAGTCACAAACACAAAAGCTCCACGTTGCTACTGCTGGAGACATTTTGGAGACAAGTGTGAAAAAGACTAAATGTGGTAAAAGCTGCTTTGACGTGATATCGAAAAGCTTGGTAGCTGGGGTGCATGTGGCCCTGGCCCTGCCCCTCGCTGTGCCATAATTAGACATTCCTCCGGACCCGCTGCAGCTCCATCACATTCGCGTCTTTCCCGTTTGAAGGAGCACCGCTGCGCATTCGCCCGCCCTGCAGAATATCCAGCACCGGGATCCTCACGGCGGCTGAGCGCGTTTTTTTTCCCTTCAGCATTTAGTTGAAACTCGCCTCATTCAATGCATCCGTGTGTGTTACTCCTCTGCTCTCTGTTCGGAGTCCTGCTCGGCCAAGGTAAGTTACCTTTCTGCAGGAAACGCCACCGATAACGCAGGAACAATTTGCACGCAGCTTTGGTCAAACCACATAAAAACGACATGAAAAGTTAATGTCATTCTTTCAGTCAATGGGGAAACTTAGAGGGGATTGAAGGTATTTACAGGACGAATGAAAGTAATAAGAGACAAAGAGGGAGACGAGGGGAGGTGATGAATTTGCCATAGGACTAGTTTGGGCATGTGATGAAACCACATGGGCTTGAAAATGCAGCTTCATGCCAAAGCTTCATTCAAATCAAGCATTGTTATTAGTAATAAAAGCAACAAAGCAGAAACACAAGGAGAAGTAGTGTAATAGGTGGAATCAGCAGACTAATGATAAGTATAATAAATAATATAACAATTTATTGGCCTGTCTAGCACGTTAAATGTCAGATATAGCCTAGAAATAGTTGACTACTGTAGCTCCAACCTTAGGCCTCTGACTCTGATCATTTGCATTTCAACAGTATTCTACCATAAAGAGTCGTCACATGACGAGCGTAAAATGACTGATTCCTACTGGCCCGTGGCGTGTCAGCAGTCTAGACACATGGGAGTGTGCCCACAGACCTGCCACCAGGGTGTAGGCGGACACATAATCAAATGCTCAGGGTCCCCTGGTCACACACTTTTCCCTCTGCCACCATCAGAGCAATAGTATTTTAATAAGTTGATGGAGTCAAAGTTCAAAATAAAAGGACCGATAGCTGCCTACGCTGCTGTTATGACGACTCGGCTGGGCTCATTAAGCCTTGTTTACATGAGGTGTCTAGACATAGTCAATCCATGCGCTGCTCTGCCAAGACTGAGAGCCCCTAACAACCAGCACCACCATCCAAGATGGAAATGAGCCCTCTCCAGACAGACAATACATCACAGAGAGACAGAACCGTGACGACTGCATCTACAGCAACACATGCTGGGTTTTTCTCATATAACAGCACCACACAAGTTTTTAAGGCCCTTCTGCTCTTTCAATTTAGCAAAGCAGCAGACAGTGGTGGCGATGGAATGACTCTGTGATGCTTAGTGGGTCGGAGTTAGTTATCAGCCGACGGCTTCTGTGGGGAGAACAGATCACTGGAAGCAGTTGCAGTATAACTTACTATTCCTGTCATGTGGAATATACTGTACTCACCGTGTGCACAGAGATGAACCATGTGAAAAATTCTAATGTGATAATGGTGAAAAACAGAAAGATCTGAATCTGAATTTCAGTCATTGACTCCATCTCGTCATAGTCTCACTGTGCACACAGACTTCAGAGATGCAGAGAAGACCTAGTTGGGCGAAAAACCTTTAGAAATCCACATTATTTCATCCAACTGCTACAAGGTTTATTGGCCAGAGGATTCTGGGATGTGCCAGGCTTGCAGAAGTAAGTAGTGAGTCAGCTCATGCGGCTGTGTAGTAATGAATCCTGCGTCCGTATTTGCTCCGATCTGCTGAGTTAATTATCCTTTATGCAGTAGCGGTGGTCACACTGAGTTAAGTCTGTTTTCCGGCATCTTGCGTCACTTTCCTCAGAAAAGCCGTCTATTCATTCAGAATAACTCTTAGTCATTGTTACAGTAGATCTTGCTTGGCTGTGGCCTCCAGGCAGCTTTTAAGAAAGGTGAAGCATTAAGGGACAGTTTGGTGGTTTTACTTACTAATAATCTTCACATTAAGGTGCAATTGTCTCTTGGTGCACACTAGTGAACTGTTTGTAATGACGACTGCTGCTGACGTCTCCTCCTGCATCATCCTAACTGTTTTGATTTAATAGTTACAATAACATTCCTCCCGCTCCTCTGGGAGACGTCAGCAAATCGGTGAAATTGAGGACGTTTCAGACGTTTGTCCTCCCGTCCTGATCTGGCTCAGTGTCTGAAGTTACTGACTCCTGCCAGACGCTCATACGCGCACAGATGGATTTGATCAGGGCGTTTCACAATCACTTTTCCCAATAATTCAGACCAGTCAGCCACTAACCAGCAACAACTCGTATCTTATTACAGAGGATCAACAAAATGTATTTCACGGTAAGTTTGTTTTCTCTGTTTTGCTCTCAGGGGGCTTATTGTTAATAACAATTTGGCAAACGAATAACTCTATGAGCCGAAGGCAAAAAGAGTCCAAGGGACCAATCTGCCAAAGCTTTTTCACGTTTGGCAGATCACACAGGCCACAGACGAATGAATGTACTTGATGTGATTGCGCTGGCTGATTGTTTACAGAGGTCCGTTGCACACTCTCTAATCCCTGTGAATAAACAGCCAGATCAACGCAGGGTTGGTTGGGATGCCGTCGAAAGGCAAAAACATATCCATCATTCCCTGTCTTCGGCGAAATAAGCCTCCGGGGAGTTTAAAATGCCAGAATTTTGTTTTTGCATCATTTGCAGAACACTGGGCAACTTGCCCACCAGGACAATGGCCATACTTTCCTTTAGTTTGGGTTCAATAGCCACGTTTCATAACCATAACTCCTCTAATTATCTAAATCAATTTGTCAATCACCATATATTTTGACTGAAACAGCTTTTGACAAAGAAATAACATAACAAAATACTAATGAATATGTCGTATTATTTAGCTTGTTATTAACAACATAGACCGATCAGTGTGTTGTCTCAAGTACTTAAAGCTCCTTATGTGGATATAGGCGTGTGCTACTGTAAGTACTAGAACTGGATCCTCTTACTGTGCCAGATGAAAACGTGCTCCTCGGGGTGGGCGGCCTCCTGCACAGTTTTCTTCCCCTGCCCATGTAAACATGTGAAATACGTGTGTGTTGTTTGTGACGTGTGTAGGTGCAAAGCAGCTTTCGATAGAGGACTGCTGCAAGGACGGCCAGCAGCGTGGCAATGATAACGAAGACTGCTCATCCCTCCCGCTCATCCACGAATCAACCACATGCAGGTAAACGGGCACCGGCTGCCGCGTCCCTCACGGATCACCCACCTACACACCGTCCAGCCGCAGATGACCGCTCAGAAGACGCGTCTAGGGTTCGTTGGAACGTCCAGGCCATTACTGTAACTGCTGCAGCCTGTCATAATCTCTCATTTGGTGCCACAGAAGCTGCAGCATTATTGGCCCACGGGGATCTGGCCTAGTGTGCCTGAATATGAGATTGCTTTACCTTGCAGACACATTAGTCACTTCACGTGAGAAGGAAACACTAATAATGATGGGATAATAACATGTCTGCTGGTAACACTAGAAGGTGAGCTGCCACAGATTTAGGGCTCATAAGCCTGAAAGATCTGCTGCTGTGAATGCGAATGGCAAACCCATTTACCACCACCATCCTAAGTAATCCCAAATTTGTCTAAATTGTAACATGAGGGGAAGAGAGGCAAGGGGCAGAGGGTTTGGGGGAGCTGGGCATATTTGGGGAATGGGGGTATGGCACAACAGGCCGTTTCAAAACCCAGGAAATACCTTGGAGGTGAGCAGAGAAAGGCAATAACAGGACATTTGAAAGATTAGCTCAGACACCAAGCAGAAAAAAAAAAACCTGAGAGCGAAGAAGAAAAGAGACGAGAACAACATGAGTGTGACTGTGCCCTTAAAAGGTTCTGTGGACGCGAAATCCACAGTAGTTTATGTGGAAAGAGATTTCTGGTAAGAGTTGACAGAGAGGGTTGTTGGAAATGAGACAGCAGAGGTGAGGGGGCGGCGTTTAGAGCTTTCTGTCTTGTAAAGTTGCAGTGGGCCCGAGATCCAGGCCAGACAGAAACAGCCACCCACTCTTAACTGATTGGACTGGAACGATCTAGACAATACAATGAAATGTGATCTAAGTGAAACATTACGATGCTGGATTTCATTCTTTGGAGGTCGTGCAACATGTTATCCCATCGGTAACATGTCAGATGAAGCGGCTCTGCCCTGGTGATGTCACTGATGTCAAGTAAACTGTGTATACTGGCAAGTCTTACTCACCCACTTAGTGGTCAGCTGCTCTTTATTCTCTCAGGACACTTATCTTAAAGGGAGTGGTTTGTCTTGTGATATTGTTCTAAGACAAATTCCTTCAAAAAGCCACATTCCCACTATGAGTAAGGACATGTGGAGGTGGACAAATGTTTTTTTGCAAGTCGTGGTGTAACCCAGGCCTGAAACAACAGAACAAAGGCCTCAGGGAGAGATGCTTAACACAGTTTAAGGTCAATGATGTCAGTACTGCAAAACACAATACACTTCCTGTGCCCTGCTCTGAATCCAAACAGGACGTATTCAACCCAGTCCCGCATTCACTTTCAGCGCGACAGCTCTAAGAAGCCCGTCAGGCTCGCCTCAGGCTGATTTTAATGGGCTGCACTTTAAGGCAGCGCTGCACCGAGGAGATTATTGATAGAGCTGAGAATAATAAATGCACCACCTGTGCCTTGTGTTTTTCTTGCAGGATAGCGCAGGAGCAGTGTTGTGTAAAAGCGCTGGAGGATAACATGTGCACCACTGGTATCAACATGGCTAAAGACCAAGGAGTCTGCGATTCTCTACTCGCCAACAGCTGTGAGACGAAGACTACAAAGGTGTGTGTGTGTCATCAATACGTGGGTCGCAAACGCTGACAGAAAGAGAACAAAACAAAACAAAACCGTTGAGTGAAGCAAAGTGCTCCACCCAATAAATGTACAGCGTTGCTGGACGGCCAGTTTGGAGGCAAAGGATTGATGAGAGGTGGTGCGTGTGTGTGTGTGTGTGTGCGTGTGCGTGTGTGCAGAATGAGGCGTCGCTCCAGGGAGGACTTGAGCTGGTTGCTGTCAGACAGATTATAAATTCAGCTCTGACTCGAGCATCTTTTGCAGGCTCACGTCTAAACTCTTTGGAGCTTTCTGCTGCTTTTATTCCCATCTCTACTCAACGTGCCCGTCTTCTTCTTTTCCCAACATGCTGCACATCAGCAGGGGATGCAAGTTGGTGCATGGCGTGTTCTAGACAAGTGCCAGTGGGCTAGCTAGTCTTTACTTGAAGGTGTCAGTGGAGGCTTGTGTGCAGATATTCTCCAGTAAATAAATAAGATAAAACATTTATGAGGGTGATGGTACATGACTGACATTTTAAATGTTAAAGGGCTTCAATATGTTGCGAACTTTAGCTCCAGCTTTGGGCTCTGAATGACAGCTGAGGGAAGATTCCCACAAAACTTCAAGTGCTTATCTAGACAAAAAGTAAGAGAACATATTAACCGGTGCAAAAACTTTCTTGCTGAAAGTTAAATGGAGATTTAGCCAAAACATGATGATCTTTGCAAAAAGATTCAAAGGGCCAGAGTATATCAAGATCAACACAAAAACAAATGCCAACACGTTCGGTAGCGTCTTCAACTCAGTATAAATTAATTCTGTTTATTAACATGGAGCGAAATCACTCGAGTCAGAAAAGAAAATCCCTTTAATAGGAGCAGCCTGCAGCACAACCTGCCTCGACCGGTTGGTTCGACTCCCTTCATGACATTAAGATACACTACGTAGTGATGATATTGAAGTCATCTGGATCAAGATCAGACCGACTAGCAGTTCATGGCCACTGGCGCAAAGCTGCGGTACTGGTGTTCAGTCTATTTTCCCCCACATGCCACACGCTGTCAGATTTTCAGGTATCTCTCTTCATTCCCTCATCTCCCAGAGTGAAACACAAACACACTCCTCTCCCGTCTGCGGCTGTCACGCCCTCCCTGACTGACGTTACCAGGTTGCTGCAATGATTGATAGAGCATGTTATCAGCCAGAGGGGGTGATGATGTCATCTCATCACTGTCTTTTGTCCGCCGTTCTCTCCGACTTGCTGCCTTTCTCGGCCCGTCTGTCTGTCTGAAGCCTGTCAGTTGGCGTGTCGTCTCTATCAGCCTCTCTCTCTCTGGCTGCTTGATTGAGAGCTTGGCTTTCTGCCTCAATCACCTCATTGTCATTTGTGAGTATTTTACCATAACATCCCATCCCCTGACATAGGGCCTCTTTGTTCTAGACATTACAGTACTGTTCTATGCTGCTTTGCTGTCTAACGTGTTCTCTTATTGTTTTGTGCAGATGTGCTGTGACTGTTGTCTTCTGGGGAAGGCAGCCCAGGAGCAGGGCCTACCCTGCGACCACAGCCTGTCTGTGGGCCACCAGTGTGGCGTGGTGTATAACGCCTGCTGTGTAAAAACAGCCCCAGACAGCCAGACGTCGACCACAGGACAAACTGAACGTGGGTAAAAAAAATGATCAGAAAAGAACAAAACAGTGTAGTGGGAGACACCCACGTAAAATCATATCAGATGTCAAACAAAGGGCTCGAGGTGAAGGAGTAAAGATGAGCCTGTGCTGCCCCCTGGTGGATGCCTGTAGTCAGTGCTTTCACCTTCATGCGAAGATGTGAGTGCATGTTTTTTCTGTCTCTCAGTGCCGAACAAGGATGGAGCTACTGAAAATGATCAAAGAACAGCGTTAAACGATCAGTGCGAAGGTATACAACGAACAGGCTATTCTACACTTTAAGCCTGCAGAGGCAACAGTCGCTCATCATTTGTGCTGCTTTATCAGGTAAATGCGCTCATCAGTGTGTTGGCAGTGGCACTTGTGCCTGTTTGAAAGGCTACAGCCTCAAACCAGATGGGAAGAGCTGTGAGGGTGAGTGGCACCGTGCATCCTCGACTGTAAATATGCTAAACGAATGAAGGTCGCTCCTCAACTCCCCGCTCATCTCCTCTCGCAGACATCAACGAGTGTTTGCTGGGAGCCAGCAATTGTCGGGGAGGAGAGCGTTGTATCAACACGGAGGGCTCGTTCCGCTGCCAGAGAGAGGTCAGCTGTGGGACCGGGTATGAGCTCACAGACAACAACAACTGCAAGGGTCAGTTAAGATGCCTCCCTGTTGACGAGTGACACCGTGGATCTGGCCACTATGTCAGATTCAGGTGGAAAGTCTGGTTATGTTTTCATGCAGATATCGATGAGTGTGAGACCGGTTTCCATAACTGCGGCCCAGAGTTTGTGTGCCAAAACACCCAGGGATCGTTCCGGTGCCTGCCTAAGGTCAATTGTGGGTCCGGCTTCATCCAGGATGCTCTGGGCAAATGCATTGGTAAGATTGTAAGAATACAAGATTCAACTGTATGCAGGAGAAAAGCCAACACATCCCAGTCAGCCCATCAACATGTCACCGTTCCTCCCTGCTTGTTTTTGCATGTGAGGCTGGCAACCGTACAAACCTTAAACCTTTGTATCCAAACAGTCACAACGCGAGCCGTGTGCTTTCAGATATCAATGAATGCCTTGCCCAGACGAGCCCATGCCACAGAGGACAGGTATGCATCAACACAGCGGGCTCCTACAAGTGCCAGAGGAACTCCGTGAACTGTGGCCGAGGGTATCATCTCAACGAGGACGGCACCCGCTGCGTCGGTACGGCCGGGACGCTGCTCATTTCTACGCACCGCATCAAATCGCGGGGCGTCGCTTAAAGCTCTCTGCTGTTTGCAGACATCGATGAATGCAAAGGCCCCGAAAACGCATGTGAAGGTCACGGCTGCATCAACCAGGTGGGCTCCTACCGCTGCGAATGTGCTCAAGGCTACATCTTCAACAGCATCTCTCGAGTCTGTGAGGGTAAGCAGTGCGATACAACGTCCATGCGTGTGGGGAGAACGAGGCCTCTTCGTATAATTTCAGGCTCTTACGTCTTGTGTTGTAGATATAAACGAATGCAGGCACTATCCCGGCCGCCTGTGTGCTCACAAGTGTAACAACATCCAGGGATCATATACGTGTAGCTGCACCACTGGCTTCAAACTGGCCAACGACAACAGAAACTGCGAAGGTGAGATAAAGACGCCACTAACGGATGATAGTGCTCAGTCTGTGCATCAGGCTTATAACAGCCTGGAATAATCTGCAAAACAAAATCTCTTCTCTGCGAAGATCTGAACGAATGTGAAAGCAACCCCTGCAGTCAAGAGTGCGCCAATGTCTACGGCTCCTACCAGTGTTACTGTCGCCGTGGCTACCAGCTGAGTGACATAGACGGCACGACATGTGAAGGTAAAATTGAATGGATGGATAACACCTTTACCCAAGCTGCCAGCTCGCGGCTGGTCCATCATACAGTAAGTTGTTATTCTATTTTCACACCTCCCAGACATAGATGAATGTGCGCTTCCCACCGGAGGTCACATTTGCGCCTATCGCTGTCACAACAACCCCGGCAGCTTCCACTGCTCCTGCCCAGCGACGGGCTACACCTTGGCGTCCAACGGCCGCAGCTGCCAGGGTGAGATGTTCTTCCTGGTTGCAGGTTTAAGTTAATCTGTCAGTGTTTTTCAAATTCCGCCTGTTCGGTGTTTTGTCTCTCAGATATAGATGAATGCGTGACGGGGACACACACGTGCACAGAGGATCAGACCTGCTTTAACATACAGGGAGCATTCAGATGCCTGTCCTTCAAGTGTCCGAACAACTACCGGCCAGCCGGAGACTCGTGAGTAGTGTCTCTGCTGCACACAGACGCCAGTGAACAGGTCACACGCTCATTTCCACAGTGTCATTTGTGCTCACGGAGATTTGAGACTTGCTAGACTGTGGAGTTACGGCAACACAAACACGAGTCAACATGCAACAGTTCCCCACGGACAAGTCTGAATGATTATCAAAGCAAACAGCTCAGCAGATGCAACCGTGCATGTCCAGTATGCTGGAATGCTGGAATGACTTTACCAGAGGTTTGGCTGTAGCATGTTGTGGTGTAGAAGACACTGACTTACTGTACTGCTGTGCGCGCCCCCGTTCGGAGGGCCAGTGACAGAACTCCTCGCATGACCCCGCAGAGGGCACACGACTGGCCCGTGAAGCGTTAGGCTGCTGAGACCGATGAACCCTCCACTGCATGTCGTGCACGGCAGATGAAATTCACACCTGGTCTCTCTTTCTCTCTGTGCCTGTTTTGTTCTGTCTTGTCCTCTCCCCTCCTCTCCTGCCCTTCTGTTTTTGCAGTCGATGTGAACGCTTGCTTTGCAATGAGTCTGTCGAGTGCCCGGGCTTGCCCCTGAGAATAACCTACCACCACCTCACCTTCCCCACCAACATCCCCGTCTCCACCAGCATCTTCCGCATGGGTCCCTCCAGCACCGTGCAAGGCGATGACGTCCAGATCGTTATCACTGCCGGCAATGAAGAAGGCTTCTTTAAGACGGAAATGTTGCCCGCTGTTGGCCTGATGTCTGTGGCGAAGCCCTTCACCAAGGCACAGGACTTTGATCTGTCTCTGTTGCTAAAGTTGCGTCGCCACGGCACAGTCACCACGTACCTGGCTAAAGTTCTGGTGTTTATCACCCATGAGGAGTCCAGAGTCCCTTACAACCCACTGCTAGAATAAACAGACCCGTAATAACGTACGTACACTAAGAAAGAGAAAAGTTAGCCGTTAGAAACATGAACATTATGATTATTATGACAGCGTAGCGTGGCCGTATAGTCTAGACTGTGTTGTAATCTAATTTTATGATTTATTCTGGACAAAGTGTAAAATCAAATGCATGTTGAATATGGGGCACTGTATTAAGACGAGATTAAGATGAGAAATAAACCGTGCAATAGACATATAAACTATATATATAACAACATTTTAAAAAGCCCAGCCAGTTTAGTACCAAAACATTTCATGGGTAAAAATGAACATTACGGTTTGTTGTTCATCTGTTTTTATGTTGAGACGTGAGCATGGCCGCTAGGTGGCGCTCCACACCAGGCTAAATCACAAAACGCGCACGATCCAAGTGTGCCTACAGCTGAATGTAATTTGATGATAGTTGCATGATAAAGTCGGACGTTTTGCAGTATTTTATGGTTTATGTGCTGGATGGACAGTTTTCTATTAAAATTCAAATAGAAGTAACACATGTTCAAGTCAGTTCAGTTCTTGATAATGGCACATTCTAGGATTTAATGGGATACAGCAAGGGAGCAGCTGGGATGTGAGGCCATGTCATAGTAGACACTACAGCAGTTTTCCTGATGATTTCAAACATTAACTACATCAATAATGTTTGTGAAGACAGAAGCAAACAAGGCTCAATATTCCCATCCAGAAGTAAGACGCCTCAGATATTTTTATTTGCCCATTTGTTTATCGTACATGTTCACTGTTTATAAGGTATGTTCAGCATCCCATACTTGATTCCCGGTCAATGCACTGATACTTCCACTCCCCAAACGTCTGTTACCTTGAACCACTAATCCATCTTTTAGTGGCCGTTCCTTTCATGCACATCTCTCGAGCTCCTGTTACAGTTGGGGTTTAATGTAAAACGCACAGATTTCCACTGCATGCTGTGGGTGCAAACCCCAAAGCAGACAGATAATCCAAATGAAGGCTGAGTAAGTGACACACGATGGGATGCAGTGGCAAAGGAGAGGGAAATGTGCACCAGCAGGAGAGAGTATAAATAGTCTGACATGCTGCGAGGCTGCTGCCCGAGGGCTGCGGCTTATAATAACTGTAAATTCAGATGTCCCACGTTCCTCCTGTCCTAAACTGTCAGGCCAGTAAGGATGCAACTTCTGGTCCCCAGTGGGGATATCCTTAAAATAAGAACACAGTGGCGCACAGGAGGTTTTTTCCTCCCCTTTGACATTGAGTTATGGGGCTTTGGGCTCTGGCCGGTGGTCTGAACAATTTGTGGTACAGCAACATCACCGCGCACAGAATGAATGATGCCCTGCAGTGTTTATGTTGGGGCGTTATCAATGTGCAGACTATAAATAATAATTACCAAAAAAATAAAAGGCCCAAGGCTTGACCAGAGGACTTTCATCCAAAAAGTCTGTTTTTCTTTCTGGCCTGAAAGTATTGGGGTTGTTCTCCTGGGCTGGGACACGTGAGCCATGGGGAGACGAGGACGGCGTGCGTAAGAGAATGCTCACACTAGTGTACGTGCGTAAGCATGTTTGCATGCGCAAACGTGCGCGTTCACAAACGAGCATGAACACAAAGCGGGTTTTCGGTGCATGCGTTAACACACACACACACACACAGGGCTGTAATTAACTCCACTTGCTGCCTGTGCGTTAAAGTGAGTGTACTGTATGAAAGGGGGTAGTTCAACCTGGGTCATTATCTTCTCATAAATTCACTTTCTCTCTCAAGAGAGCTTTCACCTCGTCCTCTAGAGCCCTGCTCTGGTCTTTCTGCAGCTTCGGCAGTAGTATTATAAACTAGGAGAACATTTTGTGGGTTTGGCTTCAGTCAAAGCAAAGCTTGGACCCACCCGCTAATTGCTAATTACAAGCCCCTACCCAGCGGTGGCTTGACTTTTAGTCAGGGGCTTCTCTCCTCACTCTCCAAGAAAAGAAGCCCGCAACCTAAGCCGAGCCTGGGCTTTGAGCTGCAGCTATAGGTCCCCCGAGGAGCCCGGGAGACCCACGGCCCATGACTCACGACGTGGCTATACGGCACGTTAGCTCGACTTATACATGGCAACTTGTCTGTTTTCATAACCCAATATACATGTAACCACGTACTGACTTGTCTGCCCTGTGAAGACAAAGCTTTAATTTACCATTTTGAGTGTCGACGTCAAGGCTTTTGTTTTCTTTTAAAAGCCGTGATCACTACTTCCTCATTGTTTCAGACCCACTGTTGATGTATGAGGTTGTTAATGCCTTAGAAAGCTCTCTCAAAGTCTTATTTAACAGACAGGTCGTGAATAGTGATACTTTAGGTGGCGTTAGCTTTAGGAGCCAGCAGAGGCCCTTTGTTCCCTATGACCTGTCACTGATTAGTCTGTGGAATAAACAAAGCCCTAAATAATAGGATGAGAGCTGCCCCGGGGAGAGGCTGGGGAGTTGTCTAGTCATGTTGCTCACAATTTAGGACTCTTTTAGAACACTCCCTCGCCCAATAAATCCTCCTCAAGAGATTATCTGCTGTGAAGCCAGGGATGCTCTGCAAATCCAAATATTTTCCTGAGCAGGTTGTGGATCATTCTCTGTGAGCGCAGTCATTTATTTCCCACACAGCTTGAAATAGTGCATCAGAACGGCATCAATGGCAGCACAAGTCTCCACAAGCTACAAAGTCTGGCTTCGGCGTGAGCTTTGGCCATTTACAGTTTATTATTCTTCCAAACCACATCGAGTTTGATTGCGTTTGATGCCGACTGCTGTATCCAGTGCCCCCGCTGTCTTGTTCAGATATTGTTTGTGCAGCGGCCATCGGAGTTGTCCCACTGAGTTCTTGATTACGTAGTGGGCTGCTCCCGCGGATGCCCTGTTGTTGTGAGATTCAGGACTCCCTGCACAGACATTACCTAACAGCCAGAGGCCATGTGTGTGTTTGTGTGTTCTCTCAAGGGCTGAGCGCGCTGACATGCGCTGCGTAAAGTCCTGTCAGCCCCACGATATTGCCTGTGTTCTGGACCCCACGCACTCTGTGTCCAACTCCTTCATATCCTTGCCCACCTTCAGAGAGTTCACGAAGCCTGAAGGTAGGTACACGTCGAATCTTTCTAACAGTAACATAAAGTGTGAAAATCAGAAAGAGTGCTGTGCATCTCTCCTCTCTACACGTGTGGTTTCATTTTGTGACAGAAGACTGTTGAAAACACACATTTAGAGGCAAGTTGTGGGTTATTTCAGTGTCGTTGTGGCCCTGTGTCCTTTTAATTCCTCTAAGTCTCCTTTATCTCCTCTGATCTCGGTGCTCCCTTCAAATGCACTTCCCTCAGCTTGTCAGAATACATGCGACCAGCCATGAGCAAATTAGCTCTTCCATGATGTTCTCCACGCAGTCCGGGCTTGGATGGCCCACACCAGTGACTGTGGTGGTTGGATGTGAGTAACCACGGTAATCACTCGCAGACAGTGACGGCTGACAAGCATCTATTGGCCAGCGTGCGGCGCATGTTTCAGACACACTCATGCTCAACGTCACAGGGAGTTAAGCTCTTGTCATTTCTCATAAGCTCTGAGCTGGACTTAAGGCCCTTCAGCTGAACAACAGTGCTGAAAAGCTCCAACCTTCCTGTGACCCTCTCAGTCTACAATAGACTCCAGATCTCCCAGTTTGTTGTCCTTCCTTTGGGTGAAAAAAGAGAATTTGCCACAGGTGAAAACCCAGTTTGTTATCCACCAACAGAAATTGTGTTCCTGAGAACTACGGTGCCGGCGTACGTATCCTACAGCTCAGGCACTTATGATGTCAAGTTTGACATTCTGGAGGGTAACGTGCTCGGCGCCTTTGACATCATCAAGCGGGTAGAGAACGGAATGTATGTGGGTGAGTATAGAGATTTCACTTGTGTGCTTTGTGTTTGCTTCCTGTGTTTTTTGTCATCAGAACGAACCAGATTAGTGCAAATATTTGACAATAACAGCTTTCAACCCGTGTAACCTGACAGCTTCCTAAACTGCACTTTTCCATAAGGGCTGCCTGGACTTGTACGATAAGCTCTTCTGACACGGTGCCTTCTGGTCTTTGCGTTGTGGTGGCATCATGTAGCTGCCTTCATGTTCATGGGTTCTCTCGGTGTCTGCGTCTTCGGGGAGCTGTCCTCTGAGTGGTTCTACAAGACAGACCGAGGCCTGTTTCTGTCTCACCAAATATTTGGCATCAATTTCCACAGTCCTGAGGTTAAACAAAGTACCATTTAATTTGCTTATCCACGACTATGCTTATCCCATGTGGATCGTTACTTTCCACAATAAGTTATGGCGAGTGTAATGAACAGGAACAGGGTGTATAAATCTACACTGTGTGTAAATATGCATGAGCAGTTGCAGTTCACCAGCAGGTCATCATAACTACCTGTTCAGCAGCAGCCAGCATGCAGAGGCAGCCGTCCGCCAGCTCAAGGAGGAGCAGCAGATATCATCTTGAGCAGGGTAGAAGCCATTCCCACCCTGTGGATCCTGGTGGTGACCCAAGGCTGCTGCTCCCCTGTGGGAGGGCTGCACTGGGCATGAGGGTTAGCCAGACACATGACACGTCGTTGGGCTCGTCTAGGTGTTTTTGTCTGGGTTGTGTGCAGAGATGCAGGCAGGGTGGTAGAGGAAGGGCAGCGTCTTCTTCTTCTCCTTCCTGCTGATGGATGCCAGGCCGGCCTGTCAGCATGCACGTCTGTCCTTAAAGACCGAAAGGCAGACGGCAGGAGGAGAACGTGTGGCTGTCGCCGGCTCAGCCTGGATTGTGTTCCTCTCTGTACTTGTGCGCTTATCAAATGCACACAAATTCAATAAAATCTCAACCAGCAGCGATAATTCCTTTCATTCGTTCTAGCTGCAGTTTTAATTACACTCTACTGCATTTTAATGGTATGTTTGATCAATTCGTGTGTGTCTGTGCACATTTGTGTAAAGAGGATTTAGAAGAAATTCCCTGTTTATAGCGGTTCTCATTCTCAGGGGCAAGTGTGTATGTATGTGTGTGTGTACAAGGGAGGACGAGAGGATGAAACTGCACAGAGAGAAAGACAAAGTGTGAGACTGTTTCCAGATCGAGGCTGCATCCAATGAAAGAGGAAAGAAAAAGACAAAATATGTGCAGAAGTAATCCGGCGTGCTTTGCTTAATGTGGTTAAATGTATTGTTCCATTTCCCCACGCGAGGCCTCAGTGTCTCGCCGAGCATTAGAGCACTTAAACCGACGACCACATGAAAGGGCTGCTTGTGAGGAGCCACTTCTCTCCCAAACCCATTGGATGCAGCTTGCGCATGTTAGCACCAGTTGCTCATCACATAAGCAAACCGAGGCACCGTGCGCGGGAACCTTCGGTCACTTGCTGCTCGTTGGGAAGTGCGGGGCGTCCATGGTGCGATGAAGACCCTCGTGGGTCTTGTTTAGTGGCTTGGGCTTTGGCCCACATGTTGCTGTTGCGTAACCGTTGTGCGAGGCTGCGCTGACGTGTCACTTAAGGAAGCTTAGTTTCCAGTGTCTCCAACAGTGGTATTACAGCCTGGTGGGATGTGAAGGGTACCAGACATTGAGGCTCCACTAATGAACAAGTGCGTGAGCTCAAAGTAACTTGGCCATTATCTTTGGCCACTTTTTCTGTTTTTGATATGGACAAAAGAGGCAATTAGGAATCCCCAGAATCCACTGCTGACTTGAAAAAGCGTCTTAAAAGGCTTGATTGGCTGACACTCGAGTCGGTTCTGCTCACTTACTCAGTACTTTGAAACCAGTCAGCTGCACATAGAGGCACGCAGTGTGTGCACAGACGTACGCAGGGTACAGTAAGCGCCGCCGCACTCGTTCCTCTTTCCTGGTCATCCATCACTGGCTTTCCCGGCTCCGTCAGATGTGGATGACAACGCTGACAGCTGAACGCATCTGTGCAAACACAGCGGGCCCTCGGCACTTGGGAAAACATGATCAGAATCAGTCAAACACTTACAGATACGCAACTTACAACCACAGTAGCCCAGCGGCAACCGCATAAAACGCAGGTATGCAGACACTCCACCGAAGTGATATACATCATCCTGACAACGTTTGTGACACATCGCAGTGAAACACAAACACTGGAGGAATGCATCACTCGTGCGGATACGCGACGCTGTCATCCACTTTTTATTCGGGACAGGTTGTTTGTACAGGGTTGATAATGGCATGATTAATTTCGGCAGTCGGCAGGTGGTCAGATGAAACCTCCCTTTGAAAACATCGGCTCTGTGGTCTTCGCAGGAAGCCCCGGCTGAGTCTGGGAGCTTTACTACAACATGCTGCACACTGGTGGTCTCTGGGGCGGGCTGGCGCTTCGCCTGTTTGATTAGCTCTCTCTGGGTTCAGTATTGTCTCAGACACCACTCCCAGCGTGGACATCAGGGATATCTATGGTTTTTCTTTTCATGAAGGTGTTGGCGCGCTGTCTTTCACTCGTCCCGCTCAGCAGAGGGCTGACAGCCAGCATAAATCCAACGTACAAAACAATAACTAGCCAGCTGTGGAACCAAACAGTCACACAGCACATGTTTAGTCATCCAGCGGTTCTGTCCAAATGACTCCTCTTCATGAGTAATTCACGGTCATGGAAGGTTTTAACTGTGCCATTAATCATCACTTTCCAGTTGTTTGTATTAGCAGAAATCAGTTTATGATGTTATATTTATGTTACTAGACAGCAGCAGATAATATCGTATCTTCTCTTTGTAGGTCGTTTCATAAGGATGGAGAGACTCTAAGTTTGAGATGCCACAGCTAAATGCCATTCATTTTTTAAATGCAGGTGAAACTTTGGCCTTGTGGTTCTCACCCTGTGCAAAGATTACAGTGAGCATCTTGTGCACAGCGCTGGCACAGGTAGTCGCGGTCGTCTGTGCAGTCGTCGGCAGTGGCTGCTGGAATGTGAGCCTACTGTGTGAGACACGACTATTTCAGAGCATGCGGCTCTGGCTTGTGGCTGTGCTGGAGAGGTGCTGAGGACAGCTGTGGAGATAAGACAACTAGCTCCTCCAGTCTGAGTCGCTGTCACTTAGATGAATCATTACATGGCAGCAGCAGCAGCAGGCCCACCAGAGCGTGCCAAGCCCATGAGAAATCCCTGCCGATCCCACAAGAGATTAGTATCGCTAATCAAAACAGGGTCTTCTGCACCCAACAACCTCGGTGTCAGACGCACACAGCACTCACTTCGGGTGGTCCTCCACCACCGGTGCGCCACTCAAACAGTCAGAAGATAGAAATATTAAATATTCTAAACTGTCTTAATAACTCATCACTTATCTTTCCCTGGAGATGTATTTGATTTATACTCGTCAATATTCTCTGGGGTGATTCTAACAAAATGTTTAGCTAATCACACAGTTCATAAAATTAGATTTTATGTACTTACATGGAAAAGTAGATAAAATACGCTTGAAGAGCTTTGGACGTGAGCTTGATTTAAACTGCAGACAAAGCAGGTTTTCATCTTTGCTTCCCACTTTGCTCCACTCCATTCTATTTTCTATTTTAGTACAAGTTGCAGTTCTTAGCCTTGAAAGGTCACTTATAGTGTAAAGGTTGTAGTAAAGATAATGGTGCATGTCATGTCGTTTCAGCTGCTGTGGCCCACAGCCGCTAAAACAGAAAGTCCAAGAAAAGAACCAAGCAGTTCCCTACGGCGACTTTTCAATGATGTCACTACCCAGCGAGCGACACTGTCCAACGCTGACCCATGGGCCATTTGAGAGACCTGCAGCTATGACTCACTGTTAATTGACCTTAAAATATCAAGCCGCACATGCTGGCCTTTCAGAGACTCCAACCATCTTTGGAGTGGTCACCGTTGTGTTTGGACAGCCTGATCTGACTGGTCATCCATGTACAAGGCCGTAAACACGAGATCCCAAACCCTGAGGGGGTTGGGATGAGCGCTCTGGCTCTTCGCGTTCATCGCTTACATTTATTATATTTCACGCAGGCTGACAGGTTATCAGAAGTGAAAGTGGTCGCTCTGCTAATTAGGTAACAAGGGAGCTAGTTAGCAATTTCTCTGGCAGGTCCCATGCAGACTGTTTTGGAGAAAGGTTTCAGCCACTTGAACTCACTAAGTAACCGCTCTTTGCTGCGTTTACGTTGTTACTGTTCTACATATCGCCGTTCCAGCCATAATGATCCTGCAGGATGCCCTCCCGTACCCTCTTTGCATACGGGAACGTGTGTACAGCACCTGGATGCTTTCCAATGGTTTCACTGAAGTGAGCATGCATAGCGCCGCAACCAGCATGTCATTATACAATACTGTGGTGAGGCCAGTGCATACTTTTCATTTGTCTCTGGTGTTAAACCCGTTCATTTTGGATTTTGTCATACACTTCCTCGCTGAGTTGCAGAAACCAGAAAACCCCGAAATTGTACTGTTTACATGTAACCCTTCAATATTGCAGCCCTTGTGGCTGTGAAGGATGACAAATGCTTTCTGGCATTTGCTGCACTTTGTTTTGTGGCAGTGTCTCTGCTACTAGTGTGCATTTATTTAAGGCTATTTTCTACTTACGGGGCTACTCCATGCTGTTGTGGAATGTTTTGGGGAAGTGACGGATTGTACGGCTGCTTGTTTGATGCTGGATGTTTAAGGAAGCGGGATCACCTTTGTAAAAATGCCACAAAGCCTCGTAGCACCACAGCGGCATCTCCTGCTTGGGCACGTCAGACCTCAGATGGCACGACCTTACAAGTCATTCACAGGACAAAGAGCAAACCTTAAGGCTTTGAAAACTTCCCTTTGTTTATTTGCACAAGTCTCGGGTGGTATGGTAGCCAATCAAAGTCAACCTGTTATGTGGCCATTGGCTCTTTGCAGCTCGGCCCAGATGAAATTTTAAAGATGAGTATGTGGTTGTGGCTTCACCTCAGGTTCACTTGGAGTATGCTGAGGCCCAGCTGTGAGCTGATGCTTTCCTCTCATTGAGGATACCACCGTGCGTTTGATGGGAGGCTTACGGAAACACAGAGTCGTAACGTGAGGATTTCACCGGGGTCACAGTCCGACTTTAATGTCAAGCTGCTTTGTACAGAATTGGGCAAATGAGCCCACATTTTAATAAGATAATCACTCTATTCCTCCAGGCTGTGCAAACCCATTTAAACAAGGGTAAAAGTTGAAATAAACATGAAAATGAAATCACTACAGAAACAGTGATGCATATAGTTTTGCAGACACTGGTTGGTTTGTTATGAACACCATGAGCTTCCCAAAAGCCCAAAATATAAACATTTGAACTGAGGGAAAGCGTTTTGAGTGACGTGTCCACTGTTGGGCGTGGGGCAGGATTTCTCTTTGGAAGAACACAATTCAACACAGAAACTATAACCCGCTTGACCCAAGTTACAGAGGGTTTAGTCCTCAATAAATTTATGCCATAATTACTGTTGACTGCAATTAAAACACCCTAATGTGAACTGGATCCATTTGTCTGTGTGCTGGTCGACGTTGTGCTCAGCACAGAGCTTTTTAATGTCATTTTAGCAGTTCATGAGTCTTCAAACCTTCTTTTGACTTTGCGTTGGCCTAATTGGCCTAATTCATTTTCACAGTCGAACATCAGTTTCTCAGTGTCGCAGCTGCTTTTAGGTTTAGGCAAAGGTTAGCGCTTTCTGATGGTGCTGACGCTTTGGAAACAATAAAACCTCAGTCCCGCCGTCCTCCGCCTTGAGTCACTACGCAACAGAGTCCCAAAACACCAAAACAAGGGGGCAACCCTGGTAGAAGTGGGCCACCATCCACTCTCCTCCAAGTGCTTATCGCCAGAATCGTCTGGAATATGTTGTCAGCCCACAGGCTAAGAAGGACGAGAGACTAAACACGAGAGAGAAAGAGAGAGAGAGAGAGGGAGCAGTTCAGGTTCCTATAGCGATCCCCTCAGCGAGTTAAAGATGGATTCCAGGAGGAATGCCTCCATGGCTGTATCGCGTGACTGCGACTGCTCCCCTCCATCAAACACATGGGACTCATTTACCCCTGTGGCCCACAGGGATGGTGCCACAAACACCAGGCCCCTCAGCAAGGGAAGAGAAGAGAGGAAGGGAAGGAGAAAAAGAGTGGGTGGGTGGATCTACCGTCAGACAACGCCACTGTCCCGAAGGGCGCAGCAGATGGCACATAATGGGTCATCATTTGTCCTGTGGTGAACAGCCATCAAGTGGGTTTCACTACTTTATTACAAATACCACAGTAAGGGGGCCTCATAATTCAGACCGATGAAGGCAGTGGTCTCTCATCTCCTGTGGTGAATTAAAAACTTGAGTCATGATGCTAAACACTTGAGCACTTCACTGAGAAACACAGGGGAATAATATTAACAACCTACTCGTGTTTAGCACAAACGGTGACGCTGGCTGCTTCGTTCTCCTGCAGAGACAGTATCTGAACTAAATTAGTTAAATATTGTTGTGCCTTTCTGTCTCTTCCAGGTGTGGTTCGCCAGGTGAAGCCTCTGATTGGTCCGTTGTCTACGGTCTTGAAACTGTCCATGCGCAACCTGACGTCACAGGGCGACTCTGGCCAGAACATAATCAACGTTCATGTTGTTGTGTCAGAGTTCTGGTTCTGAGCAGTGCTGCTGGATTTGACCACATGTATGAAGACGCTTGGGCGTCAAACCTGTTCACGTCGTTGTCGTGCTGAGGCTTTATTGTAATTATTGATGGATTTCGACAGTTTCTTGAGTGAAAGGATAAGAGTTCCTTCTGACGAGAGCGCTGCTGTTTGTTTGACTAGCTCAGACTGAAGTGCACTTCTGCCACAGCGGAGCTAAATATTGACATATGCTATAAAAACTACTCGTAATAAATAAAGCATCGCGTTTTATTTTGAAATTGAAAGTGCATGCCTTTAGAAAGTGATATTATTTTCCTGTACAAGCCTTTGCTTTCGTAACATTCACTTTTCCTTTCTGTATTATTAAATGAGATATTTGTTTCGATGGAATAAACATTATTTTAATTACAGTTTTTTGGTTTTGTGCATTCTCTCTTACTTGTTACTTGTTACTACAACGTACATGCATTCTAACAATAAGAACATGTATTTGATGTACTAGTTCAGATAACGCTGATAAATTAGTGCCATGTGTGATGGTGGATGGCAGTGGGTGGTAACGCGTCAGCTCTGCAGCCTCAGTTTTAGTTTTTTATTGTATAGAGCATGTCGAACTCTGTGTGCAAGGGAAAACTGACTGAATTCAATTCTATACTGTCTCACGTGTGATGCAGTGCACACAAGACACATCTGAGCTACATGATGGAGGCTTGGTGATACATTTAATCTGTAAATCATGTCAGCACTGCATAATGTGAGTAAGAGGCACATTTGTTCTGACTTTGAATGTGGATTTCACTACGTAGTTCTACCCAAATATGTGTCTTTACATGCAAATATATGTGCTGCATTTCATCACGTTAGAAATTCGGTATCGTTTTACATGGTGCGCCCAGGCTGTGGAAACATCATGTGCAGTCACAACCCCATGACAGGAACCCTGATTGTGATAAATCAGACATGTCAATATTAGCTAACAAACACAGACGTGAAAACGGAACAGGCTCAGCCGGTCTACTTTTTTGTTCACTGCGGTCTGTGGAGCATCAGTTTCCATAGCGACACTTGAAACTTGTTTATTTTTGCACTGGGTGATAACTTTCGAGGGGTGGAAACTGCACACATTAACAGCTTGTCCTCCCAGTTACCTCGGTAGGGATGTGCATAAGTTACTCAAGATCCTCCGTGCATGCCTGCAGTCATGTTCGCTGAGGGTTTTGATATCTTTGGTAGCGTGACTGGGGTGGAAACAAGGTGGCAGCAGCCGTTAAAAGCTATCAGTGACCCTGAACTCCCCTCCCAGTCAAACACAAGGGGACGTCAGACATTAGAGAGTGAAAATGTCCAAACCGTGAGGCTGCAATCATCACCTTTGCCACGCGCGACTAAAGCCTCACAGACGACAGAAAAAGAGAGGAATACATCAGGATCTCAAGTGATGGATTTTAGGGCTCTACTGAAGGGGCACATCCTCTTCAGAGGTCAGACATGAGAAGGGTGAAATGCAGCGCGGGCTTGCCAGACAGAGAGACTACGATAACCCCTGAACCCTAAAGCCACATTATGTAATATATAAAAGTGATGAAAGTCATTTAAAAAGGCAACAGGTGAATAAAACACAAATAATGTAAATGAGCATAATCTTGTCTTTGTTGCTGCTGTATATATATAAAAAAAATCCAAAAACGGAAAGTAAAAATCATTAAAAGTGGCAATAACTAATTTTTTGGTTCCACTCGTTCTTGTGACACTGGGTTGTGATGTCGTTGCTACAGCGCAGACATCAGCCTTAGTCTCCTCCTCGCACAGCGCACCTGTGAGAGCGATGTCTTTTACTGTAGGAGTTAGGAAGTTAGCCTTACGTTACCAGAAAACAATGAGTAAACCCCAATCTGGACTGGGTTAATACTGTGGAAGATGAGTCTCTATTTTAATTTGACTGCATTGCCTACATCCCCAAAAACACACACGGTGAGGACATAAACAGCTGAACACGAGCAGCAAAAGGCCATATATCCAGACTGTGTGGGAGGACATTAGCCAGGAACGGCCTGGCTGGCTGGACCTGGACAGTAAGAAAGGCTGGAGCAGCAGTCCCTAGCAGTGTAACCAAACCACATACATGTGTGGGGACAAATGAGCAAATAGTTTCTGCCAGATTCTCCATCCAAAGCCAAGAGGGAGCTGCTCGCACTGGAAGCCGACGGCATGAGTAAGTCGAGTGGGCTTGATGAGTCGAACTAATGGCAGGGGAGCCGACCGGTGTGTCTGCGCTGTTTGTTTGTGTACTCTACTGTGGCACAGTGTTGGTCAGACCTCTCAGTACCAGTGGTCGTGGCGGTGTCTGGCTCAGCGCAGACGGGGCGCGGGGCCGGCGGGAGTCTGGCCGAAGGGCTGGTAAGGCAGACTGATCCAGACAGAGACCAGGGGACCTCAGGAGGCACGTGCTCGGCCGACTCCTGCTCTAACCCACTCCCTCTTTTTCCTGGCGTCCTACCCCAGCTCCCACCGCAACACATGTTATAGGATATAAGTGAGTTCTTTTAATAAATTTAGGGGTATTTCTTTTTTTCCTCTATTTTACAAACCACTGTTCCTCATTACCATAAACACAAAAATGTTTCTTTTAGATGGGTATGACCAAATCGCTGCGGTTTTGCTCCTGTCGAATGGAGATTCTCAACTTTGCAGTGCAGTCCATATTTAGACAGATACTGAGTTAACTGCCCCTCATTTATGAGAAGATGATACGTCTTGTCTCGATACCAGCTTGGTGGCATTAAGGTTTAATGCTATAAATCTATAAACCAAAAACAAATAGTCAAACTGTCACCACTGATGAGCATGTTTTAAAAACTACGTCAAAAGGTTGTTTCCTACCGTGTATTTAAAGGTATTTGAATGGTGTTTCTGCTGAGTCCAATAGATGGCAGACACATACAACACAATGCTGCACAGGCAGGCAGTTTTAACAATGGGCGCCCCTGGACTGTCACCAGCCTGAGAAACAACCAAAGACAAATCATTTTTTATTTCTAACAAAATAAAAAAATGAAAAAACCTTTCTCTCCACTAGGCCAGACTGCAATAAAAGCTGTACTTAGCGAGATACATCATTCTACTGGATCCTATAGCGCAAACAAGAAACTCTGACTAAACCTAAAGTTGTAGATGTGACTACTATACCGTAGAAATGTCTGCCAGAACGTTCACCCAAAATAGGATTGTAAATGACAGGCTTCACTACACAACAGTGTTTTTCATGACAACTTCTTTAAAGTCTATGTGATATGGATGTCTATTATTGCCTCTGCTGCAATCAAGATCCTGAGGTTTAGGGTGATAGACAGTCCACCAATTATCCAGGGGCTCCACCTTGACCGAAAGAAAAACACCAAGCGCGCACCAAGTGTGACCCTCCATAACTTACAACTTTTAAACGTAATCATTCACAACCGCTACTGAACCCGACCTGTTGCCAGAGTAAACAGCGGATCAATCACATTTGGGAATAAAGACGGAGGCTGCACTCATGAAAATTCAGCGGGCAGTTTCTCTGTTGTTACAAGCAGCTCAGGAAACACTGTGACGTCCATGTGGATGCATGTCACAGGGAAGGAAAAGGAGCAAATCCAACCACATGTCGCCCATTGTGTGATGGCCATCAAAAATAGTCGCTGACCTTTCATGACGTGGCGTTTTGCTGACATCCTTAGTCCGTCTTTTATAGCCTGCTGTGACATTTAAGAAAGACACGTTCTTTATGAGGATGAAAAGCACAGAGGATGTGCTTGTCCTTGTTCCGTGACGCTGAAGTGACATTTAAATTCCCAAAAAAGAAACATAATACCTACAATTACAGATTGTTCTGAAAACCTCTTACAGCTTGTCTTAAACACACCAGTCTTTATAGTTTTTTCTAATAAAATGTATTCAGTCATTATACTTCAATATACTAACGTACCTCGAAGGGTTTAGGGGTTTGTAGTCATTAATCAAAGTCATGAAGTCGCTGTTACCATTCTGGTCCAGCAGCGAAGCTTGGCCCTTGATGACGGCGATGACCTCACACCTTCACTGACATGAGTGGTCTTCAGATCTCAGATTTTAAGCTGGGGTTTTCAATATGTCTGCAAAACAGTTGTTTTGTCTTGTCTGAGGTGACAAGATCATAATCATCAGGAACTTACTTTGCCCTTTGAGTTTGACAAGTGGAGTCATCACAATCAGGCGTCAAAATAACCCAACTCAACAGAAGCTTCAACTGGGTTCCTGGTAGTAACAGTCTGTTGGTTAACATGTAAAAATAGATAAAAAATTCTTGGATCGGTTGAAACACAAATGTGTTAAGCAGATTTGAATATGATAAATAGGAGACCACCACGGCACTCAATCTAAACCAGTCCGACAAGTGACACAACAGATACATTTGTGAGAAAGTAGAAAATCAAACTAATTCTCTGTGTCTGAGTTTAATAAGGAGAAAAAATGATTTGATAGAAACACTATTTATGGGTTTGTAAGCTCACTCTTCAAGAGCACATCTGCATGTCATTGTTCTTAAACCACTGTCTCTGCATACCCTAAAACTCTGAGAACAGATATTCAGAAAAGAAATTACCCAATTGTTCAGAGGCATCATCATGGGAGAAACGACTTAAGGCGTCAAAGACACATTTTTAATTTGGTGACAGTCGCAAAATGTTTGCCTGCTTTCCTTATTAACATCACCGCATCTGCCTGCACGCAGCTCCACTTAACTCCATGCATGACTATGTGGTGATTAAGATTTCCAGGAACAATGAGACAAAGGTCATCTGTGGAATTAATGAGAGCAAGGCCTGCTTTAAAGCTCGCCTGTTCGACTACATGAATCTTACCGCTGACAGTGAGGATTAATAAGACACATTTTGTTTTTCAATAGGGTGTTTTCTGTCTTCCCGACTTCAGAGAGTTGGGAAAATCCATCAAAATGTCCCTGGTGTTGATACTAGGTCAGACACACAAAGCAGGTCTGGTTAATGGTTACCTGCTACAGTATGGACGCCTGAAGCACAGGTCTGCTTCATCAGTATTCATTATTGACTTAGCACACAGACACACACACCTCACAACGCTGAGCAAAACGCAGATGGACCGTGATGATGCAGTTTCCTCTCGTCTGGATGAAGTAAACAACCTTCTGGATTCTGACCTATTAAAATTCCAAGGAGCCAGAGTGGTTGATGATAATATTGTCCAAACTCTGTGTGACTTAGCCTTGACTTGCTGTGTGGTAAGGATGAAGCAGATGCTACAGATAAGGTCGGGGTTAAGATGTATTTATGCTGGAGGAGACTCTGGAAGCCATTGATCTTCGAGTTCTCCGATCCGCCCTGAGCATGGGGTTGTTCTCTATCCCCTCACCCTCCTTCCTTCTTTTACCCTTTGTTGTGGTCACTGGGACAATCGGTTACAGCCCAACGGAATGAAAACCACACAGTTCCTCAAGCCCCTGCTACAGCAAACTATTAAACAGAAGATCCAGTTACCGTGACCAGTCGGGATGGGAAGGCATCTTTTTGGGGGGGGGGTTAGTTCCTCTGATTGCTTTAGTATAATTCCAGGCGAAAGAAAATATTTTCATACATCTTGTCCGAATCACTTAAAGTGGAATTTGTCAAATTACAGTGACTACCAAGAAAATTATCTTTTAAACAATGATTAAACAAAGATCCATAGTCTTCAGTTGTGTTTACCTCAGTGTAAAGATGTTTTCTCGCTGACTTTTCCACCAGCATGCTTTTGAAGTTGGGATTTCAGGTCAGTGTGGAAGTGGCTTCATTGCCAAAACTATCAAAGGAACAGCAGAAGACAAACACAACAACGATGATGAAGTGGATAAACAAAAATTCCCCCCGGAAACCCAATACAACTTGTTGCTGTGAACTAGTCTGTGTGTGTGTCTCACTGAGGCAACAATAGTGAATTCTGTTTGAGTCTTGTGGGTTCAACCCCAGACCCTGTCTCCCAGTCGGAGCGACACAAATGGAGGGTCGTGGTCACCGGAGATGCTTTGTTTTCCACAGTCTGTGCTCACTGCTGTCCCACCCCAGCTGGTACCATCTGCCTTCTCAATTAAAAGACATGTTTGTGCTCCACATTTGTTTGTGCTCACAGATGACTTTTTTGTAATAAAACTCAGACCTTCTGGTATTTCTCGGATTCCTGGGTGATGACATTGCGCTTTGCTTTTTTGGGCTTGTGGCCGTTTCCCGTGGAAAATGCAGCTCGCAGAAACTACTGTAGCTGTTTTCTGGTGTGTCTGTGGGTTGAAATGAAGAATAGAATGAGTCTTGCCGATGTTCTCCCCGCCACAATTAAGAGCAGACCCGCTGTGTGCTGGGGAACGCACAAGATGAAGAAGCAGCCTTTGCCATCTCCTCTGAGAATTGTCAAGTATCAAGTATTTGTAGTAATTGAGCCCATCAGAATAATCTGCACTATTGTGCTGTATTATCACCACAGTCAGTGATTTAATAATCCCAAAACTGTGAAAGATGTTTTTGTATCGTGTCAAAGCAGGATTCCAGCACAAAAGGCTCAAACATTTTCCAAAATATTAAAATTACCCTTGGTGCAGCTAAAGCAACAACACTCTGACAGGGACACTGTCACAACACAAACCAATGAAAATATTTACAACAAATTCGAGACGTCTTTTTTCATATTCCTCAAAATATGATTGCAGAATTCACAGCAACGTTGTTGCATTTTTTCGAACGCTGTGGATTTGGCCTTGCTTTTCTCTTGGATAACACTGGACCGTGGTGGGAGCTCCATGGACCACACACAACCCTCTGCCCAGAGCACATTCTGGCCAGTGCCCACTCGCCCAGGCACCAAGTGTGGGAAGAGGTTAGCTAGCAACAGCGGCCGGCAGTCACCCTTTGGATCCGTACTGTCCAACAGATGGACCTGCCAGGAAGCCATGCTCTTGTGGCGACCAAAGGCTGAGAATACATTTTAAAGAAGAAATATGACTGTGAGACCTTCAAGTGAGGAATGGGCTAAAATATGTCATACTGTGATCCCATCAGTCTGTCAAGATTCCCACGTCTGATTGACCACTGGAGCAAACGTATTTGGTTTTAACAGCACCCTTACTTACTTAGCTCAGGAGCCAATCTGTCTATGGCTTCTGCAATTCATAGATGCTGGCTGCGTCTTAAAAATGCCTCTGTGTGTGGTACATGGCAATAGTTAAAGAGGGTGAGAAGGCCCAGCATGAACAGTCTGTGGATTCTGAAACAACAACAACGTATCATTCTGTTGGCCTTTGTTAAGCAGCCGTGGCAGCGTCTACAGCTTAAAATCAAGGATGCGAAGTTGGGCTGCAGGGTGATGAAGCAATAGCAGTTTATGCAAGTGTCTGTCAAAGAACCTCCCACCGACCCCACACAATCCAGAGCAGCTCGGATAGAGTTCTCGTTAGAGCATAGCTGCAGCGGTGAGGGGTCTCACTCTGATGATTTTAGCATATGAGAGCTCAACTGTGGCTTTTTTCTGGTTTTTCTCAAGATAGTCATGAGTGTGAGACATCCCTCTACAAGTTGATGTACTATTAGAAATTAAACATGGCACAATTTGCCTAATGTCATTTTACAGTTTGCAGCTCAGTCAATGAAAAAAACACATTTTGTGAATTGTACAGTATATGTCCTAAATATGGCATAAATAATGGAGTTTTTAGCCAGAAAAAATAATTTTAATGTCATTATTTTACACACATGTACAAGAAGACGCCCTCCTTAAAACAGTGGCAGCTTTAATTTGGAGTGAAAGACATTACAGCCAAGAAGCACACAGCTGCCTTAGCTCTGTAATATGTGGGGCATCTCCTTTCACGCACGCAGTCGCTCCGTCGTTTACTTGGAAGAGCCGAGTGTCATGTGGGATTTTGAAATTGTGTTATTCATACTGCACTATACAATCAACCATAAGCCCATGAATGGCAGGAAGCATATTCGAGCAGTAAACACGAGAAGGTCTGCTCCATTGACAGGAATTCCACTTTCTGCCGCTGCTGTGAAACATGGCAAAGCTAACTGTACAGCGGTCACCCACTAAGTCTGAATAGGTACAAGACCACACAGCACGACGCAGGCCCAGGGTAGGAAACTCTCCGAGACTCAGGAAGGAACAGTGAGCTTCATTCGATCTCAAAATATACACTTCTTCATTTACATCCATATTGCTGCGTTCTCCGTATCGCTACACATCTTTGGAGTAGGATTTATTTCTTCTGCATGTCGTTGTTGCTTCTTTGTGATTGTAATGCGGATTTTGAGTGACTGGCCGTAACCCGCAGCAACGAGTAACAGAAGCCACAGAGCAACAAAGAGTGTCAAGGAGCAACAGCTTCACAACTTGGACGAGTGACGACGAGGTGAGAAGATTTATGAGGTGATAAGTAGCGTGCTTACTCTCGAGGATATGGCCTCTACGTTCTCCCCAAAATCTGCCAGCAAAAAACAAAAAAGGAAAAACAAGTGGTGTGTTCAGTCGTACTGTATGTGGATTGTACTCCATCACTGGCCAACCCCAGTTTAGATCACCCCCCTGTTAATGACACATTCAAATTAGCTGTGGTTAGGGTTTTCTGCAAATACACAACTAGATTCACACAAATTCTTCTCCCCACCTCACCTCTCTCTGGTCTGGCCTAAGAAAACCACACGCCGGGGTCACAGTGCTCTCCTCAAGCCAAACCAGACCCATAATTTTGCTTTTGTTTCAGATGCAGCCTCAAAGCCTGAAATATAAAGACCCAGGCAGGCAAGTCTGAGAAGGTCAGTGCGTAGAGGGAAAGAATGAGGTAGAGAAAGAAATTGGGAGAGACCGACAGAAACCGAGAACGAGTGAGGGGACAGAGAAAGAGGAACTCAAGAGCGCTGCTGAGAGCAGAGCGATTTTCAATCTGTCGAGGAAGTTGTGATTATACGCTACGTGTGTGGACAGGAAGAGCTATGTAGCGATAAGCAGATCTTGCCAAACCAACGGCCACTACTGACCAGTGCTGACCATTGGACCTAACGACATGGTGCTATCTCAGATCTGTGACGTGTAGACGTTGTCTCCTTTTGCCAGGCACAAGACCACTGATAAATTCACGTTTCGTGCAAATGTAAAATATGTTGTTTATTCTGTGCAATATTCCAAATGCCAAAAACAGTTTCAACAATTGTATTATGTTCACGGTCCCTCGTCACCATATTTATACGCAGCTGACATTTAGGGGCGCCAAACCAGAACTGCAGTCACGATGAAACACGTTTCCTGCCAATCACCACCATGTGTTAAAATCCAAAAGGTCAGAATGCGCACTATAAGGCTTCCATTGTGAAAAACAGTGAGGAGTGGAGGTGGTGTAGTGTGGGGGTGATGAACTAAAACCCAAAAACCTCAACCTCCTTTTAAGAAAAACAAACCAGTTTTATTTGAGAGCCAGCTAGTGCATTATACTCCTCTGACCTCAGGAAGCTTTCTCTTTCAGTCCAGCTCTGGACGCGCTGCTCAGCAATCGGGGGACCAGGCAGATCTACGACACATGCGACGGCCAAGCTGCCGTGTGGCCTTGGCCGCAAATCCAACAACATTTTGGCCCCTAGAGCCTTGTTTCGTGGGAAGCTGACGCTGCGACCACAGATGGACAATGACATGGTTTCTGTTTGGCGCTCATCAGTTTTTTGTATATTGTGTGACATATTGCTTGGCTTAGCGTTAGCCATTGTAAAACTATCCATAATCATTCAGCCTCGTGGGGAGATGTAGAGTAATAGCAGTGAGTGTAGGGATTTAAAGTGACATTTATTTGAGGGTAATACAATGGAAAATATTACAAGACACACAGGCCGTGAGGCTGAAACGTAAACCACTGCTAGCTTGTGACTGTGCTGCAGTACATCACATACAGTAAGACGCAGCTTCATGAAACTGCCATGTGCCAGTGACGGAACAGGTTCGGTCGATTAGCTTTTCACGGTTGGTATTGTAACGATCGCGTCAAAAAGCCCAGCGGGTCCTGGATGAAGTGAGCGTCACTTGTTTTCCAGTTATCGCATAGTATTTTTTTTAGTATTTTCAGTTGATGTTAGCACCAGGTTCATATTTAAGCAACGCCTTTGTTCTGAGAAGGCCATGCATAGCTTTCCATTAGACGATGGACTGATTTTATCTCATCCTTGACAGAAATGCCACAGACTATTACACCTTTTTTTTTCTTGTCTTTTCCATGTCCAGCCTTGTGCTGTTAGATCATGTTCCTCTGCAACCTCAACATCTGGCCTTGGTGTCTACTAAATTCATAATTGTTGGTATTTTGAGCCCACTGACGAGTCTCTACTTGCTATGTAAAGAATCTACAGTGAGGAGTCCACGGCAGATCTGCAGGTTACCACCATGGGGAGGAGAAATGCTTTGCAAAGGAATCTTCTCTGCTCTTGCTCCATTCATGAGCCAGAATCACAGACATGCTGGCATTTGACTGCTCAGCCCTTGTGTATCCAAGACCAGTGAAACTGCCAAATTTTCAGCATATTATTGAACAAAATATACACACATTCACCACAGTGTAACATAAACAGCAGTAAACGCAGCAGTGATTTGAATCACTGTGTTACTACCTCCATTGTGGACTGTTTGTTTTGCAGAAGAGGGTTTGCTGTCTGTAATTGCATCTGACAGAATGCCCTGTGACAAGAAACCACACAAATGCATTATACGCTCACAGACTGGAAAGAAATGTACATTTGTCAGCGTTATGATTTATGCTGCTCGTGTGCAGTAAACAAGGCGAGACAGGCGATTCCTTCCTCTCTGAAAATAAGCATATCAGACTGGATTCCACGGCTCTCCTGCTTCATTTCGTATTTCATATAGCACATTTAAACAATTGCGTTATGATGGTAGTGTAAACAGAACTTTGGACTGGGCATGACCTCAGGAATGCTGATGATGTGTAAGCCGACACTACGCTGGCTGGAACATTATTTATCGTAAATTGGTGGCCCCTGTGATTGGTAGGTGGTGTTTATTGCCAGCCAATCGACTGCACTGGTTGTCACAAAATGGTTGGCAAAACTGTTTCAGTGTCAAAATGAATTGAATGTAACGACCAGTTCACCGACGCAAAAATGCAACTTGCCATTTTAAGATAGCTGCGCATAGTATGTTTCCCATTGAGGCAATCTTTTGTATTTGTAAAGTAATGCAATCTGGGCCCGTCCACTCTGCGTTGTGTAACACCAGCAAGGGCGCTGTTATGTCACACATTCTCTGCTCTCAAATTGTACCATCAAAAAGTGACTGTGGCGATATGTCTACCCAACATTTGCACATTTATACCGCAAAGGGCTTTGCTTTTACTTTGTTTTATAAACCCGAGCCATTTCGATTCATGATTCAATGCATCAATGTGTCCAAAAACGTTCACATAGTCAACAACCACTGCTATGGCCACACACTCAAATGAATAAATAATGCACGTTTCAAAACGGACATTGAGCTTCATTTATGCAGTTAGTTGACCAGTCCAATTAACCTCAACGTAATGGCGTCGATGGAGCCCAGCCAGAATGTCTAACATGTTCGGCGAGGTTACTATACACAGTAGGCTTGTTAGAACGGCTAGAAATAGTTCATTATACAGCTATACTAATATGACTTCATACCCAAATGCAGATCTTCCTCTTTTCCATCCTTCCTGCTGTATTCATCCAAACCAAGTCAAAAAATCATAGGTTTGTAAGAGCAGAGGCTTCACTGACGGGCTCTTATGGTGTACCTGAAGGACAACCACAGTGTAAATCTTCTCCCCTGAGGAAGGAGATTCAGGATGTGGCATTGAAGAGAAGCAGAACTGTGTGTGTGTGTGTGTGTGTGTGTGTGTGTGGTCCTCTTAGTGTGGCAGAGAATTATTTTTAAGTTTGAGTTAAATATTTGCGTTTCCTTTAACTTGCCGTTGGTGTTTTTAGAAGTACAGCAGGAGTTGACGCTGGTGGGACAACTGAAAACGAACACGCAAGCGCAGATGTGGATGCGTGACCCTGTGAATGAGCAGATGCACTACGTAAAAGCTGGGGAGCTGCTGCTACATCACACGAGAACACATTGCAAGCAATTAAAATCCTGTTTATTTTCATTGCAGAAGAGCTTGGACCCTTCCCAATCTAGAATTCACATCGAAAAAAATAAACAGACATCAGCTGCAGACATCACAAATGAGCAACATGGCATCTGGGACTCTACAGTGAAACCCAAACAAAAACGCAAGTTTGTTTAGTCATCCTGACCAATGCTTTACGCTGCCGTACTAACTTGTCTTCCAGCTATGCAATGAAAGTGCAAAAGTGAGGAAGTCTTTAGGGAAAATCCATGGGGGCCAGGCAGGAAAATTATTCCCATCTTCATTTTGATCAGGCCCTTCAACCCAGGTGTCAAGTAATCAGTGAAATCAGACAGGAGCAAATGCCATTAGCCTTTGGGTCACGAATACGTGATGTTTAAGAAAACAACTGGCAGGAACCTGTTCCAGTTTGCCTCCAGTGGAAAAATTAAATAAATGAGGTTCTCCCCACCTGTGAGAACGGCTCCCAACACCTTTTCTGCGACCTACTTGTAAACACTCCCAGGTCCCTCATTCCAGAGCATCTCTCAGCACCGACTCTCTTATCCTCCTCTGTGCTCTGCACCTGAGGGTCTTCACCCCGTTGCAGGAATTTTTGGCCAAAAGCTATAATAAATCATTTGCCTTTTGTGTCTTGACTTCCTGCCTCGTGTGCTAACCATCCTGGTTCTGGACTTGAAAGAGGCCTACTTTAAGTTGGTGCAGGAGTGTTTCTGAGACAGAGCTGGTGCTGTGCAAGTGATTCTTGCTCCTTGTCATCACTCCAATGCCCCATTTCCCCAGGCTGCATAGCGTAGCAAGAGTTCGTTGGAGACATCGTGACAGGTAACAGGTAGCCTGAAGAAAAGAAAGGGGGAAAATATCCTTCAGTCAAATTCAATATTTAATTTAACATACTTTACTGACTTTTTTTATACGACCACAAAATGTTTTGACCATAGCTCTGTATCAGATGCCAGTGACTTTGGTCGTTGTAAAGTGACCCTGCAGGGAAACGAAGCACAGTGTTTATTCAAGGGGAACAATTTTGCATTTTGACGAAATTCACCCTGTGTAGAGAATCGCTCCACAGGCCATGTAAATATCAAAAACGATTTAATGAAACCATGAGGGATGACAGTTTCCAAAGTACATATTATCCATGGAGAGGTCACAGTGGGAAAGCAGCCCGACATCCGTCTGCATTGCTTTTGGTGGCCACAGTATCATGAGCAATTATTGGAATTTTTTGGTCAGTACTTCATGTTTGAGCCCAAACCTTCCTGACAACCCCTCCTGTATCTCACTGTGTCATCCCCCCACGCTCGTACTGACATGAACACACACACACTACCGTCCAGTTGGACCTCTGGTAAAGTTCCTAAACCCACCTTCTGCATTCTGGGTCGGTGGGAGCGGACTTCCTCAGAACAAAGGCGTGAACTAATCTGGGGATTTGCCAGCAGATTTACTAAAGACCCAAGTCAAAGTTTTGGTGTCTTCTTGTTAAAAACTTCTCATCTCTCCATCCCCATCCCTCCCACTTTTGTTCTTTTATCAAAAGAATAAAGATGGATTACTAGACAAGCAATATCTCTAATTAAAGTCTTCTCTCTGTTCTTCTATCCCTCCGTCTTCTGTCCCACATATACAAGACAATCCTCACATTCTCTTTCTTTTGGCATTTTGGCATAACCATTAGTTGTGATGAAAAGACTCATGCTAATAACTCTCAGTAGGAGCAAGGCGCGGCGGCGTACAGGTCATAAGTCAAAGGTCAATCCCCAGGGGTCAGGTGGAGGTTAATAAGGTGTTTTGTCACTTGAAGAAATGTCTAATCTCCCTGAGACTCAAAAGGATGCATCTCTTCTTTGGCAAACTTCACAAGTAGCCGCCAACCCCCTCCCCAGTCTCTAACCTCCTCTTTCAAGTCCACTCTTTGTTGTAATCCACCTTTTGTCATCCATTGCAACAACACAAAACTTTCCAAAGTCGTGGTATGTCCAGGATTAATTTATGGCAACATTTCCTCTATCCCGTCATGGTTTTTCAAGGAAGCTGTCATGCATCAGAATGTTTGAAAGGCTAACTAGCTCGATTCCCGTAAGACAATTAAAATTCCTACATCCAGCCTATGCCCCGCTCTTTGTGGGCTGCTTTGAATGAGGCGCGCAGCTCGGCCAGTCACAAATGCAGCTTTGCCGACAGGATTGCACTTGATGAGGGTATTATTTTAATGGGGAAGGGTTGCCTATTCATTATGTGCATGTGGCCATCACTAAGACACAAAGCGCAGATAATGACAGCATCCAAACCCTGGCAAAGCGCCACGTCTGCTAAACACGCTGCCCACCAACCTACAGTGCCACTGAGACAATCCGACAGCTGCAGTCAAGACATTGCAAAACTGGCCTCGTTTACAAGTTTTAATAAACTTACAATCACACATTTACAAATCTACTGTCACTCATTCAGATTTGTCATTTGTAAACCAATATAATAGAAATATTCTTTTACTCCAAGAGGATTGTCTTTACTCAGCGGTGGTAGTGTGCTGGCTGGTTTCACAGCCTCACCCAGAATAGACGCTGCTGTGCTGAGGACTGAAGCAGGACCCATCTGGCATTCCTACATCCATGTAGCTGTTTACCATTGTCACTTGTGTGCCGCTTGCTTTCTTGTGGGTGGGGAAATGTATTATTGGATGTATTTTTCTATGAACAATAAACAATGTTTAAAGACGTTTTGTCCATGATTAAAGCATTGTCTCATATCAATGGGTAGCAATATTAACAGATGCTGGTTCTACAAAATTTATATGAATCGATGTGACATTTGTAACGTTGGTACATGTCTTGGGAAAAGGTGCAAACGTGGGTTTGTGGAATATGCTGTTGTGAGAAACCCACAACCTTAAAGTAAGGCTGAGTGCAGTGTTTTGCCACTCATGCTGAAGAATGTCACATATTGGGAACAAACAGGTTTTCCCACAAACAAAAATATGGGGAAAGCCAAGTTTTATGTTTTCCACTTGTTTGCGAAAATACAATTGTTTTCCTGTCAATGTAAATTACTGTAATGTGACAGAACCTTCTGGCCTCGCCTTTAATTGTCTGTGAATGCACCCTGTGGACATCTTTACTGTGGGAGTTCACAGAATGACTTAGTGCCCATCATTTCTTTGGTTCCTTAAGAAAGATATGCAGGATGTATGTTTTGGCCTGTTCGCTGTCATGCAAATAGGTTGCAAAAACATTATAATACAGACACAGAGCAGGAAGTATGATCCGTTTGACAGATTCCATAGGATTTGTCGTATATGGATAAATATACGACAGATACCTGCCGTTTTCTGTACAGAGACGTGAATATTTCTACTGGGATGCTGTGTTTTATATTACAGAATTGTTGATTGTGTCGCACAGTGAACACATTTATGTAAATGTTCACTGATATTTATTTATGTTTGTCTGTCTATTTGTTAAGACACTACGAAAGTGAAGATAGACAAGTTGAGGCAGTGTCGGTAGCAGGTGATGTACAGTAGGTCCCCACTTTCTGATCAACACAGGCCACCTCCAGTTTGCATCTAAAGACAAACCCACTAGTACAATAATATTAATGACAAACCAGTAGTTCAGAATATGTCAACCAATTGTAAATGGTACAGCACTGAGCCGTTTGTCCATCCTCTACACCATGTTTAAAGTGTAAAGTATAGAATTCCTTACTCATAACAGGCACTGGCCAGACGGTTGTTCTCCACTGATGTTCTCGATGTGGTCAGTTATTTCAACGGTGGGTTACAGCTGCTATACTTTTGCTGTGGCTCCCAGGACTCTTGCGCGTCCTGCGGTTTGGTATCACCCAAAGGTGTCTGATGCCTTTGGCTGTCGTGCTCGAGTGACCTGCCCTGCGGTCGCCCTCTGTTTGGGTTTCTGCTTCATGCTCAGATTAGCAGCTATCTCCACTGGGCTCTGGCTTTTCCTGGAAGCTGCCTCGTTCATTGAGTATTTGCTTATGTTTCAGTGTGAACTGGCACACTCTTCCGCGTTCCAGTTAGCCTCTGCTCTGAATGGTTCAGCTCTGTGCCAAGAGCCACTGCGAGCTTCCATAGCTGTTGATTTCCAGTTTCAGTTGCAGATGGTGCGGCCGCTTAAACCTACATCTACATCTACTATAAACACATTTCTACATCACATCATCAAGCATACATATCAACAGCCATACACTAATGTCTACAAACATGCATTTCATATATTACAACAATACGTGCGTGTGTGGGGGTGGGGTCTATTTTATATCTGGAAAGCTTCTTGTGTCTATTTAGTATTTGTTGTGTTTCAGCTGTCATTATCATTATTGCAAGTGATTGCAAATACAACAATCTCCACTAATAATGAGAAATGCCAGGCTCAGAGCTTGGAGTTATGCATGAGATGAAGCAACATATGTTACACTGCCAGACTCGAGTTAGTGATACCCCTCTAGAGGTTTTACCACACAACTCAAACACGATCAGTCTCAATAAATCTGTCACATAGCACATACAGATATCTTTTTGCATTTTGGCAAAGATCAGTGGCATCTCTCCTTATGACATATACAGCTTTATGGTCTATATTATGTAAGATTATTCCTTGATACAGAAAGTGCATCAAACAGCATAAATTAATTGCTTTGAGGAGATGATTTAAATAACATGTCAATAATTTATCTGCTAATCTCGTAATTACTTTGTTTAATTTACATTCTCCCATCCATGATCGCGTCTTGCTCTACTGGTGTGTCCATTGTTAGGCTTTTGTGTTAAATGTAATATCTGGTTTTTTAGATTGTCCTTAAAAATGAGACAATAGGCAAATGGAGAAGACGGAGTGTCGTTGTGAGAGATATTCCAACTAAGATGAATGAGTAAGGTTCAAATCATTAAACATGAATTTATTCTCAGTGGTGAGATGAGAAATATGCAAAGGCAGGCAGCGAAGTCACCTCTCTCCTGCAGGGAGAAAGCTCGCAGATTTTTGACCATTCTTCCAGAAGCGCATTTGTGAGCTCACACACTGATGTTGGATGAGGAGGCCTGGCTCTCAGTCTCCGCTCTCATTCATTCCAAAGGTGTTCAATCGGGTTGAGGTCAGGACTCTGCTTTGGGCACTGATTCCCATTATTTGGATGGGTGAGCAAATACTTTTGGCAATATAGTGTATATGTGCTAAATATATATTCCACTACAAATAAACACGGTCTTTTTCCACTGCATGGGCTTGTTGGAAATGTATGGTTCAGATAAACCTAATCTGATACTCATAAATAAAACACTATTTCCCATGTCACCCCTTATCACCGAATTAAGGAGAGTCATGTTTGCAATAATGAGCAAATTGTAGACTGACTGGCGAAACATAAACAAAAGAAGATACGGGTGAGGCATTTGCCTGGCAGAGGTAAAGTGGAGGCTAAATCAGCAGCGGCCCAAGCCTTGTCATTGCTGGTTTAGATTTGGAAGCCAGGGCATGTTGCCAGCGGCTCTTTTCACAGGGGATGAGTCACTAGGATGAGCCACTAATCTGAGTTCGTGCCCCACTGATGGGGCTTCCTGATGATTTGAGGATGTTGTCATCACTGGTTAATGTTGAACTTGCTTATAGTGAGCGGTTGGAGCAACAGGAGTCACTGCAAGCAGAGTTGGTAAGGAGTGGATGGGGGAGACTTGCTAACGCTAAGTGAGGTGGTGAGTTGAAGTGTGTTTAGAAGTGTAGTTGTATACTGGCTAATTAATGCTTTGCATTAATGAAATATCCTACGTTTAGACCAGTCTTTAAACTAATCAGTGTTTGTTTTCTGTGTCGTAAATGGGCGAGACAGGTGTCAGTCTTATGAATTACCCAATTAGTTGTATTTGAGGTTTACGGTAACGGTTTTAAGTGGGTGGGACCAACCGGAGAAACACCGGAAGAAGCGGGGGGCAATAAAGTTTAATGTTGATTAGTAATGTTCTGAATCTGCCATATAGGTTAGGCAGAGTAGGTTTGTATCTGAAGCACAGTAACGCCCGTCTCCTCTTCAAGTCCACACTTGGCGTTTGAAGGCTTTTGCTACGCTGCGCTCCGTTGCTAGCTAGCTAGCCTCGGTGCTAGTGCTAGCAGGTTGAGACGACCCAGACTATGGCGGAAACACATTTTTGCACTTAGCTGCGGGGTGAGTACAGACACTGTAGTCGAAACTGTAGAACGGCGGTTATTTAAACGGTGACGCACAGACGTTTACTAGGTTTTGTGCGCCAGGCCCTGCTTCCTTCTGCGCGGTGCTCATTCACGGGGTCACGGCCTCAGGTGGCGGCTCGGCACCGCGTCCGTTGGACTTTGCTGGACGATGGGTCTGCAGAAGCGAAATCCACGCAGCCGTGAGTAATAACCGTTAATGCAGACACGTCCTCAGTGGAATCATTTAGTTCGACTCAGTGTCCGTTGGCGTGTTTTCACCGTGTGTGTACATCTGTAGTTTTCTACTGTCACCTTTTCTTGAAAATCTCTTTCTTTGTGTGTTTGACTATACATTTTAATAAGTCCTTCACTATGTTTGACTGACAATTCCAGTATCAATGTGACTTATTCTGTGTTAATAATTATTGTTATGCAAACAAACAAGTCTGGGCACATGCGTGGTTTAAATCATGGGTCCTGACATTGTTTGTAGAAAAGATCTTTCTAGTACTCGTTTGTTCAACTAATATTCGTTTTTATGCTACATTACCTTTCTCAGGTGTTGTGTTGTTTAGCTACTATAGTAGATCTAAGTAAAACTGCAAAGAACTCTCACTAGTTAATTGAAAGAATGTATTTATCACAGAGCAATTATTGTATATTTGGAATAAAATGCTACAAGATCTAACAAATGTATCTATTGTTAAGCATGAGGACCCATCATGTAACAGACAATGATTGACAGCTTGCACTATTACTGCCCACCTGTGTAATATTGATGCATTGTTCTCTATTGCATCATCAAAGTGAACAAGAACATGGTTTAATAAACAGTTCAAATCTTTTCTGGAATGAACTGTGCCCTAATATTTAGGATAGTTTTACAATTTCTATTGCTCAGATTATTAAATGTGGAATTCTCCTCCTTCTATTACAGGCCTGAGTGCCAAAATGAGAGCACACACTGTGCTCTGCTCTACAGAGCAAACGTGATATTAGTAAGGACTGTTTATTTAAACAATTAGAGAGAACCAGGTGCTTGGGGTTTGCCACACTAGGTGAAATTCAACAGTCCGTTAAGTTGCTATTAAAAAAGTATAATAAACCTTCTTCCAAACACTTTCCTGTACTTCTCTAAACAACCTTGGATTCATTTATTGTCATATGTGGCAAATCTGTCCAATCTGGTACCCCAGTAGCCAAAGACTAACAGAAGAGTATTTTCAAAACTGTTTGACCTACGTCTGCTCAAAAGGATACTAGAAAGGCCATATTTACTCTCCTGGTTCCAGCTCTAGAGAAACCAGCTCCTACACCACAGGAAAGGTGTCATGGTTTAGCAAGATGTGGGCACAGCACATTCCTGGCATTGCATGCCAACCCACGGGGTGGAAGCCACCCTGTTACCATCCCTCATGTGGCTGGTAAATGGAGGCTGTTGAATGGTGAATGAGGAACTTCAGGGATGGGTTCATGTTGAGGTAAACAGAAAGTGTGACTCACTGTTGGTCCAGACAAATGCTACCCAAGACCACAGACAGATAAGTCTGCAACACTGCCACAGATGATGTAACAGGAATCGGACCCCCTGACCACCCACCCCTCTCCTCTGTACTGTGCGGTGTTTGTTTTGCACCTTTTTACTGCCATCCTTGTATAAGCCAGGTTGGGCCAGGCGAATTGTCACAGAGCTCTCTATTCCCTCCTCTCAGTTCCTCTTATTGATGTACCAGACTCAGACTAAACCAGCTGAGTCCTGCTGCTACTGTCATGCTAAAATAGCTGGATTATGTGATTGCTATCTGCCCGGACCGACATGAGCTGCGTTTAGTAAATTGTGTTGTTCGTTTTCTCATCCATCATTTTCTCTACAGCTAAATGAGGTGTACTGCTTGGTGTGGTTAGCAGCAACCATGTTATCAACGTTGTATGTACAGTTTTAACATTTTGTCATGTAAAGGAAGGAATATCTTTATGGCAGTCTTGACTCGTTACATCTCGCGTATCGTGCTACCAACGTGCTTCCCAGAATAAATTCAGCGGTAAAGTAAAAGGCGTAGTTGTTATTCCCGTGCTGACCTTACAGAAGACGTGATGATCACTAAAGGAAGAGTTTGATTGATTGATCTGAATTCATTTGAACCCATGTCAATTGTCTCCAACTAATCTAATTAGATTTTTCTCAGTGGATTTAGAAGATAATTCAGTTTGAATTTAATCAATTAAACTCTCAAATCTCAGAACCTTCAATAATTTATTAATGGTAATAGATTAACAAATATACTTGGTTCTGTTGTAGAAATAAATGATCAGCTCGCAATAGAGAACGCAACACAAGACATAATCGATCTCCTACAAGGCAGTTCTTTCTGCCCAATTTTTCACTTACTTTAAAGTGCTTCAATGTCAAATGGTTTCATATTTTTAATTATGCATAGAATTACATATTCTAGTGCAAGATTCAATATTATGCCAGATAAGATGGTTCGCTTTTTTTTTTTTCTCAACAGAACTATCCGGCTGCCACTCAGTAGGAACCTTTAATAACTGATTTTTCTAATAGGAGTAAATTTTCAGCTGTTCATATTTAGCAGCTTTACTGTCACACTCCTTTTTATAGTTCTGCAAAGGGGATTATGCCAATTGATGAATGTAGATACCAGTTGGGTTTAACTCTCATCACTAGCCAGCAGAGCTGCTGTTTTGTTGATAATTATCACTGTCTGCTAAACGGCTTTAAGACGTTCATTTTGTGTGCGTGTGTAATGCAAGTGTATTTGTCTTTGTGTGGGTTTGGGAACAATGCCATGCTCAATTGTATCAGCATCTCTCACGTCTTCTCTAATTCTTATTTTGGTTCAAGCCTCCCATGTGTTTGTTTTGGCAATTCAGCGTGGGAAACACAAACCTACAGTAAACTGCTACCTCTCCGTTTGTCATACCTACATGAATCTTCTTGTATTCTGCAGTATCACTTACAGGTACTGTCTTGTTTTGCTGTATTGCTTTATTAATGTTTGTTGTGGCTCTTTAAATTGCTTGCTCAAACACTAGGTGTCAGTGTTGTGTGCAGCCCTTATGGTGCCGGTAACAGACTTTCCATACTCTTTTTTTTTTTATAACAGACTTTGAAATTCCCTCACTGAATAACTCATTAAATGCCAACAACAGGATAATAGTTCTAGATGCTCAGTTTTGAATTTCATTTTCCCAAACCTTGTTAAGGGAAAAATGATGCTATATTAAAAGATCCTCATACAACAGAGAACAAGCAATAAAGGCGAATATATAATGTATATATGCGCCTTTATTATATATGTGTGCGTGTGTGTGCTGGGTAATAAAGTGCATGAAGTTTGGTGTTTGCTGATTAATACATCAATTAAGCCTGTACTCTTCCGTGTCTCAAGTTTTATGAAACACCCTATAAAAATGGTGAACACGTATATAAAACAAAAATTAAATCTTATTTTTAGACTAATACAGCTGGTTCATTTTCCTTTGAGTCAATAAAGTGCAACCACATATCATGACCTATTTGTTATTGTACTGTTACAATAAGTAAATTATTAAGCAGGGTAGTGCGTGACCTGTTGAATGTGCTGTTCTTAAGTAGCCCATTTAACATGCTGTTTCGTCGAGCAGACGTAGCTAGCACCATCGCTGAAGGCCACTTACCACAGTTTGTGGGACAATATGTCCCACCTTCCTTCTCTGATTAGTTTTGTGTCTCTTTTTTTTTTTTTTTTTTTTTTCATATTTTCATATTTTAATTAATTTTCACTTTGTCTGAATCCTGGTGGCAATTTATCTGTGAGGCCATGTGGTGTAATGCACAGTAGTAAGACACATCATGTGACATCTGACGACAGGTAGGAAGGTAACTGTTCCGGTAAATGAACTTTGGTTAGCAGGGTTTACTGAAGTTGACTTCTTTCAGTTAGAGTAATGACTAATCTCTTATCTGGAGAATCACAAGTATGTGTTACATACCAAGTTTAAAAAGAAGACTCTGCATTCTCTGTGTGGAGTCGGGTGCCTATATGGAGTTGCATGCTTTGCGCGTCATAGAGGAAATTGCAAGATTATGCCTTAGGCCTGGCCAGTAGTAATTACTGAAAAAGTGGCCTATAATCTGTGGTTGTCCTGTGATGTGTGTGAGTATTACTGTGATTGTGTGGAGGCTGGGATGGCATTGTTGTACATATTTTTGTGCTCTTCTGTAAAGGTTGTTTGTGGTCAGTCACATGCATAAGATATTCGCTTCACACCTGACATTTAGGTAATAATTTATGTTTATAAGGTAATGTGCAAAAATGTGACTTACTGTTAAAATGGATCTCAGTGCAAAATACTCTTATGTGCTAATAAAGTAAATTACAATAAGATACAACCATCTGACGGAAAAGACTTTTGAACTATACAGACTAGTAATTGTAGATGTATACAAAATTAAAATCAAATTGTTCATAAATAGCTTAGGGACAATAAATTCCCCTTTTTAAGTTACCTTTGATCTCAAACTATCAACTGACAGTTGTTTAATCTTCAGGGTTTTTTTTTTTTTTTTTTTGGCTCATGGTTTGCTTGCTTTCGTCACCTTTTTCTTTGGCACCCATTTACATTGGGATTAAGGTTTCTGTGAAATAATTAATAAATAAAAAGTTTAATTTACCAGCCAATCATAATCTTTGTCATTAAGGGTTGATAAAAGCCCTGGTTTGGAGGAATGCACCTGACCTACCTGCCATCAGCTCCTCATGTGCTTCGTGCAGCTGCTGCCTTGGCTGGCTTGTCACTGGTTCAGTTCCAGGCCCCCAAGCTCTTTACCATCAACACTCAATCAGAGCTACCACATTATGGTTGGTGACAAACGACCCCTGAAGTCATGGAAAATCATTATGCTTCACAGCAGTTCATGGCAAATCAGGACGTCTTGTTCCAACTAGAGCTTTAATACATGCCAACATTATTAACATTAATGGAGGCTGAGTGTTGGGTGTATCTGTTGGTGGTGTAATTAGGGATTTCCCAGGTAAAAGTGCCAAGGTCATAAGGACAGAACATTGATCTCAATCCGGGAGCACCTACTCACTGTTCAGCTGTTTGCCATGTTTTCCCCAGTTTAGGTGTCTACGCTTCGTTTATGCTTTGTGGACCCTTTCTGGTACTATGTGTTCTTTGTGGAAATGGAGCAGCTGCAGTGTTTGTGGTATGGAATGAGAAAAGTAAAGCAGGGAAACAAAAGGAGTAAGTGAAATGTTCATGGTCTGAAGAGACCATGTTTGTCTGTCTTTTGCCCGTCTTCTGTGGTGCGGATTTATGGGCTTGTCAGTTGTTACGAAACAGACGCACACGCTTAGTGGTCAAAGTGCCCTGCCAGAACCTGGTCTGGACTCCGAGCCAAACACTAATGCAGTACAAAATGACCTGCAGTAACTCTAACTCAACCTGCCAGTCTAAGAAAACACCGGCGTTAGCCAGAAAGCGTGCATCACGGCAAACTCTGCTCAGTTTGGATCAATAACCTGATGAAATAACAGTGGATAGCCAGTGGACTATTGTAGAGAAACTAGAGAATACATCTGCATGATATGAATACAGCCCTAGACTTCTGCTGCTCTCTTCCTACTCTACCTAACACGCAGGCTAATTACCGCATTATGACTTAATGAGTGCTGCGGGTTTGACTCAGCAGGAAACAACTGCTCTGTTTTACATCCAGTAGCTTGCTCCTGCAGAATGACTCACACTCTCTGGCCCAGTCCTTGACTCCGTGCGCACTGGGAGACACACTAGCCTGCCTGCCTGCCTGCCTGCCTTTCCGACTGCAACGCTGATTGACACAGAGAGAGGAGTGGATGGGGTGTGTGGTTTAAAGTGGAGGGTGAGGAAAAAGTGCAGACATTAAAGAAGAAAGGTAAAGCATCCCTAATGGTGTACGCGTATCACACCAAAACTGATTAGATGTACAATCAGGTGTTTTATGCAGGGGTAATGCTACTTCAGTTTTCACATTAATAAGAGCATATTATAACCCAATATTTTTGAAATGGAGTAAACTGACATAACGAGATATAATCAAAATACTGAAATAATCACAGCTCATGATAAAACAACACCTGCTTTTTGTCCCACCTCTCCGTAGGGGGAACAACACCCAGTCAGGCTCTGAGTTTCTATAATCCTTCCTAAATGCAGGCTCACTCTTCCACTTAAATGGTCTGCATGTCTGAAGCTAAGCTGACAAGATGGAGGTATTGACATGAATCCAACAACAGAGAAGTGGCGGCTCCAGTGTGTAATTCCCTCTGAGACCTGTTGGCTTATGTAAATACAAGACCACCCTTCACTGAGGAAGGATTATAAACGCAGTAATGAGCCTGCAGTCACTTCAAATTTCAAGTTTGGTACAGCGCCACACATACGACACACAAACCTGTGATTAGATGCACTTTGCTTTATATTTTGCTTAAGTTACTTGTTCCCTCAATTGAGCTTGTACTTGGCTTATTGACAAGTATTGTATTTGTGGAATAAAATGCAATACTTGATATACTGTCCTGCATGTCTAGCTCTTGAATGTATGACTGGAAACAAATATGAATGAAAGGAAAAAGACCGGGAGAAAATACATGGTTAAAGACACAATTAGTTAATTTAACTAGAAAACCACCTGCACAATATGTTCCAATTTAAAACTAGTAATGGAAAGTAAAATCATCCCAGGTGGGAGTCAACTGGTGTACAGTACATCAATAACTTATTTAGTTGTAAACTATAAGAGGAAGTTGTACTGTAACAATGCAGATCTATCAGCAGTGTGTGTCCGAGGCAGGGATGTTGTTGGAAAGGATGGCAGTCAGGCACATCCACTTTCACTGGACGAAGAGGAGGCCCACATACCCGCAGTTGTGCAATGTTTCTCTCTCATCACAGTAGTTCACAAGGACAAACATACTTATTTTACACACTGAGTATGTTTATCCAAGCACATGTAGCTGCGTGTTTTGTTAAAATGTGGCTCTCTTTTATTGCATTCTACTGTCATGAGCTTGTTTCATTAAAAATAAACCTCTCGACATAAATGAATCACGGAGAAGTTTTTTATTTTATTGAAATATTTATTACCTCATCCATTCTTGGCTGAGCTAGTGCAACATTTACTGAACTTTATAGTTATATGAAGCTCACAGAATACATTTCTTAGATTAGTTAAACATAACAATGCTGCAAAATCACATTAACTCATTCTACAGTATTAGCTTGTATATGATAATATCCTTCAATTCACTAGTTATTTAACAATGGCGCTGGGGCAGTAGGATGCTACAAGCACATACAAAATAGTTTTGACAGTTAGATGGACATTTAGGGGCATGTTGCATGACCTACCTATGTAGCAGTCTATGGACTTAGGTGAGGGTGGGTGTGTGTTTGTTTCCATATTTAGTTTACTCTGTAATATGGTAATCAATAACTATTCATTAAGCTACTGATTGAGTGTATGTCAATAGAATATTTGAAAGTAGATCATCAAATGTAGGTTTGAGCTTCGCCGAACAGATGTGAGTTGTGTCTTTTGTAATTTTGCTCTTTAATTTTAATTAGCAGATCTGTGAGGATGTTTTCGTAAGAGGGTTCATACACAGAGCACTGGGTTGCACTTCCCGCCAAATGTTGGGGCGGGGGACGGCACTTGCACGCTATTTTATTTGTGTTTGCTTTTGCCTTGGCTTCTTGTGAGGCACATTTTATGATGTTGGGTGAATTCATGCCTTTGTCATGCCTGTGGTCACGCCTGTGAGCTCAGCATGCACTGTATATTTTGTCTTGCACATAGGATTAGCAAATAAGCAAATGTTATGCACTTGGCAAATGGAAAAAACCCTATATTTTGCTTTCTGATTTATTTCAGGAGAAAAACTGAGTGAAGTTGAATTTCAGTAAATAAAAAAACAAAACAAAGACAACCTAACCACCTGCTCTTAATTTTACTGGAATATGATCAAAACATGGTTTGCTAATCAGGGGCAGATGATCCGACTGTGCAATCTGTGAGCTGTTAAAATGTAGGACTTAAAATGGACTTAAATGCAATTCTTAGGAAACCAGTGGAGCTTTTCAACTGTAATAGCTAAGCATGTTGTGAATTAGTGCCCGAATGTCAAATTGAACCACAAACCATCCTAGTTTTGACCTTTGAACTCCACTGTACCACCAGCTTGATGCCGGCACTCCCTTTTATCCTGTGCTATACTGTGAGTTTGTGTGTGTGCATGTGTGCGTGCGTGCTGTTGTGGCTGTTCATTCATCTTCCTGTGGTTTCTGCGAGGATATTGGAGGTTGTCATGTAGACATGCATGGGAATGGTTTACTGTGGCCTTGTGCATTTGTTCGTGGCAGTACAGGGTTAGGCTGTTTTTATTTGGGTTTGCCAAGTCTCAGGGCAGAGTTCATGGACCGGGAGCCAGCCCTTTAATTGGTAAACATAATTATGTTTTTAAAAACACTTTTTATGGCAGTCATCAGTGCTGTGAGGAAAAAGAAATGGAAAGATATGTATTTATTCGCACATTAGCTGTCACTGCATATTCTGCGCTTGCTATAAATGTGGCAATGGTTGTAAAGGAACTCATAAATGATATTAACTATGTGTATAAACAATTTTGATTAGTCACTCATGCTTCAAATGAACTTTTGTTTGAATTTGTCGTCTTTGATTGTTGCTATAAATCAAGATGGTTTTGAAAGCTCTTTTTTAGTTAATTTCTGCTGGAACTACCCAAACTTGCAGATTCTGTGCCGCTCTAATGTTTAACCAGTTGATCTGAAGGCGATTACAGGAGGGTGTAAATCCATGACCAAAACACACACGATCATATGTGCCGGATGATATCTGCACCCGTAACGTACGTATGCACGCCTTACTCTAACAGCCCTGCATGGATTTGTAAAGATTTCTTGGCAATAGGCCTGGTTTCTAGCACCACTCAACATTAGGATCCCATATCGAGGGGATTTTCACTTCACCTCAGTGTTTTTCTTGCACTAAACTAATATATTTTCATCTTGACAGCACATGTTAAAGAAGAGTAATTATTGTAATCACGGTAAAACACGAGGCAAGTTCAAGAGGGGACCACATGTTTGTCTAGTTGTGGTTATAAATTGTGTTCTGCATGTCTGATTCTTGCCTTCATGCCTCTTTCACAACAAATTCACTAATGGTTTTATAGCCACCAGTCGCCATGGCAGCGCTGGAAACTGAGAGAAGTGCACCCTTGGGAGTACAATATGAGTGTGTTGAGTATCTTCAGGATTAGGACCACAGGGCTATTTTTCATTTTACCTTTGGGCCACCAAACAAGAGAGTAATGGGAAGCATTGCCTCTCTCAGCATCTAATCTCCCTTCACCACTTGAGGCCAAGCAGCAAAGTGGGAAGATAGTGTGCGTCTGTGTGTGTGTGTTTTTGTATTTGTATGAGAGTCTAGATGATGCATGCGAACAAGTGCAGTCATGGAATATTAATCACATAGCGCTTAGTCCCACCAGTGAGAGGAGAGTGACTAAGGAGAGTATCAGCATTCATTACACGTCCGCACTTGAACAGCATAATCTGCACCCAACACACAACCTGCTACTTTAACTCACTTTATCGTTGTTTGTCTGTTTACAAAGTTTACACGTACTGTCTCAAAATGTTTTTCTTGTGGACATGGTATTAACCTGAATGGATGATTACAAACATCTGATCTCCTTTATACGTAATTGTTTTCTATATAATGAACTTAGCTAGCTTCAAGGCTGTTGCGTCACTAATGAAAGCTAACATGGATATTAGTGCTGACATCTTCAGGCATTACAGTACTGAACAAACTTCCCTAGGGGGTAAGGACACTTATGAGACTCTACTTTCTAGTGTGTTGTACCTGCCTGAGTGGTTACCTGGCAGCGAGACGAGCACAGCACACAAACACATACAAATACACCTGGATGCCTGCACGCACAATCCTAGCAGGGTGGTGTTTAATGCTTTTAGTGGAAAGCAGCCAAACCCACTGATGGCCTTTCTCCACTATCCCATTCCCTCCAGTCTGTTTCCCTCTTCCCGTTGACCATTTCTCTCATATCCCCCTCTAACAGCATGTGCTCTTACCAACTCATACCACTACTATTTTTTTGAAATGACCCAGCATAGAGAAAAGATACATGAGATGTCTATGAAGTAACAATCTGTCATGATACAGTGTGCCACACACAGAACAAGCCTGAAGACATAGTACAATCTTATATCATCTTCCCCATTGACTAAAAGCACTTAAAGAAAGTCTGCATTTTATTCCTTGGAATTTTTCATTTCTGATTTAAACATAGAGGTCATGGCTAAGGTTATTGCAACAGGCTTCCACAGTAAGCAATGGGTGGGCTGGTCAGGAATGTGTGGGAGCGACTTCAAATTGATAAGATAACTGAGACCAGTCTGCCCACATGGATGGATTTGTATTTTTTGCAAGGTGACAGTTTAAGATGCAGGAGATAATGTAATGTCTGATTGTTTTACCTTGATCCGGCTGTTCTTAAATACACTAACAAGTACGGAATACATAGACCTTACTACTTAGAAATTAAATATACAGTGAGGAAAATGGGGTGTAAGCATGTAAAGTATTCATTAAATTCTTTAAAGCTGAGTTTGCATTTTACCTGCTTCCTGTTCATTCTGTACATGAAAGCTGCCAAGAACCTTACAGACTGTTTACTTGAAGTAGAAAGAAAAAATGGTACAGTAAGTACATTAATGACTGAAAGCAGCAGTGTTTCAGTTGATGGAAGTTTGCTTGTTTGTCATTAAGATTTTTTTTCTTCTTTGGTGGACTTTTAACAATGAAGGTTTTTGTTTTTGAGTTAAACAGCAAACAAGAATGTCAGATTCTTGACCTTCATCAGGTTTCAGATGATGCAGGACGAACTGAATCAGATGTATGTGGTTTTTATCAGGAAACTCAAGGAGAGAGAGACATTGAATACGTCTTCTCATTGTAATATGTTGCTCTTGGCTTTCATAATACATTATGTCCGGACATGACGGAAAAATAGGCCATATTATAGACCTTTTGATAGCATTCTTAAGTAAAAGGTTGCATTGTTGTTTCAGTGCTGCAAAACATCTGTCTTATTCTCCTCCAGATGTTTCTAGTTTTGGTATGCGTGTAGTTTCTACATTAAACAATACATTAAACTTTTTGATCTGAAGTCTTTGATCTCCCATCATGCAGTGTGTAAAAATGAATTTCATGAATGAGGCTTTTAAATATTACGCGTTTTACTTGAATTAGTATCATAATTTTTCGTTTGGAGGCAGTGCTAATTTCTACATCTGCATTTGGATTATTCATTGCAGTTAAATTTGGATTTAGTTAAGCGTATGAGCGGTTTAGGGGGATTTGTGCTCTTCACCAATATTGTTCTACTACTTCTTGGTGGTGGTATTTAACTCTACCCTAAAAGACGTTTAATTGCCCTTTAAAGAAGGGATTCAGAAAGGAGATGGTGGATAAAACTGGTGTTGAGCACCTTTGGTCCCCAATTGTCTGTGGACTATAATACCAGTGTGTTTTATTCCCATATTTAAGTGGAGCTAAGTGGGTTGACCAAGCTGAAAGGATGGTCCAGCGGATCGTCAAAGCTCAGTCTCAGGAGAGGATCTATCTGGATTGTCTCCAGGCTGTGGAACAGTTGATCTACTGTTTTGGGCATCATGGCTGTTTGTCCACACAATATAGAGCTGTTTAGGATATGGCATTTAACCATTTCTGTTGGGAGAGGTTATTTAAGATGTGGAAGTATGCCAGGAGATATCGAGAAAAATAACCATGGATAATAGAAAACCAAAACAAATAATTAATCTCAAATCAGAACCAGGACAGGAATGAATGAGTTGAATCAGGAAAGCGGTGGAACACTTAGTTATTTTCATTATAAACATAACAATGTTGCAATACATGTAGGTACAGTGTTTACACTGGGAATCAGCAACTTTTCTGATGTTCATTTGCACTCAGGAACTAGGCTTCATGTTGGATAAAAGAGGGACAGCTGGGTATTGTTTGCTTGTCCAGGTTGTGGGTTTGCCCATCATCACCAACCTGTCTAGAATGGACACTTCTTCACCTCCACCCCACTGCCGCAGACCCACAGGACTCCCACCGACGCATAGGATTAATCCATATAATAAAGCGAGGAGCTGAATGGGTTTTGTGGAGAACAGAAGAGAGGTAATGCTCTGTGTTTTCTAAATGGGGGAGCAGAGGGCCTTTCAGAGGGAAAACATGCTGATTACTGTATTGTAAAATGGCTTTTGATTCCCCCTCCCTGCTTTAATCCCCAGCACACAACAGTGGGCCTGTCTTCCACCAATGGCAATTGAGACTCTAAGGAGACTTGTATTACCGGCAAGCGGGGTTTAATTGTGAACTCGATCAGTTATTAAAGAAGCCAGGGCCCACTGAATTGGAGACTGGTGGGCCAGTCCTCCACTGCTTTTGACCGTTGAGCCTCTTTCTTCCTACACTGTGGTTTGCAGTTTGTTGTTTGCAATGCATAGCCCTGGGATGAATACTGGCTCCCCACTATAGAGTTCTCTCCCCCCCGGTCCGTTTTTACTCTTCTTCTCCTACTGGCTTCCAAGGAACGCAATTAAAGTGGGGGATTTTATGGGAGGATGAAGCAGTGGTGGGGACTGGAGTGGAGCTGAGTGGAGGGGGGGATAGGCCAACTAAGCTATTATCCATCTAGTAGAGTTGAATGGCTGGACCCCCTCAGCGAACACAAAAGGAGTGGTCAGAGCTGAACTGGAGCATGCCCCCATCTGAAAAATGGTGGCCATCAGTCGTAGCTGGTCCCTGCTACTTTATGTTCACCAGTTCTTATCACCGTTTAATAGGTGAAATAAAGTAGCTATTTTGTAACTGTAGCTCTTTGTAATAGACTAAGTCATTATCTGGCATTTATCATCACAGGTGTTGATAAATGTCAGGTATTAAAAACAGATTTTTGCATCTTTTCATATATCTTCTACTGCTCCTCCCCCGTAGGGGTCGCAGGCGTGCTGGAGCCTGTCCCAGCTGTCTATGGGCAAGAGGCAGGGTTCACGCTGGACAGGTCGCTAGTCTGTTGCAGGGCCACACGTATAGACGCACACTCACACCTACGGGCAATTTAGAGTTTTCCAATTAGCCTAACTGCATGTCTTTGGACTGTGGGAGGAAGCCAGAGAACCCACGCAGACACGGGGAGAACATGCAAACTCCACACAGAAATGCCTCCGTTCGCCTTCGGGAATTGAACCCAGGACCTTCTCGCTGTGGGGTGACAGTCCTAGTATCCATACCACCGTGCCACCTGCATCTTTTCAACTTGCTTAATAATAATAGTAATAATAATCCCTATAAAAGTCTATTAAAGTAGTGAAACTGTCAGAATGAACTGTTCACTGTATCTATATTGACCCATTGTGAACAGACAGTCAGTGATAACTTATGAAGAGAGTCAGAGTTCATGAGCAGGTCAACATAGACTACGACACTGACATGGGAGACGGCTATTTCCTTCCTGTCTCCTACCAAAACTTTGTGTTGTTTTCTCTAACCATACCTATTGTTGTCTGCTAACCATAATCACAAAGCATTTATGCCAGATCTGACCAGTGTTTTAAATGGAGACAATCAATTTTGTAATAATAATATGCACTGACACTAACTTTGGCACTAAAGTGTGACTATATTTTAACTGCTCTAAAAAATGTCTCAAAAACATGCTGACCAACATTCTGTTGCCTCACATAGAAATTCTAACTTTTATTTTTTAGTGGTCATTCTGTGTTTCTGACAATGTGTGCAACTTTTCAGAAACACTGAGAGGTGGGTGTGGGGTCATAGTGTGGAGCTTGCTGAACTGGCTGCGATGCAGACCATTGTTGCTGTTTGTTAACAGGTGTGTGTGTGTGTGTGTGTGTTAAAATGGGGCTCTTTCATGGAGCTGCTACACGAGCCAATGGGGCCTGAGCACCTCTCACCCCCTCACAGTTTTCTCATCAATGACATCTTTTCAGCAGCTTAAGGAGGAGGAGGGGGAGGAAAGGACAACGAGTTGGCTGGTGGAGAGATTAGAAGTGAGGATAGGCTTTACTACAGTGTGCAGTTTGTTTGCAGGTGCGCTAGCAAGATACTGAATTTCGCCTTGCGTGGTTTGGACAGAAATGCAGCGTGTGTTTTATAATATAATGAGATTTCAGTTATTATTTGTCACTTATCATTTTCATTCACCTTTCTTCTTTTGGATGAATCAATTCCAAAATGTTGTAAACCTGTTTTTGCCCTTGCTGCCCATCACATTTTCCTGTCCGTGTCACCACTGCCACCAAACAGGTCAAGTCTAGCGTGTTTTCACCATGTGTGTGTCAGGAAAAATCGTTAACCCTGTGGCTGTGGAGGCTTAAAAACAGAACGCAGCAAGTCTCCCCTCTCTATATTGGGCTGTGTGTTAAGGATTACTGCACTCAGAGAGACGGAGAGAAACAGAAAAAGAAGGCTGTGTGAATGATAACCTTACCACACTGCTCTGTGGAACCCTGCCCTGTTAAGTTTCCACCACGGGTGAGTGAGGAGGAGACTTAGGGGAAAAAACAAGGGAAAGGAGGAGGGAGAGAAGAGGAAGATGCTTCTTGTGTGGCTGAATGGGTGCTGGCCACACCACAGAGGAGGAAGTAGCCTTGGGCACCGTGGAAGAAGTGATGAAAGATGCACTTTTCTCCTCATGAAAATAAAAACTAGTTTATTGTATCATAAATTTGCTTTAATTACAATTGCTTCATAAAGAAAACATGCTCCATCAGCATCTAGACAAAAAAGAAAGTGCTTAAAATTTGACCTTTAGCCACATTGCATTAGTCTTGCCTGGCTATCTTCAAGTAGAAGTGAATGGTTTCCAGGTTCTGTTTCTCACCACGTGTCAATAAAGTATATGTCTGTCAACATGGCCCAAGAGAGGTCCAGTACCTCACATGAATAAATAAATCCACAAATACAAAGTGTTACTGCTTGATGCTTAGATGTTTAAACCGATTAGAAATGGATGACAGATGACATTGTTGAGTCTGGAACATTTTGTTTGGTTCTGTCATTACCGTCTTTAATGATATTTGTTTTGTGAGTGTGCATTCTGTGGATAAGCCTAACCCATAATTAGATTTTATGAATTTTGTTGTTACTATTTTGGTTTCATTTTCTAGTTTGTCTCAAGTCTGTTTGATGTATATGGCTTCCGTGTATTATGTAAATATACGGTACAGTAACTTCAATTAGACATATACTTACATGTGAACAAAGAAATGTTCTTCAAACCTATGCCAAAAGCATAGTGTGCTTCTTATGATCAAAATGAAGTGATTGGCTCTCTCTGAGCCATGTGGTCCTGTCCTCAGGTGGGGAGATACGAAGTAGCCCACAAGACAAAAACAAACTTCTGAGGCCTGTACCGCCCAAGCCACCACAGGCCTTGGCCCTGTCAGGCCCCAGTGGTAGAAAGTAGTGCATAGTAAAAGGAAGCCATTGCAGAATATACGTGTTGGGATGGTCCTGCTGATAGGGCGAGTTGGGAAACCCGTCCAGTCTTTCCCTTGAGGAGATCCTAATCCTAGGCAAAAATGAAGGGTAACAGTGTTTCCCTCTATAAGGCAGAGCAGCCATGACATGTAAAGGACCTAAACCAAAATAGAGAAGAGTGTATTTAGTGAGTCACAATATCCAGAAAACAGTCCCCTATGCTTCAACAAGCCACAAGAGTCTTTGAATGGCTTTATTGTAAACCATATAGAAGAGATGTATTTCTGGAAAATCATAGAATAACAAAGACAAGACATATGCACACATATGTTTATAAAGTGTAACACAGCATAGCTGTATCTTGCTGTACACATTAACTATTGATCAGATGGTTGTCAGCTATGTGGTGGAGAGGACCGGTGTGAATTTATTACAATTTACACTGGGTGGATGCTCCTGGATGCCATAAAGTTGAGCAATAATCTGAATCAGTCCAACTGAAATCTCAGTATGCCACTTTTCAGACATAATTTTAAAATCGGTCACACATCATTCGTCAGGGAGCAGATCATTTGAAAACAGATATTGGTTAGATGGAGCAGCATAGGAGGAGTTTCAGAGACCTTGCATTGACTCCTCCTCCTTGACTGATCTGCATGTGGAGCACAAGCCTTCATCTGGGGAAAACATGTATTACATGATTGTGATTCTGACAAATATTCCTTTTGAACGTCCTTAACATGTTAACAAGACGAGAAGTTTCCATAAAAGATGCAATTGAGAAGTAGTGGGAACACAGATTGACAGTTTTGGTTTGGTGTGTATTTTTCTTTAGCATCTGTCTTCTTGCTCTAGCTCAGAGACAAGTAGGAAGTGTTTTGCTCCTCTTCAAGGTCTTAAATGTGGAGGGGAAATCATCTGCACATTGCGTGAGACCCAACGTTGTTCACTGGTGTCTGTGACAGCACTCGTCAGCTCGGCATTAAGGGTAAATACAAAGCATAAACAATGAACACGTGACCACAAAACCACAACTACTTCCCATACTAATTCAGAACCTTGCCAAAGAAAGTAAATACAATAATCCCTTCAAGATTTGTTTCCCTCCAACCAGCCAGGAAGCCCCTATATATGACTTAAATAAAATGCATTATTCAGTAGATAGGAGTATAAGGATGTCATTCATTTGACTCAAGCAGACCAGCATTAGATTGTATTCCACATGGCAGCCTAGCGGAATCTACAGTAAGTTCAGATGTGCCGCTTGGCATATCATGACATTTCTAAAATAACCTGTTTTTGTGTGCTGTGGGTCTGGGTCCACGTCTGACTTTAGCTGGAGCACCCATTGGAACTGATTTCTACGTGTTTATGGAGGACTCTGTTTAAATGGCAGTGCCTGCATGTGTGTATGTGGTTGAATGGAAGTAAGGGAGTGCGTGCAGAGGGGGGATGGTTGAGGGGACAGCTGTAACGGAATCACTTCATAAGTGAAATACCACTCCCTGTACAATAGCCAGCCACAAACCAGAGCTGTGGTGCAAATGTTTTTCCACCATGGCATGGATCTATCCTTGCATACTGAGATTTGAAAAATGCATTTTTCACCTCCCTCAAATGAGAAACCAAAAAAAGGTTATGAGTGGTACATTCTGGACAAAGTGCATCTGAGACTCCACACCCAGCTTTAAACAAGATAAGCTGTTGTGTTTTTCAATGTATCATTCATATTGCTAGAGCTTGAGTTAATGATCACACATGTCTCCCAAGTTTACCAAAACAGGCTTCAGAGTGCCTGTGTCAGTGAAGACAGTCTATTGAGAAGTAGATAAAGGCTGCTAAAATGCATTCGTTCTACATAGTTTCACATGCTGAGGACTGTTTTGCATCCCCTGAAGAGTTGAGATTCAATAGCTTCTCACCCTGAATTTGTAGAATGGCTGTATTGAGGAGACTGAAGGGATGAACTACATTCCAGAGGCCTGCTGGGAGAAAACAAGATGGCCGTGTGTGACATGGGGCTTTGTTGGGAGGCAAGGGATGTCTCTCACAGCATCAGGGTGTCAGAACTGGTTACCTTTAATCGTGCGTGATAAGCAGAGAGAGCCCAGGCACAACTGCAGGCCCTCGTGATTCAAATCACAACTGCTTACAAAAACGCACCATGACCACACATTGACAGATTAACATTCCGCCTGCTTAACTCATACCTCAGGAACCGAGAGTGGACAACCTCCCTCCCAGATTCCAGATCACATTGTTCGACCGTTTTTCCTTACACCCTCTATGATGTGAATCTGAGGGAACAGCAGCGCTGGAACGTCCGGGATGGAATTCCTCTAAGTGACTGTTTGACCTGACTCACCACTTAGTGTCAGCACAAGCAACAAGCTCAATCATTAACAACTGGACCATGGTGACCACTGACTAGGATGGCTGTTGTGACCCAGGACTCGTGACCTGTATGGCCTCTTAGTATATACGTGGGCCTTTGCTGCCGATTCCACCATTAGCCATAACCTTTGCGTTACAATGACAGAAAGGAAGCTTTGGAGATATTTGATTTGAATCAGGTGCTTTTTTTGTCATCACATCTGACTATAAACTTTTGAGTGAGTTATATTCCTGCTGTGCCTTAAGTCAAAGACTTTTTTACTGTGTTAAGTCCACATAATGACAAATCCCTCCACAACCATCATCTCCCTGTCTGCTCTCCATTTTTATGCTCAATGTGTTTCAAATAGACGTCAGTCCAAGTATGTACAAAACATCCAAACCCTTTTCATTGTGATGAGAACCACTTGTAAGTCACAAAATATTAAGATTACTTACTTACTAACTTGAAGCCATATTGGAACCATTATTTGCAAATATTGCAAACAAATGTGCAGATGTAAAACAAAAACTGTTATTTAACATCTCAAACCTTATAACAAAACTCAGAATAAATACGTAAGTGATTCCATTTACAGTACCTAGACTGTAATTATTCCTTGTATCACAAGCAGTCATTAGCCTGTTGATCCATTTTTAGTAGCAATAGCTTCAAATAATAATTATCTGTGTGACTTTTTCAGTTTCTCACAACATTCTGAAGGAATTTTGGCCCATTTTATTTGACAACATTGCTTTCGTTTACTGAGGTTTTGGGGCATTTGCCTCAGCTGAGTTGAGGTCTGGACTTTTCACCATTCCAACTTCCATCCATTCTTTCATTTTTCAGCCATTGTGATGTGAATTCATGGTGGTGGTATGAATCATTTTACTGTCTCATGATTACATGATACTAAGGATACTGTATCCAAAATCATATTTTTTAAAATGTCAAAAGTGATCTTTTGAAGTTGAAGATATTTTTGTAAAGCTTAGTGTGTCCATTGTGTGGTGTCAGATGTTTGAACCGAGGCATACTGTGTGTTAAAGGTAAGAACATGTTTTATTAGGGACTGGTACTTTCTGCCTAAGATGTCTTCACTGATGTCAGGGACCGTCAACCTTTTGTGAATGAAGTCTGTGTATTCAATTAGGGTTTGGTCCACCTTTGTATCCAGATTCAATCGTGCTCTTCAAAATTTCACATCTAACTTTTAGGGCACAATGAGCCACTTTATTATTATTATTATTATTATTATTATTATTATTATTATTATTATTATTGTTATTATTATTATTATTATTATTACAAATTGAAATGAATCAAGTTTACTGGGTGTAAAACCTAATATGATTTGCAATCTGCGATCTACTGTACTGAAAGTTTATCGCAATCTGGTTATAATGGTCTGGAGTATACATCTGGAGTAGAACACGTGACTGCCAACCCAGAGGCCTCGCTTCACCACTTTGACCACACATGGCTCACATATAGTTTTTCCGGCACAGAAACATAATGCCGTATCACTTTTTTTGCATGGTGCATCTACCACGATCTTCCTGCCCAATCCACAGGGTCTTTATGTGGATTAGGAGTGATAGTTGGTTAGTTACAGATGTAAAACTATTTCCATGAGGGTTGTCTGGTGCACCTGTTTCTCCAAATCCCTGAAAATGTTATCGTTACAGTGGTAGAGGATACCTTGTCTTGTGTCAGAGTGTGTCTGAGACATCTCATTGCTTGGCCAAAATTGCAGAGTGGAGTTTTGCTCTCCACACAAAGCCATGCCATGTTGGTTTTGTTTGATATCTGATCACAGATTATGTTCCCTAGTCAAAATTAGAAAAAATATCTTTTAAATAGTCCAGCAACATTATATTATGAGTAAAATAATAAATTTCTGCAATGGTCAAATAAAGTTCATTCTCTCTGGAGCTTTTTTTTTTCTTCATGTGAGCGTACAAATTAGTTAAACCAGAGCATGCCAACAGCCAAACCATCAAATAACTTGCATGGGACATATTTTCAACCAAATGTGAGACAACTACAGTACCACAATAACTCAAACAAAACAATGCTCTTTACAGGCAGGGGGTCAAACATGGCCACCAAATAATGACACAACACCACCCAGAGCCAGCAGTAGGAGAATGATTCACCAATCCCACCACCCCACGCCTGGGTGAGACTGGTGAAAGGGTCTGCCACGAAGGAGAAAAGAGTCTTATGGCTCATTGTCTTTCCAGCCATCATCCTTCCTCCTGACCTGTTCTTGTTACCTACAGCTTTAACCCAGTAGGAATTTTGTTTGTTTTGTTTTTGTTTTGTACCTCTTTCATGTTTTTATCACTTCTCCCTTCTTAGAACCGCAAATTGCATTGCAATTGCAAGAAAACTAAATAATTACTTGGTGCCATAGTTTTCATGAGCAATGGCCAAATGGCTAAAGGAAAAAAAAAAACATGTATCTTAGTTTCCTTTGCTGTTGTATCATAGTAAAGTCATTGAGATATTGGTATATACAGTAACATCAAGTTACATATTGTGATATCATTAATACCTTAGTTGGTAGCTGTAGCGTTTCAACTCACGTTTCTTCATTCTGGAGTTTGTGCATTGGTACATAGTGCACATACATTGACTTTCCTTGCTTCTTGGATATTGTTTATATGATGTTGATATAATCTCAGTAGGAGATGCAGTAGCAGTAACTGGCAGAAATGATGAGCAATACTATTAACAAGAGCCAGGTCACAATCCCGTAGGTCTTATGTTGCACTGAGCTTTAAAGGATTGACGACTGAAATTAGTGTATAGCTATACATCAAACTTGTTTTCCTGGGCCACTGGATGAGCACCCTGATTTTAACAGAGTCCTTTGGTTTGAGGTCACACACACTGGCTGTAATTCAGTATCACAAGCAAAACATGATTGAACAGCATAAGTTCTCCCACTAAATATGGCCACCCCCCCCCCCCCCCCCCTATTTTATGTTTCAATTCAATTATTTTATGTTCATCAGCTTCAGTTTCATGCGAACTCAGCTGGACTTAGATAATTCCATGCCATGTCTTAACGTTGTGGCTATTCAGCCCTGGCATCACAAGGCCTCTAAAGTAAAGTAGTAAATGTTGAGCTTGCAGATCACTTGGTTATATCCAGCCTTTAATCTGCAAAATTTATACCTCATTCTAACCCTGTAATTAAAAGACGTCCTAATAATTCACTTCATACATTTATAACATTTGCTATCCCCACATATCAGCACACAACAGGACCTATTGAGATGTCAGACTCAAACTGAGAACATGAGAAGGTTTCCATAGCGTTATTCATCATCCATGTTCCTCTCAAACCAGCACTGCTTCAAGCTGTGTTTGCTATTTATTCGTCAGCCAGGTCTTAAGATCTCTTTGAGTGAATTCAGAGTAGCATATTTTAAGAAATAGAGGATACGAAATATGACCCTAGAACAGGATTACTGTAGGTCACAAATCACAGTTTGTTTAGCTGTGGAGTTACTTAGCCAACTTATGGAAGTTCAATCAAAGCAAGATGAATGCACGTGTAAAAGAAGCCCAGACATCTTATGTCGAACCAAGCACACCCAGGAAGTGCAGGTCATTCCCACAGCTGAGTTTTGTCCATGCTGTCATGGACGTCAACCAGCAGTCTGAAGCTGGCATTGCTCTGCCCACGGTTCAGTACAGCAGCAAAAGTGTCTGGTCAGACCCTCTGGTCAGGCACCACACCCTGCCAACAACCACTGTCTGACAGCTGCTGTTGCCTCACCAACCTGCACACATGGGAAACATCCACAGGGAAAAGAGCAGACAGTTGGGACATGACAGGAAAGGAGTGCCATGAGTATCTGTGTGCCCCATCACTGCAACTCCACGTGGAGCAGGCAGTATTCTTTAATGGTCCGAGTGATGAGAGGTGTAACTCCAGGTCACAGGCCAGCACGCTAGCAGGAGTTAAAAATGGCTTTTACTGCAGCTCCAACACAGACCTAATAGCACTTCCAAGTAAGGTCTAATGCGTTTATGTATTTGTGGATTACATTTTTACTGCAATTCGGCTCAATAAAACAGAGAAATGTAAGGGTAGAAGTTTTCTTTGGAAGGATGATATACACGTCCATATGTAGAAACCATGGTACTCCAAAATTAGAAACACATTAATTTTTCCTCTGCTTTCTGCCCAAGCCCGCTAATTGATTAAACATATCCAAAAACTGGTAAGGTGATCCTGAAACACATTGAGCAACTATTCTGTGATACCACATTTCCATTTTACACATCTAATAAAAATTAATGCTGAACAAATTCAAATTAAATAATTATTTATATACTTGTTTTATTTTGCTAATGTGAGTAGATGAATTTGATTTGTTGTGTTTATACTATTAAAAACAAACAGCCTGATTAATGTTATATAATAAACCATTTAGCTCTTTAATCCTCTAATGAAATTCACAACACATGTTACTTCACAGTCACATGTAATAACTCTCCCACAAATTGGTTAAAAAAACAATTGCTCTTCATAAATAACTTAAAATTGCAAGTCAGATAATAAATAATTCTCAAGCACAACTTCTGGGTTTTTAGAAGAACACTGAATTAAATTACACGTGTGTGGTGCCACATGTTCCTGCTCAATCAATTGCATTTTAAATAAAATCTCTTTGTACCTGATGGGTAGATCAGGTACAAAGCTTGGTTTTCAGAAAATTGTTTAGTGTGCCTTGACACTGAAATGAAAGTACTCACGTAATTGACCAATGATGTTACAACTACAGTTGACCCACAGTAACTAAAGCTTTACCTAAAGATAGTTTTGTTTAGGCTTTAAGTAAATTCCACCTACTTGTAAATAGTGAATTTTAAAGACCAGCCAAAACAGCACAGAAGGGAAAAAGTAATTGGTCATTTTTTACCATTCAAAGCTCTTTGAAGCTTTGTGTTCTGGCTGCAGGTCACCCTTTATTTTCTGTTGCTTGTTTTTTTGGCTTGTGCCCACCCTTCTTCCCACACACTGAACACAGACAGTAGGGTAACAGCCACTGAGGAGACCACTCACTGACAAATCTTTGTGACTTTCCTTGAGGAAAGTACCTAAAGTCTGCCCAAGTAGTGGTTAGATTTGTCACTTGTCGACCTTTTAAAAATTGTTGCGACCGGTATCTGAAATGCCACTTCATTTAGTGACAAAGTCACTAACATTCTAGTGTGTTAGCAACATTTTAATTATGAATTCACATTTTTGTTGAGCCACTAGATAGGCCATTGGTCCAATCTGCAGGTTACAGTATCATAGGCTGGGAGAAACATAAGCACTTGGAAGAGCCAGAGCTATGTGTTAAAGACATGTGTTAGCAAACAGATGTTAGTCTGCCCACTACGAAGCACTGTGTAACTAAATCTTCTTCAGTACTCTCATCCTTTGAAGGCGGGGAGGGGTAGGGTAGAAAAATAAGTATGTTGATCAAAGGCCCAATGATGGACTAAAGGACTTCTCTAGATCATCAGTGTGACCTTGGTGCATCCATCAGCCATTAGGATGTCAGGACTGTGGTGAGGCAAGGCCCAGTTGTTGTGGGGGTGGGGTGGTGCTGAGGGTCTTTGTGAGTTGGGGTGGCGATAGGCCTGTGTGGTAAATGAGGAGCTCGTGGGGGAAACAGGACCCACAGAGACAAGAAAAAGAGGGGAAAAACTGGGAGGAGGGTTGGCGGATTAAAGCCCCAACCAGCCTTTAACTTCTCCCAAACCACATGGAGCTGGTGTCCAATGCCCTACATATTCAAAGCCATGTACATGAGCCCACTTCCAGCCGGTGACACAGATGGAGACAGAAATATACAAGCGCTGTGCAACCAGTTTCTCTGATGTTGCTTTCAATGTGGTGCGCTGCGCTGACAGACTGAGTCAGCCATCAACTCTCTGAGCAGCAGATGGACAAGTTCACTTGTGTTCAGCAAAAATTGTCACCATGCTTCTCATCATTACCTGCCAGAAGCACTTTAAAATGTAAAGTAATTGTTGGGTTTGACAGAGCAGAAAAACCCATTAAATGTAGTAAAATAATTGATTTGAACAACATAGCCCAGTGTTTCTTGCAGCACACTCGGCTACTAGCTGAGGTGGAACTGTTTGTGTGTTGTTCCGGTGAACTTCCATCCCCATGGAAAAGCAAAGGAGCAGAACTTTCCATGTACAGAATCTACATCATGGAACCTCATCACCTCCACCGCTGCTCTTTCCGCAGACGAGACAGGGCAGGATGATATACTGGAATTGAATATCATTGGCACTGGTTGCCTGCTGCAGTTGGCTTTTCCTGTGCTATACTCTGGAAGTCACTCTAGCAAAGTGTCACTATTTAGAGTAGCAAAAGAGGATTCGACTCGATGCTGGTGCTACTCGGTCAAAAACGTAAAGACTTAAGGGTGAAGAATTAAGGTGGACAAATTATTTTAGCACTGCAGTTGTTGACAACAATTTTATACTACGCAAGTTAACAAAAACATGAGAAAGCTAAGCTTTTGCAGCTGAAGAGTGTCTGGTTCTGTTGGCTCAGCTGTGCTGCATATTGATGTCGTATTGGCTGTATTAGAGAACTTAAAGGGGTTTATGGTTTGGACGGAATTAATTCTTAGCAGTTTTATTTGTCTTTGTTTATTTGCAGCATGAAAATAATGATTCATGCTTTAGCAAAATGATGTTGGAAATACTCTTCAGTGCCTTAGTTTATGTTTAAAGCGACAGCCCATGAATTCCAAAACGTAACTTCTCGTGCTATCATCTCCCTGAAAATTTAAATGTGTCGTCTCCTTGATCTCACAGACATCAGGAGTGAACTCCTAAGAAAAGGGCCTTAAGGGTCTTTTTTCCCTTGTTGAAATCTGCTTTTAGAGCCCCAACCTCACTTCATGAAAACAAATGTGAGGAGAAAAATAACCTCAAGGAGAAGTCGTGGCCTGGCCAACCACCGGACACTGAGTAGCACAAAAGTGCGTGTGGGCTGTCCTCGAACTCACTCCATTAAACATCTCCTCGTAGAAACCCTCTTTCCGAAGTGATGTCTGTGTCTCGGTGTCTTACTCTCACACAGACAACTGGATGCATACACACAGTTACATATGTGTAAACATACATAGAGAAGTGACATGCAGACAGCCCGTGCAGACAATTAATATATCAATCCACAAAATCAGTCACCTTTGCACGTGCATGGATACAAACAGAAGGGATTACCCATATCCCGTCATCTCAGACTGCTGATGCTGTCCTTACAGTAGCTGTGGGGCCTGAGGGCGTCACCACCAAGTGTTAACCTCTCTCATATTTTACTAGCACCACTTACTGCCGCAGTCCAACATAAACAGGTATGCACGCCAAATTGGGCGTCATTACTCCCTAGGCTAATGTCTTGCCTGCGCATATATATATATATATATATATATATATATAGATATATATATATATATAGAGAGAGAGAGAGAGAGAGAGTCAGAGTCAGAACTCTCATCTAACTCTCATTTCTAACTTTTATGGACAGCATTTGAAATGAGATTTCAGTTCACTTGTTGTACTTTGTGTACCTTCTTAGATAAACATTGTTCTGCATCTCCTCCTTAATGCAACATGCAATTTTCACAGAATCACGCAGTGTGCACCAGAAACTGAGAAGGCTGTTAGATTATCTGGAGCATTCGGATACAGATACATGCAGACAGTCAGGTAATGTTTAGAATGGTTGGTCTGGGGTCTTGACGATCCCCACTTTGCCTTGTGGTTTATGATGTCACACAGGGCTCTGCCTTTGAATGGCCATGTGTTCCTCACCACTAATATCAAACAGATGATGAAAAGCCTCCAGATGACGGTCTTTCACTTGAAGACAAGCAGTCAAAACAAAGTTAAAGGAACACAGAAAAACAAGTGATCATGGGAAGGCTTTACATTTTAAGTGCTGCAGGCTGTGTTGTGGTGAGCATTAAAGTGTTGTGTGTTTCATTGTGTTGGGAAACCTTTAAACCTGCATTTTCATATTTCTCACCATACAGGCTGCTGAAACCTTAGCTTTTTATTTACCCAGAAGCATCCACTGCCCATAAGACTGTTAAAAATCCTTTACATCAACTGACAAGGAGTCGGGTGTATGGTTAATGTCAAGTATTGTTTTAATTTAATTCTTTTTTTCTGTTGGGGCTTGCGTCACTCTTCAAAAGAGGGAACAAAAGCAAATCAAAAAACAAACAACAAAGGTAGTAATTTTCTCAGCTCATTGTGTTTTGCCTTTGTAATAGCTGTCCATTAATGGATGTAAAGTAACCAAACGCTTCTTTGCTTGAAAGCTTTGCAGCACATACAGTAGTAAAGTGGTTTGTTTCTCTGGGGGATTGACCTGTTCTGTTTCTGTTCCTTTTCTTTTGACTGCAAATGTAAACTGGCAGTCATGAGTCCTTCATGTCCGGTTTGGAGTCATTTGAATCTACAGAATCCTGGTTTTCCAAAACACTTTAAAAATCTGATACGTTTTGACAGTGAGCTTTTGAATAGCAGTGATATGTGCTAAATTTGCATAAGGCTGATGCAGAGACTTGGCAGATATACGCTACACCCTTTTCTGTTGATGGATAACTTACCTCACAACTGTCTTTCCTCGTCCCTGATTTAGTAAAGCGGGTGTGTCGCTCCCAGTGTGAATTAGACCAGAAGCATTAGCTTACACAGTATATCCAGTGAACTAATGATCCTGACACCCAAACAATAGCTGATTTAGAAGAAGGCATACAGAGCAGACTCTGTTTTTCTATCTCATATTTTTAATGACAAAATGTTTTTCAGAAACAAATGGATTTATTTTTCTCAATCCAGGGTAAACCATGGGGAGCTTGTGTGGTTCCGGTCCCCAGGGCTTCAGACAACTAACAAAACCCATCTTACTTCTGCTCTGCTGCTCTTCTACAAAGCTTTTCACATACAGGAGGACAAGTGGGACCGTCCAGCAAATGAATGAAGTAGCATGACTCTCTTTTACAGAGCTACTGCATAGAAAGAGCTGAATGGAACCATTGACAGTGATTATGTCTAGAATGGTAATTGGTGAATGATGAGTTATAATATATAATTATAAGTTGAGTTATAATATATAAATAAGATTAGATTTATCAGATTTCAAAATGTCACAGCCTAAAATAAATCACATATTTGATCGTCACCAATAACAATTAAATTACAATGTGTGTGTCTCTGTGTGTGCGCCACTTTGAAAAGGTTTAGGAAGAATTACAGTACATGGTGATGTTTTACAGTGTCTTATGTACACCCCAACGTAGACGGCTGCAGCAGCTACTCCTATAATGTACCCACTCCTGCAAACTACTCTCAATTAGCTCCTCTTCCAAATAGTCACTCTTTTCACTTGCAGTTTCCGGCTACACATGCACCTCCTTGCTTCATCAAGCCATCCCATCCATCTCAAAAACACCCTCACAAAAGAACTGCACTCTTGTTTGTGTGTCTGAAAACAAGAGGTGCACTGAGCCACTTCCCATTCACATCAGGTCATTTGCATGAAGGTCCTCTTCCCACTTAGTGACTCCCAACAGCTCTGCCAACACAGAAGCCATGAGTGGCTTGGAATGGTGAGCTAGACAGTTATCCTGTCATCCAGGATCCTAAATCCTGATTTAGCTCTGACAATCATGAATCCGACCATGCATGTGCTGTTTTAATTACAACAATGCATCACGGTTATTACAGGTGGCTGTGCTCATTGAAGTCAGACTTGTTAATCAGTGAAAGAAATCTAGTTTTTCATCCTAAAATGAAAAAAAAAGTCCTTTCAGTCTTCACAATAATCACATTTAGGAGTTTATTTTGTCGGTGGGGGGTTAGCATTCATGTTTGATCAGAATCATACTGCAACTTCCAAACTCTACTATTCGTTTTTCTGCCCTTTTCCTCATATTAGTTTTTCTGATCACATCACTGTTTGACACAGACATGGAAGACGAGTTCCTTTCCATGCTGAAGGGCATAATTGACTGTTCCATGCGTACCACAATCAAGGCAAAATACCACAGCATATTACGAACATGTGCTGTGTACAAAATGTCAAAGTCACTGCTTGATTTACACAGTATATTTTAGATTTTTAATGATGTATGCTTCCCAATGCATTTGCCAGCTAGTACATTAAGTGTGGTTGGAATGTTTGAACAACGCATTCTGCATAAAGTTTTGTTTTGTTCAAAGGGAGACAATTTAGTAAAATAATAGCTTTAGATTTTTACTGGAATTGTCAATAGGGACAACTGAAGACTGACAGAGAACCTTCTTGTACCATTGAGCAATGAAATGAAGAATGTGAATTCCTTACTCAGGGTTCAATGATGGGCTTCCTTGTATATTTCACAACTTGATTCATTCTGACTCAGAACAAAATCTAAATGTACTGTATGAGTATGGCTATATATGACATACATTGCAATAAATTATTTCAACTTATCTGAAAAGGTTTTTAAAATAATTTGTAGATGCATATGTTTACTAAAACGTCATTGGTTTCTCAGAAAATATGACTTTCTAAAATGCATTAAAATCCAAATGTAGTTAATTGTATTGAACCTTGACTTATCTAACAGAAGAAACTAAACAAAAGATTTCAATGTTTGTGCTGACGTTCTTACTTTTATTATTTTGTATATGCAAATTCTTAGTTTGATGCCTGCAACATTCTTTAAAACACTCACCGATGCATGGTTACCACCGCATCACTTTGTGTTCACCAACCCTGTCTCCTAAAAATTTGGTTCCTATACAATTAAAGTTGAAGAGGAATTGTGTTTTTGTAGCGAATGAATGTTATGGTAAAACATTTGTTTGTCTTAGGGAAGCTGTATTAACTGAAATTGAGTCATAAAGTGGCTGGTGTGAGCGTACTGTGTTCAGGACTGACACACTGAAAAACCGAGGCCAGAGTCCCACATGAATTAGGGTTTAGACAAACACAATGGTCAGGGTCTCAGAAAGGTCACTGACCTTAGATCAGTACGGTGAGTGTCTGAACCTAGCGTAAGGTCGGATAGTTGTGCTGAAAACAAAATTGGATGTTGTAGATGGGATATTTTGCTACAACATTGTTCCTCTATTCATTTCATTAACACAAGTATCCACACATCTGAATTTCATGTACATTAACTGTAAATATGACAATAGAACATAACATTTTTGTTCTTACACTTTAGTTTTATTGAAACTAAACAATCCAGGACTGGATGTTTGTTTTGTTTTTTTTCCCCCACTGTCGTTTTTCCATTCCATGAGCTGGAGCCCAAACACATTAGTGGTATTTCTGCATAGAACCGATGTATGGTTGGTTCCCTTAGTGTAGCAGCGTTTCAGATTGATCTTTTGAATGGATTGTGTTAAATTGTTTTAATAGCTTCTCGTGCAACGCTGCCTGAGAAATTGTCTGTCGGAAGATTTTTACCATTCATCAAAGTTTTGTCTCTTTGAGCATGTTGCAGTCATCAAACTCAAAATCTGTTTAAATGAACAAACTTCAGTTTCAGAATACACCAAACATCATTTTTGATAAATAAAGGTTCCTGTGAAATCAAATCACAGATTTTTGTTTTATTTAGAAAAAAACCCAACTTTTGGAAGTGGGGTTTGTATTTACTAAATGGTCTGATTAAGCAACGTGGAAGCTGTTACTGTGCAAATGTTACAATACATTCTAAACCAATTAATTAATATCAATCCAAATTTAAAAATGACAATCTGTAAACATAACATGACCTTGGAAAATAGTGTAGACTGAAGCTTAATAGATGGCAACAACATGAATATTATGTAAAAACAAAATGTTTACAACACAAAGTGCCCAAAAGCACCAAACATTCTCAGCCCAAAGTTAAGTGTTATTCCATGGTTTATTTACCATCTTTCACACTGCATAAATTAAAGGACCTTTGTAAAATGTGCTTATATTCACTTAAAAAGTTATATGAGAAAATCAATCCCACTCTCAATTATGTGCACCATTTGGAGCTGTAAGCTGTTGTCTTAACGTTAACATTGAAACCATGGTGAAACAACTAGTTTTGTCATACAACTAATTGTACAGCACTACACACTTGGAAGGGAAAACAGTTCAGATGGTAAAATTCTAACCTTTTAATTTTGAAAGTGGCTTATTTAATCTGTCCAAATAGGCCTCTCATCATCTGTTTTTGCCCTGTCTCCTGCAGAGTAGACCTAGTGAGAAAAAGTGAGTGTAGATGGGGAAACAAAGTATAATCCCCCTCCACATCATGCTACAGTAATAAAATCTGCTTAACCCCCCATCAACTCTCTACGTTTTGCACCTTTGCAAATATTTTGAAATGAATTTAACCAGGTTCAAATCCAGTTGACATTTTAGCAAAAAACTACCAAACTGAGTCACGTGGGAGTTTATTTAGTTTTCATAAGTTGTATCTGAATAGAATGTATCAGTGCAGCACTCGACAACACATCCAGCAATACACGAGTTCTATGTTTAATTAATTGGGGAAGGATCTCTGCAGTATTTAGTTTTCTCTCTACTGTTGCTTTAGTGGAATTGCAACAACATCCAGAGTTTGGTGGGCGCGGGGACTCTAAACCAGCTATGCTACAGTAAAATATAACCGATGTGTTTGAAGGTGAAACACGCCGTCATATCTTTAGTTTTCAACATACCAGTAGCAAGGAGAACTTTTTTTTTTTTCTTTCAATTATCTTTTTTTAAAAGACAAGACAAGGTGTTTCAGGGATTCATTCTAATAGACACACATCTTCAGTCAGAGTTTCTAAAAAGTAATTTTCTTTACACTTAGTACAAAAAAGAGATCTCTACCCGTTAGTGCTTCGTTTTAAGATACTATAACATAAATAAACAATTTATTTCAGTGTTCAGAACAGACAGTTCCAGTGTAACTGGAAATCTAACATACTCCACCATATTCCAGTTGGCAGCAGAGGGTTTGACAGAATTCTCCACTTTTTTGGTGCACCCCAACACACCATACTTACAAAATGTTCACTTCTGCAAACCCCCAACATAAGCGTCAGCCAATCTGCAGGGTCATTCACGTTAAGATTCACTTTTTTCCTCTATAGTTGAAAGAACAACAAAATCCTTACACGTTCTCAATGAATTAACAGTTGACCCTTATCAGCTGCTTGATATCACCTCCTAGGTCATTGTTTGTTTGTTTTTTTTCTCCATGAACAAGTCTCTCATGAATGTAACAATTACAAATCCCAGAGTGCAAAGCACAGTTCCCTCAGCTTCACTGTGGATATGTCGCTACATAAGCACAATCTCTATGCAACCGTAAATTCTGGGGTATTACCTAGTGATATTTCGCATTTACTTTCTGAAAAGCAATTACATAGATTCTGCTGTGCAAAACGATGCCATGAAGAGCTGATAGTGTAAATTCCATTCCTTTAATTCAAAATCCATCACAGGTCCAAGTTCCACGTTCATCTCCCTCTATTGAGTGTCCCTCATTCAACTTGTCCTTGGTGTCTCTTGGCAGTAATTTCCTCGTGTTCTTATTTGCAGGTAAACACCTCCGTCCTCTCACTGCATGTGTTGCACTTGACGAAGCAGCACCATTGGAACTTACAATTACACTGCCACACTTTGGTGTACTGATGTGTATTGTAACCCCGGCCACAGCACATAAGGTCGCAGCCGTCTGTATATGGAGAAGTGCGGTTGCACAGACGTCCCTGGGTGCCCACGCTCCCCGTGGCTGCGTCCTCCTCGCAGTAGTTTGGTGACCTCTCAATGTACACAAGGTCTGTCTCCATGGGCTTGCGGTAGCCCTGAGTCTGCTTTACCTTGAGGTGGGTGGGCTGGCGCAGTCGGCTAGCCCGAACTACTTCCACATGCACAGCTTCGTTGTACTTGTCCTTGAGTACGTAGCCAATCTCACGAAACTTAGGAAGTGTAGTCCAACAGGTCTTGGTGGTGCAGGAGCCTGAGACACCATGGCACTTGCACTCTAGCTTCATTCTTTCTTCTAGAACCTAAGGAGCAGAGAAAAAAAGAATGTGTAGAACTGCATCAAAGACACAGAAGGACCCTACCAATGGAGTCACGCCTCGACTACAAAACTATTCCTAGATGAAATAACGTTCAACACATTCTATAACCTTGTGCTGGTCTTTGAACTGAATATTGTTAGTGGAATGCGGGTAGATAATGGGGTCTGCGCAGTTGTGCTGCTGGTAATTACTGTAAGGTTATATGGCCAACATGACGTGAATGTTGAGTACCAGACCTTTGTCAAGCAACTTAACCAAAGCAAATCTGAAACATTCAGTCATGGTTGACATGCTGTTGTATGTTTTTGAGGAGGGAAAATTGTACTTACTGGTATTATCCCATCCTGTATTTTTGTTCACCGTCCCTAAACCACATCAATAGCAGAAAAAATAAACATGATCTCATACAGCTAGCAGTCATCTTGGATCATTTGAAGCCACATTATTGTGTCATTTGATGTGTTGCACCTGCAGTGCAAAAGGACTCAATGGTTTACAGCTGGACGTGATTTGAGGCACATTCAACTAGTCAAGCAATGTTGGGATAAACGGAACAAATCAATGTTCCCACATTCATGAAAGTAGATTTAAATGTTAACACATTATTTTTTAGGTTTTAGTTAAAGATTGCTTACAAAAGCAGTAAAGTAACGTTTTTCAGTTCCTCTCATATTCTGAGTTCATTTCCCCTTAAGGTTATCTCCAACATATGGTACACAGGGCGGAATGTTTTACTGTGATGCCTAATCCTGGCATATGGGAAATATTGTGAGCTATCATCAGTGTTTAAGTGGCAAGTCTTTGTCCCACGAGAGTGGGACACTAAAAAGCCTCTGCATCCGTAGTAGTCCTGATGTGGCTCCTTTAGCCTATTAGTAACACCAAAAGTTTGATTGGCAGGTCATTTGTGTTCCTGGCACATCACCTCTTCAGCAGTTAATATAAAGTCTGTCTACAGGCAAGCAAACCGATCAGTCAGTGAGTATATCTTTTTGTTTAGACTTAATTTATTCAGGTGCACACAGAAGTGTCAGCGTCTGTATTTGTCTCATCCATGGACTCTGGTTAGAGCTTTATAATCAGAATATGTGAAAAAGTATTCAAATTCTGTGATGTTGTAAAAGCTAGGGGTCAGTGATTCTGCAAAAGGATTTTCAAAAATGTGTAGACCAGAAACCACAAGGAATGACTGGCGTAAAGAGCCTGACAGATGCATGGAAACATTTACTTAAACTGTGTCTATCAAAGCTGTGACCTGTGAGTAATTAGTCCAATATGACCAGATTCCCATTCAAACATTGCTCATCAAACCCAGCGCCACATGAAAGGAATCTCAGGGTGATTCACTGGGGACTTTTCTTTTATATTTAGAATCTGTATCATTTTATCAGACCGGTTTTCTTAAATATGCATGTATATATCACATCTGTAGCGGAAAGGGAAAACTAATTTTATCAAATGCGTGTTTGACATTGATTATTGTTCTAATCATAGTAATGTCAAACAAACCTACTTTACTATATATACCAATCCCCAGAATCAATAGTGAGTTGTGACGCACAGTGTTCAAAACAAGTTACATATGTGCTAAAAAAACAAAAAAAACAATTGAGCATCATACAGTATTTGAGACAGTTGGCCAAATAGTAAAAGAAATCTTGACGACGTGCTGCATTGTTTTATTTATATTTGTGTTTGGAGAACATGCTTTTTGGGCCCCAAATCACAGAAACATAAGACTTATCCAGGAAATTTTCAAGGCTTGAATGTAAAAGAATATTTTAGAAATGATTTGGCCCCACGTTTTGTTTCTGTGTTACATTCTCTTACATAATATGTCCATGGTATACCCAAAGAAGCTTTGGGAGTCTTTTCTTCTGTCTCAGCATAGACATAATCCAGCTTTTGTGTATTTTTCTGGATCCTAGGTTCCAAGTTTCGGGACGAGAACAGCAGCAGCGCCAACTCTATTCCTGACAGCCTGATATGCCAGCTCACTGGCGTGCTGGCAGACCCGATCAGTCTGCTGCGATACCGCCAGCATTCACACCCTGAATAGGCGCAGTCAAATGGCAGTGACATGTTTTGGTATTGTTCAGAGAACTGCAATAATATCCTGTTCCTGACTTTACACTTCATAATTCTGTGAAAGGAACTGGAAAGGGGGGATGGCAGTTCTCCATCTGGCAATCATTGACGAAGCTCCGTTTTCCCAGTGGACAACAGAAATCCCAAGTTATTAATTAGATCCATTTGTCAACATAACATCAACTCTTCCCTTTTATTTACCTCTCTCACTCTTTTTCTCTCTCGTTTTCTTTGACCTCCATGACTGTTCTGGGATGACTAATAGCAAACAAACATGTCCAAAATAAAGTTTGCCAACACACTCTTAGCAATGAAAGACCTTGTCATAGAATGTAAAGAAATGTTGGCTATGGCAAAACGAGCTGCTGAAAGACTAACTGGGTGATCAATCAATGAGCAATTTAATTGCAGTTCTTTTGTCACATGACAGTGTGACTTTTTACTCTATGGGACTGTTTGCCTTTCTGCTCTGAAGCACATTAATGCACACACAAAGGTTTGTTTAATATTTAGTAACAGAATGTGTTTTATGTATGTACTTCATTACAACTTGGGTTTTGGCCAAATCCATTATCACTTAAGTTCAATTATTATTTATTACAGAGTTCTGGGAACACAACAACCTCGTAAAGCAAGGTGCAAGCCGGTTCCATCAAAGTTGATGATTGATCTAAGATTCAAAATAAAAGCTCATTACCTTTCTTCCTGCCTCATTGTTATGCAAGTTCATCAGGCGGCGTGGCGTCTTTTTAATCTCACGGGCATCCACAAAGCGGCGAGAGAACTCGATGCCATACTTGATGTCAGCCGAGCAGCCTCCCCACTTCCAGCCTTCTTCTTGATTGTAATAGCCCTGCTTCTCCCGGTCACAGCCGCACTGGCTCAGGTTGCCCTGGCTGCACGCCGCTGTGATAGCGTGGGCCACCCCTGCTGCCGTGATGGCATAGGTGAATGCTGCTTCCCGACTCCCTAAAAAAGGGAAAATATTGTTTTAATGTACTTCCTCAAACAGGTGATATACTGTATATGTTGTTTTTTTTTTATTCTAGTTTTAAATAGTGACGTCTAAACGCAAAGATTGAAAAGTTGTATGACTGGCCACGGTAGAGGATCTGATCTCTATAAACAGAGACCAAATATTAGTTACTACGTTCTGAGAATGCTAGTGTTGGGTATGCTGGGCTAGGTGCTGTCCAAAGTGCTGAATTCTTTTACACCTTGTATTGCTGCCCACACTACAAACAGCTGGGGTCTGCAGGTCTCCCTGCGTCACTCACACTGTGCTCGGACAAGAAAGTGCCAGAACCAGCAACGAAGCAGTTCAACCCGAGTAGAGGAGATGTCACCTTTTCTGTTAGGTTTGTGTAGTCCTAAGTGTAAGTGGTTACTTGTGTGCTTTTATTTGACCATATGACCCCTGAAAATCCTTATTGATTCAATTATTACCTGTATCATGTTGGCTGAGGCAGTTTCACTGCTTTACTGCACCAACTGTATCAATTTAATACATCCTAAATATTGAGCTTTAACAAAGATTTTGAGTATTTAAACAAACTCAACCAGGTAAATGTCAGTTGTCCTTGTAAACTGCTTGTGATTTAGGATAAGTTGTACAACTATAACGGTTATGGTCGATATAGTTGATTGTCCTGGTAATGTATCACTAACGGTTGTGATGAACTAAATCCCCTTCTCTTCCAACATACTACATCTCCTCTAGTATAACTCTAATGGCTACAGAAGAATTTGGCTTAAAAGGCTTCTCCTGGTCTAAAACGGATGCGATCACTGCCTCTGTCTCCCTTCAAGTGGCAGTAATCTGTATGCGGCCGAGCAGCAGAAATCAACATGTAGGCTAAACATGTAGTTGCTTTCAGCTTTTGGAGAAGAATGATTTGAAAGTCTTGCTGTATGTTGTGTAATGTTCCAGTTATTGGAATCTCTAGAGGTTAATGTTTTTTCTGCACTTCACAAAGCCAACACTCCCTTATTTGCTTTTCAGTGTCTTATAAATCAGTGATACATTGTTATTTCTTTATATCTCTGTATATTCAGCGTTCTGGATTAACTACATGTACGTGCAGATTAACTCTGGCCTGTCTATGACGTATGTACAAAAAGTCATGAAAAGTAACTTCTTTCTACTGGAGCTATGTGATATTTGTGCAAGAAGTCATTTGCTTGAAGTACTTGTAAAAGAACTGCTTGTATTTGCAGTATTTTCCATTTCATTTCCTGCAGAGGAACCTTTGCCACTGCTTTTCTATTCCTAGGAGCATTCTTTAACTCTCACATACATTTTCACCCAAAGCCACTGTTAGAGCTGCATAACTAATAACCTGGCAGTACTGTGGGTTTGACCCATTGGGACTGACTCCTCTGTCCACACCAATCAGCTGCCCCCACCTTCTACTGTACATATGCATCACTGCAACATGTACACAAACATTATATTCAGTGACTGGCCACATACACAAAACACTCTCAAAACCCTCCACCCTCACACACGTGCACTATTAAAAGCACATTTTCACAGACACACAAACCAATCGAATCGCCACTGTAATGTTTAAAACAGGATAGGAAGGCAGTTTCCAGAGAAAGGGTGGTTCCCTAAGCCATAGATGCATGCCCATTTCTGAACCCACTGAGTTGAGCTGCTCATGGGGAAAATGATGATGATGATGATGATGATGATGATGATGATGATGATGAGGCTTGTACTGGTTGTCACCCCCTGGTGGGTCTGGCACTGCCAAAGCTCTGCCTGGCCATAATGAAAGCCAATTACACAAGCCATAGAACTGTGGCAACCATTTGTTCTTGACAACATGAGCGAAATTTGTTTACTAATCCATGTGTGTGCAGCATCTAATGCATCCCCTTATGCACACAAGTCAAGACATATCACATTATACAGTATACGTGTAGTATTAGATGGACATAAATAATTCATTAGTCACTCCAAATAAATTGGGTATGTTATGTAAGATTATGGATGATCATGAACAGAAAATACATAGATTCTCTAAAGTGTCAGAAATCAAATATAAATAGGTACAAGTGCAGACTCCCAATCAAAAGCGTCTTAAAGTCTTAATAGAAAAGAAAAACAAGCAAACTGCAACAACGCTCAGTTGTGTTGTCAGATCATGATTCTTAGCCCTGAGGAAAGGAGAGGGGGGCTGCGGTTGATGAAATGTGGAGGATGAAAAGCACCCATAACAGCAGCAGAAAGCCCTGAAGAAGCTGGCCCCAGAGTCCTGACAGCCCTCTAGGCGGAACCACCCTGGGATAGCCGCACTAGCTGCCAGTGGAAAATTGGAGTGACCAGAAAAACCTCAATGAACTTGGAAACATCTAGGAAAGAAGAATGGGGGAATATTAAACCAGATGTCTAATAGAGTTTAGTGGCAAGTGTCTACTACTACTATCCAAGAAAGTGCGGACGAAGAACATTGACTTCGTGTTACTCAGAACAGGTACAGAAATTAATGAACAAGCAGAATGTATCCTGTTTTTTTCTGATGTCAGAGACTGAAACCGGAGGTATAGTGAAGACTACTGATCCAGTGTGCAACGGCCTTCACTTCAACTGACCACACAGCTTTGGACACCGGCCCCTGCTGTGATGCCTGTCGTGTCTTTTGACGATCTGCCTGGGACGCAAAAAGAAATCCATGGATGTAGTGGCTTGCCGCTAAAATGGAAATCTGTGTTTAGAGCCGAAGGCAGGCACACCACTAGACAAATTTCACATGACACAGCACAGGAGATTTACAGCCGACGACACCATACAGGCCGCGTTGTTGCAGTTTAGGCTAGCTGATGTAGTAACACTGCCGCTGACCTCAACAGGACTTGTTTTCTTTGTGCTTGCAGGCCATGGTTAGGCTTTTCCTGCTGACAAACGCGAAAAGGGAAAAGATATACTGAAGGGACTTGGACAAGAGACTTGCTGCCAAGACCTATGCTCTGTTCAGACAGCAACCCAAGGTCAGTTTTGTTTTTGTCGCATCATACCATAATACAGTAAGATGTAAGAGAGTGTATATACCAACCCTCTTACATCTTACTGTATATTTTCTACTGCCCCAGACTTTGTCAGCATTACAGTATTTTTTCTTTGTTTGCTCTTATGACTAAACAAGCTAAAATATACACAAGCAAAAGCAACCTTTATAGTTGTGGCCTAAACTGTACCACAGACAACCTGAATGTTTGCATAAACATACTTGGCCATAATAATGAAAACTGCAAATAAGAAGGTCTGATAAACACGCACACTGCAGAGAAACATGCTGTCATGGTGCACCTTACTAGAAAGGTCAGGAGGAACAGATACGGTGAGAAGACCCAGCAGATAAAAGGGGCTAGAGAGAGCTAGGCTGGTGGTCAGGGTCCTGCCAGGCAATAGGAGCACACACACACATATATGCAGTTATATATATGCACACACCCATGCAGAACGACAGAGCCCAGCAGCGCAGTTGAATGGCCTCTTCACTCAAGCTAGGCCTGTTGCTGAAGCAATGAAGGGGAAAGCTTTTTGAATGCCCTCGCATCCCAGACATTCACTCACACCCCAGGACACGGGGTGATTGGATTGCATAACAAATTACATCTGAATTGAACGACTACACACTGGAGTTTCAGGCTTCATATCCATTAAGGACAGAGACATCCAGTCCAATCAAGGAAAATGGCACCACAGTGAAGAAAGGGAAAAGTGTCACCTACTGGTTGACAGGTGTGTTTACACTGGTGGAAACAGAAGGTTACAGGCAGGGTAGGAAACATGTTTCTCCTTTTGAAGGACGTGACTGACGCAGCTCCAGAAAACCTGCTACCATGACTCAGTTACCACTGACGTATCATTACAGCCTCAAAAAAAGCACATGTTTTACACTGCATCCTAATGTCTCCCTGTACTGTCTGGCAATAACTGAATCAAATCACTAACTAAGAAGTCCTTGCTTTACTTTAAAGAAACTGCATAAACTAAAATACATACAAATCAGAAAACCTACTAAAACATTTGAAAATCACTGACTCAAATGAAACTCGGATGTAGTTTTTATAGCATGGCTATAAGAGTAAGTTTATGTGCACTACATTAAAAGACTTGTTTTTCCATCCTGTACATTTATAACAAAATGATGACACCAAAAATACTGAAAAAGCCCTAACCAAAGTCGTCTGCAGTGGAACTGTCTCTAGGGCCCCATAGAAGGGGAAGAAAGTTGGAGGAAAACCCCTAGCGTTGTATACCAATCACTGAACTGACTAACGCAGCCTCTACTACTGTTTTCCGTTCCGCTTTATGTACCGTTGCTATGAACATATGCTCCCAGCAAATTATAGACAAAGTTGTGGTCCGTGAGGTTTGTAGCTTGAGGAATTAGCACAGCCGTGTTCCTTTACAATAAAATAATATTGTTTTACCAGAACTAGGCTCCACAGTCTTGGTGTACTCGCATCACAGAGCAATGGAAGTGACATAGTTTGGCTCTGTACGGTGTCAGGTTTGAATCGTATGAAAATGAAGGCTTCGGGCAGTAAAGCTAAAACAGTCATGAGGGTATTTAATGTTGCCAGTATTAAATGCTGAGAATCCGAGTAAGCTGCCCTCCTAGGCATAGAAGATTGGGCTGGCAGGAAACATCCAAACTGCATCTTTTTTCTTCTCTGATCTCCCTGAGGTGGATATGCAGCTTTTTTTTTTCTTGACTGAATACCGAGACTTGCTAAAACAAGCACAAATCCTCCTTCCCACCCTTCTTTCATCCTAAGAATTAGACCAAATCAGGACCTCACCTGCTCAGATCTGGAAACGTAGGCCTGCATGTGCTGTACGTAGTAATCATCAAGTTCATACAAGGCAAGCGTTGAGGATTTTCCTCAGTTTCAACCACATTTCATCTTCAGTGGAAACATATTTACCGAGATGTATATCAATCCTATATCCTATCACAGAAGATCATTATCCTCCCAATCACATACGCCTCTGCTGATGTTTCCCTTCTCAAGAAACCTCTAGAGCTAATATTTCCATTTTCACTTTCATTCATTCCTCCTTCAAAGAAAGTCCCAGGTCTCTAAACATCAGCGTCTCTCTTCCTCAGACCTACTAACTCTCCATCTCTCTCTGCTCTCACCTAAGTGGGCCAGAAGCAGTGTGATTATTGGCACATGTAAATGTCCAGTGCTGGCCCTGCATGTACAGAATACAGTGATCGGCCTGGGATTGTGTGGAACAAAGCGCGCTGTGAGATTACAGTTGATCCTCTCGCATCCTGTTTCCTCCTGCGTCTAGCGGCCTGGGCAGACGCGGACAGACGCAGATCCTACCGATAACAGCGCTGCAGGCTGAGGAATGGCAAATGTTAAACTCTCGCAGTGCCACGAGGGCCAGGGCCCAAAGCGACCCTGGGCCACGACAGCAACCGGACAGTGGGTGGGCGAAAGAGAGCGAGAGGAGTGAAGGAAAGGAGAGGGACCCCAGCTTCACCCACACAGTTTGAGGCCGAGCTGATGAATGAACAAGCAAAGGGGCCTGGTGATGATAGCGCTGTTTGGCAACGTAGGACTAGCCTCACCCTAGAGACGGACATATGTTGTGGGCAGGGGATGTGAGATCAAACATGGAGAGAAATAAAGATGACCTTTACCAGGACACGATGACCACAGCCCACACTCTGTAGAACAACAACACATCAGACTCCCCAATCTGATAAAGTTAGGGGAAAGATCCTACGCACTGGCACATGCAGCGCATATTCGACTGCTCTGCTTCTCTCTGGACTCGCACGGAGAAGGGATGAGAGGATTATGGCAACCCACATGATGATGGGCTGAAAAATGGGCCTTTTATCCAGCACCGTTCCACCATAACACAATGCACGCGTCATTTCCACGCTGTTATCCACGGTATCAAGCACTTGGCTGCCTGGGAGTGAATCTGCACTTTTGCCTGCAGCTCAACACCAATGCATAAGAGTTAATGTATTGATTCGTAACAGCTGCACAGTTTGCGATAACTTCTTTTTACTGTTTATACAGACATTAGTTGATTATTTCACTAACACCAATAAACAAATCCCAGCAGTGAGATGAATGATATTTGGGAGGTTTACAGCATTGTAGTGTGTCAAGCAAGAGTTTAACAAGCTTCACTACCTAATGACCAAAGCTTTTAAGTGTACAGTAGTTGTTGGTTTGACAATGTAAGTAAATGAGTACAGTTACAGTGTATGACTGAATAGTTATTTTCAAGACCACCTGATTCAAAATTGGTTCGTGTAAAACCTGGTCAAAATTAATATTTCATCCCTCACTTCCGACTATGTTAAAACGAGGAAACAAAGCATGAATGGAACCACATGGTGATTCCAATGGACTTTCTTGTCCATTCATTATTAGCCTAAGGTTGGACTCTGATGTTGTACTCGCATTCTGCGGGGATACGATTTCACCACAAATGACCATCAACTGATTCCGAGAAAGGGAAGGACTGCGGCCAATACATTTATAATCTGGACGTATTATGTTGTCTTCAAACCAGGAGCTATTGCAGTGCAGGAGAAGAGAAGAGCTACTCGTGAAAACTAGTTTCCTTTTTACTTTTAACAGCGAATGGAGATTTGGGCTTTATAATATCTAATTATGGTCCCTCCTCGCATCTTTTCATCCCGCCTAATTTCTGTATATGACATTTTCACTGATTTAAAGCTTGTAACAACTGCTGCAGGACCACTACCTTGTCCTACAGGTTAGGCAGATGTGATGCAAACATTCTTTGCTTCATACCACAGTATTTGTGGTAGATTGTGCTCCTTTGTGATAAATTCCAACGTGCAATTGACATGCTGCATACAAACATCGCAAAAACCTTAAATTCTTCAGTGAATTTCAAAAAGGGTTTAGGATTTAAAAGCAGTATGCCAAACAGCAAAAACGTCTATCAACCACATCCTCTTTGCACGTACTTATCTTCCTCCGCTGTGTAACCTGGGAGTACAAAAACAAAACCTTAGCACTGAGTTATGGCTCGGTCTGCCTGTCCGTTCCTCCGACAGGGAACTCTGCCCAAAGGAGTCCTGCATCTCCAGCTCAGATCAAGTATGTGCCTGTTCGGGAGTTCTTTCCACACAAGTGGTTTTCAGTGAACCTGCTGACTTAAACATCTTTTATCTGACTAGACAACGGTTTTGGCCCCTGCAGCCCTGCCGTCCTGGCAGGTGGATCACCGGCTGTCTTCAGCGCACACCAGGCTCTCGAGGGGAGACAGGTGACGGAGTGAAGAGGAAGGGCCTGTCAGGTTGCTCATACTATGTATAGAGAAGGATGACAACAGATACGTGAACACTCTCTTTCTGACCTTCAAGGGAACCAACAGAGATTATGATAGCATCTTTGCATATTTTCTTGCTTTTACTTTTTTCAAACCAACATTAATATACAACATTGTGCTTGCGATGCAATGTAATCTGTTGTTTAAAGCGATCTATACATTTGAGCAATGCTATGTAAAACAGCATTTTTTTTTTTTTCCTGTCTCGTCCGTTGAAGTGCTGTATGTATTCTTGTGCAATGAGCCAGAGGCAGCATGATTGAACTTTTGTAATATTTCACCGCCGGCACAACAAGAAACCTCTTTCAGATGAAAAGAATGAATCAGGACGGTGACAAACTGGCTGGAAAGTCAAACAGAGAGTAACCAGAGCAGGCCATTTTATGACAAGGGGCCCAGTGTTGCCCTTTGATGCTGAGTGTAGCCGTTGAAAGGTGTCCGTTTTCAAACTCTAATCGCCAACATCAAGTGCAAGGCAATTTGAACAGAGCAGTAAGGTGTTCATAAGCAGGTCTTTTAAGTGAAGGGCATCTCTGTTACCGGTGGTTAGCGAAGGAATGTCTGATGTTACACCAGAGGAGGCTTCTTAAGACAAAACATGTTATGAAAGAAGAAGAGGGGAAAAAATATATAGTAAAAGTACAAATAAACTGATTCTACTATTAAACTGTTCTATAATAATTAAGTAATTAGGTTAAAGTTGAAGTATGGGGCAGAGGTCACTCCATGGATGAAAAACATCTTATTATGGGAGATGTGTAACAAAAACCACATGAGACTTTCAGTGCACTTCACGCGTGGATGAACACACTCGAATATGCCTAATAAAACTGCAACAACAAATCCCAGCCATGGGATCGGTCTTGACAGGAATATTTAAAATAAAGTGATTCACCCAGAAACCCGGCCAAGGATTGGAGAACTGACCACGTTTGCCATTCTTACCCGGAGCCCCACTCCTTTCCTCCTGACTTGCTGATGGATCTGTCTCTAATTTGATCATTACTTCTTAATAGACTGCAACAAGCCACTCAATAACAGTCATTTCTGTTAGCACGGGATAATTCATTCCACATTTCTGCAGACTGAAGGTACCAACTCATGCCAACACCATAGCAGGGCATGGGGGGAAGACTGCTAAATCTGCTTTTGTAGAGGAAACAGACACACTTAAATTGCCAGTTTCAAATCTCACTGCACGTTTATGGTGTTGTTTTCCAATTTGTCAGTTACAGAATAATGAGGGAGCCAACACTCTGTAGAGGGACAGATGCACAAGACGGGGAATGCTTTCGTTTTTCCATCTCTCTATCCATCCACAGTGCCCACACGTCCTGCGTTCACTTCTGTGTCAGACAACAGAAGTGCCAGCAGAAGCCAGTTTCTTAAGTGAAAACACTTAAGAAGTTAATGTTTACAGTAGAAGGGTGAAACAAATGTCCATTGACATGGTTTTGAAACTGAATCACCTCTGCTGAATGAAGATATCCACAGCTCTATAATGCTCAATAACGCCACTATTAATATGTGCTCTCTTGGAAAGCGAATGTAATACCGTGGAGCAGCTCCAAAACAGAAAGTCTGCCTCCAAGAGCAGTCAGCACAGAGAGAATGCATTAGACTTGCGGTAGGCTGATCTTTCACTCTTGAAAAAATGCCGACATCTTCTCCCTCCAGTCCAAAACTAGGACTGGATCACAGAGCAGGGGGAAAGGTTTAGTGTTCATAATTTGGGGGATTTGAATCAAAAACTTAAATGGGAGCAGAACTGGAATAGCTTTTCCCCTCTACTTGATTATGATGATGTGGGAATTTGCAGATTCTGAGGGATTGGAACATTTTCCCGAAGGGGTGTATTCCATGATTTCATATGCCATGCTAAAGAATTCCATAATACAGTTGCAAGAAAAGTATGTGAGCCCTTTGGAATTACATGTCATAAATTGTTCAAAAATAAATTGGTCATAAAATGTGTTCTGATCTTCATCTAAATCACAACAATAGAAAAACACAGTCTGCTTAAATTAATACTGCACAAACACTATATGTTTTCATTATTGAACTTAACATGTAAACATCCAGAGCGCAGGTTGGAAAAAGTATGTGAACTTTTGGACTTCATAACTGGTCGACCCTCCTTTGGCAGCATTAACCTCAACCATTCCTCGTTGTAAAACTGTTTCGGTGCAGCAATGTTCTTGGGATGTCTGGTGTGAATCGCTCTGAATGCTGCTACAGCATCTCAATCGGGTTGAGGTCTGGAAGGCGTATTTTCTCTTGTTGCTTTACTTCTATGCTTTGGGTCGTTGTCCTGTTGCATCACCATCCTTTGTGGAGCTCGGTTGATGGACAGATGGTTTTAAGGTTTACTGCACAATGTCTTGATAAAGCTTGGAATTCACTTTTCCATCCACGACATCAGTCCGTCCAGGCCATGAGGCAGCAAAGCCCCAAACCATGATGCCCCTCCACCATGTTTTACAGTGGGGAAGAGGTTTTGGTGTTGGTGTGCTGAGCCCCGTTTCTCCACACATAGTGTTGTGTGTTCTTTCCAAACAACTCAGTTTTGGTTTCCTGTCCACAGGGCTGTGGAACATCCAGGTGCTCTTTTGCAAACTTCCAATGTGCTGCAATATGTTTTTGGACAGCAGTGGCTTCCTCCGTGGTTCCTCCCATATTCTCCATTCTTGTTTAATGTTTTACTTACTGTAGATTTGTTAACAAAAATGTTAGCAATGTCCAGAGATTTCTGTAAGTCTTCAGCTGACACTCTAGGATTCTTCTTCACCTCAGTGAACATTCTGCTCTGTGCTCTTGCAGTCATTCCAGGACGACCAGGCCCAGGGAGAGTAGCCACAGTGCTGACCTTTGGAGACAGCCTGTCTTCCCGTGGACACATGAACATTAAGGCTTTTACAGATACTTTTGTAACCCGTTCCAGCGCCGTGCAAGTCAACCATTCTTGATTGCAGGAGCTCTTTTGTGCGAGGCATGGTTCACATCAATGCTTCTTCATAACAGTAAACTCCAACCTGGTGTGTTTTTATAGGGCAGGACAGCTTTAACCAACACATCCAGTCTCATCACATTGATTGGACTCCAGGTTGGCTGACTCCTGGCTCAAATGAGCTTTTAGAGAATTAGCATTAGCCGTGGTTCACATACTTTTCCAGCCCTGCACTGTGAATGTTTACATGTTCTGTTCAATTAAAACATATAATGTCTGTGCAGTATTAGTTTGAACATGTTGAGTTTTTGCTGTTGTGGTGACGTAGATGAAGATCAAAACATATTTTATGACCAATTTATGCAGAAATCCATGTAATCCAAAAGGGTTCACATACTTTTTCTTTCAACTGTACATAGAGTCCGAATATACAGCTACATCTTCTATCATGACTCACGAACACTGGAAACTATTGTAACCCAGAGACACTGTGAGCAGCCTCTCAGCACCTAAGCAAATGCAAAATCTCTCCCTTTTCCATAGTTCTGCAGAAGCTGCGGTGTCTGTGGTCTTCCACGATGACCCAGTGGGACACTGCTGAACTGAAAAAGCATTGTCAGACTCCAGTACCAACCAACCAATACCCTTCCCACCTACAGCAGTGAAACGCAAGATGCATTAGCCAATCACGCAGCGGTCTCCATGATGTCACAATAAATCATTAGTATAAACAACAATCAAGTGAATGGCTGATGCTCAGAAGGCTCACGTTTTAAAGACCTACACAAACCTGATATGTCTTCAGCAGCTGGTTATCACCTCATCCTCAGTTAATCCAGGTTTGTCATTTTGACAAGTGCACATCTAAGCCAGAGAAACAATTCACAGCCAAACTAAACACTAAAACTCTTATTACACCTCTCACTACAAATAGCACAGCTGACGCAAGGCGGGTGCATTACTGTAAGTCTGGAGGACAGAAGTGCAACATCGAGTGTCATACAGTTACATAACAAATTGAATATGATTGCATTTGATCACCTGGCTCGTCTTTTTCAAATACCATCATAATAATGCCAAAAACATAACTATTTAGACTTCACTATACTCTATAGGTGATTACTTTGGCTGTCTGACTCTCCGTGGTCTCCCTCCACATGTACTGTCAAGTCAGTTGGGAACTGGAATCAATCAACTATTAATTTTCACAACTTTGCATGTACAGTATCCCACAGCAGGTGTCATAACTCAATCGTCACATAATATTTGCCAACCTGTGCAAGCTCAAAAGAGTTGAGACATTTCAGTAACTATCTTGTGTCCAGAATGAGGCGATGCCCAGCATTGACAGGATGTGTCAGTTCGGTTCTGCTTAACTTTATGTAGTGAATAAAGTTATTGTTCATCTCTAAACTCAGTTTATTAACAACACATTTATTGCACAATGATATTTTAGGTTGGTCACTTTGTTTATATATTTATCAGTAATAGTGCATTATGATGTAGTTTGTAATAGCAACAGATCAATTAAATGTAAAACCAAATCACCAGGCTCTGAAAAGTTGAGCAACTCCACGGACAAACAGGTTCTTTGCGTGCCTCAGTACAGCAATGGATTCTTCCAATTATGCAAACATTGTCAAGACTCACAAATGAAGCAACAAGGGAGATTTGAGTATAGTACTTGTTATAAACGTATGTCATTGTTGGACAATCATCATTACTGGACAATCAGTCTTTGCTCCCTGACCAAACTGGACACTAACTGTGATGGGCTCAGTGCAAGCACACAAAGCATTCATTTGTGCAACACTACTATGGAAACCAAATAAGAAAAACCAAAGACTGAAGTTCAGACGATGGCACGACTGAGTGGGACAGAGATGTCACATCACTCACCAAGAAGTGGAAGAGCCCGTTGGGGACGAATGGCCTCAACGTGCTTGAAGCCAAGACATTTTAGAGCACGAGTGAACTACAGTAGAGAACACGCACAGATGCATCTGTAAAACAAATGCCCAATATCATTCCTAAATCTAAAATTAAAGAACAGACCAAAAGGAACGAACGGGGGACGCTGAGTGTTGAGGAAAACAACATGAGTTCCATTACAAAAGAAAGCACAAGATTCACAACAAAGGAAAAATGCTTTTGGAGAAGGAGCTGGAGCTCATTCAGCTGCTCCTTAAGAGGAGTGATTGTTAACAGAGCCACTGGATTAAATGCACGGCCCAACCGCAATGTAATGGCAACAAAGCATCTTCCAAATGAAAGGAAATACATAAAAGTCCCAGTAAAACAAAAGCGACGCACAAGAGGTCTGGTGAAAGCCAAGTTTCTCAAACAAAAGCACAATAAATGTAAATGTTTGTCTGCTTTAGGGCTTTTTTTCGACATGTATGTGCACACTCTCATGACCCAGCCAGGCATGGACACAACCAATTTAGCCCGATTACCAACAGATGTGTACATCTATTTTAGTTCAACAAGCATTCTCTGAAATAACACCATTAATTGTCTCCTCATTTGCGATATCATTTTTCAGCCATACGTTTTCCTCATTAGTGCTTCAGTGCCTTTCGGTACAGAGGCTTTTTCGTAACTTTGGCGTTGCCTGCAATGGTCGGCATGCTGCTAACCAGCAGACCCTACTTCAACACAAACCAGAGTGTGCTGGAGAAATGCAACATCGTCCACTGACATGCTGTAAAGGACAACTATGGGATGAAATTGGAAGTATTTGGAGTTTTGTTGAGATATGCCCAAATAAATTGTTATACAATAGAGAGTAGAGGAGACAGTGTGTAGCTGGTTTGAATTTTGAGTGTGTGATGTGTGGAGTTTGGCTTTGGCTTGTGAGGAACCATATTTCATAGGGTTCACAGGGTCAGGGGCTGGTACCACATTTTTGATACTCTTTTATTGTTTCTTAAAGCAGAAACAATAGCATGGCTCAAAACACGCATTATGTAACTTCAGTGGGAAACTTTCAGGCCAAATGTCCGTTGGTAACAGGCTGTAGAAGACGGTGCCATGTTGTATTCGACATGCATGTAAGTGGTATTGTCTTTTTTTATGTGTTTATTTATTTATGTGTTCAGCTGATGATGAGCCACCGCACAGACACAAGGACAACGTCTGCTGTTCAGTCGTGGTCTATGTCCATGTGCTTCTTCTCGTGTTTAGTAATGTATTGCTTCAACTATCTAATGCAGTCAAAGCCAAGGTGCAATTTTCTACTTCTGTATTTTGGGTTTGGGATCTTTACATCCATATGAAATAAAATGTGTGGCATGTAGATGATATCCTACAGCACTCTCTAAATAAGGTTTAATACTTAGTTATATGTGCTCGCTAGAGAAGAGTAGAGTAGTGGCAGACATTACATAGGTATGGACAAAAATCTCCCAGGCAGCTCTGCAGAAGCACACGCACACTGTGTGTTGTTTTGGTGCTGTTTGGTGACAGAACCCAGACTGACCTACTCGTAGCTCCTGACCGAAGACGGTCCTTTCTCCCAGCGCCGAACAGTTCCAGCGGCCATATCGGAACTGGTATTGACACTCATTGATGCCCATCTGAGCGCCTTCACCCACGACAATGATGGCGTCCGGGCGGCTCTGGCAGATGGCCCGCTGGCGAGGTGCCAGCCCAGGAATCTTGTTGCAGATGATGTTGGCACCCAGAGCCACCACCGAGGACAGGGCCCTGCCAAAGTAAGAAAAACGCACCACCACACGCACACACGAGCATTCGCATCACCACGTGGACATAACAAGATACAGACACGCATGAACAGTTGCACACACAGACACACACAGACACAGAAAGACTCGGTTAGCACTTCCAGGGGATGGTCAGACTGAGTCATTCGTGTGACTCGCTCCAGAACAGGATTCAGTTCAAGCAGTGATTGATGCACATTCCATAGTGAAGTCAGAGCTGTACTGTATGATTTTTTTTTTTGCTACTGAATGGATTAGAGGTCATTCAGAAACCTGAAATTTTAATACTGTATAGAAAATAAAAGCGCACACAGGGAAACTTGCTAAAATAGCCCAAGGAGAGAAAACAAGATGCTTCTTTGACTAATGACAACTCCATCCCACGTTGGTTTGGATGGTGGGACGTTGAGTAATGAGTTGGGGTTTCGTGCTAATTGTTAGGTAAGATAGTGGCAGGACTAGTTGCCAGACTTGACTCTTACGCAAATGCGGTATATACACTTGCTCAGTGTCTGGTGATGCACAGTAGATCAGCCTTCATTTCTAACCGAACGTCACACAAAACATTATTCCTTATGATTTGTGTAATTATGTGTTTTGAAACGTACTGAGAGTGTAAAGTGCTGCCTATAAATTTCACGAGGGACTGCTTTTACTTTAGCCACTGCTTTCATGGAAAGTATGTAAGGTTTTCAACACTGGCCGCCTTAATTTGCAGGGAATTAATGTGCTGTATAGTAGATGACACACCTCCTTCTCAGTTCCCCTCTGGGAGACGTCATCACATCTGATTGCTTGATGTGATAATATCAAAACATATGTTAAAGATGGTTTTTGCAACCGCTGAGAAAGCCAAAACAGATTACGACCAAACTAAGCACCGACTTTCTCCACGACTCTGTTTATAGCCCTCGAAACCATGTAGATACATACTTTTCAAACATGTCAACGGCACGGAGTCATAACTGAGCGTGGAGGCAAACGCCGGCTTTGAAGTATGACGTCGACCTCCAAAGGCTTCACCACAAATAGGCTAAACTAATGCAGACGAGTTGTATGTCAGCAGAATGTGGCGACGGAGTACGAAAAGGACGAATGGGTGAACAGGGGAGACACTGAAGAAGAGAAACAGAGACATTTCTGTTTTCTGAGGATTCTAGTTCCAGTGATGTTGGTAGGGGAGCCCTGACGGAGAACAAAGATTTGATCATTAATTAGAAATCGCTTTCAGACAACCATGTTCCCTTTGTGCTGCTTGCTTAAATTTCTCCAGGGAGACACAAGAACATAAATCTTAAGTTCAAATAACTCCTAACAGCAGTAAGATGTGTTCACTGACACTAGCAGCAGACTAGGGCCTGCACATTCTCTTGGTTTGCTCAGTAAAGCGTTCTCCATTGTTCATTTTGCCAAATCTACTATGAAAGCAACTAAGAAGCTGGCCGAGCCACAGACGTGCTTCTCTACATGGTCAGTGGTCGGCTGCACAAATAAAAATGGGAACGTCTTCGTTCATCAGGTGCAGTCGGTGTCCACAGTAAACACACTGCTACTGCTTTCAAACCCTCGTTGCTCTCTGTGCTATTAACCAGGCTTGAACTCCTTTGACCCTCTGTAACCCTCAGCTGTATGTGTGGTTGTTCATGGCAACAATGACATCTAGTCTGCACACACCAAAATGTCAGCCTCATTAAGACCAGTAATGTGCAAGTGGAGGAAATGATTTTGTTGCATAATAAATGTTGAGGTTAAATAGAATGACTTTGTTTGTATAAATCCAAAGGCAATAAAATAAATAATAATTTCTGTTTTCAATTTTTGTGCTACTTAAAACTCACACAACATGACATTTTTCATGTTTGTCCAGTAGAACTCCTCGTAATCTTCCTTCTGTCTCATTCATTCACCTGGTAATTCTCAGAATCACAGTCTGCCATGGGCGACCCAAACCCTGAGGCAACACCAAACAGAGAATTCCAGAGTTAAGCTTTTAAATCCCTGCATCATCGAAATGCACAGACGCAGTTCTGTTTGCTTAGCGTGTACTGTGTGTGCACAACAGTGGCTTGGGGGACACCGCCTGCCCACAGTCACGCCGATATTCTGTCAGATAAAGCATCACCACTAACGTAAGACCCTGCAGTTGCAGTTAGTAAATATTACGTTTTTCAAGCAAGCGATGATACGAGGAGAACAAAGAGAGCAAAGTCTGATGGCAACTGATTTTTTGTGGTATCTGTGCAGCAAGTGGAGGAGGCTTTACGTACTTGCGTCGTTGTTGCAAAATTCTACAATAGTTTGACAATTTTAGATCAGTAATCAGTAAGACTGTGGTGTGCAAACATTAATGTTCTTAATAAGCTGAGGTTGTTGTGGACAACGTGGGTTTATGTTTAAGTCAGTGATGAAATGTGAGACGTGACTCAATCTAAAATTTCATTTAACGTGAAAAAAAACCTCACTGGCGGATTCCTGCTGAAAATCAGAACCTGTGTCATCAGTGAGGAGCTCACATGTTTCAATAGCAGGCTAGCGTAGCCTAATATACAGTGTTCTCCCAGCCACCCACTCCATCACACGGACCACTTTGAACCAAGCTGACACACAGTTAAGCTCCCAGGCTGCATCTTCTCTGGAGGAATGCCCTCAAAGATGCCAGAGACACGGTGATGGATAGGATTTTCACCTTGTGCAGCACATTTGCACAAAATGGGAAGAGCACTAAAGGGCTTTAAACGTTTTGAACTATTATTCGCAGTCAAGCTCTGACAGCACTGGAGTGAAATTGTCAGATTATTGCTATTAGGTGTGAAATGGCTAAAAACGTCTGTACAGACGAATCCTTTTACTGGCGGCTCATTTCCCACCCAGTCATGTTTGTTTAGTAATTTTTACGCATTGCATTAATTTAAATTCATATTTACAAGTTCCCCTCTTATAACCTTCTTTTGTGGTTACCGCTCAGCAGAGAACATATTTAAACAGAAATAAACAATGGTATGTAGTTTTAATGTGGACGCCATCACTATACTTAGCAGTGCAGCCCACTTTTAACTGAAACCCAGAAACCACATCTATTTCAGCGTCAGGTTTGGGGTCTCCGGGAAGCACAGGAAGGAGCAAGAGAGCATGGGCGAGTAATTACTTTGGACGCCTTAAAAACGCCCGGATCCTCACGCAAGAGTGATTCTCCGCAACGCGTTATGGTGTCAATCACGTGCACGCTTCAGGGAGATATTTTCAGATGTGGGTCCAAATGATAACATCAAATTCTGAGCGTTGCCCTTAGATGAGGTCATGCGCAGAGATAATCCCTCAGACGCACTGACAGGTTAACGGTGCTCGCATGCGTAAAAACTGCCCATATTGTGTTAAACTCTCACCACGGGGAAAAAGACTCTGAGACTCAAAGCATCCGATTGTCTTGAACATCTCTGCCACTCTGTGGCCAAAATGAATCCGTGTACCTCTCACCAACATGTTTTACTTCTCCGACTTTGCAAAAACGCTTTTAATGCGACATAGAAACACAGCTTCGTCTTCACAAGACGCGCTCGTCCGTCTCCAAACGTCCCGTTTTTGCGTTTACGTTTTCACTTAATTCGTTTATTCCCACGTGGATCGTTTTCCCGGCGACGATTCAATCGATGAGCACTGTCTACTTTCGCGCTACAGCTGAAAGTGTGTGGGGGAAAATCCCAGCGTTACGTTTGCTGCCGAAGTTTCATTTTTGTTACACCTAGACCTCTTGCCGTTCGATGACATAATCTGAACAACTCCAACTTGAGGACCCCGTGTTCACAGAAGACTATCAGACCCGGTGTTTAGTCATTTGGAAAACATAGCCCGTTGTCCAAGAAGGCTGCAGAGGAGTAAAACCAAGCCGGCGCGCACGCTTTGAAGTTAATGAGGGCGCCTCAATTGGCTCAAACTTACAGGTAGCTGCCGCTCGTCAGGATCAGGAAGATCTGAGGGTAGTAGACTGACAGCAGTACACTGCGCGACGAGAAGATGATCATGATGACATTGAGCAAATGGCCACGTTCGGACTGAGACGAGGCAGACAGGATGAAAAACAAACACTCCCTTAATTCCCGGCTTTAAGCCCCTTTCGCACAAAATCAGAAAAAGGTGCCGTGCGCCTCGGTGTCTGTGGTGCTGCGGCTCTACAGCGTTTCAAGCTTCCAGGGCCGTGTGTGCGCTGAGATTGGCTCTGTCATCTCTCAGCGGCGGAGGCTGCAGCTCAGTACTGTGGGTTCCCGAGCCGGAATGATGATGGTTTTAGGGATTTTGCATGGCAGAAAAGTGCCTCTCTCCACTCTCATGAGACTCGTGCCTGCCATTGGGCAGGGAGAGACACTGCTATCCGCCCACTTTGCCACAGCGGGACAATAGAGTGACACTGATCCGATCCCCGTTGGACGCGCAGGTTTCATTCATCATCATCATCTACGCTCTCCTCCACCACCACTACCCACTCTACCCCACCCCGACCTTCCATCCGACTGGAAATAAACAAGCAGAGACGCTGGCTGCTTGAGCCTCAGATCACCAGCTTTATAGCAGCTCCTTGCGCACAGAAGCAGCACATTTCTTTGGCAGCGTACGTCATTCGGATCAACAAGTTGGTGTCATATTGACGTCTCTATTATATAACACGATATTCACGTCTGTATTCATTGAGAGTGAGCTTGAGCGTCATCTTGAAATAGTGCGTCATTTCATCTACAGCTTAGTTTGTATTTTTTTTTTTTTTTTGCCCCGCTGTCCTGCCTCCTATGATATTTGATGTCTGCCATAATATTCGTGTTTCCATTTTGAGAACACGTAGTAGATTAGTATAATTAAATACTTCTCCCGGATTGCAGATCACCTAGAGGTTAACATGTGGGAAAAGCGCTCCTGTTGCTCGAGGTAGCAGAGAAATAAAATCCTGGGGGAGAGAAGCGCAGGGCTTTTATCGCTCCAGCGTCGTGACGCTCACTCAACACCTGCAGGCTCCAGTCATTGGGAATAAAGAGGGTGCCATGACAGACTTAGCCATAGTAAAAGGATGGAAGAATGAGCTTAATGCCACAGCTCAGCAAACACGGAGACACTTGACTTCCTCTCCTATTTAAGTTGCTGTCATGTGATGCATGGGACCTGAAATCAGAACCTCATGAGGTTCACCTAATGGCTTGTGATTATTTTATGCGAATAATTGGATTTATTTAAACAAAAAAAAAACACATGTTGTGGCTCATAAAAATTGCAATATCAACTGTAAATATAGTTATAATATCAAAAAATAAATTGGGTAATAAAGTACATTATGTTATTATAGTTTTAAGTCAGTAAAGGTTTCAAGGGCCACTATTAAATTTATTATTAAAACATGAGCAAAGATACGAAGTGTAAAAGTGTTAAATCACCGATGTTACAGAGGGACAAAGACAGGAAAGGATTTAAGTCTTTCTGTGGCATCAAGGTGAGCGGTTGCAAAACAGGTAAAAACTCCGTCTGGGCAATGGAATGTGGAAATGCAACTCGGTGCGCTGCTATTAATGAAGGTATGCGGGGTGAGCTGGATCTGGAGCAGAGACAGCGGCTCAAATGATCTTGTGCGACAAAGGAGAAGGAGTCTCATGAGGTGAACTTAATAGCCCTCTGACAGCGAATAGCCTACGAATCGATTGTCTGTTGGCACGAGACCTGATCTGCAACTTTTACGCACAGCAGATTCCTCCGGTGAACCCGGCGGCACACGGAGGTCTGGGCTGGTTTTAAATACACCTGCTGTAACGTTTTAAATCGCTCTGTCCGGGGTCAGAGGGCAGCCGGTGCCTCAAAGCGTCGCGATGAAGTTGATATTCAGGCTTGACCCCGCGATCCTCAATGCGAACACGTACGCACGTCGTGAAAACTCACCCAAGTCTGAGGTAAATGATGCCAAAACACAGGAACACGCAGACGCTCCACCTTCGGGGGGGTTTGTGCATGGTCGTTACCACCTCGTCCAGAGGCCATGCACCGTAGCAGAAAGTGGTCACACTCTTCCGTCCGCAGCGGCAGCTTAACCCTTCCACATGCACGTTTGCCGCCTGGCTTCCGCGACGCCAAGCTGAAGCGACTTTGAAACTTTGGGACGTGTGAAATCCATGGTCCGTACAGGTGAGATGCTGGGGACGACGTGAACGGTGCCTAAATACTCCGAACTGAAACTCGAGAGAGGCTCGGACTTGAAAGGTGAATGAGTTCTTGGAGGAAGTGCCTCCTATTCGTCCTTACTTTCACGGCAGAGCCTAATTAGCAATTCCAATTTGTTGCGTCTTGCAGGTAGAAAAAGCGAGTTGCGCGTATGGTGCCTTTCCAAGCCTGTGGATCGAGCTCTGAGAGCATTCGCGCATCTTAGACCCAGTCCATACTGACTCGCTTTCGACAGCCAGGTGTTCTAACAGGTAGAAAAAGCGCTACACGCCTCCTCCTCCAGCAGGGATTTGAAGGGGACGGGCTTCTAGGCTCAGCACAACACGTGTAGTTGTTGTACAGAAAACTAAAAGAACCCCAGTGAAATGTCCTTTTTATAGGCCTGTGGCCCGGACCAGGCTGGTGCCTGTCCCTTGCAACATTGGGTATTATTGTCCCACCAGCGTGGGTTCCCCGGATGGGCTACACCACAACAGTGACTTCCATAAAGTCAAACAGACGAGGAATGGCTTTCCAGCTGTTTGAACAAGAATTGCCATGGCATGACTAATAATGACTAATAATAACGAACTGGCGTCATGATAAATATGTGTCAGGGAGGTTCTGTCAGTTCCAGTGATTAACGGTACGATGCATGAACAAAACAACATACACAAAACATCAATGTTCCCATTACTTGTGCTTGAGTCAGGACGATGTGAATCCTCAGCAGATGTTTACAAACCAGATTTAAGTCTTCGGGGAGCTGTTATGTGACTTAAATGACTCCCTCTGGTGGCAGCTGACACTGAGTGAAGGTACAGAAATCAGGCTTTTAGTTTCACCATGAGCATCCTGTCAGAAACGAAGCCGATGCCACGAAGAGTTTTATCCTGAAAGCTAAAAATGCACGAATGGGACTCAACATTACAGACGCAGACACCACAGTGATGCCGGGATGTAAAAGCACGTCAAACATTTTACCGTTCCAGGAAGTTCATGAAGTGACTGGCAGATAAAATGCACAGTGCAATTATAATTTTATTTAAATATAATAATGACATAAATAAGAAGTTAAAAAAAACACATAGTTTCCTAGTTTCACGCTTGAATTCTCGTTCTGAGTAGTCATCTGGCCTTTTCACAAAGCATCACTTCATGACCAGGTGTGATATGTATGGTACATGTCATTCATTAATGACAGACGTTATTGTACACGTCATCTTTTTTCTGCAGCTCATCTGGATTCTTCTGTCATCTGTCTGGCTACTCACAAATGTAAGAACACTCTTTCTCTTCTCTCTAAATTTTATAGCCTTTGTACATTTTCTTAAAAGAACACATATTTCCAAGAAGCGGCATGAAAAACGGTTAACGCGTTGTAATAATGATGGCATAAACTAAAATTACAGACATGAGCTATCTAAGCGCAGAGACTGCTGGGCTGTTGTTGACCACGAGAAACAGACAAAACCGCAGAGACCTTTGTTTCAAGACATCCCTGCGTTGTGGTTTCAAGGCCTTTCCTTCAAAACATGCCCATCAAAATTCCAGATGGATTTTAGAAATAATGAAAGTCAACATGCGGGCCCAGGGTGACATAAAAAAGACATGCATTTGATGTCTACCCCGTAAAAGATGGTCTTGTTTGTCTTCAGATGTACATAGCTCATCGTCAAGGCCTGGGTGGGGATGGTCCTGTTTAGTTTAATTAAAATCTTCAAAGGAGCAACATTTTTTTTATTAAGCGGGATCGAGACCAGGGACAGTGTGCGTCAGCGTTATTTGTCACCCGACATTGTCATTACAGACAAGTCGCACACATCCGTGCTCGCTTGTTGTCGGCACGGGCGTCCTTGTGCACGCCAACACACATGACCCGCGCGTTTGTGTCCACGCATACAGTAGGCATGCACACAGGCCCACAAATCAAAGCGTAGACACAGTCGCACACGGAGGAGCTCACACTGACTGCAGCGCTTGGGTGGTATGTCGAGGATCTGGTGACACGCTGTTTATTTAACTTCAAAAAGCTGAGGCAGGGATGAGAGCATTTGGGTCAGCAAGGACATATCAATCTGGGAAAGCCATGTGCCACATCACAGCTTGTGCTCCGTGCTGCATTACGGGCCATTGTATGTGAAATATTTCCTCTTCTAGTCTCCTGAAAGGCAGTTGAAGTGTACTAGCCCTCCTTTCAGTCTGCTCTATTACTTTAATAACTGTCAGCCAAAGTTTTTCAAGATTGCCCCATTGTGTATCTGCTCCTTTTCATCTGCATTCACGCTTCCCAGGCTCTAGAGGGGAAAATGTTGGGAAAAAAGTAGGGGATCATATTTTGGCAAACACAAGATGATATGTCACACTGTCTTTTTGAATATTATTAAGTACTCTTGACTAAATAAGAAAACCCACTGGTTGCCCATGTGTTTGCATGGGACCTGGTTCAGCTGGAAACAGTGAGAGGGCTGCAATGCAGAGCTGCCAAACCATGGAGTGGCGTCTGGGGCTGGGTCCACCACATCTACACGGGGCCCCAGGCAAAAGGGGGGAAATGGCTATTATGAACTTGCAAAGTCCCCCAACTCCATCGCCATCAGCCATCTCCTGCTCCTCCTAATGGAGAATTCAGAGGAAGAGGATCCACTGACGTGTGCTGCAAGTGGCCTTTGAGACCTGGATGTTGGACGTCTCCTCGTAGATCTCAGTGTAAGCTGGGGTTCGTCCATCCCTGCCAGTGAGTTTGACCTTTTCCAAGAAAGGAGGGTGTGGTCTGATTAATTCTTCACCAGCACTCGCTGATATATCGGATCCTCGGTGTGTGCACACATGTAAACAGATCTGCGAGGCCGGGTCCACATTCATCCTAGTCTGCTTGTCACTGACTGATTAGCCCCGGATGAAATGCTGCTCCATGCCCTCTCAATGGAAAGCAGGTTTCGGAGGGTTGGCCTCTCTTGCTCGTGTCCGACACCACATGGGGAGCTTGTGTAAAGTTTAAAGTGAAGCTTAAAGGCGGCGCTGTGTTTTTTCCTCATGTTTAAACCTTCAAACGCTAATTTGCTATGTTGCCATTTTAAATAGGGTTCAGTTCTTAGCAAGGCCACTAGCCAAACTGTCATGGGTGTTTTCGTGATCAGGCCAGGGTTCCCAAACAGAACAGGGAGGCAGGATCAGCTTACGCAAATCTGACAGTCTGGGACACCACGCCAACGCCGTAGCCTCTATTCAGTAAAATGACTGAAATGGCTTAGAGGAAAGAAAAGAGTCCAGTTTCACTTTGGAGAAGCCTAAGAATCACTGAGATTAAGATTTGCTGCTACTGTGCCATGTGTGTAGGTGCAGCTCATGGATATGTACGTGTGTGTGTGTGTGACTCGCTGCGTATATATGTGCAGTACGTTTCCACTAGACAAATCAAACATAAGCACATTAACAATCTGCTACACAGCTTTTGCAAACTGGTGCTTTAGCCTTAAGTCTTGTTAACAAGCCAGACGCACAATAAAGTGTTCAGTTAACAACAATCCCCTAATAATCTGCAATGCGTTGCTGAATGTGTTTCAGATTCATCTCCTCAGACTGACTGTGCCCATGTCCAGACTTTGCCGTGTAAAACACACACTAGTCATTCATACTTGCCATCATGTGTAGCGCACATTCTTTGAATTCCTGTCAAAAAGTCATAAAGCAGTAGCCCTATCATATCAGTCGCCTAAATGATTTGACGGGCCTGTCTCTACTCAATAAACAATTTCTGTGCGTAGCGCTTGGATTCAAATCGGACAGACAGGGGGCCGGTGTGACGCAGTCGGCACAGTCAGTCGGAATCGGAACGGGATGTCCATGAATGGGCAAACGCATACGTAAATCCATGGAGGACTTACGTGTGTTACTTTAAATAACCATCGTCCTGTTTCGAAATTCTTACGGAGAAAAGTAGAAGCAACGCTGAGGATGAGCCGCTAAATGCAGGGACAATGAATTTCACTATTATAAAACAGAAACAAAAGGATGAACAAAACGAAAAAGAAATTCATGCACCACAATCAGTCTCTTTGGAGAAACACTGGAATCTAAGCTTTCAATTCACAGTAAAGTCTGACAGACATATGGCTTGTGTCTGTAGCAAAGGCCCCAGACCTTGTGTGCAGTGGAGCAAATACAATCATTTCTCTCTGTTGCCCTCTAATAAGCCTGAAATATGTGAAAAAGGCCTGAGAACAGACAGAACGCACGTCAGTGTTGGCTCTTCGGATGGTGCTTCATGTGGAGTATTTCTGTCATGACATGTTCCCCATATCCAGAAGCAACAGTTCAGCGAGATAATTGCTGCTTTGTTTTCAGAAAGGCAGCTTAAAAAAAAAAGATTAATAAAACTTAAATGACATGAAACAGTAAGCTGAGGTTTTCTTTATGGCATTCAGTCTGCTCTTAGCACCCCGACGGCCTGTAGAACTTTAAATAACCATCTTGCATCATTAGTTTGGTCTCAAAAGCTCAGAGGTATTAGTTAACGTTCTGAGCATGTTTTGTTTCAGTGGTCGGGAAAATAGAGGAGATAACATTGCAAAACTGAATTAGCTATTAACTTTCCTCCCCTTTTGGGCAAACTTGGAGGATACATCAAATGCGTGTGCTGGCGTTAGAGTTGACATACCTGTGAAAACTAAACAGTGAGCATTGACTTAAGGTGTGGCCCCATATTTGTATCTTGCCGCAGCGTTGGACGGGCACAAGTGCGCGGACGCGTGCGCACGCGCACACACACGTACGCAAGCCTCGTTGTGAACAGCTGGGAGTGTTTGCAGTGTGAGCGGGTCATTCGTCGCCCTCTCCGCCTCACACAATGACCCATGCACCGTCTGTGTTTGCACTGCACCCAGCTCAAACAGCGCGGGCTTCCGCCGCTCGAGCACACTCCGAGGCCTGCCTTTGTGAGGACACACACAGGATTTGGCCTCAGGTCACACTTGGAAAACAAAAGGCCAAGTTCATTGAGAAATCCACCAGAATTCCACAAATGCACCTGAAACTTTTGCACGATTTTCCTCCACCTCAAGCGATAGTGTTGCACCAGTCTAACCAGGGCCACGAAGAGATTAGTCTGGCATTATTTCATGTCGGTCAAGGTAGTCACGAAGACAAACCTGCTCAAAGGAAGGCAGGCAGCTTAAACCTGTGCTTGTCTTCTCAGTCGAGGGAGGCTAATAAAACAACAGGGATGACCAACGAACCCCAGGCTGAGCTTTCTCACGTCATGCGTCAGCTGTAGCTTTGCTGTCAGGCCTGCTTCAGGCCCTTCTATTGGCTTTGCATTTTCTCTGAATGTCATTATTTTGCTGATGAACACGACGTAAATCGCCGTGGATCAGTGTCTAGGGTGTGTGAAGTGTCTGGCTATTCTCGGCCCGCGCTGCCTGTGCGTAGACCTTTCCCCTCAACCCATCCACGCTGTTTATCTTCAGCCCTGCGTTTGGCAGGTTTTTATACCAACGGTGTTTGGATATAAGAAAGCGGTTTTCCTGCTCTGGCACTGTCTGGCAGTCTTTTCGTATACCATCCTGACATCAAACACTGGGGATGTAATATGTAAAGGCCATCTGTGGCATGCGCTCCTTGCCGATGGCTTGGCAGCTGCACGGCGAGGCCTCATAATACTCGTCTGATAGACTGTGGTAGAAAGAAATGTTTCTTCACAGCGCTGCCTTTTTCACGAGGGCTCATGTGAAGTGATATTCAGACTAGAGTTGCTGTTGATATAAGAGGGCAATTAGCTTGACCAATCATCCTTCAAATCATATCACAGCACATGCCAGGATTTGGTGTTACGCGTGGTTATGCTTCTCCCTGCAGGTTTGAAAAGCTTGTAAAATAACCGCTGCGTTTTATGCTTTCATTGTGCATTAAACTCACGATACAGCTGCCGAATGTTTTTCTTTATGTTTTATATTGTTTGATGAAGGTTTAATTAGACTGGAAAGTCAAGAAAAAGACGATCAAGCTGCAGCAAAAACAATGTTAATTTCTTTTTTCTTTTTAATGTCAGTGTCAATAAACCACTGACGGAACTGTTAAATAAATATTCTCACTTGCTACAACAAACTCTTTCACCAGAAAGCAGATTTTTACAAAACTTTACAACATGTTATCATTACAACACAACAACTCACTGAACACTGACGTGTTGTGTGGAAGCTGGTCGTCTGCCCTCAGGTGGGCTCTGGGCTCCTCCGGCATCTCCAGGGTGTGCGTGGCATCGGGCTGCTTGTGGAACACAGGTTCTCTTTGTTGTGTCAGCCACACACTGAACCTTGCAGGCGCCTCACGCACACAAAGGAATGTTTGGATGGATCCATTACGCAGCCACACACACTGCTTGTTTGCCTGTTTGACTCCACAACAGTAATCTGACATCTAAATTGGTTCAGGGAGGTTCTTATTGTGCTTAAAGGCTGGCCAGAGCATAAGTAGGCAGCCAGAGGGAAGGAAATACTAGAAAGATAGTTGAATAGTTCTAGGTCAGGAGGGTCATGGTCAAAATTGTCTAGAATAATAAATGTAGCAGACAGCTTCCTGGTGGGACTACTTACCAAGTGTCAGCTCACAAGAGGCGACCAGACCAGTTTATCAGATGTTTTCTCCTATAATATAGATTGATTCCTTATGAAAACTTTATTTGAAGCTGTTTTTCTATTAGGATTATTTATTTTAACTGTTTCCAATCTGCCATAAGGACGTGAATCCCACAGTATTTGCACGCACAGTCAGGACTTCTTTGCTGGCCTGCAGTGAACTCCACGCTTTTTTCCCTCTGTGCGTTTGTGTCTGTTAAAGCCCACGTTGTTGTGTCTGAGCGGTGAAGCATCCCAGTGAGCAGCGACTTCCTGTGAAAGCGACTGCTATTTCAACTCTACAGCGCTGGGCTGCCTGCGGTTTGTCTGTCTGTCGGTCTGGGCGTCTGCCCTCAAGCTTCCCCTTGGCGCACACAGAGGAAGAAGACATTTCCGCAGAGACATAAGAGTGACAACCAGCGCTGCCAAACCCAGAGCTCCCTAACAGCAGCCTGAACTCCGCTGGGTGTGCAAACCGAGCCGGCAGAGAGATGTCTGGGCATTTTGACAGTAAAGGTCAAAGGGCGCTTTAAGGTTCCACTGGGTTTTGAGTGTGGCCTCTTTGATGGGTTCTATCTTACTTGTTTTTGGTTTTGTGTGGTCTTCACATCCCTGAGTTTTGGGTGAAGCTGACAAAAGGGGCTACTGGACACAGACGGGCAACTGTCCTCCACACTCAGCCTGGAGCCATTACCTCAGCTGCCACCAGCATGACAATGATGTTTTCAGTCATGGCACAAACTTTGCTAATAACCTAAAGCTGCAGAGACATGAAAGGCTTCGCATTTGGTTTTGGTTTGCTGCGGTGCAACACTTTTTTTGAAACTGCATGAATTAAAAGAACGCCTCCTTTGTTTGGACTTTATTGAAACAATGGGGCCAAGTGCAGGAGTAAAGGTCGTCACCAGCTTCTGACGAGAGGAGGCTGCACGTCTCGCATTGCAATGCGCTGTAAGAGTCTCGTACTGTACAGCGTTATGTGGAAGACAGCGCAGGAGATACTGCCCAGTAGTTAATGAGTAGCTGGAAATGCTCCGTGGTGGTGCACTGACTTTAGAAGAGTAAGACATTTCCATAGCAGCTCTTTTAGTCTTTAGTCAGGACAATATAGCCAAAAGTGACTATAAGAAAACAGAGACCAGCTGATGTTCCGTTCTTCACATGCTGTTCTTCTTAGTATTTATTTTATTTCGGTGAATTTATTTGTGTTTGGTCAAATCGGCCACCTCCGTTTCTCCTTGAGCCAACGTTACACTCGGGAACGCTTGGCCTACGAGTGGATTAGGACTTTTCCATTGACCAGCGGTTTGCTGAGGTTATAATCTTGCACCCCCAAAGACAGATTTCCCGTTAAGCCCAGGGAAGCTGTCTGACACCACTTACTGGAATCTAGTGGAATTTGCAGCGAATGCTTGCTGGCAGAGACGTGGATGCACCGAAAGCATACAGAAGGCAGCAGATAACAAATGTGGACAGTGCAATTTGTCTTTTTCAGCCAGTGGTGCAATAAATGTGTCTTTCCTTTATCTTCATTTAAATTGAACAGAATAATGGCTCCCAAACGTGCACTGTGCTGGCGCCGCATGCTGTCGGACAGATAAATCATTCAAACCCAAGCGATTAAATATATTGAGGGATATATTGGCGGTTAATCGGTGGTTGGGTCCTGGCATTCAGACATTCCATGAAATTCAGACACGACCGCTGTCATCAGGAAGCCGTTTGAACGGTGGTGTCTTCGGGAGTCGCTGCCCATCTGTGTGGCGTGTGATGAATTAGGGCAGTATGTCGGACATGTGGCATGTGTCTGCGTCATCCCTTTAAAAGACAGAGAAGAGTCATTCTGACCTGACAGAAGATGATCTACCGTGTGACACACTCCATCTTACTGCTCATCTTAGTCAGGTCCAAAAAGTGTGCATTTATTGTAAACCAGCCAAAGTTTAGCTGCTGTCAGAAGACATTGAACCTGGAAAACTAAGTGACGGCTTCGTCTTCCCAGTAGATGGAGACAGAGTCTAAATAATAGCATGTGCTGCTGAAAAACTAATGACGTGGATTTGTCATTCATATAGATTCTAGCCTTTACCGCACACAGAGACAATCACAAATCAAAAGGAAAATCGTGCTGATCATGAGCAGGCAGGTCTTGAATGATGATTCAGCTGAGCTGGCTTAATGCTCGGATCAGCTCGCAGCCAGCGGAGGGAGCTGTTGGACCAGCTTTGGCCCAGAAGCAGGAAGGAGGCCCAGCGTCGGAGTCAGTGGATGTGGAGCCGCATGGAGCCGGGGTTTGACTGCCCCCCAAACCCTCCGCCATCTTAATTGCTGCAATCTTTGCGACTCGCAGCTCAAAGGTATCCCTGTGATAACGAACCTTCCCAAGTCTGTTGGGCTGACATGGCTGGTGTTTAAACAGGTGAACACTAAGCGTAATGCATTTATACTAGGAAACAAAGCAGGAAGATTTTTAATGTATTATCGATCTGCATCCCCGCTTAATTCAGCTTCACTTCGAATCCCTTCATCGTATGCAGGATTTTGCCGTAATACTGAAGTAACCGTATTGTTTTATTGCTTTACAATCTCTCCTTCTCTTTTCGTCTTCACTTTATTAATGACCGTGAGCTAAAGTTGAGACAGCTCTACCAGCTGGCTAATGGAGACCCAGTCCCTGCTTGCACGCGACTGCACACATGAATATCATTAATAACTTCATTAGCACTTCCTGACTGCAGCACACAGTGCAGTGTATGGGATTGCCAACTGGATGGTGTGTGTGTGTGTGTGTGTGTGTGTGTGTGTGGGCAGGGGCTCCTCTCGACTCTTGATTGCACACTGCTTTCTAGATTCAGTGGAACACATCTCCTCCAATTCCAGCTCTGCCGTGTGATTGAAACGGTGTCTGGCTCAGATACCTCACGCTCCGAGTCGCACCAGACTGTAATAAGACCCTTATTACCATTCAAAGACAGTTCCGTTAAACATAGACACCGTGCCCACTGCTCCAAGTCAAAGCGCATTATAGCCGCCAGGTTCTGTTTTAGCTTGTAGCACCTAAACATCAGACATATGTAAATGCTCTGATTAACTGTACAACCACTGGCCGGAATTAATTGTCAAACCTGTCTCCTCTCATAGTTTGCAGACCGATGTTTAAAATCTGGTTTCTGCAGGGGAATGCGCAGCGTATACAGCCTGAATGATAATTACAAATGTAGTCAATGATCTACTTATTCTCCTGTGAGGAAGTGTCATTCATTTCCATGATTGTGGGAAAGGAAACTCTGAAAACACTGCAGAACAGTCTGGCTTTTATCAATTAGACCTGCCCAGTACGGTCACAGTTCGTCGGGCACCACATCCCTTCTTAGAATATTAGTATTTGGGAGAGCACCTCAGCATTTACAAGCAAGATTTATTTTCCCATTGCAGATTTCTCAGCCTGCTGTTGACAGAGAAGCCTTATGATTCTATATTAAATGCTCTGAAAGCTAATTTAGCCTTCCACCACTTCTACCTCCTGCGTGTATCTGACTGTTCTGTGTATTGGTGCAACAAATCTGCAAGTTAAAATAACCTTCTCTGGCTTCCCCCACAATATTTCATGGAAGCCATGTGGACATTTTCCAGATGTCTGCAAATGTGTGACAGTTTGCAATGAGGCAGAACCAGTAGAAATAATATGCAATAAGTACAAACTACAAAGTCCAAGTTGTGATAAACTAAAAGTAACTTTTAATAGATACATTAGGTTGAATTAAGATGAAATATGTTACTCTGGGTTTATTGCTCCCTTGTTGTAGAAGTTTACTTAAGATTCCTCCATCAGTTACACATCCTGATGCAGATGACTAGGAAATACTTGCTAATGAGGTTATCTGTGCCCAACGCTTCAAAGATCCAGAGCAAGATGAAGATCAGGATCCACTGGCCCAGTAAATTATGTTAGAGTGAGCACCGCATTTCCTGCTACCAGACACCCTGCATCCAGACCAGTTCACACCTTTTGACAACGCAGACCCAAGAGCTGTGAACCGCTCCACTCCGACACTCACGCTTCTAATCAAACGGGTCAAGGGTCAGTGAGTAGCGTTTACATGTGGTCCAGTTCAAGCATCCACTTCCTTGTTGTTTAGGTCTTACGCAGTGTCAGAATGAACCTTTTCCCGCCCGCCCTGCTTCTTCTACCCCCGTCTTTGGGTGAGATGGCGCTCTATCACTGACGCATGGGCCGTGGCTGTGGACCCATTCAGCCTGTGTTGAGACGAAGGGGTGACACAGGGAGGGACCAGCGTCTCCGTCGAGCATCCTGGTATCATCAGTACAGCTGTGAGACTGAAGGACAGCTTTGTCTGAACATGTCAAAGTTTAGATGCTAAGGCAAAACGCGCACGCACAAGTAGACTTTCAATGGAGATTTGATTACATCTTCTGCTAAAGACTTGATGGCGCAGACGTGAATATGCATATATTTCTACATCGATGCAATTTATTGGGTAGCATTCCACAACAAGTTATGTGATTGTTCTGGCTCTGGACAGGAGTTCTTTGAGTTCACTAACTGTAAGAGAACAGCACGTTGTTCTGTGATAGATCCACATATCTGATCATTAATTACACTAATGTCGTTCCTGCTGTTTTCTCAGCTTTTTTCACTTCGCTGGCAAGCGGTGAATAATGTTGTATTTCATTGACTTTGCAAATGAAACGTCCTCCTGCCTTTGAGTTATGACGCAGCGTGCCCACAAAACAGATTTTGCGAGTGCAGCGCAGTCGACTGTGGATGATAATGGTTGTTTGAAGTGTGAGGCCAACATGATCGTTTCATAAACAGAAAAGCAGTATTTGTCATGGCTGCTTTTGACAGCTCCTGACAACATGTGATGAATAACACATGCGGCGTTGAGTAAGGGAACCGCAGCAAGGCTGTGGGGAAGGCCCGACGTGCACAAACGACGATCTTCTGGGTCAGCTGGAGGGATGAAACTTACAAACGCTGAAGAGTGCTGACAGGGATCATATGCCCCGACGAACAACAGGTTCAGAGCACTCGCAGTAAACATTAGGCACCACATGCAGAAATCACTAGTGCTCTGACACTTGCAAAGAGAAATATATGCACATAATGAAAGTAGCAGTGAATGCAAAATACATGTGCACATGTCCTTGAGTCAGGTTTTTATTCATGCTGCATGTATAATACAGCAATAAAACAAGATTCCTGCTAGAGTTTTAGATTTGAATCTGCAGCCAACTGGTTTTCATTTGTGCCGGCTGGGGTGAGCAAGTCCATGAAGTCTCATGACCGAAAATAGACAGTTCATCTGAGTGTGCTATCAAGGCCTGCCCCCGCGTCCTGTTAAGGCACGTCTGCCAGCCTATCTGAGCCTATCGCGCTGCTCCGAGGGAAAACAAACAAGATCCACATGCACACACCTACAAAAACATTTGGCAGCATGGGGGCTCATGCCTTTCAGACTCGTCCTTAAAAAGCAGGGCGCAGGTAAACTGAGGAGGATCCTCTGACTTGTTTGTGTCAGAGCATTTCTGGTCTTGTGTCAGGGTGACTTTCATGCAGAACGCAGCATACAGTCGAAGAATAACGTGATGAAGTGTCACGGGAGGCCACGTGATGTCTTTACCTGAGGTGACCCTTCTGCACATGAATGTGACTCACCCTCCAGGTGTTTCACACCTCCTGTAATAATGTACCAGCTGAATGTTTGCTCTGTAGCCTCTAAAGATATTATTTGAACTGTAGTTTGAAGTTGCTCTGTCACTGAGCTGATATTTTCCAAAGAGAAGAAGGGGACATGTAATTATTGATAATTTAAAAAGTTCATAGCGATGATACAGTAGACTAATTATAGCAAACGAAAAACACATTTTAAAACCATTCAAATCCATGAGTCTTATTGCAAGGTTGACTGTTATGACTGTTTTCAGCTGTGCTACTGTTCAGGCAAATATGTGTTTGTTGTTTGGTAAGGAAAGAAATGCGCGTTTGATTTCAATTTTAATAAGTTACCAAGAGCTAAAAAAACAAACAAAGCCTATCAATAAGTACGAGCATAACAAGGTCAGGGCTGAGCAGATAATTCTGAAAATTCATCTGTTGCAAAATGTAAAATAAAAAAGTGTGCTATGAATGTCAATAGTAATGCTTTTAAGAGTAATGTAATAAACCTGTTGTCAAGTTATCTGAGGACAAGGTTGTGGGATGGGATTTGTCTTTTCGTGTGCGAGACATTTTCTGGCTTGCTTAGACGTTGTGTTGGTGACCTGATCAGACAAGTGGCTGACGGGTTCACTTCATCACCCCCTTGTCCAACCTATCTGGCTGTCACTTGGCCATTTGATGAATGGATCAGATAACCGTCACACAGACGAGATAGAGTTATAGAGCCCCGTGATATTATTTTTATTTACCAAAAGACTCCACATTCACAGTTTAAAAGCCTCTTGGCAGCAGACCGTTGCAAATCACGCGCAGCATCCAACATCAGCTCAGGCAACGTTAAAACACTGAGAACTGCTTCGACAAAATATTGTGTTTCTCTCCAAACACTGCAGTTCATTCAATGTAAACCCAGTTCCACTTCCATGTGCAACTAGAGCTGCCTGATGAAAGAGAGACCATTAAAATAGTAACGTTTCAAGGGCTTCGCTGTGGTGCTGCGACGTTACTGAGATGTAAATTAGTCATTTAAAAGCTTTACTGCTGGATTGAAAGAAAAAAAACTGCAGTATAATATATTTGCATGATTTGCTGCAGATTCATTTCAACTGCATGATGAAACGTGTGTGTTTTAAACAGCTAAAGGTGCTGCCCCTGAACTGCATCCCTGCGTGTGTATTATATTACCTCCAGTCACCAAACTGTGTTTTAAAAGTCCACAGTGAGCTTTTGAAAACATCTTTTAGTGACAGTAATTAGCAGATTTCCTCTTTTGTAATACGAGCTGAGGAACTGGTGACTGTAAAGCGCGCCTGTTATAATCCTTAACCTCAGAGCGTCGGAGGTCGCTGCAGCAACGTAACATGAGCCGTATTAGCATAGTTTGCTAGATTGATTCCTTTTCCATCTGCCATTTTCTTTTGTTCTTGATTCCACACATCCAGATATATTTCTTGCCTTTACCTGTTTATTTTTTCTCAATGCTGACATTTGCATTCAGATGTTCGCCCGTATAGCTGGGTTTACGCTGTCAGACCAGGGACCCTCTTGGTTTTGATAAATGACTACATAAATAAATAACCCTGAGCAGGCACTCTCAGTCTGAGCTTGATGATTTAAAGTTCCCAGAACTAGGAGAGGACCAGTATAAACCGGGCAGTACAGTCATGTTTCGGCACTTCGTCAAACTTCAAAGTGAAATGACTGAGAACAAACAGAGGGACGGTGCCACAACATATGTCCACCCAGGACAGATTACATGATGAAATTACACGGGACATTAAAGGAAATTGTTCAATAACATCGAACCACGTACTGGTTTGTAAAATGTGCATCTTTCTATCTGCTCTTTCTAGAACGCTGTAGAAAAACAGACGCGGCCTTTGCTCAACGCACTGATGTGGTGTTTATGAAGAAGCCGTGGGAAAGGTAGCTGCAGGTCCACCCAACATGTCACCATGAACTGAACTAATTGAAGATTATAGCGGGGAGTATGCCATGCCTCTGCTATCAGCTAATCCCTCATCAGCTGCCATCTGGGCTCAGAATGAGGAGTGCATTTCTTCCAGGGACTCCCCCCATGGAGGGAGAAACTGAGAGGCGGCCCTGTTTAATTACTAGCCCCACTAACAGCACTCAAAGTTGGCGGAATACACTGAGACTGGGCTGGGACAGCGGACTGACGTTGGGGGAGTGGGGGGTTGGATGAGGGAATGTCTAACCCCCTAACTGTGGAAAACAGGGACAATGAGATTTTGTTTAGACTGAAGGCGCTCGAGCTTTGCCTCAGTTGCCATTGTCTCCCAGGCCTTGTTCTTAAGCCCTCATAGGTTACAAATCCAGACGCACATTGAGTCATTCATGCGTCTGTCAATGACAGGGCGAAGCCCATGTACGAGCTCCTGCTGGGAATTTAATGAACATGTTAGAGCTGGACTTTAACAGGTTAGCACGAGGGAGAATGTGAGAAAATTATTGACAGCCAAGACTTTGAGGTCCGGCGCCAGTTTTAGCTGTCGGTCCAGTTTAATGTCAAGCAACATTTTATTGTCATGTTGGGGACCACCGAGACCCAACAATGCCCAATGCATCGCTCATTGCTTATGGAAACGTGGTTGGATTTCGTTAATTTTATTTAACGAACGTAGAACAAGTACAAATGAGGCCTGAGTAGCAGCGAGAAGCATCTCTTTGTGCATAGTGGCCGTATCCAGAGGCTGCAGGACGAGCATGAAGAATTTTGGCGTGTCATTCTGTTTACAAAGAAGCATGGCTTAGTGTGCAAAGCGCCTCCAGACAGTCCGAGGTCAAGGAGCATTCGAGCAAAGCGTCTCAGCACAGGCACCTCACCGCTTTGCGCCAAGGCTTGAATTCACATGCTCATGGGTGATGGTAAACGCCGCTGCATCTCAGAGAAAGCGACGAGACGAGTGAGTCGTAATCCTTAATCTAAATATCAAGGGGTTTCGCATTTGCAAGCGCGTTGTGTCTGGACTCTTGTTGAGCGGCATAAGAGATTCATTGTGAGAGGCAAAGTATAGGAACAGGTTAAGGATGTGTGCATTCAGGCTTCGCCGCACAATGGATGGAGCGAATGCAAATGTGGCTTTTTAACTTGCACGGTGCCGGAGTAGTTCCTCTGGGAAGAAAAAAGAAATCTAAAGTTCTGTATTTACTTTTGATCATGGCATGTGTGTGGAACATAAAGAGGAATATATCATGACTTGCAACACATGCTATAATATTTCATACATGATTATGATATATATAAAGCTACAGGGAATCAAAGGATCAAAACTGTGTCAAATTGAGGATGTGACGCATGCTTTGGAGCAAAACATGAGCATGAGGTCTGTCTGGTGAAACACAAACCCGCCCTATGCTTTTAGTGATGCAAACTGTGGCCTTTTTTCCTCCTCACACTCCCTCAGGAAATTCCCTTATGATGCAGCGAGGCGGTGTATTGCTGCATTGAAACCATGTTAAATGACCGGCGTGAAGGAGGCTAAAGTTAAATACAGCTGAGTCTGACTCGGCCGCCATGGTCTAGAGGTCAGCATGCGTTTAATCACAATACTGAGCCTGCGCAGCAGTTTCTACTAAAACGTAAATGTCAGGTCAAGCCGGTGATGTGATTTCAAAAGCAGAAGCATAGTGGTGTCTTTGTCCTTGTGTCTGTCTGGAGCTGCGGGATGGGTGGGTGTAGAGGGCAGAAGCCTCGTGGTGCTTCCACGAACTGGACTCGGAGTTCACTAAAATTGAAAGCTTAAAATCACACCCTTTAATACTCGAGGCTGTTGGAATCAACCACACACGGGGCATTGCACACAAACACACGCTCAGACTTCGCAGGTGGGGAATAGAAAACGTGTCTTTCCACAGTTTCGCTTTAATGTTTTATGTAGACATAATGTACTTGTGTTTTTATTGTGACTGTCCAAAAGTACACGATTCATTAAAAGTTGAAGATACGCAGAACATCCTTACAACTTATGGTTAAGTGACAAATGATCTATTTAGTTTGATTTTACTGACATTAAACCATAACGTTGGTTTGGTATGTTATTATATATACATTATTTTGTTGATTATTAGTCCACGGCGTGATTTAAGACGTGACTGCATTGCAGGAATTGGACATGCTGCATTTGAACGAGTTGTAGTCAAACCACATTGTTCATAAAAGCCTGGCACACTGGCTGTGCTAACATACCCGTGTTCCCATTTCAATCAACTGGCTGCGAGGCCTTATCTGACATTCCAGGAAATGTCAAATCCTAACAGAAAGGGAGCAACATTAGGCAAACATCCAGGATGGTCTGTCAAGACACAGCATTTAAAGCTTCTTATAGATGCAATAAAACACTTAAATATCCTAAAAACAATGCGACTTAACAAAACAACACTAAGTAAATAACTTCTTTCAGTAAACACTCAGAAATCAGACATTTTCTGTTGCTCTCTTTGTCGTAAGCCAGTGCTGCCTAACTCGTGCCCTGAGCTCACCACGCTATGAACCCGTTCACCCCACACAGTAATCCTTGCCCTCCTAACTGCAGTGATTTGTCACATGACGGTTCAGCGCCTGAAAGCTGTGCACGCTCAATCTGGAGAGGACACGTCACAAACAACGGTCACACTCATGCACAGTTAATCTCATTACCCTTGTCTCTATGCAGTGTGGGGTCAACAGGGTTGTGTTGCTACTGCAGTGCATCAAGATCAAAACGATCATGAATTTCAGTGGGGCTTCACAGAAACATGAGTCGCCTCAGTATAAAGGGTGGTTGGTATTAATAGCAGCTATCAGGAGGCCTAAGTGGCCTGGCTTCAAAGTAAAGCATGTTGCTGGGTAAAACTTGATTGTGTGCTGGTGAAGAAAACTCAGAGCAGCCTGTGTTTACTGTCTGTCAAGTCTGGTATTTCGGAACAGCCCGTGCAACAGGTGCAACTTAAGATACAGCGAGAGTTATTCTGAGTGGTAGCTCAAGTCAGCATTAAAACATCCCTAAGGCCACTCAGTCTGTCTGAAGGACTGCAGAGTGAGTAGCTTGACTGCTGAAGTGCACGGTGCAGAGAAGATGCTCGGTGCCTAACGGGTGAGCCCTCAAACGAGGAGTCTTTGTTCCAAGCCACTGCGACTGGCGGCTGACCAAAACTGATGGGGAAATGAAGGCACTTGGAGAGAATGTGCATGTATAATCATTTAAAGTATAATTTGCATTTAATAAAAATCTCTTTCCTTAAACCACATAACAGATCGCGTCTTATCGGCGGATTATGAGTTAATAAGAATCTACATCTGCAAACAGCAACTGCTAAATAAGCTGGGAAAAAATAAAAGTGGAGTTAAAAGTACAATATTTCCCTTTGAACCATGGTCAAGTAAACGTGACGTCAAACGTAAATGTTCCGTAGCAGTATTCAAACTTGTTAGACTGTCTCTGATCACAGGTCAATGGAACCACACAAATATGCAAACATTTGTGTTCCCGAATCAGCAGAGCAGATGGGTGTCACTGATCAGTTCTGCTTCCTCAAACACTAACTCTTATTTTGCATTCAGAGCCAGGGGTAAACAATGATGTGAGGGGGCGTCAGGGCTCCATGACAGGACCCCAAGGCTCTGCAGCCACGTGCGCTTCAGGACCAGTAATTGATAACGAAACATGGCCATGTAGACATTTTTACTTCCCACAAACGTTACCACTCGAAACCCTTCCAGGCTGCGATAACGTCTTCCATTCCAGCCTTTACGCGCAGTGGAGGGAGTCAGTGCAGCCGTGCGGAGTTATTGGGGACAGCGGATGAAACAGATCAAAAGCTTTCACTGGGATGTGTATAATCCCGTCCTCACGACCGTCGTCAGACCACCTCGCAGATTACACGCAGCAGCAGCAGCAGCAGCAGCAGCAGCACAACACGCAGCGGTCGCGGCTGGGGACGTGAACACTCCGCGTCTCCTCGGCTACTGTTTCACCGCGGACGCGCAGCTGACGAGCTCCGGTGAGGTGAGCGCAACTTTTCTTTGTGCTGCGCCATGTGTTTAGTTGCAAGTTATTCATATTAGTAATAACGTCTCTGCACAATGTGAAATACGTGACAAACATTTGATCAAATGAGCATGAAGAATATTTAGTCTTAGTTTTAAATTTTAGTCTAATATTCTTACAAACTGACTAGAATGTGTTTTGTGCAGAGGTAAATTGACGTCATCTTCAGGCTCAGGGTGACATTTTAAAAGACTTCTGTATATATCTGTATATTCCTGAATATTCGTGTTATATCTGATTTGAGAAAACTATTTTCCACTGGATGGCTGCCGTTCTTTTCTTTTTTTTACTTAGTTTCCTGTTTGTGAACAGTGAACATGTGATTACAGCTTGTCATGTGAGAAATAACATCATAAAGGGTTTCTGGGGTTTGACTGCCAGACTCTCCACCTTTAGTTTGGCTGTACACAACAAAACTAAAGTGATGTGCACCACCTCCAGTTATAGTTTATTTTCTACTTTCCTACGTTGTTGGAGTGTGAAGACAAGCTAAAAATGAGTGTGTGTTTTTTTGTTATATGAGCAGACAGATGCCAAACTCAAAAGCCGAAACATTCTCCTAAACACAGCTACACAGTTGAACCTATGATAATAACAAGCTTGTTTGTCTTGTTTTCCTGCCCCACGTCCCTGCACGGTGGTGAGAGGTCACTGATGCAGTTACTCTGAGTCCCTTAAGCAGCTCTGCACTTCAAGTTCAGCCTCTTCCTCTTCCTCGTTTTGTGTCGCACCTTCTTTGCCAAAGCTGTTTTGGCAGTTTGGCCCCTGCCACTGCATCGCTCATACTGTCTCATACTGTTCTGTTTCCAGTCAGACTCAGTCATCAGTCTTCTTTATATACGTACCTTCATTTGGCCAGTCCTTGATTGTCCCCATCCAGAGATTAGACAATGTGACCTGCTTAATCTAACTTCCCGGTCGCTGCCTCTGTACCTGTGTGCGTGACATTTGTGCATTCAGTTTTTGAGTTGTTATAGCTTATAGATATCATCATTTAATAGCAGCTATTTAAGTCTTCTGAGCATAATCTGATGAGTAAGCAATGGCTCAGCAGTGACAGTCAGAAGATCAGAACTTCAATTGACAGGACTTGAAATAGCCAACCGTGTGAAACTTCCTGTGCATGTTTCTGGTCCCCACTCTCCTTCTCTTATTATTTATGTGATGTTATATTAGCCCTGCAAACATTTGGAGCAACACAGATGATCCTGGCAAAGCCGTGCAGACGTCTTCTTTTCTATGTGCCCCAACACTTATTTTTGCTTAGTGCAGTCGGCCTAATTTGATTGTGCAACTTAATGAATTGATCTTCACAAAGCTGCACTCGTCACCTGCTGTAGATATGATGCTATCTGACATGTGGAGCCGGGCTTCAGCACAATAAGAAGCGTTGTTGTAAAATGATTTTATTATTTGGTGGCATTTACTGGCATATTCATTTACAGCATTTGCATTTCAAAAGCAGTCTGATGAGCAAATAATGACTAAAAGGTCGAAGCATCTTCTGCTCTTTGTGCTGCAGCAGACTGTTGACTGTCATCTTGCAGCATGGAGAAGGAACAGGTGAACGCTGTCAGGCGGCTTAGTCAGACAAGCCAATAAACCAGCCCAGGACACCGCTGACTGACGCAAAACCTCCCGTTCGTCCCCCCTCATTCCTAAACTGAGTTGCTGCTGCATTTAAAACCGAGTCCGTGCTAAATAAAAACACTGTGTCCCATCACGATACTGGCTGTTAGCTTACAGAGCCGCGTACAGTACATGTGAATCGTGCTGGGCCGTGCGTGTTTGAGGTTTTCCATGTATGCGGTTTTCCTCTGTGACTCTGAAAATGTCTTTTTAAAGTAGTGCGTGTTAGCATTGGTCTCTTTGTTCGGGGGTTTTATTTGCATGACCTAATTCCACTGTGAGCAAAGATTTTGCAGTGATGGCTGCGTGGTCGTGTGTGTGTGCGTGCACGCTCATTTGTGTGTGATGGCGCGTGCACGAGCGCCCCCACCCCCTCCCTTTTGCTTCCTTGTAAAGCCGACAGAGAGCGTACACAAGTTCATCTAAGGACAGGGAAATGCTTTTCTTTCCAGTGTGAATCATTTTGGAAAAATGAGCCTCTGGACTGAATTGCCCCAGCAATTTGGCATGTTTCTCCATTCTGCTTTATTGTCTATTTTGGCTGAACTTGCAGTTCTTCATTTCACTGCCAAGAAAACTTCAGGTCCTATACAACGGGCAAAGCCAGTTTCTGAGTCAACTACGGCCTGTAAGCAAATAAAATAAATCTCCTCAGAATACTGCCATGGCTTCCTGTTTAGTTGTGAATTCCAAAGAGAAAGGAGCCATGTCTGTACTGTAAATCTAGTATTCCCAACAGCTGGGAGCGGCGCAGACAATACCCCTCTGTAGACTTTACACCTTCAAATAAAACTGCACAGGGACACGGACACTAGCTCAAATTCACAGACAGGTTTAATACGCTTAGATTAGGAGCTTTCCTGTTTTTAAAAGTCATTTTCATAGCACGGTGTGTCTGCTCTTGCACTCAAGCAGTTTGGAGAACAAAAGTCTGCAGTGCAGTGAAAAGAAAGTGTGAGTGGGAGCGGTTTTGGGATGTGGACAAGGAGGAAGGGAGGGTGATGGGGGAGTTTTTTAATTTTGCACTCGGCCAGCCCCCTTATAATTCTGCTAGTCCCCCCCCCCGTCAGCGGGAGAGGAGAGCAGAGGGGCGAGGGAGTGGTCTGCGTTGAGCTTCGGGTGAGCCAGTGGTGGGCTGTGGCAGCCGGCAGCTGGGCTCTCACCCATGTCCTCCAGCTCCAGCCTGAATTATGAAGGCTTGGGAATGGCAGTCAGCCTAATTACAATGACTGATTGCCCGTCCGTTGGCATTTCTCAAACAGTGATTGTCGCGTGTGCAGGATACGAAGGGAAGGAGGAGGCTCATTTCTCATTGGCCTTCCCCTTCCGTTCTTTGCATGAGAACAGCCAGAGATTGAGATCTGATTGGTTAGAGAAAAAAAGAGACGTTTCATGATTTGGCGAGGCAGAACTGGTGGAAAGCCAGAGACAGGTGATGTTGCACTGATGGCGCATTGTAGGATTTTCAGCCGATGCACCAAACTCTCAGAAAAGATGTGTAGTTTACAAAAAACGTTGTGAGCGGTTAGAAATTCTCTTTTACCAAGAAACAGAAAACTTTCGCTACTCACACCTACATCTGTCAACTTCTATCTTCAACCTGTTGACGTTCTACTGTATGTCTTGAGCATTTTCCCTGTAGAATAAGAAAGAGGGAACGAGAGGTGTTGAATTGGCCATTTGTATGTCAGGAGATCACTCAGAGGTGTGATGTGTGTGTTAAGTGGGAGCTGGTTTGAGTTGGTCTGCCCTGCTTTGTCCGGTGCTTTGGCTTTTGTTCCTCCAGTAATGAATTGTGGAAGCCTTGGCTTCAGCTGGAGTGTCTCATAGCAACTGAAAGGAGAGGCGAGCTGGTAAATAGAGAAAAGGCTATGGGGAGAGATCATGTGTTTCAGGGCAAGACGAACCACACCATCGTTTTGCACAGACCAAAAATCTAACCGGTCGATCCATCTCTTAGCCGACACGTTGTTATTTGTTACATTTCCTGTGCTCATAGTGATTTATACATTTCTGGCCACCGTCTCGTAAGGCGTCACCATGACACACTCGATAGTCGCATCTAACTCTTTGTGTCATTCGTTTTTAGCTATCACCATCTGGTATCAGTTCTCGGCTCGACTGGCAACTTTGTCCTCAGTGGGTATGTGCTGGTACCTTCCTATTTGTGTTTGCGTAAATGGACAGTACGCGTGCATATGTTTGTGCATTTACACCAGGCTAGCTTTTCATTAACTGGCAGCCAGCGCTGAAGCTCGGACATGTTTGCCCTGTGACCCAGACACTACCTGTCTGCTGCCATGGTTACAGGGACGGAGCAGGTTTAGTGGCCGGACTCCAGGGATTACTTTCCCCTGTCTTAACAATCGGGCCTGAGCCTCAGTGGCAGTAAAATGGGCCAAACTGCACCCTAACAGTTCAGGGAGCTCTGCAGTGTGCCCTGGTGGCCTTTAAAACTGTCCTAAGTGCTGTGTAAAGGATTAGACCTGTACAACATAATTGCTCTGGTGTCAGTGACTGTCCCTTTGTGATCTGGTTCACTTGTAGCGATTAGCTCTCATAAATGAAGGAGCTCATGGTGCACACTGGATACAGGTCAGATGAGAGCTCAAATGTGAGCTTGAATCTATTTTGTTTGTCCTTGATGCCTAAACATCTTGTTAATGGACAAAACGTGTAAAGTGTTAACATTAAAAGCAAAAACAAGGACACGGCGCAACCTGAAGATCTGCAAAATGTAATAGTCAGTTAAGAAATATATTAACACACGTTTGGTGCGTCATCACCTCTGTGATTTATTAGGGTTAAGCTGGTGAGTTGCTGTGTTTGACACCATTTGTGCTGTCATCATAAACACCCGTGTGAGAGGTGGTGATTTAGCGATAAACGCTGAAAACACGAAGTGTGTGAGCCGGCTGGTCCACGAAGGGTCACTGGTCTGGCCCAGATTTCTGGTGACTTAGCAGAATCACAAAGGCTTCTCTTATTCTCCCTGGTGACTTGCAGTCTTGCAGGTGTCCACCAGATGCTGCAGCCTGCACTGTCCCGAAAAATCCAATTTAAAGCAAACGTGTGGAAAAGTTTCTGTGGTGGTGGAGTGAATGCAATTTAGACGCGCAACACAGAAGATTAGAGAATATTTAATATTGCTGCAATGAAGAACTTTGCAGATGTAAGCCCCATAACACAGTGCATGCAGGGAAAGTTAATTCATCTGTCAATATATAATGTATGTCATACAAACGTGCACATGTTAAGTGTAAAGTCGAGCAGAGCAACTTCACAGTTAACTTTGTGAACAAAGCCAGCCCCACCACAAGGCATGCTGGGAAGTTTGGCTGCTGGTGAAAGTGCCTGCCAGTGTCCAGAGAGCAACTCTAGAGATCTTTGCGAGGGCTGCGAATGAAGTTTGAAAGTAGAAATAAGAAGAGCAACAAGGCAGAGAGCTCTCACAGCTGTAGGCGCAGCCTTCTCTTAAAGAGAATTACCGAACAGCGAGACTAGATGGACAATGGAGTCTAGTTAGCTACACTTAGGTTAGACTCAAATTTACTTGATTTGATTAGAGACCTTATATATAGAAATTAATATGATGATGATAAATGTCCCAACTTTTAACTTATAGCTTCTGATGTGCCCTGTAAACTTCACTTCATCACTTTAATGTCATCTAAGCAGGCTGAGATTTCATTATTTTATTCTTACCAAATTCAGTTTTCAGAGAGTTTCACTGTGATCTTGACTCGAGTGCAGGCCGGCAGTAAAATGTGTAGTGGTGTTAGTGGTCAGGTCGGCTCAGTGGTAGGCAGCCTGGAGGGTCCTGAGCCTTCACTTCACCGCTCCCCTGTTTGGCTCTCACACATTGTGCCATTCAGATCCCAGACCTATATTCACCCTGCTCTGGGCTCCCCACCATTGTGAGAGTGAGCTCATTTGAAAAGCCTTCAGGATTTTTTGGTGCAAGCAAGTCAGCGCTATTTGCATTTGTTCCAGTCTCGAAGATTTTACAGGCCAATTGAGACAGGCGGACATGGAGCATGCCAAAGAGAGTTTTCCTCTTCATCGCCATCTTCATCACCATCTTGTCTTTGTTTCTTTCACGCAGTCCCTGACTCTTTTTCCTAAAACTTACTAATTTGGATTCGCTGAAATACTCCAGGAAAATAAATGACTGATGCAGGACTTCACTTAGTTGCGAGGAGATTAAATGAGAATAGCAATCGCTGTGGCCTGTTGGCATCACTGTTGCCTTCCTGTCTGAGTCCCTCTCTCAGTCTGTTGAGGGCTAGAAAGACTTTGGTTGGCAACTAGTGTAGCAACAGAGGATCAGATAGAGGAGAGAGAGGTGAGTGCCAACCTTTCAACCTTCAGTCCTGTCTCCTTGCAGGCAGACTGCAGGCGGGCTGAACACTGGTTGGGCCGGAGCCGCAGACAAAGAGGCCTAATCGCTTTAATTAGCCTAAGTGTACCTTGTTAAGCTCTCTATCGAGAGACAAAGCAAGCGCATTTTTAAAATTAAAATCTGAATCAGTCTGTTCAGCTAGTTAGTGCATCCGACTGTACAGAACGCAACACTTTGATTACTTACTTAGATTTTGAAGCAGAGATCTTAATAACTATCGTTGCTATAGACCAGTAGTTAAGAGTCTGTCTACACCCTGACACTAGGGCTTAAATGTGTCAAAGTACAGAGAAAATGATTTCGCTAGCTTGTTTTGCGTAGCGTTAAGGAGGGTTGCAGCGAACTGATTACCAGCATTACAAAGTTTATAACTGTAGCAAAACTACGCAAGGATCCCTTTCAAACACTAATCACTTGTCAAAACAAATTACTTACAAAACAAATATTACCATATGACTCATGTGTATGCAAAATACATATTGAGGCCTTTCAAATCAAATCTGAATTTAGTAGATGCGTTTTTGGAAGCAGCTTCACACATCTGGACAGTACATCTTTCCCATTTGTCTTTGCAAAACAGCTCAGGGTCTGTCATTTTGCGCAGGGGATCGTGAATGAAGGTCTCTTTTGATCCGTAGACGATTAAAAACGTTGCTTTTAAACCGACTGCGTGTGGGTTTGGCTAGATGCTTGGTGGTATTGTCTAGCTGGATATCAAATGTTCCCCAGGTCGCTGCTCTCTCAGACTGCATCGGGGGTTTTTTGTAATTAATTTTACCCTCATCCTGCAGAAGCCCCCAAGACACTGCTGCCAAGAAGCAGCCCCACAACATGATGCTGCTACCACCGCGCCTCACGGTGGGGATGCTGTGTTTGTGTGTGCTCAGCGTTTGGTTATCACCAAGCGTAGTGTCTGGTGTGACGGGCAAAAAGCTTCAGTTTGGTCCGACTAGACTATATTAACTGTGTCCGTTTGCTCTCTAAGCAAACTCTGAGCTTGGCCTCCATTTTACTGCTTTTACGTTTTAAGAACTTTCAGTGTATAAGCAGCTTCAACCTCAGGCGAAGGGGTTAACGTAGTTGCTACTGCGGGGGGCGTTGTCCATCTGTCCACCGGTGATCGGGGCCATATGACTCTGACAGGATAGGAATCTGTCTGGCCTTGAGCGCTTACTTGTCCTGATCAGTGGGAGGAGGCTGTTTAAAGGATGTGACGTCTACTGAACAGACGGGATGTCAGTGGGAGGCCCCTCACCCCTCAGAGGGGAGGTGGCACCAGGGCATTTAACTGAGACTCTAATCAGCGGCAGGTTGCGGGCTTGTACTGTAGCAGAGGCATTTATGACTGAATACACCGACCGCATAATGTAAAGGGAATGTGAAAAAGTGAGGTTTATGTTCGGCTATTAAAACACAGGCATAATTCCTAATATTTGGTTTTACACAATATTCCTTCCTGTTTCTGGGCTATGTTTTCTGTTTCTGGTGTGTGTTAAAGCAAACACTGTACATCATTAATAAATAGAATACGATAAGCTTGGTCCACTTCATAGACAGTAGATGGGGCTCGATCTGTGATCCCACTCTCTATCCTCTTAGCAAGTCTTATGGCCCCTCCTCCCTATTGTATGAATTTGGTAGGGCCAGGGTGGCTTGGTTCTCCCTCTCTGTGACCCCTCCCCCACCAGACACAGTGATGGCACTCAGTGCCAGAGACACCCCTCCCTTCCCTTCATCAACAGTCTTCTCTCCTCCCTCCCTCCCCTCTCTGCCGCAGGCAGACCCAGGCATGGGATCTCCATCTGTGCACAAAGGAGCCTCCTCTATCTGCATACGCTGCACATAAAAGGGCCTTTTGTCATGAGGTCTGCACACATGACCGTCCGCCTTTCACCCCGCTGGAAAAAAAAGATCACTCTCTTCAGCAATCCAACCCCACCCCCAACACCAGACTCAACCCGTCCCCCCTCGGACCTCCACCCCAGCAGATTTACGTCTGCGGAGAGGGAGTGAGAGAGGGAGAGACAGACACCGATCCGCTCGGAACTTTGCAGAATAGCGACAACCATGCGATGAGGCTGCTTCCATCACTCCTTCACGTCTGCCTTCTGCCTTGTGTGCACTCACTGGGATGCTTCAACACATTATAGCATCTGCCATACTGAAATATGAATGTGCTCTTGTTTTTGCAGTCTCCCTTCCTTTCTGCAGTCTCTGACATTTAAGGGGCATTAGTGGCTGGTGCTGTGCCAGGTTATCGCCCTCCTGTTACAGAGGCACAAGCCCAGTTGACAGCGGTCCGGGAGCCGATGTTTGTCGTTCATCGTTTTGGTGCCGCCTGCTTTCTAACCCTCGCGGCCCTACACTGCTAAGCGGAGCCAGAGTTACGTGCACCATTCAGATAAACTGTGTGCACACGTAAGTATCGGGGTAAGACAAGGTACAATTCTTCACAGCTGTGAATAGGCCGCAGGTGGTTTCTGGCTGTTGGAGAAGACAGATATTGGTTTTGAGGGAGATTGAGTCAGTGTAGGGACACAGCAAAGACACAGAGTCAAGCTAATACACACTGTCAAGTGCACGGGTGCTGCCACAAAAACGCTCTCCTCAGCGCTTCCTTTGAAACACACACGGCCCTGATGCCTTGCTCCCAGCCAAATGAGTGTGGATTTTGGAAAGCCCTGTAACTCATCTTGCTGTCGCTGCACACAGGCCTGCGGTGCAACGGAAGGGTAAGATCGACTTCTCCCTGTCCTGCCATGTCCTCTGTATGACCCTCTGCCTCTCCAAGCTGGTGTGAGAGGTCAGAGGCTGTTTCCCATGTGTTGTCCACACCTTTGGCCTAATGATGATGATGGTGGGTGGAGCTGCGAATATTAACCCTCGTCCACTCAGCACACGTCATCTAAACTGAGATGAGACCGTGTTTGGGGAATGTAGTCAATGATGTTTACTAATGCTGTGTTTTATTTATCTGTAGCCATAAACTACTTGTTCCTACAAAAGTAGTATAATAACACAACAAAACTGCATCTCATAATAGTATTGATATTTGTAATTCTACGTTATACATATCTTCTAGAAGGGCACTTTTTAAATATTGTAAAACAATTGTGTGTAAAAACAAATTTTAATCATTGAAATAAAATCTTATTATTACTGGTAGCCCACAACGTACCCCAAAGGAACACGTAACGTGCTATGTAAAAACAACAATCAACCAAGTGGAACAACACACAAAACCTGTGATGAAAACCTGAGTAACACAAAGGTTCAGATTTTTAGAGACGACATTTTATAGACTGTGTTTGTCCTCAGATCAAATCGTTGTTTATCTAAGGGGGGCAAACATAATAGCGACGAAACAGAGAAAGAGAACACATCGGTCTGTGCAAACTAAATTGTTAACTTTGAGAATAGTCATCATGTACTTGTCACACAGTGCCTAAACACACAAAGCAAAGCACGACAACTAATAAATAAAATAAAATAAATATATACACATGTGCAGTGCACATTATGCTGGCACTAGACCTGTCTTAGAAATATGTGTGCATCATTTTGCTATTATTAAAAAAATATTTGACTACAATTGAAAGTGTCACTGAATTAGCAGAAATAGCCACTGGAGTAATAAAATCTCAGTTTTTGCAGCTGTGCTGTGAAACACTCTTTTTCTGCCACATGGATGCATGTCCTCCTGCTAATAACATTATGCACTTCAATTACAGTATGTCTGCACAAGTGGACTCTACTTAATCAGCGTTTTTATCCTTGTCACTTTCAACTCAATATCAGGATTGTTTTCTCCTTAAAGGCTTTTTTAATGTGCAAAAGTTATAAGCAATTATCAGACTCATTAAATCTGACTTGGACCAGAATCTAGAATATTTCACAGCTCACTTGTTTTTCATTAAAGCTATTTTGTGACCAGGCTAACTTTTCTGTGGCAGTCAGAAGAGAGAACGTGCTGTGATGTGATTCAGGGGCCGAAGGCTCGGTTGCAGGCACCAGGAGAAAGCATTTATGAAATGGATGAAGTGTATTAGTTACACGTTTTAATGTTCTCAGTGGATCGAGGATGCTAGAGAGTGTGTAAGACAACCAAACAGCACACACAAAGTGTTTGTTGAGGCAGTGAACCGTGAGTGCGTCTGGCTCGGTTGTTGGACTCGTTGCAGCCCTGCAGCTCAGACGCAGGCATTGTGACGTGGCCCCTAAAATGCCAGGCCTGTGCACTCCTGGCTTAGTGTTGAGTAAGAATAAAACAAAATGACCAGGACTGTTTAAAGCAGGCATTAGCAGCCCTCAGGGGAAAGCTGCAAACGGGGAGTTCAGGTATGTGCAGACAGAAAAGGCTAAATTCAGTATTTTATAGTTGTGCGTTTTCTGACATCTAAGAATTTGTCCTTGTTCGTCAGGTGACTCAGTGCTTTGCTGTAGATCAGTTTATTCGCAGTACAATTTACCTAACAATGCATACGTGATAATCATTACTTCTTTTTTATTAAATAGAAAGAAGCTTGATTCCCGTTGATTACCCTGCTTGCATAATTAAAATAAGTCCTGTAATCTAATTTCATGCATTAGTTTATAACAGATCTTTGCTAAAATGTCTTTTTCGATTTGTGTTAAAGCCTCAGCTGAAATCTTTTATGACAGTAGGAATGTATGCAGATTTTTTAGCGTTTGACTTTGCTTTATAACGTCAGCCTGTGAACATTGAAACATTTACACACCTCATCACAATTAATTTAAAAGACGCTCTGGTATATTATCTAAACATGTTACTGGATGATAGAGAGAGAAGAGTTTATATTGTACGGCTGGATCTGGATCTAAAAAAGTTTATTTGCTTAATTCTTTTTTATCAATATTTTCTCATTAATATTATGATTCGTGTAGTTTGCCGTGAATTTCTTGCCTAAGCTGCCCTAGTTCGGTGGTGCCACACAAAAGCTGCCCTGATCCAGGACAATATGTTTGGCTGTTGAGGGGCTGCCAGAAGTAGCTGTTAGTTACAGTTAGGGTGCGTCCCTCTTTGGATAGGTTGTCCACTCCGAGGTCTGATATCGAATAGGTCCATAATTTCCAGTTTGTTCCCAGGAGAAGCTCTCACTTGCTTTTTCTCTCACTGTCTGTCTATTCCCCACCTCTTCTTCTGTCAGAGTCCTGTAAGAAACAGCAAGGTGAGTTCATTCCTGTGCTTTTCTCTAGTTCCTTCCCAAAATTAATGGAGTACGTGTACGTGACCTTTCCATGTGTTTAGTTTCATCAGAATATCCCTACGTTTAACCTCACCGTGGTCAGAGCTTTTCTAATCGGATCGGACGTTCGGTGCTCGGCTTTGCGCTTGTACAGACGTGTATAGTGAGGAAAGTCATTTAGAATTAATTTTAGTCTGAACAATGGCAACAGTTCCTGCACCTACAATTATTTTTCCTTTTTAAAATATGCCACTAAAACGATCCGCTTCTGTCATAAATTGTATAGCATTGCCTCCCATTTTTAGATTTCCGTTTGCAGAAAAATAAATATATATATATATATATATATATATATATATATATATATATATTTAAATCAAAACGCTAATGGTTGTACAAAGGTTAAAATCTCATCTAGAAGCTTGTGTAGTTTGCTGTGGCTAAAATATTTAAATATATTTTCTTTAATATTCACTTTGGAAAGTTTAACATGGTTTTGTAATCTGCAATACAAATACAAATAGTGTACAGTGTCTAGTTATAGCATACACACATATATATAAGTAAAATAAATGTGTATTTTAAAATTAATTCACATTCACAAAGCCTACAAGTTGAACTTATTTAGAGACAGATGTGAAATGAAGCTTTCTCACTTTTGAACTTGAACTTCGGGAAAACACAGCAGAACTAAAACGGACCAATCCTTATATCTCTATAAAACTAATTTCGATTTGCGAAATTATTTTACGAGAGACGAACACAAATAATATGATCCCAGACGTTCCTTTTTAAGACAGAGCCAAAAATGAAGTTTCAGATGTGAGACATTATTAACACACGTCCTGGACACATATGGCTCACTGGGACATTTTACTTTCACCTCTCTGCTGACACAAAAGTAAATTAGAATGTCATGGCAGAAAGACTTTGTGAAGACAAGCTGTTCGAGCCTTTCATCATATGATTATCTAGGACATCATCATCATCTTGATATATCTGGTACATCAATACTGCGCATGTCTTGTGTCCACCATTTTGTGATCAGAACTTTGTTACACGCGCCCCCATTTTATGAACTTGAACGTATTTTAGTCAATGCTACATTAGAAATGTGTCTTTTTTGGACATATTACTATTTTAAGATGATTTTTGAACGTTTTTTTGACATTTTTGAATGATTTTTGAACTCATCCAGAAACTGTGTAGTGATTGAGTGTCATCATAATTTGCCTAGACAACAGTTATTTTTATCAAGCTGTCCTGCGCCTCACGTTCTTTCGCTCTGTCGTGTGCATCGGACGGAGAGCAGAAAGCAGTGGTCACAGATGGCTGCCGGAGGTGACTGGTGGGGTCAAAGGTTAGATTGTGTTAATAAGACGTGATGTGCTGCCCTGGGACTTCAGCCCCATGAGGGATAACCCCCTAATCGGCATTAGTTAATGTGTTAGTAATCTTTACGTTCTTAAAGCAAACAGCTATGGAACAGTCAATGGGCTCGCTTGACCTCCCGTGTAACACTTTTGACCTAGGGGTCACGGCCTTTGTTCCCCGCTCGATGGGGAGTGCCCTCAAAGGTCTCGGGTGTAATAGAGAAGTTGTTTAGACACGTGCAGGGCTTAAGCAAGACCACCTCATGTCCTCCGCTCCTACTCCTGGCGAGTATAAAGTCTTCCTCCGCAGCGTAGAGATACGTTGCATAACTCCAGCAGAATATCTGCTTTTTGTGTTATGCCACATATCATTTCTAGCTTGTTGCATGCAGTGGTGCTTGAACCACTCCTCTCTACCCCACCACCACCAACTAACAAGTGCTTGAAGTTTGCTAATGACTAAATACAAACAATGTTTGTCGTCGTTCACGGCAGTTTCACGTCGCTGCAGCTCTGCTGGATGTCCAGAGAGAAAGTTATGGGAAAACAGCTATAACTTTCTTTCTTTATCCCCTTATACGTCCTTGTCTTTTTCGCCTTATCTGTACTTCTGCATAACACAGCACTTGCCTCGACTGAGAAATGCTTAAATACGTGTTTAGTGTGTTCTCCTAGCAGCAACATACCACAGCACATATGATAAATGAAGTCACGCTTAGTCATTGTGAGTCTGAAGGTTTGTTCAAGGTCCTGATGTCTATGGAATAATCTGGGGATAATAGGTCTGATTAGCTTACAGTTCAGTTCTGTACACATGTGCAACTTCGACATGTCTGACATCTATTTAAAGAGATTTAACAGACGTGTATACACCTAAAGTAAAGTGTAGATTAAGAAATATTTTCAGCCTTTCAAATTTTAAACGTCATTTCTTGCTTTTCATAAAATCTTCAAAACACTTCTTCTCCTTCCATGACATGGCGGCGGCTGCCATTTTGTTTGACGGTGCATTATCAATAGCGATTGATTGTGTATCACACAGATGCAGCAGCGTCCTGGTGGCGCAATCCTGACGATAAGCGGTTGCTTCTCCCTGCTTGTTTTTTTTAGGGCAGAAAGCAAAGAGCAGATCCTGTCTGCTGTTTGATACGTTTCATTTAGTGGCTTCTAAAGTTTGGAATAGGTGCGGAAATATAATACATGATGGCTAAAATAAAAGCACGCAGAAGAGGGACGACGTGGACGAGCGGACTGCCGGGAGCTGGCAGACGAGCCAAAACCTAAACGGTATCCTCGGGTGAACTTTATGTAATGCGAACGTCCTGCATGCACAACTAAGCAAGTAAGAGCCTCCACAGAAGCTTAGCGTTATGCCGGGATGTCTCACATGTTGCTTACTGAGCAAATAAATGACTACATGAGGTCTCTTAACATGTACACGCGACAGCTTTGTACGTTACAGCCATAATGAAGTCCTGGGTTTTCTCAGTCGGTTGAAACGCATGGCGAGATGTGACGTACAGCTGCTCTCGTTCTAATAGGATTCTATGGCTCGTGCCAGCACAGACGCCTGAACCAGCCTCCTGTCTCATTTAGGGAAACAGAGCAGAGAACAGAACAAGCCTGCAACGCAGCGTTTTCTGTATTAAGTATAAATACTGGCCGCCTGTTTTCAGTGAAACCTGTCGAGCAGCGAGAGGGGAGCTGAGGGGAAAATCGTTTTTGTGGAGCGTCCAGTGTCTGTGCAGCTGTAGTGAGGAAAGAGAGCCGGCGAGAAACAGGGTGGAGGCTGTGCTGTGAAAGCAGCCCTCACAAACTGTGCAGCCTAAAGCGCTGGAAGCCATGTTAGACTAGTCAAAGTGAGCAAGACATCGCAGCAGAAAGTTTTCACAGAGTAAAAGTAAGAAAAGTTTAACCCCCACCTTTTTTTCTTTCATTGTCTTGCAGTCCCCTCATGCCCATCTTTAATTCTCAGCAGTACATAAGCAGCAATGCAACCAAAATAGTTCCTCAGTAACAGATACACTTTACATCTCCCCTTCCTCTTTTTCTTTCCTCACTGAGGTCCTGCAGTTCAAGGCCGAGGGTAAAAAGTTGAAGCCGAGAGCTCTGCCTTTGCAGTTTTCAGAACCAGCGCCAAAAAGGGCAGGAAGTTGTTGTACAATAGCGTTACAGTAATCTGCCACAAATGGAAAAAGCCAAACGCTGATCAGCGAGTAGAGAAGGTGGCAGAACACAAGCAGAAAGAGGGAGGGAGGGACAGAGGGGAGAGAAAGAGAGCTAGCGCCCGTGTGTGTGAGAGAGAGACAGACGTTACAGCAAAGAATAATCAATAGTCTAAGATGGTGGAACTCGTCTGGCTGTGGAGGCTTCCCCCCTTCGGTTCCCCCTCCGGACTCTTCGTGTAAACCTGCGCATGGATTTATTTAGGGAAAACAAAATGTTTATAAGCGTCACGTTGGCTTTTTTCGTGCCTTCTCTGCTGTAAACAGGACAAATCAGCATCTCTTGGTTTTCTCTGAACTGTTGAATGCACTTTACCAGGAGAGTGGCAGCTGTTTTTCCTCAAGGAAAAGCAGCAAAGTCTCTCTCTCCAAAAAAAAAAAGAAAAAAAAAATGCTTATCAGCATTTTGACTTTGTGCCAAAATAGCTGCAAGGATTCGGCTTCAGCTTTCAGCTCGCTTTGTGACGGAGCCTGGGCAAGGACGAGGATCCCGGCCGTGCATTCTTTGCCACGTTACTGAAATAAACACTCTGCGAGCTTATCTTACTGCTGCGCGTTGGTGTGTGTGTGTGTGCGCATCTGCTCTTTTCCGTGCATTCGGCACGGCGCAGAGTTAATGCACTCTGAGCGTGTGTGCTCCTTTCACAGCGTGCTCCCGAGACTGTTGCAGCGGCAGGAGCCCCGCTACAGTGAGAGATAAGCTTAATAATTCAACCGGCTCTCAGAAGCGTTGCATATTTGAAGTATCCTGCAGCAGACACTCGGTTTTCTTTTTACTAGTTGCTTGGAGGTGTTGTATAGTGGATCCCAGTATGGCGTGAGCGTGTGCACTGCGTCTGCGCACTGCTGGAGGAGTGGATTTCTGTGTCATTCTTCCTCCTCTACCCCTCCCACAGTGCTTTCCACCCTCTCTCTCTCTCTCTCTCTCCATCTCCCACCCATCTTGTGCTCCCTCCCTCACTCCCCTTTTCTCCCCTGTCTCCAGTGCAAATACAGTTCCTTGCCGTGTTGGACATGTGATGAATAAGTGACTGGTTCGCGCGCTCTGCCGCACCTCCTATTTCATCATCAGGCAGAGCTTCCCTCCCCTTCACTGTGCGCTCGCTGTCTCCTCCTCTTGTCCTCTCTCGCTCTCTCACTTCTCTTTTTCTCTGTCTGTTTCGGTCGCTCCCCTCTTTCTGCTCCAGCCACACGCAAGGGGGAGACTTAAGCTCCGCGAGGGAAAAAAGAAAAAAGTCTGCTGCTATTTCTACAGTCAGGGGCCTCCCCCAGCCCGCCCTTCCATAGACGGAGCTTTTTTTTCACTCACTACTAGCTGGATTTTAACCCTCTGCCTCCAACTAACAGCACAGCAGCTCTGCAAAACCTGGCAACAAGTTGCTTTTTAGGGGCCTTTTCTCACTTTGGCTCTTTGATTTTTGCATCACTTTGGACTTTGGAGCAGTTTCGTCCGCCCGTCCGTTTTTTTTTTTCTCGACATGTTCCCGCATGCTCCAATCTTTGGGGTTTCTTAGGTGTATTTATTTGGTTACTCTCTTTTGGATGGAAATTCGCGAAGGTGGTGTTTCGCCATGTGATGGCCCTTGTTCCACCTGGAGGGCTGGGACGCCATTTCTGACGGGTGACCTGCCTGTAGTGGGCTCATCGTCTGGGTGACCACTGTGGATGACCAGTGTCTGAGCATGATGCACATCTGGTTTCGAAAGGTGGTTTCATCAGCGCCAGCGGCTGGCGTGAAGCGCCGCACCTCCTCCGTCTCTACTCTCTATCTCCTGCTATTTCCTTTCCTGTCTCTCTGTCTCTCACTCACACTTGCTCTCTCTCTTTCACACCGACTGGCTCTTCTAACAGGGGAATGAGTGCTGTGCTGAGCCCGAGCTCTTTCTGGGACAGGTGCCAACTGCAAACAAAAGACACGAAATAGAAATAGGAGAAAAAAGACATTAGCAAAAATGTAAGTTGTTCCAGCGAAATGTCAGACTGTCGGCCTGCACATTGTGCCTCTGCACGTGTCGCTCTCTTGCATGTTTGTTCGAAGCATTAAAACTGATTGTAGGGGCCGAGGCTGTTGTTAAGGCAGAGGTTTGAATACTTTGCCACACTTTTTAGTGAAGGCATTTCATTCGGGACGAGGGAGGGAGTAATGTGGGAGAGCAGCATATAGACTGCTGAATTATTCATGCGCCCAGCCAAAGCTGTGACTGGACTGGTTGAGCTATTTGCATGCATCAGACATGCTGTTTGTCTGTTTGCTAACATTCCTCATTCAGAGACTTGTTAACCAGCAGACGGGCTTAGCTGAAGCCTTGCTGACAGCCTCATGGCCTCCTATTGTTTCAGGCCTCCCCAGGCCTGGACCCAGCCGGTGGCAGGCGTGCCACGCAGCCCTGAGCTGGGCCTCAGACTGTGGCTGAAAGAAGAAGTAAAGCTGGAGCTCAGGCTGGAGCTGGGGGCTGATGCGCAGCTGTGAAGGAGGACAGACTGAGGCAAATGACCGGGTCTCGCAAAGAACCACCGCACTGGAGCTTATGGCTTTCTCCTCTTCTCGACAGAGATGTGAATCAAAGCGGGAAAAGCTGCCGAATTTCGCATCCCGATCGAATGTTTTAACATCTTGTCTCCAAAATACTGGTGAGTAATATCTGATTTGAATGTATGTACGCTTGTGTTAGGATGGAGGCGTATCCGTACGTTTTAGACTTTTTGTGTTTAACAAGCGTTCTGTGCAAATGAACATCTGATGCACTTGAGGTTCAGACACTGCGTCTCTTCACCAAAGTGCACGTTTTTGCAATTGAGAATAAAAGTCTACATGCTCATGGACTTGAGGAGCAGTGAGTTTACAGTAGCACATATAAGAGCTGCAGATTTACTTTAACTTTGCATATGGTTTTCCATACGTTTGCATAGCCCACAATAAAACCTGATTATGATTATAATAATAATAACTGAAAAGACTGAATCATTAGCAGCACTTCGGTTTCTGCCTGGATAAGTGGAGGGTTCAGGTTGTGGAGGTATTTCGTGTGAATGATTCGTTCCCAGCTTAGTGTGCACTGTCTGAGCCCAAGTACGCATTGCACTGATCGTTTTGATCGGCTTAATGTTGACTGTACGCTAAATTTAAATGCAATGTCTGTGAATTTGGAATGTTGCAGATTTGCATTTGCTGAGCTTGTTTTTGGTCATGCAGAGAAAGAATAGCTGCAGTAGTAGAGGTAGAACATAGAACAAATATAACGCGGTCCATCACTGGATCTACAGTAGTCTTTATATTGCATATCACATTATTTTGTGATTTGTGTGTGTGGGTGGGTGGGTGTGTGTGTGCGTGCCCGCGCCTTAGATCTTGGACCACAAAATTTTATAGAACAGAATTTCTGGCTAATATTTACTTTTCTAAAAAAGGCTTCCCTGCTTATTACGTAAACACAAGCAAACTTGAATGAGCATCAACCTTCTGTTAGCAGTGATTAGAAAAATCAACAAAAACACAAAGGAAATGAAGAATTTGCCTCGAGATGGGTCAGTTAGAATACGACGACTTTACTTCACTGTAACTTTAAATTCATTTAAATATTTAACTTTAACCGGTTGTAGCCATCGATGCGTAGAAATCCTTCGCCTTTGGCCTTTCTTCTGCTTTTGTTTTGTGAAGTGTGATAAGATCTTGCTCCTTATCAGGATTTATACAAAAGGGGACTTCTGGGAGTGCAGTGCAGTGTTACTCAAAGCTTCCAGGTGATTCGTGATTCTCATTCCGCTTGGCAGTACATGGGTTATTATGTTCGTTCTCATGAACATGAGCTCTGCTTAACTAGCACCGGACACATGGTTTTGGCTGGCACAGTATCACACTACTCCACCCCTAAGGCCTTTTGGCAGCGGATGGCAGGCTTCCAGGAGAAGGTTGCATGTTGAGAGGCAGATGGCAGGTTGTTTGCGGGGTTTGCAGTATTTTTTGTTGTTGTCGAAGTAAACCTGAGCAATCAAGCAACGTGGTGCGATCCACAACGAGGCAGAAACCTTAGCTTTACTACAGCAGAGCCAGTAATGGAACACACACTCAAACCTGCATGTGTGTATGGAGAATGGAATAACTTCCTTCATGCAGGATCATATTTAGATGCTTTTTAACGTTGGTGAAACACATGCACAAGAATGTTTTGGCGCTTTTAGTGTGTGTGTGTCTAGGCTCCATAAAATGTGTGTGTGTGGGGGTGTGTGTGTGTGTGTGTGTGTGTGTGTGTGTGAAGTACTTTTCTGCTAAATTCATATAAAAGTCAAAAATGTTCTCTTTCCTACAGTCTGTCAGCCAATATATATTATATATATTTTTACATGATATATTTTGGTTTTATATCCATGACCAGCAGTTTTTCGCGACTAGCGTGCAGAGCTACAGCAAATTACCAAAGCTAGAACAACAAGTTCCCAAACTCGAACTTGACTGTAGCCTTGAACTTGAATGATCAACAATGTGTTTTGAATGAAATTTAAATAGTATTTTCCATCTGATTTATGAGTTTCTTTTAAATAATGTGTGCTTTCGTAAAGGATGAATATTCCCACTGACAGCTTTTAAAAACGTTAGAAATATAAACTGAAAAAACGGTGGAAACAAATATTTATTTTACATGCGTTTAAGTTGAGTTATTTTTTATTCTGCGTACTGTAACTCAGGCTTTTCAACATATTGAAAACATAGAAGGATAAATTGTAATGTGCTTTGTTGAATTTATTTTATATTTAGGCATATCTGTGGGTAGACTAAATAATGTATGTTAGTATAAAATGCTTCAGTTTTGTGAAATAATCTACTGCCTTATGTTTCACATAAAGATTGAATTATTAAAGATTTTTTAGATTTAAGAGTAGAATATTAGAATAAATCATATTTAAAAGAATGAAACAAGAATTAACATAAATCATAAAAATAGATGTGAAAATGTAGCTGAGATGATTAAAAAACACGACATAAAAAATACAGTGGTATAATATTGATAATATATTTAGCTGTGTGTGTGTGTGTGTGTGTGTGTGTGTGTGTGTTTGTGTGTGTGTGTGTGCGCGTTAAAACAATGATGATGCATGTTCTCATCAGTGTCTTTGATTTTTGTAAATTGTTACAGATTTTGTAATGATATCGTTAAATTCAGTAGTAGCTTAACAGGCGAATAGAAACAATGTAGCAGTTTGAAAAAATCTGAACACATTTAACCATTTATTTCATTCTACAACAATGACTAGATCATAATATTTAGTTATTAATAATTTTGACCACTGACGAAAAAATACTGAGCCAGATACTGTCTCACCTAGACATACGTAATATAATAAATCTGACTTCACACAACATCGTCATCATTTTTTGTTGTCTAATATAAAAACGATGAAACTGTGGATAACTTTTGAAAATGGTTTCTTGTTGTGTATTAAAGGTAAAGGTTGTATAGTGTGTCTGTGAGTCTCACAGCATTTCTGCCACATACTTTTGAAGTGTTGAGTATGTGGTTCAGGTCATGTGCCAGTTCTCAGCGTTTTCGACATCGCACAGCACAGTGAAAGTGAGTCATTCAGGAGGCCACCAGCCTTGTACACAGCTTCATTTGTTAAGTGGATAAATTGCTATTTAAGATTATGTGATTTAGTTTCCTTTATGAGCTCGCTGTGATGTCGTGAATTCCATCCAATTTCCTCCTGGCTAATATGAAATACAGATTTGAATGGTGAATGGGGGCCAAGTGAGCTCTCATTGTAAATATATTTTTCTGCGGTAATAATGGGGCCTCTTTTATTTCTGTCTCTAAAAATGCTTCACTGTGCCGGTCTACGTACAATGAAAACCGGAAAACCAGCGTAATGAAAGTTATATTGTGAGCCTAAGCTCTCAGGAGGACTGTCAGCGTGCAGGGTTTGATTGACACATGTACTGTACGCAGTCCGGTCACACGTCACTTTATTTTGTGTATTATAGTATTTAGTATTTAATTAATAGGCCGTTGTTGACGTGTGGAAATTAAAGGTGGGGAGATGATTTGAAAGCCCAGACGTGTGGAAGAGCGAGGCACCAAACAATTAGAGTCAAGTTTCGGAGCACGTGCATTTATTGTTATTTTATAGCAACAAGCCCCTGAAGCGTTTTAAGGCAGGGAGAGAGAACACTGGGTGGGGCAGGGTGGGCCGATGTCACATCTCACTTTAACCTTAGTTTAAGCTCGGAGGCTTCAGGTTCGTGTAAAAATATTTGAGCTTATGTTAAAGGAAGCGTTTTCTGACCCCCTGACCAAATAACGCCACAAAGCACAAGGCCACAAATTGGTTTACAATATGAAAGACGAGCGCTGCATTGAGGTGATCAATAGGACAGCTTCGGTTCCACCTTAAGCAGCTGGACAGTGTTAGCTCAGTGTTAGCTCAAGCCGCCCCCCCCACAGCCCAGCGCATTTTAAAAGTCACAGTACAGTACATTCTGCAAAACATACGAGAGCTTTCTCCCATTTGATGCTACTCGTGTCAGTCACAGTCAGATGTGGTTCAGGCTCCATGCTGCCGCTGTCAGTCAGGAGAAAGCTCTGAGCGGGTCTGTGCTGCTGTAGCTAGAAGCCGCCCTGCTGTGCTGTGAATGTGGATTTACAGTGGCCACTACAGGCTGCGATGCACTCGTACAGTACCGTACAGTCGGAAGCAGGGAAGCCCGGAAAACACAGCAGAGCGGCTAAACCGAGAGCTCCAGAGCCCGATGAGCGTGAACCCACATGTACGCACACTTTGGGTGTTGTGTTGTTGAGTTATTGCACAAAAGCAAAAGATGTCAAGGCCCAAAAAAAGATTCCTGCCACATATGCTGATTACGCACACACCAGAGTCTTTAAGTCCACAAGTTCTCGCTTCTCCCATACATGGAAGCCATTAGTCCATTACTCCTGGACTACTGAGGATTGGAGACCATTTTATTCTCCCTGTGTTAATCAGGATGTCAGCTGGGAGTGTCACATGTAATTTATCCACGAAACCGCAGCAACTCCACAGAGATGGCGAGCATGGTCATAATGACATAATATTGGACTGGGGGAGAGTTTCGGGGGTCGACAGATGATGTAAATTTTCCTCCCTTTTTTTTCTTTAGACCTTCTGAAGCGAGACTTGTGCAAGTTTTAAGTAGCTTTACATCATGGGCCCTTAGGCTGAGGTCAAGGTTTTTCTTTATTTACCCAAAGATAATTTTCCTACACACTTGCTGCACAACCACAGTCTTGCTGTTCAAACAACTTTCTCATGGGACTTTGTCAGAGGTTTGTTGGGCAGATATGTTTCACGCAGCCAGATTAATATTTAGCATCATTAACATAAAACTACTGTAAATGTTTACTTTGCCTCTGACCGCTGAATGTTTCCAACATGTGCTTTAGAGAGCCTCTCGTTGTGCACCGCAGCGTCACATGCGAGTCTCTTTCAGCAGACGTCGTCAGGACTGATACTTGTTTTATGTACCTGCCAGGCAAAGCGAAATTCCAGATAACGCGAAGCTGCGCCCACTCGACTTTTCTTTTCCAGCGCTCATATATTTCTTCAGCTTTTGGCCTCCACTGTCGCCAAGGCAATTTAGTCAGAGCAAAACTGCAGAATCAGCAAAACGGTTCCACTTGTAGGTAAACTTGGAAGTGTTGAAAGACCTCGCCTGCAACTCCCAGACTATCAAAATACTGTAAATCCGTTCCCTCACTTCAGCGCCACTTTCTTACTGTTCATCGGTGCTGAGCCGAGCTGTGTCGGCTTCACTGAGCACTTAGAAACAAACACGCTCTTCTTTGTTTTACTCATTTAGATAAAGAAAGTTGAATTCAATGCAACACACGTTCTGTTTTACTGCTGTGACTTACGTTTATCGCTACAACAGCGGCTCTGGTTCTACTGTGTGATCTGTGGACTCTGTATATTACACTGGCTTCGTAGATAAATATAGACGTACACTATACGTGTCTTCTTTCCCTCCATCCATCTATGCGGTATAGGCGCTATCATCATGCACAAGCAGACAAAAGACACGCTTACCCACACAGAGTGCAGCGAGTGCACAGCTCGGACATGAATCTCTCTCCACGGGCTGGAGGAGTAGGGTTACTCATGAGCCCATAAACATGTGCTGGCGGTAGTCCAAGGCACTGCACTGTAATTACAAACGTTAGAAACAATATATAAAAGACCCTTCCCCGGCAAGGCCATGTCCCGCACTGCAATTAGCGTCGTTGTACAGAATTATCGCCCTTCAGCAGCTGTCGCCACGCTGAGCGGAGGCCTTTAATTGGCAGTGTCCTCCTTGGACTCCTGGAGGACAAGCCTAACGTCTTGCTTTATCTCTGTCGCCCTCTATTCTTCGGCATTGTGAGATTTTCACTAATGACGACGAGCTATCTCTGTCGTCTTCGTCCCACTTCACCTCTGGAACATGCTGGGTAACACAGGCACGCGTCAGAAGCTGCCTCGTACATTACTGCGGGGCGGTGCAGTCCGTACGTGCCCCGTACAGGCTGTACCGTACTCGACATGTTTACGTGCAGCAAGTTGCTCGTTATGCTCGCAAGTACACGTGTACGCGCCACTTTGCCCACGCACATTACACTGTGGGCTCCGAGCAACACGCCGTGCCAAAGTGTGTACATGTATGCAGCGAGTGGGTGCTACTGGGCAAGGCCAAGGCCACGGCAGAGCTTGTGTGTTGGTGTTGGGCGAGCATGTGGTAGTTGAGAGTTGGCCGGTGTACAGGCCATCAGAGAGGGTGCGGTGTGTTACATGTTCCACTAATGAGTTTCCTTGGCCAGGCGGGACCGTGGGGCGAGCCTATTAGTAAACAGGCTACAGAGAGGAGCCCCGACAGCCCTCTGCTGCTGCTGCTGGCTTCTCCAGCCGATCGCTCCCTCCGTCTCTGCTTCGCTCCGTCCGTTCCTGGTTCCTTCAACGTTTCTATCTCTGTCTTCCTGTAGGCAGTGTGATGAATTCTGACTTCAGCCAAAGGCACAGACAACTCGGGCAACATGTGAAATCACGGGCAGAAAGACAGACATGCAGTCGCAGCAGCATTGTAAGTACTATCTTGCGGATGGAATGTGCTATATCATAATATAATGGAACTATTATTGTCTTGAATTTCATTTAATGAAATGAAGACTGTGATTATATGCCGTGCACATTTAATTTTAATGTGTGTGGCATTTAACTGCTATGTCTGCTATTTTTTATATTTATTTCAATGTGGGGCTGCTCCAGATCTAATCATAATGACTGTACTTTATCCAGTTGGAAAGGCTGAGTAGGCCCAATGTCTTGTTAGTATAGTTGATAAAAAACAAAAACAAGCATAATCTTCAGAGCTTGCGTGCAGAATTCTCTCGGGTTGCAATCGCAATTGTCCACGAGGCAAACAGTACGAAGCCTCGACTCTCTGTGTGCCGGGGCCTGGATCTGTTAGAAAATGGCTTCCACTGTGCCTTCCAGCTCTGAGCTCCCTGCCGCCATTTTGTGTATCGCTGCCAAAGTAGTCAGGTAGCAGGACGAAGGGGGGACAGAAGAAAAAGTGGGTGCAAATGAATGCGGGGTCCAGATTAAAATAAACAGAGGAGCAGTGGGAATTGGAGAGGAAAAGAGACTCTGGTGTATTTATTCTTGCATTTACTTACGGAGAGAGGTTTTTAATTGTTGCAGGTTGACTGCATACAAACAGGCAGCCTCCTCTCTGGACCCAAGCTTTTCTTCTCAAAGAGCTGACCTTGGGTTGATGCCATGAACGGTTATTTTCCATTGAGGCAAACGTGCTGGCAGGGCCCACAGCTGTACGACCCCTTTCCGCCCTCCGCCCTCCGTCAATCCTCCTTCCTTCCTTCAACACTCCCCACACCAACACAACCCGCCTGCTACCAGAGGCTTTAACCTCTGCTTCTGTACCTGTCTCCACCCTAACCACAGCGACCTGTTAACGGCATCTTCAGAACCCATTGTGCCTGTATCACGTGAACTCAATAACCTCGAGCCGCACCCTCCAACGGCCACGGCAGTAGCTCGCTGCCCGCGAATCAGGAATCCTCTACGCTCCAGGCATTTGATTACATGTGCAGATGTTATTAAAGTCCTCCCCTCATCTGACCTTAAGACCACAGATACTACATCGAGCTTACAGTAGGTGCGTGACGCTGCTTTGCTCTCGATCGGCACATTGCTCAAGTTACACGACGCACAAGTCGATTGGCTTGTTTTGTGAACAAAATAATTGGTCCCTCCATCCCAAACAACGACGGACGGCTGCTACACTGTCATTCAGCTTAGCATTACCTCACGGCAGCGACTGCAGTTTGGGTCATTTGTACAGTATAAGCGTACAGAAATACCTTGTTGTCGGCCTTGATAGACTAAAAAGACAAGTGCACTGGAAATCTGGGTGCTTAGTCTGTTTATGGCCCACGGTGCTGCTGTGAAAACTGGCTTACTGTGGCAGTGTGGGTCTTTGCTGGCATGTAACTGATTTAGACTCTAGGTGCAAAATATAGCGGAGGTCCCTCCAGCAGTAAAACGTGGCCTATTTAAGCCTGTCACACACAAGCTCTCATTGAGACAGGCTGCAGTGGCTGACCGTTCAGAATGTACTCTGTCCCTTTTGGCTCCCCTTTCCTTAATCTGGCCATGTGTTTACATATGAGGCAGAGTGGCCTCCATATTGTGTTTGTGGAATGAATTATGCACACTATTGCATAACTGTGGCCTGTTTCTGGGGCATATCTTTACAGCATCTACCCAGAAACGAAGGCACGGACGCGCTTACCCGGCGCGGACGTCTTGGAAACGATACTGTGGCGCTGGCCCGCCTGCGTTTTATTATGGTTATATGGAGCAGATGGCCGTGCAACATGGTCACATATCACACACTGGCTGCCTCGCTGGCACTGCCACACACGCAAACGCTTATAGGCCCAAGTGTAGGCGCATTTGAAGTGCAGTCCAGTCCATTCATACATTGCTCCTCTGTAAATCACTGGAGGAAAAAGCATTAAATCTTTTTATCCGTGAGCGTGCTGTATGTTTCACCTCCCACTGGCAGCCGTCCTGGAACTATCGGCACTGCCTCTAATAGGCGCTGCCAGATCAAGCTTTTCGATGCTAACTGTACTGTATTTACAGCCCTAGCTTTCAGCCCTAACTCCAAACTACTGTAGTGGCTTTGACTGCAGGCAGCTGTAGCCTGAGGGTAACAAGCTCTTCAAGGTTACAAACCGTACAGATCCCTGTCTGCCCGCTCAGCCCGCTGTCTGTCAGCTGAAGTTCATATTGAGGGAGAAAGGTATTTGTCCCGGCATCTAAATATAGCTGGCAACAGATGCAGCTCGATGGGGCTCGGCCCAGGCTGACAGGGGCTCTGCAGGCAGGCCAGAGCAGAGCTGGGCATGCAGACGCGTCAGGACTATAGACTTCCCCTAGTAGACAAAGGCTCACGGGTCACCAACAGCCACTTCAGCCACGTTAGCATATCAGCACTAAGACTGAGTCCGTGATGGAGAAAAAACACACAGCGTATGTTATAAATAATCCACGAATCACCTGCCAATAATTCGTCTTGAGTAGCTGCGTAGACCTTTCTGTGGGCCGTGCCCTGCTGAGCATCCTGCTGCCTCTCCGTGTCTGTAGACACACACATTTATGCACGTGTGTGTACGTTGTGTGTGAGATGAGAAGCAGCTGGCAAGGCTGGGCTGAGCGGTCCGGGCGACCCTTGCTGCGCGTCCTGTCATTACAATGATCGGGGTCGTTTTTTACCTCTAAAGATAGGGCCGTGGGGGCTGCAGCGGGATCAGCTAGCTCTGGCTAATCCAGCCCTCTTCACCTGGCATGTTTATGGCTCTGCTGGGGGAAGGGGTGAGTCTCTGGGGGCCGGATCGTTTTAGAACCTGACAGTCAGACGCACACATCATGCACGTAGGCGTGAGCACGCTCCATTACACGCGTGTGCACATGTTGACCCGCACACACACCACACTGCACCAAGCAGCCACCGGTGCAGACGTGCACTGTTGCCTACACACAGACACATGGATGCAGATAATTCTTATTCTTCCATCACCTTGACTCACACAATGTTTGCAGGCTCAAAATCTGCCTCATGCAGAGGTGACGGGGAGGTCAGCCTGTCTGACTTTGAGCCGAATTCCCCAGTGGCTTGCCCCAGCCATCCCCCCTGGCATGTGTAACAGGACCTACCCATGCAGCCTCTCCTATTCCCCCTCCTCTCGCTGCCTCCCCTCTGGCCCTGGTATAAATAGATGGGTCATGCCTACTGTTGTACCCTGAGGGGTCTGTGGGGGGGGGGCACAGAAACCACGCCTCCATTTATACAACGTCCACCACTTGTAGCTCGTTGTACAGGTAGATTCAAACCAAGACGAAATATTTTACCGCGTCCTTATTATAAAATACAATGGACACTGATAAAATAATCCTGTGTTAGGGCAGCAAAGGTAAACGCAAGGCACAGTGTGAAGTTTGTTTTTGTGTGTTGTTTTTTCTAATTAGTGTGAAATCAGATATTTGTTGATTTAAAAAATTTAAAGCTATCTGAAAATTCACAAACCTTTCATTCTGAATGTTTCTGGCCAATAAGATGTTTTGCAGACTGATGCAGAGCCTTATAGTTAGACGTACAAATGCAAAGGTCAGCGAACGTCCATGGTGGCATCGCATGTCAAACATAAACTGTGCAGCCATTTTGCATAGGATTCAAAATGATCAAATAACATATGTATCTGTCTGAGGAAACATATTGCATAAGTGTCCAGCTGCTGACTGACCACACACCACCAGAACCCCAAAGAAGATCCGATTACAAGGTTATAGCAATCCACTATACTATCAGTGCAGTGAAACTAAGCTTCTGTATTGATTGATAGCCACTGTAGCACTTAGACTGAAGTGTGATTAAATTAAAGTGGCTTTTTAAGCAGTGCGTTCTGTGTGAAAACGAAATAAGGTAAATGAATATCATGTTTTGCTCACAGGATCGCATTTGAATCTCCGTCCTCGTGTTCTTGTATGCACTGTAGCTGGGTGTGTGTGTATCTGTGTGTGTGTATGTGTGTGTGTGTGTGTGTGTGTGTGTGTGTGTGTGTGTGTGTGTGTGCGCGCGCGCGCGCGCCCCACAGTGTGACTAGGTGTCAGTGTGACATTATGAGGTGTAGAAAGCAGGACTTTGCACCCCAGCCCCTCTAAACAGCTAATGGAGGCATAGGGCTGAAGCCGTGTATCAGTTACGGACGCTGAGCTTTCAAGTCAACGAGGGCTTGCTGAGTTTGCACACTTTCAAGAAGGTTGAATTTCCAGGTGGACAAGCTCTTAGTAAATGAGGTGTTTTAGATTGTGTTGCATAACTGCGTAAAGAGCCCTGAACACGCGTGCACAAGGAAGCAAGCCTGTGTGTGTGTGTGTGTGTGCTTTCGTTGCAAATTTGTCCTACGTGTGTGTGGGTGTGAGTGTGAATACTTCCCTGTCACTGGATGACAGCGACTGGCTTCACTTGAAAGCAGTCACTTTCTTGGGCTTGCAGTCTTTTGGTCGGGACCCCAGAGCCATCTACTATATTAAACTGAAGTATGTCCAGTCACCGGAGTGCCTTGACCTTACCTTAAGAAGTCTGGGCTCCTCGCCGCTGAGATGCTTGATGAGCACAGACTGCTGATACAGACTGTTCTGAGCCCAGCAGTTTGTGCTAAATGTTACTATTCAAGCATTTTAAAGCTCATGGTTTGATACAATGAAACGTGTTTAATGTGCAGCATCATTTGAGATGTAGATGTTCTGTACAGCAGTGATCTGCCTCCAGTCAATCTAGCGTTGAAATACACACAGGCTGAATAAGATAAACCTATAAATTATGTACATGTAGACAATCTTCTCTTTTTTTTCATGTTAATGTTTCATGTTTCTTGAAATGCTCATTTCCACATACGTGCATGTGCAGGCTGTAAGGTGGGTAGTAGTTCATGCTGTACCTTTCCTCTCCAGGTGTCTGTGAACTCTGTGTCTCTGCATAGTTAAAATCCGCTCATCCAGTGCTACGGTGTAAGTAAGACAGCGCTGAATAATGCAGAGAGCCTCAGACTCACCACTGAGCAGACAGAATGGGGCCTCTCAGCTTAAGGCAGGCTGTTGTGTGTTGTGCTGTGCCTTGTTTGTGCCCACACCAATAGGATAATAATACTGTGGCGGGACTGTATGTGCTGACAGAGATTACCCTGACGTGACCTTGTTTCACGCTGGATAGTGAGGTTTCCTCGCCAGCAGTCAGTCACCGTTTAAAGCGTGTACAGTGTGAATCCACGTAAGCGCACACACAAACCATGACAACAAATGAGATTCAAAAACAGTCGTTCGCAGACTGATAGCTGCTGGGGTGTTAGCAATTGATCTCAGGGAAGTCAGATCTGAAAGTCATCCTGCTGATGTACTTCTCCATTTTCCTTTGTTGCAGAAGTAACTGATTTTCCCTCTTGGGGATTTTCAGATGGAAGCTACCTGACATGCTGCTGAAACCATGATGGAGGCAGGAGGTGATAGGCCAGCGTCCCCCTCTTTGCTGCGTGTTATAGAGCAGGTGAGAAACATTAACAGCAGCTGCAGCTGCAGCCCTCTGCTCTGCACATGTGGGCCAGGATATGAGCGAGCTCGGGCTCGCCCACACTCAACACGCTTCAGCCTAAACACTCTTCTCTCTAAGGAAGAGGGGAAGAGAAAACACGGTACAAAGTACTAAAAGGAGGGCTTGTCTTTACGCTGTCTTCATGTTGGTGTTTTGATATTATCTGGGACATGTGTTTGTTTTAGTAAATTAAATGGAATGGAATCATATATATGCAGTCCTCTTTGTTATGGTTCTCACTGTGTCCTTTGAATGATGTACTGGTCATGTTTGACTATGGAAATATCTTGGCTTTGTAATTTGTTTGGAAAAAATATTGCTTGTTGGACGATTTGACTTCCTCCTCAGCTCGAGCCCTGAACCAGGTGACCCGGCTGTCACGCTGTGTTCAGAACGCTCATGCCCGCGAGCCGCCGCACAGGAGACTGACATGTGTATTTGTGTTTCTGTGATTCATAAGCACCGTTTCGTGTTCACTGAGGTGTATTGGAACGGAGTACCTGCATGAACGGTGACCTGAGAGGACCTTGCTTTTTAAAGACTGTCCTTTGGGGTGAGGTAGTAGGTTGTATAGTTTTAGGGTCATACCCTTCCTGTCAGATAACTATACAACTTACTGTCTTTCCTGAAGTGGCTGTAATGTCATCAGATGCCATTGTTGGAACTCCTGCATCTGGAACCACTTGGTTTTTTCACGCTAGTGGCAGCTCTTGGTAAACGTAGGTCATCTTATTCAACTATTACTTTATGTAAGGATTTCATGATTATGGTCAATAAAATGTTTTATTATCATAAATGTTGTTTATTTTTTTTCGGGGTCAATCATGTTTATCTAAGCAGGCAAATTTACATTATGTTTAGTGTAAATAAAATGCTAATGTTTATGTGTGACTCAATCCACCATTTTGCTCTGTGGTACAAGTGACACCGACACTTGAAACCTGCAGAGTGTTTCTGATGTTCGTACGGGGTGAGGTAGTAGGTTGTGTGGTTTCAGGGTAGTGATTTTGCCCCATCAGGAGATAACTATACAACCTACTGCCTTCCCTGAAGGGCAGCAATACTTCACCATGCTTCAAAGCAAGCCAACTATCCAGGCCCAGGGTCGGCAGCTCATCCCGCTCCGTTCCAGGTAGAGAGGACCACCAGGTAAAGTCTGTCTGTTGGAGATCCACCTTTGATTTGAGTTTTGTGCACCAAATGTTAATAAAAAAAACTAGAGATGATGAATCCGTTTGTCTTTTTTGTTTTGTTCTCACATTCATTACATTTAAATCTTTGAAGTATTTAAATCTTTTCACACTTTTTCCTAGTTTTCCACTCCAAACTTTATTTGGTCAGTTTAAACTATCACCAAACATTTTTATCACTGTTAAATGGCAGGGAAACTATTCAAAATCCACTATTCAACATCTACTTCCATTTAGTCCTGGTGTGATCCAGTGGCCTGAACACCGAAACATATGGCATCAACAGTCGCGTCATAATCTCACCTCCTGAGTTACAGCATGAGTCATATGGCAACAGATGATTCTCTGGCCCACAGCACGCACAAATACAGTCTCATACAGATACTTGACGAGGTGACTGCCAGCCGCTATCGGGCCAAGTTGGGCATCAGACATTCCTCACCGTCTGAGACCGCAGCTCTGTATCTCATATCAAGGTCAGACCTGGGGTTGACATTCACACTCACAGCCCTCGCTTGACCCTTCGCTCCGCGGTCACGTAAGGGGAGCGCAAAGAAAATATGCGCGTTATAATAAGTACGCACGTATGTTTACTTCAGGTTGTGGTAGCACCAAACATGCAGCACTAGTTGCACGTTCATCAAAGGTCTCGGACACAATGGGACGGCTTGTGTGACAGGACATCACTGGAGTAGCCCAGCACAGAGCTGTAACAGTGCAGCGTGGGAAAACTCTACTGTATCCCAAGTGTCTAGACCAGCGTTGGGTGTATTTGAATGTGGGCTGCACCCACTGTGTAGCTGTCTCTGCCAGCCACCATATTGAATTGATTTGAGCCTTGGCCTTGGTGATAGAGCAAAGTGCGCTGAATACTAAGCCTGATGAGACAATGGCTCTGTGTGCCTCCTGTCTCTGGGGTTGTATATCTAAAGGCCATCCTCCATCCTTCATCCCCTGCCTCGCTGCTTCACCAAAAAAACACTGCAAAAAGCCCTTGACATCCACCACGGGATATTATTTTTCCATGCAATAAGGAGCTAATGAAAAGCTTTTGAGACACAGAAGCACATGAGTCAGAATTCAATAGTATGGTGTTGTTTCATCTGAAGTTGCCAGGAATTTCAAAAGAAGAACACTCACAGCAGTGCTTTTCTAAGCCGTTACATGATGTCATGGCTTTATGAACGCAATAGTGTTATTGATCGATTGTAAGTGGATAGTATTGAAGGCTCTGTGTGGGCAGGCACCTAAATAAACCCACCGAGCGGCCTGTGTTTGCTGATATTAAGAAAAGCCAAGCCTGCATCGAAATACACTGCAGCACTGCACTAATCTCTGCCATGGTGATTATAAAATGTAATATTCAGCATGAAATGTAGGACATGGAAACTAAATAATGCGTTTCTATAGCAATGATATTTATTCCATATTTAGATATTCTGCACATATAGGAACAACCTCCTCTCAGTAACTGCTCCAGGCCTCCATCGCCCTGCTTCAGCTGGGACAACAGCGCCACCTGCTGGATGCAGATCTGCTCTTCCCCGCCATCCCATGGATCATTATTCACGTTATACTGTACTTTAGTTTCTCAGCATGAGAAATGATTCGAGCAGGGGGATGTTGCCTTGTGTGGGTTTCCTCCAGGTAATATAACAAACTATAACATTTACTTAATGAATGCAACATTTTTTTAAGTCTGTAGAGTCGGCTTATTGTTACTTACAAAGGCAGACATGTAGAACGTTAATTCATTTCTCTTCTATGTTTGTTCATTATCTATTGGGCTGTTTTTGTTAATGGCTCCCTGCTGTGGACTAAAACTGCATCCACAGTTGTTCGGCAGCAGGTGGCAGCAGAGACCTCTCTCCTGTTGCGTGGACTGGCCTTGAGGAGGTCAGCGTTAGGAAAGGTTACTAATCATCACTTACAGTAGGGCCTGAAAACAGGATGGAGGCCCTTTCACAATCAGACATTTCTCCACCAGGTCCTCAGTAGTCAATTGCAGCGAAGTTCACCTCTGGGACAGAGTTGGTGTAAGCGAGGGGCAGTTGTCATGAGATTCTCTACAGTAGATGTGGAAAGCATTCAACATCTTCCCTTCATTGTAAAACCAGCTGTTGACCAGACAGAAAGTCTTGACCATAGCGTTTTACTGTGACTCCATCTGCTCTCATGAGTCATGCTGCAACGAGCCGTAGCTTCTCGGGCTAATGTTTCTCCGCATCCTCCTCAGTTGGTGAAATCCCAGGGAGGCTCGGAGAAGCATATTTAGCATTGCAGGATTTTGCAATAATTGGTTTCATATTTAACGTGGAACTGCGCTGCTGTATCTTCAGAGAGTGGTAATTAAACCAGCGTGTACCTAAGTACATGTAAGCCTGTGTCATTTGTACGCGCTGCATTCGCTAAGATCTCATGCACAGCTGGAAGAAACTACAATCACGTGTGCGGAACTGCACAGTCCTTTTACTCCTAATTGACAATAAATCCTTTTTACTTCAACTTATGAACACTTACGTTTGAGCGCACAAAGCAGATTATGGCCTTAGAAAATAAGCTTTTGCTCCTTGCATAGTAATTTAGCAGTAATAGCTCAATTAGTTGTTTAAGACCTTAACGAATAGACCTATACAACTATGTAGAACTATAAGAGGAAACAGTAAATCTCACTGAGCAGCTCAAGGCAAGAAAGGACCAGGCTCAGAGTGGGCGGCCATCTGCCTCGACGGCTGGAGAAAGGAGGGGGAGGGGAAAAGAGAAGAGGCTCTGACTCTGACAAAAGTTACATAAAGAGGGACAGAAAAGTAGACTCATGCAAAAAAAGTGAGAAAAATAGGAAAAGCTACAGCAGCTTAACTAGTGACCTGAGCCAGGAAAGGTTTGAACCTAGTCCTAAGAGAGTGTCTGCTTGTGCCAAAGGTTAATGCAAATGTTAAATTTCTAATAAATGTTTTAATACTTTACGAGTCCCGACTACCGTCATGATGCTGGGGACTCCACTGTGGCCGAGCCGGGCCTTGAGCCAAGCTTCTAGTGCAGTCAGTCCCCAACGCTTTGCCAAAGACGTGGACAGACTGTGATAGGACGCTGGAACAGGGAACGTAATGAGGAAACAGAAGAGCAGAGAGACGCAGGAGGCGAGCAGGGTCGCTGGCAGGGGAAACAGGGCTGCTTCGTTAATGGACAGTCTATTGCAACAGTTCGACTGGAAAGCATCGCAACTTGGCCCCGAGTCAGCCTGAAGCACAATGATTTCTCCAGCTGCTGTGAGACTCTCCTCTCCGTACATCACTGCGAAGACAACGCTGGTCGGTTTATCTTAAACTGAACTGCTCTGCCAAGGTGTCAGTAAGTTAGTAAGCACTAAAATCAGACTGAAGTAATTTTATCTCTCCACATAAAGACAATGTCACACCAAGGTACATTTCACAGTAACAAATATATAGAAAATGTTTATGGAGTCAGGCTGGAATAAAACTATGCATTTTTGGTATAGGATCTAATTTTCGAATAATATTTGCGGATGGTTCCACAGAAAGCTCCAGTGAATCTCCTCTGTCCTCCAAACAGAAGCTCGCAAACGCGCCGACGCGTCTTTGCGCGGCACGGTGACGCACCCCGTGGTTAGGGGGCGTCCTTCTCGGGACGACAACCGCTGCGCTCTTTCCATTTGCTGAAACTATAGGTGTGTCGGGGGGTGTGCGCCATTTGCCCGTGACATGTCAGTCATGACGTCACCTCCGGCGGGTGTGAGCTCATAGCTCTGCTTTGTATGGACGTGGTGGGGGATTTTTGACAGCGGCAGCGCTGTTGGGAAACAAACCAGGACGTGGTTGGGGTCGGGGACTATTCTTTCCACTCCGTGCTCCCTCTCTCGATCGTGCTCGGACAACTTCTCAGCCCGGCGACGCTTCCCGATGAAATGTCGGCTTCGGATTCGGCTGTTTGTTGCGGAGGTAGGTGATGTCTTCACTTGGCTGGTTAATCAATAAGTCCTGCAGCAGCTGAGAGGCTGTGAGGGAATTTCGTGCAGCGCACAGATGGGTGCAGCCTGGAAACAGCCCGCGGTCTTTTTTACGAGTTTGTCCACTTTGCGGTGTGAAACCTGCACCTGTCGGTTTACAGGCAACGTGGGCACATTAGTAGCGATTTAAAAGGATTACAGTCGCGTTGTTATCGCACACTTGCACGCCTGCGCAGCCCAAGTGGCGCTTGCTCCTCTGCTGTGATGAAAGCCATTCATTTCTGCACAGAACTTCGCGCACCCTCTTACTCCAGCAGCGCTCAGGAAGCTGCTGGTGGCTCGTTTGCATTGTTTGTTTTGTCTCATGGCCCAGTGATGGGGGATTGTGCTCGAAGGACCAGTAAACACCTGTTCTTGGGCTGAGCAGCATGTGAACCTATCTCCATATTATTATTAATATCACCGCTAAAACGTCTTCAAGATGTGTTTGCCTTTATTGCACAGTGGACAGAAATGTGATAGGAGATGCAACAGGTTCTTCTGCATGGATCGGATTGCGTCCGGGCTCCATCCTAGACAACTAGACCGGGCTCCTGAGACTTGCCTTGAGATGATTTTTATTACTAGTGTTCAGCCCCTTTATAGTACTTTGCACTAGTGTGTTGAAGTGTTGGGGGAATAGCTGAGGCGCTGGTTAATCTGTAACTACAGGTGCTGTGAAGTAACTGAAGGCATCCCTTAGAGTAAACCCAGAGGTATCAGCCTCTGTGATTTGGACTCCTATACTTCCACGCGACTGACATGTTTGCTGGCGTTGGCGGGTTTCGCTCTACACTGATGGATGAGGTAAAGGCAGATGTTCCTCAGTCGTGAGGTGCAGCTCTGTTCTCCACACCCCAGGCCTTTACACAAGCCTGCGTCTGTTTGCTAACCCTCCAGCCCAGTCTGCACATTGACTGGGATCAAAGGTCTTGTTAAAAGTCTATTAATAATCCTGACCAAATTGTGATGCAATCATTTCTTTAATTTGCAAATGGTTGCATATTTCACCCTTTTACACAGAATATGAAATCGATTCACTGGCCCAGAGATATTCCAAGAAATGATATGTAAAGAAAAGTGAAGTCCACCTTTCTGAGTTTTTTTCCATACAGTTTTTTTAATCAGTACTTCAAACGTCACTGTTATCAGGGGAACACAATGCATTTAAGATAAGTCTTATCTGTCGTGGACAGTGCATGTGAAATGTACTGTCTGAACTGTGTGACTGTCAGACAAGTGCTCAGCCTTCAGAGAACATCTCCTGCTTTTGTTTCTTTTCTGTCTGGCCGTTGCTGCTTTCTGCAGTGTTTGTCTCTGGGAGCCCGAGGTCTGTAATCAGCTTCTGCTTGGTTACATTCTCAGCCTGCACAGAGTGAAAGTTTTCTCTTTTTTGTCTTTTTGTTGTGACAAACAGGACTTTCAGGTTCTTCGTGGTGTGAAAGTATCAGGCTCATTGTTTGTTTCTGTTGGGAGCCCAGAAAGAGGCAGATAAATACGTTTAACAGCACCACGTTCCACCGACCTGTTTTTCAGGTCCCTGCACCAGTGGTGACAGAGCAGTGGAAAAAGCAGCGGACACAGTTTGACAAATAACTCATGGTTGTAGATTTGTATCATGTTTGGGTTTAATCAAATGTGTAATCCCCAAAGATATCTGCAAGTGCAAACCTTTCCTAGTATCCCCTTTAAAAACATGTCTGTACCCACGTGATGGCTCGAAGAGGGACTGAACACCTGAACACACCTTTACACGGCGCAAAGGAATTCACTTAGTTGCATTTCTTTGAAAGCGTGAAAGCAAAGCAAAGAGTTTGAATGTGGGAGTTTCAAGCATGTGTTGAGGATGCAGCGAGGTTTTATTTGTGCTTTCAGACAATTAAATAGCACATGTCTTAATTCACTGCATTGTCTTTTGCTGTGGAGTTTTTGTTGCTGTTCATATTAGGAGCAGTTGCCTTGAAGTTTCTGCATCTGATAATCGTTCACAAGTCATTGATGTGTTACTTCAGTCCTCTAACAAGTAGCTGACGTAACACAACAACTAACATGCGGACAGCGTCAAGCGTGGTCGTAGCTCAACGAGGTCCACTCAAGTTTTAGTCACTTGTGTGATCCTTTTGTTTTGCGAAAGGTGTCCTCTGTCGGCCAGCTTTGACCTTCATCTTGGCCAGATCGTTTCCTCTTTGAGCCGACCTTATGGCAAAGTTTCTCTGAGTTGAATAGGATTGGGAGCGTCCAGCCAGACTTAACAGTAAGCAGCTCTGCGCAGGAGATTGTCTGTGCTGGTGATCAGGGAAGAATGCTGAATGTGTACGGCGAACCACGAGGGGATTTACGCACTCCCCTGAAAAAACATCTTTCTCTTCGCGACCTCTTTGTCTTAACTTATCCAGCGTTTCTGGTTCGCCTGCAAGTGTCACATCCCTTCAACACCTTGTTTGTCTAAGGCCCTTTTCAGTTCAGGCGACGTCTGATGCTTATCTGTGACTTGTGATGAAGAAATCCTCCATCACTTACCCCTGGTCTTATCTTCTCTCATTACAAGCCCATGACATTAATATTGACTGTGTTTATTAGAGCCAGGGGAGGCAAAGGTCAAGGTAGGGCAATGTTTGTTTAGTATTAGCGCTTTATTTCCCATATTTTTAGTTTTAATTGGTTGTTTTAAACCTCAGCTGTAACATGACGATAAATGCACAAGAATGGAAACAAACGGCTCTTTGTTACATGATGTGATCTACATGAAACGGTTATATTTTCTGTCATTTCCCCTGTTTTGAGCTGTTTTGGGCTTTGAGCTCCCCTGTCAACGCAGCGTTATGCTTCAACACAGAATAAGACACACACAGCTGTCAGGAGAGAGATTGTGTGAGAGTTGTGTTGATTTCTCAGTTTTCAGCTCCACGCTGCTCCTTAGTGAGTTGTTTTTTTCAAAACACAGAACCTAATAAGCACGAGAAAATATATATTCACTCTGTTTTAATATAAAACGGCATCAGTGTTACAGAAATCACAACTGATTACTCTAAAAATGTTGTTTTATCACAGCTTAGGAAAAACAGTGGAATGTTCGATTGAATCTTTTCTGCTGTCCTCCTAAATGAAGACACACTTGTAAAAGTTTCCGTTGCTTGACAGCACTGAACTCTAATCAGAGTTTGCAGAGACCCAGGCGTTTGTCCTTGTGCTGCCAGGGGAGGAAGATATTGTATCTTGGCAGAGCCGCTATTCTGATCACAAACTTTTGTTATTTCTCGATAGGTGTGTGCATCGAGCCTTTTCCTACATACGACATATATTTAGTAGAGAAAATGCTTCACATTGCAGTCTGTGCATGTGTTTTCCAATGATGACTCAGTTCAGCCATCCAGTAAAGTTAATGTGTAAATGTACATTAGCATGTGCATAAAGCCATCGGAGCGATAGCATAAATCATAAACAGTGTGCATTCATGTGACCGGATCAGGTCGTCCAGTTCACTCATAACGGCTCTTTCTAGAATTGCTTGTCCTCTGTAGTATGTCCTGACATGGTTGCTTGTCTTGTTACCCCAGCTCCACATCTGTCAAGTGATAAACACAGCTGGACGGGATCGCAGCACTTTCCCCACTCCGTTAATTTACAGTTTGGATGTGCTGCAGAGAGGTTTTGCAACGGTGGCCTGCTCGGTCCTTGTGACTGGTTTGGAAATGAGAACAAAGTGGCAGCCAGGAGCCAGCGCTTGGCACAGGGCGGAGGCGTTGCTTAAGGACAGCGTTGATAGCTGTTGGTGATTTTAACAGCTGGGTACATTGAGGCTTGAAGCTCAGCTGTGAACACATTTAATGCAGATACTTGAACTAAATGTGTACTGCAGGTCAAGGTTAATCATTCATTCGCTCACAATATTTGCTACATTGATACCTTTTGATTTATTTTGGTTATGATTGTTAATTACGAAAACATTGGTGCACAACAGAAAAGTAAGTTACAACTTAATTTTTTAATGATGTGTCATATAAACCGATATCTAGTCCCTATCTCGTGATTTTAAGATAACATCCCTCTGATATATCGTCGGATTGGGAGGCTTCTTGTAAGCGTGTGTGAACATTCACTTCACTTATTTTGACATCCAACACGCTGTCAGCTCAGAGGCTGGTGTCCACTGGGATTTATGTAACTTACTGTTTTATTTCTCAACTCGGCCCAGCGGTGGGTATTGAGCATGCTGACAGACAGGGCAACAGCTCATCTTGAGTAACGCTTGTCTTCATAGAAAACCACAAATCTTGTCTATTTAGAAACCGCATAATTGAGAAACGTGTAAGTGGCCACAATAACCCCAGCAGCAAAGAAGAGCTGCAGTGTAAAGCTGATGTACTGGGTGAGTGTCTGTTGGTTTGGCTTAGTGACTTTTATCTAAATTGTACTGTTATTAATGTGAGAAAGGTTAATAGCAAGCATCTGAAAACTGAAGGTGGTTAATATATGATGCAAAACTGAGATTGTTTACTCAGTGGTACGAAGTTGAAGTAAGAAAATAATAGCTAAAGAGTGACAGACCCTAACACCAGGAACAGCATTTGTTATGTTCTCTACATAAAAATGTGACTAAACACGATAAGGTCAATTACCTGATAACTGTCAGCTATCATATGGCTCATCTGTTACACACCAATACTAAAGTCCAATGTCAATTATGCCCCTGGCCTGTACTTTGGTCGATCTCCATAACGATGAAAGGGTGCCGGCCGGCCTATCAGGCCTGATTGATAAGGGTTCCCTTGAGTGTTTACACTGCGGGCACAGCTGAGCTCATAGAGTTCACTCCTCAAACACATGGACAGGCAGAGCGGGCGGGACAGCCCCATCAGCCCATATTCCAGCTCTAAGACCAGCGTGGCCCTGGGACCCTACAGATTACAGGCCGGTCAGCACTCAGACCACAGGATCAGTGGATTAAACATTAACCGGTGGCTGCGCTGTCTCATGCACACAAACACACACACTGAGTGGTCGCGCAGACTCTTGGAGAGCTGCATGTCATGTTGCTCAAAGTTAAAGTAGAGTGAAGACTCCACGTGTTTTTGGACGAGGAAGGTAGGGTGGGAGAGTTCGGTTTGCATCCGTTGTTAGGCTTCGTACTTGCCGCTAGTTCTGGAATCGACTCGGATTTGTTGTAGCAAACATTCATCATTTATCTTGCTTATCAAGGTATGTTCTTCTCTTGTAACTACTAGTGTCGTTGTTGTTTCTGTGCGTGCGTTTGTTGACTTGTTCATGGAAATCAGGAAGTTTTATTTCATGCCTTGGCGACAATAGTAATGTCACAGAGACGTAAACCCTTTCATCAGCTGTGGCCACACACGGATCATTTCACAGGATTAGAGAACAGATCCCCTTTAAGTACGCTACTTCTTTTTGATGGATATTATGAATGAACTCTCTCAGCTGCTTACCAGTTGCTTTGTGGGTCTCAGCCTAACTCGGGCTGGGTGACAGTGCTGCGCAGGCATCCTTTGGAGCGTATGGATTATTTATGCTCCAGTTGCACATCTGGACTTGTGGTGTGTGTCGTGCATACTTGCTAATACACATTTAACCTATTTTTGCAACAAATGATATCTAAATAGATCTGTTTGTTTCCGTGAGAGACATGCCCGTTGCGGCTCTTTCCACATGCCTGTTGTCTGTCATGTCTGTGCTGTGCTGCTGGTTTTTAAAGCATGGCCCTGCGTCGGCATTGCCATGGCATCGTCATGACGACCTTGCTCGTTCTCGCTTTGCGGTCTTTTGTGAACCTAAACTTCCCCCATCCTCCCTCTTTGCACCCTAAGCCCAACTCGGGCACACACAAACATGCATGACCTTGCTCATCTTCCACTCAGTGTGCAGTGGCCTCAGCAGGCTTGGTTGGCTGAGCACAAGAGAGGTCTTGACCTCGTGGACAAAGGCTCGCTGTCACCGTAGGAACTGTTGTTTTCTTTTTCTCCCTCTGCCTCTTTTGCTCACTCGGATCACACTTTGCTGATAAGGAGCTTGTAGCGTAGCTGACGTCCCTCTCTGTCGTCCTTCGTCTCAGTCCATTAGACCTCGTCAATCTGCAGCTAAGCGGCTCGTTGTGTTTACATTCTCCTGTTTTGTGTTGCCGACAGCGTAGGGTTAGTTTGGTGCTCTACTTTTAAGCTGCTGGTATGAGGAAGACCATGCACTTGTGACATGTGTACTATCTAAACAAAGTTGTGCTGGGTCGTGAGTCTATTGCACTTTGTTGTACAAGCATAGGTAGCACGATGAAGAGATGCTGCAGTGTGAAGTGCTGAGTGTTTGCTGAATGCAGACCTGAGGGTCAGCAGCGAGCAGCTGAATACTAAACAGGATTACTTTATCCCAAGCTTCCATTCTGAATTGTAAATATATTGTAGGGTGTAACCTCAGTGCCTCTGTAAATCTGTCTGCTCGTACGCCAGGCTTCTTTTCATCGAGAAGCAATGCTCCATTGAATCTTATGGTAGAAACCCTGAGGATTCCCACCCGGTTTACTTTGGGATTTTTTAGCTTCCGCAGCATTTTGACTCTTAGAGCTGAAACCTTTGCTTCATCGATCCATTCATTAAAAGACACTATTTGTTTAATGCAGTGATTTGTATTTATCATTGTGATTATCATTTTGAAAGATGATGACAGAGGGAGTTCATGCTAAATTTCTAATCTCCGTGTGCCAGAACACGCCAGAGTGTGTTTCTAGTGCAGCGGTGGTGAGGATGATGGTTGTTTCTGCCATGGCAACAAGCACGAGTGACCTCACCATGACCTGAAGTCTGCATCCACCTGCAGGGACCCACGTGGACTTGGATTCGTCTTGTTCTGCTGTCGTTGCAGTTCATGCCGCCTTCTCTTCCTTATATTCAAAAGGTGTCACATACAGACTGTTTAACAGTGTTTCGCTTGTGCATCCAAGGAGAAAATTCATGCAAATGATCTACTCTGAGTTTCCTGTAGTGGCACAGGCGACCTGTCAGTCATTTTTGTCATTACACTGACTGTTGTGTAAATATTCGCCGGTAGAATATGCAGCTGGCCCCTGACTTTAATTCTAAAACAGCCTGTAGCTCCATTACACAGTAGGGGAAAGTTTACCTGACGGCAGCCACGTGTAAACTTGTGAAATGACAGCCAACAGCGGCAGAACCAGCTTCACCCTGATCTCACCCCCCTGCTGTCAGCTTCTTAGTGGGGCCTGCTGGAAATGAGGCTTAATAAAGATTGACCCAGTTTCCATGCAGATGTATGAAGTCTGCATATGCAGTGTTAGGTCTGTTTTGTCCGGATAGATCAGCTAAGCCAATGAAGGGTCCCTTTCTGTTCAGTAAACCCTTGCCTGTGTAGACACATCTGTCCTGTAACAGATCTATCTAAGCCAGCCCATCGGCCTAACTTCGTCCCCACGCGTCTCTATACCTCTCGGTGTCTAACTCTGTCTGCATCACTATGAGGCCTGTGAGTGTATAGTTACTATATTTTGAGACCTCAGGCGAGAGGAGGGGCCTGTGTTGTGATATAAGATACTCTGTGTCCTTTATTCCTTCACCGCCTCCTCAGTCAGCTGCTGGAGTAAAAGCCCACATGCTGCATCAGCACCCGTTGGACCTAAATGTATCAGCCAAGGATACGTTTTAATCACGTGCACTGAAAGTTACACTGCTATACCAGTGGCAGCAGTGATTATTTTATTCAGTCTTTGATCCTAAATAATACTTCATTATTGCTGGATTGGCTACTAAACGTTGAACAGCGGTGCCCAAAAATCCTTTTCAGCTCTCAGTAATGAAGGTTGACATTGGAAATGCCCCAACTTTGCCTTGAATTTTAGTAAATACCTGCCAGAGTAGCCGCGCGTGTTTGGTGCTTATTACTATATATTTACTAGTAAATATTATCTTAATGCCAAGCTGGGATGTTTAAAGCAAGCTGTTGTTTACATTTTGCTGCATCTGGTACCGTGGACTCTATGTTACAAACACACTCTCTAACTGACTAGTTCTGCAGTTCCAGGGGTAGGAGAGCCTGAGGCCCCGGAACTACCTCTAATTGCCACTAGATGGCGTCAAACAAGTACGAGGGAGGACGCTCAACCTAGAGCCCTTTCCCACTCACACGACTCGAGAAACAACTCGGCTGCTCAAGAGACTTTGCCCACTCTAACTAAGACTAACAGGGGGGACCCACTCGCACGACTCAGAGACAAACATATGATGATAACCGTTTAATAAAGGAAACAAACAAGAACTAAACACCAAACACGGGTGACTGGAAAACCAAACCAAACCGAACCGTAGACCACTGTAGACAAACCATAAACGCTAGAATCACAGATGAACCATAAACACAGGTAACAGTTAATACTTACAAACATACATAACCTTGTAACATCAAACACGAACATAGTAACACTACTAAGTAACACTAATAATCAGCCAGCAACGAGGGACACAAAACGAGGAACTTAAATACATAACAAACAGGAAATCAAACACAGCTGAAAACACTAACGAACTAAAACAGGAAGCAAGACGAAACAAAACAAAGGGTGACCACGAGCGCCCTCCGGTGGTCGGAGGGCGAATTGTCACAGAGCCCCCCCCCTTACGGCCGGATCCCAGACGGCCCTAGGAAAACAAAATACTGGCAACTTCAGCAACCAAATCTCTACTCAAAAAAGGCTCTTAGCCGGGTCCAACTGAAACATGTTCAAAAAGTCCAAGCTTAAAATGTCCCATCAGGGCGGCCGAAGATGAGCGTAGGCCCTTCCCAGCAGCTGCTGGGCATGAAACGGAGCTCCTGGCTCCGAAAGAGTCTGAAAACCACCCCTGGGTGGCCGGCGGCGAAAGAGGCCCGGCCAAGCCAACGGCTTGATGATCCTGGAGGCCGGCAAGACAGGATCCCTCTCTGGATCCAGCCAGAGGGCAGCTCCAGGCTCCCAATCAGGCGAGGAGAGCGTCTCGGCAGCGCCGAGCTCCGAGACAGGCGAGGAGAGCTGGCCGGCAGCGCCGGGCTCCGAGACAGGCGAGGAGAGCTGGCCGGCAGCGCCGGGCTCCGAGACAGGCGAGGAGAGCGGCTCGGCAGCGCCGGGCTCCGAGACGGGCGAGGAGAGCGGCTCGGCAGCGCCGGGCTCCGAGACGGGCGAGGAGAGCTGGCCGGCAGCGCCGGGCTCCGAGACGGGCGAGGAGAGCTGGCCGGCAGCGCCGGGCTCCGAGACGGGCGAGGAGAGCTGGCCGGCAGCGCCGGGCTCCGAGACGGACGAGGTGAGCTGGCCGGCAGCGCCGGGCTCCGAGACGGACGAGGTGAGCTGGCCGGCAGCGCCGGGCTCCGAGACGGACGAGGTGAGCTGGCCGGCAGCGCCGGGCTCCGAGACGGACGAGGTGAGCTGGCCGGCAGCGCCGGGCTCCGAGACGGACGAGGTGAGCTGGCCGGCAGCGCCGGGCTCCGAGACGGACGAGGTGAGCTGGCCGGCAGCGCCGGGCTCCGAGGCGGACGAGGGAGGCGGCTCGGCAGCGCCGGGCTCCGAGGCGGACGAGGGAGGCGGCTCGGCAGCGCCGGGCTCCGAGGCGGACGAGGGAGGCGGCTCGGCAGCGCCGGGCTCCGAGGCGGACGAGGTAGGCGGCTCGGCAGCGCCGGGCTCCGAGGCGGACGAGGTAGGCGGCTCGGCAGCGCCGGGCTCCGAGGCGGACGAGGTAGGCGGCTCGGCAGCGCCGGGCTCCGAGGCGGACGAGGTAGGCGGCTCGGCAGCGCCGGGCTCCGAGGCGGACGAGGTAGGCGGCTCGGCAGCGCCGGGCTCCGAGGCGGACGAGGTGAGCGGCTCGGCGGCCGATGAGATGAGTGGTTTGGCAGCAGATGAGATGAGTGGTTCTGCGGCGGATGAGGTGAGTGATTCGGCAGCGCCGGGCTCCGGACCCGGCAGGCAGGACAAAGCACGCTCCTCCAGAGCGCCGTTCACCGGAGTCGACCCCTCGGGAGAACGAAAACCAGACATGCACTCTCCTTGAGTGCGCAACTCCGACGGTGGTTCAGTGGCTCCGAGCCACTGCTTCCCCAGGCCCGTTCTCTCCTCCCGGAGATGATGGGGCGATGGAGCAGGTGCAGCGGTGATCAACCGCTGGCTTTCTCCGGACGATGCCACCACCTTGAGACGTCGTGGAGCTGGAGTCGGTGCAACTGCCCGCGGTGGCAAACTCAAACGCCGCGGAGCAGGAACCGGACTCAGAATGGGTGCAGCGGGGTCGAGCCGCTGTTTCCCCGAGCTTGTCGTCTTTCCCTGGAGACGACTAGGCGACGAGGCAGGCGCGGCGGTGGTAAGCCGCCGACTTTCACCGACCGACGTCTCCACCCTGAGACGCCGAGGTGCTGGAGTTAGAGCTGCAGGCCGCGGTGCTGACACCATGCGCAGCGGGGCAGGAACCGGACTCCAGGTAGGCTTGGGAGGACTTCCCGTGGGTGCGGTATCCCACCGCGGAGCCACGGGCTCCGGCGTTCCGTCCAGGAAACACCGAGCGGGCAGAATGAATTCTCCCAGCTCCTCCTGCTGGTGAACAGAGACCCGCGCTAGCCTCCTGGAGCGCGGTCTCTTAGAAAACAAAACAGTCTCAGGAACACAGAAACTTGACACAGGACTCAGAGTCTCGAAAGCTGGAGAAGGAGAACACTGAGCTTTCAGCTCCTTCCAGATGTCTCTGGCCTCCTCCTCTGACAGACTAGTGGCAGGCAAAGAGGGCTGTGGGCCGCAGTCGGAATCCACCAAGTGCGCGCAGCCCACACGAACTGAACCCATGGGCTCAGTGAAGGCTGCCACTGGAGGCGGAGCGCTGAGCAAAGCACGCTCCAGCCACTCTCGTTCCTCCCCTACAGCCTTACACATCCCTGCCACCCCAGGTAAAAGCAAATTGTCCCAAAGTACGTCATCCAAACTGACCAACGCCTCCAACCTACTCTTAGGGTCTGGGCAGTACGAAGCAGAGTCAATCAAGGTGCGGTAAGTTGCACTAAAAAACCGGGGCAACTTGCGCCTGGCGCGTTCCATGGTGACGAATAATTACAAAAAACACAAAACAAAACGGAGTCGGCTGGGTCCTTGATGGCTGGCTGATTCTGTTACAAACACACTCTCTAACTGACTAGTTCTGCAGTTCCAGGGGTAGGAGAGCCTGAGGCCCCGGAACTACCTCTAATTGCCACTAGATGGCGTCAAACAAGTACGAGGGAGGACGCTCAACCTAGAGCCCTTTCCCACTCACACGACTCGAGAAACAACTGGGCTGCTCAAGAGACTTTGCCCACTCTAACTAAGACTAACAGGGGGGACCCACTCGCACGACTCAGAGACAAACATATGATGATAACCGTTTAATAAAGGAAACAAACAAGAACTAAACACCAAACACGGGTGACTGGAAAACCAAACCAAACCGAACCGTAGACCACTGTAGACAAACCATAAACGCTAGAATCACAGATGAACCATAAACACAGGTAACAGTTAATACTTACAAACATACATAACCTTGTAACATCAAACACGAACATAGTAACACTACTAAGTAACACTAATAATCAGCCAGCAACGAGGGACACAAAACGAGGAACTTAAATACATAACAAACAGGAAATCAAACACAGCTGAAAACACTAACGAACTAAAACAGGAAGCAAGACGAAACAAAACAAAGGGTGACCACGAGCGCCCTCCGGTGGTCGGAGGGCGAATTGTCACACTCTAATCTCCAGAAATCGAGAGAGAGGTGACTTTGGAGATGAATTATCTCATCTCCCTGTTTGCCTGCCTGGATTTTCATACGACCTTTTTGTCCTCTGTCCTATTTCTGTCCGTCCACCCCCTCCACCACCACCTTTTTCCTGTGTCTCCAGTCTGATGAGTGAAAGTGCCGGCAGCCGGTTCCTCCACCACGATGGTCGACATGGAGAGCCACTACCATCCCCCTTCTCCCCTGGAGGACCCGGTGATGGGCAGTCCTCTTTGCGGGGATGATGACTTCATGGGTAGCGTGGAGGAGCTCCAGGACATCTCCCGGTCCATTGACAGTGATGCCATCAGCTCCTTTGATGTCCCTGAATACCAGTCGTCCAGCAATGGCTCCGAAGGCTCCACTGTCCTCGGTAAACGACTCTTCTTATTATTGCTGTATAAAAATATCTTTTGAGGTCATTGTTATTGTGGTGCGGTGACAATACAGTATGGAGTTTGCTTCCACAGTGTCTTCCATTCGGCTCAGTGTAACCTTGTTGTTGTAGCAGGGGTCCGTCGTTTTAGCCTCCTTGATTAAGTCCTACTACACACACTCTGGCTCTTTCACTGGCCCTGACTGACCCACTTTCATGTCTTCGAGCAGCAGCAGCAGCAGTCCTTGGTCCCTTTGTCCTCTGTCTTTCTATGCTTCCTTTTTTTTACCTCTGTGTCCTCCTCTAGCCTTCGCCCTTGCCGCATATCCAGGCAGGAATTCACACATTCCTCAGCTCCCATTCCCCACCTCTCGGGAAACATTTGCTGCTGTGTTTTCTTCCTGAATGGAAGTCACGTGGACATGAGGGAAATTTATTCTACTACTAAATGCATCAAGCGAAGCAGAAATGAACTGTGAAAGAAGCTAAACATGTAATAGAACGATTGCATGTTAGAGAGAAGAAGGCGTTGAGGAAAATCCTGACGATGGGAAACAAAAGCATAACAAACCCTAACTTGTAAACTTGTTCTCATATATTCCCTTGCAGAAAATAAAATCAATAACCTTATTGTGTATAAATGTGTGAACACAGATACAGGGAACGTTCTGCTGGGATTCTTAGTGTTTTCACATCCACTGGTGATTAGAGGTTAAATACAGAAACTAAAAACAAAAGTATAATTTTCTGAGAATGTTGTTGCCCTCATCTTTAAATAAAGTCTTGATTTGTCAAAGTCCTGGCAATTAAAATAGTATAGAGGAATTTCCAGAGCAGAACTCGGATCACGACCTGCTGCCAAAAGCTGCTTATCCCACTTCTGGCATCTTGACCAACTCATGTGGCTTGACTTAGTGCCACTGTTTTGTACCATTTCTCATGTGCTATTTGTGTACCAGGCTGGTTGTACTGAGCACGTTCCCTTCACAAGGTGGAAATAGAAAACTGCTGGCAGGCCGTCCGTAAGCCACATGCCCATTTTTCCATAAGGGATCTCGGTAATACTACTCTAGCTCTCATATGCTTGTGTCAGGCAGCATGATCATTGCTGAGAAAACAAACACTGTTATGAGACTTGCTGCTGCTGCCGCTACTGTTGTTGTTCTTGTTGTTGGACAAGAAGGGTCAAAGTGTCTTTAAATTCCTCTCTGAAGTTTTTATTGTAATTATTATTAAGTAAGAAGACAATTTAGACTTTTAGACTTTGTCTTGAGTTTCTCCTAAAAGGCAAATGTTTTTATTTTGTATTTCACCAACTTTCAACAATAACCATCTCGAGCTCTGTCATAATAGTGCAGCCAACCGTCTCTTTGTTTTGTAGATGCTCTGACGCCAGCGTCCAGCCCCTCGTCAGTCGTGTACGGCCTAGCGGTGTGCCAGGAGGAATTATCCTCATCTTCCTCCTCATCGCTCAGTCTGGAGTGTCGAGTGTGTGCCGATCGTGCCTCGGGCTACCACTACGGCGTCCACGCCTGCGAAGGCTGCAAGGTGAGATGTTCCCATACATAAATTACACCTTAAAGATGCGTTAATTACGCAGTCAAACACACAGTGGCAGCGGTCGCGCTTGTCCTCACATCTTACACCTGGGTGTTCTTCATACTTTCTCTGCCTGATTTTTGTCCTCCCAGTGTCACCTAGAAGAACATACGATCAGTCTCCTCGATAAACATTAACTAAATGAAGACAATAAATAACATTTGCAATCATAACATGGAAATCCAGAGCAGTGTGTCCTGTGACTAGTGACAGCTCCAGTAAATATCAGAATCACCCGTCCTTCACACGCGCTCTCTCAACAATCCTTCAGTTAATTGTTTACCAGCCATGTTGAAGAACAACCCAAGGCTGCTTTTAAGAGCAACCGAAGGACAAAGATAGCACAACCTGATGTGTTGATGTTCTTTAAGTGTCAACAGTCTGATTCTTACACACATTAAACTAAAGGAAAAGGTGGGAGCACTGTTTGAATTTCAGGAAGTGCTACATGAAATCAGTCTCCCCCTCAAGTCAACAGGCTGTTACATAAACATTCAGACCAGAGGAGCAGTTCACTAAAGGGAATGACGAGGTCTCTACATTAAAGCTGCTTGAGTCCATGTACACATAAACACAGAACTGTGGTTTTGCAGATAAACACAGTAGAATGTACGGCCACGCCGCTGTATGGAAGTGCCTGATATTGTACAGGTGTCCCTAATAAAGTGGCCACTGTTTGTGTATGTCTGTAGTGTGTGTGTATATATAGGCAGCAGAGGAGGTTGACCTGTAAATACACACTGATCCCTTTACGACACAAGCAGTGTTGGCATGAAGCCCGTTTCTCTTCAACTCCGCCACTTGTCCTGGCTCCATGCCACCACCTGGGTGTGTGTGTGAGTGTGTGACAGATAGGGGTTAGTGGGTAAGAGTCCGTCAGGCATGTCACAGTTATTTAACATGTACTCACGTGGTTGAGCATGTAAACCTTGGTTTCTCATATCTTATGACGGTGTGTGTGTGTGTGTGTGTGTGGGTGTGTGTGTGTGTGTGTGTGTGTGTGTGTTTCAGACTGTTGGTAGTGTTTCATTTTAAATGTAACATAAATCCGCTACTAAGCAATCCCCCCGGCCATTTTCTTCCAGCTACAGTAATGTCACATGGTTCCTCACTGACGTTAGAATTTCTCTTTTTACGTAGAAACTGGTGGTGCTGCCTGTAAGCACTGTTCCCATGCGTCATGTTTTTCCTCCAGGGTTTCTTTCGGCGGACCATTCGTCTAAAGTTGGAGTACGACAAGTGTGAGCGTCGCTGCAAAATTCAAAAGAAGAACCGTAACAAGTGCCAATACTGCCGCTTCCAGAAGTGCCTGTTAGTGGGCATGTCCCACAACGGTGAGTCCTCCACTGCAGAGCAGGTCAGGGCAGCGCCACTTGCATACATGCACGGCTCTTGTTACTTGTAAACACACGCTGGTAATACAGTGCCATAGCTGTGATGCCAACCAAGAGGCACGTACACATGTAATTAGCAGGAAATTAAAATTCAAAATACAGCGGCTAGAAACACAAATAGATAGTTATAAAGTATTTTCCCACACTTTTTTAAATCAGTCTTGCAAAGAGAATCAAGTTAAGCTTATTATATTGATTGTTATTTTTTTCAAATAACCTTACTTTGAACTGCTGTGGCTCAGAACGAAAGAGTCTTCAGTCATCTCATCTTCAGTGCTACTTCTCTTTATTTTGGGATGCAGGGATATTGAGGTCAGACTAGAGAATGTTGTGTGTGCCATGTAAACATACAGCATGGCACGCTGAGCGTCAGCCGAGGACAGTGTCCTTATTGGAATAAATGCTCTGAAACAGGTTTTGGAGATGACGTGTCTGTGTGGGTGTGCAGGGTTTTTGTACGTCTGTGAAGATCTGAATGTCACATGTGGGTTTATGTATAGATTGTGCGTTCTGGAGGAGGTAAAGGCCGCACTTAATGTAACGACCTAGGCCAGTTTTTCATGAACGTCCTCTTAGGGGGTATGTGTGTTAGCTAAATGTAAGTGGAGAGGACGAGGGAGGAAGTTCGAGATGGACATGCAGCGTGGTCTGACATTGGTTCTATAGTTTGTTCATGTTTGATATGTATAAAGTTGTGTACGTAATAATAAATTAATAAAGATACAGCCCAGTATCACCAGAACAACGGCGGCCGGTGCAGTGTGTGACCCAGACACTTGGAACGAACAACGTGTTCATTGGCTACTTATCCTCAAATCAGCTGCAGAAACAGATGATTCAGCTGAATGACAGAGTCCCCCCCCCCACTACTTGAATCACAGACTCATCCTCTCACACCAGCTTTTAGGAAATGGACTTATGCTCAGCTTAACACCACTCACTTCCTCTCATTGTAATTAGACTTGGCACCTGCCCAGGTGCCCACAGAGGAGCTTTACCAGCTTCTGATGGTCCGTCGACTTTGCGAGTAGTAATCTAATGGGCGGCCTCCAAGCTCAGTGTCTCGGTGTCTGGGGTTGTGTCTCGAGGGGGGGGGGGCAAGAAATCTGATTTCCAGTTATGCTTATATGGCCTCATAATTGATAATTACAGTCATTTGGTCAAGATGGATTTTGTGTGTGTGTGTGTGTGGGGGTGTGTGTGTGTGTGTGTGTGTGAGTGAGTGAGCCCCAGGGGTTAAAAACAGTTCATCTCTAATCTCATTAGTTAGATGAGATCAGCTCATCTGAGAGACGCGTCCTCTCATAGAAAAACAAGTCTTAAAATGTTGACGCACCCTTCGCACACATGTTGTCTTCAAGTTATTGTAACTTGCTGTTTGTGTTGCGCCTTTAATTGACTGCATATTTGAATCAGAATATTTCCATTTGCACACATTCACATCAGTCTGACTCTTTATCTGCTCTTCACAGCCATCCGTTTTGGTCGCATGCCCCAGTCGGAGAAGCTGAAGCTGAAGGCGGAGATGGTGACGGGGGAGAGGGAGGTGGAGGATCCCCAGATTGCTGACCAGAAGACTCTGGCCAGGCAGATTTATGAGGCCTACCTCAAGAATTTCAACATGAACAAGGCCAAGGCTCGAACCATTCTCACTGGCAAGACCAGCAACCCTGTACGTTGATTAAGAGTAGTGGGTTGGTGAGTGAAATGTGTGAGTTTCCTCACAGATCAAGGTCACGTTATCTTGTAATATTTATATTTATTCCATCCTCACGGGAGGGATTTTTAATTCCACTTGCAATCGGACTTCTGTCTCAATATGACCTGGCAGACGGTACCTCTGAGGTTATGCGCCAGTGACAGGAATAGCTTGCTCAATCAATAGCGCAAGCCAACAAACCAGCTGGACAAGGAAATTTGTTAGCACAGATACAGTCTAAAGGGTCGATGTATGAGCCCATGACTCCCCCACAGCTCCACCAGTTCCCCCTCATTCCTGTGCTCATTTCACCACCGGCCCTTAATCTCACCATAAACGTCCCCCCATTTCAAGTCACGAAGTCATTTGGATACTATTATTCTCAATATAGAGCAAGAAGATGGTATAGAAGTAGATGTTCACCCTTGTGGAAAACGCAACATTTTTGGCTCATCTCTCATTCATCTGGGAGGAATATTGAGACACAGCTCAGTCAGTGTTGACTCTGATTTGTGAGCCGCTCGTAATTAGCTTTATTTTCTGGCTTAACAGGTCTTGCTGGATGCATGTGTTACATTAACAGTACAAACAGTCCTGACTGAATATGGCTGCTCGTGGAGCTCGTCGACCCGCTAAAGCACCAGCGTCAGTGTCTCCTCACCCTCAGGATCACATAGCATCAGTTCAGGCACCGAGCCCAACAACAAAAGTGAGATTTATACCGGCCGCATCATTTGTTTGCGATATCAGATGAACTCTAAAATGAGTCTGATCTGACCATGTGCTGCTCTGACGTAGAGCTGCCTCGGCTTGAGCGGCTCGGTGCGTGTTCCTCATGCCTTCCCTTGTTACTCCGGCCTACATTTAGCACAGCGTTTGTGAGTCACACCTCCCATGTGATGTGCAGCAGCAGGTGTCGCTGGTCGCCGGACGCTGTGATTTCAGTGACACAGCTGAAACGCGCTGGCTAGAAGCAGGCCTCGTATTTGTTCATTGGGACATTTCAGATGGTTTCCCTTCCCACTTGGGACACTTGGGTCTGCAAGGCAGGCTCTGATGCCACCGTTAAGCCTGTTCTTACTGAGCACACACTGTACCGTTGGGCTTACTGCAAGATGCCATCCATTCATCAGTCATCGTAACTGCTTGTCATGATAAGGGTCATGAGGATGCTGGAGAAGATCCCAGCTGACATTGGGGGAGAAGGGTGTACACTGCCTCTGACCCAAGGACAGCTGGGATTGGCTCCAGCACCCCTGACATGGATGGATGGATGTCAGTCCATAGCTTTAGCTTCAGGTACAGTAATTGTGAAAATACCACCATGTCAATAAGGGGTCTGGGCGCTGTCGCTCTTTGCAGTAGAGATTATGTGTAAATACCACAGTCACTGCAATTTTTACTGCGGAGAGGTTTGCTGACTGAGCGTTTTCCATCTCTATATAATGAGGTTACATCAGGTTTATTTATGTAAAATCTTATGATGTACTTTATTGTTCTGCATTTCTACCAAGCAGTGATTTTTCAGCTGTAACCTAAACGGGCTCACACGAGTGTTTATGTCTCCGCAGCCTTTCGTCATCCACGACATGGACACCCTCCAGCTGGCAGAGCAGACGCTGGTGGCCAAGATGGTCAGTTCTGCAGCGGCGCTGAAAGACAGGGAGGCAGAAGTTCGGATTTTCCACTGCTGCCAGTGCACGTCGGTGGAAACCGTCACGGAGCTCACAGAGTTTGCAAAGTCCGTCCCCGGGTTCTCGAGTTTAGACCTCAACGATCAGGTGACTCTTTTGAAATACGGCGTGTACGAAGCCCTCTTCGCCATGCTCGCCTCCAGCATGAATAAGGACGGGCTTCTTGTAGCATATGGCTCAGGCTTCATCACCCGGGAATTCCTCAAGAGCCTGCGGCGACCGTTCAGCGATATGATGGAGCCGAAGTTCCAGTTCGCCATGAAGTTTAACGCGCTGGAGCTGGACGACAGTGACCTGGCTCTGTTTGTGGCCACCATCATCTGCTGTGGAGGTGAGAACGTGAACTCTGTACTTACCTATGCTTGCCTCAGTCACTCAGCGACGTTTGAATTAGTGGTAAATGACGCCTTTTGTGCTCTGCGAACAGATCGACCAGGCCTGGTGAATGTGGCACACATCGAGCGGATGCAGGAGAGCATCGTGCAGGTCCTTCAGCTCCATCTGCTGGCTAATCACCCTGACGACGCTTTCCTCTTCCCCAAGCTGCTGCAGAAACTGGCTGACCTCCGGCAGCTGGTCACCGAGCACGCACAGCTGGTGCAGGAGATCAGAAAGACAGAGGACACCTCACTGCACCCACTGCTGCAGGAGATCTACAAAGACATGTACTGAGGGCTGTGGAGGAATGACCGTGAGAGACACTCTATGAGCTGACTCCTTTTGTAGGTGATCGAAGGAGAGGAGCCCCCCCGTGAGCTGGGGTTGAGCCACTTAAACTACCCTGAAACCACAAGAGCTTTGACCCAGCAAAGATATGATGGGCAGCTGACTGAGCCCCTTTCTCTGACCAAACCCATGGATAGAAACGTTAAATGCTAACTAAAGTGTTTGGTTATCCATATCACAGCCCCTAAAAAGCCCTAAAATGAGGAACGAAGGTGAACCTGACATTCACCGCTCCAGCAGTATGTTTGAAAGCAGATTTTTATACTGATGTTGAAGAGCAAATAGCCATGTACAGCACCCACGTGGCTTCCGTGGCAGCTTTCAGACCATAAGATGTGGTTTGAAGGTTTGAGCCCGAGCGGCCAGGAGCGAGTGTGGTGATGGTTATTCACGCCGTGGTCCTGCAGCACTTCCCTCCAGCTCTTTGCAGGTAGAGACACTGTGGCGTCACTAGGCTCCGATATGTGATAATTTATTTGTACTGTAATTCTTCGAAGCCATAATTTTTTTTATGATACTGGAAGCAATCAAACCTTCTTTCTTCCTAACAAGACGGCATCAAGGCCGTGGATGGATGATCATCACTTATTACTTAACTTGCAGTAGTGTTGTTGTTTTGTTTTTTTTTTACTATAGACTACAGCAGCAAGACAGTTTCTAAGAAAAGAATGAAGTGATGACAGGCACATGTACAGCGAGTACACGCACCTCAATGAGCTTCTTAAGCACAAACACGCCTGTGATGCATTAGTATGATGCAGTTGATGCTGGACCTCTGTTGAATGTCTTTCTCATAAACCACACGCACAGACGTTTGGCACTGCACGCTGTGTCCTGGTATTTAAGGGCTAAGGCTGAGATAAACCGCATTACGGGCTTACGACAGTGAAGCCGTTTATGTAAAATTGCATCCTCCCCATTTCGGTTAAATGACAAAGGCAGAAACACAAGCAGTTCTGCATCTTCACTTCTTGGAAGTGATAAGAGAAGCTCTAATCATGGACGAGTTTCTGGTGATGCCTGAAGACTACATTTGTTTCCACGTATCACCATTTGGAGCTTTTGTAATCTAACCGCGCATCTAAAAAGACCACGCCTGCATTTCATTGTCATGTAGACGGCGAACTTGCCACAAAGACGACCTGCAGTAAGGGAAGATTTAAAAGAACGAAGTGAAATTTTGCATTTAGTTTGATTAAAGGAAACCTGGAATCTGCTTGTCCCAACGAGCTAAGGAGTTCTCATTACCTAACATTGTCTTGAAAGAGTGTAATGTGCATAGCTGCAATGATCAGCGCTGACTGCTCGCCCCAACTCTTAATTCTTAAGGTATACAAGGTACTAATGACGTTCACCTTTAAATATAATGTTACTTTAAATGCTTGACATTTTACTGTAAATGTAGTATGTGCACGTTCCGTTTGATCCTTCGTATTTGTGTTTGTATTCGAATTGGATCGTATTTTTATACTAAAGCGCATACGTATGGCTAAATCCGATCATTTGTTTGAAGTGGCACAGTTGTAAAGAGACGTAAGGTGACCGGTAAACCACACATCTGAATCCCTCTGGGGACATTCCCTGTGTGAACGCCGCCATGTGCATTTGGTCGACTGGTCAATTAACTTTACTGCATTTGTTAAATTAAGCTTTTATGATTTAACCTGAATCAGCCTAACAGCCACATTTATCACAACGCACTGATTATAGGAAGCTGGTATCCTCTTTTTATACTCTAGTCTCAGGTTGCACATAAGCAAACAGATAAATAACTATATGCAAAGCATTGCATCATTATTATCAGACATGTTCCATAGTTGCCTCCTCGTATGGAAATGAAAACCAACCTGTATTTATATTGTCACACCTCTCTAGAACTTGAATGCACTCATGATTTGCCGTCACGTCACCTGCTTTTGCACTGAAGAAGCAGTGATGTACATGCAGTATATATTGTTTGTCGTGCTATTTGTCTGCCTCCTCTCCTCACTCGCTGCTATATTGTACTAACTCACCAAACATTTCTTATGCCGTGAATAGATTACTGACCTTCCAGCTGCCTCTTTCTAATCTTCTCACAGAATGTCAGTCCCACGTGTGGAAATCATTTAACACAGGCTGGTTTTGTCCCCTTGCATATTTCTGGGGCTTCTTCCCAGGTACCCTGGGGGGTTAACCACAAATAATGACACTCTGTGCCTTAGCGTGTCCGTGCCCTGCGGAACTAAGCATGCAGAGGAAAAACTTGACTTGTGCACACTTTATACACTCGCAATAGGGCCACGCAGTCAGGAAATTATGTTGCATTAGATTTAGCAAAATATCAGTTAAAATGAAAAAATATGAAGATTGAGATTCAAATGTGCAACTTAAGCCTCAAGTTATTGTTCAGAACAGTAAAAATGGCAAATGTGTTGAAATACAGGCCCCTGAGGAAAAGTGGTGTAAAATGTTTGATGTCTGCTTTCCTGTAGGAGTATACTCGCGTTGACAAGGGACTTTTTAAGTCCTATCAGGGAAACCAAGTCTTCCTTTGTTGAACTAGCTCAGGACATAGAGAGGTACTGTTCTTCTTCATCTGTCTGGCTTATTCTCTTCAGAGTAAGCGTGTAGTGCTCTGCCTTATAGCCCACAAAGCCCAACGGCAATAATGATTCATATCACCATCACCACCAAGTCTTCACAGGGGCAGCAGTTATAGGAATTAGATATTTGATTTTTTTTTTTTTTTTATTTCTCTCTCTTCCTGGAATTCATGGAGTTTGTGTTTGTGGCTCTAGTGAAAGGACAACAGAAACTATGTGGATGTGTTCTTATGTGTACTGTGGCTTGGTAGCAATACTGTAAGTGTTTGATGAATGTATATGTAGTCATTCAAACCATAAAACAAGTTGACATTGAACAGAGTTCAAAATAAAATGATTTTAAAATCCATAATGTTTTGTATGTTTATAATTTTCTCATCAATGGAAATCATCATTTCCACAACATCATTACAATGAGTTATGTTTAACAATAGCCATCGGCTGCCGTGTCCTGAGTTTTGTGTAGTGTGTAGTTTGTGGTTCAAAGTATTACTGCATGTATATGTGGCCGCCATATTTCATTATATATATTTGTTTTATACCATATTTTTAACAACCTCCAACACTCACTGTGGCCGAAGTAATAAACACGTAGTAGAATGATCTCCTTTCTGACTTCAACTTGACTGAGAAATTATAAGTAATGGATTGAATTAAATTGTATGGGTGCTGCTAACAAAATAACCAGTGAGCACGGGTTTAAATTTGCAGGGAACTGAACAACATTTCTGAACTGCTGGGCTTAAGTTTAAGGGAATAATGTATTTTTCTGTAGCCCTGCTGAAAAGTCGTTTTACCAATGTTTGTCTTTTGGGGACTGACGCAACCAAACCACGGGCGGTTGTCCCCGGCTCCCTCCACTAGAGGGCGCTGTAGGGACACAAACCCGCCTCTTCCCGTCCTCTCGTCACATTGTCCAACATGGCGGCCTCCATGGTGCGGACCTGCCGTCAGGTGTCACGGCGCGGCTTCTATGTTCCATCGCAGGGATCCACTTGCTGCTCCACGTTCCGATCTAAGCGCCGCTGCTCTTCGGCCACGCGCGCCGGGCTGCTCTTCTCTCTGAACAAACGTGGCGTTTTAAGGGAGTCTTTCCCAGAAAACGCGGCGCAGGACCAGCTGCCTCGTTTGCTCCAGTCCGGTGCTCAGACCGTCTACTGCGGCTTTGACCCCACGGCCGACAGCCTCCACGTGGGCAACCTGCTCGCCCTCATCGGCCTGCTGCACTTCCGCAGCGCCGGGCACCACGTCCTCGCTGTCCTCGGAGGCGCCACCGCGCAAATAGGCGACCCGAGCGGCAAGACGAGCGAGCGGGAGCGGCTGTCTGCGGACACCGTGAGAGCGAACACCCGCAGCATCCAGGACAGCATCCATAGGATTTTCACCAACCACGAACTGTACTTTCACGACAGCTCCAGGAAGCTGGGAACCGTGACGGTGGTGAACAACCTGAGCTGGTACAAGGGCTGGGACGTGGTGGGGTTCCTGTCCGAGGCCGGCAGGTTCTTCCGGATGGGGACCATGCTCAGCCGCCACAGCGTCCAGTCCCGGCTGAAGAGCGCAGACGGGATGAGCCTGACGGAGTTCACCTACCAGGTGTTTCAGGCTTATGACTTCCACCACCTGAACCAAGTCTACGGCTGCAACATCCAGCTCGGAGGCAGCGACCAGCTGGGCAACATGATGTCTGGGCACGAGTACATTCACAAGTGGGTTTCCTTCCTTGTTTAGATGCTTTTCTTCTCTACACAAGAAGAGACGAGGCACAAGTAATACGTGCAAAAATAAACTCACACATATATTCAGACTGAAAGTCGATCCAATCAATACAAATTAATATTTTTAATACTTCCCCTCCAGAAATTTACCGTTTAGTGACGAACTCTATGAATTTATAGTTATTTCTATCTAACATGACTGATTTCGGTCCTTGTAGCTTTATTTTAACCTCCAAACTTTCTCTTAACAGCATGTTACAGCCAACAAATCACCTCACAGTTGATTTAGGTCAGTTGCAATACTGTGACCTTTTAATCTTACAGTATCAGTCCTTACTGAAGTAATAAGCTTGAGTCCATCCTCCAGTGACTTTATTTTCAAATTGCAGGTCATCTGACATCTACAGAGGTTTTGTTTTGCACTGCGTGAAACATACGTCAACAGAAGCTGTGATAATTATTAAATGTTAAACTGTCCTGTGGTTGACTTTCACACTTAACTCTTCCTCACGTCTTTCCAGGGTGTGCGGAGAGGAGGTGTACGGCCTGACCATCCCCCTGGTGACCAGCTCTGTCGGGGACAAGCTGGGGAAGACAGCGGGCAACGCAGTGTGGCTCAACAGAGACAAAACATCTCCCTTCGAACTCTACCAGTTCTTTCTCAGGCAGCCTGATGCCAGTGTGGAAAAGTATGTGAAGGCTGATCTTAAAAATGGATGCTCGTAGACCCATCAGCGAACGCGGCGGCTTGAAGAACACGTGCGATGTACTGTTAATGCAGGTCGTGTGTGTTCTGGCTGCAGGTATCTGAAGCTGTTCACGTTCCTGCCTCTCGAGGAGGTGGAGAGGCTCACGGAACAGCAAAGAGAGGATCCAGGTAAACGCCTCGCACACAAACGACTGGCCGCAGAGGTGACGAAGCTTGTGCATGGAAAGGAGGGGCTGGAGAGTGCAAAGAGGTCAGAACAAGCCGCGGCATTAGAGCATCGATAGAACGCCTCTTGTGGCAGAGCACGTTTTAATTTGGATCACTGCATTGAAGATGGCAGGAGACTAATGGAAGAAAACAGGGAAGTCCTTACTTGTGGGCCACAAATTCATACGATAAACTCACATTGGTATTATTACAGATGTACCAATGCACTGTACCACAGTAGTGTGCAGGCCTTGGAGGAAATGAGTGATGAGGAACTTCAGGAGCTGTTCAGGGAGGCTCCCTTCCACGAGCTGCTGTTGGAGCCAGGTACCACGGTCTTAGATGCCTGCCGCAGGGTCAGCGCCATACCAGAGGGACCCAGAGGGTAGGTCCAGCAGCCTGGCTCTCTCTACTTGACTGGAAATAAAATGGACATTTTGTACAGATGAATGATAGTTGTATGTTTATGAGTGTAATTATGATGTCATTTAATACATTTTACTGGAGGTTTGGCAGATGAGAGCCAGCTCTGACTCGCAGTGTAAATGCTTGTGTGCAGGTATCAAATGGTTTCAGACGGAGCTGTGTGGATCAACCAAAGGCGCACAGACAAGCCAGAGCAAATACTGGTCCCTAAGCTTCACATCCTGTCTAATGGACTCACCTTGCTCAGGGTGGGCAAGAGAAACTTCTACATCATCAAGTGGCTCAGCCTCTGAGGCTGTGTTCTCTGGCTAGGAGCCAGTTTACGGACTCAGAAGGTAGGCGACGGCACATCAGCAGGCTCAGCAAGGAGACGCTGACGGACTTGTATTTTGGACAGTACTAGATGTTTGGTAGAGCCAAGGCTCTTGACGATGGCCTTACAAATATGTATATATGCAGCTATAAGCTATTAAAACGCGTTTGATATAAAGATTGTTTCCTCATGACTTTGTGGCGCTCCAGACATGCTACAACATGAACACTAGGGGTCAGCGTTGCTCCAGGTATATTGATGGCACAGCTGCACCACACAGAAAAGCTGTGCCCCCTCAGTGAAATCATTACTCACATACCCTTGTGTGTGTGTGTGTGTGTGTGTGTGTGTGTATATATATATATATATATATATGTATATAGAGAGAGAATTATAACAAGTTTGAATTCTGTGTAAATCAAATTATGTTTGATAGGAACACGGCCGACAGTCTGAGTGCAACTCTTTAGTGAGGTATCTGGTGGGAAGTGTAAAATGTAGCAAAGTAAAAGAATCAGGTCTTAGATAACGTGTTTTTTTGGTTTTAATTTGCTTCAGCTCGTCCAAGTGTGATGGTTTTATTATGATGTAAATAACTATTTCTAACTTTTAGGATGCAGCATGTGATATTTTTTAAACTGGATTTATGTACATGTGGTTTTTTCTTCTGTAGGCCAATGGAGATGAGGTCCAGAACTTGTGGATGATGATCTTGACTCGTTTTATCACCTAACTTTGTTTTATCAAAATTGTTCAAGAGTGTTTGGCAGCTGTGTCAGATATATATATGTGAAAATGCTTGTGTGCGTGTGTGTGAGAGTGTGAGTGAGTGAGTGATATGTTTGGCTCAGCATAGTGGGGTCATGTAAATTTACTCAAAGTGCTATTGTGTCATCTTGTTATCTAAATTTCACAGTACATTTTGCATGCAGATGCATGTATTTATGTATATGTATATTTGTGCAATTATTTATTTCTGCATTTATTCCCACTTGTTTATTAATTTGTTTTTCTTTTTTATATTAGTAATTTTTCATGCTTCAGATTGTCATGAACATAATCGGTTTCCAAAATTAGTTGGTGCATTAATACTGGAATATAATGGAATCACAAGGACGCCTCTCGGGGAGAAAATAGAAAACTTAAAACACGCTTTATGAATTAAATCTGACGTGAACAACAGTTTTCGTATTAAACAATGTTTTCGTTACATCATGACGTTTGAAGAGAAACCTTGCGGCTCCTGCAGCCTGCTGCAACTAGATGGTCCACCTTAAGAAAAGTGGGCGGGTTTCAGGAGCTTTGCCCAATGAGCGTCCTTCCTCGTATTTAAATACCTCTTCGTGTCAATCATCCACCCCCCTCCCCCCCCAGCCGAGTTCCCCTCTCAATCCCAAGTACATCTCTCAATCGCCATATTGGGTACTGAGAAGGTTTGTCTGCAGTCTCTCTCGCTGCGGGACGAAGGTGACGGAGCGCCTCCGGTTCCTGTGCACCTTGTTTTGATGCTCCGCGGAGACGACGCCGTGGACATTGCCGTCTCCAGCTCGTCTGCATGGCCTAAGCGCTTTCACGCTTGTTTTGGATCTTGCTCGGCGACGAGGAGAAACACTCGCTGCTGCTGAGCGTCGCTGTTTTCCCATCTTCTTCTGAAAACTGGACGCTCCCGGCTCTTAAAAAAATCGTAATTTTTGAGGAGGAAAATGTCAGATGTTCGACTTTCAAACGGGAGCCCGACGTTGGAGCGGACGGACACCCGGGTGTCGGATCACCCGAAGCCGTCCGCCTGCAGGAGCCTCTTCGGTTCGGTGGACCACGAAGAGTTAAAGAGGGATTTAAAGGGACACTTGCGGGAGATGGAAGAGGCTGCGTCCGCCAAGTGGGGCTTCGACTTCGCCAATCACACGCCGCTCGCCAGCGGCAGACTCAAGTGGGAATTAGTGGATAGCAGAGACGTCCCGGATTTCTACAGCAGGCAGCCGTGGAAGAAGGGCGTCTGCCCCGCGGGGAATAACAATGTGGATCTAAATGGGAATCATAGCTGTGTTGTGATGGCTCCCGAAGTCAGCGACGCGCAGATGGAGCGCACGGAGCAGTGCGCCGGGCAGAGGAAAAGACCTGCGCGTCACGGTACTAGATCCACCGCGTCCCTGTGTAACGGGGAGCCAGTGTCTCCCGACGGGTTCGCGTCGCCTTTCACACTTAAAAATGCGAAGCAAATTTTAGTGGATGTTTTCACGACGCGCACGACAGCCAGCTGTGCGTAATTTATATTCACTTGCAGTGTTTTTAAAATGACGCCACGTCTTTACTTTTGCAGACCCCTCGGCTCAAAGTAAGAGGTCACACACCAGTTCAGAGGAGCTTAGTTGTCCGAGTCTGAGCCACCCTGCAGAACACACACCCCGAAAGAGCAGCCCCAGGACTCAAACGTGAGGACCAGAAGCGGTAAGGGTCCGTTTGGCTTAACGACGTGATACACGTACATATGTTTAATTGACTTCCTATGTTGAGATTGCAGTTGGTGGTTTGAACAGCGTCAGGACGGAAAAAAGTAGACCACAACCCAGAGTTTGTCAGAATATTTATTCTGTGTTGTTTTGTGGATCGTTTCAATGTAGTGCGCACCATTTGCATTTCATTTGCAAGTATAATTTCATAAAACACATCGAGTTCTAATAAAGCGCAGCCTTGATAAACAATGACGTTTTGTCATTGCGCGTCAAAGGTAAAGTCACTTGACCCTGCAGATTCTGAAGTTGAATTGTAAAACCGAGAGTAGATGTGGTAGATTTCGCTAAAGGTTCCAGTCGTATTTTTACACTCGGGCGTGTTTCGATGCGACTGCGAGACGAGTTTGGAGTAAAAACAGAAGCCCGTAGCTGCGCATTTACGCGTTGTTACTACTACGCGCTGGGTGCCACAGGGTGCCCGAGTTTCCGTCTGAACTGTAAACAACGAGCGCTGAACAACAGTGTAGTAGTAACACGTCAGCAGCCACTGCCTTCGAGCTCGGAGCAGAGCAGGGACGGAAAGGGGCTGGTCTCTGCGTGTGTGAGAGCCCTGCGCACACTAACGTTACAACACACACATCTGTCTCCGCCGGTGGAGACCGTGCAGAGAGCCGTGCGCCCTGGCCGCGGCAGAGGGGGGACAGGCATGAAATCTGCTTTGTGTGGCAGGATGTGAACTGTCCGGGCTACAGTGGGGGATAAACGCCAGCTCAGGCCTTTTGTTTAGAAATAAATAAGTTGTGGTATTTTTTTTATGGCTGGTTAAATGATTTTACTTTAAGAAGGAGTTTAGCATTGTTTTAAAATATAATATTAGTGTTTCCCTGTACCCTTTGTCTTGTAGCCATACAAAATTCTTAGATATAATTATTAGTAGTATAATATCTACACATTTTAAGTGCTGCTGTAAAATCACACCTTGTGTAATATTTAGCTCAGGAGCAAACAAACCATTCCTGCATCACTTCAGTAACTATCAGTAGTGAAACAATAGCACTAACTGCACAACTGGCAGTCTGTTCATGTTCGTTTTTTTTTGTTTTTTTTTGGAGATAGACTTGTTGCTTTCAAGTAAACCCTCTTTGATCTTTTGTCAGAAGTGATGCTTTGTTCAAATGTTATGCAAAAAGTTTTCTACATGTTTTTTTGTTGTTGTTGTTGCACCATCCATAATCTCTCATTTTCCTTTCTCCCACAGACACAAACATATTTCCCCCTTTTATGTGGGAAAACTCAGTGTTGGCTGATTTATTTTGTTTTTTTTTTCCTTTCTTTTTTGGGAAGAGGAATACGCAGCATCAGAAACATATCATCTCTCCTGAAGACGGGGGAGGACGCTGTTGAAGCACTGACTAGAAACACTAAAGTTTTGGCACTCCAATTAAAAGTTACTGCCTCTAAAAAAAAAAGCAGTCGATGTAGCAGTGTGCAATTAGGTTTGATTTCCTTTTTTGCTCCTTTTTACTACCTGTGTGTAAATAAATAAATATATATATTATTTCTTTCCATATGTAGCACATAAACATTATGATTTGAAAACAAATCCTTTATGTAAAAAGTGTGAATTTTGATTTGACTTGAAGAATTGCAGTGTAGTTTGATACATGTTTCCAAAATGCTGTTTGTTTTTTTTAATAATTATTAATTTTATTATATTTTCTCCATGGCAGCGTGACTTTGACACAGTCCCTTACTGCTACATTTGAAACACAATCATGGCTTGTTACAGTTTCTTAACAGTGTATCTTCACTCCGTCAACTTCCTAGTTTTTTTTTGTTTTTTTTTACCCACTCCTCTGGTCCTTTCAGTGTCACAAAGTGCAGGTTTTCTCATAATAATTACACAGTAAATGCAATATGTTGCCGTTAAATTGCCCAATATTTATTTAGCAAAAAGTACTTCAGTGAAAACCTGGATTTTTTTTTTTTTTAACTTAAGTTGTCCTGCACACCTCAGACATATTGTAACGTTTGTTTTTTCCTCTGCAGTTGAGAGGTACTCGTATTGAAGGACAAAGACCACACAAACTACACAGGTTGTGTAGTGCACACAGTTGTGCTCTCTTTGACTGTATTCCTGTTGTTTCATCAGCCTTATTGCTCTGCACAGTGGATGTTTTCAGAAGGGTTGAATGTCCTACAATACCAAATACATGGTTGCTTCAGCCAGAACTGTCTGGGCTTCTTGAGTTGACTTCACATTGTGTTACATTGTGATGACCTAAATTTCCATTTCTTTGTACATTTCTTCATCCATGTTGTTGGCCTGCTGAGGATGCTTCCTTTTATTTGCCTTAGATATGGATTATATCCAGATACAAATGTACACCTACATGGAGGTCTCAGAAATACAGTCACCATGCCTGTGTATTTGTGTAAATCTTTGCAGATGTACCTATGTACATAATTTTTTAAAAACACTGAGAAATTATACTAACTTATTTATGTTGAGCTTTTTTATGTAGAATAAAAAATGGATTTTATTATGATTATCCAAAGTGGCATTTACTTTATTATAATTGTCTTATTTTTTAAGAGCATATTTTTGGTAGGTTTTTTTTTTGTCTTATCAATAAGGTTGCAAACTGAGCCTGATAAAAATATTTGATGTGCATTTTGTAATGTGTGGTTATAAAATGTGTTGCAATCAATTAAAAGAGAAAATTAAACCTGACCTGTGGTTGGTTGGTTGGTTGTGCATTTCATGGTAAATCTACACCGATACACACTCACACACTCGAAGAAATAAATGTTCGTTCAAACCACACTTTGTTTACGTCGTCTGTGTAAATGGAGCATCCTGCTGAAGCTGTTGTTGAGCAGACTTCTGATTGACACACAGGTTATCCAATAAAAATCAGAGTTGGGAAAACAGACCACTTGTTGCAGCCAGTAATATTCAGCAATTTATGGGGAGTGAAAATACAGTCGATCTCAGCTCAGAATAAACTGAAATGATTGTTTTTACTATTTTACTTGTGTCACTAGCATCTTGTGTGTGTGAGTGTGTGTATATTTGACAGTAAGTGTGTTTGCACAGCTGTTGTGTGTTTTAAATTAAAAAACTGTTCATCTGAATGAGTGGAAATGTGATGGATTTATTTTTTTGGATTTAACAAACGGTGGAGGAAGATTGTAAATTATTTTATCTTACTGGCAAAACTACACTCACAGGTGTATTTTTGTACATTTTATTTTAATCTTAATATAATTTAGAAAGAGGCTATATTTTTTATTTTCCAATACTTGCTGACAGATTCCAAACTTGTGCCTTTGCACTCTTACCTGTGGTGTCGTCTGCAGCAAAATTATTGCTTTTAGTGCAGAGCATCTCCCCGTGTCCCTGCATCCTCCTGGCGCCACCAACACAGGAAGAACCCTGCAGCAGCTTTCCAAAGCTGGGAGGTGGCTGTGTGTGTGTTTAAAGGAAGGGGGGAGGGGAAAAGGGTCCGGTCCTGAAGTGTGCAGGTGGGTAACCTCAGCTGAGCCATCCACCCCTACTCCGAGCCTGAGTCATTGTCCCAGTGTGTGGGCCTTTGTGTGGAGGGCCATTGTGAAGGGCCGAGGCTGGCCACTGTTGTGTCTGGGGCTTCTCTGCTCACACAAAGGGCCTGTCTACGAGCCTCCACCCTGAGAGACTGACTGACTGACTGACTGACTGACTGACTGACTGACTGACTGGGTGTCTGTTTATTGGACAGATTGATTGGACGGACACAGAGGAGGAAGAAGTGTGTGTGTTTCAGTCTGTAATGCAACATTGTGCAACAACAAGAGTTTTAAATTAGAAGCTTTTGTATCTTTTCTTAACCTCACAAAAATGATCTATGCCTTTGCTTCTAAATGTTGTTTTCTTTACATAGTTTTGCGTAGTTTATAACGTGCACATTTTTCATTAGACCCTGATAAGTACCGTAAGTGCATGTCTTTTGCAGCATTAGTACTTAATTAGCAATTTAAATAAACGATTTTCTACCTACTAACTTTGCTCACTGGGTGGTATCATGTCATGTGAAATGGTGAGATGATGACACAGTGCGTTAAATGTTATGTCAGACAAAATGATTTGTTTTACTGCAGATAATTGATGGCGATTAAGCAGCATGTCACTGATAAGACTGCAGTCATTGGTTACGATGCAACTCTGTTGCTCCTTGCATAAGAAATACCTTGACTGTTACATCAGGAATGTTTCTGGAAGCCTTCCTGTAACACTCTGACACTACATCACAGCCACCCAAACAAAACCACTCGGAACTCGAGGAATTTCCAGTAAGGCAGTCAGTCAGAGATGTGGTTGGCATCATCGGCTTGTTCCTCTCTGCGACATCTCGTACGTGCCAAGAACTCACACTTTCTTGCTATATCAACAGAAACAGGTTATCTTTTCCTGTTAACTGCTCCAGCACTTAATATAAAGCCACAAGTTCCTCCCTATGTTTCCTGCCCAGGCCACAACTCACGTCATCAAGCAATTCCCCTGGCATCCAATGCTCTGAATGAGGGGAAAGCAAGTGCCCACAAACAAACACCTAACATCTCTCTTTCTGTCTCTTTTCTGTTTCCTTCCTTGTGCATCGAACAGGCCCTGAACTGGCCAAATCGCAGCTGAGTTATTTTATTGTCCTGTGCATTTTACGCAGCGTTTGTTTTAGCACGTCTGGAATGCCGCAGGTGGGTGGGGCTTGGATGTGTTTTGTCTCAGCTGGATTCAGAACCACAATCAAGCTGCATCAATACTGTACGGAAAAACTGTTGGATTAGTAGAAGTAGAAACACACTGACTGACTTGCACTCGTATTGGCTCCTACAGTCCAAGCTGCAGTGTGTGATGTGGGGACCATGTGTGCAGATTGGCAGGCAGAGCCGGGGGGGGAGTTAGAGAGATGCTGCGGAGCATCGAATGACACGTGCAGATGTGCGTCTTCGCTGGGGAGAAAGAGGGGTGGTGGTAACGCTCATTAAAGCGGCGCACCTGCAGCCTATCAAAGAGCCTTTATCTGTCTTTATCAAGGCAAATCTGCTCAAGCACGCAGCGCGAGAGGTGAAAACACGCTGTGCTGCAAGCGCGCTCAGGCTCAGTTTCTCTTTATCTCTCTCTCTCCTGACCAGCCGATGGTACCTGGCCCAGTAATCCTGGCTGGAATGTTCAAGGATGCGTAGAGATGCATTTGGCTGAGAAATAGAGATTTCAGCTGAAACATCTGTGTAGAGCAGATCGACAGTTTTTGGCAAGAACACGTATTTCACTATATTTCACCATGACAAAATAAGGAATAGGTAAAGTTTATAAGTCAAAGGTATATATTGTAATTAATGTGGTCTGAAAGGTGCAAACTCTCTTAATAAAATAATAATCAGAGTGAGCAAATTCCCATTTTGTCTAAAAGGCTTTTTTTGTAGCAATGTCCCGCTCAGTAACTGTGTAACTGTTTGACTCATGATGCAGGGGATGATCACGGAATCACGGTTAGAGTGGGATGAAAATCTGACATTACATTCGATATATTTTATTTATATTTTGATGCAATTTTTTGTATCATTGGCACAAGTTAATTCCTGTCAATCAACAGACGTCAACACTGACCTGTACATTAAATTACACACCATCAGCCCAAATGACATGGCAACACTCACAGAGTGGAAAACTGTCCTCAGCGTTGCTTTGGATCGGTTCCAGAAATGCATCAACTTTCCACTTTTCAGAAGCAATAAAGTGGCCCACATCTCACATGAAAATACCCAGACCCCTCTGTCCTGCTTCTGCTGCTCTCATCAGGAGGCTTGTGGGGCCTCTGGCTGAACAGCCCTCAGTTCTGGTGTTGAAAAGATTTCTGCCATAAGAATGAGTGAACATGTTCTCCAACACGCGGCTTGATGAGAAAAGCAGACTCTTCACCATATGAAACCTTCCCCTGCTTTTGAGACAGCCGTGGATGTGGTCCATTGGCTTCCCAATATTCAATTTTCTCACTCACTCTCTCTCACTGCAGATTACAGTGCTGCTGGTTTGGGGCTTTTGGTGCATTTTGTGCAGAGGAAGGTAAAGACACCTCATTTTCTCCACCATACAGTTGACCTGTGAATAAATCATACACAGTAAAGACCAGGCTGGATAAAGATCTGTGTCTACTGTGTCTTCTCCTCAGCTTGTTTAACATGTCACTTCTGAGAACTTGTGTAATAAGAAGTGTGTAATAGCGAAACCATATCGTACAGAAGTTTTTTGTGATTCTTGGGACTGTGTTCGTGGTAGTTTCACTTCTCTTTTCTCATTAAAAATACTTTAAAGAATCTAAACATAACTCCAGGCTGAAGTCCAAAGCTTTTATAGTACATCACTTACTGTACGTCTTGTTTTACAATAATAGCCCCTCCCTTACTCCCCTATAGTAGATCCAAGACGCAGCTGTCCACCGTGCTTAACATTCTGCCTCGGCTGGCCAACAAGCCACTGAAGTCCTTCCAGTTTCCAGCCAGGAATTCTCTCTCTGTCTGAGGGAAAAGTCCTCATTCATATGAACCGTACGAGCGGCCTCTAGCCAGCCTTTCTTTGCCCCGTCTACTGCAGCCTCGTACCCTCCTCCTACCCCCAAAAGTGTGCCCGGACGTCTGCTCAGATCTCCAACAGCCGTAACAACACATTAGCAGCAGTCACACTTAGCATGAGTGGAGTTTTTATGGCTGGCTGGACGTGAGAGCAGGACGTGAAACTGAGCAGCTCAGACGGATCTTTGGATGGACCGGGTTGCGCTGTTGTGCTTGGCCACAGAGCTTTCCACTGGTCACGGGGAGGGGTGGAGCAGGCTGATCCGCAGACATATGGGAAGGGAAATCTTGGAAGGTTAAAGGTCACCGGGGGTCAATCCAACTCCTGGCCTCTGGTTGATTTATTATTCCATTGTGTGATGTCACTCTGCGTGGACGGAACAGAGAAGGGGTCAAAGGGCATACTGTATCTCTTGCCACCGTGGAAAAACCGTTTTTTTGACTCAAGGTTAATGGGAAACGAGCGCACTACAAACAGAGCCCAAGGTATTGTGGGGCAATTTAGGACGAGGAAACTCTGCTGCATTTCCTGCTAGGAAACCATGGAAAGTCAGTTTTCCGTGTCTTACTTAATAACAGGGCTCAACGGCGGTTTTGACATCCCAGAGATGTGAAAAAGCTGTGTCTCGTGCCAGTTGTTGCTCAACCATGACTCAGTTGACCTGCTTTCAAATGAAACAACTTACACACCAAACCATCTAAATGGTGCAAAATGTTTTGCATTGACCAATATTGATTCTGTAACCAGAGCCAATTGAAAGCAACTCCCTTCCTGTTTCTGTATGAGCTGGGATATGTTCGGTAGCACATTCATTTGTGACGGCGTGAGCATCAGAGGGTCGCGTCTTTCGGGACCAGACCAGAATCAGAACCGCACTTTATGCTCAAAGACCAAATAAGGGAATGCCAACTAATTTACGGTACAGAGAGGCGGGGAGGGCCAGGAGCTGCAACAACTGTCCTCCAGGCAACTGGTGGCCTCGGCTATTTAGAGAGAACTCCTGACAGAGTAGCTGGCATCAGCTGCTGCTGACATTGTTTGTCACAATCTGGGTTGATGCAGCACAAGCACACACACACCTGTTGACTCATATCTGCTTTCATACAGCGCTGCCGGGCCTCCACATGCCTAGGCCTCTTTAGACAGGTGGCCTCTAAGCACCCCGTGGTGGGCAGGCACGACTTCTGTCCACTCGCCAGCCACCGGCCCAGCTGAGCCCATGTGGTTGTGTGAGTATTAGTTAAGAATTTGAATTGCGCCAACTTTAGCACCCCCTGGTGGTAGCATATCAACAATCTGAACATACACAGCTACGCACCCTCACGTGTCAGACTTTTGGATCTTCGAAGGCCAATTTACTCTTGTCATTTAAAAGACTTACCCAGGTGTGTCTTGGCAGGATCACAAATCTGATTACAATCCGTCTTGGTTTTCCAGGGTTACAGCACATGCAAATCTGGGTTGGGCCTCCGCTGCTGCACAAAGAAGTGTGGAGTACGACAAGAACACTTATTTTAATTCCTGGTATGAAAAAGACAGATGGCGTTTGAGCAAGTGGTTTTTAGCTTATTGGAATCATGACGTGACGGTTCCACACTGCAACAACACTGAAATCGGATCCATTGTTAACATAGGTTGTTGATTTTAGCAGATTAAATATTGCTTTGCTTGCATTAACATGAAATGAAAGACTGCCTGTGATGTGAAAGGGCTGCGACTTGAACATTTCCACTGACTGACTGCGAATTAAAGTGCAGTTTTTCATGTACGCACTGAAACAACGGCGAATCCAACCAATGCCAGGCTGCGTAAAGCGAGGGGTCTGTAGCGTATCAGCACACACCAGCGTGTTGAGAAGTACTGTCAATACTCTAAATACTGTCCTCACTACTGAGAGTGAGCAGTGAGCTGGTGGAGCAGAGAGAGGCTAGATGTGATTTATATTCAACAGCAGTGGAAATGTTGCTTTGATGTGTGCCTCAAACGCAAACACAGTCATTTCCTTTGGTTGTGGTATTTTAATATTTAGTCAGCTGATTATTATATGTTCTACTGCACTGTATACATCTATGCGCTGGCGACGGTAGCGGGATCAAAGACCACATGGACAATCTGCAAAGTTGTGCGAGTCAAGCGTTTCATGACCTCGCTTATGTTCCTCCTCTGCAGAGTCTGGGACGGCCAGATTTCACTGTCCAGTATCTCGTGACAGTATGTCCCTTATATTCCCCTTTTAACTGCTCCTCAGATCCTCTTTTAGGTTGTTCTCCCGTGTGCTGGCGAGATCAAACCGTCTTTTGAAGTGGGGAGTCTCTCTCTTCTCTCCGTCTCGTCTCGAGATGAAAGAGGAGCGTGGCGCGACACGATGCAGCCTCTGCAGATGGAGGCAGCCATGGGGTCTGTCTTTTTCTTCTTCGCTCTTTCTCTCTGCCCCTGCCAAAACCCCCCAGCAATGACAGAAACCAGAAGAGGACAAAAGGCAGTGGAGCACTGCAGCCCTCTGGCCCACATAGTCTCTCTGACTAATTGTCTTTGCTCCCCTGTTTGCCCACTTATGCTCCTGTTGTCCCCGGCCTTACTCTCGCTTTCTCCTCCACTTGTCCACCCGTCCCCTGGGACAACCCTCTCTCTCCTGCCTCCTCCCAGCGCTGGACCGTGCTGATCTTGGGACATCCCCAGTAGTTTTTGGCCTTTCAAGGCAAATATAATTGAGTGGTAATACGAGACATATTCGCTTTTCCCTCTGCATGCCTCGCTCAATGGGTTATGGAATTTCGAAGTTCAAAGTAGGCGCGGTAATTTTTTCTTTCTCTTCCCCCTTCAATGGTGATTGCAGCTGAAAGGAATTCAGTGAAATGGGGAGTTGAGGAGATTTTATTTGGATGGAAACTCTGGACCGTGGCTTACCTTGACCCGACCGGGCTCTAGACTTGAGCAAACCAGTCCAAAAACCTATAAGACAGGTTTCATCCTCCAATGAAAGCAAATTGTGGAATAGATGAGCCGGTAATCAAATTCCTCCCAAGCCAAGAGAGCACGCCAGAGTGTAATGAAACACTCTGGCCAGTTTTATTATTTACACCAGAGCTACAGTGTGAGGGGTGTGTGTGAATATCATTTACAATCATCCATCGTTACAACAGGAGCTTCACTCTCTGTGTTTCTCATCACTCCAACAAGCAGACATGTTCCACGCGGATAATAAATACAGTACAATAAGGCCATGTTTCTATTTACAACGCTTATAAAACTGTACAGGAGAACAGACGTGCAGATACAAATCCAGGTTCGTCACAAAAGTTGCTTTTAAAATACAACCACTTCGTTTAATAAAAGATAAATAATAGCTCATTTTGAACCACTGCAAAAATATGAAAATAAATCTAGTGCAGAGAGAAACGCTCTCCTCGTTACACTTCCCTTGTTCACATCACTTTCTGTGTGTGTGCGCATCCGTCTTTTGAAGAATGCACGCGCTATAATAACGGGTGGCCTTTCATACAGTAGCTACATAGCTGAGTTATTTTCCATTTTCTACTTCCTACACGTTTCAGCGTCCTGTCAGATAAATACAGCGAGCGCGAGAACAAAGCCGGAGCATTGTCTTTTTATTTCAAACATGTGCTCTCGCTGGTAGCCTGATATTTCCCAACCTTTCACACAGAATTAGTGCGCCTGCTCCTCAAAGCTTACTGTTTGAATTCTGCACATTTTCCAGTGTTTCTTTTCATTAGTCGCTTGCAGCGTGTAATCTCCTCTTACCAAGAATTCAGCACTTAATGAGCCCAGGAAAGAAAAAATAATCAGGGCTTTAATGGGGCAAATTTATATCAGCAGCGTGAGCCCCCTGAGGAGGGTAATTGAGGATATTGAGCAAGGCTGTGCTGGGAGTGTGAGCAGAAAGAAAGATCGATATCTTGGTGTATATATATATATATATATATATATATATATATTCATACACCAGGCCCTGTCATGGCAGCCTGGCTATTTTTATTAGCGGTAAAGTAGCTGTAAATCAGCGCCGTGTTAGCCACCCAACCCACACACCTTTTTTTTTCTCACACACAACTTCCACTTCTTTTACCCCAGACTGCTGGTCCTTAGCGCACAGCAAAGTCAACAGATAATCTGCCCTTCCACCCTCGCGTCATTCGATCACTACTAACAAACACCCACCGCAGCCGAGGTACAGTTAGGCCAGATGGATATGTGGCTACGGAAATAGCCCTGTTGTGTACTGGGTGTGGACGGTGCCAAGATAATCAGGCGGATTTGAGGAATTTCTCTGCCATGGCTGGATTCTCAGTTTTTCTCTGTGTCTTCGGGGATCTGCAGGGCCTTTGATTGCATTACGACTTCATTACTGGGTTAGTTAGGTTTGGAATAATATTTGGAGTAGAGGAATGCAGCATAGTGACAGGCCACACATAAATGAACATCTGAGTAGCGCGATTACGGGGCTAATGCAGAGAAATAAAAGTCATGCAGCGTGTCACTGCATGACTGACTGTGCTGAAAGGGAAGACGCAGGGCTCGCAACGCTAGTGCAGAAAGGAAAGCTACATGCAGACAACACGAAGAGCCGAGCAGCAGGAGGAAGAGGTCGGTCGCCCGTCTTTCTCCCCGGAGCAGCACCAAGTGGAAAGTTAAACGTTGTTCTCATCTCAGGGGTCAAAGGTCTCTAAAAACTGTAGGACTGCAAATGGTAGAAAGGAGGTTTGGAAGACTTAGCCCCTTTATTATTTTCAAGCTCCTACATTTAGAATTAAGTCATTTGATGCACTCCCGCAGCTTTAATGTCCTTTAGCTGTGACATTTCATAGCCGGTGCAGTAATCTCTGTGACGTCAGGGCCCGTCATCGATGCTGGCACCCATGCGTTTCTGAATGGTCACCCTGCGGATGGAGGGCTTTGCGGTCAGCTCCGACTTGGGTGGGAACTGCTCTGTCAGAATTCGCAGGATCGAGTCCATTTTCCTGTCCATGTGATGGATCTGCATTTAACACAAAGAAAAACAAAAAGCAAACAAACAGGTCGGGTCAGCTGAAGGCCTCAGGGGTAAAAACAGCTGAGCATAAGTACGGTTTAGACCGTGTGTTATGACACAAACAAAGAATGCGAGTGTGTTTGTGCTTTGTTTCGTATCCATCTGCCTCTTTAATATAGTTGCAACCCCAATGACAGAGCAGCGTGGGGACTAATGACAGGTTAGTCCGCCAGTCGTCGTCTACCTGCTAAAGCCAATCATTACAAAAGCTGTTGAGCTATATGATTCCTCAGTCGAGCACACACGTGCGAACACACAGGCCGCTGTTGTTTACACGCTTTCCCAACAGTAAATACAGGTGTGTCACCCAACGGAGACATCGCTGACAGCCAGACAGGCAGACCACAGCAAATACAGATGAATGGCTCCATTTGAGCGATGAAAGTAAACAGACAACAGACTGTCTGGTGGGGACAGAACAACACCCAGACGCCCTGTTCAGAACACACCCACAACCACACAAGCGACGGTGCTCGACCTCGCTGCACACGTCTCTGTAACTTCAAAGAGATTTTCGACTTCTTCACAGCCTTGGCCTTGGTTTTACCTCTGTACTTATCTAGTTATCCCCCCTGCAGTACGTAGACGGCGCACACACTCGACTAATATCCTCTGATGACTCTAATGGCTTCAAGAAACCAGGGAAAATTGTAAAGATGGTGCTTCGTAAATCAAAGCCTAAAGAGCAGAGCACATCAAAGAGCCATAATGTCTCATGCACAAGGCAGAACAGATAGATTCAGACTCCTTGTCTCTGCGAGATGCTGATAGCGAGTAACTCCGGCCCAACTGCGGTATTTCTGGCAGGTTACAGTCAGATAGTTCACATCAGTGGCGTTTTCATGAGCTGAAGCGCGTTGCCCCTCTTTCTCCCCATCTTTTAGAGCGTGTCGTCTGATGCCCTGGACGGTTTTACGGCAGAGCAGGGCGGCTAACTGCTATTATTGTTGTTGAAATATGAGCCATGATAGGAAAACATAAATCTGAGATGTCAATGTGTCACAGAAGAGGATCAAATCGCACAACAGCAGGCCAGCAGTCATGAATCCAGACAAATAAATGAGCTTTGACTTTATTTATGCCAGTGACTGGCTGTTGAAAACCCCTACAGGTGCGTTTTTGAAACGGTTGTAAATGTTCAACTGCCCTGATATAAACAGCCATTTACCTTTTTTTGCTGATAGTCCATCATCTGCAGTGCTTTCCTTTTAGATTGTACCATGACCTAAATAGCTGTGCTAAGTACACGAGGCACGCGCTGGGCCCTGATGAAGCTCAGAGATTAATAGGCTATCATAAACATGTTGGGCAGTAATCTACAGACTTATCAACATTCTCGTTGGGGCTTAAAATTCCTCCTGCTGTGTGTCTGAAAGAAGCGCAGCAAGGGACCCACCGAGAGGCAAGAAAAACATAATTAGACGTGCTGCAAACGCTCAGGCCTTATTCATCACTGACTGTGTGTACAGTATGCGCGTGCTCTCTGGGCATGGATGTGGGTGAGAGATGTGCAGGGCAGCAGAGATTCAGTAAGTGTACGTGGAAGCTTGTGTGTCGTTTGTGTGGAGATTTGTGTGTGGTCTGATTACACAAGGGGAAACGCCTGAAGCAGGTGAGACTGGAAGAAGTTGGGGAGAAATTAAAGTAGCATTTTTTTGCCCACGCCTGAGCATTTGATGGCTGATAATTTGCAGGACATTTCAGAGGCTGCAGTTTGTGAAGCGTTTTACAAACCATACAGTGAGTCTGAACAAGTCAAGTGAGAAATGTTCCTCTTTTCTAGTGCACGTCTTCCTCTGTTCCACATACAGGACAATAAAGTACAGTGCACTGTGCTGTTATGATATGTGAGATGTTTGCTTTTGTGTTCATGACACATGCTGCAGCTGTTTGTGCAGCTACTATGTGTGTATATAAATGAGAAGGGCTGTGCAATATAATCTGAAAATCACATATGCAACGACAATGAGCGTTTAGAATTAATTAAACACTACTGCGCAGATTGTAAATGCTGGGGTCGCTGTGTCATTAAAGCACAAGTGATGGAGCGACAGGTGAGGCTCCAGCTGTCCCCGACTCGCCCACAGACAACACACGGGACGGTCACTAACAGGCCTGACGCTTCAGCAGAGGGGGTTTCCCCAAACTTTGTCTGCCTGCATTGAAAACTACATTTAGCAAGCCATTGTTTTTGATCACTTGAAGAATCAAATCGCTAAAAAAATGTGTGTTTTGAAGCTGCAACTGATTTTTACCCATTATTGATCTATGAATTGACTTTGAGTGCCTGTGAATGTGAGGCTTGGTGTACTGACCAACTAAAGCATGTCTTTACATATCAGAAAACATTGAGAAGACAGTTCATTTGCATATATAAGTGAGAAGTGAGAACAAAGCATATTTTTGCAAAACAAAAAAGTGATTTGCCAATAAATTGCCAAGCAAGCAACCTAGATTATCTACAACGTGGTTGACCTTTGACCTGTACTTCACGTACTTCCAGTGACTGGTGGATGGATGAAGTATGAGGAGGGACAGTGGGGCTGACACAGAGCTCCTGTTCACACAGAACACCCTTCCTGAACCACTTTCCTGTCCTCCCCTGAGACAGGCTGTCCGATAAAGTACCACAATAATAACGGAAAACTAAGAAAGACCTGATGAGAGAAATTAACTACATGACACCACTGGGTGAAAGTCATCATGTTATACTGTTACCACTATAACACACAGTTTGCACTGCAATTTAAACAATATTAATCATGTTAATAGCTTGTGTAGTGAAATTATATTGCGCAGAACAAAGATGGCATTTTCAATGCAGCTGCGAGCCAAAACCAAAACCAAATTCATATTGAGAAAAGATTAAATGACACGATACGAACAGCTTTATGATCCCTGCAGGGCACTCTCTTCTTAGCACACAATAAAAGCAGCCAGTGTGAGAACAAGATCAGACAACAGCGCAAGTCATACACTAGAGATTGTTTGACATGTGTTCGCTTTATTAACACACTGAAGACTTACTACAAACTTTGAGCAGATACCAGACAATGTTTTCTGTGTTATTAAGTGTTGCACAGGAAAACTCACACATAGAGCCTTAATGCTCGTGCTTTGGACAGTTCACCTATATTAGTGTATAGAGAAGAGAACTATTAACATCATACACAACCACTATGCATTTCTCCAGACCTGGCCTGTGCCGATAGAGTAACATACTGCCATCTGTTGGGGAGTTTTAAAGTCAAGAGACAAAGTTCGGGGGCTGACATCCCTGCGCTACAGTATCTGATCTGATGTGACGAATTCTACAGTTGCATGATCCCTGGGTAGTGAACACATGACATGTAAAAGGGATATGAGATACTGGATGAGCACATAATCAATGCTAATTAGGTGTAGTGCTGGGGCCTGTTTATGAGGTAAACCAAAGCTGTATCACCAGGTAGGAATAGAAAGCGCAGACACAAGCGTAGTCAAAACGTAACGTAGTCAAATCAATCACGACGAGGTGAATAAAGAATGCAAACACAGAGGAAATAAATAAATAAAACAACAGGAGACAGAGTTGCAGGAACGCCAAAGGAAAGACCACCAGCTTCAGGAATGTCTTGGCCTCTGTATCTAACCAGGCTGCGCTATTCAACATAACTGAAATGCTCTCAGTCGCACGAGACAATGGAGACGGCAGAGAAAGTGAGATAAAAACGGGCGGAAAACAATCGCACAGGTCACCGTCCTTGCATGATCTAAGGAAACAGTCCTGCGTTTTCCCACCGCTGGGATCTCATAAGGCCTCACCAGACAGTTTTACAGCATCATACCTGTGTTCTGATATGGCTGCTCATTCATCACCAGCCTGACTCATTTAACGTTCATTCCCAGTCTCTCACTGGGCCATTTGAATTACAAGGCAACGTATAAAATGCTCTTAAGATAAGAAAATATTGAACATACTCTACACAATTAGTTTTAATGCCTGCACATTGTGTTTCCAACCATGACAGGCTCCAGTAGAGCAGAGCTGAAAAGCCTTCTATTACCCGTCTCTGTGCTTCTTCCTCTCTCTGCCAGGCATCGTCGGACTCTGAGCTGTTTCAGATGTTTTGCTGGCTCCGCCCCTGCCTCTCTATTGCCACGTCCCAGCCGGTCGAGGTGCATGGCCGCCCACCCTGACCTTGCTCAAGTGTCATTTGCTGGGATTTCTTACACTATTGTAATTTAGGTTAAGTTAGATTTAGTCATCATTGTGTTTATAGCTTGGTTTGCTGCTACTGAGTGATGGGAAAAACAAAGAACTGCTCTAAGAACGTAACTTGCATTGTTGCACATGTCATTCCAAACATATTAGCTGAAATGATCTTTAGGTATGTTGGACAGCTCCAGTTTGTGTGAATATCGAATAAAAGTGAGAAATGAAAGCAACCAGTTCAAGTTATCAGCCGCGACTGCTTAAATTTTACAGTACACACACAGCCAAAGCAACAGCACAGGGTCAGTTCAGGCGAACGTCTCTGAATTTCCACACGACAACTGTGCAGCCGAGCCAGACTGTCCGTCTGCTCTTTGTGTTTCACCTACACACGATCCAGTGCTTTGCTCGAAACACAATGGACAATGAAGGAAAAGCAACAGAGGGTGAACATACTGGCCTCGTTGGTGGGCCAATAACAAGCTATCCTTACACAGAGGTCATCATTATCATCCCTGGGACAAGGCTGCATGAATGGAGAATGGGGCGGGGGAGAGTGACCCAAAAGAGAAAGTAGAGGAAGAAGGAAATTTAAAGAGAAACAAGAAAAGGAAGCAGATCCAAACGGACAGTGGGTTTGGTTCCCAGAGTTTTTGAGTTGTTTGAACACAAAAGCTTTTTGAAATCAAGAAATCAAACAAGAACAATTGTCCTGATTTTGAATTCAGAGTGTGGACGATTATTCATGATTACATGTTATATCACCATCGAACTTGGAACTGGGTTTCAGGCAAAACATCTGGGGAATGGTCCACACGCTTTTGCTTTTATTGGTTGAAGGTCTAAAATCTAAAAATATCTGTATGAACTTCACATACCGCAACGAAATGGTACCATGACATAAACGTCAAGCTTTTGTTGTACCAATTTCAGTAGTGGTGGAGAGTAGAGAAACACACTGTGCTATATGTGGTGCACATAAACAAAAAGACATACTGTCTCTTCAGTCATTTGATTTATAAAGTCAACTTAAAACAGCACAAACCGACCAAAGGGCTCTAAAACCTTCAAAGAACGCTTGTAAAAATCAAATATATAAAAACAAACCCAAAGATATACAGTGTAAGAGAGAAATACAAACAGTAGAAAACACATTTATGCAAGCAGCAGTTAGAGAGGCCAGCAGAGGATGGATGGATGCATGAAAGATGGAGGGCAGAAAGGAGACGCGACAGTCCGAGAAGCTTCAAAGGCTCTGGTGGCCTTCGTTCGCCAGTTTGTTTTCGCTGCTCTGTGAGTGTTGACTCATCCTCATATTTGAGGGGAGGGGAAGAGGCTTGTGCTCAACGTTTGGGCCATGATTATGAAATCTGAGAGCATCTTATTATTGGTGTGTTTGTGTCACGGTATGTTTATATCGACTTTCATGAAAGAGTGTGCAACTTCGGCCATATGTTTTCTATTATACGTGTGTTTGCATGCGAGACGCCGTGAACGTGAAGGGATGTTTGTATTAGTCATGTGTCAGTGCTTCACTAGTTTACAGCTTCGTATGTAAAGTACAGTTGGTGTTTGTGTTTTTGGGTTCGAACCTTTTCTTGCAACCATCTTGACTTGCAACAACAAAGGTCAGAGCACTCCTGTGACCTTCAAATGCTCTTCTTCTCAGCGTGTTTCATAGTGTCTGTCTGGTATATCGATGTGACTTGTATGTAAACATGTATGACATGTAAAACTTCCCTAGAGTATTTATCAATATCCTTAAATTGTCCTTTCTTGAGTACGACTCTCAGACGATTCTCCTTTTACAAAAATTCCAGCATGAAGCAGTAATTACAACTAAAAATGGAGTCGCAATAGTCAACATGTAGATTTTCAACGTGCCTCGCATGGGGTGAACTGAGGTCACGCTTTGCAAGCTGACACATTGCGTGAATGAGTCCTAAACCGTGTCAGCTAGACTCAGATTCAGCAACCCGACAGGGAGCCGAGCCGCTCCACCAGTGACCTCGGTGCCAACTGGAAAACAGAGCCAGCCCGGCTCAGATTCACCACTGGCCGGGCTGCTGCCAAAGAGAATGGATCCACTTTAACGCTGGCAGATACAATATGCTCTTTGTATTGGTAAAAGCAGAAGAAAGAGATGGACGGACATGGAAAGTGAGTGAGACGAAGTGAAGGGTAAGGCTGGATGGCAGCGGTGCTGGAGGGGCTGCTTCTCCACAGAGAGACGGAGTGAGTGAAAAGAGGGAATTGGTGGTTATGTTTTAAAGAACAGGAAACTGGGGCAGAGCACCTGACGCACATGACAAGTATCGAGGGCTGCGCCACGTGCCGCTAAACTGCAGCCAAAGCTTATTTCTGCAGGGCTGGTGGTGATGGTGGTGTGTTGGGATGGGGGGTGGCGGTGTACGAGCTAATCTCTCTTCTGAGTGGGAGCGCACTCAAAGCTGCTTTTGTTTCTGAGGGCTACTTTCACAAGGACGTACAATCCCCCATGTCCACTCCTCCTCTCCTTCTCTTTCCCCCTTTTTTTTTATCTCTCTGTTGTTCAGAGCACACTCCTTCTCTCTGAAACACTGTGGGTGTTTTATTTGATTTACTGGCCATTCTGTTAAAACATGACCATGAGAGAGAAAGTGGTTGTGTGTGTGTGTGTGTGTGTGTGTGTGTGTGTCCTTGCACATATGTGTGGGAAACACTGATGGTCTTTCATGGAGCAACAGGATAAAAAAAAAGAAGCCATATACTGTGCGCTGGGCATGAGAGAGAAAAGCTTTGATGTCATGTTGGAAGTGCATTAGCGTGTTTTACGCTGAGAGATCCAAGGGTCAGGGAAATGTTACCACAAACAAAATAAATGAGCAGAATAAATAAGCCACTAGAGATTAATTATGAGAGGACTTCTAACACATTAAGCTGCTGTCAGCTCAGAAGTATTTGGGTGTGGTTGCACTCACCCATGGATGGAAAAAAATGTTTATACAGCATATGTACCATAATATCCTCCTAAAAGCCATTACACTGAAAACATGAGAACATATGTAGCAAAAAATCCAAACGATGTAGATTTATTTTATAAGTGTGTGTTTTTGAATGATTTATAATGGAAAATAAAGCTGCCAGTTGTTCTTATAATGGGACTTATAATGAGCTGTGTTTGAAATGGTTTGTTTTCGCTCCTGTCTCTTTAACAAACTTTACTCTCGTCTGATTGGTGGAGAGCGAGTGGGCGTGACACTTTCTATGTTTTTGACTCAGGGGTTCAGAAAACAGATTTGAGACAGAACAGATAGTGTTGATCGAGTCTGACAGACTCAAACGTCCCCGTCCCTCCGTTACACGAATGAAGCCCCGAATGTCATCTTTCCATAAACACATCAGACTCATTCATCCTATTTCCAGGAAGCTGTCACCACACACTGCTATTCCAGTCCTGTGAACAAACCAATAAAGCCGATGGTTTCCAGCATGTAAAGTCAAGTAAACACAACGGGAGGGGTGACAAGGCAGTGATAGGGAATACGCCATTTGTCAGATAGCTGGGCATGGTCTTAACTAGTCCCCACACAATTCTTTTCATTATGTTTCATAAAAAGTAGAACATAAACACTAAAAGACACTGACATATTAGAATTTATCCATTCGTCAGCAGATATAAATGCAAATATAATGTGCTCTGTGTGCTTCTAGTTGTATGAGGCCTCAGCTCTTATAATATTTCAACACATCCACTGAAGCAAACACTAATATTTCTTCACTGGGCTCTAACGTGAGACGACGAGTTACATGAGTCAATCAGTTTCATTACACCCGCTCATCTCCTTGGAGATAATAAACACCACAGTGTCATGAAACCGCTCCGTAGAAAGTCGCACCCTAAACTCACTAAATTGTCATCAATGCACAACACACAAAGTGACAACTCAGCGAGGCTCAAACCGGCAGCACCAGAGCTGAGGGTCCATCGTGCCAGTGGCCTTGTCCAGGCTGCTGCGTGTTTGTGCGAGTATCTCTGCACACGTGGGTGTTGTGAATGTGCGAGCCTGTGTACGTGCACCTCAGAAGGCATCCAGGGTGTGGCTTTGCATGGGATTCACACAGGGGAGTCTTTATAAAAGAGGAACAGCCCTGCCCCCCTCCGCCTCAGTCTCCTCACTGCCAGCTGCCACAGCCACCAAATGCCCCTCAACCACTCAAACACACACACGCCCGCTACCACCCCCCCGTCCGTGCCAGGCCGCGGTGGCAGCCAGCGTGGCATCGTCAGTCACAGGGGACCATGTTACTACGGCCACTGCTGTAGGTCTGCCACACTGCGGCTTTGTTCTCTTCGTCAATAGGCCAGTCAGCCTGATATTATAAATGACAGGAGGCGAGCCAGGACGTTGGTCTTGGTGGAGGACCATTATTGAAATGGATACTAATGGCCTGGTGGCTCATACGCGGAAGGTTTGGAAAATATCAATCACAACTTAAGTGAGCTCGAACAATCGATGGTCCAAAACAATCCTCCCGTTAGTCGACGTCTGTAGCATTAAGTGTGTCTAAAGCAAATACACATCCAGAATCCACTCATACAACCCGCGCGTGATGTAAACAAGAGTTTCCTGGGTACAGTGGAAGGAACAAAGATGGCGTGTGTGCATGGCTGAGTGTATATCCCAGACAGAGAGAGAGTCCCCCCGTACTCGACCCCCCAACCAGCTGTCTGCCCTGCCCAGACAGTGGCCCTGAGCCTGGTGCCATGGCCCCGACGGCATGCCAGCTGATCCTTGGGTGCAGGAGTCCGTCTGACCCCAACCAACCCCCTTTCCCCTTTTAACCAGCGTTAAAGCCATTATTTCTGATAGACAGCCTTATTATACTACATACTACAGCTGTCCTCACACACACACACACACACAGTCATTTTGTCGCCCCTTCGTCTGTTTCCAAATATAACTTGTGGGGTTTTTCTTCATTGCAGACACAAGAACCTGCCCTGGTTGAGAACCTCACGTAGTAGGGACGTTTGGCTTTTTTGAGGAGCGACGCACGATGAGGTGGAAGATGGTCAGAACATCCAGGTGAGCTGGGGTTCCGGCTCTCAGTTAACCACAATTACAGAAATCTGAATGAATCTGCAATTACCAACGCTGCTGGAATGAGATTTTATTATTATTTCCCATTTCCATTTTCCCAGTACATGGGGATGTCTGGTATTATTCCAGAGCCAGATTTCATAATAACTCCATCAGTTCTGTTGGTGACCCCACATTCTTTCCTCAAGACCGACTCTGGGCCTGCTAGGCTCCACAGACAAAACAAGACACGAAACTGAACTGAAGGACAGATGAAACTATTCCAGCCGTTCAGTCAGGGACTGTGCCCGCCGCACGTTTTCTGCTCTTTGCTTCGCCTCGAAGCGGCTACTATATTTGAATGTGTACAGTTTAACAATGAAGGTTTTCTTTATATAGTACTTGAACACACCGTTGGGCAGGATTAAAAACGCTGCACACATTTAGCTCCGTTCTACTTTGTTTTCACCGTAGAAAGACAATCTTTGCAATGGAACAGATGCCAGTCGAAAAGTCCACTAGAAAACAATACTAACAACGTGCTTTCATGGTGACTTATATTTCTCGTCACAGCTCGTCCTGCTCCAGGAATCTCAGGATCTCAGGTATGTAAATAGCGCTTGAGAAAAGTGTGTTGGCTGCCAGCTTTACCGTGTTTTTGCTCTCGTGTTGCCTTTGTGGTAACACTTATCTGATGGCCTCTGCACAACCAGGAAGGTATTTAATCACATAATCAGTAACTACTTTCATTTTAGATATTTCAAAAGGGACTGGGGGAGAGGGGGGCAGCTGCCTGGGTACAATAGCCCCCACAGTACCTCGTCACTGTCATTTGAGAAGGCCCATTGCCTCTTGTCATCAGGGGAAAAACATGCTGGCCCTGCTACACACTCACGCATACATAAAAATAGAGGCCTAGTGAGGGAGCTGCTGCCGTGAATGGCCTTTACAGGACTCATACCAGAGCTTTAACATCAGCATCAACAACCCAGTCATTAATTTTGATTCATAGCCCTCCTTCAGTTGGGATTTAAATAGATTAGTGAGCATGAATAAGATAACTGAGACCGGGGCTTAGTCAAACAAGGCCTGTGTGTAAGGCCTGAGCTGTTGCAAATGGCCCTGGTGTATGGACTCATACAGAGTGTGTAGGTTATTGCATATGTGCAGCTACACCATACACACGCTCAGACATATGTACAGTACAAACACTGCAGCGCACGCTTCATTTTCCACCTGTTGTTCTCCTGCAGTGACACGAGATCCCGTCTTGGCCTTCTAGCCTCCAGCTGTTGCACTCGGGGCAACAGGCATGCAGATGTATGCCACCTCCTGCTCATGGCTGCTGCAAAACCAGACTGGGTATTATTTTTAGCCTGTAGTAAACAGAGAGCCATGCCTTCACCAAACACTCCCTCCTCTCTTGCTCTCTTCCTGCTTCTCCATCTCACACAATCTCCTCTGTCACTGTTCTTCCTCAGTTCTCATTTCGATGACTGCTGATCTAAATCAGGCTCAAGGCGCCTCTGTTTAGAAAATATGTGCAGGTAGCAAGTTTTTTTTTTTTTTAAGAGCTGTGCTGAATTCACTCTATTTTTAACCACCACACCAGCTACACTGTGGTCACTGCTGTTCGGAGGGCGAAAGAAAACAAAATGTGTCCTGCTGTTGCCACGGATAACACGGGACATTCTGGAAATATACAGCACGTGTGTCATTAGTTATACCTCTCGCTACCCCGGCTATTTTCAGTTCAGTAAATACTAGGAAAGAAAATTTGGATAAATATGAGGAAAAAGAGGAAAATTAAACTTCCCCATGTACGACTGAGTATTCGTCACTTCAGTGTGGAAAAAACTAAAGCCTGGCTAATTTAATGTTGTGCAATTTTCTCTCAGGCGAGCACATGCAATTCGAAAAGAGAAGCCACCCAAGTTGGGCAACGGAGGCTAAAGGCCACTCCCCTCCTCAGATTGTGCTTTATAAGAGACGGAATAGCTTGGTGTCACACATCACGCCACTTGAGGTCAGATTATCATGCCACCTCTGGCTGGATGACTCAACACAAGCAGCCGTATGGGCCGTATATAACAATAAAAAAGCGGTGCCTCGAGTGTATTTGTTTTAGTGCAGTGTGTTTGAAAAAGAATATGACTTGTGTTATGTTTTCTAAAGGGGAAAGTTAGTCATGAAGGAGCGCTTCCCAAACTGGGGAACACAACCTCAAACTCTAATGATGTCAGAGCAAAAAGAGAAAAACTATTTGCTAACGAGTCAAAAATAGACATTTTCCACAGGGCTGGGACACCCACAGTGTGTGATGCCATGAGCAACCGCTATCAGATTTTGTGGTGCACGCAGAGGATGAGTGATTTTCCATTCAACGGGATGGCAGCGTAAAAAGTCTGAATGTATGTGCCGTCTGCTTTTCATCCCAACTCCATCCAGCTCCAGCCTCAAAGATAAATGTGTCTTTGGTGAATATTAACTAAATGAGTATTTTCTAATAACTTAATGTTATTTAATTTTTTAATACTAGGTCTCTGTTTATTTTTTATGTTTAGTGTCTTGTATACTGGAAGCTATGACACCAAAACAAATTCCTTGTATGCAAAAACATACTTGGCAATAAAGCTCTTTCTGATTCTGATGAAAAGGTCAACAGCCACAGGAAAGTAAGCAAGTGAACCCATAGCCTACTTGGAGGACAACAGCATTGGCACGATAGCCTTTTGGTGCAATTCTAGGTAGGACAGTGAAGCTTTGTCAGGCATGAGTGAGCAGCCGATCCACTCAGAATACACCCTGAGTCAGGAGGTGGCTAATGAGACTCACCCTTCCCAATTCCTTAAAACGTACTTGCATGCGCACACACACAAGGCCTCGTCTAGTGACTCAACACTAATGGCAGTGGGGGAATATTGTGCAAACAGAGAGCTGTATGCTTTGCTGGCTTTGAACAAGGCCAGAGGGTCTGAGCGCTGATCCTGATCCACCTCCCTGTAGCCAACCCCTAACATCCGGACCAGTCCTGCCAGCGCACTACTGAACCATCAACTAAATACCTGGGAGGATGCACAACAGTGCTGGTTGCAAATGTGTAATTAAGACAATAACCTGACAGTCACTTGCTGTTAATCAAATATATGAAAGTCAGTGTTAAAATGCCATCGAGGAAGTGAAGCACGTTGCAATCTGTAAGTGCCTTAGGCCCGTTTAGCTAAAATTGAGCTAAACCAATGATTCGTCACCACTTTGAGATACCTATAATCAAGGAATACTTGCGTGTCTTTAAATTACACACCACTAATGCTCTTTCCATAAAAGAGAAATTGAGAGCTTAATCACACACAAGGAGCAAAGAATGAAAGACAGAGCACCATATTACTGACGTTTTAGTTTGTCGGGCCGCTGGGCTTCACAAATGCTGATTAATGCAGAGACAGTGTGAGTCGTTCATATGTGAGTCATTTTAATCTCCGCTGTTCAGAACCAAAGCCTTTCATTTCCCAGTTTCATCTCATTCAGTCAGCTTGTGAGAATTCGCGTCTGACTATTTTCAGTGAATTGTCTGCTACTGGTCTGATAAAAAGTGCCAGAAGGGTTTTACTTTAATTAAATCAAGAGGCACGAGAGAGAATATAAGACTTGCCCAGGAATCTTAAATGAACCCTATCTACCAACTCATTAATAGACATCAGACTGGAGGCCAATTAATCCATTATTACATGGAAAACAAAAGAGCTCTAATATTTTCTTCTTTTTCACTTCTTCTGCTCAGTGAGGTCAGACATACACCACAGCTATTAGCAAAACAAACACTGCTATAATGCAAATAAAAACACCCCACAGGCCAGCGGCTTCCTTCAGCTAATTGGTTGACCCCCACTCATGGGAAGGATGTTTATTGGGCTGCCCATTTAGTATTATTTATAGGTCAAGAAACAAACCAACATCACCCAAACAAGATGAAGCTAAAACAACCCATTTTTGGGGGAAAATAAAATAGAAACGCTTCGAACAAACACTGTAAACGGCCGAGGTGCTGGTGGGAGCCCAAGTGCAAATAAACACCTCAGGAAGGAAGACAGAGCGAAGGCCTTTCCGGAGCAAATCCTTGTCCAAACAGAAAGACAGACAAGGGTTTGTGTTTGCCTCACTGGCCTCTTGACCTGGGCTTTGTGGTGGCAAACCCTGAGATTTGTTGTGGAGTTAGCGAGTTAGCTCAGCAGTGATGGACTGACAGCGGATGACTTTAACCTGCCGTCATGTACTGTACATCCCACTGACTCAGAAGACGCTGGCAATGGGAAACCAGCTACTTACCAAAATGTCAACTTTCCTTGCGAAATCAGACTAATTGTTTCATGCAATCGATTGCGATACATATTCTGAGGAGGAAGCTTGTCATTCAAATGACACCTAGCTCCGGTGACAGAATATAGCGTGTTTTCACTACGCTGAGGGATGTGCTGACTTTATGTGTGCGTGTTAAGAGGCCCAGTATCAGATGTAGCCCTCTTGTGGACTATAAAGCCTAGTCTTGGATCACCACTCTGCTGGGGCCTGCGGGGTCAGGTACAGAGGGTAGCGGGCGGGTAAAAACGACCTAATGGCACAGGAAGACAAGAAAATGAACTTACTCTTTGAAAATAGTGGACAAAAATGCCCTAATGGCACAGGCAGACAAAAACATGTTTGTGAGACAGATTTTTTCTCCCCTGCTCTCGGTTTCCTTTCCCATCTTTGCCCTCCAACCTGCCAAAAGAACAGCAAAACCTTCCGGCTGATGAGCGACGAAGCAGCGTGTTTTGTCTCTGATGAGTGAAATGCATGCTGCTGACAAGAGTGATTCCCTTTCACTCTGGGGAGAAAGTCGCTGTCTTCTCACATCTGGAGAGACAAAAATCAACAGCATGTGTGCGGAGGACGGCACGAAACTGTTTGCGTGTTGCGCCTTTCATTGTCGCAGATAAGAGGGCGTCAGGTTGACTGCTGCTGCTGGACACCACCTGTTAATGCGTCTCTTTTGGTGGTTTTCTGCAGATGTTTTTACCGGAGGAATATCTAGACTTATGATGTTCCAGTGTTTGTGCTGTGCGCAGTGAGGCGCAGTGAACTGCAGCTCTCAATGACGAATCATTTCCCAGATTAAGGTCTGTAAAAAGCCAGACATCGAATTTCCACTGGCTTCACACGTTATGAGCTAATTGTCTTCATACAGAAAACTCCTGCATTGCCTTAACAAAGCCCACCTTAGCTTGTCGGTACTATGCACGAGGATAAAGGAATAAACACATAATCGATGATTATAGAAGTACAGGAAGCATTTAGTGTGAGTTGAATAAACACATAAAAGGAATTAATGTAATAGAAGAGGGAGCCAGGCCCTTGATCTTTATTTTTCCTGTGCTCCCTGGTGAGCAGCGTGCCAGCGAGGAGAAGCCGCTTTCCATCTGTATGTGTTGGAGTGGGCTTCACAGAGCTGCAGCTACGTTTGTCAAGGGAGGGGTCCCCTTCTCACAGCTGTGCAAATCATCCTGAGCAGCAGGTCTGGGTGTACGGTGCATGTGTTCCTTTAGCCACCTGTATAAAAAGCCCACCCCCATGTCTCTGGAGACCTTGACACCGGGTCCAGCTCACTAGTGGGCCAGCACGATCCAAAAGCAACAGTCGGGCCGGGGAGGCTGTGGTGCTGCCGTGGCACGTGCCTGCCACTCCCCGAGCTCCTGACCCAAGATGGAGATACCTGTTTAAGCTCTACGCTCACCGCTAACCCAGGCCTCATCAAAAAGGCTTCACCGGGTGGAGCACGGTTGGACATCACTGTTTTCCTCGCACACTAGTAGCCTGAAGCATTATAGTGTGAGAGGCCTCATATGAGGGGTGACTCAGAAAAAAGAAGAAAACCTAGTTGTGAGCTGTATTAAACAATTACACACAACCTGATGTTTTGGTGCCTTTATTACAGTTTATATCGTCAAATAAACGTTTGTATAAACGCTCCCTGGTTGTCGGCTAAAGTGTCAATGATAGACTTGCAACTGTAAAAACATCTGCATTGATAGTAAACTAACCAATTACAGAGCTCACATAGAAATGACTGGGAGTTTAGGGAAGGCATGGTTTCACAATCTAGTAAAAGTCTCACAGGCTCATTGTTTTTCACACAGGGACCTTGCGTCTTTGGAAACACAACACACTAGGAGGCGATGAGCTAAGGAGACTATGATGATTTAGTGAAAGTGGTATTCGGACGAATGGCTACGTGAAGAGGTTACATGGGAATGTTCTATTTTGGTTTCAGCCCTATTCTGGGAATAGAAACAGCTCCAGTCATAACACCGGCATGCTCACAAGATGGCTGATAAGATGCCAATTAGATGATCTCAGTCTGGGGAATGTGTGTGTTTACATGATAGATAGGGAGTGAAACAAGAGAGAAACAGAGACAAATGGAAGAATGGAACACAGTGACTGGCTTTCAGCAAGGAAAAGACTCAAATGATGATTCGGATCCTACAGCAGTGTGGCGCTGAGTGACGTGCGGGATGTGCGACGCGTAGCTGACGTCAGAGCTTTGTTAGTGTTTGATGTGAGTTTCCTGCTGGAGCGGTTTCCACACCGTGGGGAGGACGGGGATGGAGCCCAATTTGTCGCTTGTTTGTTAAAAACAGACAAGTGTGGGTGTCCGCGTTCACTCGAAAACATCTATAGGAAATACAGGGACAGCAGTGATTTATAAGAAACAAACCGAAGACACAAAGGAAGCAGGACTGACTTTGATTCAGTCGTACGGGTAAACCTCCAGCCTACTGGGACTACTCCACACGCCTCTCTACCCGTCTCTATCAATGCCCTCTCATTTGCTCCTGATTCCATCCTATTAGAGACAGCCATCGTTTGGGGCCCTCCAAACTCCCAGGAATCCCACCGCACTAAAACTGTCCCAGTGAGCTGGAGATGAGGTTATGTAATATCAAAGGCTGCCTTGTGTGACCATATTGCACCACTGACATCTATTCACCACTAAAAGTCTAGTCTGGAGCTGGAAAAAGAGGACGTTTATCAATCGGCTCACTTTGGGCAAAGCCATGTTTGAAATGTTCATATCTCAGTTGACGATCAGTTTTAGTTCATGCTTTACTACTTGATTGTGTAATAGCCTTGTGTCAATCTCACTCGGGTGCGTGGCATTGAGGAAATAACAAGGAGTGGAAACTCCAGTCATGGGTTAGATCAGTGCTTTTGAATGGTGTTTAGTCATCAAATGAGGCACAACTTACAGAATGGAGGGAATGACAAGGCCTAGCCGTGTGACCACCCAGCTGACGTCACGCTGCATGACGAGTCCGCTACTGCTGATACTGACTCACAAACACCCAAACTTGGCACCGGGCTGCAGCTGTGCCGTCGCACCTTATGCCAAGGAGAAGTCCAAACACTCAAAGCCACAAAGCAGCCAAGAGAGGCCTTAATCAGCCCTGTTTACAGCTGCCAACCAGAGGAAGGATGCGACACAAAAGGTGTGCCAAGAAACAGACGAGGACCCTTCGCTTTTTAAATAGAGACACTGAACAAAAGTGTAGATCAGTCAAAATACAACCAGACAAGTGCTCTTATTTTGCAGGTCACCATTTGTTTTGTCTCTGCCCATGCTTTTGTTAAAGACATGAGCAGCTATGATAATGTAATATATTCCCCCTGCCACTCTCTGGTTGACTAGAAAAAAAAGAGAGAACTGTTCATTTTTAGTGGGGGGTCTTTGCTCATTTCATGCTTTCAGTTCTCATTAAAAACACAAAAAGAGAATTGCAAAGGCCCTTCGGAGGCCGAGCCTTAGAGATGTTGCTACGCTAAACCACCATAATATGCACCTCTGCCCCACAAACATACTCAAGGGGGTCTCTTTGGTTGCTGTGTAATAAGTCCTGGCGTGTCAGCCTTGTAAGTGACCATAATTAAAGAAGGCAGAAGGAGACGAGGATCTTCCTCTCAGCTTCAGCTGCCAGGCAGCAGGAAGTAGTAAAGACACGCTCTCTCTTCCTTTACTAGGTGCCACTCCATCTTTCTCTTTGAGCCTCTTTTCTCCCTTTCTTCCTGTAATTCAGCATCTTTGTGAGGACTGTCTGTTGGGTCCCTATTTGGAGCTGCCATGGGGAGAAGGAGGGGGAAGCCTGAGCTTGTCAAGTCTATTCCTCTTTATCTCTAAAACCCCGCCATCCGCGCTACTTGTGCTCTGTCTCTGTTCAGTCTGTAATTATTCAGTGTGCAGATGCTCCCTGTTTGTTGTTGTCTGTTTCTTGCTTGCAACCTCGTCGGTAACATGTCTGTGAATCTCTCAGAACATGTCATCACCACATCTGTACACATAGAACAGCGTCATTCAGGTACAGAGCTGGGGAGTCCAAAAATATCTCCATTCATAATCTCTATGTAATAGATATTTTTTATAAGAAAAAACTGTGCTCGTCCCTGGAGCTTTCCATTTTCCATTCCGTTCCATTCATAACCTGTTGCACTCACAAAGTCATCATCTCTAATGTATAAAGCCCTCGGTGCTGTCTGTATGGTCCAGGCATCACTTTAGTATCTCGGGCTCAGCTAGCATCTGCCTCAGCGCACTGCTGACAGATAGGAGAGTGCTGACAGGGCAGCGTTGAGCTTCTGTTACCTGAGCATCACTCACCATAACCCAAAACAAGACAGCTGCTTGACTTGACTTAGCATCAGGCTGAAAGGGAACACCAACAAGCCAGGGGGGGATGCGAGGACAAAGGCTGCTAAGGGGAAGGAGAAGTGGGGGAGGAGGAGGGAGGAAAAGTTCATTTGTGTGCCAAGTTCATATGTACGATACCGACTGGCCTTGTCTGGAATACACAGGCTTGATGGAAAGGATTTTGAGATGTGCACAGTAATGAAAAAGGCACAGAGGGTATAGGAAAAATGCAAACTGAGAACATGACATGCAAAATATCCAAGTCAGACTTTAGGCTTGTTCGTGTGCCTGACGTTGCAGATTTCAGCTTCTCCTTTCTCCTGCGCTTCTGTGTTGTCAAAAGATTTTAAAAAATGACAAAAGGTCAGGCAGGGTGCAGGAGTGACTATATTTCCTAAGGCTCCCCCTGTGGTCTTCACAGCCAAAAACACACCGACAGACAGTGGGAGGATTCGGCCATGACCTTTCACCTCAGCTCTGTTCCCCTGGGGTCACCAGAGGCCATGTTGCCATCTCGGCAGAGGCCGGCACCTGCATCGCAGGACCCATCTTTGAGGAAATGCGCATGAGCTCACAGGGTTGGGGGAAAGAGCTGCTCAGAGGCAAATGAATCAGCCACTTAGTTCAGCCACCCGCCCCCTCACTTACAGAGCTCATTTCAACAAGACCCAAAGGTCAACTCTCACCCTTTCTGGCATTTCTCTGTCTTTTTGCCACTTTGTGATACCTCCCCCACCTCTTTCACCAGAGGTGAACAAGGACCTGTTTCAGATTTATATGAGAACATGAGATTAGTCTAGAGTGTATGTGTTTGGCTATTTTTTCCCAGGTAAGCTACCACATAGAACAGCAGACATGGCAAATTTCAGATAACATCACAGTTAAGCTTTAATTTATTCCTTGGCTTTCATTCAAGTTGTAATAACAGACCAGACTTTAGGTGATATTCCATGTCTTTGTTGGTGGGTGCAAAAAGACCTAAAGCAGTCAGCTGTAATTGTACGTCTCAGAGAAAGCAGCAATTAAGTAGTTTACATCTTATGAAGGTGTGGACAGGCAACGAGTCTGCAGCAGACAATCAAAAAGCCCAGAAGATCACCATCTAAGAAGAAAAAACATATCCTAATCTGCTTAAGCTCGGTGTAAGTCTGTTCAAAAAGGCCGGGCAGGTAACATGTATCCACCTAGATAATGTGGATTTACACTGAAGATCGCAAATTGCTAACTTTGGCTAAATTATGGCTTCGAGTGATTATGGTAAAATATGCTGAGTGGCATGATACCATTCAACAGCTACTCTTTTATCAAGGCACGCATCTCCATTTTGGAAGCTTATATACCAGGCTCTATACGAACCCAGTATTATTGTCTGTTTAGTGCCCAGAGTGAACTAAGCGAGGCTATCTCTTACCTTGTCACCCTATACGAGAGCATGGTTGTCAAAGGCTTGAGAACATTATATGACACTCGTGCCTTCGTATTCCCCTGTGCCAATGTTGTCAAATGGCCACCGATGGAAAGTCGGCATCGGCCCAACATGCCCCCACTGGGCACAAAGACAATAAAGAACCACAGAGAGACACAGAGGCAGACAGAAACTGGAGGCACACACCCACACTGACACACCTTAAGGCAAACAGGGGAGAGAGAATACTGTTGTGAATGAGAGACACACGAAGTCGACTCATGAGTGAGAGTGTGCGGCGAGGTTATGGCTGACATCTGGCTGTAAGACAATCTCGGGCTGCTCATATGGCTGGGGGCCTTCGGCTGATGACAGTCCCCCTTTCTGTCCCTCGACGCCTCCTTCTGCCTGATGGCAAAAACCGATAGTGATGAGACAACCTGGCCTCTCAGCCACTGTAGCTAAACTAATATATGACAGAAAATAAGTAATTCACTCTAGAGTCATAAAATATCAAAACATTGTAAGAAACACGTCAGTACCATAAAGTATAGAGAAAAAATAAACGGCACATGTGATGCTCTGGAGCTGCTTTGGTTCCTCTGGAAACCAGCAGCGAGTGGAAGGTGAGATCAATTCATTCAGTATCAGGACATACTGGTATCATGTTATGGCGTCTGTGAGGAAGGTTAAGGAACAAAAAAAAATCCAAACTGAATTGATCCAGTAAACGGATTTATTCAGCAACGTGAATGTTCCTGTGCACGCTCCTGGGTAAGCGGGAGTCACATTTGCCCCGCTCCATAGCACAGCAGAGGGCCAGAACTGGAGATATCTTTGTTTTGCTCGGTGGCGTCCAGTTTCCACTGCCTTCCATTGCCTCACAGCAGCAGGTCGCTGCAACTAGATCTGTCAGCTGGGTCCATCAGATAGCTGCATGGCTGTATCTAACTCTGTCTACCTGTCAAATCTGTGTGGCTGTCATCCAGCCAGTCAGCCGGCCACTGCCCGGCCACCACCCACGTCTTATCAGGATAATGAGCTGAATTTAGGTCCATTATGGGCTGACCCTGAGGACTTTCTCTGCTGCTAAGCGGGGGCCTTGCGCCAGTGATGGACAGGCCAAGAGGGAATGTGATATGAGGCTGTGCTGTGCTTGCAAGAGCAGGACCGCAGGGGATAGAAATGAAGAAACATTGCATGGGGTGGCCAGCTGCTTCAGGTCAGTGATAAGGTAGTACAGGAGCACAGTAAGCTGAAACGGTTCCACACAGTAAAGGCATTTCATCGCCATCTTTAAACAAACAAGGAATCTGCCGAGAAGACCAAGAACCTTTTACAGCCTCCACGGTCAAAAACAATCCTGCATCTATGTTTTCAGATGATGGAAAGGTTACAGGGTCAGGACGAGTGACATTAAAGACAACACTGATGTTTACAGAGACTCAAAGCCTGAAAACCCTCTAGCATTCCCTAGAGGCTGCAAGGATCATTACATCTCCAAAACCCAAGCCCTTCTGCCTAAAAGCTCCAGGCCAGGATGACCTGACACCAAGGTTAGATCGACATAGTTACCCTTACACACGTTGCTAATTTGGTTGATGAAATACTAAATAAAGATTCAGGATCAAGAGGCAGTTAAAGTTCAAAAAGTGGGAAGTTATTTCACCAATTCCCTATTTTCATCATGTCACCCACCAGGCAGCTCAGCTCATGTCAGCACAAATTACACCATGTCAGTTTTTTATTCTGTGGCCTTGTATAGTAGTTGTCACAATCAATGAGGAGAAGAAGGAAAATACCCAGACCTCCAAAAAACACAATCCTGTATAATACTAAACTCTCCAGTGAGGTATAACTGCAGAGGAAAAAACGTGTTTGGATGCTGGAAGACATGAAATCTAGATACTGCATATACCAAACTAAACCGTAGTAGCTCTTGGATGAATTGGTCTGAACAAAGAGCTGAATGGACAAACTTACTAGCAGTGACGTTACATTATAAATGAACATATATATAACATAGCCACTATAAATGAACATGATCTTGAACATGTTCAGGTTTAAAAAAATTATTCAGATTCGGACGATAGACATTCACCCCAAACCTCCAGCAAAAGACAAGTGGGGCCCACATGCTGCACGGATGACACAAATATCCATTCATGCACAGAAATTTAGAGATGACAAACCGCACGGACACAATTTTACTTCCCTCTCGCTTTTGTTATCTTGCAATCTGTAAACAGGGTTAAAATCTATTGATTGTGGGCTTCTAACAAGCTCCTCTTTGTTTTTGCACCCTACAGAGAGAGTGGGAAAACCTACAAAGCTTGGCTCAAAGTGACGCACATTCATTAGCGACATCACTGGGGATAATTAGTACAAGAGGGTAAAAATAATGTCGCCATCAATCAAAACAAAGGCCGATGAAAGGAAGCAGGAGACCGAAACAGGCGGGAAGATGAGTCAGCAGAACGAAGCCTATGGGAACTCTGAGTCAGACATAGTCATTAGTGTGAGGGTTGCAGAAATGTGTGGGAATGACTGGTCCAGCACATGCACGTAGAAACATACACGAGAGCAAAAAGCTCAATTAAAAGCACCTGTGCACAAGCCCTGGCAGACACACACACGGAAATCACACTCCAAATAGCAACAAACCATATTTTCCATGTTCTAGTCTATTACGCTGGATGGGATTCATCTAGATGTCTCTTCCTCAGGTTTACTGCCTGCTCAGCAAGCTGCGATACTTGAAGTCCAAGTCAACTGAAACTGGGCCTGACACTGCGTACTCACTGAGATGAATGCTCACGGCCATCACAGGGTTAATGACGTATCTCGGCGCAGCCTTATCTGCTTGGTTGATTGCTTTGCATGAGTCTGACAAAGTACCCATAGGCTCATCTGTCTCTTTGCGGTCTTGATGACTTACAGCTGAGTTGATATTTTTAGGGGTATAAACAAGGCCTGTAACGCAATCCTATTAATAATGCAGCCCTTACTGTGTCATAATGTCAAACAGATTTACAGTTATGAACTACTGCGTTCGTGGTGGCTTTTTAAATTTGTTTTAATACAATGCGGCGTAGTTTATCTTTTCATAAGCAACACAAATACACAGTAGTTTGGACTGATTGCTGCTTGTTTGTTTGGCAGATGCATGATGACTTGAAGGTTGAACTGCATGGTGTGTTTTCTTGGCTTTGTCTGTTGGAAAGAGCCATTGTACCAGTTCTAAGTGTCCCGTTTTTACGAGCTGCATTAGTGTTTCCCATCAAGCTGCAATTACGGCTATTCATGCCCAGGGCAGGCCCTCCTCAGAGCGGAGTGAATGGAACTAGCTAGCGCTGCTTGGTGCTTTCTGGGAATGTCTAGCAGACACAAGCTGCCAATTGATATGCAAAGCGTATGTGCATTGGTATGCAAACATACATGAACTGTAGATCTATAGAACGTGGCACAAACACAGCAGAGCCCATGCAAATATGGACCTGGTCGGTTGAACACGTGAACGCGTTTAGACGTAGGCCAGCCGCTATGCAAATGCAGGATCTGTGGCCTTGTCTTTCAGCGTTGCTTGGAATCGTTCAAATACAAGACCCCCAGGTGACAGCAAGACATAAGCACCAGATAGAAGGGGGTGGGGTAATGTGGTCACCCGATGGCCACGGGTGCGTAAAGCATGTGGGCGACCATCCCTCCCATTCACAACACATAAAAACTACGCCTCACAACCACAAGGGGACTGCAAGGGCCCGAATGAGCGTTCCATCCCGGAGAAAGGCTTCAGTCCAGAAGGTGCGTCAAGCTCCAGTCTGAGCACTGACACACCCTGCATGTAGGACTAAGATAAGGATAAGTAAGATCAAACATGTTTGTGCATTTGTATGAGTGAAAAGCCTGCATAGCACAAGTCAATGAATCTCAACAGTTAGAATATAACACAAGCGATAGTCTGTCTCTAACTCATACTGAAAACTAGGAAAATTGCCACGTTCAGGCAACAGTACATGCTGCAGCTGAGAATCTGTGCGTGTGGGAGGTTAATGTGTAACCGTTTCAGCTGGTGCTGCAGGGACAGGTGTTAACCTGCGCCGGGACCAGACTGTCGTTTGATGGACCTGACGCACAAAGAGCTAGCAGCAACAAAGACCGAGTGATCAAAGGCCTGGAGTGGATTCACATCCTGTGCAAAGCAATTTGTGCACACAGCCACGACGGGAGCTGCCAGCCAGCTGACCACATGTGAACATATGTTGTATGTTGAGAAGGAGGAAATTACTGATCACTTTGTTTTGTGCTGTTATTTTCAGCTCGCGCTTAGAGGGATAAGATGTGCGATACGTTAATGCAAGACCGCTGGTTTAAACCCAGCTGCGTCGCCGCTAACGGATATTTAAACCCAAAAGAGCTCTGCATTAACAGAATGTGTTCTGCAAACCTACAGACAGTTCTGCCATAAGTATTCATGTTACTACTAATCTAGGAGAAATAAGCACTGACCCATCTACTGGTGAACACCTTTAACCAGTGGCAGTAAACAACCTACCTGCGTCACGATCACGGCCAGCGGTCGTCTGCCAACGATCAGCTGGACAGCTGACCGTCGGCTTGGTGGTTCGGGGCCTTCAGTGACCGCAGACTTGAAGAGTGAGCTTTTAGCAGACACACCATTTTGGGAAATGTGCCTGGGATGGGCTGAAGTATGGGAAAATGTTAACATACTGCTGCTGAAGCGTGGGAAAATGCATTTCTATGTTACCACACCATTCACACTCAATTTCATGGCAGTTCTTTAAAGTGTCACAAAGTGTGATGAACCTTTACTGAAAGCTTTAGGTCTGTCATTAAACACTTAACGGGAAGAATGCAGCCGGGAGAAGAACTCGACGTTTTACTTTTAAATCTTATCAGCGTACTTCTACTGTCATTGTGCTTCTCACTGGTGTTGAGGCCTTTACCTTCACATGATTCTTTGAAATGTCAGACACTTTTTTACAAGGACTGAGAGGCTAGTAAACCAACTTCTCTAATTGTTCAGGAATGCTACTCGCTGAACTTGTAAATTTTTATTATTAAGCATTTTGTGGAAAAAAACGCTTTCGCTTTGCTGGGCTCACTTCCCCAAACCCTACAGTCACGTTAGAAGCGTCTGTCTGTGCGTGCTGGCGTGAGAGTGGATATTTGTGGATGTGTTTGTCAGCTTTTCTGCTTGAGGTCTGTCACACTACATCTTGTGATACAGCAACCACACATGCATGATTACATATTCAATACAGGCATGAGTCAGCCACCTTCTGACAGAGATTTAGTGGATGCGCTTGAAGCGAGCTGAATGCGGTTTCACTACGAGGCCGTTAACACAGCGTGCATCAAACGATGCTGTGAACTGGATGAGTGCATTTGCATAAAGGTGTGTGTGGTGAACGTGCACAAGCGATGCTGGTGGCAAATTTTTGTGTGTATATATATATATATGTGTGTTTGCGTGTGTGTGTGTGTGTGCGTGTCTTCCAGCAGAGGTGACCACTAATGAGCAACTGTAGCAGAGGCCAATGTGCTGTAGCTGAAAATGTGCACGCGCGCACACACAAACGGCGAGTGCATGAATATTCACTTACACTGTAAGTCAGGCCGTGTGTATCGGGATGACCACCACCCCCTCATTACCTCCATCACGACTGGAAACAATCAGCCACTCTGCCCCAGTTGTAGGCCAGGCTCAGTCGTTGCAGACCCACAGACCTAGCATTAGAGAAGCCTCGATCACCACAGCCTGACCGGCCTCAGATTGAATCCAGCTTTCTAAACTACAGGCAGTATAATCTCACAAACCCAAATCAAAATAGCCCGTTCCCCTCATTTCAACCATAGATGCTGATCCCTTAGACATAAAATGTATTGATTGCAATATGTCAACACACGGCTCCGGTTTGTACATGACACTCATGGAAAATGTGATTTCAAGCAATATTAATGGATGATTTGTAATGTGATCTGTGAGGCTATTAAAGCATGCATAGATACAGTGCACGGTAGCGTTTCAGTAATTCTATCATGTCTGTTTCTATAAATTGTTAATTGTTATTTTTAACCAATTAACAACTTTTCCATTTGCTGATGAAAAGTGTGTTGTCCAAATGTTTTACTGTGTTCTCCATGGAAACGCCAAATCCATTACAAATGCAGAAATGTGTGGGAAATATCAGCTTAGGGTACAAATTAAAACAGAAGATACAGAAAACAACTATACGCCTGTTGCTTTAAGCAAGTATGAGCATTGTTTAAACATTATGAACTAAACCGCTGTAAATAACTTCCAATCCTTGCAGTAGTTTCCATTTTATTTACTGAAATTTGCATTTTACACAAAGCCTTGCGCGGCTCATTCTTACATTATATTAAACACTCTCGACTTCACTGCTTATATTTTACATAAGATGAGAAAGAATAAGAGTTAATTATACAGCTGCCAGCTCTGAGCCACATGTTGGTTGCTTGTGGTGTGAAACGGTATGAACTGTGAAAAAAAAGGCCTTGTTACATACACTCATCTAGCAGCTGATGAAAAATTAATTTCAAGGTAAAGCCAGGCTCCAGAAAGGTATTATTTCTATTTACACATGTATACTGAGAAATGTCAAAAATCTATGTATGCAAATGAACATGTTGCAGAAATGTTACGCACACGCTGACACCCTGGTACCGAGGACAACGACGACAAACCAGGCTGTTATTCTAGTGCCGTGTAATCTCAGGGTGGAGTCCATATTGGGTTTCTAGGCACTTCACTTGTTTTTTTGCTTTTTTTGTGTGTTTGTGTATGGTTTAGTTGAAGAGAGGAAAAACATGGAGAGAGAGCGGACAACAAGTCGGTTGTTTATCTCGGTTGTGATGAGTTGTGATGCAGTGTAATACAAGCGGTGGTTAACTTCAGTGACCAAGAAGAGAGCAAGCAGGAGACAAAATGAAAGAGTCACACAACACACAAAGAAGGGAAATAAAGCGGAGATGACACGATAGAGAGTCCGATAGAGATGAGCCTGATCTTAAGAAAGTCACGTGAAACAAAGTTGTGCGGTGGTGTGAGCATGTCTGCTGCACATTTTGTTTAGAGCTAGAGTCAAAAGGACGTATTGTGCGTGGCGACACGGCGGCTTGCAACAGAGACCATCTGTCTTTGTTAGGACGGGGAAGATAGGACTGTCACAACCGGCTTCTTCATCACACAAGCTTAAAGGAACAGTATCATATCATGTTTTCTTGGATATTTGGTGTATTAAACAAATCTCATAAGCTTTAAGTCATATTAGGGTTAAATGTTTATTTCTGTTGTTAATCGTAACGCAATGTCATTTATCAGCCATAGCAAACTGTCACAACAATTACAGGACAGTCGAAATGCCTGGCGTGACAGATAACAGGCAGACGAACTGGCTGACGAGTCCAACACGCACGCACAGCATCTGTATTCCTACAGTAGTCCAAGTCAAGAGAGCCCCCCCCTCCTCTGCGCTATCAGAGAGGAGGCAAGGCTGGAACAAGTGTGTGCAGAGGGAAGGAACTGTACTGGAAAGACAGACAGAAGGGAGTGATTTAAGCTCATCTCCCCTGGTTAAAGGGCAGTTGGAAGGGCCTGCAGTTGAGCTGGGAGTAGAGCAGGAATGGAGGAGTGAGTGATGGCGGGGGAGGACGGTCGGGGGGAGGCGAGGGAGGAGAGCAATTCAGCTGAGGAAGCAGATCAGCACAGAGGCCCGGTGACAATGCGAGGGTGCTGAGTGAATGAAGACGGGGAGAGGGGGAAAAAGATGCACACACTCCACTGACAAATGCACAAAACACACCCATCACAGCATTCAGTCGCTCGCATCCCTGGCAAATTGCATGCGCGCTCCACAAACACGCGCAAACGCCTCACAGCTCTCAAGTGCTTTTCTCACCCACTTCGCCCCAGAGGAAACTTTTGCCTCTGCTCTCTTCACCTCCCTCGAGTCATGTGTAACCTCCTGTCAGCTGAGACAAGCCGACAGGACAAGACACACACAGACGTCCGGAGCGCACTTCGGCGTGCTCTAATGAGACGGCCCGCTGAAACGACCTTTGATCCCCAGGCGCAGGCTAGTTGGCCAGCGGTGGGCAATCATTGACCTTTAGATGTTCACATCTCACTACAAGCTGTCTGTGAGCGCACATGATGGGTGTGTGCGAGAGTGTGTGAACATTCCTGACGCTACACTGAGACAATTAAAACATTTGGACATTTTGAATGATGCAAAATATGTCAGATGGACAAGCAAGTTATTTTACCATCCAGCTCTTTACTCCTATGCTGGATAGTTTGCTTATACAAGTACATGATAACATTCCTTCTCGTCAGCGTCTGTCACATCTTAAGCCACAGAATCTCTTATCTGTTCCTTATCACGCCGACTTTAGTCCAGCGTTGTCAGTCTCGTCGGGTGTTTTCTAAATACTCCTCCTTGTATGTGAAGGAAAAACATATCCCAGTCAGCTCGCCCTTCTTCGTCTCCGTCTGAGGTTCACTGCAACCCTTTATCGGCTCCGCTTATCAGGCTTCAGCTCAGACAGTCCTGGCCTCCCTCATCCTCAGCAGTGTGTCGCTTAGGAGACAGTACAGGATCAATATCTCTGGAGGAATTCCTCTCTATCTGCAGGTTTCAAATACCACCGGAATCGATGCATCGCGCTGACTGCACATAAGGGAAGAACCAGCTGAAAGCAGCGAGGTGAGGCCTATTCCCCTCCATGACGACAGTATCACTACTACACGTACGGACATTTGTATTTGCAGCGGTTCAACTAAACAAGGGTGGGAGGGCTTTCTGGATGTTCACCTTTCAAGGGCCCATTCACTGACTGAGCCTCAAATAACTGCTTCCTGGGTTTATCCATTGTACCGAGACGAGACTGGGCCCATATCCTGCGTGGCCTGCACATAATTACACACAATTCAAAGGTGGGCCACTCACTGTTTTACAGAGACAAATTTAAGAGAATCTTTCATCAAGGAAAATATTCAATCATGAATAACGATAAGCCAAAATCTGAATTCACCAAAAATATTTGGAAGAGAATTATTCAAACTTTCTTGACAAAGAGAAATAAAAACAACAAAGTAAATAAAAATCCTGCGAACATCACGAACATTGATTGACGATGCCTCTAATGTTTGAGCTCATCTGGGAAACGTTCGCATATGTTTTCAACTGAGGCAAAAGCAGTTTGTACCTGTTCTGATGCAAGGAACTACCAGTTGGTTGGTTCCTGAAATCTAAACGTCTGACTGGGTTTATATTCTTCAGAATGATCAGAAATGCACTTTGACTCCGTAGCAGAGGGAGATTTATAAAGTAGAAGAAGAAGGTCTTTAGGGAACTGGTTGCCAGTATAAAGATTTAAGTACAGGGATAATGTGCTGGGTTTGTCTGGTTCTTGTTAGAACTCGGGCCCCAGCATTCTTTGGCCAGTAGACTGATTTAAAAGCACTCGAAAGTAGGGTGGCACCAGGGGCACTTAGCACTGGATATTAGTGAGACTACAGACCCCAATAAAACACAAAGCCCTGTTTCGGGGGCTGCATATCAACCTTTTCATAACCTTCTTAAATAAGCTCCCACCTCCCTGCTGATAATGAACTGGTCCATGTAGTACATTAGCGGTCAGGCCTAGCTGCAAGTACTGAGGGCATTTGGCCAAGACAATAAAATATATGTGCAAAAAATACACATCCCAGGGCTCTGAGAAACTTGGGCAATTAAAATGGAAATGTAGCATGTGGATTTATAGCCAACGACCAAGCCCACAGTGGGTGATAGAAACGAGAGAGAGAGGGAAGAGAGAGAGATGGGCAGCGTGCAACATGATTTAGATGCTGCGAGTGAGAACGCAGACCTTTAATCCCGAAGGCACGGACCAGACAGACACAAAGAAATGGCAAAGGGGCGAGCTCGGGGAATGAGAGACTACGAGCCACAGAAAAGAGAGAGTCTGTGACAGCGGGCAAAAACCAGGGACTGAGAGTGAAAGAGTCAGAGCGACACAAAAGCAAAGATAGACAGAAAGGGAGAGATCGAGCGCGAGCAGCCAGACATGCAGGCAGACTGTCCGTCTCTGGTTTGTGGGAATGTGGTAGAGACACAGTAGTAGGCAGCGTCCCGGCTCTGAAATTAGAGAGTGGCGCTAAGAGAAGGGAGCCAGAGCCAAAGGCCGTCTGGGAGCTGCCAGGGGCTGCATCCCCAGCGCACTGCCTAGACAAGATTTACTGCTGGACTACACTACAAACAGCGCGCCGCTCCTGGTGTATTATCTACAGCTCCACAGCCGCACAGCCCTGGTTGCGTGCAGTCAAGTTCACAGCCCTATAAAGATACGGCACCGACAGAGGGAAGTGTCGATGTGAGAAAGACCAGTTCAGCTGGATGCAGCAGGGTGGTGCAGTGAGCCAAGGAGGCTGAAAATAGTAAAACACAGCGTGCTGAAAAACCGCACGGCGTAGTACTGGTGCGGGTACGAAGCAGGTACCAGGAAGGTGGAACACAATTCAGTGCTTAAATAACGCTTGGCACCAAATGAGGCTCATCACCAGTCATCAACAGCTTTTCTGTCTATATATATATATATATATGAAATAAAAAATACTAAGAATTAGAATTATTAAATATGGCATAAGTGTAAAGGTTTGGTTGCTTCTGTTTTTATTCAGTGGCAGAAAAACAAAGCTTTGTGGTCAGTGAGGAATTTTTTTTTACCCTAAATACTATGAGAATTAATGTTTTACTCTCTGGAGAATTTTCGCAATTAATACATTTCTTTTAGTATCACCTTGCAAGAAGAAGCTCTAATTTATATTTTAGCGTATATATGCAAGATCTGGAGAAGTACACTGAAGTCAAAGTTAAGGTGACTGCTCGTTGTGTACTGCAGCTATATCACAAGCTCAAGCCCAGACATGCCAGATTTCTGTATGTGCTTCTGCAGTGTGAGCCAACAGCCGCTGCAGTGAAGCTGTGCGTTCCAGGATTTGTCTGTGTGCATGAGTTTCCTTTGCCAAATTTCCTCTCTTTGTTTAGACCAGTCCGGCCAGTCCGGCTCCCCACTGAGCTCGCTGCAGCCAAATACACACATATATCAAAGCGGAGCGCAACAACAGACAGGGTGCTCTTAGGGCAGAGAGGTGCTGGGAAAAGTAGAGGGGAGGCTAGAGAGCGACAGAGTGGTGTCCATATGGGAAAAGAGGGGGAACAGAGAACTACATGGCAGGACACTGTTGGACAGAGGGAAGTGGGATGGCAGCAGTCTAACCACTTGTAGCCTAAGGGCAGAGAAAGGGCAGAGGGCAGATCCACTAAGGGAAATTCAGACTGGATACGATCATGAAACACATTTCTACTAATATTGGGGCAGCAGTTTAGAGAAAGTCATATTCTTTTTAGATTGATTGAATTGACACCGAATTTGAATTATATATATACCGGTGACTATTGATGTGCCTCGTGTTTTAAAATAGCAATGTAGGTTAGCAACACACAGTTATTTCAGTCATTATAAGATCTTTCATTCTTCCCGTGAAATTAAAAATGATGCCTTGTGCAGTTTTAGACCTGAATCAATCGACCAACTTCTAATGAAATCTACCTAAAATAATAAATACCCACATATTTCTAAAAGCAATATGCCATTTCAAATATTACATGATTATTCCTTTAACTTTTGAGTTTCTCCAAGTGTTAGATTCCTTTTTATCAATTCTGTTGGGATCATTCCATCATCCTTTGCACATCACAGCCTCAGAAACCCCAGTAAATTAACCGTTGATGTTGTATATTTATGCATGCCTGCATATCCACTTGTATGTTTGTATATAGTTTAACGTAGGCCCTTGTCTCTGAAGCGCTCCACTGGGTCTGGATCGGACCAGTCTAAACACACACACACACACACACACTCCTGCCCCCCAAGCCATGCTTTTAGAGACGAGGGGCTCTAAATGTCTTACAGATGGACTCCTAACAAACACAACACTCTGTCCCGGCCCTCAAGTATTCCTAGTATTTGGCCTTGCTGTAATTTATTGCACGCCTAATTGAGCTGCTATTAAGGGTAGTACATGCATTCTTCAGCGCGCGCCTTGTGCTAATGCACATGATATAAGCATGACATGCACGGCACAGGGAATTTGTCCTAATATAGTAGAGCGAAGTTAACCACAGAATGAGTGTGATCTATGGTCTATGTAGTGCACTTACTGTCGACCAACACAAATAATGATGTGTTGAGCAGAGACATGTCTGCGCAGGCCTGCAGGGCACATTAGAAGGTGTTTCCTTCCTGCACACGATGATGGTTTAATATCCACCGATAATTAGAGCAGTTTCCAGATACAAACTAACAACACGGTGATACTTAATCAGGACTAAACACTGAATGAAAAACCGAAACTGACAAACTGAATGTGACTAGCAACACACGATGTAGCCTCTAAAGATTTGCTATGGAGTTAAACCTGGTGAAGAACATATTGTAAGAAACTAAAGGCTGCTCCCGTCAGCTCCAAACAATCATTTTAGCTTGAGTACGCTGCACAACGCATACTATTGATAAATTTGCATCCCACAAAAATATGATGAGACCAATAAAAAAGTTTTTTTTTTTAATTCTGTTCTTATAAAACTGGGAGCATGCAGCTAGCCTCCAGAGACACTGGCCACAGTTCAAGCTAGTCTTTGGGTCAGTGAGTGGGTCTGACAGAGAGATAACACACTGTCAGAGAGGACACGAATTCACATGAGTGATTAATCAGCACTATGCTCATGTGTGCTTAAGTGCATGTGTATAGACCTACGTGTGTCTTTGTCTGTGTAATAAATCACTGTCTAACTCTGTACAGGACACACAATACCTCCGCCTCCTTCAGCCAGCTGAAGATAAATTCACCAAGAGTGATGTGCTGACAATAGGTGGACAAGAAAACGGTGCTTCAACATGAAGCCTAGACTGGTCAATGCTGCAGTTTTACAGGGGAAAGGGGGAATGTGTCAAAAGAAAAATACAGCTGGAGGCCGACCAAGAGCGAGTATTGAGAAAGTTGTGGGAACGCACACTTGCACACGCACAAACTTTAGAGTTGACGATTAATTCCTCAGGGTTGTTGGGAAAGATCCTATTCAGAAGTAGTTCAACTGTGACACCAGGGTTTTGCTTTGTGTGCGACTGGGTTGACTATTCTGAGGGACACGCAAGAGGTGGCGCAACGCACTAATAACTCAAAGTATCTGAAGCGACAAAGACAAACTCCGAACAATATTTGACCTCATAATCCAAGAAGTGCTCACAGACGCAACAGGAAAACGCTGAGTGAAAACTACAAGCTCACGCTCTTCCAGAAACGAAGCTGTATTTTATCCAGGGAGGTGTGAACAAAGGTCGACAGGTTCATCCACCTGCTGCCTGAGGGGGAAAAGGAAGCCCTCCTTACTGCATAACAGGTGTGCTCGTCTTTTAGGAGCATCAAAACAAAAAATTCACACGACAAGAAAGGACACACAGGAAGAGAGCGGGGGCAGTAATTACTGAGGACGGCTGGCTCTGGGCGTCCCCCAATCTATCAATGTATTTGAAAGGACACTTGTTGCAGCAACGCATTAAATTGCAGCTGATTGGTTCCGCATCGTTTCAGGGGGGGATCCAACGGTTTGTCATTTACATCTGAGCTTCACTGTTGCCTTCATGTCGAGGCAGAACACAGGGAGAGAGGAGAGAGGGTAAGAGTCACAGGTAGGGAAGGCTAACTTTAAACACTGGTTTCCAAGCAAGAGATTGTGATCACAGCATGTAGCCCAGAGCAAATGGGCCGTAACTCACTCACTGAGGGAGGTCTTGGGGCTCGGAGCAGATATCGGTTCAAGACTACTCCTCCTGTCTCTGCGAACGTCAACGTTGATCAGCGCTCAGTGATAGGAAGGTAAACATTAAGGCAAACTGGTGGACTTGAACACTGTAAGTAGCTGCACGTGCATTGTTCTATTGTATAGGAGTTTGTGTTTACTGAAAAATGTGAGAACAACGTGACGATAAGACTGGTTTTAAATTTTAAACACTGGTTTCATAAAACAAAGACCAAACCTTTCCAAATCCACAAACGTAATTTTACTTTCTAGTGTAGCCACCACTCAGACAAACAGACAACAGATGTAGCCACACAGCAAAACTAACAAACACATTTCATACCCTGTGATTTGCACATGGAAAGTCATAAAAACAGATACACAGGAAGACGCACACCACAACTGGTACAAGCCTCCCCACAGTGGAAACGTCTGCGCTGGCATCACGCTGGCATCAATAGGCCCGCGTTGTGCTCGTTCCTCTACGAGAGAGGATTCGCTTCATGCAGCTGACGCTTCACAGCCACTGGACTCAGGTTTTCTCTGGAGAGGTCACCAGCCAACCTACCTGGAAGCACCTCCCCCCACCTGCTAGTGAACCCATCCGCCACATAGTCATCACCTTGTGCTCCAGCCTGATCAGCCGCGCTCCGATCGTTGGGTATTCTTTATCCTCCCCTTTTCCTGAAAGTCAAACATTAAGATTATTTTCCAAAATACAGTGAATACATTTTCTGCTATATTTCACTCTGATAAGTAACAAAATAAAGTTCAAAGGATGATTCCTGTGTGTCTTTGATTTCATTCATTTTCTTGTGAAATTTGAGAAAAGTCCCCCACCGTTCACCGTTCCCACATCCCTTTATCTGCAGCCGCAAACCAACTTTCTGCCTCTGCGTCTCACTTCTGTAGAATTAGGATGTTTTCAAAGATGCATATAATCTCGTTTTCTGTGCATGTGTGTGGTAAACATCAGTTTTCCATTTGAAGACGCTCCAAAGCTATATTGTTAAACAGTGCACGTGTTAAAGGTGAAAGATTTAGCAGCATCTAGTGGTGAGACCACTCTGAGCTACTGGAGAAACATGCGGCCTCCATGGGACCTGCCCCCAATGTAGGGAAGGCTCATTCCAAGCTACCAAAAAAACAAATGCGCAGAGACATACGCTCACACACACACACACACACACACCATCGTCCTCCCTGCTGCTGGTATTTAGTCTGGCATCGTTTGTACAGAGATAAAGGGGAGTGATCGCTGTCTATCAGATGTAGACTGAGGTGTTTCTAGTGTATTTACCTGGAAGAAACATTCCTGGCTTCCCCAGCGTGCCGTCCAGCCTGGAGTAAAAAACAGAAGGAGCTGGATTAAGAAACGAGGCTGGAGCGCCCGTTAAGCCTGAGCACAGTAACAGGATGTGATGATAAAATGAGAATACGCTAAAAATAAATGGTGTCAGCTTTTATACCACAGCCGTGTGATCACACTATTTCAGTGCTAATTTTGGGATGTCAAGCACTGAAAATAAACAGCGAGTGTTTGAGAGTTCTTAGTCATCTATAAATATATTGAGGCAGGTGGACATCGATATTATTCCCTCTTGCGACTATGAGATGCCATCCAGCAGAGAAATCGACAGAAAGGAAGGGAAATCACGAGCAAGAAACAAGATCTTGTACGGCACCTTCTCTGCAGCTCCTTGATGCGGACCATCATGTTGAGGTGACCCTGGGAATATTGCTCGATCACGTCTCGCACGTCATAGGGTTTCCGAGCTTGCTGTGGATCCATGAGTGCACACATACAAAAACACACACAACACAGATGGACACAAAAGCCATTGTCAGTCGAAGCCTCTGTTGCTTGGTCCCCAAAAAACATCCCCAACCTCCTCGGGTGCAAAGGGTTCATTGTTAACTCATTGTCTGTGTGTGTGAGTGTGTGTGTGCGTGTGCTCTGACAAGTGCATGGTCATGTAAAATGCAATCTTGTTAAGGTCCTTTCACAGCTTTGTTTGGCGTCAGGGGGAACCCAGTGAACTCTTTAGGGCATCCTTGCACTGTGAGTAGAGCATCTGCAGCTGATCTCACTTAGGCCATAATTGAAAACACACTGAGCACTTGAAAATGGGTAAGAATATGATTTTGCTAAAGCATGTAGCAACAAGAATCCTAAGTATGATTGTTATTTTAAAGGCACAAAGAATTCACGCATTTCTGCTGACTTCAGCACTATACGAGGCCGTGCATGTGTGTCCCACTGAAGTCCTACTCTACCGGAGACGTGGTAGCAAATGTTCCATGATGCCACGGCTCAACTGAACTGAGCACAAAGCAAACATGCAGGTGCAAGTTTAAGGCATTTACATTTAAACAGGCACGTACACACACGTACACGTGCACAGCAGTGCTGCAGCTGATATGTGCCCTTGGGACACCCCCCCCTTCCTCTTCCTGTATAACCGCATATACACTACACACACTTGTCTGACTGCGCCTCTCACTCTTTATTTGGATTTATCTCTGTGTCCTCCTACATAGTCTCTCGCTTCTCCCCTGGATTTCTTCATTCTTACCTGAAATTTCCGTCTGGCCACAAAGTACTGCATACGACGCAAGACTTTTACCGCTGACCTCTGTGCATGGGACAACCTGTGAAGGAAAAACATAGCAAATATAAGAATACGTACACAGTTGATTCCTAAAATGAGTGGCTGTATTGGACAAGCATCGGCTAGAGAGTGCGCACATGAGATACATATTCATGTGTAATAAGTTGTCAACTCAGATTAATTCCCACTCTCTGTTTGTGCCAGGCTTATCGCGTGTCAGCAACTTTGTACGAAAAGAAACAGAAGAAATCCAGACTCAGCTCACGAGGAGTCTCAAAACACATGTCCCTCGGCTCAAAGCAGCACATCTGTGTCAACAAAAAGCAAAACCCACTAGTACGGAGCAGACCACAGAAACCCTTTAATGCAAATATCTCACATGCACACATGCATAGTGGCTAAACGGGACGCACTTCCATTATTTTTATGAAGCAGGCGGTCAGGTGGCTCAGGTGTCTGTAAACGCTGAAATGCATCCTTGGATGTTGCATGAGTGACAGCTGAAAAGTGATATTAGAAAAAGTGGGGTTGAAAACACACATGTTTGGGAAAGGGGGGTATTCACAGCAGTGTCCAGGCTGCGACCTTGATTTTAGGCCTGGGCACAAGCAAATGGGAGCCATCATTCAAGTCTCAGAACTGTTACAGTCTTTCACAGAGGACAATAAGGTCACACAGCAACAGACAGGACTGAAGACTACTGAACTGAAGAAAGCAGTAAAAAACAAAAAAATCAGGTGCTGCTGAAAACCAAAGTACATAGAAATATTCCACAGTAAGAGAATTATTTTTGCACGACATAATGACGTGCACAAGCCGTCTGTGTGCTGGATGTTCAGTAGTTTGCTGATGCTTTGAGGTGACAGGAGACGTGTTCTTCTACTTAAATGACTCACCAGAAGCTGAATGACTCTGTTCTGAAAGTATATGTGCTTTTGTATGGAGAGCGTTTAATGAGTGTGCGTTTTGTTTTCAACATTTCTCTCAAGCTATGTCGCCGTCAAACAAGACACACCCTCTTGCACACACAGAAGAAAATACGCCGAAAAAATGCACACACCACCCTCCCCAAACAAGGGTCTTTGTGGAGTCAACAAGTCGCTCTGAGGTCTTAATTAGGCCGAGGGACAACAAAAGGACTTTACGGACAATGCGCTGACATGGGACCATAAAACATGGACATCAAAGGCTGTCGGACCGCTGCCTTTTTTCCTGCCATCCATGCAAGGTCTGCTCAAGCTATAGAAGGAAATGCACACAAACAATGCCGAACATAAAGAGCATGAGGCCCTATTTTGGAAAAAACCCTCTACCCCCTACCATCCACCCACCTTCTTGCTCTTGTTCATCGATGAGAACGAGGATGTTTTTTTCTTTTTCTCCTGTTTTCTGTGTGATGAGGGGTAATTGGGAAAGAAAACACATGTAGGAAACAAAACACATGTGCGGTTTGGATGGTTGTACAACTGTACACCACTCCCTCCTTGCCCTCCTCTTGTTTCCTGCGTTTGACACAAATGTGCACACATGATAAATGCGATAAAAGGAAAACACGGTGGGTGTTTTTTTATCCAACACCTGCCCCTCCCCCCATTGACTCTGTTAAACATTTGGCAAACAGAAACCAAAGGAATGTAATTCCCACATCTCTACTGATGCTGCTCCTCAAACGTGACAGCTCTGCCTCCTCTCCTGCCTCCTTTTCCCTTTAAAATTGTGGTCAGAGTATTCTAAGGACTCCTCTTCAGCAATGCTCAGATCTCACCCACAGCGAGTTTAATATACTTTTCATTGTCTTGCGCCGTAAGATTTATTCTCTGTGTGCCTTTTTTTTCTACAGATTGAACCTCAGCTTCTAACTCTTCTCAACAAATGCGCTATTCTTTATTAGGTCAACCACACAACTCCTCTACAAGCTGCACATGCTGGAGCCATGAACTGGCCTTATCCTCTTTTGAAAGGCTGTGACAGATTTAGCCCCAAGGCCTCCATGGTCCCTTCTCACTTACTATGTTTTTGTGTGTGTGTGTGTGTGTGTGTGTGTGTGTGTGTATTTTTTCACATGGTCACTTTTAAGATTTTAAGGGTTGTCAATGGCAACTGTCCTTCATCCCCCACCTTCTTTGGCAAGGCACCGTCAAATATCCGGTCCTTCCATGGAGCGCGGCAATAACCTCAGAGTCAGTGAGGAGAATGCAGCCTTAGACATCAATGTGCTATGTTCAGGGCCCAGCAACACTGCTGTGCATCTGTGTTTGTGAGATAAGCTTCAAGACCGGTGCTTCAGACTATCAAAGAGATAGAGATAGAGACTCTTCTTCTGTTCTCCTCACAAACAGACATACCTGTATCATATCTTGGAAGGATAAGATGACTGCATTTTTTCAAACATGTTTGATCTAAACGTGATTGCGTGCAGGAGGGTGGTAAGAAAAATAAGAGCCCTCTAAAGAGACACCGTACCATAACAGTAAGGTTATACTGTTAAATGAATCAGGGTGGTATAATTTATGAATAGTTCCACAGCAACAGCACTTGATGGGATGATGGGAGACACAAACTAACTTCAAACCAAACATTCAGATTTTAGCCACACCCTCTCTCCTTACTCCTCCAACTTCAGATGACTCTCATCCTCATGGCGCTATCCTCTTCATAATGAGCAAACAGAGGTGAATTTTCATCATCTAATCGAATTTCTTCATGTAATCAAAAATCAAGTAAATATGTCGATATGTGCGAAAACTGTGAAAGAGTAACTTATAACATAAGAATGCATGGTTTAGACATAGCATCAGCATTTGATGTGGACTGATTTTGAGTCTTAAGGCACAGTTGTCTTAATTTCTACACGTTGCAGTTTCTGCCATCACTAAATTGTGTGTAGCAAAAAGAAAGAAGTTGGAACAAAGGCGACAGAGACCAGGCTTAGGTGTAGCCTAGAGAAAAGGTGGTGGCTGCAAGTAAAGTTCAACCTAACTAATTACAGAGTTGGATAGATTTGGGGTCAGTCATCCTGTCTTTGGTCCCAGACCTTCTTCCAGTCTAGCTTAGTAAGTTTATCTGCATAAGTAATGCTGGGTTTAACAAGACTCCAGAAAAGAACTTTAAATTTCATTATTTTGATTGATGATTAATACATTCTTATCCTTATTTTGTATATTGTGTATCTGTTCTCGCTGGCTGACTCGGCCCAGGGCGATAAGTGGGTGGTAGCCAGCTTTGCAGGAGGCCACACACTCACATCACACACAGAAATACACATGCGCCGACCTCCACGTGAAAGATAACATATGAACGTAAAGACTTACACACCAACGTGGACATGCAGCACACACATGAAGACGGGAGGGTTTCTCTAGTGGGGGAGGAGAGGGTGAGGTGGGGAAGGAGGATTTATAATTCATGGCCTAATAGGATTTGTTGCTGTTTAGGAGGATTAGGCATGTTAGAGAAAGAATCTATTTATTGCTGCCAGTCGGGGGGTCCCCTCGCCTGGGTGGGGTGGGGGATTTTTGAGGGTGGCAAGTGGTTAGGTGAAGTTGAGGGGGCTGCACATTGGACCTTGAATTTTCTTTCCAGTTATTTTCGGGACCACCTTCGATTAGCCCCCTCCTCTCTATGCTCTTAGTCCTGCGACCACCGTATTAGGATTAAATCTCTTTCATAGTGCTCTGATAATCCAGGCACATGAGCCCAGCGGTTGGTCATGCCAATACACATGGGTGTTCATGTGTATGTGTGTTTTGCAGGGACAATTGGCTGAACATCATCTTTAGGGTAGCGAGGACCGGCAGGAGGTGGCGGTTACAGACATACCCATGTTCAGCCTGGCTTAACCCAGCCTATGGACCCCAGCAGGACGACGGAGGAGAGAAAGCAGCAGAATGAGAAAGGAAGACGTGGAGGGTGACCAGTGTGTCGTCTTAGCTAAGGCGCTTCCCTTTGCTAAGCCAATTAGTCCAGATTATAAAACTATGTTCCTTGATCATTATTCTTTCATTTATGTGTATGAGGGGATCCCATGGGAGGCTTACTGACTTACTGGCATGCGCTCAATCAGTGTTTGTGTTTATGGAAGAGTGCAAAAGCAGTTGAATGTGGAGTGGTAGCTTTTTCCATCCTCTATATAAGCATGCAACATGGGCGTCGATAGCTTAAGGGAACAAAGGTTTGATTTAAAAGTTTGATTAAGTAAATCCATTCGTGAGAAAGATAATAGATTTCTAGACAATTTCATATTATAGATATGCCTGAGCACAAATCCCTACTGTCGCCATAGCCAGTAATAAAACACCATTACATTGAAACTGGAGGGAGCAGCACCAGTGCTAGTTGCCTAGAGGATGTCTTGGCAGACTTGCTTTCATAGCTTCCTTTCCTAGTCCACTGTCCAATCAGCACACTGCCTCTGTGTCGGGACCTATCCCAGCCTGCGGGGCTGTTACCCTCCCAGCCTAAACACATTGTCGGCACTGCTTGTTCTTTATAACACACTATCTGCCCGTTCTCATATATGCTGAACTGCACCTATGATCGTATTTCTATATACAGTCCTGAGTATCACAGTATAGTCATGTACAGCAGGTTTCAACTTATAGGATTACAGTTTACAAGCAGAGGGCAGCTTTTATAAGGCTCTGCTACCAAGCAGCATGTCAGACCCAAACCTGGATTTAAGACAGACTTAAGTCAGGGAAATGTGACTCAGCTGACTTCCAGTAGGTTTACAGAGACTTGTTTTGACTACCTCTGGACTTCACGAGAGAACAACCATCAGGAGGGGCCCCGCCGCTGGCAGGGAAATGCTGAGCACCGTGGGGTGTTATGTGACTGGAACTAATGACCATATCAGCTCTTCTGTGTGCATAAGCACACATCAGGGAACGAAAGCATAATGAGGTACACTGCTGTATTTCAAAGGCTACCACTACTAGAATGTGTGCGTGTACTCAAAGGTTGCTGCTATAGTGGCATCAAATAACTGCGCACGGAGAGTTCATGGGCCCAAGGGAAGAGGAGAGATGATCAGATGTTCTGATGGGTGCAGCAAAGTCTGTGACTGGTTAAACTGAGCCCTCAAATGTTTTTGTGAAATGAGAGGTGAGAGGGGAGTGTGTGATGGTGAATTATGGCCCACTGCTGACTGCTTCTACGTATAAGTCCTCTTTCGGGTGTCATTTAAATGCTCATGGACAGCTGTTTAAGTCTGAATACTGTGTAAGACCCTCGGGTAATATTCTTATTTTACATACCACCTCCCAGTAAAACCAGAACATCACGTCAAGATGATTCACTATTTCTAGTGATGTGGGAAAATGGCATTTCTTAACATGTCTCAATGTTAAAATCAGCATAATATCATACAATCATATTATTTATCAGAGATCTACAGCAGTGAGCAGCCAGATCGGCTCATCTTGAAGCTGCGCTCCAAAAAACACAGAATCTAATTTGAGTGTGAGAACGAACAATAAGCAAAACACACGAGGCAATGTTGAAAACAGGAGCCGCTGCCAAACTTCAGAACAGGACGCAGTGAACCGAGTGTTTAATTTATAATCCCAAAAAACATGGAAACGTGTATGTTACAGTCCAATAATAATCTGAAGTAATTATCTGTCAAACTATTTTGCTGAAATAAGAAATTATTTAGCCCCTGGGCCAGTTACAAGAGATAAAGCCCACAAGACAGATACAAAGAATCAATTTGTTGTGACTGATGTAATGCCATCATGATATCATTACCTTGACCTAATAAAAACAACACAGTTACAAATCAGTAATGAATATGATGAAAGATGACTTGCAGCACTACCCCACGCTGACAGACAGGAAAAACAGACGTGCTGGCACGATGCCCGGAGCATTAAATGACAGGCTGAGGGTCGGAGGCATTTATTTGTCATAATACTAAACTAACTTGAGATCTGCTGATATCTGTCAACAGGCCTCACCTTACATCAGAGGGATACAGCTCCGAGCAACTGTGTCAGCAATGTTTACATCGAACGGAGAAAGAGAAATACAGGACAGAGAAAATATAGGAAACTGCCCAAGCAAGAAAACGAAGAAGCAGCGTGGTGTTCGTCCTCTCGGGTAGGAAGGCGGGTATCTAAAACGAGGCACGGGGAAATGGGTGCAAAGCCATAATTGGATGCTTGTCCCCAGCCAATGTTTCAGGGCAAATTATCAACACATGGGCTGGATCGCTGGAACCACAGCGAGGAGATGGGAACAGTGGGAGCTTTGAGGGGCACACTGGGATAACGACAGCACGTGATGGATGGTGCAAAGGCCTCTGCAGCCATGTCAGCCTGCTGACTTACTACCAAGGTAGGTCACAACGCTGAAGGTGTGGGGACATGAGGATCTAAAAATGGATCCGCTCACAAGTCTGTTTACTCCATTTCAGCTTCATGTGAAATCTCTGTTGTGAAAACAAGTGAGTGACTCAGTGTGTAATTTATTAAACTTGAGTGTTGTATATGTTACAGCTGGACTGGAGCCAGTCCAGGAGGGAGAGCATTTCATAGATGAAATCCTCTGTATGCAGGAGGTGAGGTAGCCTGGAGCTGTCACAAGTGGTGCTTGTCCACCTCTGCACGCTGCAGCAGTATGGGAGACACAAGCTCACAGGCAACACACACGAAAGGAGTACGGTGAGAAAAAAATCAAGAGAAGGGCAGTGAAAGAGAGAGTGTAGATAAAGAGAGAGAAAGAAGGACTTTACAAGCAAGTTAGACTGGGTGCGAGGAGGGCATGAAAAAAACATAGGAAAAAGAAAATCAGCACGGGGGGGGCAACCTGTCTTCAGCCTCAGAGAGGGAGGAGGGAGAAGATGATATGAAGAAAGAGAGAGGGAGAGCAGAAGAAGAAGAGGGTGTCAGGGCTAGGGGTGATTAAGCCTGGGGTCTCCTCTGGGCACAGACACGTGTGCAGACTTAATCAAGTCGACGCCAACCAGCCACATTTCCACATTACTCCCTGGCCGCGTGCCTGACAGGTCCGAAGAAGGGAAGGGAAGAGGAGCTAAAAGGAGTCCGCCCACCCCGCACGCTCACGCTACCTCTCGCTTCCTCCTCCCCATCCTCCTCCACCACCCCAGGCCCCAGAGCAGGGCCAGCACACATGCGAGCGGCGTTGGAGGGAGTGAACGCTGCGACTTAGAGAGCAACGAGCAGGAATCCTACTGACCTCTCTGCATATAATCAGCTGGGAGTACACGCTACTCCTACTGAAACGCTGATTTAGCACAGCTGCTGGTCTGCCACCTGGACTCAGTATTTCAAAATGATTTCTGAGGAAACGTCATATATGAGCTGGTCATGAATGAGCAGCAGAGTTTCTCTTTTAGTTCCACACGCACACTCAAACACTCATAGTGAAAACTCACACACGTTCAACCACACTCTTGATTTCATAGACTCATTTCACATCTTATTCTTCGCAAACTCACTCTCCGAAATGAAAGAACTGGAAAAAAAAATCTTCTCTTCCCTCTATTTTCTCCTTCAACGCTCCTGTTTCACTTTCCTGCTCTTTCTTCTCTCCGCGCTCGAGGCCAAACGGGTCCGGGCTCAAGGTGGGGTATAGCGATGTCATTTAATAAGCAGCTTAACTCTAGCACACGCCACAGGGAGCAGCATGCACAGGCATCTACAGTATACTGTAAAAATTTACCAGCTGCTTTTTTTTTTGCTGTAGATTCATATTCTTTGCAGCAGAGTCATAGTCAGTGTCATCAGGGCGGCTTACAGCACTTCCAGTACTGAGTCAACATCTACATCGAGTCCCTTTGGCTCCACGCTGCAGTTTCTGAAGTACTGAGGTGTAATTTCAACACTTCACCCAAACAAGGGCCAGTCTGTGCCACTGTAATCTGTCCTAAAATTATGCACAGGTGGTTTGGTGATAAGGTGAAGGGACGTAGACGCGCCTGTGCCCGCGTGTGCACTAGCATGCACGCGTGTACATCTCCCGGCGCCGCCCCAAGTACAAAGCTCAGGCTTAAACTTGTGCACGTGTGTGAGCGCACAAGCAGACACAGGGAGGGCTTTCATTGGTCTCCCGCGACCTGTGAGTGAGGGTTAATTAAGTGAATGGAGATGACAATGAACAAGGGCCTCCCGTAGGCCAAGCCATCACTCAGGACTGATGTAATGAACACCCACCTACAGGTGCTGAGCCCCAGACAGCTTCTCGCACGCACACACTAAAGTGCCTTGTTTAACACGTACAGGCGTGCGCGTACAGTCCGCTCCCACATGTGCAGTTTATTGTTAACACATGGACACTTATGTTAGCGCCACATCGTTTTATAATTGACAATAAACAGCAGTGCTCATATCTGTGAGCCCTCTGCCATCCGGATAAATTTTGCAGGACATGAAAAACCATCACATAATAGTCAGGACTGGTAAGGAGGCAAAACCTGTGGCAAGCTGTTCTTACCCTGACAATAGACAATATTAGCCAGATGTTCACATTTAATAATAATTAAACGTAACACCCCTCCACCGTTAAGACCTGGTCTCCCCACACTGACCCTTTTCCATTTCCAGTGAATCATTAAACTCCACCATTTCCTAGTAACATGCAAGGTTAAGTGCTCAGCTTCTGCTTGAGTTTTATGGGCTTAATTAAAGGACTCTAATTGCTTCTGAAAAGAAATAAATAAGGCGGCCAGCGGAGCGCATCCTAGTGTTAACAGATTATTTCCTCCTTGAAAACAATAACAGAACGTTCTGGTCCGCTCCCGGGGGCCCTGTCGATAACGCTCTGCCTGAATTTCTACTGCAGACGGGTTATAAATGTGGAAGTTCGTCTCCCTAGTGTCATCGGGACCTGCATGTCTGACAAACAACACTGAAAAGAGTGAGCGGAGGGAACGCTGAAACGTCACTGTAGTCACCTGTAGAATCAAATTTGGAAAGAAAACATTACTGAAATATAGAAGTGTCCAACTGGCAAACACAGTGTTCCTTCCGCGTGTAACCAGAACGGCATCCTGCCAAAACTAAGTCTGTTCAAAAGTAAACGCAGTCGGCTTCCTGGTCCAGACCTGTGATGGCAGGAAATGGGTCTTGACATCAAAGTCCGAGGGGGAAGTGACTCTTCTCTTCTGCTGCATGAAGCTGACACTTGATGTGAACATGTACCATTAACTGCTTCTACGCTCTTCCATAAACTTTAAGCATGATATCACCCAGTGGTGTAATGGCAGATTTGGGGCCACACACACCTCAGAGGGCCAGAATGAAGAGCCTGGATATTTTATTTGGTGGGAGCGTTCACTTTTCTGCAAGTGAAGCTCATCCTGCAGTGGAATGCAAATATTTAGCTTTCCCCTGGTATAAAATGAAAATTACACAGTACGACAGGAATACCTGCGTAGCTACCCAGGTGACCGCCAGGCTGGCTCCATGCACCAGGGCATAAATACAGTAATTACCTACAACACCCATAGTCAGCTACGGAGATTTGGTTGTTATTGGACAATGATTCATGGCTAAAGATGAACCGGTGCTGGCTCAGCAGGACCGAGGATGACACAACCCATCAGGGAGGCCATGAGAATGTTTCTGCGAGATGTAGGGTAGACGTAAATATTTGTTGCTCTGTGATAACGAGCTGGGGATTTATTTGAGTGGAAGTCACAACAGCTTGGAGTGGAGTCAACAACGCTGCTGTGGGGAAAACAGACGACGAAGAAGAAATGGCAGGAATGGCTCCAGTCACCGAAAGACTCGTATCGCGAACGCAGACTTAGACTGTAGCTGCAGCCGCAGTGGAAAAAAAAGGCCTCTGGCCATGGGGACACAAACACCTCCTCTGTTTACATAGTGTAGTTTGACATGGTGTACAGTGACCACTGGTGCACTGCATGAGCGAGTGGATGACAGAGAGAAGGAGGGAGGGAGGAAGAGGGAGAGTGCCACCTAGAGAGAAGACAGAAAACTAACGGCAGTGACCTTTACACAGCGCGGAGGAGGGAAAAAAGAAAAGCGAGCTGCATCCCGCGTCTGATGCAACAAGCAACAGGGATTTCTACAGTACAGCCACATATCCCTCCATGGTTCTAGCAGTTCAGTTCAGAGAACGTGTGTGAATGGGAGAAATACTGGGTCTCCTCATAGCCACATGTGTGCGCTTGTGTATTTATGTGACTTAAATCTTAGAGCTCACTGTGAGCGTGTCAAGCTGTGTGACTGCTTAAATGGATTTTCCAGAGGCCTACAACACCAGTGCCATGTGTGAGGGGTTCTTTCCCTCGTATATTGGCCATGACAGCCTCCCACCCTTCCTTGCTGTGCAGCATGGCGGCCAGCAGCACCTGCTCCACCATAAACACACCTGCAACAAAAGTCAAACTATGGAGAGACCCAGCATGGAAAACCTGCACAATAAAAACACAATGACTGCACAGCACAAAAAGGAAAGGCTACACACCTGCTTCGGGCATATTTAGGCTGCACAACATGCTGCGAAACCGTTGGTTTTTAGATGACATATCGCACAAACATTATACAAGAATGACACACGGGGGCTTGCATTCATCTTCACAGAGGACCAGTTTAACTCACTGGAGGTTAGCGGAACATCTTGGGTGAGATGGACCCAGTCTTCCCACATGTCTCCAAGTACATCTGTTAAGTCAGCCAGAAAAATGTTTTAATAAATAAATGAGCAGGAGAGTGAAGCCACCGTCTCTCATTGTAACTATTGTAGCTGATGTCTTTAGCTCATATTGACAGTAGTAGTGTAATCCTGTGCTCGTGAAAGCAGCCCACACGTCTGCACCCAAAGACAGCGGCACACGAACAGCAAAGTCAGTAAAGAGAATGAGCAGTGCATCACACTAGGAGGGAAAAAACCACACAGCGACGAGGAGCCCGGCTGCGCTGCCCTGAAGACGAGAGGAAGATGTCGGTCGGGTTTAGTGGTAATGGTGTGATGATTTTTGGATGTTTATTGGAGTGTGACACTGATGCGACGGGTGACAGGTGCTGAAATCCAGCCCACGCATGGACACTGGATGATGGTTTGCAGATGATGGCTTCTTTTTTCCAGAACCCCACAGCAACTGGACCCAGCCCAGTTGGCTGACTGGTGGCAGTAACGGGACTGTTTCTGCCTTTTCCTCCCTCTCCAACTTAACTCAGAGCTGGAAAATAAAGACTTAAAAACAAGCAAAGAAATACTTGTTGCTGGTCACTTGAACTGGTCTGATATCGGATTGAAATCAAAGCCTCCATGGCTAAAGAAACATGATACAATCAGACCTTGTGCCAGTGATTAATAGGAACAACTTCTGGCATATGTTTCTTTCACAAGAAAAACCTATTCCCACTTGTACAGTATGTGTAATGTGCACCACGGCAGGGAGTGTGCTCTATTTAATGGAAGGATACATGTCACAATTAACCCTGTGGTATATGTGTGTGTGCGCGCGCTCGCCTTCCCAGGGGCTCTGCAATTCTTACATTAAGGCCAGTCAGCCAGCCAGTTAGTCATTAGGAGAGGAGTTGTCACTAGTGGGTCTGAAGGCCATTCATCACCCAACAAGCCCACAGGACAGAGACAGGGGAGCTCCCACTCTGCCAAACATCCACACCTACACACACGCTAAAGCCACAGACTGAAACAGGCACCAGGAGGCTTTGTGGAGGAAAAGCAACTTGAGCCGCATGCATGAATAAGACATGAGACGCACAAACAAATGTCAGCAGACGCGCACGCTAATGCGACCGGAGCACATTCAGAATTCTCCAGTTTCTCTTAAGTGCATTAACATCTTGCAGTTTCTGTCTCCTCCGTGTGAGTTGTACTGTACAGTGCATGTAAGAACAGTCCCAATGCAATAAAAAAGGCTTTCTGGTTTTGTTTTGTTTTTTACAGGCCCCAGGCTCATCAGTAGAGGGAGTGGATGCAAGAACAACATTTATATCCAATATCACCACACTGCTCTGAAAACTTTTGAAGCATATTTTTACTTTACAAGCAAATAAACAGTTTCATTCACCTGCCGGTCAACAGTGACAGCTGCATTTAGATGTTTCCAGACGATAATAAGCTGCTGAGAGGAGGGTATCTGCATTTTTATGTGTGGTGTAGGAGTGCATGGCAGTTTTTTAACCTGCACTAGAGAAAAAGGGTTTTACACTATCAGCTAAATCTTCTGTCTGAACTACGATTCAAGACAAAACACCTTTGTTCACTTCCTTTACATTGTGGTTGATTGTGAGGTTTTGGCAGAAACTAAGCATAATATCAGTGTAAACGTTGCCTCTGCGTGACTGGGGCTGGTGGGAGCTGAGATGTGAACCGAATATCACAAGTCCCTGATTTAATCTTATAATAGTCGGCTTTAATGACCAAATGCAAGACATATGTGGCTTTGCTTTGGTTCGCTCGCTCGGGCCGTGTAGGACAATCTCCCAGGGCAAGACCCAGGAAAGAGAATTTGCATTGGAAGTGAAGCGTTCATTCTAGTTTAGTTTGACGCTAATTAGCCGAGACATTATAAGCAACCTTTGGTTAGCAGATTTAGGGCAAAGTTTATAAATGGTGTACATTTGGAGTTTGATGCGATGTCTGTGTGATAAATGTTTAGATAGTTCGATGACAAACACTGAAGGGGTCACGAAGAAGACGTGATCAAATAATGCAGGAATAAAAACAATGTCGTTCGGGGCTTCGTCCGTCTGACGCGATCGCACCCACGCGCACAAAGTTTGCTGCTGATGGAAGCTAACGTTGTCATCCACACACGCGGGGCCACAGCAGTGGGAGTGTTGTGACTGTGATCGGAACAGCAGGGATTTGTTTAAAGCCACAAGCCCAGGGGAGCCTCAGTTCTTATGAACAATGATATGGATCCTTATCTCTGCGTCTGTCGCTATGGGGCCTATGGTGCAGTAGACCCTCCCACCCGACCCATCCAATGCACAACAGAGACACATGCTGTATCTCATGCGCAAAGCACAAGATCCAAACAAATGAAAATATGCACCGCTACACAATTAAAAGTGCCACAAATAGCTTATGTTAAACGTCCAAATGCAGTAAATCCCTTCCTGACATAGGAGGACTATGAACGTCCCACTGTACAAATGTCTTCTTTGCTAACAGCCTGTAATGCTCTACTTTCTGGTCTAACCAAAATAAGCCTCAGATAAACTGCAGATTATGCAAAATGACACAGTGCACGTGTGAGCCAGAAAGAAAAGCAGGAATTTTGCCTTTTTCCTGTCCTTGTCTGTGTGTGTGTCTTTGAATAGACTTGACAGATTATAAGTGAGTGTCTTGTTTGTCTCCGTCTTATCCATTTTATCCTGTGATACCGATCTGTTGTTCATTAGGCCCAAGTACTAGCTGACAGGTGAGGCTGAGCGATAGTGTACAATAATCATTCATTCCAAGTGTAACACAATAACAAAGTCAGTGTCATTGCTTCTGCTAATAAGGGATTAGTTAGTGATAACATGCCGGCAGTCAGCAACGATCCCTTGGCCTATCTGCAGAGTTAAGCACAGCGTGTGACCGGATGGTTTCCGTTTTGTCCCCACAAAAGCAATGTGATGGAAGGTAGTATGGGAATGCGGAGGGTCCACATCAGGTCCACATTCATAGCTTCCAGCTCACTGGCTGTGGGAGAGTTGTTGTAGCAACGAACTGGAGCAGCTATCGGATCTAGATAGGGGTTATCAGAAATAACACTGGGCAACGCTGACTGTTGGGAATCATATGCATATCAGGACGAATATAGTAAAGAAAAGCCAAGCAGGGATATTTTAACTTGCTAAGTTAAGGTGCAAGCTTCCCATCCCGTAAAATAATGCGAAAACCCAAACTGTGCAAAAGCGTAACCTGGATGAAGCCTCGCGGATGCATGTGCGCACACACAGTGGACTACATTTGCCCTTCCGCAGGTCTAGGTTGCCTGCCACTCTCCATCCTATCCTTCATAAAGGATCTGGTCTCATGATGAACAGGAGGGGTTTGAACTGGCAGCCAAGATCCACTGACTGCACTTCCTGCCTCTGTGCGTGTGTTTTGTTAGGTGCTCTTTCTAATTATACTTTGTGTAAACCTCTGCAGTGCTCTGTGTAGTGCATGTGTTGTGTTGTGTGTGTACAATCTGGTTTTGTAAAAGGGTTCACATGAGGTTGGCGGGTCCTTCCAATGCCAGTGTGTCGGAGTGGAAAACCCCAGCACAATGGGAGTGGGGCTGGGCCTTCAGACTGGCCATCCGCCACCACTAACAGAGCAATGAATGCAAGTGCACCATTGTGAGGCGCAATGTTACATTCAGACTTTTGCCAGTTAGTGTATTAATGTTCGAGGAAATATCCACCAGTAGAGGAAAACACAAAATATGTCTTCATAAACACATGCGGAGGGTTGTGTACTATGTGTATCATGGCAGCTGCCTTGCAATGCCACTGAATAAATCCACTCAGAGAGATACTGCATGATTACCATTGTAATTTGGGCATTTAACGTTTAAGAGGTGGACACGTACGCAAATAAGTGACGACATCTGTACGCTGACATGCTCAAATCCCCCGTTTCTGAAGCTACGCACTGTGATTCGACATGTCAAACTGCTGTGTGTTGTATAAAGAATTCCCATGGAACAACAGATGGTGCCAATATGGGCTGGTCACAGTATCAGTACCAACTGTGCGTGAGATGGGCTACGTGCCTTTTGAGCTTTAACGTCACTGGTTTATATTGTCAGAGTGTGTGTGGTCTAGTCATGTGTTGTCAGTGTGTGTGTGCGCCTATCACAGGACACCTGCAGCGAGCACGATAGAATCAGACCCCTTGTTGGGGCCCCCGGTGGGCGTACTGCTGTGTGGCTGCACGTATGTGAAGCTTAGCAGATGTTCCCCGTCTATCTGTCCATCTCATCAGGTTGTGAGGGAGCAAAAATGTGCTAGTTTTAACCTATCCCCACTTGGGCTGTTATGCTGCAGCCTGTTACTGTGACTGTAAGTGAGGTTTAGCTAAAGTAAACAGCAGTGCCCTGTCATGCCTCTAGGATTCATTGCCCAGGGGCTTGAGGGAAACGAAGAAGAAGAAAAAAAATCAGTTACACAACTTCACAATACCACTGCCTACAGCATGTGGTGCAATAAATGATGTACCAGCGCTGCAATGAGATTTTAATCGATATGCTCAAAAACAAAACCATATGCCGAACATGGATGAATCCATATGCGTTAATTTAAGTCAAAATGCATTTTTGTTTTAATTTTGTAAAGTGTTTGTACAAATGATGTGTGTAACAAAATGTGTGTATAATAAACTCCATCAATTGAAACTGAACTAATATTAACTAAGGAGTTGTTACATCCCAGCAAAAGGCTCTAGTGACCTTGTGTGCTGTGCCATTAAGACTACGGTAGCCTGGAGGGTACAGAGGCTCGTTTGTGATAAGTAGGTGTGTGGTTTAAATCCCAGCAAAAGCATATTTTGGCTGAGAGAAGGTGAATGAGTAACACTTTCCCTCCTTTAGGCGAGGTGCTTCGCCCACAGCTGCTCCACTGGTGTTGAGCACAGTGGCAAAACGCGAGATGGCTGCGGTTGTACCAGGCAGCTTCTTAAGTGGGACTGTGTGCTGTGAATGAATGGGAATAGCATATGATATCGGTCAAAGTGCCTCAGGTGGAAGGTTAAGAAGAGGCAGAACAGCGGAGATGCTTTCCTGAGTAACTAACAGGTCCCAAAGCAGCTGGTGGTGTTTTTTTTCCCAGCCAAGTGTTTAAATCACGAGGCTTGAATATGATATTAATGAGAATCGTGACTCAGTTTCTCCAGCTCCCAGCTGTTTGTGGGTGCACATCACTTGTGTGTGTTCTATTATGTGCTAGCATGTGTTCCTATCCTGGATGGTACGATTTGCCTCCCTGTTTTCCTTCTTTCCAAAAGATTAATCACCCAGATGTTTCCTTGTTTTGCTGTTGGCTCTTTCTCACATTATATATCAAACAGAAACATCTCTTTCTCTCTCTCTTAAACGCCTTTCGCTCCCCCCCACCCATACAGCAATGTGTTTTTTGTTAATGGCCATGTAGTGAATGGAGGCGGCCCACTAAGAGTGGGATTTATTTTCCACTTGCAGTTTGATTTCAAACAGACACGTGTAATTAAATTCAAGCTTGTTTGGGAAGATTTGTTCCCTTTAAAAAGTTGGACAGCAGACGGAAATGCAGTCTCACTGCTCTGCTGCAGAAGGTTTTAGTTTCCAAAAACAAGCCCTAATTCCTATTGCCTGGTTTCAGGTGTCTGATCGTCGGCTGTCAGGTGAGGACAGGACCCCTGGCAGCTGAAACATGAAGAGTGGCTCTTACCGTCCAAAGGGAAGGGTTCTGTTGTACTGTACTGCAAGTCTTACTGGCTACTGACAGCGAATCGTCATCCTGGCAGCTACACTAAATCTATGTACTATATGATTTCTCACGCAGAATTAAGGTCGTTTGCAGGCATTGCATTTTCATTATTTATTGCATCACATTTGTACCCAAATAAGCTGCACCTCACCAACATGACTTATGTTTTGCCTGGAGGAAACCAGGTCTTATCAGATGCATTTTCTGAAGGGATAATTCTGACATTTTTAGTATTAATGCTCCTGTGATTTTTTTTCTATAGCCACATGCAAAGTACATTTTCTATATGAAACTAGCATAATTTAGTCCACAATGCAGGAGTGGATAGGGAGACACAGGTATAACTCAAGTCTGTAACTTAATCCTGAATCCTGGACACTTGGCCACCATGTAACTCAATCTAAGCCTGTGCTGGTGTGTCACATAAACACACACACACGTATAACAACACAGCATCTCAACGAGTTGGCTTGCAGCATATGCAGGGCTTGTGCTGTGAAGTGAACAGGCTCCTTTCCTATACAGCCACCGGCCATATGGTGGCCAGGGGCTGGCCTTGGTAATTGATGGTATCTGTCTGTCTGTCCATGGAGAGGGGCCCCGGGGCCCCTCTAGGACCTAAAACATACAGAGTTCCAGCATGGGGGGGTTAGTGAGGGGGGTGGGGGTGCTAGTGATTCAACACTCCTCTCCTATTCATTCATTCAGCTATACAAAAAGTTAACTCCCTCTACTCCCACACTGCAGACAACAATTGTGCTTGGGTTTGCTGATAAAGGCTCTTCTCTGACTCTCTCGGTCTCCCCTCCCTCTCTGGCTCTGGCTGGCAGACCCCCTGTCTGTGGGTTAGGGTGAGGGGCTTCAAAGCCCCCTGGCCTGGGCCTGGTCTAGCTGCCTGGCTCTGCCCCTCAGAGCCTCTCCTGCTGCGCTGCTGCTTCTAAGTTAGCCCCCAGAATGGGGCCCAGTCAGCCAGATGGCACCCACTGGATGTGGTTCACTGGGTAATGCCAGATTGAGACTGGGAGAAAAGTAAGATACTGGCAAGACTTCATGGGACCAGGGCACCACATTAATTTAGAAGACTTGTGGATGAATAATAGCTTTTCTTACTTCTTTCACTTTGAGTACGGCTCATCAATCAAAAGGCCTTAGTTAAGGTCATCTTAGCATTCACTCAACACTCTGCTTTTCTCAGGGTCTTACAACTCTTACACATGTGTGTGAGTTTCTCCACAGCAGTGGTCACTACACTCTACTTCCTAGTCACCAGGTGTGAAGCCGAGGTGCACAGGATGGGATGAGTGTGAAAGCAGAGCTTGTTCCCACATGCTTGACTCATTTGTCTGTGCTCACAATGACGACACTGGCGATGGGGCACAGCAAACACATAAACACAAATACATCAAACACGCGTGCACAAATCTAGTTAGTGCATAACATATGGAGTGCATCAAGATGCAGTCTGCCAAAAACACACGGAAAGACACGTAGTTATTGAGATTCAAAAATAATACAGGTTTTTCAATCTCGTACTCAGTCGCAGCATCAACTCGAAGTGTTGAATGACAGTGAGAGTGCGCAATTGAACACGAACCTTTGAAACGCTGGTGATGAACTTGAACTTCAAAGCACAAAGGGTGGATCACAAGGCACATATGATGCAATGGCTCGAGTCATCTTGGAAAATAAACATTAATGGGTGATGCATGAACTCAGAATGTGGTAAGCAGAAATCCAGATGACATTTGCTTTAATGTCTAAACTGTTTGTTCGTGTTTCAGCACCACTGTAGCGGCTTCATTTCTAATAATTTCCTCTAACGTCCTCCCTGCTTGAAACTCCACGGGACTGAGTAACATTAATTACAAAGTCAATACTGGAAAATAAAATAACAATTTTCAACTGACAGGAGCTGATTAGTATAGTTTTGTTTAGTTTTTTTTACAGAATTTACAGAATTATAACCTTGCAATGTCTTGATAAAAACATAATTTAAATAATTTATTGTGTGTGAGATTTTATTACATACATACATACATACATACGTAAAATACAAAAGAAACTAATAATAACGACAATATTCTATTATCATATATTATTACATTAAAATTTTGAAATGAGCCAGTTGTTTGAGATGTGTGTGTGCTATGAGGATGAGGACCTTCTTAGCTAAGCTTCACACACAGACACCTGCCCACACACAAACCCAGCCACTGCCTTTGTTGAGCCAGTGTTTGCCCTGAGCTGCCCTGGGCCAGGCCTATTTGCTCTAGAGGATGGAGATGGAGAAAGTGATCTACAGATGGAGGGAGAAGATGGCGATGAAGAGGCGAGTATGGGCTCTTCATTTGTATAAGGTCTCTGGCACCATTCAGGCCTGTGGGCTTTGACAAATGGAGGCAATAAAGGGGCGAGGCCTGGCAGGGGCTCAATTAACCACTAGTGGGGCAGAAGAGGGGAGAGGGGGGACATGGACCAGGACCCTCGCTTCTATAGAGAAGGAACAAGTGAGCTGCAGGGAGGGGGAGGTCTGGCAATTTGTTCAGCTGTATGTCTGTCTGTCGGAACAGACTTGGCCAGTCAGTGACACTGTCTTTTCATCTCTCTCCTCCGCGTATTGACTTAGTTTTCTGCATCTGAGGGGCAACTTGAACCTGTCTTACAGTAATGTAGTTGAAACAAATGAAGATATGGGCAAACAGCTGTAAAAGAGTATGACTTTAAAGTGACGCATAGCCCAAGTTATTTTTTCTGCAATGCAACTAAGATTCCAAAAGGTACAAGGTGGTCGAGCAGCGTCCAGTGAGGGCCAAAACATAATAATCTTGACAAAATGTCTCCCTCAGAACGTCTCCCAATCCAACTCAAACACTTATCAATATTGCACTCAGGCTCATGCAAACACCATAACTTGTGCCGAGCCAAAGAGACAACAGTGCGTATTTAGGGGGCAAGTTCACAATCCCTGCAGCAGAGCTATCCATTCCCAGTGACAGTCATTTGTGTACCTTACACTCTCAGCACCAGCTAGCTACCTCCATTCAAATTCAAATTGAAATCCAGTGAGGGACAATGCTTTGGGATTCGCTGACAGCAATTAGTAGTGGACTCCTCCAGTGTCTGGCCCAAAGACTTTTAGCCCTGCATTTCCATCATGCAGAGGCATTGACCCCTTTCAGATGCACAAATGGGAGAAGAGAAAGGAAGAGGACTGCCTAGCGACGCCAAAACGAGAGGAGGGGAGTGGATTGGCAGAATTAACACTGTGTGTTAGTTTTCCTCTCCCGACTTGACTCCAAGAGACAAGAGCTGGAGCGAGATGGAGGGGTGCACGGATGTTGTGTCAACAGGGAGTGCAGTGGAGACAATATTACTGTCAAGCCAAGATGTTTCAAGCCACACTTAATAACCGAGAAACACAAACTGAAGAGAGACCAGCTTTCGAGAATTGGCTAATTCAAGTTCTTACAGCCAATAAGGTTTTGAAAGCAGCATTTCTTCTCATAAGATAAGTGGATTTTCAAATTCGATTTTGTGTGTCATGATAAAAAACAGATTCTTTACATTCTTACGCACAGAGATGAAAGGTAGAACTGCCAGAACAAAGGTTGTTTTATGTGGGGAATTGTTTCTGATGCTGTTACTCTGCCCCACCACAGTTATCCATTTCCTGTGTAAGAGAAGTCTGCAAAGGTGCGGTACGCTGCTGCCTCGGCTGCTGGCTGACATACAGTACACACCGCATACACACAGATGCAGAAACATATAGACACACCACAGCACATGCTCACCAAAGAATTAACAGCGTGACAGTATGTGCAAACAACAACCCACACACAACCACATCTAACACACAGCTGTGTTTCTCACATATAGAGGGAAGTAAGGTGAAAGGGACGGGAAGAAAACAAAGACAGAAAGTGAGACAACAACAACATAAAGACAGTGATGGAAAGATTTAATGAAAATGAGTAGGATGCATGGGACCAAAGAATAAACACAGAGACTGAAGAGATGCGAGGTGAAAACTGAAACAGACACAGGCAGCCACCCGTTGTCCGTTCAGTGTGATCAAAGTGAAACAGCTTAGTGAACATAAAATAATACACCCAACAAACCACGGTTAAAAGATTCTCCTTCCTTCTCTGGCTGACGCCACGTTTGAGCAGTATGAGTTGGTTGTGATGGTGCTGTTCTTCTTGCGCATCTTTATTATTATATATTGCAATTTTGGCCAAATGGGATACATTTCGCTGCTGATGTCATCCGTCAGCTTCCTGTGATTCAGACGTGCATCTCTTTTACGCGTTCCTCACAGCTTCGTGGCAGAGCATGCATGTGGTATTTGCCACGCGTGTGAGACATAACTGAGATGTGACATATAAAGTATGAGACCAGACTTTGTTTGGCAGCAAATTGACCAGGGTGCCGTCAGATTAACACTAGCAAGTACAAAGCCCTAGAGATGGATCCTGATCTATGGATAACTTCTAGAAAGCTCCAATTCCACTTAGAGCCAAAGCACAATGCAGAATTCTGGCTGTGCTAGTGTTCATTTAGTGTGTGTGTGCAGATGTTTATCTACTTAGACATCAACTGTCCTTGAACTTCAGTAACATCCATTTTAACCAGCTCTCCACATGCAGATGTGGTGGAAGCCCTGTCATCCCAGTCCCTCGCCCATCTTGATCCCTCCTTCCCCTCTACTCTCTCCAGAAAATAAACACCGTTGTCAGGGGGCCCGATACGCAGCACACTGGTATGTAGCTGTTGATTTTTACTTAAACTCTATCCGCCCATCAGCAGCAGGAAAGGTGACATGCTGTAGATATTTCCTCATTGTATTCTCAGGTCACTCGTCTGTGAAATGTGTGTGCCTTTAGAAGTATACGCGAGTGTGTGTGTGTCAGTATTGTTTTCCTAGCTGCTCCTGAGTGATGAGCCTAAAAGAAGCGCCCGGGGGTGTGTGTTTCTGTCTCCACAACTTCGATGAGGCCTCTTCAGCTGCATTTCTACCCTCCTGTGGGGTCAAACGCAGGTCGCGGCGATAAAGGGCTGAACTCCTGACACCCGTCCCAAAGAATGAGACTGCTCATTGTGCAGCAACAGATAGCAGACACAATGAGCCCGAGTCTAAGCCGTGTTTTTCACCTAACGCCGTGCTTCTCTTCTCGGCCACAGAGGCGGCAGCTTGCAGAGATTCTCCTTTATGGTTGGCTAGTGACCCCATAGTCACCCAGTAGTCTCACGTTTATCAGATTTTAGTCCAAGTAAATTAAATTGCAGAGAAGTTCATTCTTGAAAAGCTTTGTGATAGTGTTAATAATCAAAAGATAAGTTAAAAATAAAAAGCTGCTGATGTCTTCTCTGCTGAGTTGATCACTACAATGCTTCTTACTCTTTACACAATGTTTTCCAAAGCAGCACTTGAGAATACTTGAGGTTTGGAGGAGTCATATTTTGGCAGTGGCTGTAAGAGAAGCTGGACATCACCCAAAGAAAATATTTTTGATAGAAGTGGGACATAAGGCAAATCACTGATACATATTACATTTCAGTTTAAGTCTCTATGCTTTTGTTCCCAAGTAATGGCCATTCATATGGGTATCATGTTATAGGCATTGTGCTGTTTGATGATACGTTTAATTTAAAAGAAAGTTGATTTTTTAAAAACCTGAGATCAGAGGTTTTACATTTTTTAGGTAGATATAGATGAAATGTCACCACACGTGTTTCAAATTCATTAAACAATTGCTCAAGCTCAAAAAAGTCAAGATCAACTATTACCCTAATAATTATATTATTCGTAACTGTATTTTGGTATAAAGGGTGAAACTCATTTGTTTATGGGGTAATAACTGATTCATAGAAAAACTATTTCTAGTTTGAATCCTCATTTTACTGAAGCATGTGAATCTCTAGACTCTGTTTTATTCCTCTGATGCTCCAAGAGTTTAAATAAGCTACCAACTCATCAAAAAGGGATTGAAAAGTGTGTGTCTACATGTGTCACAGCTGAGCTCTTGCAGCCTTGGCTACGGCAGCTCGAACAGGCTGGAGAAGCAGCAGGTGTGAACGCCTCTGGGGCTGTCAGACGAGCTCACGCACACACACAAACACACACGGCACTTGGACAGTATTTCAGCCCGTTGACTCATAATCACCACCCTTTCCTCTCACCCACACCTCGCACTTTATCAAAGGCCCTCCGGCGATTCAGTCACCAAACCAGGTGGCCACGAGGAATGAAATGAAAAATAAAAAAAACTTGTGTCAAATAAGAACCCCCTGCCCCAAGGCACACAACTCATCACTTTTGCCAGAGAGAAGGCCTGCCCAGCCCAGCTGTGGCTCTTGCCTTTACCGTCTAATAACCATGACCTTCACGCTCTGCCTGTCAGACCTTTATTACTGCCTGCCACAGAGAGCGAGAGAGTCAGAGAAAGAAAGAGAGAGAGAAAAGCAATAAAAAGCCACAGATGGGTGTGGGACAACACAGCTGACGAACAGAGAAACAGAGAGCTTTTCACATACCGTCACTCTTGATGATGACTTCAGTGACCTAAGATTGGCTGACAGATGTCAACACCTTCAGAGCTGCAAAATGTCAATAGATTATTTAGCAGGAGTATGTTGCAAAATGAGAAACGCCATCATCAACCTCTGCAAGTCCCTAAAGTTGTGTACTCACGGGGCTGTGTGTGCATGTGTGTGTGTGCGAGCATGTACGCACAACAGGCAGCTCACATGTTAAGTCAACATACACTGGGCCTTTGCTGGAGGACTAAAAATAATATCTAGGTTACAATGCCCTGCCAAGCCCCAAACACAACAAAGTCTCAGGAAGCAGCCTTTTCAGCATGTTGCTATAGTGACTGACCACATGTGCAAGTCAGATAGGGGTGAGTGGTCAAACTAGCACTCAGGCCGCGTTGTCTGCTTGACTATAATAGGCCTAAAATACAACCTTCATTTAACTAGGCACAGATGTATTGAAGATAGTGGGTTCGCACACACAGGTCACGCTGAGGGCATCTGATGAGCACAGCACGAAATCTGATGCAAAGTATGAACTAGGCTTTCAAGTAAGGAATTGGAGAACATGAAAATGAAACACGACTCTGGCATTTTAAGGTAAACACAACTGCTTTAACAAATGACATAAAAACCCGCACATTTCCAGACAGAAAACCAGCGACTAACATGCCTCAGTGGTGGCTGCCTGCTGTCGACTTAATGGTGGATCCCTACCACAGGTGAAAGGGAGAGAGTCATAAATCTAACTGAGGTTTCACTGACACCGAGGTTAACTGAGGACGATCCATCCTCCTCCTCATGTCAACAAAGTGCCACTGGAAAGTTAACCACCATTGTCGTTTTTCCTTAAAGCCGAGCTCATTGCTCATTTTACTGTCTCATCACTCTGCCCACTCAGCCTTTACTACCACAGAAGTTGCAAAGTCAGAATTGCTATAAAGATTTGAAAGAAACATTTATTGTACAAAAAATCCAGATGAACCAGCCAGTAGTAAATATTCTGAAGAGTCATGCTGGACAACTCCCAGGAGTGAAAATGTGTAAAGTGCGTAAGTGTGAAGAAGGTGCTGTTAAAAAAAAAGTCAAGGGTGGTGTGACTCTCACACAGTGAAGATATAATCACATCATATATGATTATCTACTACTGGTGTCAATCACTACTTACCATAACGTAAGACTGTTACATGCAATCATATGGAGATTGGAATAAATACATTTAAAAGAAATGTGTGCGTAATGGAAATCTTTGTGCCTTTGAATAATGTTCTCAGTTTCACATGTACAATTAATACACTCTCCTTCCAGAGCAGAAATTCTGTGCAGTGAGCTAAGTGTCAATAGCTTCGACCTTGGAAACTGCTCTCCTCTCCAGGTGGAGGGTTGAGCCAAGGTTGAGCTCGACTGAAACTTAACAGGTTACAACACATGGTCTCTTTTTAATGGTTCCGTGCAGCTGCGGAGAAAACAGATTCCATTTGGCAATAGTCAAAATAAAAAATTAAAAAATTCCCAATGGCACATTTACATAGTGGAGAAAACAGCCGTCCACTAAGTATTTTTCTCTGTGCACTGCCTGAGAGGAGATAAAGGAAAAAGCAGAAAATATGAAATGTAATCCTCTGCAGCAGGACGTGACTTCATTTGAAACACTGCTCCAAACCAACATTTCATTAAGTGCTTATCCAGTGCAGTTAATGTATATTGTAGGACGTTGCTCTACAGTGGAATCAAACCAGGGAGCGTTTCACCTTCTGCATAAATTTCCGATGTTTCGCATGTTTATCTATAGGTAAAAAAAAAAAAAAGACAGTGAGCCTGCCCAGCAACCAGTCAGTCAGGTTTGGAGACTGGGGCTCACTGGCAAGAAGTGCAGCTGTGCTACTGACAGATCGGTGCAGAGAAGGGTGCAGCCAGCTTCTCCAGGCCCTGGCACATCAAAGCTCCGGGCCCCCCCGCAGCTCCCCAGCCAGTCGCTTCAAAAGACTTTTGGGCGCATCGCAGATTCCCATCAAAGGCTCTGGACACAGCGCTCACCCACGCAAGCGAGCCAGCCAAGGAGATATGATTAAAAGCACATTATTTGGGGGGGAAGGAGGGAGGACAGAGCAGAGGTTTAGCAGGAACAAAGATGACAGACCATCACGTTGAAGGGATCATTCCTTACCTTCATCTCAGGTTCTCGCTTGTATTTTTTTTAATGTCTTTTCCAAATAATGCAGCACTTGCTAGAAGACCAGAAGTGAGAAAAGACGACAGAACTGGCCAATCTATCTCTTTTTGCAAATGCTTACTTTGTATTCTTCCCCTCTCAATCCTCTCGTACGCTCAGAGGTCACGTCTCAGGTCATTTAATATAAGCCACTGGCTACACAGCCAATTCACACCTGAAATTGCCCGTCGCCAGCAGCGAGTGGCTTTGAATGGCAGCATTGTTCTCGCAGTGGGGGGCTCAGACAGCAGAACACCAGCCAGCAGCCACAATGGGAACCTTAAGGCCTGCAATAATTTGACTAAACGCGTGGGATTTGCGACTGCGGATTATCACCGTTCAGCCACGCAACTAACCAAGCAAGCAACCCCCCAGCGCTGCTTATCGGAAAACTCAAAGCTGCATTGTTTTTGCGTGATACGGCAACTATGCCAGCTAAGCTCCACTGGGTTTATTGTTTAACAGTGGCAGCAATTAAACACCATCTGGAACACGTTCCCCTGCTGATATGCAACATATTTTACTGTGCATTTCTGGAAACCTTCTGCGTTATTACACGGATATTTCTGCGCTTTGAGCTTCACACGTGACGCTGTCAATACGCTTCTCTTTAGCCGTCCAAGGCCTGCATCTCAATTTCCATCCATTTCATGCCTCCATGCCCCATAGCTTGGTGCAACTTGCATACTGTTGTTGTCGTTCACGGGCGAGGCTGATGCGGCTGGGCCTTTCTTTTTTGCTGCGCTCCCCTTATGCTGCCTCATTAAAGTCGGTGTCCAAAATGTCAGAAGAATGTTTTATGGACTGTTGAGAAATCACTCTGCAGCACAAGTCACCCAGTGTTCTGCCACGCAAGAGAGAGAGAGAGAGGAGAAGATAAGGGGTTTATATTCTTAAATGTGGGGTGGAGGGGGCAGCCTGCCTTTAGAAGAGCTTAGGGCCCAGTGTGGCGAATTAAACAGAATGCCCAGACAGAATTAGTTCCAAGGCAGACTGGGTCCCATTATATGAAACTCAACAATTAGACGGATTAAACATAATAACTCAGCCTGATGCAGCTGCATTATGGTTCCTCCGGCACCCAGTGGGTTGATGTGCATCAGCAAGGGGGGGTATGGGTATATAGGAGAGAGAACTCAGGGAATGAGAAGTAAATAGCTTCAAACGTGGACGCTGCAGGGTGCATGCTGTGCATAGCTGCAGGTAACATGTTAACAGGCTGTTGTGATTTGGGCTGTGTGCTGTGAGTTGATGACATCACAGGTAAAGGCCAAGCTGGAGCACTAACAGGAGCTTAGCCTCAGGGGTTCAAGATGAAGCTCTCGGTGTTCATGCTTCCTTATTGTTTTGGAACAACCGCATGAGGAGAAGGAAACGCTTCTGCGCTGCAGCGGTAAAATCGCACGTGGTGCAGCCGAAGTCTCTGTCGCCTGAGTGGCAGGTTGACTGATTAACTTACTGACTGGATGGCTTTCTGGCTGTACTGACTACAACCCCCCCCATCATCCACCTGTGCGTAAAAGGCCCTTTGTCAACGAGGCCTAACTTGATCTGACGCACCCTACACATGTGGAACAGCTCAGCAGCTCCACACACTTCTACTAATTACACAGTGTGTGTGTCGGGAGAGAGAGAGAAGAAAAAGAAGAAGAAGAAGAAAAGAGGGACGGAGCAAATGTTTCGGTTCACCTCACACAAACTCCGGCCTTCATCACTTCTGCATTCTGATCTAAAACTCACCACACAGACAACTTCTCCCTCAGTTTTATTTGTGTTAATTTGTGTCACGCAGCAAATATAGCATCATTACGCAAAAAGGAGGTGGGAAACGTGTAAACCCTATGAACTCTGTGCGTTAGTCATGCCCAGGCAGTGTCTGCACACCCTCCCCTATGGTGAAACAGAGCAGAGCCAGCTGAGAAAGGCAGCAGCAGAGAAAGCCCTGTAGTGTAGCAGAGTTAGTCCAGATCTGCATGAAACCCATCAACACAGAGACTGGACTCGAGGAGGCGGGGGGGGGGGGGGGGGGGGGGGGGGGGGTCTGTCAGTCCTGCCATCGTCAGCCTCTAAGACGGGTCAATGTATGCGAAGTGTAGCGAGGAGCAGACACATGGATGGAATTTAGAGATAACAGTGGTTTTAATACATTAGGTATCGGGCATCTCATGTCTATGACGCCGCCTCCGCCCCACCTCTCAGCCTCCCGCAGGTCAGACCCTCTCCTTGTGCATTTAGGGTAATTACTTGTAGCAATCAAGGTGTCATAAGCAATCTCCTGGCATGAGTAGGGGCCTTGTGCATGAACCCAACGCAGTCAGTGAGGCCAAACAGACGGACAGAGGGGTTCAGAAGTTGTTCAACAGCAACCTTCAAAAACAGGTAGGCTGTGTGGGCGTGATCCTGTCAACATAACGTGATCACGCCACGCTGGTCAAAGACATGGTCATTTAGTCCTTTTGATTTCTGCTTTATCTCTTTTCAGTCACCAGACTCCTCGGTGACAGATTTACAGTACAGTCAAATTGAATGCATTTTGAGCAGGCTGCTCTTTGTGGTTATTATTGGTAGCCTTCCTCTTGCTCTCTTATGTTCATCCATCTAATCTGTGGACAGTCAGACAGACAGACAGGCTCTGTGTGTGCTCTGGCACTGTGAGCGCTGCTCGCTGGAGCCCTTTGACACCACACCGAAATTCCTCACCAACACTAATACAGTACTTCTGCAGCATGTTCAACGGCTGACGGAGACAAACGGACAGACAACCAAATGAGACAGGAACTAAGGGGCCAAGACGAAACGCTGACCCTCTCTGGGGGCATGGCGACTCTGGTCAGACACAGCAATAAGAAGTGGAGCCTCGGCCCCTCGAGCCAGACTTGAGAGGAGACGACTTAAGGTCCTAAGTGTTTGGGAAACAGGCCCATCAATGTCAAAGCCTTTTATTGCTTTGGCTTCCTATTGCTTTTCTCTGCTTGGGGGTTAGTATGAATCTACGGGTTGCAAAGGCAGCACGATGGGTTGCTCTTTCATCGTTCATAACCTTGCTAATTAAGTAAGCACACATGAGAAATGACCCAAGATTTAAAGATATAAGGTCATGGGGATGTTTTTAGTGGCGAGTGAGGCCTCGTTGATTCATTTGTTCACGAGAGATTTTAAAGTGAATCGTAAACAGTATAAATTTAAACCTAGGTCGCTATTCCCATAGTAAACATACATTAATAGATCGACTGTTTGACATTTATTTTCCTTTGCCAAGTTCTCACACAATGAAAACTCTTTCCATGTTCCCAGATAACTGATAATTGTTACAGGTTCTTCAGTTTCTTACACAGTTGTTTATAAAACAAAGATTATAATGCTGCTCTTATGTTTCAATCCGTAATCTGTTCAGTTCCGACGAACACCTGCTTGCGCCAACCTACTCCCTACACCCCAACACACTTGCAAATCTGAAACATGAGGTGAATCCTTTCCTTTGCCTCACTCACGTGTTTTCCTTCCTATTCTCTGTCCCAATCTCACATTTACTCCATTAGAATAAGTGTGGAAAATGCAGCACCGTCCCAAGTATCAAACAGCGCTAGGAGTGGACTGCTGCAAGGTTATTCTAGTGCACTGGCCTGAATTTATTCTTTAAATAACATCACTCCAGTCGAAGCTTTCTTGCCTTAAGTGTTACTTTTTAAACACACGCCTGCCAAATGGTTTCCACGGAACTGACAGATTGATCAGATTGAATCCAGTCCAGTGTGGCGCGATTTGCACGGAGCAGAGGACTTAAATAGAAAGTCCAAGGCCAACTAGTTATTTACTCCAAGCCAAGGCTGAGAATAAACAGGTTAAATGTTTGAGAGAGCAAATCATGTCCAACATGTTAAATCGCTTTTGACAAGTTATTCAACTGCACGGTTTAAAATATGTCGCTTGTGATGGTGTATTTTGTTCACACACAACTGTTTCTGTTTACCTCACGGTTGCCCAATACTTTATATGAAACAGTTTCTATGGACCTTGCCTTGCTCAGCAGGAAACTGTCACTGAGTCCAATAATATTGTTTTCCTTGTAAAAAGGGAGGCTGGCTATTGAGTCTGTTATCTGATAGGAGTCTAACAGCAGCTTGTGTGTGTGGATAAAAATGCAGGGGTTTGCTGCCTGCTTGTCATCCAAGCTGTCCTGAACCAACCCAGCCAAAATGCCACAGGAAGAATCCGTGCTCCTGTGTACTATAATATCCTGTTTGCACACACACGCCTTACTCATACATCACATTCAAGCACTCAGCCAGAAAAACACGCAGCATTGTTGCTGTAGCTTTTCTGCAGCACTGCTCTGCGAATCATGTGAGACTGGATCTGTGGGTTTTAATCGGACTCACTGTATCGGGGGGACAGCAGCTCAACACCACTGTTGGTGGCACGGTGTGGCTATGTTTTGGCAAGTTGTGGAAACCCTTGGTTTTAGGGCTTACGACATTTCCACCATGGGTGCGTCTGTGACATGTAGGAGTTGCTGCTCATCGCATGCAGTGTGAACCCTGCAGCAATCACACGTCAAGTAAAGTGCACACAGGAGAGCTTGGATAGTGTGGATATGTCAACATGTGTACACCCAGCATGTGTTCATTTAAACACCTGTCGGCTCAGTGTATACATCAATCTACGCGGACGGTCGGACTGAATGCGCGCGGGGGAGCTCTGCTTCCCGTAAGCGGCTGATAAAAATTACCAAAAAAAAAGGCTGGCTAAGAGGCAGACACCTCACTTCCCAGCGCAGCGCTGTGCATTTCCTGAAAACGGCAACTGCTAAATGTGAAAGAGACAGACTGAGCGAAGTGAGCGGGGGAGAAAAAGAGAAGGGGGGGGTCACCTGACCTGAAGTCTGGGAAAAATATTTAGAAAAACTCTGCATATACTGCATATATTAGAGAGATGCACAGAATGGAGCTTTACATTTAAAGTGTTCGTACACATGAATACACACACACATAGCTGATCCAAACAGTTTTGTTTTCATATATCTCTCTTTGTATTATTATTATTATTTTGGTTAATATTAACATTATTATTTCCATATCAGAAACCAGGACAGGAGGATAATGAGTTGCAGGCAGTTATAATGGTGGACTGCAGCCACGGTCTGGCTCCAACATTTCCACCTGAACTCAACCCTGCAGCTACAATTTCCTTCTTAGACTTTGTGGAAATCCTGCACAAGCTAAATATTAAATGTACACAGACAAACATTTAGGAAAAAACTGATCTGAGTGAGTAAGCTGGCAGTTGGTGAAGGGAAGTGAAGAGACACAGCACAGCCTGCTGGGCACACAGGGAAAAGGATTCACGCTTCAGTCTCCTCTTCTCTCACTTGTATTCGCTGTAGCGCTGCTGCAGTTTTATCTCAGTGCCTGAACCTACTGAAATACACATATTCCAAACAAAATGAGTATAGACAAATAATCATGCTGTCTATTGTAACGTGTTCTCTTGCAGATATTATTGCATCACAGGCTATAAATTACATACTGTACTGTGCTCAGGACTCTGGATTTTTTTTTTCTGTGTTTAAAATGCTTTTTATTTTTTTAATGTATTTTACAGTGCATAGAATAAATGTACATTTTACGTGTAAAAACAATTCTAATCACTGGAGCAGCTTAGCTGAGTTGGAAATTATTATTATAATAATTACAGGGTAACGATAGTACAGCTTATGTTTTATGGCACCCATGGTGTGTTTTTGACGGTTGTTAGAATTTTTCATTTTTGACCAACAATTAAAGTTACCTAATTCACTGTGACGCTGTCTTGATAGAGAAACATACTGAAACGTGTTGAAATAAATTGTTTACATTTTAAAAGAACTATTTTAATATTTTTGTTAGCTGGTTTATTATTATTATTATTATTATTATGCAAGTGTTGGCATATTATTAATGTAACATTGTAATGTAAGCCTTTGGTTGATCTAAATAGAAAATTACAGGCTTAGCAACAACAACAAAAAGCAACAGAAAAAAGAAAAAGCAAAAGCTCATGATGATCAACTGTAAAATAAAACAGTAGAATCTTTACAGCAGCACTTCGTCCCATAATTACAGACCATCTAAAACGCTTACAGCCGCATACTGACGCACGTCATAGTGACTTAAAAGATACTGTATGTGTTCAGTGTGCGTCCTGAAATGTACTTTAAAACCCTGTTTAATATGATTTTACACAATAACACAGCGTCAGCCTGAAAACTAGACGACCTGTGGCATTTTTATCCACAGACTCCTCCCTCACTGCTAATTTCTCTGACGGGTTTTGCAAAAAAAGGGTAAAACACAGAGCCATAAAATTACAGTAGTAGGATGGAAAAGACTTTACACCACGTATACACTCCCAGAACAAAGAGACCAGCCTTTCAGCACTAGAAGAGACTTATTTAGAGAGTTATTAGCCCCATTTACTGCAAAGGCCCCTGGGGGGGGTCTTTCATTATGAACTGGGCTCTATACGGGTCCTATTAACAGCAGTGAAAAAAAATACACTAGGGCAGTAGATAAAAGTGTGCATGTGCATGTGTGAGTAGGGGATTGGCGGTGACAGACACATGGCCCAGGCTTACGATACAGTACCTGCTCCCCTCACTTGATTTATAGCTTTTTGTTCACTGCCCTGCTTTAGGCATCTGGCTCCAGAGGCATTTAAGCTCTTGAAGGATAACGTGTGGACCACTTCTTTATCTCCAGCTACAGAGAATAAACGACATACAGAAACAAGAAAGACTTTAATTTGTCGCTTTTATTCTCCACACTGCTTATCTTTTTCTTTGTACTGCCAAGATGTCCCATGTAAGATAAACCTTCAATGCCCCATCTAATCAGAAACCCCACCACTGTATTCCTGTGGTTGGGTTTCTCTCAGAAACAAAGAGCGCACTAAATTCCAGTACACTCTCTGCGGCGAGGCTGCAAACGTGCGGGTTGTGAAGGGTGTCAATTGTAAAACTCATGCAAAGACACGGCTCTGCGATAGAGGAAACGGAGTCTGGCGCCCTGTTGTTTTTCAAAGTGGTCAGAGTGATAAAGACAAGGACTTTCGGTTCAAATCATACAGACTTTCTTTCAGAGAAATCACTTTCAAAATAAGAGGTACTACCAGGAAGTTTCATACTAGGAATACACATCCAAGCAGAAATTACACTTGTCCGAAATTGCAAGTAAGTGTAACCTGATTTATTGTGGCACGACACAGACAAGCAGCAGAAAATGAGTGGATGACAAAAAAGATGATTTAAATAAATTTGTTCACAATTATATTTTTAAATGTAATGCCTTCTTAGGCCAGTGTGCAAAAAAGCCTCCATAGCAGGCCTGAAATAAATTTGCATCTGAATTTTAATGCATTTTTAGCTGTTAAGTATCTTAACGTGAGTCTTATATAAATAATCCACACCCCTGTAAAATAAAGGAAAGAGATACTTTCACACCTACAAAGAAAAGACCCAAACCCTTCCACCTAAATGTGACAGGAGGCCCGAACCTTGATGAGATGCCAGGCGACCCATTTTAGCCAATTCAACCAATACTGACCAGGACCCGGTCGCAGTTCAAGCACACAGTGATGGGTTCATTCAGATGAGTGGAGCAGGCAATTCACTTGGGTGGGAGTGCACACACGAATGCACAAGTCTTATTCTAAGCTCCCCTGTGCCGGAGGCCTTTCATCATGCCCTCTCCTCTGCAGCAGGTAAACGCCCTGGCCTGGCCTGCCGCATATTACAGCTCTGCCTCTGCGTGTAAGAGGGGAGAAACCACGAGGCCCCACAGTCGAGCTCCATCAACAGGCCCTCTATTCATCCAGGGCCGGAACACTGGGCTCTCTGATGGAGCTCCAGCACCTGGCTGTGGAAGGACACAACATCAGAGCAGCAGCTATGCTGGTCGCCACACCTGAATAAACCCCCACATCAAATGGCCCGACTGGCCCGTTTCAAACCCCAAGAGCACGACAGCTGAGAGTGTTACACAAAAAAACTGAAGGAGCTGTACAAACAGAGCAGTCAGGTGCTGCTGCAGACTGCTGTTAGTAAGAGGGCACGAAGAAGAAACTGAGCCCTGTGCAGAAGGAGGAGGAGGATCTGTACAGTATGAGGACACCCTGGACACAAACATGTAGATGATGACAGACTGTACTCATACAGGTGGATCAAGAAGGAAACTCCCGTCTGATAGACAGGAAAGCCTCTATGTGCAGTGTGGGGACACTGTGGGCTAACATGCTTCTAATCAAAAGGAAGCAGCTGTGACGTCACAGAGTCATCTTGTGATTTCCTGGGTGGGTTTTCCTTTCACATTATTTTCATGCTATTTCACCTTTTGGCGAATTGAGCCGGAGATTGTAGTAACACAACAACGTGGGCAGACTGAACACCGTCAAGCTCAGAGTAATACTGAACAACAGGTTATGAATGCAACCACGTTCCGCTGTCTAGTGTTGGCTGCTCCCACTCACTGCATAGACTGCTAGGATCGGCCACTATGTGCCCTACGGTCAGACTTCATTATAGCCAATGGAGCCAAACGGCTTTTATATCAATTGCAGCCACTGCACCGAGACCAGGCAACAATCTGGACGTAGCTTTGGGTTATTTGTGCTGCGCCTGTTTGCTGAGTCTTTAGATTTTCCATCCTGTGGTGAGAGGCCTAAACTGGCCACTGATGTCCCTCACACCACTGCAGGAGGGGTAAACACCTTCTATACCAGCAGGGATGGCCAGTGTCGAGCCTCAGCTAAACGCACACTTTAATTAGTACTTCATGAAAATGCCTTTTATTGCCCTGGGTGTGACGTATGTGTCATAACAGACTGCTCGCTGGCCGCGGCAGCCAGTTGCTCCTCTCTGAAATCAGATCAGTGTGAGTGAGTCACTCACTTTATTTTGTTTGACTTTGCTTTTAGCATATACCAGTAATCCCCTAAACTCTTTTACAACATGTACATAACATTGAAATCAGGGCTGTAATGTAAGCTATTGTGTGACAGTGGAGAACGTTTCCATCAGTCTATAGTCTGCTCCGTATGAACACCTCCTGCCATAATGACCAGTCTAACTGCTCCCTCGCCTCAGGTCAAAACATTTCATTACTCTGCTCCAATGACTAAACTCTCCTGGATGAATTAAACTCCTCACCATCATCACTGGATGATTTCCTGTCCTGTTCAAGACTTGCATTTTGGTCAGGTCTGCACTGAGCAATTTGATTTTGTAACGAGTGCCCTGAATAAAAATGTGCCATGGGGGTGATGATCACCTGTGTTAAACTGTGACAGGATGCTAGATACATGTACTCATAGGTACTTATATCAGCAATCAAACCCAAAAACGTCCAGCTCATTTATTACCTGAAAAATAATGCCAAACTAAATTACGACTGCACACATTATACAATATGTATAATTTCTGAGAGCCAATAAACTAAGAGACACAGTGTAGGTCAACACCAGTATAGGAAGCCCAGGGACTGTAATGAGATTAACTACTGAATCACTTCATGCGTTCATGCTCTCCTGTCTAAAGACCATGAATCAGAGTAGGGCTGTTTTACTGCCCCAAGTCTTTTTTCATGCTCTCGAAATTGGCAGAAAGTCAAGAAACTTGGGTACAATTTGTTCTTTCCTTTCTGGCCTCTTTTCATGAAGCAGCAAGTTCTAGGCAGCCTTTCTCGCTGCGGGACAGGAGGCCACAAGTCTTCCCCCACCAGCTTGTCTGAGCCTGAGTCTGTGTGTGTGTCCCGTGCATGTCCTGCGTGTCTTTGCCTTGTCTGACTTGTCATTCTATTACTTGGCAGGACAGTCAAAAATTAAGAGGATTTCTGGGATCTTGTCATCTTACATTCAAAAAATGAATCTTGCCTTAAGTCTTATAAAACCACTTCTTGGTCTGCAGCTGTGACAAATACTTAACAATGTAACAAAATTCAAAGGTTTTTAAATATATATTATTTTTGTCTGATGAATCAATACCATAAGTAAAACCCCTTGACATGCCATCAATAGAGGACAGTGCAGAAGACAGGCATACAGAGGCCACACAGACAAAAAGTCAATTTGTTCAGAGCTTTGCATAATAGACGCCAGTTGCTCAAGAGGTAGATGCTGCTACTTGAAGAGGACAAGCCATGATGCATGCGTCTCTGCCTGAAATCCGTCCTGTGGCGCTGTAGTGGGTTTTCATTGTTTATCCCTAGATATCTTGTAAGAGGGGAACCAATTAAGAAGTGCCTGCAGGTGGCCCGTGCAGGCTTTTATAGGTCTGAGAGAAGACAAGAGGGAGGAGTCTTCACCCGGCACGAAGACAATCTGGTGCTGACAAAGTAAAGAACCAGAGGAAACATTTTGTAGTGCGTTGAGGGAATAAAGTTCAAGAAAATAGAGATTCATTGCAAATAGCAGAGCGAGACAGATATAATCAGTGCAATCAGTTAAACAAGGCCTTCCTCTGTTTGGAGCCTAAGAAGTGCACTGGAAAACATTTACTCATTCTCCAAGAGGGTCAATCTGCTTCGGGTAGATTTAGGATCAGGAGCCCTGCTGGGGTTTGTTATGACTTCATTCAGCAGTTAACCAGTAAATCTCAGTGGTGTACTTCCTCAAAGTACACACAAACACACAGTATGATATCAAACCACAACATCACTAGGTTCTCACACATTCTGATGCACACAATCAACGGAAATCAGTGTTTATCTGAATCGTGAAAATATCAAGCCTCATTTACACAGACCCAAGTAAACAAATGATGCCGGGAGTGTTTACGGTGGAAAGGGACGAGCTACTGTATGTGGACTTTTATTTTAGCTGCGTTTCTGTTTGAGATATTTCAGATCCATCAAATCACTGTAAGCTGAATTTAAACAAACAAACAAACAAGGCAATAATAAAAATGTATCTTGTGTGTGTTTTTGGTTCTGAGGCCAAAGGCGTAATTGCGTGTGGGCGCTGCCCTTCACCACTTCCTCTTTGGAAGAGACGTCACAACCAGCTGTACTGATGCCTCTCTCACGCGTGAACAAACACATGCACTCTTATTCTGGGGATAATCTGCTTTAGCACAGCCAAACAAACATTGGGAGATCCCAGCTCAATACTGCAAGAGAAAAATAAAAAAAAACGATAGCGATGAAGTTGTTTGAAACGCTACAACAAGAACGTTTCAACTTCACATTAGGGCTCAAAGAGCACTAGAAACTCATTCCTGAATGCAAGTCGCCCCGTGCACGCTGCATGCACACAAGGGTGGATCTGGTAGCTGTCTGCAGAAATCCAGATAAGGATGCCAAATGACAGCGCCGTCCTTGGATGGCGTGACTCCAGGGGCAAAACAAACCAGCTGTTATGGGAGTGCCCCACATGTGAGCCTGGCTGCCGCAGCTCAGTTAAAGGCATGGTAGCCCTGCAGTGGACACAAATACACGCTGTGCCTTTGTGCAGCACACAGGCATTAACACACACACACACACACACACACACACACACACACACACACACACACACACAGTATACGCAATCAAGATAATTACAAAATATTAAAAGCACACAGAACTGTTCACATGATGACATTGCCACTGAGAGATTACTATTAAAATCAAATTTAAAATGAGACTAATTAATGAGCAGGTATTAACTGGCAGTCATATAACACGCTTTTAATTCACACTGGCTGTAACAAAATGTGTAGCATGATTATCTGTGGACAGCGTTTTAATGACTGTTGAGACATTTCCATCTGACAGCTGTAAATTAGGAGATTCTGTTTAAGGATTTCACACTAAACAGTAATGACTGTTTCTCTTTGTGTGTACAAAGGGTGAGCAGGTTTTTTGGTTTTCAAAACTGTACCTTGAATAGGAATGAACAGAGAGCAGTGACAGAGGCCAATGACAAAGCTGATGTCTAAACAACACGCTTACATACCGGGATTAAACACCACAAAGCCAGAAAGAAACAAAAAGCTACTTAGACATGCAGACACACCGACACATCTCATTCCTCACAGACAACTATGTGCGTGCAAGTGAGTCATTATACAAAAAAATAAAACAACTCTGCTTCATTAACACTACTTATGTACTAAAATGTCAACACATGCTTTTGTCCCACATTTAATATATAGGTGACAGGACAAGCACATACAAGAACTGAATGATCCAAAGAAACGCAGCCATTATATACCAACAAGCCAGAGCACAGTGCGTTAAGTAGCCGCCTGGAGCACGAAGCGGTGTCGCAACTCACTGTGGCTCACACTATGGACTAATCTATGGAATTATTCATGACACAATCAACCATAGATACACAACATCAATGCAGCATTCAAAGCCTTCTTCTACACTGACATTACCTGCCTGCTCACCGCGTAAATATCTGGATGCAAGGATGCTACAGTACTTTTCCAGTCGGAAAGTTACTGAAGCCGTGTCCCACCGCTGGAATTGTACCGAACAACAGTGAAGACTATTCAAACTTCTCATGTGTTGGTTTTATGGGAACGCTTCTAACAGATGTTTACAGTCCAAACTGGAAGAAAACACCACGTGTACGTACGGATGGCAACACATCAAATACTAAAGGCGCAAGGAGGAGTAAACTGTTGTAGTAGCAGCAACTGGTTTTGATGTTAACACACCAAAGAAAGTCTGATTAGATCATAAATACACTTTGGTTCTCATTGAAAGACGTGGGTCAGTGGGAACGGAAGGAACGCTATGGGACAGAGTGTTTTCATTGGTAAGACATGCCATGACAGGCTCTCAATACGTTAACATGTCCAACAGCCTATTGAGGGGGATTTCTTTGACATGTTCCTGACGACTAAAAGGATAATCCCCTCTATAACTTCCCGTACCTGATGTAACCTTGACGCTCGAGAGTCACTTTAACCCTCAGAGCGAGTTCTTTTAGAGAGCAGCTAAAGGGACTCTCTAGTCTGACAAAAGGCCTTTAGGCACCGTGACAAGTAGAGAAATCAGTACAATGTGGATCAGAGATTGAAGGTTAGTGCAGGGTGATGGATAGGAGAAAGATGGGGGCTGCGAAGAAAAGCGATTATAAAACCTTCAACTTACTGAGCTTTTTCAGTCACTACAGGCAGGGGAATGTCCTCACTCATGTAGTCCAGCTCATCGGTTAAGCTGTTGACCCGGGAGATGTCGATGGAGGTGCTGTTATCGGTATCCTTCTTTACTGCAACGCAAAACAATAATATAAGGATAATACACTGCAGAAGATATGAATAAATAGACGTGTCAACTTAACACCTTATGTTAAGTTGAATGAAAGTTTCAGACAAGAAAGTGAAAGATACCTGGAGAGCCAGGGCAGCTGAGGGTGAAAGATGACCAAGAGTGCTGCGGAAGGCCTGATGCCATGCAGAAAGGATTAAATAGGAGAAAACAAAAGAAAGGAAAACATCAGGGGGCATCTAAACCTATACAAGGAAACAACACAACCAGGAGTGGAAGCTGCAGAAGTAGTAAAACCCAACGAGCATCGTGCGTGGAGGGGATTCGACCTGCAGTCAGTGTCAGCAGACCTTGACACGTCTCTCCAAACGAGCAGGCCTCCATTGTGATAAAGAACGGAGAGGCAAGTCTGTGTCCAAGCAATAAAGGGCCACTGCGATTCAAATAACAGCCATTCAACCCAACTTGTATTCCATCATGGTGTTTGTTTAACGTCATCCAATCCGAAAGCGGAGACGGTGATTGAGTGAGAAACAGGGAAGGAAGGAGGAAAAGAAAGTGAGAGAAGGGGAGAGTGACCACAGCTCACCAGGGTCACCTACTGCTCCAAATATGAACCGGCTTAAACTGTTCTTACATACACTATAACACATACATGCCAAGGTATTTGGATGGGAGAGAAATAAGACAGAGAGGTAAAAAGACAGATGATCAGGGTGATCCAAACAGGGAGGTGGGGGCCAGGCTGAGAGCTAGAAAGATAAGCCGGACATTGACTAAACCCAACAATGAGTTGATTTCTGAGCCCCTCTCTCGCCTCCCTTTATTTTGTGTCCCAGACTATGCCGTGTGGTTCCCTCGGCCTCTGCCCATGCGTAGCCAGGCCAGCCCTGTTCCTCACCCTTGGTGTTGGCAGGGCACCCAGTAAAGAAAACAGGCCAGGTCAGCCCAGAACCAGTGTCTGCGGTTCTCCACTTGGCTCTGGTTTGGTCCAGCTGGGGACAAAGGCCCAGCCGGCCAGCGAGTCTAATTAAAATACTGTCTGGACCACAAAAGTCAGGCCAGCTAATGATTAACAGAGAGTGGTTTTTAATAGGAGAAGAAGCAGAACTTAGAGAGTGGAAGAGTCTGCTGGTTAGTGATTACATACATATACACTACAGCTGCTGTATCAGACAAAAGTCTTCATTGTTTGTCTTAATAGCCAAACCTATGGAAAAGGAGCATGAACATATTCCAGTCCCAGAATCTACATTTCAGCATTTAGCTGTCTTCAGTCATGACGGAGGAGTTTGGACTCACCTGTTTGTCTGAACAACCTGTTGATTCCTGCAAAGACAAACACACCATCACTGGGGCTGCAGCCTGGCACGTGCACACAGCCTGTGCAGAAACAACACATGCTTCCAGCTAACGTAATCAGCAATCTCCATCACTTCCTGCTTTGCAACACGGCCAGTTTTCTTACTCTATCATTTCCTCATTTATTAGAATGCGATTGATACGACACTAAGAACCATCAGACCCAATGCAGGCGAAAGCGGGAAAGGGCAGATATCACTGTTTGCTTGTGCTCACGTGATGTTTGCAACAGAAACACTGCATCTCACATGAAGGCCTGAGAGTAACGAGCTGTCTTCAGTGAGATTAGATGTTACAAAAGCTCGTGCATCTCTCTGCAAGTATTTACAAGTTCTTCCGAGAAGCCAGCGTGAAGCTGAAACAGCCGTGGTTACAGTAATGACTAAAGCAGCAGTACCGCTGGTGTATACTGTTTACGTTTGGATGCCAGCTTTATGACTGGCTCTTTCAAGCCAACACATTATCATTAGTCACAGCAGGCTGCAGATACGGAGTTTTCTACGGTGTCATCCTCCCTCTGAAAATTATATATACTTCTTTATATTTAGGTCCTATTATGTTGCACGTTGTCACACTTTCCACACAAGTTTCCCACAGGACGCATGTTTTCCTTTGGTATCTAAGTCGTACTCAATTAGGCAGGAAACTAAGGGACTATTCTCCTCATAAGTGGTTGCTCCTCTAGCGATGGTCTGCCTGAATGTAAACTTTATGTCACTCCAGCTCCTTTTACGATCACACGATTTGACAGGAAAAACTCATAAAGTGCATTTATTAACTTGGAGTCTAGGTCAATTTATTTGACGGATTTGGCTTTTAACACAGGAAGCAAAGACACGACGCCCGCCCTTAACCAAGCATCAATCATTTGCTGTTTCTATAGACCTGCAAAAGTGCAGAAGACAGCTCACTATCACAAATCTTATAATTGTCTGGATAATGACTGATGAGACACAGCTTGGCTCTGACATTACTGAGGCAGTACTGGAAAACTACAAATGATAGCAATAACAAGAAATTCCCACTTGTAACCATGACAAGCTCATACTTAGGTTTTCCCACTTAAACCCAGTGTGAGGGTCTGTGGTCAGCAAAGGGGACAAGTGAGGCTGTTAAGTGCTTGTAACCGTGACCTCTAAACACCACTGGGGCCGTAATGGTTTCCATCTGGCCCAGGAGACACCTGGCAGCCATCTTGGCTCTACGGGGATCAGGACAGCATGAAATTGAAAAAACAGAACAAAGTAGCTCTTCCAACAATGCGGTAATGGTCTTCACATGAATTTAGAGACCTGAACTGAAAAACACTGTCTCTGCATAACAGGTAACCGAGCATTACAGGAATGTCTTTCCTGTGAATTACCTTCGTTGGGCTCCCTTAGCTCTTCCAGGAAATACGAGGCGTCTTTCTTCTCAGAGTCGTCAATGTGTTCATAGGTGATCTGGGGTATGGACACGGCTCTCTCTGATGCCACACCCATAGAACCATTCCCCCTGGACTTCAGCCTCCTTTTGGTGCCCTTTTTCTGATATAGAAACATCAGCCCCATTATTAAATACAGAGTTAACAGCAGACTAAGGCAGAGAAGCCAGTTGTGACTAGAGGTCGCAGGTTCAATCTCCCAGAGCAGCAGGATTAAATTCAGGTGGTTCCACCCAGCTGTAAATGCCAGAAACAAGTATGAGAGTGGACCACTGGCACTTCACACAACTTCTCTACAGCTGAACAAGTAGCAGTGGTTCATGCTGTTGCGATGCAGGATAAGCTCAAGTCTGCGCTGCTGACATAAGCGAGACCCACTTGACCTCTGTTTGTGGTGAGATCTCAGCTACAGTGTAGTATGTGTGATGTGAGTCAGTGGATGCTGGACCTAAGTGGTGCCTTCAGTCCAATCCTTAGAGCTACTGACCCGGACAGACCTCATGGACGTGACCTTTAGAACAACTCAATTATTTGGCCTCAGCGGATCAGGCTTTGGCATTGACAAGTGGCCAGCAGTTCTGAGGTATGAATGACTCATTAGGAGACAGCGAGAGAGAACAAGAAACAGTAACATAGTGTTTCATAGTGAGAGGGAGAGACTTTGACTTATAGAGTCAACTATAAAGAGGAGAGAATATAAATGAGAATGAAGACAAGGCAGAGCAAAGCACGTATAAAGCGAGGAAGAAGAGCAGAAAAGAAAAATTTAAATAAAGACTGCTAAACGGAGAATAAACAGGAGGGGACGCATGAAAGACGGAGAGGGAGAGCAGAAAGTCACATGCTGAAACAGAAAAGAGCGGAAGCAGGCGTCATTCTCCCCAGTGCGTGTGGGTTCAGTGCTACACAAAGATTTTTTTGTTGTTGTTCTACTAGACAAAGGTTTACTCCCATGAGAAAGGCGGCGGTGACATCATCTCAACTGACTGAGTCTTTGTCCGGCAGAGACAAAGGCCTCAAGTCATCCCGGTGGAGTCAGGCCTTGGGGGACGGAGGGTTGCTGTGTGTCCTTTCACACGTGTGTGTGTGTGTGTGTGTACTTGTGGGAACTTAACTTGCCCTTTTTGTGCTGTATGGCCTAAGCACACAGCTAATATTGTTGTGCAAGGTGAACGGCACAAGGGCACAATAGGCTTTGGATGGCTTCTTCTGACCACGCTCCTTTGTGGAGTTCAAATGTCACGCGAGAACCATCACATACAGTGTGTTCATCTCAAAACACAAGAATAAACAAACCAGTGGTGGTTTAAAGAAGGTCAGAGACAAGATGTTGTTGTGTTTCTGGGCGGGGGTTCACCTGATTTAACAAAGAACAGTCTTTCGTGAATGTAAACAAAGGGTGTGACACAGTCGGTACTAGGCCGTCGCATCAATGACACACCTGGTATTTCCAAAAGGAAATAACTGACCTTCCTGTAACGAAACCTAAATCCATCCCAACTGAAAGACTCCTCTCAGTTCAGAATTAAAAGAGGAAATTACCGGTATGTTCAGTTTCCTGACGTTAGGGCTGGAGTTGTCTGCTTCCACCACAGGGACAGGCGCTGGCGTCAGGACATACATTTTCCACGTAGCAGCACAGCCGCCTGGCTTCTCTGCAGCATAGCACCTCCACAGAGTCTGAGGAGCACAAGTTAAAGCATTCAAACAGTTTTATGGAAAATAGTGGATTATTTGAACCTGTGTTCAGCTGCTGTGCAATTCACCATCACCTGCTAAAACATACCTGAATGAGTGAGGCTGCAGCAGGGATCTGTCTGTTAAAGTGCTTCTGTCTCTGCTTCTGTTGGACCTTCAGAGCAAACCCTGAGCCCAGGATACCCTAATCGGAAGAGTTTCGTTGTACGCACAATGTAAGGCAACAGAAATTAGGTTATTTATAGCTCATGAAATCGATCAATCATCATGACAATATTTACAGCAGGCAGAGCGAAGAAGGAGATGGCGAACACGCTGAAGCAGGAGGCGATAGCCTTGCCTATCCACGTCTGAGGTATTTTGTCTCCGTAGCCGATGGTGGTCACAGTCACCTAGAGACAGAGTGGATGAACCTCTCCAGTCAAACATTGCGCTTTTACATGAGAAAACCTTTTCATGGAACAAAATCAAAACGAATATGCTATGAATGTCAGTGAATGCGGGGGGGAGGCAGACAATCACCACAGACAAGTCCACCATTCTGGCTATGCTGCACGGCTGCACTCTTGCGCCACTGTTAGTGACGGCAGCAGCATTTGAGGCTCATGCTTCTCCAAGCTAATAAGATTCCCAACCACTAATCCTCGGTCAGTGCAGGAATTTGCCGGGGTGGGCGAATACCTCTTGCATTTGCATGTACACCCACTCTGAAAGCTGAGCCAATTCCGACACATTCAGAACACACTTAGCTTACTGCGGGTGTCTATGAAGTATCGCCCCCTGCGCCGCCACTGTGCACCAACACAAAGCGGCTGATGTAAGGTGAGATACTTAAAAGGGCTTTGGGAGTGAGAAAGAAGGACCCAGAGCGGGAAGGGTGGGTGGATGTATACAGGGGGCGGGTCGAGTGGTGGGGGGATATAATCCCTCATCCACAAATCCGATGACTAAACAATGTCCTTCTGACCATCAGGGTGGAATAGTCTACTCGAAAAACACCCAACTCATTCATAATGTTGGGTGTGGCTGAAAGCTCTTCACGTCTCCACAAAAGGTCACAAAAACCTGGTCTGAATGTGTCTGCGTGTACGTCCGTAAGCATACAAACACGAACGCTGATCTGCACGCTCTATGTGCTGTACCAACTCAAAACAGCGAGGGAAGCAGAAGTGGATGTGAATCGCGGCATTGGCTCGTCCTCCAGCCGCACTGCACCTGCACATGACCAAATAGTGCCAGGAGATGGATCGACACACACTGGGAGAGATTTGCGTTCTCCAGTCAGAACAATCTCATTTCAACAAGCGGGCGCACAAAACATTCACAAACCCGACTAAACCTATTGTACCAGCATATCATGACTCAAGTTTACATTCTCAGAAAAAAAACAAAAAAGGTGCAAATCCCCAGCTGTGATTCCTTTCGTGACATTGTGAGCAGAGCAACACAAACAGCTTCTCTTCGGCTTTCCACTGAGCAGTGAGGAGCACTGTGACCCTTCTAACCCTTGTTACATAAAAGGCAGTAAACCCACAATTAAAGTTTTAATTAAGGGAACTGACACTTTATATTGGTGCTCTAAAAGTTCTTTGAGCCAAAGAGCCCAGAGGTGAATGGTTTATTACCGTCTCTTTGTGGCACGCTGATCCCCTGCACAAGACCGCCATAGGTTTCTCATTACGTTGCACTTTCAATTCAAATGTTTAATTAGCTGCTGTGGAAACCTGAGCCTCTCCACTCAGGGAAATGGGCAAAACCACGTCTACACATGGAAAACAACGCAGCCACCTCTGTGCTAAGTATGAAAACCCAATGAGGAGAATAGACACAAGAAGCAGGTAATAATTGGCCCGACTCGGGTGGCCAGCCATCTGCATTCTTCCAGTTAAGACTCTACATGAGTGTGCATTGTGCAGATAAGTCGTTACAGCTCTTCAGAAATAATTTCCCAATTGCAGGTGATGTGGCCTTTCCAGTACATTTGCTATTAAGTTGGGGAATTCAAGCAGCAGCAGCAAAGATTGCAGTAATTTACTGTCTAGAGCTGCCTTACCACACCCCACCAAAGGGCATCGGCGTAGCTGGAGAACCCTGTTTTGCCTTCCTCGTCCACAGCATCCTTCTCCGCCAAGTACACGAAATAGGAGGAAAAGATCAGGCCCAGGAAGCCAATGTACAGGGTGGTGATCAGCTCCTGAAACGGAATTGATCGATGTTACTCTGGTTTGCTTTTTGACAAACTTCTAGTTTTATCAGCATTTTCATCTTTTTTTCTAGCATTTTATCAGAACAAATCACCATTCAGGAACATAACAGCAGTAAAGCCGCAAAGTACGCACTAATCTCTAAATATCCTAGACATTAGAGCGCCAGGTTTGCAACGGTGCACATTAGCACTACACTACATCAAACATTGATTTTATACACTGATGAAAATAATAAGTTTGTGGGCTTCATTATCCTGGAGCCATAAGGGTGTTTTTGCATGAACTGGACTTGTTGCTTGACTTTTCCTGGGATTAATGAACGCCCTCAGTTCTCAGCTCTCCGTTGCTTGTGAAGTGTTTGCATAACACGTTGCTCTGCTGAGTCAGACAGATGACCCACCACCTTCTACCAGGCAGGAAGGATAGACAGGGTGTGGTGGTTACTGAAACCAATCGCTGCTTAGTGGTTTACCATCAGGCTTGTGGCATTGAGGCGGCACGGCCTGGCTTCTAAGCTACGCAAGCTTAGTCTTCTTCACTGCAACTTCTATTTTCCTGGTATCATCTACTTCAGAGTTTCAGGAAATAACATTTCATCATCTGAGAAATTACCATAAGCAGTTTGCTCATACAAGCAGGGGTGAAAAACACGTTCAACACCCTTGACTTCCCCTCGGTTAAGACAGATCTGCTCTGGTTTATTTGTACAGAAGAAACTGCAGCTTAATGATGAAACAGAGGACGAGCCTGAAAGCTGATAGCAAATGATATAAAAAATAAAATAAAAGACAGACTGGCTCACAGGCTGTTAACATATGATATCTGATTATTTTACACCCACCTGTCGGTGAATAAAGACTACAGATCCCAGGAGCCTCCACGTTCCTCCCTGTCGATCCACGTGTAGCATGCGCAGGATCTGGAGAAAACGGATGCCCCTGCAACACACACATCATCACCTCATCCATCTTAGTTACTACTGATCCAAGTCCAGCTATGAGTGAAGATTAGCGCAGAGGAAGTAAAACTTACCTTATAGCAGATGTGGCAAACACTTGACCATTTGACCCCACACCCAGCACAATGATCGAGGCAATTACCACTATCAAATCTGTGAGAGGACCAAAACTGATTATAAATTAAACTTGGAAAAAAAAACTGCTGCATAAATGAAAACAAAGGAAGATGCCAGGTGCACCTATTATTGATATAGGCTTCCTGATAAAGCGGAGGCGCCCTTTGATGCCAGCATATTTGCTGCGACAGCCTGCCGACCACAACCGGACCACGTACTCTGTGCCAAAGAACAGCACCAGCACAATCTCCTGTGGGGAACAATGCAAACACAGAACAAGTGTCACCTTAACAGAACCTGGAAGTAGATAAGGTAGACTTGGTAATTGCCAGTCTAAAAGCATTAAACCCATTACAAGTAAGCAAGGGGGTCTCGTAGTACCAGGACCACCCAGCAGGAGAGATTGAGGCTGATAACAGCTCATATTGACACTGGGTCAATAGCGAAGAGGTTGAAGCTGCGAGGTGAAAAATGCCATCGCACTAACAGATAAGAAAGCTGAATAATCAACAAGCATGGAGAGATATTATTACACCTTATAAGATTACAAAGTAACTGACTTGACACACAATCGTGTCGCACCACCACATCCTACCTACATGTGCCCTTGTGCTTGAGTTTCTCTACAGCGTGCACACACACGTACGTATATGACTTCATGGCTGGTCTGGTGGAGATCGTATTCTTGGCCACCGTGTATCCATAATATTTAGCCACCACGCTGTGTGGTAAAGCTCGAGGCCGTGTGGGTGGCCACCTTGCTTATTGCTTGAACTAGTGGCCACCTGACCACCCCTTCCATGAAACTTTACACCGTGAGCGCTCCTGCAATAACACGGCACCACAGCGCCCCAAAAACAATGACCTGTCAATCACTCACAAGTGTCCGGCTGGTTTAACTTTCTGAGACACTCACTCGAATTGCTGATTGTCCTTCAATGAGTTAAGACAAAGAAAAGTCAAATTAAAGACTAAAGCAGTTCAGATGACGACTGACTAGCATGAACCAATATGATCAAACTAAAAACATCAACACCAGCGAAAAATGCACACAGAGCCTCAATTCGTCAAGCTTAGCAATTATAACATCTGGGTGACGTTTGAAAGTCAAAGGTACACATGAATTTGGAGAATTTGAAAGGATTAGTGGTGATAATTCTTTAAAATGGGTCACCCAGATGTTTTTGTATGCATATCTGAAACTGGCAACTAAATGTTTACTGAAAACAGCTGTCTCTCCGTGCAGCGATAATCTCTGCAAGCCAGACGACGATGAAGCTCATTCAGCGATGATGCGTGGGAATTACAGTGCCAGGTTGAGAATGTGATTGGATTGCTTTATACCGTGATGCCTGCACAAGCAAAAATATCATCCAATTCTCAATTCACATAACGTCTTTTACTTCCAGATGACGACTATACAGTCGCTAGGCATCATTATCTAAATTAATACACTATAAGTAATTAATTGTAGATCCAACTACAGTATATTCTGACCCTTCGTTAACTTGCACAACAGGACACAGCAAAATACAGTAAAAGAACTTGTTTAGGACAAGAACTGTTGCTGTATATTTTAAATGTTAACAAGAAAACCTCCTTCCATAATGAAAAATGATGTGAATTCATATGATCTGAAATCAAGCAAGAAAAAAAAAAATCTAGGATGACCAAACAAAGACGAGATCCATCTGATGAGTGTGTGTTTATGAGCCTCCGGCCCAGACTGGTGTCTTTACTTTGGCAGCTGCTGTGAAATATCCTCAAGGACTAATGTCCCTGTGCTCTCCAAAACAAGCAATGTGCGATCCAGAGATGTCAGGGTTCCAGGCCCTGAACTTTCTAACTATAGCTACGAACGCTCGTAAACGCCATCGTGTATACACGGCTCCACCCACACTTACACACACTGTATACACAAGATATTATCTTATCTCACATTTAATACTGTATGATATCAAAACACGCAGGTGTACAAATAAACAAAGGCTGAACAGGCTAACAGTAATGTGACATTTTTCATTTCTCTTTGGGGAAGGGTGAAGGAAGAAGAGGGAGATAGAGAAGGAAAGCAGAGAGAAAGAGAGGCAGCGGTACTGACAAAGTGTATTTGGTTCTTCCCGGGTATAAATAAATGAATAACTGTGATAGTAGGTCTTCAAAGGGCGCTGGCCAAAAGTTTACAGAACACAGTGTCCACTCTGTCCTCTGATTGCCCCCGAGACTCGGGTGGTGGTACGAGTGTGTGTCAGCGTGTGTGCGGCCTTTGTGTAAGTAAACCGTGCAAGTGTGTGGTAGCTATATGTGTATTTGTATTCACAGCGGAGAGGAGAGACAGATGATGTGGGTTCTTTGTAACAGCAGCCATAATTTTCTCTGCCTGTTCTAAGCCCTGGATTTATTGCATCACTTAGCAGCGTTGGTGTACTAATAAGAAAAAAGTTAATTAAGCAGCAAGTGCAGTCTGTGTGGAGCCAAGTGGTTCTGCATAACCAGTGTCAATATGCATTCCCATAATAATGAGGCACATAAAACTGCAAAGGACCTTAGGTGCATGTAATAGAAACTAAGAAGTGTTGTGCTATGACTACCTGAGTCGCATAGTCATTTGTTTTTTTGTGCTTTGTAAAATATGAGCAGTGAGGTGTCAGCTGAAGAAGGTGGACAGGACCTTTTCCAGCCAAGATCTTCTGTCTCCATCATGTGGATACAGGACAGTACTACAGTGAAACAATTTACCTTTAGATCCGTCTCTACCTCTGTTTGTATTTAAACAAAATTATTTCAAAGTGCGTTGAAGTGAGCTGAGACATTCTCCAGGTCGTTGTCTTCAGGACAAAAATCCTGCTTAAAACCTCTGCACCTACTGCAATAAGAAATATGTGCAATTCGGGAGGAAGTAAAAGGTTGTGTGTGTTCTTGGCCAGACTCTTCTTTAAGGTTAGTTATTTGTTGTTTTTTTTATTCTGTTGCTGTTTTGTAGCCACAAAAAAACAATTTTTTCAATGACAGTAAAGATCTTCTGATTCTGATCCAAGTATAAAATATTGTTGTGTTTCTTTGTGTATCAATGAACGGAGCTACTCACCATCCAGAAGAGCGTTCCGGTGGCAAAGTCTGCATATTGCTCTATAGTTGACAAGACACTAAAGATTAGACACACCAGGACCATGAGGAAGCTGCAGGGAGAGATACAGTATATTCAGTTAGTATGAGTCACATATTACTCACTGTTGCAGAGACTAAATGTACAACTAATTGCTGAATTAGTAAACGTGCCTCGATCATAAGTCAAATGACACAAGAGATAAGTGGGTGGGCTACATAACTTTACTCTGTTATCGACTCTTACAGCACTGAGACCTATGGCCACATATCAAGTCTGCAACAACATGAATGAGAAACAAGCCAAGTTTCAAAGTAGTTTAGTTTTTCAGTCACCAATCTGCTTGTATTAACAGGCAACGGTGGGGGTGGGGGGGGTTGCATCTCCTAGCAACAGTAAAACATTCAGACAAGAAGGTCCATCTGTCAGTGTATATACATAGTGCACAGAAATAGCCCCGTGAGTGGGATATCCACGATCTGCACACCTTACTGAAAGCAGGCGAAAAGGAAGAGCAGCAACGTGTCAAAGGTAGGGCAGCTATGATTAGCTTCATTAGTGGACACAATAAACCTATAATCACATAATATAGTCCCCACTAACTGATGAATCTACTACTAATTAAAAATAACTTCTATAAAAAAACATATAAAAATAATCCAAATGCCTTAATTTGGTTCTTTATTTTTGTCATTTTTCATAATGCTCCAAATTTGATGGTTGGTTTAAATATTTTATTCAGGATATTTACCATTTTGATTAAAAATGGTGTTCAGCTCTTAAACCACTGCCCTGTTCATCCATGTCCTGAATGAGGAGCTTTGTTTTGGTCTTTCCTCACCATGCAGGAATAAGCTGTGTGTGTTTTCGCCAGCCGACGAATAATCCTTGAAGCACATCTTTTGAGTGCTTTTACATGACATACTATGAGCGGCTGCATGCGTCGTCATCCCGATCAAGCTTACTTTAAAAAGCACACAGCGGTGGGTGCATTATGAGGCTGTGTATGACAAGCTGGATTACATGTCATATGCTGGAAGGGTTATGTAAGTGTCTGTTTATTATTATTCATATAATGTACAAAATAATACAGACATGTATATAATCCTGCAGATTATTTACCACAAGAAATGCATAGTACTGAATGACACACACATGTGAGCACACATGTACAATGTATTGATCTGGGTAATTTGCAGAAAAAACGTGTTATCTCAATCACGTTTTTTCTGCCGCCCCTAAATCCACGTCCGATGTGTGGAAACAAGATCATCTTATTACAAAAGCATAAATATGATGTCATGGTCATGTAATCAGTCCGTTTTCATTCTATTGTCTATTTTTTGATTTGGAGGGACAACACTGAATGGCAATATCCTTTGGATTCCCCTTTCACAGAACCAGTGAAGATCTGGAGGCTTGGCTCATTGAGTCCTTTGGTCTGGGTGCCCATTAGATTCAAAACCTGCCGCTACCAGAATCCCATTCTGCCAAGGAAGCAAAAGCTTGGGGAGGTAGCTTGAGTCTCAACGTCATAGCCGTTTGAGAGAACCAACAACTTAAAATTCCCATGCGGACGCCTCTTACCATGCAGTGCAGCATCGTGCAGGCACAGGAGAAGCACCAGGAAACTCGGAGAGCAAGGAGCTTGGACAACATGGGAAAAATGTATCAGCGTCCTGTCTGTGACCCGGTGAGGAGCCAAACTGCTCACCACGGCTTTAGACAGACAGCTAAGCTGAAGTCCCCAACCACATACAGTAGTTGTCTCTGTTTAGATAAGCACACGAGAACTAAAGGTTCTTTGGGAAGACCAGCGATGGTAAGCGTGGCAGGTATCATGAGTGGGGGGGGAACAGTGCCCGAGGCAAGGCTGGCGGCTTATCTGGGCTTATCCCATAGACGCTGACTGTCGGGGGGTTTGCAGCCCTTTGCAAAGCCACGACTAGGCTCGGGATCACCGATGAGAAAATGAAGGAGCCATATGGACAATCCCACAGGCTGCCGAGAAAGTCTCTGGTTAAAGAGGGCAGACCCATGGCTGGCTGCACAAGACGGGGACTCATGAACCCTGGGTCACCTGAGTCTGGGCTTCTGATGGTGAAACACACAAAACTGCAACGGACCTAAGGGAACATGTTTGTCCTCATGCAGACGTCTTTTAAACCCATTACATTGCACTGGTGCATTTACTCATCCTATGTGCAGACCAGCAGACTTGATGCATTGACACCACAGGAGGCGTTTAATGCAGACAGGACTGGGTCACTCACAACCATTAGTTAAGGAACATGCTAGCAGTTAGCTTATTAAGCCAGGCCAAAAGCCCTGGGATCTGATTAAAACAAAACAGCTGGGGTTTTAGTGAGCATTATTGAACGCAGATCTGTCCAGCTTCACCAAAATAAGCACAGCATGAACCACACCCAGCCGTCAATCAAGTACCTGTGAAACGGAGGCAAGAAGGAGCAGGTGACAAAGGTTTAATACGTCCACACTTTAATACCCACGCACATAAAAATAGGGCCTGTGCAAACACTCTTTCTGCACCGACGGTCCTGAACGCAAACACGCAAAACATAAACCGTTGCAACTGAAAGCTAAACAACTCTGAGTGTGAACAATTGAAGCGGCACAAGCTATTCCAACATTGGTGGCCTGTTAATCTCGGGGCTTCATTAAGTCGACTTTGTTTGACAAGCAGGTTCGTCTCCACACTGTCTGCAGCTGGGACTGAGGTCGTCCGAAGCAGAATCATTTAAGAAACTACGCAAGTGAAGCCAACCAACAGCGGGTTAATGCATTTTGACAAAACACCCCTTAGTGCCAGGAGCTGGGTGAGCATTCCTTCTATCCACAAATTTAATCTGAATGTTGAGTAATGTCTTAACCTCGTAATCTCGTTTCACTTTGCAGTGGATACCATTCTACGTCCACACCCTACGCCTATTTCTGACCTACTTTTTGGTGTTTGACATCTGTCCATGACCAATAGTAGGTGGTTAATTCAATTTGGCCGACAGGTCTACAGGTCTGCTTCCAGCTGGTATCTTTACCTGCACCCACCCTCCAAGGCCTAATCAAGCCCCCTCCAACATCAGCCAGTGGAGGCATGAACACTGGCTGATGACATGAACCACCAACCTGCTTCTGTTAACATCTGTGTTTGGCAGCGGGGGAGCATCGTAAGGTACATTACTGCCACCTCCTGAGCATGTAGCTCAAGACAATCTGGTGAATTTGTCTCAGTTATTTTATTTAAATAGTTAATGAGCCAAAGAGCTGCATTCAGTCATATCCTTCATATTGATAAACAAAATCTGTGTTTTGTTCTGTTTTAAGTTTGATTTTTTTTTTTGCCACCAATGCTGTGTTCATTTGGATGCAGTGCTTTTCAGTTTGTTCCCAGATTTCCCTTAGATTTCTGGCAAAGCAAAATGACACGAAAAGCGGAGGCGGTGATGCACCTAATTCAGACGGAGTACGGATATTGCCCTGGTCATCACTGCATGGTCAAAGACAGAGCAGCCCTCCACAGCCCTCTGTACTGACCCCCTCCCCACCCCACCCATGGAAGAGCTTATGCTGGATTAGACCACATCAGCCACCAGCCACAAACAGAGATATTCCATGTTGGCTTAGCTATCATCTTGTCCCCAAAATACTTGGAAAATAGATGCAAATCTCCTTACGGGGGCGAGGACCAAGATGAATGAGAGGAGGCGTAGTGAGTAGGGGTATCACACAATAGAAGCAGCCTCATTCATTAACGCTGACTGCCAGACGATGTCAGATTCAGCATCAGCTACACAGCTCATGTCCTCAGATGGATTCTTTCATGCACACAACCTGCTCTCAAAGCAAAACGAGCACGAGAAAGACATTGTAGTCTCTGGCTGCTCAAGCTATTTACCAGCTGCTGGTGGTGGCCATGCAATTTATTAGTAAAACAAAAAGCTATTATCTACATTTGAAAGACCAAAATGATGTTAACTTAAATGTGAATTTCCTGTGTACAGTACTTCACTCGGTTCTCTCTTGTAAGCATTTATCCAACAGGGGGTTTCCTGCGATAAAAATGAATGGGAACCATTCACCAGAGCTGTTTCAATCATCTCTCCATATCAAAAAACGCACAATGGAAGCAGGCATTCCAGAAAAGAAAATGATTGTGCTTTTATGACACTATGCTGAAAACTGTCTGAGAAGGGCATTTACAAATCGTGAAGATATACATGTTTATTCACTTTGGTTATGTAAAAGACGCAGAGGGACTGGACCCAACGCGGAGCGGATCATTGCCTCAGGTTGCCTCAGTGCTACTGAGTCTACATGCAATTGCATAAGACTATTTTCGGACACATGTCCACATATGCTGTCCCAAGTCGAAGGGATTTCTACCCACTCGGAATAGAACTCTCATCATAATCGTGGACGCATGTCCATTTCTTTTCGCCTTTAATTCTGCCTGCTTTGGGGTCAGACAAATCTGAATCATCGTCATTATTTTTATACATAATTTAGTTTTAAGTATTTGACAATAAGAATTCAGTGCTTCGAAGTGTGACTTTTCATTCCATCCTGAAATTTCAATTTGAGAGCTGCAAGAAAGACATGAAAGAAATCTTTACATCGGTTTACATCATTGTCTAATCTGAGCATCATTGTGTGTGTACGGTATGATGGAGGTTCATACCCGTGTCTGCATGGAAACATGTGCTGTGTTTTTGTTTTGGACTGATTGGCAGATGTGGAATCAGACGTGATCCAGTCTTGTGCACAATGAAGGCAATGATGAATACAGCAAAGGCCTGTGCATGTGACGTTTGTGTGTACATGGGCCATCCTAATGTAGTGCAGGCCTATTAGCACAGCCCTATTAGAGCCCGTCGTGAGTTCTGGATCCTGCCCTTTGTGCGTCTCTTCTCCCCTGCCAACCTGTAAAGAGGCCAGAGGAACAGACGGGCCATGGACAAGTAAAAGTTACTTAAAGGAGTGTCAGCAGGGAAGGGTCAGTGGAGGTTAATATTAAATGAAAGACAGGCTCAGGTTCTCTGTCCACTACGAGCTCCAGTTACTGTTGGGGTGGATTATCCACAACGTGGGTCACACAAAAGACGAGAGAATCTGTGCTTTTCATTCATCTATGACTGACAAAGGTAACAGTTAAAGAGACAGTCTAACACGACAATTTCTCACAGACAGGCAGGTCTGTGGCAGGTGCGTATAACAGTAGCGCATGTGTTTTTGTTGCACATCAGCACGCTGAGTACTTTCGTGTGGTTGGATGATGGATGGTTTGGGAGGAATGGAACCACTCAGACGTTGTGAACACCACAGAGTTTTATGCTTGTGTTGGCCAGGTGTCTAATCCCCTTAAATAAAGTGGGTTTGTTTCAAACTGTACAGAAACACCTATGTGATCAGGAGATCAGCGGTTTGGCTTAAGAGCTGACACCGACCCATTTCTGTTGGGTCATCTTAAAACAGCTGACACCTCTCCTTTGGTTACTGGGAACCAGAGCCTATACTGGAAGCAGCTACACTAGAAGTAATTAATGAGAATGGAACTGGGCTAAAGAAGAGACGACAAACAGACCCATGCGGCCAAAGTCAAACACTCAATTTGTCAGTCGCTGAATTTTTAACAGCTTTCAGCACCGATACCAAAGCGGTTACCTGGAGCTTTAGTTTCTCTTTTACTTAACAGCTGAAAGGTTAATTTTGCATTGTTTTCAGAGCACTCCTCCAGTTTGCTCATTCTACGTTGTATTCACTGCAAAGGTACTCACACGAGGAAATGGTAGAGGAAGCATTTCAATCCAGCAGGTCTCTCTAGAAAGTTGTAAACATCCCCCTGCATGCTAGTCTTGATGTAAGGGCTCTGGAAATCCTTTTGATGATGAGACAGCAGCCAGCTCGAGCGGAGAGGAGGTGGGACAGGGGTGAGAGACGCCTGGCTGTTTATCATCTGCAGCGCCGGGTCCTTTGTGTCCGCTGGCGGACGGCAGGGAATGCCTGATCCATTATTCACCGCTGCAGCGTCCGGTTCCAGTGAAACAGGAGAGTAGTAGCTTCTCTCAGGTGCAGGAGCATGTAGGGTAACACCGCTGGTGGCGCTGTCAGTGGAGGCCACAGGGTCAGCATCCCCCTCCTGGTCCAGGGTGAGGCCTATGCTGGTGCGGGCATATCCATTGGGGGTGCTTCTTATGAAGGAGCTCCCCAGCCTGGTGCCAGAGTCACGCTGCACATGGCACGTGGCGTGGAGCGAGCGCGTCCGCCTTTCACCCATGTCGCTGCCTGCAGGACCGTCCTGTTCAGGGAGGACCAAGGGGGACTGAAAACTCCTGCAAGGTTCCCGAGAGGCTGTGACCAGGGTTCCGGTGAAAGGGGCAGCAGCATAAAGCGCTCAGCTAGGCATGGCTAGCTACCTGCCGCAGACAGGCCCTCTGTCTGTTGGGCTGCGTGTGTGTCCATACCTACAGTGGAGAAGGGACATGAGTCACAGATCGTGTATCTGCCATGAAAAATAAATGAGATGTAAGGCAGCACAGTGAAGCTTAATTAGCTCAGTGGTCATTGTTCACCTTTAAACATACTCAGAAACTTTTGCATACGTATATGCAAATATTTTTAGATCTTTTAATGAGACCTTTATTAGCTTTTGCGAATGGTCATGGGCTACGACACCGTGGACGTAATAAACCCTCATGTTCCCAGAACACAGGCATAGACATGTAAATGTGGCAGCCGCAGGTCAGTGCAAAGGTCCATTTGCTGCCAGCTTCCTCTTAGAGGATTTTCTGCTGTGCATCGTCATTGATGGATGTCAAAAACCTGCCTAGGTTCCCATCTGGAAAGTAAAACAAATGCACAACATGCACTCTGCCGACATTCAGAGAGAATAATCCAGCGTGTTTACCGGCCTACAACTAATTTTAAGCCACTACAGCTCCAATGTGACCTTCCCCAGCAGTTACACAAAATGTGTCACATAACAGAAGCTTAATCAACATGCCCAGATGCAAATTAGACCGATTAAAGCTGTGGATGTTTGCAGCTTCAGAACGCTAAACTAAACTAAACTACAGTGAAGCAGTTATTCCATCCAATCTGTCATAGATACAGAGTAAGTTTGGTGTTTTATTGTGTGAGAAGGAAGCTACAAATCAGAAATCTATCTTCAATATTAAGCATTTTGCAACCCGTAAATAACGCTGGACATAGAAACATAACACACTTTCCATCAGCCATGTCCAGACCACTCATCGTTCTTGGTAACTTAAATCCATTTAATTAACCAGGTGATAGATGTGATAAATGACCGGATGTTGCTTAAAAGCGTCGGAAAAAAGTCTGATGGGAGAAGCGAGACAGGCTGATTGGAGGCAGCCACCCCGTCCATGTCTGTCCGCAGCTGTGGAAGAGCTGATGACAGCAGCCACACGCACCGCTGTCCGCGTCCAGATTGAGTTTCTGCTTTTAAAACCACACAGTCACGAAGCACAATGAGCTGTCAGGCGTCTTTAGGCTGCTGTGGGACTCAGTTACAGAGTATTGTGTAACTTTCCGATAAACTGAACCGAGCCAGGCTACAAACCTACAACCAAATTAGGCTAAATTACCGCATGTGGGTAGTTTCCGCTCGTTTAAAAAAAACACCTTTATCTCGCTGAATCTGCTTCATTTTAAAAGCGCATGTGATCCCGAAAATGAATATTCAAGCCAATGTCACGGCGATATTTCCTTCAAATACTCGCAGCTGAGAACTGGACATCAATATATCAAAGTAATGTGTCGAGTCTCACCTTTATAATAATAAAGCGCCTCACACGTTGTAGTCCTTTGCAAATATCGCGGTTATCTCTGAAGTCAGGAAACTTCGTCTTTTTTTCTGCTTTTTGTGAAAAATCCAGGTGTGACTGAATTCTACAAGTTAACAAAAATGTCCCAGCGCTCAGAAATACTGCAAACATCAAAAATAGAGTGAAACCACAAGTCGCCAATCGATTGCTTTCTGCAGGACTTGTTCCTTTGAAGTGCATCGCAGCTTGCGCCTGGCCCAATGCTGCGTTCAAGGAGTATGGGAAATCTGCACTTAAAAAAATCTAAGCACAACAAGGTGCTGCTGAAGGAGAACGATTGTTCAGACGTGGAAAAAAATCAGCACTAGAGAACTGAAAGCGTCGTATTATATTATTGCCATTCATCTATTTTATTAATCAATCCATACTTCTTTCATGACTTGGTATCTTGGGCAAAAGATTTTAAAACGTCGCCATTGAACGCACCATTTGGTTCAAAAAACAGCAGCTGGCAGAGGGGCCGCTGCTGGAAACAGATAATGTTCTAGCGTCATCCAAGATGTTTTGCTGCCATTTATTTTTAACAGAAATGTTGTTTGACTTGTCTTTTGTTAAAATACAACCTCTCTTTATTTATGTCCTATCGTGAGTTGGTTGGATAAAATTCCTGGAAGGAGAAATTAAGATGCCTTAGTGGATATATGTTATATTTATTTATTTCACCAGAGATCCAAAATAGTCAATAGTCAGACATTGGAGGATTTTTGGTTCTGCCATTTCTAAACTACAAGGAACATGTGAGCGATTTAGAAGGAAATCATTGTCACACATACTGATAATTAATGTACGTGTTGCTGACAAACCGGATCATTGTGCTTTGGGGCTTAGGGCCCTTAATATCTGGGGTGACATGGTTAAAGGCTAAAGGCTTTGCAACCCATTCCCGTATTCACCTGTAGGAGGCACTAAAGATCATTAAAAGTTAACATTAAACATTTTTGCGATTTGTGGCGCGTGTCCCTCGTTGTTGCCCGTAGTTACAGGAGCAACATGGCGTCACACACAGGGAAAGCATTTTTGTGCTTAGGTCGAGTTAATGTTGCTGGTCTTGCACTGCAGAAACCGGTGAACAGTGCGACATACGCGTCGGCTCTGGCTGTAAGTTCGTCTACGGGAAATAAAGGTGAGACTTTTCGAGATAAAACAATGGACCCGAGATAAGAACCAGAGCTACGCGCTAAGCTAATGTCAACCAAAGCTGCTTTGAGTCCTGCATCCAAGGCCACTCAGGTTGTCTCCTGTCAGTCAGCTACGTTTACGTTTAAGCTCGATTTCTTCTTGATTCGCGTTTTAAATGCAGAATGTTAAGGTGCAACTGGGGCTGTTAGCTGTAGCTTCCAGGTGTTGGCGTTGAAGGTCTTAGGGGTCGCAGCAAAAAGCTTCTGTCACTTCTCTCATGGTTAAATCAAAACGTTATGAATGAAAAGACACGATTCGGTGCAGTTCACTTGTCCATCACAATATCAATTTCAGTTCTTTATAAATTATGAATAAAACTCCCATTGAGTTAATGTAGTGCATTAATAATAATATGCCAATAATACAGTAAAAATAAAAACATAAGAACTAATCAGCAGCAATTGAGAAGCTACGTGGTGTAAAGCAAATGTTTATTGCTTCTTTTTGGAGCATTTTGTCTGAACACTGCTTAACTTGGTGTGTTCTAAATGTCAGGCTTCCCCCAGAGAAGCGGTAGAGGATCCTTCGGCAGGAGGCCCAGGAGAGATGTAAGCGTTAGTGTTTTAATGGAACATAATGTAATTTCCTGTTGAGTAGTCCAGCGCTTCAATGTGATTCCCTCATCACGTGCGTTTTGGGTGTCAGGCAGGGGAACCCAGAACAGAAAAGATGCCAGTGGATCAGGACTGGACGGGAGTCTATCCAGCTGCAACACCCTTCAGACCGAATGCTGTTCCCCTTCCTGTGAGGATGGGATACCCTGTGAAGGGAGGCGTCCCCCCAGAGAAGAAAGGCAACTTGGAGCTTATTAAAGTAAGGCTGTTTACATGGCACCAAAAGAAAATGATATATTTTAACTCATTGGTGCTTGCAGCTTTCAAAAATAAATGGACAAACATGATACCAGGCAATTACATCTTTAGACAGTACAGTACAACATGGATGTTGTAGGGATATTAGCAGTCTGTTGAAAGGATTAAGAGCTTCTACAGACTGTTGAGCTGCAAACAGTAGGCTGTGGCCTGTCATACGTATATATTTGCATTTATCTCCTACTAATCATTATAACCGGCTGGGTGAATTGTAGCATGCAGAGTGTGCTGGTGCCAGTGGAAGGCTGTTTTGCTCTGCTGCATGTCACTGATGCTTCTGTATCTGTGCCCGGATTACTGAGCTGCTGTGTCCAGACACCAGCTGCTCCATCTGGACTCAAGCCACTTGCAGATCCACTTCCCATCACAGCTGGAGATCTGACGTGCAGCCTAGCGCTATTGATTTATTCTCTTGATCTGACACGAGAGGCTAAACTGTTTGTTCCTTATTTACATTTAAAGATTGATGTCTGTTGCTTTTCTGAATGGGAACCTCTAGATGTGGTGCTTCTGTACTGTGACTCATGCCCAGCATATAATGTATTACATAATTATATTACATATCCTTTATGCAAGAGGATAGATTTAGTTTTTCACTTTAGTGTGCCCCTGTAGACTGAATATCATATTCTGTATGTGAAATGAGTTTTCTACTATACACATGCCTATAATAGTTTTTTACCTATATGCATGACAGCTGCACATTATTATCTTTTGTTACCAAAGCAGTTGTACATTTGACTATTAGCATAATCTGTTGCTCATGATATTTTCCAGATTCCAAACTTTCTGCATTTGACACCAGCGGCCATCAAGAAACACTGTGAAGCTCTGAAACGTAAGTTTATGATGTAATTAGAAACGAAAATACTATGTATTTGACATGATATGCGTGATGTTTTTTACTGCTCTATGTAAAATTGACTGCTTTTACTACAGCATTCTGCACAGACTGGCCCTCTGCCCTGGACACTGATGCCAAATGTGATGAGCACTTCCCCATCAAAGTAGAAAGCACAGTCTATGTGTCTGCAGGCCCGTCTCTCAGAAACCCTTCCGCTCGTATTGTTCATCTCAAAGTCAGTCCTATGTATATATTTATTTTATTTTTTTTAAATAACTGTGACTTCAGGTTGGCTTTAACTGTTTTTATACATGCAGAACATATGGGCCTATACGTTGGGTGGAACAAACTGGTATAGAAAACAAGATTAGAGATTTACAGAGACGCATAATCACCATCTGACATCATGTCACTGTCACTTTCAGCATTTAGAGAGACATTCATTGTCCAGTGACCTCAAACCCAAGAAATAATGCCTTCAAGTCTGCAGAGAGATTAATCCCTGAGAATTCTTTAAGCTTCTACTGTGGTTTTAATGCTGCTGCTGTTTTTCTGTTACACTAACAACTTTATGCTTTCACCAAAAGATGTGACAAAACATTTAGTCTGACATATTTGTTGAGGCATTTTAATATTTGCCATAATCCCCACTACCATTAATCCATCGATGTAGTTGTCCCTACAGAGAAGAACCATGCATGTAGACATAAAAACACGGAACCACCACAGTTATTAAAACTAATTATATCAATTTCACATGTCTGTGTTTCAATTATAAAAGTTGTTCCACGTTAAACAATAGTACTTCTTTGTGGAGTGATGTGCTTCAGAAACACACACTGAATTGAACAAAACAAAGTTTTCGGTGGCTCTAATGTGCCTCATCTGGCTAAACCAGGCAAAAAAAAAAAAACCGCTTGTACTAATATTTATGCTGTTTCTCACTCATGAACAAAAAGACAAATGTAAAGTTGTGTTTTTTGAATAGGGCTAAGACCAAATGTTCAGTCTAAGGTTTTTATTCCCAAATATCACTTTACACCTCATAAACTTTTCCCATTCGCAACCAGCCATCTGCCCCACAGATATGTTGGTTTAGATTAGATCGTCAGTGTGGGACTTGTTAAATCATTAATTATTGTGGATTAGTCGGGAGGATCTGCACAAATCACAGTTAATTTCTTATCAACTGAACAAAACTCTTTCCCACTTAATGGGGGTAAACGTGTGTTTTATGATAGTTTAGATAATAAAAGGAAATGTATTAAAATTTACAATTACATGTACATCACAGTGAAGGGCCTAAAAATGAATAGGTCTGAATGGCAAGTCGGAGGCGTCAACAATGTTATTGTAAATTCATTTAAGTAGTAATAGAAGTAATTTAAAGCATTGAATTGTAATGTGTCCTTCTCAAAGTTTTGTAGAGGTTGAAATCATTGTGTACATAAATAGATGCATGCATGAGGAATATCTCTGTTCTGATTGTTTTATCTTTATTTGTGCTTTATCATTCATCTTTACTATGGCCTGCACAGGTTAAGCTGTCCAGTTTGAATCTGGATGACCATGCACGCAAGAAAATGCTCAAACTTGTTGGGAAGAGATACTGTAAAGACTCTGACGTCCTGACCATCACAACTGACAGGTAAACTGTTGCATCCTCAATGTTCAGTATACTTTTATAATAATAGAAACCAAAAAAATGCCTTTATATCTATTTGTCTTTGACTTTTCCTCTGCACCAGATGCCCGCTGAGACAACAGAACTACAACTACGCCATGTACCTGCTAACTGTCCTCTTCCACGAGTCCTGGGTGAGTCTTACTTTATTGTCATCACTTATTTCCGTTAAGCTCAAGCACACATACAGTATAAGTTAGTGCCCGTCTACCACCAACACACACATACACACCTGGAAAAGGAACCACTCTGATTGAGTGGTTATTAATAAGATAGACCAATTAGACTGACACTCATTGAGGGGATTTATTTGTCCATCTTGCTCAGCAATCTGTGAGACTAAACCATTAGAGGCCAGCAGAGGTGAGTGCAGTAAGCAGAAGGATGGCAAACAGCATCCGTCTCGTTGACATTTTCCCCACAGACGGGGGTTACAACGGACTATCGATATCAGGTGTCGACCTGATTATTCACACCAAGCCAACCATACCACACCAGAGAGCTCTGCCAACCACTAGCTCCAGTGCTGTTTGCATTAATTTGTAGCCAGACACGCATAAAAGAAAATGGCTCCACCTATTGTGCTACCTGTGTCATTAGGAGCTTTTCCCATCATGTCATAGTCACATTGAAAAAAAAAAGTCTGAGTTTGTTATCCAGGAAGCAGAGCACCGCCTGTTGCCCTTTTGAACACACAATGAAAGGCACAGTACTTATTCAAGAGGCTGGTGGAAGCTGTGATGGCGTAGCGTTCAGGTTGCATCGCTAGCCCACAAAGAGGCCAATTGTAAGCAGCCACTGATGTGATTTTTATCTCCCCACTCAGGGGGATGGACCTTGCCTGCTAAATGCAATGGGTAGTGATCCAGGCCAGTGCCGGGGCCCACTGCGCCTATCTACCGCCAACACATGGGGGGCATTTACCACTAGAGGCACTCTAGGTTTTACAGGCATAAAAATATTTCAATCTAACAGGTTTTCATTGTGTCAAAGGAAGCTAAAGGAATCTTCTCCTCACTTCAGAGAGCCTGGACCTGATCCATGCAGGATGTTGGTAGCTCAGATATGTATAGCAGTAATGATGGTCATTAACCTCAAACACCTGGAGAGCAGCAAAGCTGAGGCTCTGTTGTTACTCTGCTTTAAGCTGCTGCACAGTGGAGCATATTGTTCTCCAGGGAATGTGATGACAGCTAGACAGAGCGTGACCTAATGTAGAGAAATACTATATTTGTAAGAGGACCGCCACAGGACCTAAGTGTTACCACACAGTGTCTTAAATCAAATCCATAAACCAATATTATCTGACGTTGATACCCCGCAGGAAAAAACACCCACAAATATGGACCCAAAATGCACTGGATCCTTTAAACCCTGTTTACGGTCAAGTTGGGCATGTTGTCCATCTGCGCCCGAGTTTAGCAGATGTTCTGTTTTTCTCATCTTTCAGAAAACAGAAGCCTGGGAGGCGGAGAAGACTGTGGCAGACATGGAGGAGTATAGCTGGGAGGACAGTCCATCCCAGAAGAGCATCTTAGACACGCTATTACGCATGAAAGCGGCCGGAGAGGATGAGGAAGCACGAGAGCAGCTGCTGGGAAGAAGAGAAGTGCAGGAGTACAAGGACTCGGTCACGAGGCTGAAGAATGAAGGGGACAGCGAGAGCACTGTGCTGCAGTACAAAGAGGCTGTGAAGAAAGTACTCAACCTGTAATCCCGCTTGATGAGCCCGTGTATTTACATGAAGAGCAAGAAAGTACATCCCAAAAAAGCAAGATTACTGTGGATACAAAATAGAGTATATGAATACATTCGCATGGCTGTCAACTAATACATTTACTGTCAACAGGCTTTAGTACAAAAATAAAAGTCTAGTATCTTGTTAATGGATTTTTTTGTCTTTGAAGTTTGTACAGATGATGAAAAGCTTTCATCTCGCAATAGAAGCTCCATTCTGTCAGCACAAGCCCAATTCAGTTCCCATCCCACTGCTGTCACCATCAGGTCGATGAGCAGCTCCCAAGCTGAAAGGATGCTTTCAGCGGCCGACTGCTAAAAGGTACCTCACCCTTCCTAAAGAGTTCTGGTCCATGGTCTGTGCACTCAGGTCAGAAGAAATTCAATGCACTGAGGAGATGTGCTGCACTGCAGGAGGGTTAAATACTGCAGGTCACAAAGCAAAATGTCAGCACTCTTTAGCCACACAGAGGATGGGTTATCTTCTGTTCAACCGGTACAGACAAGTGCCAAACTGTCCTGTAGGTGTGGCAGCCATCACTTAAACTGTGCAGTCTGTCCAGATGCAGGACAGCTGCCGTATATGAAAACAACGTCGAAGGCTGCACTGGCAGGTGTTTTTCAGTTGACCCATAAAATACGGTGACTGAATTTGCTTTTATTAAATCTACAGATGTGCTATTTAAATGTCCCATTACTTTACAAAAATATATAGTGATTAAAACTCTAATTATTTAAATGTCTTTAATCTAGATTAAAAAGACGTTGCCACAGTTTTGCTTTCAGGAATTCTCTCTGACGAGCACGTATTTAATCAGACGCATGGAGCCTTTTTTCCCCCTCCACGATGTGTGGTAGCGCCCCATCCTCTTCCTCTGACCCCTCCAGCTCACGACCAGCAGGATGGAGCAACAGCAGCTCAGCAGCACCGTGACACAGACAGCCACTGCAACCAGCAAGGAATGAGCGGCTACATGCCACCCAGGCTCCGGCCCCTCAGGGGTGTCCTCACTCTTGGTGTCATTGGGGTTCTGCTTACTGTCTTCTGGGGAAGTTAGAGAGTTGGTGGCAGACTGAGAAAAGGTGGTGTCTGGATGGCTTGGGGGCTGTGCAGGTGTGGTAGAAAAGCCACAAGTAGTCTGGGTGGATGCTGTGGGGGATGAAAGAGCCATATTAAAGCTGGGTGTTGAGTTGGGGGTGATCGGGGATGTGGTTTGTGCGTGAGGCTCAGTGACTGTTGGAGGGACAGCTGACGTGGAAGACGGTGCAGCTGTAGCTGTGGAAAGCGTTGCAGGCTGACTGGTCCCCTGCAGCGACGTGGCAGCGGTGGTCAGTGCTTCGCTTACTGTGACGGGAGGCTTCGATGCGGGGGTTGAGGTCAGAGGCGGGACTGCAGGTGGGGGTGGGTGAATGAACTGGCGCTTGTCTGAGGGCAGCAGCTCAGAGGCGTTGACGCGGCTGTAGTGGTGCGGCAACACGCGCACGTTTGATGTGAAATGTTTTCCAAATACCAGCAGGTCAGGATCCACACCTGGGTCAGAGCATGTATCCACACAGTTAAACAAACCAGCCGAATAATCAATGAAGTCCTCAAGCTGATACATCGCTTTCCCATAATTCTAGTATTAGAACATCAAGTACCAAGATCCTCTGCGTACACTGATCTATGGCAACGCCAAACTAAAATCCTTTATTACAAGCGTTAGTGTATTAGTAACAAAGCATTTTACTGTTAATCTTGGTCAAACTCTTGCGTGTAAATAGTTCATGATGGCTTCTTGTTACATGTGAAAATTGAAGCATCTAAATTAGAATTGAATAACTTGACAACTGGTGCAAATTAAACTAGTTAATAGTTCTACTGGGCCCTGGCTGCGACCACTGGCTACTGAACTACTACTTCATCTTCACCTACCTTTTGTGATATTGTAGAGAACAACGTTGCCTCTGTGGCTGAGGATACAGCTCTCCAGAGTGGGACAGTGCAGGTGGAAGCAGTTCGCGTTTTCTTGAGCGGTGTCATAGTGAAATATGGCCAGATTACAGGAAACTGTAGGAGTAAAACATCAGGAGTAAGATCCTTAGCGCGCAACGCAAACAGAAATGTGACAACGAGGCTTCGCTCACAGTTCCTGGTCAGGCAGCAGGTGCGGCTGCATTTCAACGCGCTCTCCTCCTGGTACAGCTTCAGCAGCTGCGCTCCTCTCCTCTGAGACTCCTCGACGTCGATGAAAACACCGGGAAAGCGTCGGATCCAGCAGTTTTTATAATAGGACGTCGGCGAGCACTTGGACTCGGCGCGGCACACCAGACTCAAAGCCGCCAGCAAACGCCATGTGACATTCATCGCGCGTAACGGAACGCAGACCATGTTAAGTTACAAGCCGGAGGACTCGACATGTCTGGGAGGCTGATCAGTCGGAACTGGCACGTACACGAAGTGGGAGCCAGTAGTGCGCTCTTACCGGTGCCAGTCTCTCTCCAGGTGTCACTGCTACGCACCTGGAGGAGGTGGAGACCCAGCGATGCCCAGACGGTGATGAGCAGAAGAGATTTACTGATAAATAAAACGTCAGTACATTTTCTTTTACTTACCACTGATGCGTTTTACTAAGACATAATGAGTCGATTTCATGAGCTGCCAAGTTTTGTGGTTTCAGGGAATCTCCCCATCACACACTATAGTACGTTTTGCTCAGGTTATGGGAGTAGGCCAGTAACACCAGTAACCTCTGCTACAGGTGGGGAAAACAAGCCGCCTGGTTTCAGGTAGGTCAGACATGTAAGGATTTGCCATCATTACACCAATCTGCCTGAATTCTTCTAAACTGGACTAACAGAAGCAGCTTTTTTTGCTCCGGGGTTTCGGATTTGCGACACCAATCTGTTTCCCTCAGCCTTTGTGATGTAGCCTCTCCATCACTGTGCCACAGGCTCAGCTTACGCCTCAAAGTTGACAGCTTATGGAGAACATGCTGTAACACATGATTGAGTTGAATGGTTTAAGATGACTGACAAAAGCAGCTACTGAGGTATCTGGCCTTTTACTTCTACTTCTTCCATACCGTTGGGAATTTTACACAGAAAGCCATTGTCTGGTTCAGAGCAGCCTCCGGTGAATTATATGGAGACTGGGACTCACGGCACAGTGGATGTTTCTAAAGTTACCACGTATTGTTTCTAAAGTTCATCCCAGCCTGAAGCCTTTCACCTCGTTGAAGCGCTTAAGGTTATGTGGCACGAAAAGGCGCAGTGGCGTCACATCGCCGCCAGGTGGCAACAGTCGCGTCCACTATAGAGTAGCTGATGTTTAAAACGCGTAGCATCCATAGTTTACATTTGAAACCGCTCACGTGTGGAGGACAGAGCTTGCTACTTTTGATTTTATTTTATTCTATGCAATATATATAATAATAATAATTTTATTCCCTACTAGATAAAACCCGAAGAGGCCGGTTTAAAGTGAGCAATCCTTCACTATTTCTTATATCACGTAATCTACAACTAAGCAAGTAATCAAAGCAGGTCACTGTTGCTCCAGATTGAACATTTACCTTTCTTGCCTCAAGCCTCAAGTCTCAAAGCTGATGATCCCACCAGCATCAGCATTTGTTGCATTAGCTGTATTTTTTTGCAGCTGCTCCTCTGCTTCCTTTTTGCACGGCATTATGGAAAACTAGTGTCAATTAAAAGCACAAACAAAACACAAGATGTGTTATATGCAAGTAATAAACAGTGAAAATGACATAATTCAAAACTCTGTAAGAAACACTTATATTTCCATGTGACACTTCAGGCCAAGTAACAGTTACAGACACCTGCAACCAACCCACAGATCTCAATCTGGTTCAAGTTAGCAGTGTTGTTATGTGCCTTTTGTTGTAATCAAATCCTGTTCAATCAACAGTAAGACAACACTAGAAACAAATAACATTAAACATCAAACAAAATAAATCCAATAACTCTTTAAAATCTCTTTAGCCTCTTGTTTTCTTAACCTGGTTCAGAGGACATGGATGTTGCACTGTACAGGATTACTCAAGCGCTCAAATAACACAAAGGACTGACACCAAAACAATGATATTTGATGAATGTGCAAAAGAGAGATTCTCAGTGTACTTTAAATTACTTTTGCCCCATTGTAATTCATATGTAAGTCACAAGGTGGCACCCTGAGGTAGCCAAACGCCGCCTTAGCAACCATACCATGTACATGCACATGTGTAAAAGAAACAAAATCAAAAACAAGCACTAGTAAAATGAGATGAAGACGCCAATGACTAATGTCTCATGCAGGTTTCGTAGGCTGGGTTTGGCTCCTTTGGTACGGTATAGAGACCACAGTGCATCATGGTCCTCAGCCCTCAGCTTCCGCAGTCCTGAATCCACGTCTGCCTCAGCAGTAGTAGTGTTCCTGGGCTCCTGACTGAGTTGTATGGTTTCCGCTTTAAGCTCAAGGAGGAGATAGTCCATTGATTAGTGCTGTTGCTCACTCAGGTGCTACAATGGGTCTAAAGCAGGTAAAGTTCCAAACGTGTGACTATGTCAGTCTTTGACAAGCCGGTAAATGTGATGCTGTGCGCCATGCTCGCTGGTGGACACCTCAAAGACGTAGGCTATGCACAGCAGGGTCTCCAGCGTGTCCCTGTTAGTCACCACCTGTGGGCAAACAGCAGAAGACAGAGCAATGAACGAGGAGTCAGTGAGTGAATGACACTGGTTTTCACGTATAAAACCAGCACACCGCTCAGTATTATATGACCCACACTGATTATTGTTCACATCTGTGTATAAGCTGTTCATGGTTAACATGCGCTAAATCAGTCCATTGACAAAGCTAATGCGATGCAGTCGTCAGCGTGGGCTCAATATGGTCATTGTCCGTTGACCACTAGGAATGCAGTCGCCAGCAGAAGGGACACCGGTGTCACAACACTGGCATCGAGGACCACTTTGTTACTATGGTGACACGCTCGGTTCTGTTTGCTTCCCCGTGCCGACTCATTCAGAAAACGTCCGACGCGCAACAGCACTGCGAGAAGAAATGCTGAAGTGTTACGGTGCAAAGGGAGTCAAGAGAGGTTTCCAGCTGTTAGGGTCAGTCACCCCCACAGCACAGCTACAGTCATCTAAAGGCCACTCGCTTCTCCTGCTCAACAGCTTTTACAACAGTGGGACACCTGCAAAAAGCACTTGAAAACTGAAAGAAGCTGGACAGGCTTTGGAAACTCACACGGCCATGTGTGCTTTATTGCCTCAGCCTGGCATGAAAGCACCTACATGGATGATGAAGGACAATGAGTCGTGTCCAAATTAAACCAGGTTAAAAGTTTTCTGCCTCGTTATATAAACATCTGAGCTGAAGCTTCTGTGCAGGGCTGCAGCGGTCATCCAGCTAAACACAAGACGATGGTTTAGTAGAGAAAAATGTGACCGGAAAATGTCATTAAATCGTTCCGGAATAACATCTCATGAAGGTGTCCACCTGTCTTTGAAGCAGCCTTTACACCCTAGCTACGTCTACGTTTACTGGCTTTAACCTAGACTTGGTCCACCGTGATTTAGATTGAATGAGTTTTCACACAAGACTTCACACATCAGACCCATCAGACATTTATCTCCTCTGGGACACAATCCAGTCCAGGTCTGCAGGAAGTGACCTGCGTCAATAAACATATTTAGCTGCTGCCACTTTATGTTATGCTGCATTGTGATGTGACTCTGTCTGATTTGCAGTTTGTTGCCACTTAAACTACTTTATGTAACTACACATACATTCATACATACATGCACACAAACTATATTGCCAAAAGTATTTGCTCACCCATTCAAATAATGGGAGTCAGTGCACAGAGCAATGTCCATAAAGACAGAGTCTGGTGTGGATGAACTTGACTGGCCTGGAGAACCTGGATCAAGAGATCCAACATCACAATGCGTTTCTGGAAGAACGGGCCTGAACCTTGTGGACAGTCTTCCCAGAAGAGCTGAAGCTTATAGCTGAAAAGCATGGACCAACGTCATACTGAAGCCTATGGATTAGGAACGAGATGTCACTAAGTTCATATGCGAGTCAGGGCAGGTGAGCGAATACTTTTGGCAATGTAGCGTGTATATATATAACATATGTAAATAATCCTATAAAGTAGCACACACACACACACACACACACACATACCTGTAGAATAGTGAAGTTCTCCAGTACGCTGTTCATCATGTACTTCTCCGGCAGGTGTTTGAGTTTGTGAATGAAGTTGATCATGTATTCACACAAGGGGGAGCGGTGGATCCGAAACACGTAGCGTCCATTCTCAAAGCGTGCGTACTCAGTCTAGAAAACCAGATGCAGTACAGCGTCAAAGGGAGCAAACAGTACCACTACGATGTTACATATCCATCTACAAACCAACATGTCTTACAGGCATTACATGTTCTACACACTATCAAACGCCCTGTTCTTGTTTCTACACTTTTTGCGACAGGGGCGTACTTTTTTATTCAACACTATAAGCAATAGCACGTGGCAAAAGAATTTAAAATACATTTACGGATGAAATGTGAACTATATTGGAAAATACCCGGGATACATATTCCTCTAAAACTCAATTAGATACATTGGATATGAACATCTATGTGATAAGCTGTAATATGTATAATATAATATACCTAATGCAGCATATGGCATGCCAGATATGACGATAAACATATTTATTGTGACAACCGTAATCAAATGATGGAGCCATTAAATATCATCATGTGGTCCACACAGGCAGATGGCCCTACCTAGGGATGTGTCTATGTATTTATATTGTATAATCCGTCAGCAGCGGCTGGGGGCAGGGCCACTATTGCGTCTAGTTAACGGGAAGCACAGCAGTTAGTCACGCTAGGGAGATCTGTGAGGCAGGTCAGTTTGCTGACCTCAGATCAGTGGTAACTGACTGGAATCCATCTCCACAGCAGCTGTTAATCGTTCCTCTTGGTGATTTTGGTACTTTTTTTGTTTTTGATGAGGCCATGTTAGTCAGTCGTTTAGTATTAGTGATGTAATCTTCCTGGTTGTCTCCCTGCAGTGTGTCGTCTACTATGTGTAGGCTATTGGAAAAACAAAAGTATTGCAACAGAAGTTCTGAATAGCATTTATAGAGATCGCTGTCTGAACGGACTCCCAAAAAACGTTCCCACATCCAGTTCCTACAAGAAGATGAGAGACTGAGTAGACGTGTTCTCTTCCTGTCACAAACATTCTGATGTGTACGTGTGTAGATTAGTTTCCTCACTGCATACTAATCTAACTTACTCTCTGTAACCGCCTCACCTCCACTTTCTCCACCACCTGCTTTCCAAAGGAGCAGACTTTAGTGGATGAGGTGATGATCATGTTCTCGGAGCTCTCGTACTGGCTGGATACACCATAGAAGAAGTTGCTGTCGTCCTGCAGGTTTACACTGAGATCCGCCTGGAGAGAGGAAGCAGACGCCATGAGCTAGAGCCAGCACACACCTGAGGAAATCACAGGTAATGAGAACAAGGCGGCTTGGAGGTGAAAGAGCGTCTGTGAGGATTTGCCTGCTCTTCTCCACACAGGACGCACAGCACAAGCTCCATAATCTGCAACAAAACAGCTCTTCTTTCTCTGCTCACACTCAAGGATCTACTGTATAGGGACACGTGTGCTACAGCTCAACAAAGCTTAGCTCTTTCTCTGTAAAGCCGAGAGGCATCTAACGGCCAGATCCTTGCCGACCGCGCGTAAAGCGGTCAAACCCATCGCTCTGTGAATCTCGTCGTGTGTTTTTTCGAGTTTGTGATGAATGTTGACTGGTGGAGTTACTATTAATACAAAATGCAGAAAATCTGAAAACAAAAAAACGAAATCCAAAGCATCGGATGCAGGTTTCCCTTTGCCCGGTGCTCCTGCTGGACTAAGTCTGAATCGAGGCAAGTGTAATCTGATTTTGGATCAGACTGAGGCGTCGTCTCCTCAGACAGCTGGGCTCTTTTACCTTTTCCCCTGTCAGGCTCTTGTCTCTTAATGGGCCATTGAGACGCTGCTCAGCCTCCTCTCATCTCTTCATCACCCTGTTCATCTTCATCCCTGGCTCATGTAATTCCTCTATTTGTCTTCATCCCAGGGGCCTAGTGGCCGTCTCCGAACCGCCATTCCCTGCTTCCCTAACCGCCTGCGAGGGAATTCATCCAATTACAATCAGCAATGTGCAATTGGCTGATTAGATCTTGGTGGGCAGGCTGGCTGTGTAACAATTTAGCAGAGCCAGCTCAAATCGGATTCCCCCGGCACTTCAAAGGCGTGAGACAATCCGTTAGGACAGGGCCACAGGCGCCGAGGGGGTGAGCGAGAAGGTGGGGAGAGGGGCGAGGCAGGCGCTGGCCGACAGGGGGTTTGCTGGAAATTCAATCTAGAATGCCATAGCTTTGGAGGTGGGCCGGCCGCCTGTCACCGTCGCCATGCCAACCTGCACCTCAGCACACCCTCGAGTCTTGACCTGCCACGTGGCTTTGTCACCGCGGCAACATCAAACGGGCGCTTCTCATCTTCTACAGTGGCTTAAATAAGGTTACCGTCATTTCAGATGTGCGGCAGATTTTATTTTGCTTATTTTCATGGCCGAGAGCACCTTCACTGCTTTCATCTCCAGTGTGGACGCTGAAATGTCCAAATGTTTTGTAGTATCTCTGTGTTTGGTCATGGATGCCTTGAGAGCTGAAGGACCCTGCCCTCAGGGGTACGATAAAATGAACAGACTGAGAGGGGACAGTGTTATGAGCTTGTTTTCCTCCACCAGGCGGCAACATGAATCAAGAGAGTAATATTTCACTGATGAACAACTTGCTGGCTGAACGCCACTCATCATTTCTCCGGCTGTCCCTGTCTCTTGTTCGCACCGTGTTTGTGCCTGTCTTCTCTTTATTGCTGTCTTGTTCCCCTTTTCTCCATGATACATGGTGGGACCCTGAATCAAATACCGGCTGGACGAGTGGCACTTTCCAAGGACTAGAAGACCGCTTGCCGTGTGGTGCCACCAGTGTCTTCTATCACCCCACAATAAATAAAGTCGCAGTCAAACATGTGAGAAGAGTAATTCCATACATATGCGACTGCCAGGAGGCCCTTTAAACTTGACATTGACAGTCTTTTAACTCCCAACCACAGAGTTACGGTTGTGCATCTGCTTTGCAAGTCTCATGACTGGACTGGACTCAACACAACACCCGTTCAGAAAGTGGATAAGTAGACCTTTCAAGCCAATCAGGTTTCAGCATTTCTGGCTACTTATCTCATGATTAGTCTCTCAGCAGTTACTCAGACAGAGCATGTCCCCAATCAGCATCTGAAGGAAAAGGTTCCCCAACACTGAACGCTACAGTCGGGTAGACGTTGCCCACTGAGGACTCTCTGGTAGCAGGTCTCTCTTTTTTCATGATGCCTGCAGATTATGGGATGTACATGTAATACATCAAACCTTATGCTTAAAAGAATCTAGAGGATGTCCCTGAACACATCATAGTTTTTTATGTTTTACACATAGACAGACAGAGGTGGCCTGAGGTAAAGTCAGTTGCGTGTGTTACTAAGTGCCTGTATCCAGTTGCACCATCACACTCCCTGTCCCGTGTCACGCTCCTTTTTCAGGTGCTCATTTCATTGCTGTCATCTTTCACGCCTCCTGTTTTCACCATATCCCGCATATCTTCTCATCTGGTTGCATCACAAGCTGACTTCACTCATCTCTCTCAGTGTGTGAGTTGATGGAGCTGCGTGTGTGTGTGTGTTTTCTGGAGGCTTATCTATAAATAAATATATTGGAGGGGGCACGAGGGTTGGACTCAGTGTAATAGCGCAGAGACAGGTGCCTGGGCTCACATTTCCCCTACTGAAAGATCAGGCCTGCCACTCTCCCCAAGGCTGCGGTCACACACAATCGCAAACACATCACAGACATATACAAATACACAAGGCCGAACGAAAGCTGTGCATCTTTACCGGAACGTACATCACCATCACAGCAGTGACAGCAGCGACTTTCTATACGTTCTCGGCTTAAACACACACTTACCGTATGTTCATCTTGGCCTAGCGCTTACCATAGGCTATCTCAACACAGTTAACACCGCTGAGCCATTAACGGCCAACAGGTGCTAGCAAACATTAACAGGGGTATTCAGCACGCTCTCACTTCACCTGCATGGTGTGTGGAGGATTAAATGCTCTAGCGACAGTGTGAATGGATTTATCCAAGCTCGGCTGGATAAAACGCATCTTTACCCAGAACTTGACGAGAAAGAAAGCATTGCGCGGCCCTTTGTCGAACAGCTCCTTCAGGCCTCCCTTCTTCTCTGGGAACTTGTCGTAGATCTGCCTGATGTCCACCGACTCCAGATACGCGTCATTGTAGCTTGGGTTGGACTGGCCAATATGCACAAACAAGTGCTTGTTGAACTAGAGAGACAAGGAGCGAATCAGGAGAAGTGGTGAACTGTAGTTAGAAGTTCAGTGAAGTTGAGCCAGTTGTCATATTGCATCATATTTATAGAAAGATGTCATCACTTGTCTAACAGACGTGCACTTTCCTCCCCATGTGCATCCTCCTGGTCACATGATGCGCTGTTGTGCACATTCTTTACGTCTTATATATTCTGTGAAATTACTCGTTGTTGTCTCAAGATGTGTTGTTATTATACTCACAGTCTCTGGGTCCTGAGGTTGCTCCAGAAAGGCAGAGAACTCCAGCATTCGTAGCTTGGAGCTAGCAATACTTCTGCCCTGCCAAGGGGGGGCACCGGGAGACATGGACAGCCCTGCTGTGCTCTCATACCCTGCAGATGAGAGGGGCAGTGAGTGTTACATGTGTGGTTTGGACGTGGCAAAGTACAACTAGAAAATGCAGCAATATTGCAGCTCCTTCCCTGAGCTTTGTGCGAGCTGTCCATCACATGTCGAGTCGTCTCATCACTTTGCAGGCATGACAGACGTCTGTCAACACAGCAAGGGGGGGGGCACCCACCTGTTATTTGGGCCGGGCCGGACGCTTGCATGGCGTAAGTCTGCTGGGAGAAGGGCTTAATGCTGGAGAGACGAGACAGAGACGGAGAGAGGCATGTCATGCACCGTCGCAACCTCATGACCCTATCTGCCACACTAACTGGACCAGCTGACCCTTTAGATGCAGGAGCCAACGCCAGACAGCTGAGGACTTTTATTTGTAATTACACCAATTTGTCTGGACATTCATTACCTGACTGAGGGTTAGGGTTGATTAAGCTGGTCACATGAAACCTCCTGATAAATACTGAAGTAAATGTTTAAATAATAGCTACTCACTCTTCGTGGCCTCCTGGCTGTCCTGGAAGAGCTCCGTGCCAAAACTGGACAAGACAATGGAGTGGAAACTATTACACAGCTCATCCTTGCCACAACTCCTTACATACAGTACTGTGCAAAAGTTTGGTGTGAAAAAATGCTGTAAATGGAATTTATTTTCATAAATGAACAAAATGCAGTGAATGAACAACAGAGAAATCTAAATCACACCAATATTTGCTGTGACCACCCTTTGCCTTCAAACAGCAGCAGTTCTTCCAGGTCCTCGGACTAACCACAGATGTTCTGTGGATGTAGGGTTTCTCACATGCTTCTGTCTCTTCATGTGATCCCAGACACACTCCATGATGCTGAGATCACATCACATCCAGTACTGGCGTAGTAGCACCAAATATCGATTTGATTTAGATTTTCCTGTGGTTCACTCACTTTGCATTTTGTGAATTGACAAAAATAAACATCATTATTTATATTTCTGAAAGCTTTCTTTGTTTACAGCAGTTTTTCACACCTGCCTTGCAGCACTACTGTATATATTTGTGTTTATGTTATATTTTGTAAATGCATATTTTGATCCAAGTTAATCTAAATAACAAGAGAAAGGGAGACTCACCCCACCAGCTGTGGGATAAGGCGGCCTAGAGAGGCCCTGTAGAGCCATCTTATTCTGGAAGGCAGTGGGTGAGATGATCTGGGCTGAGGACATGGTGGCCATACTCTGCAGGGCCTTGTCTTTGGCAGCCTGGTCCTGAGGAGAGGAACAGAGCACCAGAGTGAAGCAGACAAAACCATCAGACGCCATTTAAGTCAGTGCCCCTCTTCACCGGTAACACCAGGAGCGCCGTAAAAGGGGAAGTGAATGGTTGAAGCCAGCTTGCATCACCGGTGAATCCCTGCCAAGCAGAGAGCCGGAGAGGGGCTGATATTACCGTCAAGGGCCTTTGGGTCAAGAGTTAAGTTTATTACTTTGGCAGGGGCAAGCCAGTGATGACAACTAGCTTCGGTTGGAGGTCATAGTCTAAGACAAGGCAGGCAACACAGTTGCAGTTGTGTGTTAAAATACACACATCATAATGGCATCAACGTTGCTATGCGATGCTGATGAAATTTTAAAAAAAGCAGATATGGAATAGCTAGATGATTTCTTTGTGCTGTGCTGTGAAGTGATGCACCTGTTGTCTTTGAATCCATTCCTTCAGCAGTTTCCACACCAGAGGAACAAGGACCTGCCGCCCAGCCCTAAGAGGCAAGGCCACACAGAGCATTCTTTTCCCCAGAACTGGCTAACACAAGAGCATAGCTGAAATATGGGCGTACATGTGGTTGGGATCTCAGTTACACCAAAGACGCATTTAAAAAGGCCCGACCCTGTGACCAAAGCTCGGCCCTGCCAGCTTAACTGTCATGGCTGAGGGAGAGTCCTGTTCCCTGCTGTGAGTGTGAGTATGTGAGTGTGTGTGTGGACGAGAAATGTAAACTGAGAAAAGCACCGGGGGCGACGGGCATGTGTGAGCGCTCGCGGTGCCGCACAGGCAAACTTTTATTGAGGTACTTACCAAACGTAATACCCGCGAGGAACAATGCAGGGATTAATTTGTTTCCTGACTATTGCGTTTGGTTCGTCTTGTTCATAACCGTACAGTGAGCCCCGGGCTTCCACAAACACGTTCACATTTCATCAAAATGCGTCAGCATCCCATTTAAAACTAGCATCTATTAGATAGTGCAATTAAAACAGCCTTTATGTTAATAGAATGTGAACACGTGGCGGTGCACGGGGCAGGGGCGCCTGAATACATGGAACCTAATTATAAGAGGAAATAATATCAGGTAACAATGTTTTCAGCCGTTTCCTCATCTGCTGCTGCTCCCCTTAATTAAAATCATGATCATAACCTCATCTGAAAGAGTCATAACCAAATGCAAATGCAACACATTCATGGGGCAGACATGCTTCTTTAATGAGTGTGTAAAATAAGGTTCGATGCTGGAAATACACATATTTCACATCGTCGTTAATCTTCATATGAAGGTGAATAAGGAAGAGCATATAGAAGTTGACTCACGTAGCGTACCTTCAGCTTCACCTGGATCTCTCTGGCCTTCCGTCGAGCCAGAACCTGGATGTGACTGGACACCTGAAAGACAAGGACGAAGGAAGTTTGACCGGTTTTACTTTTACTCTAGTGAACATGCAATGTGGCAAACGGGACACTTCACAGACTGAGACAATGAATTTTAGGGGACACTGATACTGGTTTGAAAAACAACAGTGACTTGTTTGAAAATCTTGTATTTGTATTTCTTCTGCCCCTTTAGAACAATAATCTGTTAAAAAGCCCGTAAAGGCTGCGTGCACTGCTGTTCACCATCCATCTCTGACCTTTCACTGCTGCCCCTCTCCTCTCTCATCTCTCTGCATTCCCACACTGACTCAGCCAGATGACTTAGCAGGGACCCTTTCTCTCTGCACCTATCATTGCCCATACATCAGTCCGTCTATATCAAATGCCACAGTAAGGATAAGGTTCCAAATCCCTCGTCTATCCTGTCTCGGCCTCCCATCTAGATCCCCATATTCCCCAGCTTCTTTTCCCTTCTAACAAGCACCAGATCCATGAGGTGGTGAAGAAATAACACCGACACTTGATCTTATAGCATTGGGATGGAGCCCTGAATCAATCATCATCCCCAGCTTTCCAGCACGAGGGCGAGGTGGGTTTGTGTCGGGGGGCGTTGGGGTGTCACTCAGCAGGAGAGGATTTTCTGGGTGAGTTTAAAAATAGGATCAGCTTCAGATGGCATTTGCAGAGAACTAACCTGCTTCCTGGTCCGCGTCTTCCCTGTGCGGAGTTTGATGTAACGTGCAATCAACTCATTTCGTCCTGCAACACATTAGAACAAGTGATTTTAGAAACTGTCAAACATCAACCTCTGTGTATTCATACAATAGCCATGCACTCATTGAAGACACTGTATTATTAACTAAATGCAGTCTAAATATGCTTGTACACATATTTGAAATAGATGAGTGTGTCAACACCAAAAGCTGTAAGTGCTGTATATCACTGAGCATAAACGACTGTTTGGGTGAGAGCTTGCATCAGTCTAACCCCCCCCCCCCCCCCCCCCCCCTCCCAGTGTACACTGAGCTAATTTTTCTGCAGTGAGTATGTGTCTGTGCACTGCACATAGCAGGTGGAGGCTGCAGCCATGAGATCCTCAGACCAGACTCAGGACAAGACGCACCACAGTTCACTGACCTAAAGGGGGCCCAGTCTGGAGAGGCCGCCAGGCAGCTGGTGTGTGTGTCAATGTTTATGGAATATGCCTTTACGCCTGCAGTAAATCTTAAACTTGTTCCCCCCTCTCCTATCGAGAGTCTCCAGTTACAGTGGAGGGAAACGGTCACGTGGCTTCTTTCACCTTGTACTACAATAAGAATCTTCTAGTTGTTTAAAGGGTCAAATGCACATAAACAAAAATATGAACCTTCATGGTCTCCTTGTGATGCCTAAAACATTAAAAACCCCACAACTGCAAGTAGAGAACACAAACTCTTTTGCACACAAAGCACTAAAACAATTGGAAAGTTGACCATTAATATAGATCACAGATGATCACGTTTATACATGTGCTGAAAAAAAAAAGGAATTACATAAAAAAATGAAGGAGCAGAGTACTACACACGCACACAGTCACACGTAGTCATACAAGGGTTTGTAAGACTTTGCACCACCTCTTGAACACGGTGATTTTTCCTTTGGCAACACATCTCCTTGTGAATTAACACACAGATCAGTCACGACATTTAACCTGGTACAAACCCGTCACATTTTCCCTCACATAGTGACGCACGGGTCAGACCTCTCAACCTTCTACAAATGGCCCAATCAGATGACTCCAAATGGCGATGGAAGGAAACCTGAAACCGGCCTGAAGCCCCATCACAGATTTTGTCAGCCAGTAAAAGTGATCAGATTTTGCGCGGAATGCCGAACGCCGCTTCGTCCTAGCGCTCGTGTCAACCGAGTGCGCTGGGCCTTGCTCTGCAGCATCTGTGTTAGCATCTGCTAAGCCGTTACTTACATATTTGGTGCTGCACATCTAAAGTAAGGACTTACTGAGGAAAAGCTGTTAAGACCGTAATTCCAAAACACAAACACATCTCTTAAAGGCTCCAATAATAAAGACAGATACAACAAGTAAAATATATAGAATAATACTGTAGATTTAAACAGCTACACACTGTTTGCAAATGACAACATTCCTCTATAATATACAGTATATTATACTGGGGGTTGAGAAGTCTACAACTCCTACAACTCCTACGAGCCAAAGCTCTGACTTAGAGCCACAATCGAATCAAGTATTAGAAATGTTCACATTACACAACAGTGATAATATCTGTCACTTCACGATGAATCAGCGAGGGTTTGACTCCCCGCAGCAGATCAACAACCGCAATCAAACTCCTGAAAAGACGAACGGAGAAGTTTTCACCTCACATATCAAACTATAACACTTGAAATAGTGATTTAAACAGGGGTTCTACCACCAACTCAGGGCACTTTTATCGATATGATGGTATCTCATAATAAATTAGCCAGACGTGTATCGCAAATAATAAACAGCTTCATTAATGGACTGTCAAAGACGTTCGCTTCATGTTCTCGTATCAGATGCCCTGCCACTCCTAGTGCGAGTGCTCAGGGAAGGGACCATCAAAAATACCCCGCAACACACCCATGAGATCAGAGAGGGGACTCAGTCACACAGCGATGAGATCATGATATCCGATGGGGGTAGCACAGACAGAGAACGAGTGGCTGCCAAGGCTGCAGGAAAGTCAGGAGGAACATTATACCATCATCCACTGGTCCACAGTTTGATGTTGTTTATCACACTGGCCACAGTCACCGACTTGTCTGGGGGAAATTTGATTCTGGAAAAATTCCTTAAGGGCACGAAAAGTGACCAGCCTCAGCAGACGCGAAGTCGAGTCTTCCAGAGTTCAGGGGCCGCTGCTAGATCCAGTCTCTGCTTTGTATTTAGTATATATTTCCCTATGAATATTATAATATTGATGTCAATGATATTAATAGAAAAGAACACAGAAATTGACTCTCTGAAAGCCAAACAACTGTAATTAAAGAATGATTCGCACATTTCAGACTAAAACCACCTGCCGAAAGCATCATTAACAAACACTGGAGTAGAGATGAACCTGACACATAGTTTTACCAGACTTCCCTCCTGCCTGCGCCTGTTGTGACAGGTCACATGGGGACAGCATAAATGGCAGAACTAGGCCTGGCTGGTGGTGAATCTATCTGAGGCTGTTGTCCTCCCTGTCCTGGCCTTATCTACCGTTTCACAGTTTGAGCTTAAAACCACAATATAGCAGATATTAGTCATATTTTATGTTACATATTTATATGCAGTAATATATCACACCTGTATTTTGTGTGTGCGTCTAACTACCATTCTCTCTGAATACACATCTGCCATACGTCGTCCCTCTGCAGCGGTCTAGTCTGGATGCAGCCTAGCGAGCTCTGGTGAGGAAGGAACAAGCCAACCTGCTTAATTTCTGAAATTTAAATACTTCTTACATTGGCTACATTCAGTGAAATATATCCAAACCTTATAAAGACAGATGAAGGATCAGTTGAATCAGGTTTTATTTTCTGCCTCCCTCTTTCAGGCTGTGGCCTCTGATGATCTCTCACAGGTGTCAGGTATGCTTGTGAAAGCACCAGCTGTCTGATACAGCTGTGGCGTGACTATAACAGATGTTACCTTATATTAATACAACCTACCACCAGCGTCGTCACAGATTTACGTCAAGGTGTGGTTTCCCAGGGCTAGACGCATATTAATCACACGTGCATCCTTTTGATGTCGAGATAAAGTGACCGCTAAGAGCTCGGTTACATGGCCGTCACTGTCCCTGTCTTAATGGTTAGCGAGCTCCAGAAAAGAGGGAGATTGATCGAGTTGGAAGGAGCAGATTCCAGTTCATCATCTGCAGGGGGTTTCCTCGAAAACCCTCGAAAGCATAAAATCCCATGAGAGCCCGAAGGGCTATTTCAGGACTAAATGGTAGGAGGTTCAGGTTTATCCTCCTGCTCATGTGCCCTCTCACCCAGGAATACTCTCTCAAAGGCAGCCCATCATGGAAGCTGGCTTTCCCATCAGTGTCTCTGTCTATTTGAATACATGTTTAGACGTCTACAGGCAACTTTGTGCGCATTTGTGTTTTTCTTGGCAGACTAAAACCATGGATCTGTGTGTACATGGCTGGAAAATCACTGTTACGATCTACAAATAGAGAAACCAGTTCTTAAACACTTAACAAGAAAATGAAAAGCAGGCTTATTTCCATTAGACTTACTGGTAAAACCTGGTTTTGACTGTTACAAAGGGACACTTTAAAAAAACAGGTCCAGCAGGCAGCGTCAGGGGTCAACAGGTCAAGGTCAACTGTCAAATCTCCCACTTTGGTGACAAAGTTTGGGCCTGGGTGACGACTCACTCTTACTTTCCGCTGATCTTTATATCACATTTCTAATGAGGATCACTTGATGAAAACATATTTGCACCATCAGACAAAAAACAACAATGGGCTGACACGTTGCTCAAGGAAAGCTCAGTGGGAGCATGATTCATTGTGTGGAATATTCTTTGTACTGAGCTCACTGAGCTCACAGGCCACTACTGAGGAAAGCTTTGTTGACTTTATCCAGTTCACCAACATAAGCAGACGTATTTTTACAGGAACACATCGAAATGTGAGAAAGGTGCTCACAGATGTTTGGGAATCGATTGTGAGAAAAGCAAACAGCTGCATTAAATACGACGTGATTTAAGATTTAATGCAGCTGAAAAAAAAATCACTGAAACGGCATCACGAAAGACGTCGTCAGCTGCAAAAGTGGCACATAAACAAAAACGATGAAGCAACGACGCACTACAAACGTAGGGGCTGTTTTCAGCGTGAGATCCCAGCAAGACCAAAGGGCGCTTCTCTCGCTGTGAGCTGCACAAGGCAGGAAATGTTTTCCTTGGCAGATGCATGTCGAATTACCGCTGGAGCACATAACCACCACAATATCCGTGACACCATCCCTAATAAGCGAGTCTGTTGAGTAATGGGCATGAGAGGCCAGCGCTATGCAGAGCATTATGGGAAAAAATGTGGAGAATATATGTGAAATATGGGATAAAAACATTCCAGTCAATTTGGGAATTTACAATGGAGAAGGCGATCTGAACACATTCCTTCTGTTTCACTACTCAGAGACTCAATATCATATTGTTTGACAAAGAATGGCATTCATTCATCGGAGAGGAATTCAGCCTGAAACTCAGAGTATGTCGCTCTCTGCCAACAGATACATGCTTATTTGGCTGGAGATGTTTTGTCTATGGGTCCATATTTACCCTGTAAGGAGACTAGATAACATTTCTATGACTACAAAGTCCTCGCTTCACCATCTCACATATGCCTTCAAAGATATCATCAGCTGATATTTGATTTGGCTACAGTACCTGGTTTAAGACCCATCAGCACTTTAGCAGCATTAACAAGACTAAAGACCTTCAAAGCGGCTTTGCATTGATTGTGGCTGCTGAATGACTTGAGTTGCTGTGACCCCAGGAATGGTGATAAAAGGGGGAGGACTGTGGAGCTTCTGGGGCTGTAAGGGGGACGGGGATGGGATTGTTGGGGCCAAGCAAGGGCTCACTTGTCTCACCTTATTTCTCAAGTTATAAATTTGGACTGACGGACAGTGGAGAAGAGGTGATTCCTAAAGAACAATGAGAGTGAGAGGGTCTGGGGTAAAAAGATGTGAGGGGGAATGAGCAGAGGGGCAGAGGAAGTGAGCATAAGACACAAACTCCAACACATCCTGGGGGAAGGTGGGAGCTCTGCTAGATGCTGAAGACCCCACCGCTCACCTTGGTGTTTATTTGTCCAACCCTCCTCCTCTTCTACATGCGCTCAAAGGGTAAACGTCTATTCTGGTTTAGGGTTACAGCTGAGCTGCCTTGAACCCCCGGGATCCTAAGCGCACATGCCATTCCTGGCGAGCCATCGCGCTCCCTGGCACGCATCACCTGCCCCTGACCCCCGTAGGGAGGATGGGGCACCTTGGTGCCTTGCCAGCGCCCCCCACCCACCTTTGCCTGTACAGCCTCTGGTCCCTGTGACACAGACTGACGCACCTGCCTCTCTCTCCAAGCCCCTTCGACTGTTATTACAGGCTTTATAAGGGTTTAGGAGTTGATCAGAGGATGGCCATGACCTCAATAGGTGGCTGAGCTCGGCCGGGCAGAGCTAACAGTTAAGAGAGCTGTCTGGCACAGAGACCGAACAAGGCGATGACAGAGACCGTCTGGTTGCTTGTCTGTTCTCCACCGGCAAGATCCACTCCCCAAAAAACAAAAAAAACAGACTCACCACCATGCCATCTGTCACCAAGCATCTTTCAGCAAAACGTCTCACCTTCCCAGCACCTGTTTGGCAATGACATTGCCCAAATATCTGCTGAGGAAAGACCTGTAGTAAAAATATGATGCTGCGCCTTTACCTTGCTTCAATACTGGGGCCAGGGGAGTCAAAATGCTGTGAGGGACATGGTGATATGTGGCCACGGTACCGTTATAATACATATATAATACACCAGAACGATGCATTTCAGGTTAGGAAGTGAGATACTGTGCATCCTTTTAGGCCTTGGCCGTGAGTAAGGCATCTGTAAGTGTATGGTGACGAGGGTGAGGCGGTGATTCCTCTACTTTATTGAAATATTTTCATTTTAGTTCCTGAGATGCAACCAACAAATGCGCAGTAACAGAGCTTTGTGTTGTCATGTGTAGAAGAACGAGAGAGTCGAGCATGTGCGCCTGCTTCTGACACATCATGTCATCACGCTGTATGTTACGGCAACAAGTGGGGCTGACAGCTGTGCAGGAAACAAGAGTGAAACATGAACATGGGGAGTGGCGGTGAATGTGTGTTTGTGTGGGAGTGTGTGAAACAAATTGTCTGACCATATGAAGTAGTTTATGCTGGGAAATGACTTTGTTTAAGATCCACAACGCCGCAGATGCGGGTTGCTCTGTGGCACGAGGACATTCTCCGAGCAATTAACGTACAGTAACGATACTTTGAGGTGAATGAGCAGCAAATTCATTGCACTGTAGAAAAGAATACTTTGCAGAAACAACTGACTTTCAAGTTCTTGTAATTTACTAGAGGGGTTTGGTGACTTTTGGGCCAGAGTAACTGGGAGCCACAACTCAAGAACGTTTACACTACCGTTTGCATCACAGTCCCCTCACAGAATACTGATGAATCATCAATCTGAAACTCACTACAGGAAAATATTAGAGATCCCTGCCAGATTAGTTTGAATTCATTTAAACTTGTTTGTGTTTGCCATCTCTTTTAAATAATGAAAACGGCACACAGGTGACGAAGAGGCTTGAGCATACCGTACATCTTGCCCTCATCAGAGAGGATAATCTTCCTGCGGCCACAGGGAGGGTAGATGGCCAAGGCCTCCTGGAAGCTCTGCTCGATGTCAGGGCTCCACACGCCCTCCGCATCGTTCTCCAGGGGTTTGTCAAGTCCGTCTCCCAGCTCCTCGCTCCCACCCCTGGGGGAGGGAGCTGGCACCCACTCCGCAGACGTGGTGGGACGACAAAAGGAGGACAACAGAGCAGGAGGTGTAGGGCCAGGGGCAGGTGGGGACGGCGGTGGAAGTAGAAGGGAGGAAGCTGCAGGGTACGTGTGAAAATCCACAGGTGTGATGATGATGACGATGATGCAGCCAGTCAGCCCTAGGAAGCAAAAAACAGGACGTTAGAATATAGAGCACTTCAATTACAAATCCAGAGTAGGGGAGTGAGGGGAGATTTTGGGGGGAGGCTGCTCTTTTTGAGTTTCTCTGCCTTGGGAGCTGCAGGGGACCACCCGTCACGTGACCACGTCGGGCTCGCAGCTGCTAATCCTGAGGCAGAAAAAACACCTTGCATCATTTATTAGGTTAACGCCAGCATGAAAATAAACCGCAAAGTGGCACCTAGCTTTGGGCGAGAGAGGTGCAGGAGGGGCTTAAAGTCAACAGATGAGGACACACCATCCTCAGACATGCAAGGAGGATCATACCAGGATATTAGATCTGGGGGGTTAGGCTCTGTACAGCAACGTATAGACCAGTGGCTACGACTCCAATCAGTGCATTACGTGCATTGTTTTGGGTGGGGGACCGTTACGATGGCCAGCTGACTAAAAAGTTATGTGGGGATGTTTGACTCACAGCACAGCAACAGATGCATATCCTGTTTTCTGATTTAGGATGTGCACACGGTGCTTATAGAGTCATCTGCTCCACCTCTTCTTCTTAGAGGATGTGCACGAGAAAAATGGAAATGGGCACAGTTGGCAAGACCCAGTGAAGAAAGAGCCTCACAAACCCATGAGTCAGTGCAAACAGACCTTTGTGTTTGTCACTGACGAACTTCCTGCCACTGTGAGACAGACTTCCATGTCCATTTAGGGCAATAAAACGAAAAGCAGCATCCATAACGTCAGCGATGACGTCAGCCACGGAATGATTGAGTTATCTGATCAAGAGGTGCAGGCCCGTGAGGAGCACCCCCCCAGCCGCTGCTCCAAGACCCTGCAAAGCGTCCGGCCAGACTGAGGACACTGTCCCATCGGTCTCCTCTCTCACGTGTGTGTATTCACAAAAACACAACACACACATACGATGAACTCAAGCTCCTCCAGTCTAATGTACAGAAAACTCAAATCACAGTCTCCATACACCCGATGTGTATAGTACCTGCTCTCACCATGTTTATCGTGGACTAGATCATATTTAACCCATATAACTGCTAAACATGTTCCTCACATTCCTCACAATTCAACTTTTCAGATCAGATCATTTGCTGTTTTTCACCAACACCTACATTTAGTTTGGACTTGTGACTAAGATGTGAAAGGATAATAGCAAAGAGAATCACTGAGCTCTTACATGACACCAAAAGAAAATCTGACCTGACTCCAAAGTAGGTGTGACATTGCTCATAATCAACTAGTTAACAGGTCTTCGCTTGAGAGGCTGGAAGGGCTTTACTAACTGTGTTTTATATTACTAAAATATAATCACTGTCAGTCAATGCCTTTACAATGTGGTTGGCTGTTGCTAAATTTAAGAAAATACACGGGCCAACATTGAACAGTGCAGGTGTACCAGCCATAGGTGGCTATAAATGCAGGGCCCATGAATCCCCACCATCAGCTGCCCAGCTACCAGAACTAGTTTAACTAAACTAAATGTTAAAACATCAGTGTGCTGCTCAGCTAAAGTCTCCAGGAGGGGAATTAACTCACGCCTGGCTTTAAAACACCTTCAGCGAGGCCTCTCTTCCCCGGATCCGCTCAGGATAATCTCCCAGCTGGTGCTGCAGTCATGGGGCCACAAAACATCCCGACTGCCCCCTACCCCTTAACACTAACAAGTGATAAGAGGAGAAAACACACTGGAACAAAGAGGGGCCTACACGTAGAAACACACAGCCAGTATTCATCCAGAGCATCGCAGCAACACAAAGCCTGACACACACACACAACAGAAGAAACAGCAGGGAGGTGAACTTTTCACCTTCGCCAGCCAGGTGGGCGGGAAGCCGGGCTGCACAGGACCCGAGGCTCAACTCATTATCGTGTATCACGAATCGTACACGTTTCACGCTGACATGCTTAAACCACTTGTGAGGCCACCTCTTTAATCAGCGTAAAACACCCCAACAGCTGAAAGTGAGTGGATTGCTTTGCTATGAACGAGTCCCAGGTGAAGGCCTAATGAGTTAGATCGTCCTGTATCACCAACAGCAGCCTGACAATTATTTGTTGTGTACAGAGATACAATAACCGCTGAGAGGAAAATGCAGGAAAAGTTCAAAACGCAACTAAGTGACTAATCATTTCACCATATTCTTGTGAAAACCAGCAGAATAAAGTACAGAGTAAAGCTACTGTATTTGACTAAGATGGGGAGTGTACGTTGGTTTGTTGAGTGCATTTGTTGAGTGTATTTGTTAGCTTAACTGGTCCCAATCTGCACTAATCAGGCTGAGAATGCAAAGGCAGGAAACCGACTGGGAAAGAAAAGAAAGTTATGCAGCCGTATAGGATCAGGCCGTGCCACGAAGCGAACCAACGCTTTCTGGCTCCAGGGTGCCTCCAAGTCCTGCGTTCAGCACACATGCACACACCGATATGAAAGTTGTACAAACTCTATACGCCGCATACAGAGAGGATGTAATCTTGAGCCCTCTCGATGGCGTAAAGCTGAAGAGCCAGAGCCAAAAAAGACAGAGGGGTCTATCAGATCAGTTCCCAGATAACGCAGACAGAAAGCTCCATCAGAGCGGCTGGAATCAATGAACAACACAGTCATACACGCTGCACAGCGCTGTGGGTGCAAGAGGAGGCGAAGGGGGTGCAGAAAGTCTTTGTTGTACAAGGCTCATATCTGAGGCATTATTCGTTTGTCTGGTTGGAGCGGAGGAGGAATGATCGCTATGTGGGATGTGCACAAAACAAAGAGAAACGACTCCTCTGCTTTAGAGAAGACATGTCTCAGGGCAACGCAGTGTATTCACACAAGGCTGAAACACTCATGCACCTTTTGATTCTGTTTCACCAAAAGTGCTTTGTTACTTTTGTTGCACTTAATCTCCACAGGCCTCCAGCCCCCCTGCCCTCACCCTGCTCCAATCCACCTGTTGCCTCTCTGCAGAGCACACTCCTCTCAGCTGCCCTGCGACACCATAACACACACACAGGCTCACAACTGCGGCGAGCCCTGCGTTAAGCCATCGCAAACCCCCGGCCGAAAATATTCACTCACATGCTGCCTTTTTAACTCTGTAGCCCCACGGAGACCAAAATACACACTCAGCAGTTTATTAGACGCGTCTCGTACTATCCCAAAATTAATCCTCTGTCAGAAAAGGTTCGGTTCGGCTTCAGACCCAATGGGCTCATTTTGGATTATTTAATTGTACTGGTGTCAGTGGAAGCTGCTGTTTTTTAGCCTTGCTTCTTAGATTCATACATTATCTGTCGGCACAGCAGAATCCAAATGCAGAACTTCAGTGATTGCACTGACTGTCTCTTACTCGGCTTGGAGAATTTGTGCTGCTGCCGGGAACGTGTCATTTGTTGCTGGCCCAACACTGATACATTTTCTCTGTTTGTCTTGGATGCACAAACCCTACACATGTACACAGGTGTGTAATAATCACATACAAACACGTAAAAGATGGTTTTCCAATACTAGCGTACATCTGGAACCAGGAAAACATCACAAGGCTACATCACTGTCACTACTAACTATATCAGCACCAAACAATATTAAAAATACACCAAACAACAGCTACACTATGACGCGCATTACACCAGTGTAGCTCCAGCTGCACTACTTTATATCAATAGTACACTGCATATAAGAGTGAAGCACTGAACTTTACTACATTAACAGACCACTGTAGTTAAAATTTAAAAACCATGGTCACTTTATTGGGAAGGGTAAGTAAGTGCATTACATTAAGAGGTGGTCCTAATGTTTTGTCCCATCATTTATTTTACATTTAGGGTGCAAAATACCACAATGCAGTTCAGTCTGTCTCCAGCACACACAGTATACACACCTCAATAATAAGATATTATATATTAGAAATCACCTTTCTGACAGCTTCATCTTATAAAACTCTGAGATTATAACCCTGTAAAAGTAGAATTAATGCTCTATTGAGCTGAATGACACAGTACAGATAATGACCAGTGCATACTTATATGATGTATGTGATTAAACTATAAAGTGGCTCAAACTTCAGCTTGTACGATGGATAGTAATTCACTTTATTTGGATACTTTCCAAATAAAGTATATTCTCTACTTTTAAAGAAAGATTTACTGCATTGTTTTCTGCAATGTAGTTATAACTAACTTTGAAGATTTGAAAAAATTCACCTGCTCCGTAGTCACCGCTCTCACCAAGTTCTGTACGTTCTGATGAAAACGTCTTGAAGTAATTACTCATCAGAATACGGTTTCGAGCATGTTTCCTTGTTTGTGACACTGTTTTTAAATTGCGGTATTTTTATTAACTATACTATAACTACAGTAAATGATCTGAATACATCTTCCAACCAACAGATCTGGTGTTTTGATCGCGTAAAAGAGCCTGAAATCGCGTGTTGGGCCAGCGCGCCGCTGCGTGAAGCCACTTCCACTCGATGGACACCGCTGAATAAAACAGGCGAGTTAATAAATAATCCACTTGGGATTATCGCAGTCTCTCGATGTAAAAATTTACCCGCACAGACGGTAATGTTTGACCGCTCGACTCTGACGTTATCACTTCGCAAAGGGGGAAAAGTTGCGCAGCGGCACGACAGGAAGTCCAACCGCACGCGCGCGCTCACACACACCGCTACTGGAATTAAAGAGGAAAGAAATGTAGGAATTTGAGCGAAAGAAATGCGAAATATTTAAGGAATGTTATCTCCGACGATGACGGACAGTGACTGAGGGAGAAAGAAAAGTAAAATCACCAACTTCTCGTGCGTAATATTCGCCAAACATAAAGTTTGCACCGGACAGAAGTGACAGTAAGAATCTGAGTTTCCCACTGTGGCATATTATAAAAGTTGTAGGAACTTACCTGGTGATCTGTAAGCAACAGAGCAGGCAGGCAGGTAGAGCAATATCTTGTGTTTGTATTTTAATGAACGACGTCTATATATTTTTCTCTCTTTGTTTGTTTTCTGCTGCCTCGTCTCCTTCCTGAAGCCGCTTGTTTGAAGGGAGAGGAGGGCAGGAATTTCAGGAATTAGCCGTGGTATGACATGAAGCCTAGAAAAAGCCTGAGAAAAAGACCAAGGGAGAGAAGGAGGGGAGGGGAGGGGAGGGGAAGGAGGTCTGACCGGTCAATGCGCAATGACGATCGGGGGGGAGGAGGGCTCAGGAAAGGAAAGGAAAGGAAAGGGTGGTGTGAGTGGGGCAACGCAAAGGAAACCTCGTCAAGAATAAAAAGCAGTTAGGAGGAAAGGGATGAACACATACTACGAAGAATCACTCTGCAGTTTGCGTGGGATGAGCTTTGAAATGACTCAATCGGTATTTTCCCTGTAGGAATGAAATAAATGTTTATCATCCATCCAAGTCATTAATGAAATATGCTTGATTTATCGTGCATCTATGATTTCGCCGCCTCTTATTGTATTAATGTTCCTTTGGGAGGCATGTTGTTTGGAAATGCTGTGGTCCTGCTCTGGGAGACAGTTGCACTGTTTTTATTGCTCCGTGGTGAAACCAACTGTGAATTTTCCTTAATGCAATCTGATTATTATTAAAATTCCGATATAGACTAAAAGCTTTGTTGTGTCATACTGAACGAGTGGTCTGATGCTGTTTTCATATTTAATATGTTAGACATGTGCAAAGCCACAATTATGACAGATGGTCATAATTGAAGCCCCATGAAGGCCTCTTTGCATAATAGTGTGTTTTAATACAAATAATAATACTGTTCCAGGTTCATCGCTCACTGAAACAGGCAAACACACTAACACTCCGGGCTTAGACGTGTTGCGCAACTCATTAAAGGACTGAGGCCTAATTGAGATGTGATTCTGAACTTTGGACTCTGTGGGGCAACGTGTGCAGGTTAACATGAATCGGCCTCTAGAGTCATCTAGTGGCTGTTATGGGTATTACACAGTTCTCCCTCGGGCATAGCTTGGCTGTGCAGCATATGTAATTTAAATCTGAATGGAAACATAAGCAACAACACCACAAACATGCTGGAGAACGTGCCAGAGAACATATTGTAAACGTATGTTCAGCTTTCTTCAATAAACTGCAGAACATTAATTCCAAAAATAAGCAAATGTGTACAAATAAAAATAAGTCATTGTCAAAACACACTACTAACGAAGTTTTATTGCATTCTCATGTAATGTTTTTTTTAACGCATTGACACTGATTGGCCTAAAATACACATCATTCATCAAGGTCAAATAAATCCACATTCTGTACTAAAGCCCAGGTGAAGGGTGTTTTCACATTTATCTTCTCCGCTGCGTATCTTCCTCAGTCTCATTCCTCATCAAATACAAGTGGCCTAAAGAAGTGGTACAAACAGAAGCGTCGAGCCCAAAGTGTCTACAAACAGTCTGAACTAGACTCTGTTAAATAAAGCCTATCACAATCTACAGGAGATTTATTTGCACTGATCTGAATCTAATAAAGAGAAATAAAGTTTGTCTGTTAGGAATATAAATTAACTTAAAAGCCTCCTGTTCTCAAAGAAGTTGTACTACTGCATCAAAACTTCTACAGAAAATACTTGGAATGTAAAAGAAAGTATTTTACAAAACGGCCTCTTCTGTGACGCTCCTCCTCACAGGTTTCCAGGTGAAGTCACAGTGGTAAACAATAATACACTGTAAAGACTGATTGATTAGTAAAGCACGGAAACCTAAGGAGCAGTTTCCTCGTGGTGGAAGAGAATTTTGGTCCGAGCTGAGAGAACGACTCGCTAATGGAATGATTGCACCTGAACAATGAGCTCAGCTCGTCTCTCCATCGCTACATGTCCACGGAGGGTCTTCTTCTCCTGTTCTGCACACCTCTGCAATTTGTCTTCATCCTTCGACAGTTGATATCATTTCTTGGAAAGGAATTTCATCTTGTTTCCTGAAAACCAGCAACACGTTCAATCACATTATGAGGAGCAAACACAGTTACAGGTTTGATAACCACTTAGCTCACGGATTGATTGAGAGAAGGTGTAAAAGAAATCTCACCCAGGCCCTTGAGGAACTTGTTGACTCCCCGTTGTTCACTCCCAGGCAGCGAGTCCAGATACTCTTGTGCTCTCACCTCAAACAGACCTGGAAAAATCAAAATTCAAAGCTAAAGCAGATCTTAGGGTAAAACAGAGAAAGAACTGATTAAGAAAGATGCTGATAAACCCTATGCTTTTTATATTTATATCCACTGAACTAAGCTGCACTGCTGCATATTCAATCTCAGCACCTCTGAGGCCCTGCCTGCGCAGCTCCCTCTCCTGGATGAAACCAGTGAACATCTGGGTCTCCATGAAAACCTCCAGAAACCTTCTCAAGCTCTTCGAAGTGACAGCTTTGCGGAAGGCCTCGCGCTGAAAGGATGCCGACGGGGAAGAGGAGGAGTTGGGCGACGTAGAAGAGCAGACGGACTCATCCTCCCTGTCTGCTCCACCCATGAAGAGAGAATAGTGGCCGACCATCTCCACAAAGAAGCGCACAAAGGCCTCGGACACCACTGTGCTGAGGGAGCTGGAGTCTGAGAGAAAGAGCCAGGTGAAAATCGCTCATCATTGTAGAGAAACCGTTAAAACAAATCTTTGTTTCCCAAACGTTTAAGCTATATTTAAGTGTAATATAAAAATAAATCACCATTGGGCAAATCTCCTTTCTCACAGGCAAGTTCCCTTCTCTTGTCCAGCACATGTTCAAGAGCCGCCTGTAGCTTGTGAGGAAGAATGGAGTCCTCATCATCCAGCTGTGGGCAAAACGCTGATGTAAGTACAACCAACATCATTAATGAACATACAGAATTTAAGTATCAGTTTGTGTTTGCGTACCTGTCGTAGGAAGCGGCTGTTGCCCAGGTCAACAACCAGAACCTGACAGAAAAGCAGAAGGAGATAGATGTCGTTCTCTGGAGCAACAGAACTACCCAGCGAGTATACTGCAAAAGAAATCTAGTCTTACCTCCTCTATGGGTAGCTCCTTTAGACGAGGCAGAGAGCCGGACAGGAGGCCGACTATAAAGGGGGTGGGGGTGCAGACAATGTCCAGCATGGAGGGAGGGAGCACAGGGATGTAGGTATGCTGCCAGGTGAAAGGGTAGAGTAGAGCCACCACTGCATGACAACACTGAGACAGAGTGCTGCAGGGAGGAAGGAAGGAAGGAAGGAAGGAAGGAAGGAAGGAAGGAAGGAAGGAAGGAAGGAAGGAAGAATTGGTGAAAGTTACTATTGATACTGGTTCCACTTTTGTTTTTTGCTAATACACCGAAGTGAGACTATATTGCTTGACGAGTATTCAATCCACCACATGGGGGAGCTGAAGTAGTCCTCCACTGTTTTATTTTTGACACATCATGTCAAAAGTTTATTTCGCTTAATTTATGCTACAGTTTGATTGGCCAGTTTTCCACTTCATGGAAAGCAATGTGCAATAGTTCATGATGAGCCCTGGCACAAACTGTTTCTAGTTCTTCAAATATCAGAAAAACACAAGCGATACAAAATGTAGACGTATAACTCTGAGAACCGCATGTTTTGTTTCAGGGTTTTTCCTGAACTGAGTCAGGTTACAACAACTGAGTCCGCTGACCCCACAGCTGGCACCAGGTGGGTTAAATAAACCTTCTGACCCAGGCCACAGTGATAATAGCTTGAGAATTAAAGGATTTAAGTGAAGTATGTGGGCGTGATGACGTAAGTCTGCACACGTGTTCGCTCTGGAGTCATGTGCTCTAGCGTAAGTCCTTCTATCTGGCATCCATGACAGTTTTCCAGAGAAGAAATGATTGTTCCCTCGGCGACTGTATAACACAACAGCATTCCTTCCTCTCACACTCGGTTGGGATCCATTTCTTCAGGCTGCTTGTCCACTTGATGTCTCCTTGTCATATCCTTCACTCAAAGCTCTTACTTCCCTGATCTAATCACAATGACCTGATTCATTAAAATACTGGAATGACTCTGTTCGCGTGTCGCAGGAACGTGCAGGAACGCGCAACCTTTGGGATGCGAAAGCAAATTAATCACTGTGCTCTCTGGCAACATGATGGTGGAGCCAACCTGAGTTTATCAGCGATGAAGATGACCCTGCGCTCCAGGAGTAGGGAGGCAAACACTCGCAGAAGGAGACGCAGACTCAAAGACGAGAAGAGACATTCAAAGTCCACGTGTTCCAGACGGGAGTCTGACGGCCTGCACAATTCTATCACCTGCAGGAGAGGACACACGAAGAAGAAATACATCACATCTTTGTGCAAACGCAGCACTGCACGCATACACACAAACATGCTTATATGATGTTTTAACCTCTGTTCCCGAACCAGGTAGGAAGTTTTTGACAGTGATGGTCCTTCCTGGAGCAGGGAAGGGCGCTTCCATGATGCCTCTCATAAAAGGCTGCACCAGCGCAGGTGAGATCGCCCTCCTCTTTTCCACCTCATCCAGGATCTGGGAAAAACAGAAAACGAGGCTCAGTAACAAACATTTCAAAAGCATTGAATGAATTTCAGTTTTAACCCTCCTCATCACGAGGCAACAGTAAAATGTTTCAATCGTAATCTTCTCCAGTAAAATGAAATTCGGTTAATGTGAGCGAGTGAAACGGCAACGAGAATCCTTTGGTCAACCACAATCGCAAACGAATTCATTTGCCTTTACATTACATCGTCAAACTCAATCTAGCAGACACACAACAGCCTCAATCTATGTGCACCTCCTAACACACATACCACACACATCTGTATGCTGTTAAAGTCTATGTGAAGCTGATCTGATACAGATATATATTCAACATATCATCAGTACCAATTACTTCCAACGCAAAGTCAGCGATCAATCATCTCCGTCTAACAGCATATACCATGTATTTAACCTCCCTTAGTGAGAGCACATGTTCACTGCACACACGTTTACATACACAGTTCAACACGCATTTAAATCTGACACTTATTACAGGGAACCTTTCCACTGCAGTAACCACATCAGCTGCACTTCACATGTGTCTCGTACTAGAGCCAGGAAAGCAAGACTCTGTGGGAAAGTCGATGGGGCAGAGAGTGGATGGGGCTCCGTGGGGTGGGGTTGAATCTCAGAGTGTGTGGAGCACATGTAACACTGTATGATGTAGCTCAATGTAAGACATCTATTTACAACATGTAATATGTGTGCATATGTGTTTATGCTGAGGAAGCTGGATGAACCTTGGAGAAGAGGTCGAAGCAGCCCAGGCGACTGACGATGCAATAGACCTCAGGGAGCCGTCGGCCTTTACCGCTGGGCTGTGAAGAGGCAGAGGGACGACAGCAGAGAGACAGACAAGTTTAAAACACGAGTGTCATGCGACCACAGGCTCAGACCGCTGGAGCAAAACCATTTAGTTTCGTGTCAAAGAGAGGGACAGTCTCAGTCATTTATAAAGAAAGAAAATCTTTCACTTGCCTTTCGCAAGAAACTGCGAAAGGCAAGTGAAAGGCAGCAACATTAACAAATCAAGTAGGAAGACGAGCCACTGCAGGCAGCGTACCAGTAATCGCCGGCAGTAGCCAAACCGCCTGCTTCCATCTTCCCCGGTGAGCACGAACGAAAAGGTCTCACTGGAAAAATAAAGAAGAAAGAGGGAAGAGAATCAAGACATGTTGGAAACCATTTAATGCTGTTAACATCACACAAGCTTGACTTTGTACTTGAACGCAAAGACCCTCAGGACAAGCTTACTCTGCAAATAGGCACACAAACCTTCCAGGTAATCACTGACCAGCGATAACCTTCAGATGAGTAATAGCGTCGGTCATGTCAGTGACTCAAGCTGCAGGTGTGTGTTTGGTGGCCTCTAAACACTGAATATTTGCCTCCAGGTAATTATTAGCTGCCAGCAGACACATCAATCCATCAGTACAGATGCTGAGAAGATAAGCTAGCAGGTATTTAAACAAGCTGTGAGGTGCTAATTCCACCATCTCTCCCTGTAATCATTCATCTTTGTGAACGCCTTACTGTTACAAGTACAGTCATCTTTACAGCCACAAGGTGATTTCCATTTTGGACTTTTAGTGTCTTCATCATTACCAGCTGACTCATTACTGTTCTCCAGGGAAATTCCAGCGACCTTGGTGTGTTTCACTTTTCTTTAAGTGGTCGTGCACGGTGGCAGCCGTGACACTCGACTGACCTGGGGAAGTTGTCGACAGGTGCCCAGTCTTTGGCGTCAGGAAAACAGAACTGAGGGATGACCTTCAGCTGGTCCTCGGCCTCCCGCATGAACTTGAAGCTCCTCTCCAGCTGAGTGACAGAGACCAGAGCACATGAAATCCAATCCTTTTACAAACGCTGTTTCATTATTTGCCTTTTCTTCCTTGTACCTTGAGAGGAAACTGCTGAGTGACTTCTGGAAGGTACGGCATTCCAGCCTTGGTCTTGTGAAGCGCGACGACTATGAAATACTCAAAGAGTTTCCTCTCCTGTAATTCCATCAGATCCCTCTCCAACGTGCGGTACCGGCCAGTCTGCCTCAGCATGGACTGGACCAACACCAGCCGCTGACTGTGAGCTGGGTCATGAAGAGAGCGCAGTCATGCCAAATACACCCAGGTCAAAGAGACCAGAACGTACAAGTAAGAGCATCTGTGGCTTCGTACTTTATGTATGTGTTTTACATGAAACGTCACTTGTTTGTTTTCTGTTCTCACCTTTTAGTTTTTCCTCAGTGTCACTTTCAGACTCACTGTTTTCATCTGTTACTAAAGAATGAAAAAGGAAATGAGTGCAAGGCAACGCTTAAGTAACAATCACAGCAAACTCCCACATCACCACCCAGTTCTGACACTTGTACATGGCCCGGAACGTAGCCTTTCTCTTTTCTCTCCATTCAGAGGGGACGGGAGGCTGGAGAACACGCTCACAGACTCACCTCTTCCAGAGTTGGACTCGGTGGACTGGGAAACCCTCTTCATGCGTTTCTTCCCTCTCCGCGCCTCGAAGATGCCGTTGATTTTCAGTACCATCTGGAGGAGTGAAAGAGAATAAGGTGTTTACTAAACTAATAAACACAATCTCCCAGGTTCCAACCCACATCATCCCAGTACATGTTCAGGGAGGCCTTCCTCTGGTCACACTTCTCACAGGAAACACGTGTCAGAAGACCCAGGGGGCATGAGTGAACCATCTCCTAACCTCTCTGAGGAGCTGGACAATAAGTCCCAGCCAGAGCAGGACTAGATTTGTGAGATGCCTTTCAGACTCCTATACCTTTGGGATTTTCCTCCGTCTGCGATTGGACGGGTCTCCAGAGAGGCAGGGAGTGTCGTCAGGGCTGCTGGGTGTGGAGGGGGGGCTGATACGGGAGGGCGAAGAGAGACACGTGTCCCTGGTGTTCTTGCGTAGCTCCAGGAGCTTAAAGCTTCGCCGTTCTGAGTTTTGCCGAAAGAAGGCAGGCTTGGAAGAGAGCTGGTGGGGACAAGTGCAGTGATAAAAGGCTGAAAGTTGCTCTTGGTTTGTTTTGTAGTGATTGGTGATAAGGTACCTTAGTTGGCGTGTCGGGGACAGGAGATGCAGAGGCTGGTGAAACGCATTTGCTTCCAAGACAGCTTCTCTCTGGCTCTATATCTTCATAAGGGTTCTCCTTAGATGGAGGATCTTCCCAAGGAAAAACAGATTATTTTTCAAAACTAAGAAATCAATGTCAACCAGATTGCACAACAGCCTCACACATGCTTTGGAAAGAGCATATGAAGTATTATTTCCATATCAGTCATGTTTGTTTTGCCAGATGAGTCCCACTCCAGATGTGACGCAGCAGTGTGCTTACCCAACTCATATTTAACTGATAAGATACTAAATGTGACCCTAGTTCTACCCTGCAGATAAGGAGAAAAGTAGTTTCATTTCGCAAAACCTGTGCCTCTTTCCCTCTTTGCCTGTGTATCTTTCCTCTGCCCCATCAATCCATCTACCAGATGTGACCTGTAGAAGGAGGATGAAGAGGGACATTCAGTTCCCTGCTTCGTCTCCCTCAAAGGAAAAACCAGGGATCAGCAAACTGTTTTTCGCATTGCTGGCTGAGGTGAACGTCACACTGTAATCACTTGGGTGTGTTTGTGCGGTGCTGTCAGCTGTGCACATGTGCGTTAGCGTCGGTACGTGTACTGGTGACAGCTGCTTCCCTTTCAGCCTGACCACATCACAGCAAACACTGTTGGAGTGTTTTTAAATCCAAACAGAAGAAAGGCATCAAAATAACATCATATATTAAAATTATTATTCAATTATATTTCATTTTTGCAAGCATGGCTCACTATACATCAGTCTCAAGGATGAAGCTCTGAGCTGTTCTCATGGCCCCTGACAACCGCAGCAGCCAACCTGACTGTGCATTATGAAATCAAACAGGCTGGTGAGGTTAGCATAACACCGTGGACAATAAGGCAGGCATGCAGGTTTCCCCGTACGACCTTTAATAAAAACTGAGCAGCACGGCCCAATTAAAACCGGAGCAGAGAAAACAGTGAGGAGTAAGCACACGCTGGCCCCTGCATCACCTGCGTTACTGAACCCTGGGACATGTTGCTGTGACAGATGAAACTTAAGGGATCATGCGACGCTTTCAAGGCGATGAAAATGATGAAAACACACAACCTATTGTTCAGCACACAGCTGTTGACATTTTTAAATACTGTAGCTGGAGGATGGAACTGAAAATCATGATCAACATGTTGTTTACCTATTATGTCCTCGTAGACGTTCTCTTCCGATAAAGTGCGTGTTAGGCCCAACCTGGACTGAGCGTACCAGTCCACCCTGCAGCTTTCTGCAGACGACTGGAGCAGATCCTCAAATTCATACGACTTCCTGGTGGATTAAGCAGAACAAAGATTTAGGACAGTGACACGCCACCTAGAAACAAAGAGGAAGGAAGGGTTTCGGACGGATATCCGCAGGTTTGCACTCGACACACCAACTTTAATCAACTTCTGACCCTAACTTTGCTGAGCGTTTACAGTACATCATAACCAGGTCAAATATTTTATACGGTTCCTGATACATAACGGTGAGCAAAGTGATTAACCATGAAGTTAAACTAGCATTATTCTGAGAAAGTCCACACATTGCAACAGTTCTGCTTGATACATGGCGATGGATGACGCTGTGTACACATTACAAGCCCCAGCTCTGCCAGTGTTTGTTCACCGTGCAATTCAAACTCGGCCCAGCCAAACAAAAGGCTTGAGAAAAATGAGGCCTCCACATATGGTATGGAACGTAACAGATCCCAGCCAAGCTCCAAATACGAATTCAGACCAGGGGAGAATGTGAACAATGGATTTCACTTTTCTTTACACAAGCCTGTTTTCTTATTGCAACCATCGAAACTACTTGAAAGTCCAAAAAGTCCGACATGTTAACTGCTTATGACAGAACCAGACTTTCAGATTAATGATCTGATTTAAACTCAGTGAAATTAATGCTGACAACACAATCATTTTCACTGTTGAGGCTAAAATTCTGAAAGGAGCCATGAAGCTCTCTAAGACGACTCGTAGTGCTCTGCTGCTGAAGCGAGTCAAGCTGATATGTACATTCTTCACATCCAGCCAGTGAGCTCATTCTGTGGGATATTTAGAAACAGGATGATGTCATCGGTGCGGTGATTTACAACAGATGTGGTGGATGTTCGCCTCTGTGTTTGCTTGGTGGTGCTGGAGGAAGGTTACAGTGTACACAGGTCTTTCTCAGGCTCTTACCTGTTGCTGCTGTCCCGGGGTTTGTCAGCCCAGGGTCTCCTACAAACTCCAGGTGGTGGGCAAGTGGGCAAAGGTGGAGGAGGAATGGAGGGCAAAGGGGGGAGGTTCCTCTTTCCCTTCACTGAAGGGGCCCCTGATGCCGGGGTAGCTGGCGGTGTGTGGTGCTGGAAGGTTCTTTGAGGTTTAGGTAGAGGGTTTATAGATGGAGCACCTGGCTCACTGTAAACGTTCTCTGGATCCCCTTCCCTCTTCCTTCGCAGCCCACCAGGCCGAGTAACGTCAAAAGTCCCAAAAATTGGTTCGTTGGATTTTTTCTCGGTCTCCTCCAGCTCCTCTTTGGAAGGAGGGCAGAAGTAATTCCCTGGAAATGCCAGCGAGGGTCTGTCAGGATCTTCCTTCGTCACCCTCTCCAGTTTCTTAACATGGGTTAAAACAGTCCTCTTTTCTTGGGGCTGTTCTATTGACTTTGAAGCCCAGAGGCTTTTCTCTGTGATCACATCTTTGTCCTTGTTTGCTGAGCTTTCTGGAGATTTGGGCCTCAAATCCCCCAGCTTCCCAACGTTCTCCTTCCCTGAGTCTTGTCTGTCCCAGCTGACAAACCGCTTGCTGTCGGTCCTTTGGACCTCAGAAAGCTTGGATTCCTTTTTCCTCACAGTCTCAACTTCCTTTTGTGTTGTGCTGAGTGGACACGTCCCTGTAGAGGTTAGTGGGGCAGGTTCCTTTTTGCCCTCCCATTGTGAGATCTTGTCCCGGATGCTGGCGGTCTTAACGCCTGCTGGGCCCTTAGCATGGTGGAGTTTGTCACAGAGTCCATTCTCCATGTTGTGAGTCCGTGTGTCTGCGGTGGGGGCGCTCCTTTGAGCCAGCGTGGTATCAGGGGGGCCCAGGCTGTCACTCAGGCTGAGTAGGGGAGCAAGGGGACGCTTGGAAGACACAGTGATGTCCCTCCTGTCTCTGTCCCCTTGTGACCCACACTCTTGGGCCTGGGGCACCACAGATGGCGGAGCCTCCCCAAGCTTCAAGCCACAGCACTGGAGCCTAGAAAGAAGCACACAAAAAGATTGCATACAGTCAGTATGATACTGTACCATATGCAACAAACATGAAAAGTCCTGTCCTGCTCCAGTTTTTAATTTATTCATTACAGATAACCAGACGTAGACACTCGCATTGGTGTTAACTCTGATGATTTATTGTGTCGGTCCCTGCCTCCATCGCACATAGCAAAGCGTCGCGCTCCACCAGAGCTCTTAAAACTGGCCACGCAATGCCAGCGCTCACAGTTGTCTCCAACTAGGTCTTTGTTTTATGAGGTAACAAGAATTTTTATTTAAAGACATCTGTTTGTTGCCTCTGCTTTAACTGTGAGTCACTCCTGGAAGATTACTGGGTCACGGCTGTTTGAACTCTGAGTTTGGGGTCAAACTTTACAAGCTACACACACACACACACACACATGCATCTATTTTTGGAGAGGCGATAAAGGAATAAACAGAAGAGGGGAGAGGCTGAAGTATAGACGTGCATTTTTTTCTACTCCCAACCTACTAAACCCTGTTTTGGTCCAATGGCCATTCATCAAATGGTTGAATTTCCAACAAACAGAGGAAATACTGCCTTGCTGGGTGACGTCTGACAATAATGCTGGATGCAAAAAAGAACGTCTCACGGATATCTCAGGGGAATGATGCTGAATTTACTCCAGACGGTTGAAAAATATGATGTAGTAAGGACACAAAATAATTCTGGACATTTGAAACAGCAGTAATTATTAAGAATGAGGTCATAAAGAGGGAAATCTAGGCTATGAAGAAAAAACAGGTGAAATGGAGCAGGCAGAGGGGTGGAGCCAAAGAGTTGTAGGACAAGTGGAGCAGATGGACGAGGAAATCAACACTGTGTCTACTGACGCTCAATAATGACCAGACACACAGAGTAATTAAGAAGCAGATATTTAAAACAGTGGGTGAGTGGAGATGCACTTCATCGAGGGCAGAAGGAGGGAAGGATGCAAGGGCAAAGAAAACAGAAGGGGGTCACAGACTATTACAGAGAAGCAGCAGGAGGGTAGTAACAGTAGCCACATGCCAGATGGCTAACCCTGGCCTATCTGATCTCTGGCCCTGCTTGGCTACACTGTGAGGCTTTAATTGACATGGTCGCCTCCCCCAGAGTCTTCATTTATAGACAATCGGAAGTCATAGGTTGAACTAATGCTTTTAATATTACCTGCCAAGATGTAGTTTATGTATTAATAAACTCTATATCCTATATCCGTCAAAAGTCACCCAGCACGGCAGCATTTCCTCTGTTGGAAATGAAATCATTAGACTGGCTTATTGTGCCTAAAATTACTGAGCACAGCACCGAGCAGCCTCATTAACTGTTAGTCTGTCGAAGGCCGTATCTGAGCACCTACCCGTTGACTGATTGATAGATGCAGTTGTCAGTGTTCGTACAGAGCAGCAGGGCCCTCCCACCGGTCATGGTGCTAGCAGCTGGCATCCTGCATAATCACACAAGGAAGGTACAGTCATTTAGCACAGTAATGTCAAAAACACGTGAGCACAAGCACGAAAAATACCTTTAGCTTATGGTTCAACAGGTCATGTTACATACACTGTAAGAAATGCTAGAAAAAACATTAAAATACCGTCACATGTAAAACCACTGAACACATCACTGTCAACAAACGTTGCTTTTTACTGTAACAGAAGTGGATGTAAAAGACACAACACATCCTCTCTGCAAACTAACCTGTCTTTCTAGAAATGAACTTTCCTAATATGCTGTTTGCTCCAGCACTGCACATTTCCTTCTGTTCTTCATTACAGGCCAGTAGCGTCGCCATGAGAGCGAGGAGGCAGGTTCAGCCAATTCACAATTATTACTTGGTCCATGTGTCAGAGAATAACGGAACCAGATCCACTTGGAGTGTAGCACAAACCATTAATATGTGGATTAACTGCTGGTGCGCAGCGCTACAGGAGAAATGTTGGTGCAGCGCTGTGATGGAGCAGCAGGGCCCAGCCTCAGCATGGCACAGATGTGGTTAACATAAAAGAGGCAGACGGGTCAGGGCTAACTCTGCTGGCAGATGCTCATTACACATTAGCTCTTTTTTACAGATGCTCTGCCAAACGGCTGCATACTCGCACTCAAACCCTCCTATAAAAACACACCTACTGTACATAGATCTCCACATCCTGACAGGGTCCATACTCCAGACTCATATGGAGGCTGTACCCCCACCAGATGTGCCGCTAACAGCCCATGCCTCCTCTTTATCCCTCAGCCGGACCAGCATTATCGACCCTGACACCTCTCTCACTTGCCTATGTAGGGAATGTGAGCCCAGTACAGCTGAATACCACAAATTATTGTCCCAACTGGCTGTGACGCAAGCTAGAAAAACTACCACAGTTTGTGTAAGATGAGTGAAAATGCAGCCAAATAGCTCAACCCTTCCTTGTGCTAACAACGTAATTGGCCCCGTGGGAGCTGTGTTTTGGAAGGACTCTGGGTTTGTATGTGATTCCCTTCCGTTAAAATAATAAGGGCAAATGAAAACTATGCAAAGCGCAGTGTGTCACCCTTTACATGTTGCTTCTAGTTGTGCTCAGCTTACAGCCCTTCATTGTTCTGTTCTTACCCCCCATCGGTCCAAGGCCTAGCCCCCTGGAGAGAAAAGAAAAGAGATGGAGAAAGGTTTGCGTCAGCCATCCACTGGCCTGTAGGCCCAAATTATTTTCAGCTGTAAGCTGAGCAGAGGTCACATGTTTGAAGGGAAACATCAACCATTTTTTCCCTTCCTCCCCCTGTTGATTCGTTTCTCCTCAGTAAAACCCAACGCAGAAATGAAGAACAGAGATCCTGCGTGGAGAGGGGGGCTGGCAAGTGCGACTATGAAGAATTTATACATCCTAGTTCTACAGTTTGAATTTGTCTGGATTGGCAAGACCGGAAAGACAGGAGATTTGAAGGAAGGAGCAAATTAAATTAAGAGAGGGGGTTGGGGGAGACAGAAAGTGCAGGCCTTTAAGCTGTCCCACTGCAAGGCCCAAACAGAAACCCCTTCAGTACCTTAAAAGGTCCTTTACTATAGTCACGGAATTGTGGCTTAAGCATATCTCAGACTTGACTCAGTGCTTCCCAGTCTGAACCTGACAAGCAATGGTGTCAGAGCATCTCGTAAAAGCAGTAAATTTGACTGCATGGCCCATTTACAATGGGTTAGCGAAGGCTTTTGTCTTCTACCGCTATTGGCGACTATTGTTATTCCTGACCCTGGGAGCAAGATGGCTCCCATTACAACTGCACAGGCTGAAGGAAGCCATCTGCTGGGGCCAATAAAAACATCACAGGAAACCCAAAAAGACCTGCCTGACCCTTCCAGCCTTAGCTCTGCGAGGTGTGACAAGCCGTATTGTTGCTGGGTGGAGTAGGCGGCAGAAAACGGTGAGAATAGAACTGTCTTGCAGTGCTTATGATTTATTTCCAAATAATTATTTATAAAAAGGTCACCTATAAAATATTATTATAAAATCACCTGTTATATGAGTATATTTATAGCTAACCTCCAGTCCTGGCCTCATGACAAATCACTGGTGCTCAGTGAAACGCATTCAACAAATGCTTTAGTCTTTACTAGATAGCGACAGCAGCAGCCAGGTCAGAGGCAGGGCGTCAGAGACGAGTATCAGTTGCATAACATCCCTGCAGAGATTTCCATCAGTGGATGGACACAGAGAGATTCTTATATACCCCCAGGAGATGGATGTTGTTTGTGTGGCATAATTGCCGGGCATGGTGTTGTGTTTCTGTAATAAGTACAATCTCAGTCATCACCTAGCTGGAGGAATGTGCTCTGATACCCTACACCCAGGCCGTTTCCAAACGCACTCACTTACTACGCTCTATTTAAATGATGATAAATAAAGAGTCCTGAGGGTAGCGTCAGAGGAACCTGCGTAGAAAAGGTTCGTGCTCTGCAGACTGGCTGGAGAGGAGTTTTAATTTCCAACGAGTTAGAAATGAATCTGTGTGACATCACGCAGCCTGTTGGGATCTTTAGCTTTAAGAGATAATGAGACGCTGAAGCTGAACTGGCTTGAACACACTGTATGCAGGTGGTGCTGTCAGCGTTTCACAGCTTGTTTTCACTGATCTGTTGTGTGACTGGCTGCTGCTGTGGAGGCCTGCTTGCCTCTCCCCCACCTTCCCTGCACCCCGCTGTCCCTCCATCGGTCTGCCCTGAAGAAACAGCTACATTCATGACATCACCATCCTTTGCTTGTTCTGTCCACAAAATGCTTTCTTTTTCTCTCTGTCCTTTTAAAATAACCTAAAAAGGGCAAAGTCGCTCACTGCCCTCGGTGCATTTCGCAGTTATCAGGGAATACAGACAAAAACGTGGCAGCTGCAAAACCTGGGACCATGAGATGAGACTTGACCCCTGAAACAACATATACGCAGCACTGCAACAGGGATTATTGACTTTTTTCTTTGTGCAACCATGCTGAGACTCTTAACCACTATAAAATGTGGCTCACCGTAGCATGTGCCAAAGCCTTGCCTGCAATCAATTTAACAAACCACTGCACATTTAGCCAGCGCTTTCTAAAACGGCAAAGTTGGCTGCTTTTTTTCCTCCGCGTCTTTTTTGCACGTTTTCATTCCCTCCTCTTCAATCCCACTGACTCTTGGAGATGCAGGCAGAAAAGTATGATGGAAGAAGAGGTGAAGGGGGAATTATTAGCCTTTTTTTATTTTAGTACATAATCCGGATCAGGTATTTTTCATGTATTTGTTCTGAGCACTGTGGGGATGCCAGATCTAGTATTAGGTGCCTGGTTTAGGCAATATTGGGTTTTCATAATGACTAACATGCTGCCTTGACGTGGTATGCTTGGAAAGGTTTTGCGTGGTTTCCGAAGAAGTAGGAAAGGAAAAGTTGATTGTAAAGAAAGGAACGTATGGAGGGAAAGAGAAGGTCGGGCAAATAAACAGTGGAATTTTATCTGGGTTCAGCAGTCGCCCTCTCTTTTTCTCCCTCTGCATCTGTCTCTGTGTCCTGTTGGGGCCCCTGCTGCTTTCCCAAGCTGATTTCATAGCAAGGTCTTGGACACGAGCCAGATGGGCCAAGTCTGTGACCATGTATCTGTGTGTGTGTGTCGGTCAGACAGCACACACAGCATGTGACAGACTTCCAGAAAACATTTTAGGAGGCTTTACACTGAATCACTCTTCTACTTTGCCTCTTTTTCTCATTATGACGCCTCCAAGCTCACTCTCCTTGTCGTTTGGTTTTGTATTCGACCACAGATCACTGTGTATATTTGATGTACAGTGATGTAAAATGCTCGTCATCTGGCCTGTAGTACACGTTCTTCTTCTGCTGTCCAGATTTCTGTCTTAAACCAATGATTGTCATCTTGCCCCTCCACTTCTCCCCCCTGCTCCCTCCATTGTTAGAAGAGGATGAATGTGAGACAGTATTGAAACTGGTTTAGCCACAGAACCAGACAGGAACCAATGGGGGATACCACAAACAATTAATGTCTCTCTGCGAGTTTCAGGCTTATCGCTTCTCTCTAAATATATCACAAAAAATCCATTGTTGTATTTCTAACGCCACAGATATAGCATTTCTTGTTATTGTGGTTGTCGTTTATATATACATGTGAAACTCCTGACAGCCTTGCTGTCTACAGACTGTCCTGCTGGGAGCTACAAGAATGGGACAAAACATTACCTCTGAAAATGTATAAACAATCTTTAATTATAATTAGGACCACAGAAAAAGCCACTGTGAATGTAATTATGATGCGAAGCACAACCGAGGGACACACCATTTGGAAGGCGTCCTATGCATGAAACGAACACTATTGTCATGTTGGTGCTCGTGCACACAAACAGCCGGGAAGTGTGATGGGACTCGCAGGAAGTGAGGGTACGACATCCTGCCTCCTGACATTAAGCTATCAGGCTTCTGCACAGCAGGTTTTCTTGCTTACGAATCCATCCCGTGCGGTAAGAACTTGACTTCATTGTTAATAAATAGGATGGCTCTGATAAGCACAAGGTCAAAATGACAGCAAATGGAAGGAAAACGCAAGGGAAACTCAGCAAATTCACCTCAAAGACCACCTGTCAGAGTTTACAAATGAGCATCCTGCAAGAGTTTAACCACAAGCCTTTAATGGAGAGGGTCCACTGTGGCGTCCATTTCACATTCCACTGACTGCAAATGGAGCAGCTTCCAAGCTAATGATGCCCTGAAGTCTTCAGAGTGATAAGCCCTTCTACAAATAAAAGTCTGGCGGTCTAATGAGAGGAAAAAAATTGAATTAAGTCATCAAAGTCAAAGTTTAATAAGAAGGTAAAGGACTAATTTGGTTTATATCTACAAAAGGAAAAGACAAGATCATCACAGAGAGAAAAGAAAAAGAAGTGGGAGAGGATGAAGCAGAGCAAATAAATCTCTCTCTGTCCCCCCTCCCCATCTGGGTGAGGGTGTCATGTTACATCTCCGTGCAGAGGTGGAGCATCTGTAGCTCGACTGGCTCCCATCCACATATCATCCCTCCTCCCCAGTGACAGAAAGCTCCCATCCACAGCTCCTGACTCATCCCAGTCTGTTCCCAATTACCCCACTGGCTTCACTGACAAGGAATCCATGCCAACAACCCGCTTTCAAGCCACTCACTAAAAATCTCACAGTGTCTCATACATGGATCATAACTGCTTCCTGGATCGGAGATTTTTCTGGATTACAGTTAATTTTACGCTCTGTGTTTGACACAAATAGCCACGCAAACACACACTTCAAAGATCAAACATACTATCAGTAGGCACAGTATAAACTACCAGTGGACTCGTCTGGAGCTATGAAACAAGACCTCGACGAAGCTGCACCTGTGGTTGAAGCATTGTGGTCACAGCAAGCGTAACTCACCTCTGACAGAGTAAGTAGAGCCACCGACAGGGAAGCTTACCGAACAAAAGGAGCCGTGGAGCTTTTCCTGCCAAGGAGCCGAGCTGTTTTTCGGTCAGTGATGAATTCCAGCGCTGTAGGCATTCTACATATAGCCACGGATCATTTGCAAGGTGATAGACACACACGCCTTCTGCCATTGACAGCCACAGCTGCATTATTTTTCAGCGTGCCGTTAAAACACAGGAGTCACACCTCAGACAATACCTGCGTCTGCTCTCACACAAAGGGCCTGGCTTTTACTGACGTGAGGTCAGTATCACTGGATACTATCATTCACAGGAGAAACAGACTCACTGTTTACAGATATCTGACATTACATTGTGCTGACACACAATGTGAGGCTTCTGGGCCTAATGGTAAAACCTTTCCTCTCCAGGCTCAGTCACAGTGTGTGGCTGGGGCCTGTGTAGCAGTGAATGGACCAACAGAACCTTTCAACAATAACCTGGGATCTAAGCACACTAACATTATTCTCTGGGCCCCAGATCAAATTTCTCCTCCAAGCCACAGTCTCTAAACTGAGCCTTAGTGCCAAAATTCTCTTCTCTCCCCCTCCCCGCTTGAGGGATTCACTTGAGAATTCCCACGTGAGCTCCCCATCCCATCCCTGCCCCTCTACATACTTGCACAGACGCAGACTTCTATAATTTACCCGCCGATCCTCAAGGTGAGTGTAAACTCCATTGTCAGAGTCGACATTTTTGACCTCCACACACTCCGTGACCAAGACCGCCAGTGGACAACTGAGAGGGATCTGTAGGTTTCTATCGCCATCTTCTCAGAAACCTCAGGACAAACTGTTCACAACAGGACATTCTATCATAATGACATGCAACTACCCAAGGGGAAAATGTAGAAAGATACTGACGCCAGACTCGACACTGTAGAGCACTGTAATTAAGGATGAGATTATTATATCCATCATTACGCTAGAGACAGACAAAATGAAAACTGCTACTTTCCCAGCTTTAGAACTTAACAAGAGTGTTTAGATATGATTTTATATGATCAAAGAGCTCCTTTGTGTCTGCAGCATGTCTGGAGTATCTACTCATTAAGCTGTTACACTTGGATGAAGAGCTTTCATTCTCATTATAGAGAGAATTGACAGGTAAACAACATTCTTCTCATTTTTACTTGAAGCTTAGTGAAGAAGAAAAGAAGACAAGGGAAGAATAAGTCAGACTCCTTGAATCGTGTGAATCACTGCTCTTATACGTAGACGTCACTGCCCATCAGTGGATACACAGTAAACGTGGGCATGTTTGTTTCCATATGCTCTGGTTTCCACGTGCGTGATTCAACCCTCTGTGTCCTGCTACACGTCCCAATTAGACACACAGCAACATTGTCTACCAAGCTATGATCAGTTTTCTCTTCAATGCAGCTCAGACACGTAGCAGAGTGAAACTGCCACATAAAGCAACAGCCTGCGAGCAACAGGCTGTGAGAGAAGGAGAGACAGAGAGAGAGAGTGTGTTGTGTATGTATGTGTGGTGTGCGTCAGGGTTAAGGGTGCATCTAATGAAAAACCTGTGGCCAGCTGCCAACTGGATGAATGCGTCCAGTATCCAGTGTGATGGCATGCATGGGTTACGGGTGCTTAATATGGTGTGCGTTATCCATGCATCTGTTTGTGTTTGATCATGACAAAACATCTCAAACTCCATCCCACACTCCTCCCATGTCTTTAAAATCAGACCAATTCTTTCACCATCGCCGCGGGGCACATTTTTTCAAAGCTTGTCACCAGGGCAACCGCAGCAGCCAAGGGACGGCAGGAGATTGGTCCAGTGGAGCCTTTAAGTCACGAGCTGGCCTGCGGAGTGCCTGTCAAAAGCTAGTTCCTGTCGGGGGGGTTGGGTGCCGGGGTTAGACCCTCCTGAAGGCCTGCTGTCACATTTGTACGCAGAAAAGAATACGGGGACAGATGTCACTGGATGCGTACACACATGCAGAGAGCTACAAAAACAGATCGTGCAAAACTGAACAGGCTCACACATTAATTATGAAACCACCGAGGAAAGTGTCATCAGCTGCAGTCAAACCATATTAAAACACCACAGTTAGCACATTTCATGAGATTCTACCACGCACCAACACAGACCCTACTTAGTCACACACACACCTATTATACAACAAGGATCCACTGGTAAAAAGGCACGTTAACAGTTAACAGTCTTGTAAATCAAGCCCATGGAGTCAATGGGAACTGTTTTCCTGGAAGTTGTCACATTGTAGTGAGTCATACCAATGATCAAGACTGATTTCTCCACTTCAGCCTGCTCCCAAGACTAAAAACGCTAAAACACTACGCTGACTCGCTGTGAGGGATGACAGATTTGTCATGATACTGAACATCTGGTGTCTTGAGCTTTCGGGTTCTTTCTTTCTCCTGTGAACCGTGCTGATGCATACTGATGAAGCATTTTCTTCACCTCTACTCAACAGATTTCTAACGTGCATTACATGTGTTGATGTGGTGTGTGTGTGTGTGTGTGTACGACGCAATTATGATGAGTCACAAAAGGAGCGAGAGTCCAGCGAATGTGAGCGTTTTTTGGTGTGAAGGGCGAAATGTAAAGACAGAAGATGAGTCAGTGAATTAGAGGAAAGTACGCAATTACAGCAAATGCCATGAAAATGCATGAGCAAAATAAATCATGGAGAGAAGTCATGCAAGCAGACAGTTAGCCTCTGTCAGAATCGAAACAACTGACTCACTCTGACAGGCCACTGTGTGCGATGGACGCGCACAGACACACAATGGCTCCAGAGACCCCTTTTACAAGATTGCAGCCTGCTTATTACAACCTTCCTGACTAGCAGACAGTCCTTGTTTCTTTATCTGCAACTCCATAAACCCCTCCAGAGAGTCAGTGCGTCTCAATTCAGTAAACCATCAACCTCACACAGTTAAATGGGGACAGACAGAAACTGGAGACAGAGCAGTGGAATGTTGATTTGTGCTCAGTAAAACTTCTACTGACCTGCTGAAGCAGTCCACTTACGCCAATATGAAAATAAAACTGCGTCTGGCTGAGAGGACACTTCAGCTGCTATTATAATCAAGTAGATTTAAGAAAGGGCTTCGATGGATCGTGTCCTGGGAGTTAAAGATTACCCCAAACAACCAGCAGAGGAAGCCGCAGGAACGGATTATGTGTGCTGACTGATAACCATCTCTCAGGGGTCAGGGCTCGTAGGACCTGGTGGACATTCCTGTTGCACTGTGGTATGACACGCAACAGAGCAACACGCAATTCTGGTTCCGGTTCTGCTTTTGTTTCCACTGTCCTCTGCCCATTTGGAGACAAGCCCTTTGAGATGAATTTCAGCACCCCTCAGGAGGTAATACTAAATCAAGTAACAGGAGCTTGCAGGGGAAGGAGTTGTGTGCTTGAGGGGAGAAGGATAACAAACCAGACCAACTCAGGTCTAGAGTCAGATTACGGTTAGATCTAGATTATGGGACAGTAGGCTCGAAAAGGGGGAGAAATGCACATCCCAGCATCATATTCGTTGCACGTCTCTATACATTAACCTGTCGATTGTGCTGGTAAGCAAAACTGGAGGAAAGGGTCCAGTTACTTCAGAGAAGGTTGGATATGTTCAATATGTTTTTGGGTCTTGTCAATTAATTTTTTATGTGTTGAATGCGTGGAATCTTTTTCGTTCATTCATTAAATCATCTTTTGACTTGGTTTTGTACTTTTTTCTGTTTGCATGGTGCTATGTAATGTAATTCAAACTCAGCTTCACTGTTTCAATAATCGTTGGTGATGGTTCTGCACAAAACATTACTGCTGAGTTTTTGAGGCACCTGAAGCCAAACTCCTCTGTTTTCCTCGGGGAGGCTTCCACCCCTGCCTCCTTCTAACAATACAGGCGCTAGGACTGTGCTTGAAGAGGTGTCTTTGTTCAGCGCTCATCTCCCTTATGAGCTCCTCTCCCCCTCAGCAAGCTGGTGTGGAATGTGACGATATGAGCGTGCACTCTGACTACTGCTCACCACAGCATCTAGCTCTGCATTGTCCACATTCACATTGTTGACTACATGTGCTCAGAAACTCAGAGAGATACGGATGAGTCCCTTGTGGGAAGCTGCACAAAGTGCAGGCGGTTTGACACTGGACACTTGAGCAAAACTCAGAGCCAAAGCAGAACAAAATGACTCAGGACTCAAATAAACACAGCACAACCACATCCTAATGTTCACCATACGTTGAGCTGACTACATACTCACACACACATACTGACACATTCAAGGTCATGCACAAAACGCACATTTAGACATGACATGTCATGCTTCACTCCACCTTTCTGAGCTGGGTGAGCCCTGATGAAGTGCCCCTGGAGTAGTTTCTCATTTTGCGCAACCCGAGTCCACAGAAGACAGCATCCACTTGCATGGTTCCTTTGCTTCGGGGTAGTGAGCCGTTCTCCCTCCTTCTCTTCCTCACTTATTACACCCCTACCCCTGCCTCTGACTTCTCTCACTTTGCATAGCCCCTGCCTGTACCTCCTACATATAAACACAGGGAAAGACACAGAGTACAATTCCAGGTGCCAAAAAAGTTTGAAAATGGCACAAAGTCAGGGAAATCCCTCCTCCTGCCCAGCCTCCGGGCTAAAATGTTTACAGCTCTTCCTTCTCGGTTACACACTCACTCACTTGGACTCCTGTCTCTCAATGAAGCTGGCTGCTTCTCTCTCCCCTTCTCAAACTTTTCCCACTCCTCCTTCCTCTGTGCTACCCCCTCCTTCCTTCTCGCTTTCTCTCTCCTCCCTCTCCATTTTCCATCATCGACCCACTCCACGTCCCCTCCCACCCACCTATATCGCCACCACCCCCTCCACTGCTGAACTAATCTGCAGCTGGCCTGGCGATTGGAGAACTAGTTGCCTGGGAAACCAAGTGTCCTGTTAAAGAAACAAAAACAAAAAGAACTCTGGAGCAGGAAGGGGCAACGTGAGCACCACTGAATACATAAATAACGGACTCCTCTGGGAACCAATTAAAGAAGCCCAAGGGTCTCTGCTCCTATCTCAGCGAGGGGACAGCATGTCTATCTATTTATCTCAGAAAGATTTTGTTTACAGGTTCACATGTGCCATTCAAAAGCAACAACAACTACTACTACAAGTGTGTGGTCAGACTGGATGTTCCCAAACAGAAAGTGATTTGGCAACGTTTGGGTTGATTCCTGCTGACTCTCAGCAAGACAACACCAACGGCAGAGTCCAGCTCACAACCAGGCCCAGGCGGCAGGATAACTCACTGGTTCTGTGGAAAGAGCGGAAACTGATGGCTGGAAACAAGGCTGGCCATGCATACTGATGACCACGTGATTAATAATTAACCTGTTCAACTCTATAAGCAATGTCTATGATACATGGGAGCGAATCAAATAAAGTCACTGAAAGATAGAAATTAATGGATACTAACAGCTATTAAATGTGATTAAAACAATTAGTTTGACATTAATAATTGACAGTAATAATTCAGTTTAGTTGCTGGATGGATAAAAGAAGTCGCTCATATTATATTGTGTTAATGCACAACATACTATATATGACTGTCTACGTGCAGCCATGCCAACGGTCTGCATTCCTACACTTCACTGAGCAGCCTTCATAACAGCAGCCTAACAGCATCACCTCAGCTGAGCCACTATCCCACTGACCTCTGAGCCCAAAGCCTGACCTCTCCTTTGAAATGCAAGACAGATCTAAAAGACTGGCTTTCCCATCAATAGCAGTGCAGGGAACAGGGTGGGAGGCGGGGTTAGTAACATCTGTTTAGTGTTTATCCCACCTTATTGTGTTGCAGAGTCTTCTGTCGGCCCCACAGCTGGGACCCTGGGAGAGCACTGAGCCCAGTGTCCAGGACACACACACCGTGACTGGGAACAAGCCTAGGACAAATTCTCAGTCCTGCATAGTCTGATGGGAAGACGTTTGGTTTAGGCAGAGGAAATGACAATGAAATCAAACCAAGGAAGTTTTTTGTTCTCTGCCTCCTCCTTTTCTTTATGACCCCGAAATAGATGTGCCAGACATGTCAGTAGTGAAGAAAATCATTAAGCTGCTTTTACGTAATCGTAATAACTTTGTTTAGCAAAACACAGAGTAAGTACTTTTTAATGTCATTTCCACTCATTCCCAGACCACAAACTGTAAACTCTGTTCTACCCTTAAAATTCCTCTCAGCCTCTAACAAACAATCAGACAGAAAATGCAAAATGCTGTTAAATTATGTTTTTACAAAGCTTACAGTATTATTTTTTAATACTAATTCCAGAGTGAGCTTTGCTCATAGCTGTGTTAATTTTCCCACATTGATTAATAAATACCTAAATCTGAAATATTATTTAAAGGAAAACTAAGCATTTCTGGTTTGTAGATGTTGGTAAGTAAGCAAAGCAAAGTTTTCATCTTGGGCTTTGAAAAACTTGGTAAATTGATGCCAACAAATCAGATTTAAACAGATTCATCTATTTTTCCTCACTTTTTAGTGAATGGGCATAAATAAACTGAGCAGAATTTAATATATAAATAAATAAATAAACTGAGCAGAGTTTAACTATTTGACTATTTAAAAGGGGTGTTTCACTGAAACCAACGTGGTAAACTATATCTTTGGGTTTTGTTCTGAGGAAAATGTTGTTGTTTTTTTATGATGTCTAGTTATTATTAATTTACTAATTTTATGAATGTCCATTGTATATATATAAAAAACAAGACAAAGCCAACAATGAATTAGTAGTAATAGTATTAGTGTGATATGTCTCCATCTGTGGGACATTAGCGCCTCTACAGGGACTTAAGGCCGTTTAGTGTCAACAGGTTGAACCTGTTTTAATGTAATTAATGAAGCTGTTGCTTTATTAACTATTAAATAAATATGAGGCAGCAGACTTGCAGGACCACCGCAGCACTTCACCGGGTTAATGAAGCTAGGGCTTGTCCAGCTGCGTACCTTTAAGACGGGATCACGTGACTCTGCGCGGCGTCACGCCCGGAAGTGAAGGTTTTGGCCCCGCCCCCTCTCTTCATTGAAATGATTTCCTTAGGAACTGGCTTCACGTTCGGCTTGTGCAGTGACGGCAGCATGTGTTACATATACAGTATGTTATGAACGGGAACCAGCCCGACCCGGTTCCGACATGAATTTGTATGTTAGTGCGTAACGTTGCATTCATTCATGTTCTCTCCTCTAAGGCGGAATCCCAGACAGAAACCGTGAATGTTTGCATGAAGTTAGCGGATTATTGCGGCTATTGATCGATGGTTGTGCAGTTTACTTGTACAAATCAGGTACGTGTGGACCGGTTCACGCCCTGGATTGAACTAAGAGCTTCTTAACAGGACAATCATGATGGTCTTTGGAGCGAGAGCGGTTCTTCTCACCCTGAGGTACAGTTTGCACAGAGCAGGCTGCTTTGCCAGAGGCAGGTTGATTCAGAACTCTAGGACATGTTTGGGTAACAGAAGGCGGGTTTTAACCCAGATGTCTAAGGTGACGCTGCTGTGTTGGGGGGCAGTTAATGCATCATCCTGTGCAGCCAGATGCCAGGAAACACTCCGTCCACCCCGAACTGCTGAGAGAAAGTCTGTAGCTAAAGTCCAGGTGCACAAGGTCGTATTTTTCCTTCGCCTCAGTTTTCGTGCATTGGTTCTGCTCCTTAAATTTGGCCCGCTTCTTCTCCTCTCCCCCTTGGGTCTGGTGTCCACCCGCTGGGCCTCTCATTGGCTGGACGCTCTGGTTTGGGTGACGGAGACCTCCGGCCCAACTTTTATCAAGTTGGGGCAGTGGGCCAGCACCAGGCGTGATGTCTTCTCTCCAGAGTTCTGTGAACGCTTCTCCAGGCTCCATGTCAAGGTTCGCCCTCACTCCTGGGCCCACACCAAGCAGTGTCTCAAGAGAGCATTTGGGGAAGGCTGGAGGAGGGTTTTAGTGTTTGAGAGCAAAGATCCGGTGGGTTCAGGTTGTGTGGCACAGGTGTACAGAGGCTGGGCAAGAGCGGACAAAGTGGAGGACCCAGATTTCCAGACACTGATGGAAGAGTTGGAGAAAGAAGATTTGATGGAAGCCTGGGAGATCCCAGGGCTCAGAGGGGTGGCCAGCTCCTTGTGGCGACTATGGAGAGGGAGGAGGGATGAGGAAGGATATGAAGAGAGGTATCACGCAGAGGGTCAGCAAGAAAAGAGCAGCACAGAGAAGGAGCGTCTGATACCTGTGGCCATCAAGGTCTGTCTGGCTGACGGAAAGTGTCTCATCCTACATCATGTGTTACATGGAGCATTAATAGTTGTTGTTGTACTGAAGGTGATCCACCCAGGCATCAGAAGGCAAGTAGAGACCGACCTGCTGCTGATGAAAGCAGGCAGTTGGCTGCTTCACTGCCTTCCTGGACTCAAGTGGCTCAGTCTGTGTGAAATAGTGCAGGAGTTTGAGAAGCTCATGACCAAACAGGTAACAGTGTGAAGGCAAACACCGTGAAAACAAACCTGTGCGTGTTGTTCTAGAGGCCAGAGGACGCAGGAAGTGACTTGAGTTGATTTTCTGTTTCAGATTGATCTTCGTTTTGAGGCCAGAAACATGGAGCATTTCCGGGACAAATTCCGTGATGTGGATTATGTGAAATTCCCAACCCCATTACGACCATTTGTCACCAGGACCATTTTAGTGGAAACCTTTGAAGTGAGCACACAAATGTTCAAAATTTCATGAAAACACTGCCCAAGCAAGTTACACAGAATTTCAAATGCCTCCCTGTGAAACTGCTCATGTATTGTGCTCTTTAGCGACGTTGTTATTGTTATTGTAAACAATATAAAGCTGTTCTTTTATTATATTTGTATTCATTATGAAAAACAACATACATCTGTTTGCATTCAATCCTCTTTTTCAGGAGGGTGAGCCAATTTCTAACTACTTGAGCTCTGATATTTCTCAAGAGGTGAAGCAGAGAATAGCCAGGATGGGTGTCGACACGCTGCTGAAAATGGTGAGATGCATAATCCAAGTACTTACCGCTGCAGCTGCGCTTGACACTCAAGGTGCTTTGAGTACCAACAAGGTAGAAACGCTCTATACAAATGCAGACCATTTACCATTTCATAAGATTCTTTGTGTTCCAGGTTTTTGTGGACAACTTCGTCCATGGGGACCTCCATCCCGGCAACATTCTGGTCCAGTTTCAAGAGCCTCTTGCTGCTTCCACTGATAGTGTTGGTACCACAGTAGAGCCCCATGGAAAGACCACCCTCACTGACTTGTGGGACACAGTGGTGGTCAGTCTTAGGCCAGAACCTAGTCCTGTCCAGCTGGTGCTGCTGGACGCCGGCATCGTAGCTCAGCTCAGCGACTACGACCTTGCCAACTTCAAGGCCGTCTTCACAGCTGTGGTGCTTCGGCAGGTAATGAGGGGAGGGGTTTGAATGTTCTGATGAGCAGGGAATTTAACGCAAAACGGCTACAACACGCAAGTTAAAGATGAAGCTGGCATGAGACCAGGCCTGCCTCTCTGCGCTTAATGCATAAATCTTCAAATCAATCAGAAGCTGCAAGATCCCAACTGACTTTTCCTTTTCTGCTCCACCGTCATGCGAGTTGGTCTCGTACAGCTGTCGTGTAAGTGCCTTTTAAATGTCTTTCTTCAGGGGGAGCGAGTAGCCGAGTTGATTTTGCATCATGCCAGAGCTAACGAGTGTCAAGACGTGTTACAGTTTAAGAAGGAGATGGCTCAGCTGGTGGACCAAGCCCTCAGCAACACAGTTGCGCTGGGAAAGGTACTAGATTACAAGATTTGTGCTTACTGGTTGTGTCTAAAGTTGTGTTTCTGTTGCAAGACTGCAGGATAATGGATAACCAGAGTAGTTCGATTGAGAGCTCCATCTGTCTTTTGCAGAACCACCCTGATCACATGGTTAAACTTGCCTTGTCACACCCATCCTTGCAGGAGGGGTTCATTTACTTGTGTTCGTTGTATTTGCAGATCCAAGTGGCAGACCTGCTGTCCAGAGTCTTCGGACTACTCATTAAACACAAGGTAAAACATCAGCGAAACCATAACACTGTGAAACTCATTAGAACTGATGACATCTGTATACTCAACAGTTAAGAGCCCTGTGACTCGTTCACTCACCGACGTCCCTATTGACTGGTTTTCTAGGTGAAGCTGGAGAGTAATTTTGCCTCCATTGTGTTTGCCATCATGGTGCTGGAGGGTGTGGGAAGGTCGCTGGATCCAAACTTGGACATCCTGGATTTGGCCAAACCCCTGCTGCTAAAGAACTGCTCTTCACTGCTCTGATACACAAAGCTGAAGCACAACAGATCAGAACGGCCCAAAGGCACTAGGACAAACAAAATACATACGTACTGTACAAAGATACCGTAGATACATACAGTAAACATGTGTAATGTATATCTTTCAAATGCCATGACGGCCGTTGTCTTCAAGCTTATAAGTCAAGATTCCAACGTTCCAAAACAGGTTCACGGTCATTCACATCGTGAATAACTGTGTTCACATTAGTAGTCGTTCACATTAGTATATTTTATCATTGTTCATGCAATAATACCTCAGTTTTATACTGGTGGAAATTTCCACTTTAATTACTGTTACATTTATCGTGTACTGTTTGAAGTACAAATATCTTCTCAGTTATTGTAGTTCTCTCCAACATAGCTGAATGAATTTGAGCCTGTACAGTGTACATGAGACGTCAGAGACCATTTGTAGTCGTTTGAGCTATAAAACAAAACATTGCAAAATTCCCTGGTTCATACTTTGAAGCACATCTCCTGCTTTTTAATGACTAATATTGATCTCAGGTCTGTCTTTTGCTGCACATCAGTTTGCTTGGATCCCAACATACTGTAAACCTTTGCTCTTACACACTAACTTGGCAGTGTTAAGCTAACTGTGCAGAACTGATCCATGTTTTTAAACTTGTAAGTCTTGTATATCAATAAAAGAGAATCTGTGCTGATTGCTCTTACTTTTTTTGAGTGTGACTGATGCAACTTTAAAGCAGAAAATTCACTCCATCAATCTCACAAGATCCATTAACTTACAATTTTATTAAATTTGTCAATGAAAAACATAGACAAGAGACGCGATTCTGTGTATATCATCAGGAAGAACAGTCAGCATGGCTGAAAGAGTGAGATCAGGAGGTTTTGGTGCAAAAAAATTTATCACATCCTTTATTGCAAAACCTTTTTTTTTCATTACCTTCAAGTGCCCAGACAGAGCAGCACTATTCAAGTAAGGAGGGAGGGGAGAGGTGACAACTGTGTAAAAAAATCTTTTTAAGGGTAATAATAATTATTATAATTAATAATAATGGCAAAAGAAATAAAAACATTTCTAATAGACAAACACAATCACCTCAGTAAAGACGATTCTGTCACGGTCACAACAACCAGAGAAAGTTGTTTTCTTTTTTTTCCGCTTTTTTTTTAATGAATTAAATAGTTTTTAAAAATATCTCACCATTTACTTATACTCATCTTTTTTATTTATTGCGAAAATAGGCAACTGGACTAATTGTGGTGATGTGTGTGTGTTTGTGTGTGTCTGTGTGTGTATGAAACAGAAATAGAGATTAAGTGTAGAGATACAGTGGAACGTATTGGAGCATTGGCACTGAGAGCAGCAGCAGCAGTGCGTGGCAATGCAGTACTCTCATCCGGCCAATAGGGGGCACAGTTCCATCTTAGCATCCTTCCAGGGGCTGGAGCAATGGTGGTCCACTCCTCCCACTGTGTTAGAGGAAGTCAAGTTCTGCCAACACCAGCCTCTATATTTTTTTTATTTTTATTTTTTGGAATGATGCTCGTGTGTTGAAACTTTGTCCACGGTCGCTTATCAGCATTGCCCGATCTCAGTTCTATGTACAAAGGTTTCAAATCCCTGAAGGACATCTACAAAGACAAGTGCAACCTCCATGTGACTATCTCCTCTCTGGAGAAGCTCAGGCGGAAAAGAGGGGAATTGTACCGATTGGATCAGGTAAACGTGCCACAGCAGGACTCAACAGATTAGCTCTTGGGAATAAAAGGCAGGAATGCTAGCAGAGAAGGACGAAGATTCAGGAATGTCATAAGCTGAAGGAGAGAGAGTTGCACACAGTGACCGTCCTTAGAGTGGGCACCAAAATATCCTAATGCAAATCTTTCTAACTAAAGGACCATGAGAGGTAATGAGTCAGGGAAAGAAACAAGCGACCAGTAAAATAACATAATGTGTCCATGGTCTGTTTGCTGTGTCCATTCATGCTGATCCACCAGTCTCTCCATGCAGTAGTCCCAGCTGTCCTGCTGCATGTAGGTTTTTTTTTCCTTTTCTGTTCAACCTGCACTGTTTCTCTCCGTCTCTGTTTGAGTGGAATCTGTCAGTGTGGTGTCCCGCTGAGGACTGGCTGCCCTCCAGTTCTCCGTGGTGGCCGCCGCTAAGCGCTTATAGCTCAGCCATGAAGGGGAGCAAACGAGGAACCAAACAGGGAAAGATGGGGTTTTGGGGACGAAATCAAGGTGTGAACGTTTAAGTCGTACGTGGGCCTTCTCCACTGCAGGGTGAGGGCTACTGGGTCCATTTAGGCAGATGTTGAGTACAGGCACATACGTTAATGCTGACAAAAGAATGACACACATCTGTCTGTCTTTGAGGCCCTGGCTGTGTGAAGGTCGAGGCAGATTGAGCTCTGGGCTGCCACCGCTGCCTCTGGTCTTCTGTTTGATATTTTGTTCACGTCCTTGAAAAGATCAGCAGCTGCAGCCAGACCAGTTAAACTGATAATTGGGAGTTGACGGGTGGGTCGATACAAGGGGCTTACTGACATCTTAATGGCAGAGAAGAAGAAAGCACATTCTTCAGACAGAGCCTGACTTCCCTCTTACAGTGTGAGCAGCATCCATCCTCAACTGATCTGATTCTTTTAGGGAGATGTTAAGGAAGACACATCTACTATGTCATGGCATCTCCACAACTTGTCTTTACATTCCTTTTGGGAAAGATGGAGAGAGCTGTGTGGAGTTAAGTTTAGTCAGATAAGCACATAATGGGGAGATGTCTAGAATAGGGCTGGAAAAATAGACTTTCTCATCTATTGCGTTTGCCTTCAGCTTCTCTCCACGTTGTTGTTACGCAGTCTGCCACCAGGGGATGATGCTCGGACTAACTGTAGGGAGAACAAGGGCAGAAGGACAAAAGATCAGAGTTCATGGCTACGAGCTGAGCCAAGGGTGGTTGAGGCATTCGCTGGCCGAGGCCCTCTTCTCCGGCACCATCTCCAGCATGGGCAGAAGGAAGTGAGTGAAGTGGCCGGCGTCTTCGTGCGACCAGCCGTACTTCTCCACCAGCACGTCGAACAGGGACCAGGGCTTCAGCTTAGTGATATGCCGCAGCTCACCTGTACGGGACGATAGCAAACAGAGTCGACGTTGGATGAGGGGAGAAAACCTTTTAGTCTGGCTCGTTCACCCAAATTACAAAGCCATGGGCACAGTTTCTAGTCAACAAATATTACCAACATTACTAAGCAATAGCAATAAATTCACCGCATTGTGATCCAAGACAACAGTAGGTCACGTGACAAAAACGTGCATCAGAGCTGGAAATAGCACCACACGTGTGTTTTTACGTGATAATGCTTATTTTCCTTTCATTTTAAAAAAGCATAGACTTTGGAAGCCATTTTGTCTATGACATTTTTACATTCTTTCCACTGGATTTGAAAAACAATAATAAAAGCGTACCTACCGATCTGACCATGCATTTATTTTCATTTGCTTAAGTCCAAAGATTTTCATATCTCCTTAGAAAATTACATATTACCAATTTATCAGTAACAGTTTCATTATATCGTTGGTAAATTTTCACAGTAATATTTATGACTGTAAAAAGTTCTAAAAAGAACAGTCCAGTCTCGGGTGGTTACAGAAATCTCGTAAATTTCCTAAGCTTTGACTAAAATGTTTATTTGACTGGAACCTAAGCGTAAATAAGAAATGATGCCTCTGTTACTCGGATAAACTGGCACATCACTATTCTGCAGGCTCCTTCACTACAACAGCCTACTTTACTGCTGTATGCAGAGCTGTAAGGATGGAGTGGAAATCTGCAGATAGATGAGATATGATGAAGTATAAGTTGAGAAAAGGTAATGAAGGTTTTCCCTTATTAAAGAGGGAATGGTTACTATTCAAAGGGATCCACGACCAGAGAGCAGCATATAGTGGACAAGAAACCACTTTCTCCTATTCTGTTCTTGCCAGCATTGACATCTGAAACTGTTTCTTACACTACATCTTACAGATTGCTGCATCTTTACAATTATGTTCTGATTAATCTGTCTTGTCCTCAGTGTTTCTACTTTCCCCCCACGTTTAACAAAACCACGGAAACAAGGTAGAAAGGCCGCTCGACTCCATCGCGCGGCCAAAGGCAGCGCAGCAGACAACAGCGGCCCAGAGAGGCAGGGAGAGAAAGTCAGAGCAGATTAACAGAGCGCCAAGAGATAAAAGGAACATTGAGACATCAAGTGCAGGCTCAGACCTCAGATAGAGGCAACATCAAAGGCAGAATATTCAGGTCTCATGACACATTATGAAGAATATATGAGCAGAAAAGATAGAACATCGAGAGAAAGAAAAAAGGGAATAAATGAGAGAGTGCAAGGGTTATCGGCTGTATCACACACAGATCTGCACACTTACCAGGCTCACAGATTCTGTGAGGTGCGTCACACTCAAGACTTCAGACGTGAAGTCTCACCGCTGCATGCGCTGAGTATGGACAAGGACTAGGACTGGAGACGCTGCCAGCAGATGAGCTTGGCCTTTGAATGACTGACCTTATTAACTTTTTCAGTTTAACTCGGTGACTTCAATGTTGGAAATGTCTTCAAATTCAAATTAAAGGCTATCACAACTTGCTAAATTATACAGATAATAATTAATTTGCAATTAACTGGCACATCAATAAAAACATTCATCATCTTTTGATTCATTGTGTGCAAGACAACAGAAATTAGTAAAATAATTGTTTCTATTGTTTGGTGCACACAAATCATTCTGTTGTGCTTTTATTTGACTGTTCATTTATAAACACAAATGAGCAGCTTAAACCTTAACCGCTAACCCAATCTAATCATGTGGTCGTGAAACAAAATTGTATTAAATGAATGTCTGATGAACATAGTGCAGACGTCCACTGAAGAGCCTTGTACGCTCCAGCTACTCCGACAGGACTAAGCCCTACATTTCGTCTAACCAACCACCAGCCTTTGTGTTGTTTACCTTTCTTGGAGAAAAACTCTCGGCTGTACTTCCCGGCAGCGAACACTTTGCGTGGGACCTTCCCAAGGAGCTCCATGATCAGAGCGATGTGGTCTGCCCGTCACCACATACATCGCAGAGGGAACAGGCACGGTTCAGCAAATACAGCATGCACACACATCAACACGACAGGCGGTACGAGACAGAAACACACTGCTGCCCTATGGTCCAGCATGGACACGCTCACAGACAAAGAGCCAATTCAGCACTACTGAGCGGTGCGAAATTTCATTTCATAGATAGCTTCATAGGATAGGGTTTCATAGTTTTTATCAAAACCAGATTTGAAGAGGCTTTCCAACTGTCTGTTAGTGTCCATTTTTGTCCATGTAGACGTCCGTGTGTCTCAATCCCACCAGCTCTGTGAGCAGCGCTACCTCGTCTGTTGAAGAACTCCCGTGAATATTTTCCAGAGAGTGCAAAGTGCCTCGGAATACAGCCCAGCAGCTCTATGATGTGGGCTATGTGGTCTACGGAGGAGAGAGGGAGGTGGGAGGGAGGGAAGAGAGCGGAAAGGAAAAAAGGATGACAAAAAAAGAAAGAGGAAAGGAAATGCAGACAAAGAAAGACAGAGTAAAGAGGAATAGTAAATAGTAAAGGGGGAGATGAAAGTATAAAAATGATGTGGGAAGGGAAATAAAACAGGGAGGGAAAGTGATAAAGAGGAGAGAGAAAGGAAAAAAGAGATAGTCACAGACAATAAAGGAGAAAAACCTGTGTTAGTGAGCTGTGCCTCCACAGCAGAGGTGATGAAATGAAATGTTCAGCATTGAAACAAGTATGACATGCATTCAGACCCACAACTGGATAAACTGGAGCCCATAGCTAGCGGTTTTCACGTCGGCCTCAGTGACGGCAGGTCGCAGGTGTCTGTCATGCACAAAGCCACACAGTGTGCAAAGCATGCAACAGCGTGTGACGCGCAAAGAGCTGCCTGCCGTCAGAGATCAGTGGCGATGAAGAGATCAGGGTGTGAAACAAAGATGAGGGTGCATAGCTTCGGGAAGGGGATGTTTAAGGCGTATATTTATAAGGGACGATATTGAGGTTAATGACATAAATCTACATGCAAATTACCAGAGTATAGATACACATGTGCTCACAGGAAAACTGGCGAATGTTTGTCTTAAGAGTTCGTTGGAAACTGACTTTCTGTTACGCTCCAGATGTCTAGATGTGAGCAGGATTTGTGTAAGCTCCGTGTGCATCTATAGCGTTTTTTACAATGGTTGATTGAAGGTGGGTGGAGGCAAAGCAGCAGGATGTGAGGACAGGATTTACAGTTGACAGTGGATAGTGGGACTTTGGGGAGAGGGTTGGCTCGTTGCAGCTGACTTGTTTAAACCGATTCACAGCCTCGTCGTTTTTTTATTACACTGTCTCCATTGTTTGGATGCACTGTTGTAAACAACTGTCCCATTTTTGAGAATAGTTGACCCACTTTCAAATAATTTACAAAAAATAAAAAGATTATTTACTTTATAAATCCTTAGTTTGGCTTTATTCCCTATTAGCTTCTACAACACGGAAAAGAAAGAAATCATTTGATAACACAAAGTCAAAGTCCAATTTAAACACAACAGCTTCAAGAGTTGGGCACAAAAACATTTTTAGAAAAAAGTAACTAGTATTAGTACTAGAAACTTAAAGAAACACGTCGCAGCATTGGTACTGCAGAAGCACAGGAACAATGAATCTGAACAATGGAGATGCCGAGCAATTCGTTCTATACTGTTCATTGAATCAGACAGTCACAGCTCCTCATTGAACATTTAGGACACTTTGCTTTCACATTTCTATTGAACGTGTCACATTACTCGTGAACTCATTCCACGCTAAACGGCTAAATGTACAACAGATCAAGCTATACAGTATCACAGTCGCAAATCCCGCTCATCCAAGTACGTTTTCTGGGTTTCTACATATTTTACATTTAAATGCAATGTTGTGTATCGTAAACACTCAAATACTCACCCTCATCCCGGGAGTAGTCCTCTCCAGAGTGGGGCTCGAACAGGTAATCTCCAGTAGCCAGCTCAAACGCCTAGAAGAGAACCAAGCAGGTGAATCTAGACGTACGTAATGCACCGTTTAGACCGTCTGCGTGTGCTCTGCTCACCATGCAGGCAGTGCTCCAGATGTCTGCAGGAGTGCTGTAGCCAGCTCCTATCAGCACCTCAATGGAACGATACTGTCTGGTCTGGATGTCCTCTGTAAAATGTTTGTGCTGTGAGGAGGCGAGCGGAGCGTCAGCGTCAGGATTTGTTCATTTACAGATCTGCTCCATTCCAGCAGGATGATACTATACCACATTTTTGTACTGTTCCTCATGGGAAATAGATTAAAGTCAATCTGAGTAACTGCGAGACTCACAGCACCTACAGTAAATCACGCTAAACTCGTCTCTATCCAGATGTAAAATACGTCTCTACAAACCCTTAAACCCTGTTTATCCGACTGGATGGAGTTGAGCTGGAGTTACGTATTCAAAGGGAATGTGACAAGAGTTTAGTCGTGTGGTTTCAAGAACAATCCCGGTCTGTGTCTTACCACCCAGCAGGCATTTCCAAGATCGGCGATTTTGACTCTAATCGACTCAGCATTGCGCGGGTCTAAGGGGTTGATGAGGAGATCTGCAGCTCTGGCTCTGACTGAGGAAGAGAAAAAAAAAAACACACAGTGAATAGAAAATACAAGCACATACACACTGTAATTGCTTCAAACATTAGTTTTAAGCATACGTTTGCAAACTAAAATTAACTATACATGCAATACGAGTGGACAAATATGTAACCATGTCTCACCTTTGGGTGTGTCCCCCATACTTGAAGACGACACAGTGCGACTCCGGTCAGCTGTGGGGCTGTTGGGTGAGGGTCCTGCTCCGATGTCAGTCGTTCCAACACTAACGAGGTTTCCTGGCTCAGGATCCAGGGGCAAGTCGGGAAAGAGGGGCATCATAGCCCTATGACGGTCGCTGGAGCCGTTGGTCAGCCCCGGTTCACCCACCTCACCATTATACATCTCATAACCTGAGCTGAGAGAGAGAGAGTTGTCCCTGTCCGTGTAGCTGAGCTCTGACTCCACCAGGGGGCACAGGAGAGGCTCAGGGGTCGGAGAGGGAGGTGGGGGAGTGCCAGGGTTTGGTTTCAGTCCTTCAGACACCAACAGAACGTGGCCGTTAGTTTTGGCAGAGTTGGTTTTGTTGAGGGTGGGCTTGATAGGGGAGGTGCTGTCTGTGAGGAGGTCAGCGGTTGTGTCATCATCCTCATCTTCCTCGTCCTCATCCTCCTCCTCATCCTCTGCCTCCTGCCCCTTAGACTCGTCCTCCTGCTCTAACGCCTCCTCCTCCTCTGTTCTGCTCTTGTTCTTTGGCTCCTCTGTCTTGTTTTCCTCTTTTTCAGTCTCTTTTTCCTCCTCCTTCTCCTCCTCCTCCTCCTCTTCCTCCGCCTTATCCCCCTCCTCCCCTTGCTCATTCTCATTCTCTGTCCCTTTCACTCCTTTCTCCTCCTCCTCTTCCTCCTCTTCTTCCACTTCTTCTACCTCCGTTGCTGGATCACCACTACCTTCCTCTGAGGTGGGGGGAATGGGGGCATCTTTTTCAGCAACAGGCGTGGGCTCCTCGTCTTCTTCCACCTCCTCATCAGGGTTGTCACCGGCGATGTGAGGCGGCTCACACTGATCCTGGGGAGGCGATGCACCTAACGTAGACAGAGAAAAGCAAAAACTAAGAGAGGAAACAGGTAGGAAGAAAAAGAAGGAGATATATATAGAAGAAACACAACCAAAACATTATGTAGGCAATCAGGAAACCTGGATTAAAAGGAAATAAAGAGTTGAGAGAAGAAGGCAAAGGCGAGAATCCAAGAATGAAAGAGACAGAAGGTGGAGGAGGAAGACGTAGAAATTCAGCATTTCGAGTGTGCTGCAGCTCCATACACAATGGGAGCAGCGTGGGCTGAGTGGTTGGAGCTGATCCACCTCCTATTCATTCACAGACAGGCTGCACAGACCTGCATACACATACTGACAGACTCACGAAGCAGATCTGTCGAAGCTGCTCTGGTTTCAAGGTATCGTCTGAGTCTCACTGTTTCACAAAATTTTATTTCATAAGGTCACTAGGTCATTTAGAAAAATCACTCTCACAGTCACGTGTCAGTGTTATTATCCCAGCTGGACCCGTCCTAACACTGAGTTTGTTGATGCAGATTTATCATTTGACCCTTTTGCATTTTTAACTGAACCAAACCTTGGATTGATACAGGATTATTATGTGACTCACATGTATGATTAGTCAACCTGATGGGCCTGTTCCTCTCTCCTCCCTCCTCCTCCTCATCTTCCCCATCCTCTTCCTCCTCGTCCTCATCGTCGCTTTCTCCTAGGGCCATGTTGGGGCCCAGTGGCAGTGTTGGCGGCTGCAGCGGTGAAGGCAGGTTGCGTTCGAGCTCTTTGTCTCCCCCATCTTTGGCTTTCTCCTCCTTTTTCTCCGCCTCTCTCTCCAGGGCTTCGATCTCCTGCATCCGCCTCTCCAGCAGCTCCGCCTGCCGCTTCTGTTTCTTCTTCAGCTTCTTCTTCTTGTTTTTGGAAATCTTCCCGACCTGGGATCAAAAAAGAGACAGGAGAGGGAGAGGACGAGTCATGAGAGAGGCAAACATGAAATTACGCTACTTAAGGAGTAATGACTTTATAAGTAATGTCACATTTGTACTGTATTTCAGACTCTGAGTTCTAGAGCTTATTAAATATGGGGGCTTTATTTCTAATTGATGGTGTCATATGTTGACTTAATTGTGTGTGTGTGTGTGTGTGTGTGTGTGTGTGTGTATTCCTTTCATTTCATACTCACATCTGTTGTACTCACCGGTTTGAGCTGGGGGGCTGTGCTAACTGACAGACAAAAAAAAACAATAATCACAATAATCAATACAGGGCACACAACTAACATTGTATTCCAATAAAAAATAAATAAAAATGAGGATCTCTCTTGACACATATTAAATCTGTAGGTGAAAAACAACAAGTGAATCTAGACTCAAATTTTCACACTCCGTCGACATTAAAAGATCCATAATAAGATCCATACTATGAAAGATTTATTCTCTTTTGATAATTAGCTCCTATAGATATGAATTAGCTACAATATAAATAATAAGCAGCAAAGAAGAAGAATTAAAAACTGAATATGTTCATTAGCATGATTACAAATACATATATTAGCAGAAACATTATCAAGAGAAGTGACTGAATTGACTGGCTGACAAAAATACTCCTAAAGATATTTTCTTTTTTCCATTTTGTCCCACATATCGTGCATCTTCTCAAACTGAACAATCCCACGTTAAAGTCACTTTGCTACGTTAAAAACAACCTCGGAGCTTGTGTTGATGGGAATAAAACAGATTGTTTCTTTATTTAGTCAGAGACACTTTCTGCCACACAGATCCCTTCTGCTTTGACATGTGCAGGGTTTTAATTGTTTAGAAATGTAAGCAGTATAATTGCTCAACCTAAGGCTCAAAGAGACGTCTTTGGCTGATGCAAGCAATCGACAGCTCATGAGGGGGGTTCACGGAGGGGACAGGGTTCAGCTCGAGTTCGTCTAGCCTGTTTTTAAGAACTTCTGGAGGAACCGGGTAACAGAAGATGAAAACGAAAGAAGAGTCTTTGTAGAACAAAAAGTAAGCAGCAAAGACCACAGAGGGCTTCTCTGACAATCCTTCTCTTTACCAAACACTTCTATAAGAAACATTTTCATTGCAATATCACCAAATTATGCCTATACTTATATCTATTTCAAGCACAGTCTTTTCTTTAAAATATAGCACCTCACCTTGTCTGAATAACAGATCTGGGAAAAAGCCCTCAAAATAAACCATAACAGGAAAAAAGTGGGCGCTCCAATTGAAAATAGTTTAAAAAAACAAAAAACTGTAGAAGTTCTTTAAATGCAAATATCATGGGTAAAAATGTGAAGCGTTTGCCAGACAATTCTCTCTGTGTTGCCTTTTACACTTCTGAGCCTCATAAATAAATTGTAACCCAAAGTAACAGTTTAGTTCCTACCTGCGGATCCGGACGGTGGGGGGGCTCCCGCTTTCTGCCATTCGGTCGCCTCCATCGCCATGCGCCTGACAAAAGCGTCGTCTACACACATGAGGATGTTCTCCGGCTTTATGTCCGTGTGAATGATTTTACACTTTGAGTGGAGGTAGTCCAGACCCTGCAGGACCTGAACACACATTCAGATAAACACACACATCTTATTAATGAAAAACAGGGCCTCACTTAAGACACTGAAGAAATTGAATTCAGCTGTTTTTCTCAGGAGCAAAGCTGTTCTTCTAATGGTTGTCATTCTGTGGGGCAGAGATGAGAGACTGCTGATGTTTTGTTTCACTGGTTCTTTGATTTGTTTCTGTCCAGAGGCTCCGAAATTGAAGCAAACAACAGTCTTATTTAATTTCTACTCATCTGCTGCTTGGTTTTTGAGATGCGAGAGGCTGGCAGCAGCTGAAACGGCTCAGCAAATTCACATGCTCATCAGGTGGCTGAGGAAAAGCACTAACCACTACACATGTTTCATGATACAAATACAGAAAATAAATAAAATACTCAGAAAGCACTAAAATACCACAAATTCTACGTACTCACGTACATACTGCACGTACTGTACGTAAATATGCTAACAACATATTAAAGTAGATGTAATCTAGAAATAGTAATAGTAATAATAATAATAAAATGATTGAGGTAAAGATGAGACACAGAAGCTAGAGCAGCAACGTTTCTAGCTCTAACTTTCTACTAAAAAGCTGAATTACTTGTTAGACTTTGCAGTCATACAGCATGATACATTTGTTTGTGTTTGTGTTTGTGTTTGTGCTGGTGAGTACCTGTCTGATAATGCTCTTGACACATGGCAGTGGCAGACCTTGGTAGTTGGATTTAATGATCCACTTCAGCAGGTGGTGACCCAGCACCTCAAACACCATACACACATCTGGGATCAAGAGTCAAGGCCAGCTATAGTTATACCACTGTCAGTCAGACACAAACAGACGGGCTCATCTGATCAGGATACGTATGCCGTTGACTCCAGAGATCTTGAAGTCGTCTATCAGCTGAACCACCATGTCCTTGTTGGGGTCGCTGGGGTCGCTCTCCCTCACCTGGAGGAGAAGAGGACAAGAAGATGAAGCCAGCAACAGAAGATGGTGGGATGAAGAAGAAAAACAAAAACGACACAAAGACTGATGGAAAAAGGAACAAAATACGTTGTTGAAGACATGAGAGAAAGGGAAGATGATGTAGGGGACGATAATAAAACACAGATTCTGTGACGACTGTCCTAAACAAACACGTAAAAAGTAAAACAAACAAAGAAAGATGAAAACAGCAGGAATGTCAAACTCATCAGATTCTCACACATCGCAGCAGTTTAATCTCATCCAGGGCAGTTTCTGTGTAGTGCTGGGCGCTCTTCACCACCTTCATCGCCACAAAGTTCTTCACTCTGTGATAACACACACTCACTGTAAACTTACCCACAACATAACAGATTATTAAACTGGTGATGCTAATTAATATGTCCACGAAAAAGACGTGAAACCAACACCTGGACTAGTTATTGCTGTTTCGCACTGCCCACGCTGCCACTGGAAATGCTAATACATGAGTCGTGTTGCATTTTATTGCCAACAAAAATCTTAACATCGTGTTTTATTTTTTACACAGCAGACACGTGTTTGCCCACATATGCACTTTTTGCAGTGTATATTATTTGACTGCAATTCTCTCTAAGCTGTATTAAAGAGGCTAAATCTAATAATGGGATTAGGAAATACAGTATAAGACAAATAAGCCCCGAATTTAACTGTTTCTAACTCTACAGTGTCCGTAAACCGATCCAACATGCTGGGTTGTATCCAGGCATCATTAGTGTAATTAACACCTGTGACATGAACAGATGAGTTTGAGTGTGAGTGTGTGTGTGTGTGTGAGTCAGTGAAAGGTGACACTGGGTTGATGACACTGTCATCCATCCACCGCGGTTGCCCCGTGAACGCAGAAACAACATTACAGTACAAGGCGGTGTTGGTTGCAGCTGTCGTCGCGGTGACGTGCCAGATGCTGTCAACAGGTGCGTGCGTGGAGCATGCGGTGTGAAGGAGCAAGATCCCCTTTGTTGACTCCCTGAGTGTCTTTTCTGGGTCACGACGTGCTTGTGGTGAAGGTCTGTGCGCATGCAGGCAACCTGAAATGCCCATGCTGCAGTGTGTGTGTGAGAGGCTTACTGTATGTCCCAGCACAGCCATACGGTGGAGAAATGGCCCCACCCCAACTTCCTGATCACATGGTACCTCCCGTTGAACAAATCCCCGATCTTCACCGGATGGTACCCTCCTGAGAGTGACAGAGAGAGGTTACAGGTGACTGCGAGTGAGGACGTGAAATCCATTAGTGAGAGCAGCAGCGAGGAATGGAGGTCAAACAGAAAATGAGATCAGAGAAATGTGACAAAAGAAGAAGAAGGTGGAGGACAGTGCAACACTGGTATAGATGCATCTAGTGAAGCTTTACAGAGACAAACTGAAAATAAGTAAAGAGGTGAAAGTCTAATGCTGTAACCGATCCTTTACCAAAAGCAGAGGATACTAAACAACACTAGTAAACTAAAACAGTAAACATAAAATAGGAAATGTTGTTGCCATTTACCATGTTTGTTGTGCAATGATTCTAAAATAAAACTCTTTATAACTTCAAAAATTCATCTTTCAGACGAGACAGTGATGATGAAATCAACTACATCTTCTTGGATAAAACCATTTCACAGAGCTGATCACTAAGACCTACAAGTTCATGCCACGACACGTAGAGAACATGTTAGTTTGTACTGTATTAACACAGGACAGACAGGGTGACTGCTGCTACTACTATTGCCAGTCTTATATAATGATGGTACTGCTGATCACTTGTCAATGAAAAGGAACTAAAATCTATCAGCTGTGGCAGTAATGCATAGCGTTTGGCATCCTGGGGTCCAACGCTCCTTTCTGGAAACAACCAAACAACCTTGAAACACTGGTGTCACAACTGCTGAGCATCTCACACTTGGCGGCATGGACCCACACCGCTGCAAATCCCATCGGGACGCACAGAGGCATGATGGAGGACGGAGAGTAAATGCAGACAGTGACAGAAAGAGGAGACAGGGCAGCCTTTGTCGAGCTGACGGACGACATGGTGGAATTAATCGGCTGAGACACACTGACTTCAGCATGTGTGGGTCTGTCTCTGTATTGTTCTGACCTTTGCAGTAGTCCGCCGGATCCTCCTGCTCCTCATCGTCAGAGCCCAGGATCTCCTCCTCCGGCTCCGGGGGAACTGCCGGCTCTGGGGGAGGCGGAGGGGGTGGCGGGGGAGGAGGGGCACTCACAGGAGCTTTCTGCTGGGTCTCAGGCCTAAAGACACAACAGTGGGCTGAAAGTTAGTTGGATAGTTACTTTAACTGGAAGCAAGTCACTTACCTTGAACCGTTTACTTTCACTGATTTGAATGTTTTTAGTTGTGACTCACAATAAAGAGCATCTGCAGACGGAGCTTTAAGAACAGGTGAGTAATGTCGAAATAATAACTCACGACCTTTTTCGAATATATAAACGTCAGACGGTGATTCATTCAGTACCGAGCTCATTAAAACGTCTACATTCACAGTCTAACGCATCAGCGTAGCTTTAGACTAGATTAAAGTATATCACAGGTTTAAACTGAGCTGAACCACAATCCACAAGAAAAACAACCTTCAATTGCAGAAAAATGCTAAAATTCAAAGTTGAAATGTCTGACATGAATAGTGATACTGATACAGCACCTGAATGACAGCAGACGGCCTGATCGGCTTTACAGGGTTCATCTCTGTGGTCAGTCTTTCACTTAACAGCCTTGTTCCACTTCCTCTCACTTGTCTAAAATGGAACTGAGCCCATGAGAGGGAACACATTAAACAGGCAGAGCACGGGTGCCTCTCTCTCCAGGGTTGGGTACATTTTAAGGATTTAACCGACACTCTTATCCAGGGCGACTTGCAGTGATTGATCAGGCGTTCAGCGTTTGGCTGTCAGGCCACACCACAGCACACACAGCTATTTTGCTGTAGGCCAGTCCCACCGAACACTGACGCCATCCTCCCACTTCTGCGCTTTATGTCTCAGGACGCAGTCTTACTAAATGTAAGTCCTGTCAGCCATTTGATGTAATCGAGCCTCATTTCATAGCGATGCACAGACCCTTTAAACCAGCAGGTCTCACTGCAAAATCAGTTTAATAAAAAAGACATGTATGAGACGTTCAGTGCTCCTCCGCTTGTGAATTACTGGACAATTTGAATAGTTAAATGGAAACCGAATCAAATACTCTTTAAAGATTGACAGAGTTGTGATAAGTTGCCTCAATTGATTGCAGTCGCGCTGCATAATGTGGCATAATACAGACACCAAGAAATCACAAAAACAAACTGTGCCACAGACTGATGACTGGAGAGCACAGTTACTTAGTGATGCAGGTGCGTGTCTACACGTCCTTTTTGTCACTTTCAACAACATCTCTGTAAGGCTGAATTACACAACTGCACGTGAAGAGAGGATGACAAACTCTTCCCATTCAGTGTCTCCAGCATCGTCTGCACCATCAACTGTTAAATTAGGACAGAAAAATATCCAAACACACAAGCGCACAAAGCCGGTGTTTGTGAGCCGTTATAAAATTGCGGTCACAGGCACTGATAGAGCCTCTTGGTGTGTTGCCATGGCAACTGCAGAGCAAAAAAAAAAAAAAAAAACAGAGCGACACGGGGAAACAGGACACAGAGCGTTAACGTGGCCAATACACAAACACATAGACACACAACAGCAGTAGCTCTCCAATGCAGCAGCACTGGACACAACATGTCCTGGCGTTGAGATTTCACTGGTGGTTTACAACACCCATACACACAGAGTCAGCAGAGGGACGTGCCCTTGATGCTGCTTCCTTGACAAAGCAGTCACGTAGGGTATCATACATCACTTCTATAGGCTCAGTGCTTTTATACGGCTCATCTTGCCATTGGCTCTACGAACACTTAGCCCCCCCATAAATTTCTGGCCCCAAGCCGAGCAGCAAAAACATTAAGATAGCAGAGACGCCACAACTTGAAAGACGGCTAGAGGAGAAACGTGACAGAACCGGTAGGAATCGAACTGACAAATTAGGAAAACAGAAAGATAAACACGAAGAGAAGAAGGCAGAGGAAGATTCTAAATAAAAGAGGTGGTGACAACTAGAATGAGATACAAAGAAGTCAGATATAGAGAGATGCAATCAGACGCAACAAACAGACCTGGGTAGACAGAAGGAGATACGCAAGCAAAAACATACCAATGCCAATGTAGAGAGAAAACAGAAAGAAAGACACAGAGACAAATACAGTTTACAGACAGACACGAGCAGAGACAGAGAAAATGAAGACAGAGGCGGAAAGGCAGAAAGAAAACAGTATAACAAGCAGAGACCAGTCCGAACAAAACACATCTGAGCAAAGAGAAAAGAGGATGAAAGAGAGAGAAAGAAAAGACACAAGCAGAGAGGGAAGTAAACAAACAAAGAAAACCCAGGACCGATACCTATGAATCAATCAACACTGAGATTCTGTACACCACCTAAAAACAGGTGGAGGTGGAGGCGTATTAGTGCTGAACAGGTGGGAAACACTAGCAGGAGCAAACAGGAGAACACAAAAACATGACAGTAAACAGTTTCAACCAAAGCATCGATGATTAGTTTGCTCATCAGTTCCCTCCCTTCATTGATACTAATGAGGATTATTCAACCAGCAAATAAACGTGATGATTATTGCATTTTTAAAAATGTCCTTTGCTTGTCAGGGTTGTGGAGTATCAATTTTTATTAATATCATTCATTATTCAAAATCGCTCTTAGTATGAAAATCTAGATCAAATCCCACACATCAGGTATATTTCTGAGCACGGTGCCTTTTATACGTGAAAGTACTGCAGTAAGACAACGTGGTAGGAGAAGATGCTCCCCTTGGTAAGTTTGGGACGGTGTAGGAGCAAACGAGCGTAAATGGTACCACCATAGTTTAGGCTGACGTGTCTGTGTGATCCCGTGTGTAGCGTAAGTCCGCTACGCTCATATAGAACATGCTGGGTGTGCGTGTGTGCTGCTGTAACGGACGTTTTAAATGTTGGAGCCATTCAGCTGACTGCAGAACGCAGGTTGAGACAGGAGCAGACTGGACTGCAACTTTGTATATAACCGCAGAACCTGCTTTCCATCTAGTTGTGTGTGGGGACAAGCCCAGACTGCTCCTCACACCCCAGGCCTGTGTTCACCGATCAGAACATACACGCTGCCCATTTTCAGTTGCAGCCTTTCCACTCGCCTCTCGGTGGCATCTGCAGCCACAGTGTTGAATCTGAAATGGCCCAGCACAGTTTTACAGATCTGAAACGGTTTCTTTGACAACAAGGATAACAAATAGCTCCTGAAGACATCTCCCTCCCAAATACAATACAATTACTTCCAATTTTGCTCTGCTCTATGCTGCTTCATCACAGCCGAGGTGGAAACGATTTGTTGTGCTAAGGTAAGTTGTGTTCAGAGAACACTGAGCAGGAAATAAGATATAAATGGTTTTGTTTGACAAAATTCACAGGGAGGAGATTGAACGGGTAAATTCCTCATCCTACCTCGCTGCATAATCGTGTCCCAACAGCTCTGTTTATGTAAAGGGCCGACCTGACAGGGCCACACTGAAAATAGCAACAACAACTTCAAGTTCTAGTCTCCAAACAAGTATTACGTCTGATGCCGTTCATGTACAGCTGTGTCCACACAGAAGAAGCCGTGTGAGCGTAGCAATTAATTCAGTTCAGTCTGTACGTGGAGCTCTGGGTGATCATGACTCTGGAGCACTAAGCTTCAGTATTTCCAAGTAAAAAGAAATTGTGTAACTGAATGCAACTGCCTTCAAAGACTTGACACCAGTGACTTATCACGCACAGAGCATTACTAACACATCTCTGACCAGTGAGAACAGTTGACCGTTTGAGTTTATCACCAAGGTAACAGGTATTCCTTAGCAACAAGACTATCATCCTCCACTGTCAATGTTAAGGCGTGGGATTCTGACTGCGGGTGTCCTTCGGCTTGGCTCAGTCATTCCAACGGTGGCGTCTCTACCTCTGATTGATTCATCATTAATCTTTCCTTCTCTCGGCCTCTCCGTCTTGGCCGGTGTCGGCAGGACAGCTGACTCATTCTCTCCTCTCCTCCGGAGTATGTGTCTGCTTGGAGAACTGAGATCTCACCGCTATTTTCAGGACGCAGCCTGACGTCACTGGCTGCACTGCCCCCATGTAACCTCTATTTGCACATTATGTTTGTGTAGATCATGTTTCTGGCGACCATTCCCCCACACAATGCAGGATTCTCATACAGTATACATGATGAATGTGAAAGTGGATAGAATCCTGAAGTTCTATTTCAGCTTCAGAGGGATTCTCGCAGGCTAACACACGAGGTAAGAGGCCCAGACAACATCAGGTCCAAGCCACTAGAAGGGAAATCAGATTTTATCTTTGTTTAATAAACATTTTGATGATTGATTTGATTTGTTAATATTTAGGATTCAAGCCGAGCAAAAACTTAATGTATTAAAGAATCATTTAAGAAACGTTTAAGTGTTTGGTCCCACATCCTGTCAAGATGTGGTGACTCAAGGTACTGACTTAGTGCTGTTATGTGACTTTAGATGAAAACATGGTTACATGGTTATAACTAAACTGTAAACCATTAAAATATGTTGGTTGATTTTGTGCAGACGTCTGTGTTTAGCTGAACATTGTCTACACATGAACACAGGGTTCAAGCCTCATCACTTTGAAGAAGCTGAACTGACTGTGGCTGAAATTCCCCACACTCAAGGCTAAAGCGACTGAACTCTACAGTAGAGGTGTAACGTGCAGCGAACCCATATCCGTGCAGATGCAAAGACCCTCAAAAGTGACAGGACACAAAATCTACTGAGTGAAATTGATGCAAGGCCACAGGAGCACGTGTCTGACTGCTCGTGATAAAAGCTTCTGACTTCGCCTTGCAATAAAATTTGCACTAAGGAAAAACAACAACACAAGGGTGGTACGGTGGCAGATGCAAGCCTCCACACAAGCACACACAGCCTCGAGGCATAGCTGTAGACTCAGTACTAGCACATTCCTACACCCTCGACACAGACACGCACATTCACACAAAGAAGGTCTCAATTTTGTCTGCATCGCACATGTGTGTGATTCCTGCGCCGTTAGTCTGGGGTCGTGGCTCAGAAACATCCAACTGCATATGTCACACTCACAGTCCGGCACCGCTCCTTCTATACAGCACTCACTGCTTTCTGTAGAAATACACTCCAGTGACGTCAGCCAACCACAATGCTTGGCACTGTCAAGATACATCTGCCCACACAAGAATTATGTGCATGTATGTGATGCTAACTAAAGTACACACAAGCATGTCGTGATGCTGCCACCAACCCTCTTTTCATATTTACCATATGATATAATACTGCACATACTGTACATCCGTTCATCTGTTGCTCTACACAGAACAGATGGAGGAAGGAAGGACGCAATGACTGGACAATGAACCAAATGAAATTACCTGCATGCTTCTTCGATGAACAAAACTGAATCACAGCACAATTCACAGCAATCGAACAGCAGGATTGAAATGAAAGCAGCTACAACTACAGTAACATCCAACCCTGACTTCACCCCGTCCACTCCCAGCAGACGTTCTCCCATTTGTGACCGAGCTGCTCTTCTCTAGCAGGCAGGATCCAGAGCTAATGGAGTGAGATTGTTTTGGTCAACTGTCAATGTTCATTCTGAGTTTGTCTGTTTTACACTTTCTGCTAAACAAAAAATGGTTAACTGCAAATAACACAAAGCTTGAGCAAATGCATGTACAGGCCTTTCTCAAAGCACAGAGAGCTTGAGGTTCATTTATTAACATTACTGAAGACATGGAATTATACTGCTGCAAAACATCTGCATGTTAATGAATTCACAGTTTCACGCTTCGTTGAAATTTGTGCCAAATGATCATACGGTTTACAAATTAATACCTTGTTTGTGGAAAATAGCACGTAGATCAGGATTTAGCTCAGCTTTTATGTACTGTTTAGCACAAAATCTGTTTCTGCCAATTAGTGTTTTTCATAATCAAAGAAAGGTTTAGTTAAGAAAAAATACAATAAAACTTGGTGAAATGCTGGAAGAGACATTATGTTGCTTTACGACAAATATCCAAAGCAAACGTAAAAATACATCTATTACGAAACAAGACTGTTAATCACTAGCATAGCTGCTCCCATGGGGCCTCGCTGATACCAAAGCCCCATCTAGAGCTAGGCAACAATAGACCTCCTGAAATTTAACATAATGTTATGAGTTTTCAGACGCAGGCTCTACATCTTTTCTATTAATCTGCCAATCAAAGAAGATGCCACAATTAATGAGCTGCATGTATATGTCCCTCAGCTACAGTAAGATATAATAAAGGCCTGTCAATTCAAGGAAGAGCGAGAACAGCAGGCCCAGTCATACCCGACATGTTTTAGTGTGGTTAGGTATTTCTGAATTGAAGGTTCGATTCCATGTACAGGTATAATTTATTTCATGTAGGAGAAGATTAATCAGGACTGTTTTGTTCAGATGTCTCCTGTGATTTGTTTCGGGCACAGACGTGTTTTATCTTAATAGGATTCACATATAAACAAAGAATAGTTGTACACCTGGTTTTACGATCAAGCTTTCACCTTTTGAATCTCAAGGTGACTCTGGTGTTGACGTTTTTTACCAATGACTTATTTAAACATATTATGCAGTTGACATATTTTTACTGGTCTTTTTATAGGTCAAAAAAGACAAAAATCTATGTCATATTTTGAAATTCAAATATTCTCACTACGATACAAATCACAGAAAAGCAGCAAATAATTAATACTGCATATTCTACTAAGATAACAAATGATTATGAAATGAATTATCAAAACAAATGCATACATAATTACTACTTGAGTTGACTCCTGACTCTAAACGTTGTGCACACACTTCTCCACCATGTGTTTTGGGGAAAAAATTAGCATTTTTGTTCTTGCTGTAATTGCAACAGCCCTGGAGCCTGTGTGTAGACATGAACCATTATTTAGCCTAATAGCCCTGTCAAACCAGACCTGCTTTCACACTTTCTCCGGCCTATTATTTCCTCCTGTGCATGACTGTTGCACAGGAGCTAACATGCTCATTAAATAAAATGTTAAGACAAAACCAAACACGACAGACAAAGACTTAGCGTTGTTGGGTCAAAACAAGAGCACACACCCCGTCTCAAATCCTGCCTATTAGTCTTGTCAATCCAGCACCACTTCGACACTTTGTTCTCCTCGTCGTTTATGCTTTTTGGCCTCTACCTGTTTCGGAGGGCCCTGTGGCGCAGACGGAGCACACATAAAGCCAGACCCCACTTCTTCTTGGTCAAACATGAGCTTAACTCCATAGAGCAGGAAACAGGGAAGGATGGACGAGCAGAGAAAACAGTGGCTCCAGCTCTGTTGCAGCCTCCGGGATACAGCAGAGCAGCGGCAAGACAAACCCAGACACAGATTCCAGCAGATGTCACGTGGGGCTGTGACACCTACATGTCAAGGAGCTTTGTCGATGCCCATTTAGGCACTAGTGCACACACACACGTACTGTCACACAGGCTTCTATGTTACACACAAAAGAGCACAAACAACATGTCACATGTGGGTCCAAAATTCAACACCCCGACACATTAGCACCTCTCCATCTGCATGGTTTACTAAAATACAGAGAGAGCAATCTGAAAAGCTATCTGATGTCAATTAGCCTTCCAGACATCTCTATTCCCAAAAACACCGTCTCTCCATTAACTTTAACTTAACTTTGTATTTATCATTTGCCATTGTCCTCCCATATGTTTACACTCTTTATTAGATACCCTGTAATATACAAAAGGATGACTAGGCTACCACACCCAACCAGTGCCAGTTTACTGGTGTGAATCTACAAGCCTGGGTGTGAGCACAACGTGCCAAGTTGGCCTGTTTGGTAGACGTTCATGAGTTCAGAGCTCAGTGAACTCCACCCACGCAGGGCTGATGTGTACCAGCAAAAAAAACCTGCACCCACCACTCTGCTGCAGGAAGAGACACAACAGTTAAGCAGTGTTTCCACACACAACAGATGAATACAGTTCTCAGTTATGCAGCAGACGAGTGACTCAGTACTTCGGGGCGTAAGGCGTCGATAAGGGGGCTACGTGCACGAGCATGCACAGCCTCGTGTGCTTGTGCCTGTTTGTGCGAGACTGTAGCAAGGAGACAAAAAAATAGTACCTTCAAAGACAAACATGTTATCTTTTCACATGCGTGCATATGCCAAGCCACACAAACAAGCACGTTGCTCCCCACGCACACACACAAACGGCACATTATCATTCCTCTGCTTCGACGCTGCAGTATCAGGACAGATTAGTCCCCCGGTGACCTAGCATTACCCACCACACTGCGCAAGTCTGCAGAGAGGCATCTATCTTCTCCCCCATCTCCCCTCACTTTCCGTGCTCTTCTTCTTTTTATCTTTGACTATCTGAGGCTCTCCAGCACTTTTCTCTTCTCCTCTATCTCCTGAGGTTTCTGGTGTCCTTTCCCGTACGTTGCTCTCCGTGTCTCTACGTCGATTTTTCTCCTTCTCCGTCCAGCACTCACTGGCTTTGGCTCGGTCCTCTCTTGCTCAGTTCCTCCAAGGGATAGATCATCTCTCCCAGGGCCACCTCCAAAAATCCCAAACTTTTCCTCTTCCTCCTCCTCTTTCTATCCATCTTCCTCTATTCTCTGTTTTTGCTGAGTAACCTACACAGTGTCATAGCAGTAATACTGACTCCAGGAAAGCTAATGGATAAATGCAAAATAAAGAAAAATGAAGGTTCTGACTGCATGCTGACTATCTACAGTGGTGCTAAAAGCACTGCTTAGAAAAATAAGAAAAAGAGCTTTTTCTTCAACAAGTCTGTGCTGCATAATGGAAATGGTGGTTAGTATAGCTTATTAAACAAATTACTATCCAAAGGAGCTCATCTGGCAGCTCACAAAACAATATCAACGTAAACTGTTTTATTATATCAAAAATACAATTTCAAGAATTGTTTGGTTACAAAATAAGACACTGCTTTATATCGGGTTTCCAGTCTGTTGCACAAATGGTGCAGCTTGTTCATATTTTCTATCAGAGCCTTGTTAGACAACTCTGGCACAATGACTTAACAGCAAGAATCACAACAACAATAAACACGACCAATAATGAGTGCAGTAATGACCACTAATTGCAAAATGCAACACGAGATGCGGTTACGACTTAAGCCTTTCGATTGGAACAAGCACCAGGTGACGCAAAACGACATGGAGGCAAAAAAAAGCGGATGAAAACAAACAATAAGCAGCGTTAAGAGAAGGAGATGCTGAAGACAGAAAGGGGAGAGAGTGGGTGAGCTGAACTTAGCATATCTGCACAGGAAAGACTGGAATGCTGTGTACACGTAAACATGCTGAGTCGACAGGGAGAGGGAGCCCTGCACACAAACAAAGTGAAGTGATAAGCGTTGCTGCTTCTCATGGGGATCCAGTGACTAAATTCCCAACTTCCCGTTACATTAATGGTCAAATAATGATTAAATAGTTTCATTCCCAAACCAACAGCATTGTCCAGTGCATGCGACAGTGCCACAGCACGATCTCTGACGCTGGGTCACACTAGATAATCCTGAAACCCTGCCGAAGCTTTAAAGGCAGGTCAGGTGCACAGATCACATGAACAGGCAGCTCCGTTCGTGAGGTGTCCTGTTCCTGTTTGACTCTGCAATGTTCATAACTGATTAATAACGTAGGGTAAAGATTCCCAGTGTTTCCATGGTGACAGAGTGAGAAAAAAAGAAAGGGAGAAAGTTGGGCCAGATTCAGACCAGCTTCCACTACATAAACACCCACAGTTAAGTGTATTTCCCATTGCTACGTCCCTGACAGACCTATGGGGGATAGAAGGGGTGGCAGCATGCATGAAGAAGCCTCACTTTCCATCTGCCCACAGTGAAAGAAAGAAAGGCAAAGGAAGGAAAACACGGCCATGCATCTCGCTATTTCCAGACATAAGAGTCGGGTTGTTGGAGGCTAAAAGGCCAGAGAGGCAGGCAGGCTGGTTAGTCTGCTTGCTACCTCCCTGCCACGCTTCATTAGGGCTGGGGCTGGTTTTGTCTACGTTCGCACTTGAGCTTCTGCAGTAACGCAAGTTAGAGTGAAGATGGTGGAGGCCACGAAGCCCGGCTGAGTCAACTCCTGTGGACGTGATGCTGCACTAACATCATGGATGCCCTGCAGGTTCCCGACCTGCACTGTCTTTCTACTTATTTGTTCGGAAACCTGCATGGAGAGGAGACGAGAGACAAGAAGATGAGATGGTAACAGCCATGTCCACGTGGCGTCTGTGTCGCTTATTATAATCTTCTCTCAGATATGTTTCTTTTATTTTCCATGTGCTTCTTTTCGTCATCTCTATTCTTTGCTGTCTTTGCCTTTTTTATCTGTCCACGAAGTGAGAAAAAAATCACACATCACACACCCACAGATCATTTGAAGAACATTTAAATCATGCATATGTATTTTACGCTAATTCGGGGGAATTAAATCCACTTGTCGTCTTTATTTTTTTTACATCTACCACATGCAGTTTGAAGCGAACGTGGCATCAAGAGCTCGTCTAAGCACTACGTTCATCTAAAACACTACTTGACCGAATACACACTGAGTGAATGGAGACAGTCACCCTCACAGACAGTTTACCCACCACCTCTCAACACTCCTGCTTTGCAAAGGCTACATGTCAGCTTTGCTACAAAGCCAGTAAACTCTTGACCTTCATGTGTTTATTTCTTCAAACATTTAATCCTTAAAGAAAGTCTCTTCGAAAGACATAAGCCCTCCGCCCAGCAGCATCGGCTAGGACCGACGTGCCATTACGCTGCCAAAAGAAGCTTTAAGCTTCTCAAACTCAGCGACAATGTCAAAACACTTACATATCATTACGCGCGCGCACACACACAGACACACACAGTCTTCCATCCATCTCTGCCATGCCTCAAGTGCTGAGTTACACAACAGGGATCGTCTTCCTAATGCAAGTGCTCCAAGAGAAATTTGTCTCTTGCTCATTTGGGGCCTGACTCGTCCATCGACTTGGTTCAACATACAAGTTATCTGATGCAGTCTGTACACCTGTACATACACGTTAGTGCACATCACAAATGAAGCACATGAGGCACTTGTGCCCCAGGTGGTTTTTGTATGCACAAACATTGTGCTGATGTTTCCACAACTCAGGACCAAGGACAATCTGAAAACCAGTCCTCGCTCAAATGGAAAACGCTAATTTATGCGGCTTCATGCACAGCTTACTAACTCAGTGGCTAAATTATTTAATATAATTACACTTATCTGTGTGGGGCGCAACTGTTCGTTAGTTACATCACAAAATAATATCTCCATTCAGTTAGAATTGATTAGGTTACCCATGAAACACGACAAGAGCCTGAAGTGACCTCGCATGTTGAGATGAACAACAGATGTTTTGTTCATCGGCCAATCAGCAAATCTTCACGAGACTGGAGCCACTGAATATGTGGGATTTTTGTCTAATTGTATAAGTTATAGAAGTAACTGTTATGCAAGAACTGGTATCTTCATGTATCACAACCAGAAAGGCCCCCCATTGTCCAGGACACACACACAAGCCTCACAAAGCTACAGATTTCTCTCTGATCCTTGGCGCAGCTTGTGGGATTCAAACTGCTTTCGGCTTTGAGCACAGAGGGTGTTATCTGCTAGTTTACTCCAGAGTTTCATAGCTAACAGCATAATTAGGTTTTTATTTACCAAGTCTGACAGACACTGGGATAAAATGTCTGGTCAAACTAACCAATCTGTTACGCTGGTCACACAGAGGTGGACCTGGGCAAGAGGAGACTCCTCTGCATTGTTGTTGCTGTTATATGAGAAGCTGGGCAGCAGTGCATCTACTGTATGAGCATAGTCGTCACCTGTAAAGCAACAACAGACTGGAGCATTATTCTTAATTACAGTCAGACGAGTGCAACCCAAACAATAGGGGAGCGGAAGGCTAGACTCACAGTGCTGCCAGAATAAACTCTATATTTACAGTATTGTGTTTGTGTGTCTACGATCAGGGAGCTCATTGTTGCTGAAATACAGGACATCGGTTTCCATCCACGTTAGTCTGTCTACGTGTGTATTTCTATCCAGTGTCACTGCCTCTTTCTCTAAATTAACCTTCACATCATGTTCATCCAAAACTGCCAATATAATGCCGCTCTCCTCTGTGCCCAACTGCCCGTGCACTAACGCCTGATATTGCTAGTGCCCATTTATTTCTGCCTGTTTATGTGCCCACTGCGCCGTGTGTTCGAGGGTGCCAGTCTGGGGCCTGGCGCTCGGTTGTGTGGATGGCGGCAGCTCTGCCTGATCGCACTTGGCACAGCATCAGTGACTACCTGAGTCATGCAGTCTGCCCGCTCCTCACCCATCCAGTGCCCGTCAAATCGGGCTCTTTCCGCCTTTGCACACTCGAAACAGCAGCGTTGGCTTGGTCCAAGCAGACCTGAATGGATGCGGGGTTCTACGCATGCAGAATGAGATTCAGACATCCTGTAAGCTTTTAGGTTCAGTTCTTTAAAATGAAATGGAAACAGTTTTTCAATGAAAAAAACGTCACTTCCTTAATTAACGGAGCTACAGCTGAGTTGACTTAAACACTCACACAACACTGATTTTCTAAATCAGAATAATCTCAAGAAACATAACATAATAAAATATTAAATTCACATATAATTAAAGAATGCTTGAATTTGTGGGATGGTTCAGAAGATTCAGAAGCGAATGTGCTGCTGAGACAAGACTTTATGTGCATGTTTGGAAAAAGCTAGTGTCCCACGTGACCGATGTCGACTTGTGACTTTGCTATTTATATATAATACATATAATACATATAACACCATTACTGCATGTTCACAGTGGTGATGCATCGAACTAGGTACAGCCTGTCAAACTCAGAGATGCCGTTGTTCTGTAACGCTATGCACAGAGGTGCGTCATGTGGCAAGCTGCTGTCTTGCATTGCTGCTGCGATCTGCTGCTGCTGCTGCTAACCCTGACGTGTGTTGACTCTCTTGCCGTATAAGCTCTGTGCACCACCACATAAATAGAAAGTATGTGTGTGTCTGTGTGTGCGTGTGAATGTGTTCTTGTTGTTGTTTTGACAAGAGATGCTGCAGCAGCTGCCCAAGAGTCGAGGTGAGCAATGGAGATTATGCTGTAGCTACCGTAGTGCATATGCTGGTATGTTTATGTCATCGAGGTTGTTTCGGCAGTCGACTGAAATGTTACAGCACGAGGCAACAAAGAAGCACTGCATTTTTCCTTCCTTGGTACAGGCAGACTGCTGTAACCCAGACAATAGAAGAAACCGAGCTAGGGAAGCACAGACAGAAAGAGAAAGAGAAACAGGCACAAAATATGGAGGCTGGTGGTCAAAGAGGGCTGCGCTGGGAGACAAACAAAATAAAGAGAGAGACGGAAGGGCAGGTATACAGAGGGGTGAAATGATAAGGAGCGAAGCACGGAGGAGGTGGTGTTACCTTTCAGGGGACGAGGATTTCTCTGAGTTCACGGACATGAGCGGTGCCTGTTAGCCGCTCGCTGGCCGAGGGACCACAGGAGACGGTGAAATGGAACAGAAAGCTGCTTCCTCTCTATTTTTTTGGACTCTTCTCTCCCTGTCTCGCTCTGCTGTATCTCTCAGCGAAGGAGGAGAGGGTTATTGCCTCCCCTCCTCTTCCTACGCCTCCTCCTCTTCCTCTATGTCTCTCTTGTCCTCTTGCTCAGAGGAGAAGAAAGGATGGAGGACAAGGCTTAGCAATGGATAAAAAAAAAGAGCAGCAACTGTGCGGGGCACAATCCAGCTGAGTGTGCATGTGTGTGTGTGAGCTGATAGCCAGAGCAGCAATGTCAGTCAAGTGCCCCTCCTCATGCCCCAACCTCCTTCCTCCCTCCCTTTCCTTCCTTCCTTCTCCTCCTTCACCTTGTCTTTCTTTCACTCCCCTACTATCACTGAAGCACCTCTGTGTCTCGCTCTTCCCTTTATCTCCTTCTTCACCGGTGTCGCAGGTTGAAGCGGGTAATGATACAGACACACAGGCTCTCGATCCACAGTGTGTCTGTCTCTATGTGTTTCTCTCTTCCTTCTCTCTCGCTCTCTCTCTCTCTCTCTCTCTCTTTCTCTGGCTGGATCTATCGGGCCTTCTGCAGCTCTGCACAACAACAGAGCCCAGAGCAAGCTGGAGCTTTCCACTTTCTGTGCAGGCATAGGGGTGTTGGCTTGTCACAGCAACAGGAAAATGAATGCTGTTCTCCTTTAAGCACACTCTCCTCCCCCGATTTTCTATGAAGTAGTTCCTCCCTTCGTTCACTCTCTCTCTCTCTCTTCCAACGGCCTTATTACGACATCCTGTATCTCAGGGCAATGCCGCACAGATCCCCTCTCCCCTCCTCTTCTTCTCTGGCATCCTCCCTCTTCTTCTCTAAACCCCATTTCCAACTCTGTGGGTTTTTTGGGGGATGCCACTGTAAATGCAAGTGTGTCTGCGCCCATCTCCATTTTCTCGCTATCTCTGTGGGCAGATGGGTCTGCTTCCACATGAGTGAACAGCTCACAGAGAGGTAGCCGGAGGGTGTGCCATGAAGGGGGGTCTGTCTCTCGATCTGACCTCAATATTGGTGCATGTGTGGAAATGCATACAGTGTATATACGTGAGTGTGCCGGGGAAATTGGACAGCGGGGGTTGAAAGACCAATGTGAGGTTAATGAGCCTGACATGTCAACTAAAGAATGTCCAGTAGGAACACATGCCATACACATGTTTGTAGTACGGACACAGTCTTTCCTAAAATAGCTGTTAGTGACATTGTGATGCACTGTCACTGTTATCATTTCATACACGTAAATAACATGCAGCATCCTGGACATAACAAATGTTACTCAGTCATCAGCCACATCCAAAACAGCGCTGACGATTTGAACCAGCTATTACGAGTCTTTTGTTAATAAAATGACAAATAAATTCACTGATTTTAATTCAGTCTGTGCTATCGTGTGCATGAGACGCGTCTGAGAGATGGTGACAGAAAGAAAAACAGGAACACAATGATCCCTTTTCTACCCCGTCTTCATGCAGTTCCACTTTCCCACATAAAAGGACTACATTAGGCGCACATGTCTCTGAGCCAAACTATTGTCCTCGTTCTCGGTGGATGTGGGCCAGTGGGGGGTAAAGTACACACTGGCACTCAGCGCATCCAGACAGCAGGAAGAATATTGAGCTAATATGAGACTTTTCATACGTTTATTTTCCAAATCCCGATATTACTCGGGTCACGGGAGGCGGGGGAGGGGCATGGAACTTGTCAAAGCACATATATAAGAAAAAAACATGACAATTTATCAACAAGAGAAAAACGTCTACATACACAACGGATTCTGCTGGGAAAATGAATCCCCCAGAGCACACAAGTGCAAGAACAACACTGACACACGCATTCCTTTAGTTTAGAAGCTGAGCCAAGTGCTAAACATGTGCTGTTTAAACAAAGGCTTAATGCAGCTAGAATAACTTTCTTAAATGAGTCTAATAGTTTTATTTCACGCAGACAGTTGCCTTCAATTTCTATCAAAAACATCTTTTAACTTAGCGTTCAGGCAACTTGCAGGGAGCAAGGTGCTACTTGATGCTATTTGTTTGATTGTGATCATGAGTAGAAAGGAAGGAAATACAAGAGTGAAACGAAATCATCGCTAAGTATTAAAAATAATTCATATTGTGACAGATGGAGGAGGCTGTGACCAGAGTCTGAGAGGAAAATGACTTAAACTACTCGACCGTTCTACAGAGAGCCCTGATCTTCACCCCACTCAACATCTATTTAAAAAACAAGCCTATAGTTGTCCCACTGTGCTAACTATTACTATAAACTGTAAATTAATGAAGCTGACAAAGCTTTGATTGTGTTAGCAGGAAAAGCACGAGTGTAGCTGGTAACTACTGTGTGGAATTGACTGTAGTGAGCTACTGTAGGTTGAAGGTCCTGGTGTTGTACGCGCTGGATTATTAACATGGTTTAGTACTGCACTTCAAGAAAGCGAGCAGCTCGTCGTAATACAAAGGCTTTCTGGTCACAAGGCAACAGTGATGACCGCTGTGCTGCTATTTATGCAACACAGATGCTAGACATGTGCCAATACTGACCCTAATAAGCAGGCAGAGTGTAAACTATGTCATGACCCATCCAAAGAGAGGTTCTTCGTCAAGCTTACATTAACTTCACAGTGTTGGGCTGCTGACGAGTCTCTAATGTTTCCCTAGATCAAAGTTATCCCCTGAATCACAGTGGTAAAGAACACACAGGCGTCCTGATTTGAGTCAGTGGAATCAGGAGGGACATTTGAATGGATGCCTTCCGATTTTGCACCAGACGCGTTATCTTTCTTTCACAGAAACAATTACACATTTCTTCAGTGGGTCTTTGCACAAAGGGAGTCACAGTTGAGACTGCTCATCGCTGAACTCCCCTAATTTTAATGGGTACAGTGGTACAATCCTGATGTCACCACTCCATCGAGGGAACTTCCAAGTGAGAGTTAATACTCCCAAAAATGGAGTAGCTCAATCACGTGCAACACACAGACTGACCGATCGGGTGAACACACACACACACACATGCTCGTGTCTACAAGATATTGTATCCAGGTTGTTAATTTGAGAGTTCAAGCCCTGATTTTCATTGTAATTTCAAAAAGAGAAGGAGCCAAAGGTGAAGAATAAGAAAAAGGGTTAGGGAGGGAGATGAAGACTCTCATGAGCTGATATATTTTGGGAGCTTGGTATTGAGGCTGCCGGGAGCTATCTTTAAGCGGCCTACTTCTCCTCACTGTCTGGTGGATGCTGGGGGAGTGAGAAGGGGTTTATGTATGCAAACACACACATACACACACACCATTACAAACTGCTCCAGGACATACAGTGCATTACATTCAAACACACATGCAACCAAAGACAGAAGTCAGAGCTGAGAACAAACATACAGATGGGTGGACATATGTGTACACAATGCCTTGTGTGCAAGGTCTGAATGTGTGTTTGTGCACGTCTGTAAGATGCTGCCACATTTAACTGGCTGTGTGCTTTGTGTCTAGAACCTGGTTGTCGCCATCTGTAGAGAAAACACTGCCCTCCAGAGGAACCATCCACCACCACACATGGATCACACACAGTCAAAGTCAAACTTTAAATATTTTTAGGGTTTGTCACTGTCCAGATTGACGTACATACTTAAAGCCTCCATATGAAGCATAATCAGATGTGGGGGCTCTAAAATTCATGCACAAACGCGACAAGCATGTCCTGCTCTCACAAATGCACAGATTAGAATGTGTTTAACAGTGTCATCCGTGGTTCTGGTGGATTTTAGGTGCTTCGTTGACGGCCATGTGAGTAGAGATCCTTAATAAATCACTGGAGAAACATAACACCTCCAGTCACCAGATCTCGACCTAACCAACAGCTAAAGTTTTTGTTATGATGTTCATGCAATGCTCTCCACCACCATCAAAGACCCAGATGAGAGAATAGCGTCTCAGCGTCTCAGATTATGACTTGCATATAAATGTTTATGGTCTGAAACTAGTCTTTATCTTAACTCCATAACATATAACAGACATATCCATTTCTGTGGCGATTGCACTGACCTGTTGTTTTTCTGCACCATAATTTTTAGGTCATTACATTTTGTGACAAACTCATTTACTAACAGGAGCAGACAAACGGCTCCCACGGTTGAAATGCTCCAGCCTGGCACAACCGAATATTGTGGCCGTCTATCTAGTCTAAGGGCCGTTTTCATTGCGGACAGTCCGCGTTGTCCTTGCAAATAAATGCAAGTGAAAACATAAAATTGATGACGAATTGAGTTGCAGTTTCCTGTCGCTCTTGGGGAAAACACGGACCCTTCCCATCATGCACACCCAGAGCACAGTTCCTGCTCAGTGTTGAGTGCTCGTAATTCACACAGGTACAGTAAGGAGCTTGCACTTTCTCCGCCTCATTACCCTGAGGGATGTGCTCCACGAGAGAATGCTCGAATGTGTGCTCTCTGCAAGTTCAAGCGAATGTGTGGACGTGCAATAAGTGAGGTGGGGTGGGGGGTGTTCAGTTTACCCAATGCTCAAACTAAAAGCCGGATAGATTATGACACAGTAATCGCCCCACCTGGTCCTCTGTGAGTGTGTGTCCATGTGAGTGGGAACTCATTAGCTAAGTGGTGTGTATTTAATTGAATGAGTGACCTCTGACCCCTCTGCCTGCACTCTGACCCCAGCTGCTTCACCACGGTGACATGTGTAAATATATTATCACACGTGGAGTGGGCGTAAGGGTGACACTTAGTACCGAGCTCACAAAATGGCTGACTTCATGTTTTTTAATGTCCATTCACCTCATTAAAGGAGGACAGGGCAGGTCCAATATAACGTTTAACTGGGATAAAGGTGATCAATGCACCGAATATGCAGTGATACACAGATGTTAAAGAGACTAGGTGTCAATTTAAACGTTTTGTGTTTTTATACATTTCATCTCCTGCATATTCAGACATCTAAACTATACGGTTCTTTATCCTGAGACCTTTTCATATTTAAAAAAATATAAACATAAATAAACAACATCAATCCACCTTTAGTGTTTATTGTCACATTTCCTTAAAACTACAGTTCGAAAGCTGTCATATATAGGCATAGCTACAATACTGAACCAGTAAAGCTTAGTAACGTAGCTTAGCAATGGTCAGAGCAATGTGGTGCTCATTTTACAGAAGCTTTAGCTGTCTTCAGTAAGTCTTTCATACACAAAATGGGGGGTAATATTCAGTCATCTCCAAAAGGACATAAATACAAGGGGTGGGGGGGTGGGGGGGGGGGGGGGGGCAACATCTACAAAGAATCCTTTCACCAGAAATCAAATATTGGGACATGGGTCCCCTCTATTGGACAGATGAGGAATTACACTACCAAGAGTCAAACTCTCACACAAAGCAACTCCACATTGGGTTCAAGTCATTCATAATGAGGAAACAGGGCTCTAGGGAGAAGAAAACCTTGAGAAGCCAAAGGAGGATAAACACAAAAATAACAGTGTGACTTTCTTTAACATCTATCATAAAACACGAGGCAGAGAAATAAGTCGTGACCACAAGCTGAGGGGGCCTAAAACAATGAGTGTCCTGTGTCTACACTCAAGAATCCCGCGATAACAACAATTCAACAGGCAGCATGGGACAGAGGATGCCTGTGGTCACCAGCGAGCACTGGAACAACAAATGTAGCGCAAGCGAAATATGCCGAGAGAGTGGTTTAATGTTAAACTACAGCCTTCACATCAAAATGAGGTGAAACAGGAGTCACAGCCAAAAAACATACGCAGGCAGATAATGTTCAGCACAAAAACGAGATCCACTTTGTAACGAATCGTGTGACGTTGTGACAGTTAGTGCATTCAATAAAAACATAAGAGCCGACGCATAAAGGAAACTAGGGTCACTAGTTGGTTAAGTTCATGAGACAAAAAAATTTTTATTAGCAAGGCAGAAAAAGGTCATAAAGTTTAGTCGAGCATAAAGCATTTGAGCTTGAGAAGCTGCTGGACGCAGATTTAATGAAAAGCTTTCCAACCAGGTTGTTACTGCAGCTGAATGAGGACACCAGACTGCTCAGTGTTTACAATGGCAGACGCAGGCTTAATAGAAAGTAGCTGAGGCATGGCCTGCACTCACGCCACAAAGATCTGGGTTAGTGTGCTGTGAAGACACTGAGACAAACAAATGCCTTGTGGCTAGACTGCAAACACGACAAGCGGTGATTATATCGGACACAAGCAATTCGGTACCACAGGAATGAGTATTGATTCGCCCTAGTGGTACCTGCGTCTGCATTCTTCTTATTATCTGTGATTACTGGTGAATAAATGGTGGAAATGTTTCACACTGACGTCACGAGCAGCATCTCGCTATCATCACAGTCTGAAACTGAATCTACAGAACTTTTACTTTGTGTTTTAAAGTAGACAATTACTTTAAAATCTACATTGGTAGAGTAGTTCGTCTGCGTAATAAGAAGCTGATCGGGGAAGAAGCAGGACCGGTTTTCAAGCCCTGCCTGAGAGTAGCTGCCATCAGTGTTTTAGTTTCTGACCAAAGAGGTCATTAGCACATTAGTAATAATAGTAAACTTAGTCTCAGTCAGACTTGACGGCTGACATTATGAAGCTGGTCTGTTCTGTGAAAGGCTGCTGTAAAAGAATCTAGCTCCATTTCACAAGGTTGAAAACTTGACAGAACATGTGTCCTACATGCAACCTGATAAGTGCTGTGTTTTATTTCCAACTGAGCAGTAGGTGGCAGTGGAGAGTGAATCTGTACTGACTCCAGCTGTGACAGTCCCTGCCCTCGCAGATTTGCATGCCCTACTCATGTCTTCCCTTCCTCCTCATATAGTGACACACTGCCCTGCAACAACACTGGACTACACTTCAGAGGCAGGATCAAATCCCTGCTTCTTGTTATTACTGAATAAATCCTTTTTGGACCACACACACACGCAACCCACGAGAATCTTGGTAATTCACCCTTACTTTGGCTCTATTCAGTCTAGTCAGCTGTCGTACCGTCCTGGACAACATTCAGGGAAGGCAAGACAATAAAAAAAGAATAGGTGAGTTTAGATTGACAGCGGGTATTCAGAACTGCAGTGGCTTTTATTGTTGTTTTTTTTTCAATTATCCAGTCAATAAGTCTGTAATAAGTCAATGATACGCGCCACCAGGGAGAAAATATTGGCACTCAGACACCACAAAGGAAGCAGCTGATATCCCATTACATTTATTACACAACAATCACTGTCTCAAGCAGGGCATGGCCCTTATCTCCAAGAGTACGAGCCTAAATCAATTAATCTCACCTCTCTGCCTGCAGACAAAAATTAATAAATGCATAAATCAAAATGCACACAGAAAATGTACTGACTGTCTGACATCGTGGATCAAATAACATCAAGCCATTTTTCAGTAAGTGGCTGGTGGAGACCCAAACCCAAAAGGAGACTTTTTGTACATTAATCATTGATTCTGTTTCCTAATTTCAACAAGATGATATGATGCAATGTTCTTACAACTGACCAGAGAAAACTCATACGGGTTTAAAGTATAGCGTTGTGACGCATACAATCGATGGCAGGACTTCAGCTTTTTTTATCCTGTCCGTGTGGTGATTAATCCTGTTGTCACTGTAAATTCTAGCGCTGCAGGCTGATGTGAGATTAGTTTCACCTCACAATCCTGACATGATTGACAGTGGGTGTAGATGGCTCCTCTGTGGCTTTGATAGCAAACTACTGTGTCTCTGGTCCCTGCCTTAAGCCAAGCTGATTCAAGGCAACTGTATAAATGGTTGTTGTTCAGGTTTGAGTTGTATGACAAATTTTAATGGCTGTCTTCCCGACTACGGAAAAATAATAAGGTAAAATAAATATGGACGTGACGTGTATGAGTCATCTTTGCATGCAAACAGCCATGTTGAGTGTTGCAGACAGCTTCTCCGTTCAGCACCTTATGTGTCTACCACAGCAGTTTTTGTAAAGCATCTTTTCCTGTCTTCTGCTGCCCTGTGGCATCCTCTAATTCCCTCCTTCAACGTTCCTTGAGCTCCTGCACTCTCTCTCTCTGTGGCTTTCCTGTTACTATTGATTGGCCAAACAGATGCTCACAAGCTCAAACTCTCCTGTTCACCCTCTCTGGCCTCCTCCCTTCCTCTTAGTCTCTCTGTAGAGGTTCTGCTCTACCTCTCTGTATCTTTCATCATGCCACTCACTGCTTTCCTTCCTTTTTCTCTCTGCGTGCAGCTCACAAGCTGTGAGTGTCCAACATCAGCTCCATCCAGCCAGGCTGCAGTATTGATGAAGGAATCATTATTGGCTGAGTCGAGTCAATCTGCATGTAAAATCTGCAAAAGATCAGACAAGCGCAAAAATGTTTGGCTACCAAACCCAAAGCCTTTCTTACAGTAATATGCAGTTAATGAGGCACAGAGGTGCTGCTTTTGTTACCGTTTCAAAGACCCAAGCAACCATTTTCCCAGTGTATTCAGTTTTAATGCTAAGCTAAGGTAATCAGGTGCCGGCTCCAGTTTCACAGTCAATGGACAGGGCTGAAAATGGTGCTGGCCTCCTTGTCTAAATCTGTCGAGCAATATGAGTTTCACAAAGAAAACTATATTCAAATAACTGAATTTCACAGAGTTCTCCCAACTCAGTTGGAAACAGTGGTTTGCACTCAGAGCAATCTAAAGAGCCTATTTTGTGCAATACGTGAGTCATGAAAGTCAAATAGTTTGATTGTATGTGGCTTTTAAGCATCAATATTTGAATATCATTTTTGGAAAGACTTACAGTCCTGTAACTCAATGGATCTGGATATTTTATTGTTATGCAATACAGTACATGGCCATTAACAGTAATCTGTACATTTTGTGGGCTACATTATATATGTTCACATAAACCCCTTAAACTAAAAATCTCAATAAGACATTTCAGTGTTGATGAACTCCAGCTTCAGCTGCATGGCACAATAAAACCCTGCTTCATCTTTGCACATTGCTCCAGCTGGCTGCCTGCTCTCATTTTCAGTCAAAGACTACGAGCTGGGCAGACCCCAAAGAAAATCGATGCCGCTTACAGAGCAGTGTGGGAACATTAGTCAGGTCAGAGTCAGCTCATTACATGCAGAGAACCCTACAGTGCTATGACGGGCACTGCGAGCGACAGATATATACCCCTGGAAGAATATTAGCATTTAGACTCTGTCTGGAAAAGTCCTGACCGATGATATTATACTGGAACCACTTTATATCCCACTTTATTTCCACACTACCCAGCATGTTTAGTATGCTGATACAGGCATTTAATCAACGAGGCGCTAAACACTAAACTCTCAGTGTCAGAAATGTGCATCTCTCGCTTCCTAATATGAAAAGCAGACATATTTACAATTGGCAGAGTGAATCAAGCTGCAGGGCAGCTGGCAGTAAGTGAAACAAATTTAAATTAAACATTCTCTGTATCATTACTTGCCTTTTTAAAGATCTTACCTAGGAAAACATTATTGATTTGTAGTTTAAGGTAACTCTGGCCTGATCCAAGTGTTTGCATCGTTGTTATGTTTGTAATCACACTGACCTGAACTCGGGCTCTGTTATTATTGCGACTAGAGTCACGCATGCATGTGCGTGTTTCTATGGCAACACGCACAACAAAGGGCAAAATATTCCATCTATTTCAGGTGATAGCCCAGACTCAATATTGTAGACCTGATAAAGTCAGAGAAATGAATGTGAAGGTGTAAGATGCTATGACCCCTCGCTGTCAGAAAAAAAAAAGATGTTGCTATTGTTTTGAGTGGCTCCTGCAGCATCTAGTAAGCACGTTTCTGTTTACTGCATTAATCATGAGACAGACCTGGGACCACAGTCACATTGAACTCTGACCTATTACAGTGACATCCTTGAGTCCAGAAAAGCCATTTACAATGCTTGTGGCAAATTTGCATTGTTGTTGTCTTTGGCCTTGGTCTGATCTGGTGCAACTAAGATCTTTCCTAAAGCACCAGCACAAGTATCCATGTGTCCGTCTTCATACACAAACAGAGTGACTCACTCATACACATAGACAAATAAAAGCCACCATACCCAGATGGACCAAAATAACAACAAATCTGTTGATACTATAAGCTGATAAGATCAGGTTCTGTGCAGGTGAAAAACTAAACATCAGGGTATAACAAAAAGTAAAAGACAGACAGATGGTGTATCTGATGGAACTTGGTGTGAATTTCTCTTTTGAGCCACAACTAAGTTAATACTACTACTCCACCTACATACCTCACATATATATCAGCAAACACAGAAACAGCACAATGACATTTTAGTAGTTAAATAAAATGATAAATACCACATTTACAAATCTATCATGAGTGGATTTATCTGGCACTGGCTGAGACTTGAACATGAGGTGTGGTCATCAGATTTAAGAAGTGATAAAAGCTATGAGAAAATGGTTTTAACAGTGTCCAGTAGCTGTAAGCCTACTTGATCAGTTTCTCTGCATACAAATACGCTCTGCTGAGCAGTTCACATACTATAGTTGCACATGTCACAGATCTACTGCTTCAGCTGATTATCCAATGACATTAAGGTAACACTGAGCATGTGGTCCCTCACAGATGATGCTCTGGGTAACAAGTGCACAATGTGATAATAAAGTGGCCAGTGAATGTCCCACTGTTCCAATGACAGGATCTTCCTGGTGGTGGGAATATTTTACAGTGTATTCATAAGATTGTTCGTCTGGATGAAGGAGTTCAAATGTGGGAGGTTCTAGCAGCTTCATTCAGAAGCGATCAAAGTCAAGTGACAATGCGTCGACCTAACATGAAAACAGTCTAAACATTGCTATTCAACTGAGAACACCAGGCTCTGAATTCAGAGGCCTCTTTGAAGTGTGCATGTGTGCGTGTGTGTGTGTCTTGCCCTGAAACTAGTGTCTCTGTGAGTCTGACCTGGATAGGCTGCTCTCCTAATATGGATGGATGGATGGGTGAGCTGCTAACTACTGCTGTTCTACTGTGAAAAAGAATAACCACCACTTATCAAACATCTTTACCACTGTACAAATGTGGGAGATGTACATTATGGTTATCTCTAATTATTTATCTGAGCAATAATCATGTGGGAGTTGCTCTTAACAGTCAGGTCAAACCTTTATTGTTATGAGAAAAGATAATTTGATGCATGAGTTTTCTTGCTCTGACTCACTAACAATTAAAGAATATAACAAACAGCACAAGTTTTGTTTACATGTACAGACATGTCCCAATGTGAAGGAAACACTGTGAGCATAGTCTTCTAAAGAAACCGTTGTTTAAAGTCAAAAGACATTGGCAGGAAAACGTTTTATGATTTGGTCATAAATCAAACATCAAATATCATTTGATCTGCAAAACTGATCTGCAGAAATTAAATTTTTGTACTGTAATTGTATGCTTTGTGTGATAATTTTTCATTTTCCTACTGTAACCAAATCTGGCATAAAGAATTTGTAACCTACAGAAACTGTTCATGTTTTAGCTGCTGTAATAATCAGAGACCAACATGAAAAAATGATTCGGAATCAAGTCAATGCTGACATGAACTACACATGCACACCACTGCCACTACTGGGGTTATGTTATTGCCTCTGAGAAAACGGAGCTGTGACGTCACTCCAGTCACATGTTTCCATGTTACAAGACAGGGTAACTGACGCATCTGCACACATCTGTCTCCTGTATGCGTTTGGAAATTCCAGTAAATTCCAGCACCTGGTACCCGAGCAGCCTCCTACGGTGGTCGCACGGTTGGTATCACCTAACTGATGCCTGCTTCGGCTGCTGGTGACGTCGCTCCAATAGCATCATGCCATGAAGTAAGCCCCCGCTCCCTGCGCTCAAAATTCGCATGCACCTTATAGAGCCACTGCGCTACGCGTACTCGCCGGCCCCGCCGCCTGCAGCCACTCGTGCCGGGGGGGGGGGGGGGGGGGGATCACGCTGCATCCTCCCTGCAAGAGAGCGCCAACACAGCCAGAGACGCACACGTGCACGCACGCGCTCCAGGAAACACTTCTCTCCCGGATTCAAGAAAAGTTACATAATCACACACCATGCGAGAGATTCACCAATTTACACATTACTCGTCACACGGTCTCCCATCGGAAGCTGCCAGAGCTAAACCTGACATTTTGCAATCAGACCCCGGCCGAGCAAATCAAAGACAAGTCAATGCAGAGGCCATTAGCGCTGGAGAAATTCTGGGAGCTGTGGCTGCAAATGCTGCTGGATCAGCCGGGAGTCGCGTGTGGACCTGCGGGCACCTCCTGGTCCAGACCGCCACCCAAACGTCAACTTTGACTGTGCTACTTCACAGTCGCCCGCTCTGTGGGGCGAAAACGCGTCCTCTGACATATGTGCGCCGACGCACACGGACAGCAACCCGGTGTCCACAAACCAAACCCCGGCAAACAAACACTTCACGTCCACTCTCACTACGTCGTGCGTCCCCCCCGGACCAACGCCGCTTACCTCCGATGGTGACCCGTTTTGTCTTTCTTCCCCTTCGGCCTCCTCCTTCTGGCTTGGATGGCCATCACTGCCGGGGTGAACGTGGTATTTATCAACGGGCATGGGAGAGTCCCAGTCCGGGGAAGGGAGTAGGAGGGACCGGGAGACAGAGAACAAGCACACACACATCATCAGGCTCTGGAGCTGGCCGGTACGGGTCATTTAGCCTCGTTTAGCACGCGCTGTTTGGCTTTCTACGCGCGTGACTTCAGCGACATTTTGTGTTAAAAACAACCACGATAATGCGACAGCAAAGCCGAGTGAGAGACTGAGGGATACTCACCTTTCCTGGAGCTCATGTTTCCTTCTCTTCCCCTCAGCAGGAGCGGACAGCTCGGCGGCAGCAGCCGGAATCTCCCCTCTCTCACTCTCTCACTCCCTCTCGCTCATATACACGCGCGCGTGCGCGCGCGCGCACACTAACCTCTCTACCTTTGGATGGCACGCGCTCCCTCTGTCGTTTGAGGCGGGTGCACCACTTTGTACAGATGAATAAAAAAAATTCTATTTAAAAGATGAGACAGCTGTTTATTTTAGTGTTTGGCTCATGCTCTGTGTCTGGGCTCTGATGGAATTAAAAATAAAATAACTTATTTATAAAACTTACAGATTTGGCCTAAACTGTAAAACTGGCAGCTGATAACTACTGAAACTACACCAAATCTAATCTTTATTCTGACAGATTTCATATTTTTACTCAAATATATGACACATAAAATAGCTTATCATCAGTGTTGCAGATGGTGAAACATACACAAAGCAAAGACTGGATTTTTTCAAAGCTACTGTGGGATTTTTGTGAAGCAATACACTATTTTAATTGTACTAACAACCACAATCATTCTTGAGTGTTATTATTGTGGTTGTCAAATTTCAGACTAATGTTAAAACAAGAGCAGCAGTAAACTATGACAAACTAAGGTTAAATAAATAAGAAATGAAGGGTTGTCTGGTGGAAGATATTTTGTGACTAAATTATCAAAGGATGCCACATTACTACATCCAACATGATTCATTATTTCCATATTTAAAAGCATAGCACCATTACACCATGAAGTCTTGACTAAGGTCCAGTTGGATTTGCCAAAATGTAAACAGTAAATCCCAAAATAGTTTTGGAAAAGTATCTGGTGTAGCTAGTCGCTGTAGCCTGCCTAACAAAGGCTTCTATGGTGCTTTAGTTAGTAAGTACTTTAGTTGCTCTGGTGGTAAGTCAATTATTTAAAGAGATCCAAGAGTTGACTTTTGCTGAACAATTGTGTTTTCTATTGTTTGCGCCATATGCTACAGTGATTTGTCATACAGAGGTTACGGTGCAATCTAACGAGCAAACACTTGACATTTCCCCTTCAGAAAAGGCACCGCTGGGATTCGAACCCAGGATCTCCTGTTTACTAGACAGGCGCTTTAACCAACTAAGCCACGGCGCCGGAAACAAAGAGGAGTAAAAACGTTCTTTGGTCTTCTTCTTCGACTCGGTTATTTCGAGTTACTTCTTAATTGATTTTCTTATTGTTGATTTAAGAAGCAATACCTTACCCTGTTTTAAATTGACCACTCTGACTAATGTAGGCCTTTATGATACTAAAATCAAAACAGTAAAACTCCAAGCCAACCTGTCCTATAGTGTCTGCATAAATACATTTAAATGACCAGAACAGTGGGTGTTTTTAGAAAGTTTTAAATCTAGCAACTACTTGAGAAGCTTGAAATGTGTATATCTATAGTAAAGAATTACTAAGACATATAAACATTGCTGACAATTATTTCTAGCCTATCGCTCTTAAATGAATCAACCGCCTAAATGACCAGGTGCCATCAAACACACTGAAACAGTCATGTTTAATAGGTGCCCAACAACAAACGTGCCCAAGTTCCCCGTAGAACATAAATCTGCGACGATATTATTCCCAATGAGGGCGCATGCGTGAAGCCCAAGTTTTCCGCGGTGTATGTAGGCGACAGTTAATTTGCTGCTGAGCTGTTCATCTTTTCTATTAGAACATCTTTGGCTCATACGTACTGAGTTGCTGAGCTTCGGTTCGGACAAGACTGTGAGGCTTCAGAGCAGGATCCGTTTCCGGCTCACGCGCGCGAGAGGAGAGCAGCGTTCGGCGCTGAGTGTCATCACGCGCGTGGAAGCTAAACCACGTCGTGTTTTGCGGTGCTGAACTCCAGGTTAGCTTTGCCGCTAGCGGACATTAACCTTGGCTACCGATGTTTGCTAGCTTGCTGACAGCCGCGCGAACACGCTAGCAGCTCTGCTAACTGGGAGGGAATACGTGTTTCTGTGCTGTGAGGTCGGTGCTGGAGAAGACAACACGTGTTGCCTGCGTCCACGTTTGTTGCTCGTTGACCCGCGCTAACAGTAAGTCATACGCGTCGTTTCCAGGCCGCTGGTTTGCTTTGCGCCTGCTGACACTGTGATACAGCTGCATGTCGAGTCCACAGCAGTTTGAGACTCTAACAAGCAAAAACATTTCCAGTCTTTAAACATCTCACAAGCACAGCAGACGTTCGGATGAAGCATAATACCTGTCATTTATTTAGTGTTGCACCCTCGTCTACTACTGTTAATGGTAAATCAAGCCGTGGAAACCCACGGGGCCCGGTTATTGCTTCTGATACCCATTTATGGATGCATCATTTCCCATAATACATCTGAGCAGCTTCCTCTACTTGCTATTTTGTAGCGGAGGCTGTCAGTCAGTACTGGGTTGTGTCTGGGAATTATTTATCAGAAACAAATGTGCTAAACACACGCCTAAATCAACTTTTTATTTACCATTGCTGTGTTATCCCAGCTTGGCTGAAATGGCTGACTCTCAGCCTTCTGCCGTCCTTGACCACGTTGGAGAGAAGAGAGGGTGTCCAGAGGATGAAAACGAGGAGACACCGTCGAAGAAACCAAGAGTTGAGAGCGACCAGGGGAACGGAGGTCCTCCCCATCAAGATGAGGAGCAGGAGCCCGAGCAGGAAGTGAGTGAAGGAGAGGAGGATGGGGAGACCTTCGCTGACATGATGAAACATGGCCTCACTGAGTTGGATGTGGGCATCTTGAAGTATGTCAGTGACCATGAGGGCTTTTCAGGAATCCTGAAGGAAAGGTTTGTCTTAAAGAGTTGCATTGTTTTCGCTAAGGATTGTTGTATGGATTTTTTTAACAGCTACTTTCTGGTGGTTTGTTCTCAGATATTCAGATTTTGTGGTGCATGAAATCAACAAACAAGGCAAAATCATGCATTTAGATGATCTGTCTATCCCTGCAGATGCTGAGGTAAGTTATGAAATTGCATTTCCATCAGGTACCAGTTGCCCCAATTACTAAAATGTCACTACATTGCTAGTTGAGCTGAGCAGGAGGTTTTAGCTCAGGTCTGATAATGCTTTTGTCTCTTATGATTTTTTTAATGTCAAGGATGTTCCAGAGGCTGAGCAGCAGTCAAATGAACTCGATGTGCTGACTGCGGTGCAGAAAAAGGAGCTTGATGAGCTGCAACTCTTCAAGAATAAAGAGGGAAATGTCTTCATTGAAGTGAGTTCACAGCCCATGCCACCATTTGTAATCTCTAAAAACCTGTTGAATGTCCTTATGTTACCGTTTAATATCTATAGGTGATGGAGGATACAAAAGAGAAACGGACGCTGGTCCACAAAGCTGTCAAGTCTCAGTTTCCTGGTCTGGAGACAAAAACAGAAGAGAAGGATGGTCGCAAGTTCATAGTGGCGTATCACGCTGCTGGAAAGAAAGCACTAGCAGGTATGAAGAGAGGACAAGGCCAGATGTTAGCCTGAAACAGAATTCTTAGTCGGTACATTAGTCTTTTCTTGCATGTCATTTTACACGTGCATGTGATTGCAGCTAAATTACAGAATAGTAAAATATGCTGCATGCACTTGAGCATGTGCACGATCAATACACCTGCATGAATAGGCCCAGACCTTCCCTTTTTAAAAGCAGAAATCTTAATGGACTGTATTGTTCAGAGTAATGCTGTCATCTAAATTATGTCTCGTGAGACTTCAATAGACAACAATGAAAGCAGAGAGACTTACAGTAGCTTACATTCATCTCGCATAAACCATTTAAAAGGCACAAGTCACTCCCTGGCCCATGCATGAGATCTCACTCCTGAGACTTGACACCTAGTCCATACAGATCTTTTTCTTAGTAACATTGTTCTATCCTCCCTCTGCTCTTCTCTGGTGGATAGAGGTCAAAACTACTGCAGGTAAGAACCTGTTCTCCACACAGGACAGAGGAAGTGGTTAAAACACAGTTGCGTGTCAGTGACTTCAAATGTTCTGTTTGTTTTTGTGTTTTTCCCCAAAGAACAGTTTAAACTTCTTTCCATTCTTAAAATTCTGGTATTGAATAGACAAATGATGCAATTTTAAAAATAATAATCCTTTACTTGTATATCTATAACTGCTTCATGTGAAGTAATTGTCTTTAACAAGGGAATTTTTTAGCTAAACATTTCTTTATCCACATTAGCCAAAGCAAATTGTTTTTGTGTCTATAAAAGCTCCACGGAAACACTCTTGGCCCAAACACCGTGGCAGTTTCTGCCACTTTGTCCTGTACAAGGAGAACAAGGACACTATGGATGCCATCAATGTGCTTTCAAAGTTCCTCAGGTCAGATTAGCTCCTTGTCTTGACTTTGTAGTAAGTGATCATCATTTATTAATAGAAAGAGATTAACAGTATTTACCTTAAATGTTTGTAATTGTTTTTTTAGGCTCAGACCCAACATGTTTTCCTACATGGGAACCAAGGACAAAAGGGCCATAACTGTGCAGGAAATTGCTGTTCACAAGTGAGTTTGTGATTCTGTAAGCAAAGGGATCACACTCCTTAGCATCTGAAATGTGTTGGGAATGCATCAGTGGGTGATAACATGCTTTGTCTTGTCAGAATCACAGCAGAGAGGCTGGCTCACCTCAACAAGTGCCTGATGAATCTTAAAGTTGGAAACTTCAGCTACAAAAAACACCCCTTGAAGTTAGGGGAGCTGCAGGGAAATCACTTCACCGTGGTCATCAGGTCAGCTGATGAAGCCCATGCTGGTTACACGTTACCTGTTCCACACAGTTGATTTGTACGGCACCAGCTGGGAGTCGTATTAGATCATTATGGCCTTACTCTTACATGACTGGGCGGCTCACTATTTTATTTACTGGTATATTTTGTATATCAGGAATATCTCAGGAACGGAAGAGCAGGTCCAACAGGCCATGACCTCGCTAAAGCAGACAGGCTTCATCAACTACTACGGCATGCAGCGCTTTGGCACCACAGCTGTGCCTACACAACATGTTGGCAGGTAAAGCCGCACTATGGAGCCACTGTGAACTGAAAGCTTGTATAAACCGTGTCATTGTAAACGTGATCATGTTTTTACCTTCTCTTGTGTGGTACAGGGCAATCCTGAGAAATGACTGGAATGAAGTGGTGGATTTGATTCTGAAACCTCGTCCTGGAGGTAACATGCTCCTGTTTCCAGACTAATTACACATATTCATCAAGTGGTTATTTATGTTTTAAAGTGTTACTTCATGTTACTTTCCCAGCTGAGAAAGAGTTCATGGTCCGCTGCAGGGAGGAGTGGGCAAAGACTCAAGACCCAGAGGCGGCCCTGAAAAAGCTGCCCAATAAGCGATGTGTGGAGGGGCAGCTGCTGCGAGGCCTTTCTATGTATGGAAAGAAGAACATCATCACTGCTTTCGGACTGGTTGGTTTTCAGCTAGACATGGGTACTAGTGATGAGGGTAAACGATGTGGTTGCTAATATAGACTAGTAGAGGTTTGGAGCAGCTCCCATCTCAATCACAAGATGGTCTTTCCCTTGACCTGCACTGACTCAAGATGTAGTTCCCCTTTAATTAGAGGCATCAAATCTACGTAGTAAACCCCAGACGAGTCGACTCATTTACTACTTATTTACATCCACCAAGTTGAATCTCTGTTCTCTCTAGTTACATTTCGCTTTTTTTTTCCCAGATCCCTCGTAACAACCGCCTGATGTACATCCACAGTTACCAGAGTGTGGTGTGGAACACCATGGTGAGCCGCAGAATCGAAGCCTTTGGCCTGAAGGCTGTGGAGGGAGACCTGGTGCTCAGAGGATGTTAGTAGTTAAATGTTTATTTCAGCCAAGGATTGTTGAAGAGAGACAGAAGTTTTTATTATACACTTTTACGCTTATTGTACAAAGCTCACTATATTCAGATATGACTGTTTACAGGTACTGACAGATATTTCCAAGGATTATGAATTTTAAAAAAGAAAACCCATAGTTCTGTAGAGACAGTATGAGTAGATTTTAAGGGTATTTAATGTCTTATTTACTTTGATTTGTTAAGCTGTTTCTGTATCAGATAAACTTCCCTTAAGGGGAAAATAAAGGATATTTGTTCTCTTGTATAGTGTGGGGAGCATTTCAGCCTTATAGAAAAGAAAACTGATGTCGTGTCTGATTCCTTCATGAAGCCACAGCACACGTGCTGTCTGCAAAGGAGGCTGAGAGTCACTCCATCCATGACATTGTGATGCCGCTGCCTGGGTTTGACGTCATCTACCCTTCTCACCATGGTAGGAATTAACTCTCTGTTCTGTGTAATACATTTATTTTGTTACGTTAAATAAACTATATGGACAGGATTTAACATATATCTACGTTTTTAAAATCGTGTTCTGATCATGTGATTTTTGTGGCTTCCTTCAGTGGGTAAAGGTTACAGAGAGCTGCTCACTGCAGACAGACTGGACATCGACAACATGAGACACAAAGTGAAGGACTACTCTCTGGCAGGAGCCTACAGACGTATCATCATCAGGCCCAGTGACGTCAGCTGGTCAGAAGGCCTCTCAGTGCCCTTCCTAACAATATAGTGCTTGAAATACTGGTCGTCTTTGTTTTTCACACGCTTGTTTTGTGCAGGGAGGTGATTCACTATGATGACCCCAGGATCTCGCTGGTGCACACTGATTTAGAGAAACTGGAGAACAAACCTGCTCCAGTATTCAATACAGGTAAATACACCATTAAAGAGCTATTAAACTGTACAGCCAACGGGTTCTTCATCTGGACCACACAATGTTTCCAGAAAACTGTGATCTAATGCTAAATTTAAAGGGTCTTTCTGCTGCGCTTCAAAATAAAAATGTATTCAGATACATGTGGATATTAATAGCTGGGCTGTAGAGATTAAAGCTGCTTTTCCTCTACCCAACAGAGGGCAAGTATCGCTCTCTGCGGATGGAGTTCTCGCTGCCTCCTTCAACTTACGCTACCATGGCGATCCGGGAAGTCCTCAAATTGGACACTAGCATCAAGAAACAAACACAGCTCAACACCACCTGGTTCAACTGAGACCCGATCAGGCTCATAAACTGGACTGACGCTGCAGAGCGTGCATCTTTTGTGTACTTCCTGTGTGAGGTTTTTATGTGCTTGGGTTCTGTGTAAATCCAAATATTGTTCCTTTGTACTTCAAAAAGCTTTATCATTTCTTTTTAAAATGTTTTTACTTCAGCTTAAGTGACTCAGCACATCTTGGCAATAATTGCAGTAAAACCTGAACTGAGCACTCTGCGTACTCCTACAGAAACATGTTTTTGCTTTTCTGTTTAGTTTTTTTCCTTTACTTTAAAATGAATGAAAGAATTCTTCAAATGAGAAATTAAACTGATTCTGAGGCTGAGTCTCAGTGAAATGTGGTGCTGTGTTTGAACTTTTTTGGATGTTTCTAACGATGCTGCTGTTTCCCTGCTGATTGCCTGACAATGTCTCCCTCTGCTGACCATATGATGAAAGTCCCTTCCACTGCAGGGGCCATGGTGTATTGTGGGTTCTTATCAGTCTGCTGCTGGTCACAGCAGGCACTCTAGGGCCGACCATCTGGTACTGTGGCTAAGCCAGCTGGCAGGACGGAGCGGTTCTTAATTCACCCTGCAGTTACATCTGCTCGGACAGGTTCGCATCGTTTCTGTTTGAATATTTTAATCTGGAGCAGGTCATAGACATTACTAAGCACAGCCAAGAAAGAATTATATATTAATAATGAAGCATGTCAGAAGTGGATGGAATGAGAGAAAGAGTGACGCATGTGTTTTTAAAGGTCATTTACTTCACATTTACTGGCACACTTTGTGATTTAAAGGAGTTGTGATGGGAGCATTGTGTCATTTATAGTAGTACATGTGAGAGAATGAATGTGAAAATGTAAAACCGTTGATCTAATCTGTCTGAGCTGAACAAAAGGCCTACAGAGTACACCTGGCTCTGACTCGATCCCATGTCAGCTGCAGGTTACGTTAACATGACATAAATGCAGAGGCGTAGCTGACAGATGTAAACCCAGCAACAAACGTAAACTCAAACGTTTTCAGGATCATTTTAAATTAGACTTTTTTTTTTTTTCAAACCCGTGTGTAGCAGTTAAATGTGAAACTAAATTATAATCTGGTACTTGCTCAGGTGCAGGTGAGCATCACACTGAAACCATAACCCATAAAATAAAGCAAATCTATTTTGAGCATCATTTTCAATCAACCACTATGGATTTCGTGTTATAATTTATGTCAATATGAAGCTACTGAATCGCCTCAGGACAGGTGCAGGGCACTGTTTGGGCTATTGGGAGGGACACAGTTGTCATAGAAGATCTGGAACGAGCTACTGACATAAGTGACCCTCTTGAGGAAGTTCTCCAGCTCCTGCACTGTCATCTCCTGAACCTTATTATTCTCCCTGTCGTTGAGGCCATAAGCTGCAAATGCCGGGAACTTCGAGCGCTCAGAGAACGGTGCATTGTGGTCGAAATCAACGCAACAGTAAGCCGACCAGAGGTAGGTAGGGATGCCCAGGCGGTTGATGTTCTGTCGGCGAATTGTGTGACCCGAGGTGGTGACCCCGGTGATTATGTAGGCGGTGCCGCGGCAGTAGTTGTTGAGCCTCCTGCGGATGGTGTGCTCGTGGCTCTTCCAGGGCCCGATGTTGAACTCTCTGACCTGAGGTACCACGTTCGTCAGTGTGTAGGTGGCGGCTTTGTCGTCAAGGTTGGCCTGGTGCTCATCTGGGTTCAGCTGACCACGTTCATAGATCACGCTGTCTGAGTAGTCCTCAAGCACAGCCTGAGCATCTTCAAAGCTCTTGTGAACGTTTTCTGAAGGGAACTGCTGCATCTCTCTGGAGCCAGAAGTTGTGGAAAGCTGCACGGTAAACATTGGCATTAACTAAAATCATGTTGTGATAATGAAATAGTCTTACGCTTCTTCCCTTGAGCGCAGCCCTACCTGTGGCTCATACATCCAAGGAACATCCACCTTCTTGAAGCCGTCCGAACGCTTGAAGGTGTATGCAGAATAAATAGGGATGTGGTTGAAGGAGTCGTACAGAGTCGCAAATCGTGGCTTCCCAGAGTGGAACTGGCAGATCTTTTTAAAAGGCTGCTCCTCCAGCCCTCGAGGCTGCGTGCCCATGTACAGGAACCTTTTACACTCAGGGGAGAAGTTGTCCTGCACCTCTGCTCCTGCCATCACGAGGACAAGCAGACAGACGAGCGCTGGGTCTGCTCTGTAGAGAATCATACCGACCGGTGCTGTGTGTCTTCACAGTGCGTTTAATCCTGCTGAAACTTTGCCTCCGCTATAGCTCCAGAGATAATGAGTATGCAAATTCTTATCTTTTCCCTTTTTACTAGTAGCCAAACTATTTCCACTTTTCTATTACCAGCCCAGTGGCTTTGCAGTCTTTACATGGTCTTTAAGAACAGCTCAGCTCTGTTTTGTAATCTTTCATGTCTTCACATCTCTCGCCATGACACACAGTTTACAAGTTTCTCCTCAGTGGAACATGTTCTGTTTACTTTGCCTTCCTTTTCTTACCCAGTAAGTAAAGTAAAGAATTTTTTCAGGAACATCTGTTTCCGTAACAACAGGTTGAGTGTAGCTTGACCTCTGGCCCTGTGGAAACAAACACTTCCTGTTTACTATGTGAGCATCTTTACTGTTTACTCTGCAACCCCATACTGATCCACAATAAAGGAATCCTTCTACTGGCATAAAAGCTAATAATCATTGTGGTCAGATGCAGAAAATAAAAGCCACAATATTTGACTCAAAACGGGTAATTTGCAGGGAAGTTACTGGGATCACATTTATCTCTCCACTCTACGTTTCGCGGGCGTGCTGGAGCCTATCCCAGCTGGCTATGGGCGAGAGGCAGGGTACACCCTGGACAGACCGCCAGTCCATCGCAGGGCCGCACATATAGACGCACAAGTCACAGTCACACACACACTCACACCTACGGGCAATTTACGCAGTTTACCCAATTGACCTAACTGCATGTCTTTGGACTGTGGGAGGAAACTGTAGACCCCGGAGTAATGTACTAAACTAAAAAGTTATTCAATGTTCAATATTCATGTATTTTAATATTTTTAAAAGAACTTAAGAGACAAAATAGTCTTGTGCATATGCTCCGGACGTTGCAGTGGCACCCTCCAGTGTCATCAGTTAACACAGCTGTGGGTTAACATGCATTTTTACGTTGAGGATGTAAAGATCTTTGGTTTATGGTCATACATACTGTGAGGGCTTAGCTGCTGTTTGTCCCTATGTGTGTTTGAACATGTCAGATGCTGTGGGCAATTGCATGTGCGTTTGGATGCGCAGCCTAGAGCACTGAGGGCATTTATTTGTGAGTCTGTTTGCATGTCTCGATTTGTGGGGGTAGTCATTGTGTCTCATGGGAGGTGTGTGTGTTTTTTGGGGGTGGTGTGTTTGCAGGTCTCGTAACTCTGCTAGGGTGGTCTGGTGTGAGAATAAGAGAAAGTTTCTGTTTGTGTGCATGTGCGTGTTTGTGGGTGTGTGTGTGTGTAGAGGACTGTACTATATATGCATTACTTTAAGGGGAAGACACGGCTGTGACAGAATGAGAGGACAGAGGCTAAGTTTGACCATCGGAAAGGAGTTTCCAAGTTGATAAAGTAGCCTGAGGTGAGTGTCTTCCTCTCAGGTTTTGTACTTCATGCTATTTCATACTTAAGATTTCAATCACTACTCAACAATTGATATGAATTTTGCGAGAATTAGAAGTGAACTGTTTTCTGTTTCGTCCTTTGATTTGAGAGTTGTTTCAGCATCTGTAACCATTTTCTTGATTTGCTCTCCTTGTCTTCTGTAAGAAAAAGCAGCAGCAAGGCTTAATCAATTATTCAAACAGGGCATCAGCTAAAACGCAATAAAAATAAAATGGTCTTTCTTGCAGATTTGTCTGACAATCCTTTTCACTGACTGAAGTTCAGCTCGCCAGCAAAACACGGAAACTTTCAGCAATTTTAATGGAAAACCTGTGTATGTAGGAGCAGCAGAGATGGATATGCAGGTGTCAGATGCAGACCTCCTCGCCTCCCCATCTCCTTCTCCCCCTCTTCCCTTCCACTGCGATTACACTGACTGGTCTCCCTCCTTCTCCATCATTCCATCCGTCTACCTGCTCTCCTTTCTGGTTGGCTGCCTTGGCAATGGCCTGGTGCTCTGGGTCTACCTGGACCGAGCCGAGGGGAGAAGAAGAACGAAAGCTGGGGATGAAAGCAGAAAGCAGATGGGAATCAAATGTTTTTGCTGCACCAGAAGCAGTCGGGATAACGTCACCGGAGGTGGAAGAGTTCACCGTGAGTCTTTTCCTCAAAAGAAGGAAAACGGTGGATATTTCTCAGGACAAAACAATAGACCCTCCTCTCAGTCCTCCTCCTCTTCTGCTCCTCCTCCCTCCATTCCTCGCTCCTCTCGCTCCCTGACGGACTCTCTAATAGCCAGCTTAGCGTTAGCAGACCTCTGCTTCCTTGTAACTCTGCCTCTCTGGGCGGTCTACACAGCCATGGGCTACCACTGGCCTTTTGGGCAACCTCTCTGCCAAATCAGCAGCTTCCTCACTGCCCTCAACATGTACGCCAGCGTGTTCAACCTGAGCATGCTCAGCGTGGAGCGGTACTGGGTTCTGACTGGACGCCGCCACTCCAGCCACCATGCCCCGCAGAGCTTCCCCAGCAGGGCTTTATGGATACTTGGGGGCGTGTGGGCCCTGGCGGGGGTCCTGGCACTGCCTGGTTTGCTGCTGCGCTCTGTCCAGGAGGTGGAGCTGGACTCTGAAACTAATGATGATTCTGCATCTGTCTTTCTGTCCTGCCAGATGGATTACTCCTTGTTAATAAGAGCAGAGCTGGAGGAGACAGAGAGGGAGATGGCTGAGTTGTGGTGGGCAGCCGCCTTAAGTCTTAAATCAACCTTAATTGGCTTCCTGCTTCCTCTCGTCATTTTGCTCGTCTGCTACTGCTCACTGGCCCAGTTACTGAGCAGACATTTTGGAAAGGGCCCTCGCCCTGACCGCAGGCGCCAGCGCAGACTCCTCAGGGTTATCGTGACTTTGGTGATGGCCTTCTTCCTGTGCTGGCTGCCTCTGCATGTTAACAAAACGGTGTCCCTGCTACTGGAGTTTGGTTTCGTCCCCTACTCCTGCTCTTTAGATCAGATTTTACTTGCCGCTCAACCTTACGTGACCTGTTTAGCCTACCTCAACTCCTGCCTGAACCCTCTCCTCTATGCTGCCTGCGATCCGTCATTCAGGAAGAGATGCAGAGGAGCTCTACTCGTGCTCTGCAGGACGAGCAGGAAAGCAGAGGCGGCAAAGGATGAGAGAGGGGAAGAGAATGAGAAAGTGAGTTCAGCTCTACCTATAAGAATGCAGGAGGATACCGCTGATAGGACAGAGCAGGATATGGTGACTGAAGGCTGAGAGATACTTTTTCAAATAAACATTTTATTAAGTCAACATTCAGGAGATCACAAACTATACTTCCTGCCTCCAATCCATGCGTTTCCCACAGGAAACTCTGCTTGTAATAGATACCTTGTTTATTGATTTGTGTTGCATTGTTATTTTTGAATAAAATAAATAACATATTTTGTTTTGGCTTTTTTATTACATGGGAACTGGACAGAAACAAAACAAACAGACAACTGTTACATCGAATCTGAATTTAATTTTAATGTTTTTTATTTGAGATAATACATAAAATAGTCTGCATATTTGAAACTAATACAACTACTGGTAGACTGTGAGCTTTAGTGTGCACTCAGGGAAATGTTCATATTCCCAGTCAGAATTTGTGACTATCAGGGTAGATGCCGCATCCAACCAGGAGGTGGCGGTAGTGCGTTTTTCATCAGGAACATCTTTATAAACATCAAGAAGAAGGACGCGTTGCTCTGCAGGGGAGCGTGGACGTCTGTATGTGCAGCTGGACTCGTGTGACACAACTACAGAACATGGGGACTGCGCTGATTTACGACGAGGAGATGACTAAGTACAAACTGCTCTGGGTCGAGTGAGTAGAAAGTCCGAGTTACTGAATATGAACGTTTACTGATAAACTCAACAAACAAACGTACCTTACTTTAGACATGTTTCATACTTTAAGGCACAAATACATAGGTTGCTTAAATATCTGGTGAATTAATCAATATAATAAAATGCATTTTGTGGAGTTGCTGATGTCCGTTAGTTTTGGCGACCGGAACTGAATGTTGTACTTTGTTTCTACCACGCTCAGTTATTGTGAAGCACTCGCCGCCAGTTAGACACACGCCAGCTGATCATGTTCTCAGGCTGCATAATTTATTTTCTCACATGTTTATCTCAAAGTTATCAAATCCTCTGTACCAGCTTTTACCCTTCACTGATTTCAGCTTCATTGTTAATCTGGGATTTATTTAACTTGTATTCATTGTTTTGTTATTGTGTTAAATTTAATAATTATTATACCACTTTATAATGTCATTTATTGCAAAACGTTAACGTCACATATACACAAATATAACCAGTTGCTCCATGTTACAAAGCTGGCATTCGCTACTGAATATACATATATGGGACACAAAATGAAAACGTGTTTGTTTGAAATGTTCCCCAGTCCAGCTTGTAAGATCGAAGTACCTGAGCGACTGACTGTGAGTCATCGAGCTTTGGTCGACAGCGGCCTGGCTGATCGTTGTGTCACTGTGCCCGTCCGAGAGGCGACGGATGCGGATATTCTGTTGGTCCACAGGTCGGTCAGCGTGGACAGAAAACACGCCCAGTCTGTTCAGCCGTGAAGATGGAACAAGTAACGTAACTTGGGTCATGTGCATGCACTTTGCTTTTCCTAACAGCGAGGAATACCTTGAAGCAGTGAAGAAGACCCCGTTCTTGAGTCTAGAGGACCTGATGGAGTTTACCCGGCAGTACGGTGACGTCTACTTCCACCCAGTCGGTCCTACATTTAATGTCTTCTGCTCCTCGATTGCTGTTGTTGTATCACGTTTTTCCATTCAGAGGATGATTCTTAGTTTGTGAGGTCATTTTCACTAATCAGCCCTCTTTCCATTCTAGAACATCTATCATTGTGCCAAGTTGGCCATAGGAGCCACACTGCAACTTGTGGACAATGTTATGACGGGGAAGGTGAGGAATGGCATGGCCCTGGTCAGGTGAGGCTCTTAGCCGTTTAGTCTGACGGGTATTAACTGGTTATTGGCTCTTGGTTAAAATATGTGTAGTTTTTTTTCCAGCATTATGAACTATATAAAACAATCAACGGAAAATCTAATTATGTGCACATCTTGTCTTTCTCAGACCACCAGGACACCACAGTATGCGCAGTGCCGCCAGTGGTTTCTGTATTTTCAACAATGTGGCTATAGCAGCTCGATATGCCCAGAAAAGATACGGAGTTAAAAGGTGACTCGGCTTTTTATGTGTATGTTAGTTCTGGCAGAACCTGCTGCACCAGTTTTGACCTTTTACATCAGGGGTATTCAACTAAAATTTAAAGAGGTCCGGTTATGCACATTTTTTGGAAGCAAAGGTCCAGAAGATTATAATGTCTAACTATTTACTGTGATATATTAAGTAGCCTGCATGTAATCAGTACTTCACTGTCAAATCAAATTAATTCAGTACAATTCAAAAACCTTTTGACAAACTGAAACTCCAACTGAACATATATTTACAATGTAATCTAATTCATGAAATAAAAGCAGGGCTGATTTTCAAAATAAGCAAGAACACAAATGTTCAAATAAGAGCTTAACTTAAAGGAAATAAAGGAAAGGTATAAAAAAAAATATTTTACAATTTGAATCAAAAGTCTCAACCAATTTAACTGGTAAAAAACCTGAACATATCCTAACAACTGAACAGTTTTGGAGGCTCATCTTCTTCCCCTCATATATTTAACCCACGTACAGGACTCACTGCTGGGAGGTATCGTCTGTCTGCGGCCGTTTGATCCAACCCTTGTGTCTGTTTTTGAGCTTTTGTAGCTTCTATCGTCTGTCTCTCCCTTTGTTGTCGCTAGCTACACGCAACTGTTATCGCCGTATGTGTTTGTTAATTCCTTTGCAACCTCGAACTTTCTTTTAGCTGCAGGTGCTCTTGAGTCGCAAAATTTGTGTGATCCACAGAATCGATTGGCTAAGTGAAGTCACGTGGTTAACGCACATTCAATTGGCCTTCGCCAAATAACTACCGTAAAGATCACAATAGCCGCGCCGATTAAAAGTAAAGTGCTCCGCTAGATTCTGAATCAAAACGTTCCGTTTGGTCTGTAGCTCCGGGTCCGTATGGGACAGCTTCTGGGTCCGGATCCGGACCGCGGTCCGCCTGTTAGTGACCGCTGTTTTACATGTTTTGCAGGGTTTTGATAGTTGACTGGGATATACATCATGGTCAAGGGGTACAGTACTGTTTCGAGGATGATCCAAGGTGAGTGATCGCTAAAGGAAGAGTTCTTGATGGTCTGCGTTTGTTTTGTGGTGGACCCACCTCTGCATACTTCATGTTGTTCCAGCGTGCTCTACTTCTCATGGCATCGCTTCGAGCATCAGAAGTTCTGGCCTCAGCTCAGGGAATCAGACTTTGACATTGTTGGCAAAGAGAAAGGGGCTGGATTTAATATTAATGTGCCATGGAACAAGGTAAGTAACCACAGAAATACTGTAAAGAATAATGGAATGTAAACATTTCTGCTACTCTCTGATAATACGTACGTTAATCAAATGGATATTTCTTTTTATTTTCATTTAAAGATGTCCTGCTAGCTAAAGGTTATCTTTCACCTAACTGTATGAATGTGTTAATGAATGACTTCTTGTTATGCTTGTTAAGGTGAAAATGCAGAACAGTGACTATCTTTCAATCTTCTTTCACATCCTTCTGCCAGTAGCATATGAGGTGAGAGGAAATTCCCATTTCACTAACCAATGGTCAGATGTGGTGGCCATGATTTATCTGAACATGTGATTGCTTGTCACAGTTTTCCCCAGACTTGGTGCTGGTGTGTGCAGGCTTTGACTCAGCCATTGGTGACCCAGAGGTATTAAAAATAAATGAACGCAAGGCTTGAAATGCACATTATGTGACACGTGCACCTGTTGCAATGATCCACTGGTGTCTTTGTGCTCAGGGTGAAATGTGTGCCACTCCAGACATCTTTGCCCACCTCACTCATCTTCTGATGAACCTTGCAGAGGGCAAAGTGTGTGCTGTGCTGGAGGTCAGTTTGTTGTTACCAGGCTACATGACATTCAAAATTCATTAATTCAAGCATAAACATCTGCCAATGGGATGAGCAGGTTTTGCTCGGTTAAAATTGAATGAAATGTGCTTATTGCAAGCAAGACAACCCACATGTTACAGCTAGGCTTTAGAATAAAGAAGATCATTTTGACATTTGCTGTGAATGTGCTGCTTAGTGCTGACGAACTTTAAACGTCCATACTGTGTGACTGTTTCCAGGGAGGGTACAACTTGACGTCCCTCCCCCAGTCTGTGTGTCAGACAGTCCACACTCTGCTTGGAGATCCTGCGCCGCTTCCTGTAAACCTCGATGGTCCCTGTCAAAGGTCTGTCTGACTAGCTGTAATATTCATCAAACTTCTACAAGTGTAACTGTGTCCAAACCTGTAGTGAAATGATATTTTCTCTGACAGCGCGCTCGAGTCCCTTCAGTGTGTGCGGTCAGTTCATAGGACATACTGGTCCTGCCTCAAACACGCAGGTTTGTCATCTGGTCTTACCTCTTGTCAGTCACAGTGTGTGTACAGTTTAATAAGAATAATCTGGAGAACGTCTGTTAACTACTTGTAAAATGTTTTCTTTAAGTGTTTTACGCTTCTCTGCAGTGGATCTGCCCACATCCTGCTGCACTAAGCACATTAAGTCAGCGGAGGAACCAGATAAAGAGCAACAGGAGGAAAGCTCGGAGGAGATTGTGTGGCCACATCCTGTAAAACGAGTCTCTCCTCCCACCCGCACAGCTGTAGTGCTGCCTGATGATGTTGCTTGCCCAGACAACTGTAAACGCTTTAGTTTACTGGAGCATCGTGACCCACAGCTGTGGTTGGTCATAATCCATTTCCTATGCACAGCAATACATTTAATATTGTTTTTACTTTAAAGATTATTTATACTCTCTGTGAGTCTTTAATAGGTCCTATTTTCTTCTGCAGTCTTTCTGCCCTTGCAGATAAAATGGAGAAGAACGAGGTACAATGAGGACGTTGTCTTATTTTGAGTGTTGTCACGTGACGCGTTGTGCTTTACAGTGTCTGCTTCACTGACCTCCTGTCATCTGACATCACTGTTTTTAATTGCTGCATCTCAGATCTGCAATGGTTTGGTGCTGGTCCGTGATGTCTCTGTGGCGATGACTTGTTTGGCCCAGCATGCTGTAGCTGCTCTCAACAAACGGTGTAGTAATGTTGATCTAACTTAAACGTGCACTGATTTTTCTAAAGTGTCTTGCTGAAACCATCTTGCTCTGTTAAAACAAAATCTCACGCCTGCATAGCGAATAAAGTTACAACAATGGCCCAACCAATAAGCTATGTTTTCATACAACTTTCACTGTTTGCAGGCTTTTGGTTGTGTGTGTTGGAGAAGGGATCGTCCCGATTGAAGGCACAGACGATGGGTAAAAAGGATTTGTGCTCTTTTACATTAGACATGTCCTTCTGCCACAGTGCACTGACATTTCTTTCCATCTTTCAGGAAATCACTTGTGGTGCACTTCAGCAGCAACGAAACAGAGGAACAGAAAGGCAAATATTTAATCACTGTGCATCTGACGAAGGTACCGCATATTACATTGCAATTGGTTGATGTTTTTTTTATTTGTATAAATCCAAGCTGAGTGTCGATTCTGAACATTCAGTTGAACTGAATCTGTCCTCTGACAGGGCTGCAGTGACTCATCAGGCTTCATGCAGGCAGCCCTGGGCCTCCTCCTGCCTCTGGGGTATGAGTATGACCCAGGTCTGGTTCTGCTGGTTCGAAAGCCGGATTGTGGGGTGTGTGACCGCGTGTGGCAACAACTGACCGGTTTGCTGCAGGGCCTCGCTCAAGGTCACGTGCTGGTTGTCATGCAGGTAGGAAGGCTGCAGCGAGGTTCATGAAGCATGTGTAATATCTAATTCCTCACTTTTCAGGAAGTATAAAACATTTTTATTATTTATTTGTTTTAGGAGGATGAGGGGACACATGTCGGCCCCACATGCTCTTCGCTTCTCGGCGTTGCCGCTCCCTCCCTGGGGCCGCTGCATGCTCCTCTACCAGAGGATGTGGAGGCTTTAGAGAGCCTGAGACGAAGGCTGAAGGCTGACTGGAAACTACTGCAGACCACAGGTAAGTTCATTAAAAAAAAAAAGCAATTTCAATGTTCAATGTTCTAGTCTTCTAAAATGAACTATATTAAATTAATTTGAATTTCTGTGTTGTAAAAATAGCACAAGAACCTGGAGGAGGTGAGGCGCGATGAAACCCAACCTGCTCCTGCTTGTTTAAAGAAAAGTCAGAAGTTAATATTTTGATAAGATTTGGGCCTTTATACAGAGCCTTTTAATTCAAATTGTGACCTACAGTAAACTGTATTTTAAATATGCAGGTTTTGATGAATGAGCACTCGCAACCCAATACTGTGATGTCAAAGCCTAGTTGTTGCTATGTCTTAAATCTGGAGGTGATCGGAAACGGAAACTTGCTTTTACTATATAGTAAAATATTTAATAGGATTATGGTTTAGTTGCACACTTAATAAACAATTTATATGTGATATGTCTTTTGTGTCTTTTTCTGTTGTTTTTTTGAAATAATTTTCCATCATGTCCATGTGTGGTGACATGATGGTAACGCTGTTAGACCAGAGTTTACAACAAAATGTTTAAAACACTACGTGAATACAAATATTGAATATGTGTAGATTACGCATTTAAAAGGTAAAGTTAGCGCTGTGAGAAAAGTGGTATTTCTGCTTCTTAGGTTGTGTAGAGTTCTACTGGAGGGAAGTATAATATGAAAAGTAATATTTTGGCCGCCTCATGTAGTAACAGTGCAACACAAGCTACTTAAACCCCCTTCCTCACACAACCTGTAGGGGGCGCTGTTAAGCTCCGACCAGCCAAGCACATGTGAGTGATTCATCTGATGCGGGACCAGCCTTCAGTCCGTTAGTTTGTGTCCTTTGTGTCTTTTCGCTGTGATTGGATCGTAAAGCCGGTTCCTGAACGCATCACGTGTAGGAGTGACATTATCGACAGCTCGGTCGGGAAAGAGAGAGAGAGAGAGGAGCGTTGGAGAGATGTCCGTGACTGCGACCACATCTGCGTCCCCGCAAGCCGCAAAAATGAAGAAGGACGAATCTTTCCTGGGGAGGTTGGGAGGAACCCTGGTCCGGAAGAAAAAGTCCAAGGAAGGTCAGTGAAGTGGAAGAAATCTCTGCTGTCTTACGTCTTATCGTGAAGAGAGACCGTGTGTTTCTGTCCATGGTGCTACAATCACGTGGTGCTTTCTTAAAGTATCCTGCTGTGAAACCAGTGGGCACATGAGTCATAGTAATATAATTATTATGACTTAATGCTTGTATCTTGATTCAATTAATCTACCTAATTAACAATAAGACGAATGAAGAGCCCTGTGGGTTTAGTGAAATGTAGCTGATGTCGAAATGCTTGAAGTGTCAGAGGAGACAAAGGCTCTGAGTAAACATAAATAGATCATGGAGTCATAGGGGACTGGCGACAGGAATGCAGGGTTATGAAGATAAAGGTAAGAGGATTACTGGGCCTACTGTATTTTGGGAGCCATAACTCTCCTCCTTCATCGTCCCAGTTAAACCAAACTACTTTCTGTCCCCCCACAGGCCAGTCGCCCCGTGACAGCTGCAGGGTTTAACGCCTCAGTGTGTGTTTGTGTGCAGGCATGTGCTTGTAAACCCCATTAAAGACGCAGCAGGACTGAGACATTCCTATTAAATCCCTTCCAACACTATGTTAATTGAGGTTAATTTATTATGGTAATCTTTTTAATTTAAAGTTTTGGTGGTGCTGTGTCATCTTCCACATAACACAGACCTGTAGTTTAATGCTCAAGCCCAGATGTGTAGAATAAGCCAGACTAGATGTGTTTGACGTATCTGAAGCCAAACAGATGTGTCAAATCGAATGAAACCTCATTAGTCGGGTAAAACCAATTCAAAAACAAATCCTGATGAAGCTGCTATTAAAACCCTGCACCAGAATAAAGCAACATTAAGCTACATTATTAGACATGGTTAGCGACGGAGCGGATGTGGTGACCTCACTTGTTGTGGTTCCAGTGGTTTCTGGCATTGGGTGTAGTACAGTAGAAGATGACAGATATACAAGAAATGATTACATTATGTTATTACATTATGTTGCTGCTGCTTAGCAACCACACAGACGTGTTTTAGCAGGAGCCTTGTGTTGAATTCAAGGCTCCGCGCTGCACATGTCCTGATAAACTGAAAGGAAGTCTGCGTCCCTCTGACAAACTCTGACATCCCTCTGACAGGAGTAGTTTAGTGACTGCAGAGAGATACTCGCTTCATAAAGACTAAGGAGCCAAGTGTGCAAATCATCCTCCTGAGTATTTGAACCTAAAAGAAAGAAATTGCTGAACTACGGTTGTAAAATGGATGCTGCTGACCGTGAGTTGTCTCTTTATCTATCCCAGGTTTATTCTTGCTACTTCTTTGATTCCACACAAAAGGGAAACAAGACATTTTTTACATTAATTATTGTTTAATTAACATTCAACCTACTACAAAGTTTGATGCATAGATTTGTTTTCATACTTTTGCTCTTAAATCAATACTAAAATAAATGCAAGTTGTATAAAACATTTCCAGTCCAATCTAATTTATAATACAGTCGGCCAGTAATGGAAGCACTTTTATGTGTTTGTGTAGAAATGTATTATTTGCCCCAGACATGATATTGAAGTCAAAATTGTATTAGCCTGAACATAAATCCTGCGGGAAGACGATGGACAGGCTGAGGTCACACAGCAGAAGGAAAGACGCACAATTACAGTAGGAGCATAAAGAGCTGCTGAGGGATCCTAGTGATGCTGGTGTAAATGACCAGCGCTATATTTAAGGTCCAGTTCTTGCTGCCACATTATTTATATCTTTCCCTGTGCCTGGTTTAAACCACCTCCCCCTCGACGCAGAGGAACCAGAGGAAATGAGATCGATTTCAATCTGCTTCACGCTGCTGTTTATGTTAGGAACTGATTCTACGCACTGCGTTTAACCCCGTGAAGGAAAGGATGGACCGATGGCCCGTATGCTGCTAGTGTTGTCTCGACGACGCTCCTACCTTGGTCTTAGCCACGTACTGAGGAGCTGTTCAAATGGATTCGTGCAGAGAAGCCGTGTGAGATAAATCTTGTTGACTGCTGGCTCTGGGTTGTATAAAATTAGAGTAATGCTCTTAACAAGAATTCAGCCACTGTCTGGTTGATTAACTGCTGCTAAACATGTTAAACTGAGGCGGATATTCACTGAAATAACTCACATTGCTGTGAAATTAAGAGACTGAGGCTTATTTGGCCAATAATTTGTGATTGGTAGGACAACCAAACCATCAGGTAACACTCAAACCAGCTTCTGAAGCAGGGAAACCTATATCTGTCATAAGTCACTGAAGTCTGCCCAGATGTCCCAGATGTTGGGACATTCAGTCCTGATGTCGCCTTCATGTCCTACACACACACACACTACTCCTATCAGTGTCTCCTGTAACTGGACCGCGGGGGGTGGGGTGGAGGGTTGTGACAGAAATAAGCACGTGATGACGCCGCTGCCACTGCTTAGACCCACCGACAGATTCACACACACACACACACACACTGACATACACCTCATTTTCTGCCTTCGTTCCTCGCCGCTGGGGAGAATCCGGAGGGTTATAGTAGAGACATGGCAGGGCTGCTGTGTGGGACCAAGAGGAAGAAACAAGGTAATTTGGTTTTGATTGCTGCATTTGAGGAACTCTCAAGTGGAAAAATGGGGAAGCAGGACTTTACCTGTAGCTTAAATGCGAGTCAACATGTACTAGTCACCGTAAAGTGTACTTTAATTTACATAAGCTTGCTTTTACGCTGAAGTAGTGAGGTAAGAAGCTTTTCCAATATATGCTGCAGCATAAATATGCTGTAGTGACTACATTCAGTTGTATTTTTGCTGTTTTCTTATTCTACACTGCTTTTACGTGACTCTGTGAGGAGCCAAAGCTCAGTGCAGGCCAGAAGGAAGCAGCAGTAATGCAGTGGCCTGTGTAGGGACACAGAGGCAGCACAATTATGATGAAACGCATCGAGCCTGCTCTGCAATTACCAAGCAAACTGTTGATCTGTAGTGAGATTGAAGCAGATGAAGCAGATGGGGAATCTGTGGGGACCCGTCCTCCCAGGGTAATTCTCTATATCCTCTCTTTGTAGATGCTTTGAAGCTGTGATCTTGATCAGTTTGTGCTATAAATAAGCGGTTGTAGATTTCCTTGTATTATATGCACAATTAGATTAATTGATTTCTCATGCTTTTAAGGAGGAAGTGCTTCAAGTGCGCCATGTTTTTTTCTGTCTCACAGTGGTTCTCCTCACAGCAAGCAAACCAATTAAACGATTGATTTGGGACCATTGATTGGGGGTCAGCCCTACAAACTGAAATGCAGGATGATAAAAGCGATACAGCCATTAGTGGAAGAAAGCCTTTAAATCCCTCGAGGGTTTCCTCAGTCAGAAATGAAAGCATCTCAGCAGAAATTGATTTTATTCAAAGCTTTGTGTTTCCAGTTCGCCTTAGAGACAATTTCAAACTAAAACTATGTTCCATCCATATCGTAAATCTCTCGTATTTGTTTACAGTGAACATTCACTCATGCATTAATGTTAAGTAGTCAAATGATCTGACGCTGGTCAAGATCACAGCTCATCCACCTCAGAGCAAAGTATGAGGTCGTATAGTTAAAAATAAATGCAGTCACAGAAGTGAAAGCAGTAAAAGTAGCAGCACTAACGTTAATACGTTGTTTGTTTGTCTATTTAGCGAGCGATCTCCACGAGGAGGGGAAGAATGCCATCAATGCTCCCATGCTCCCCCCAGGGGTTGACATCCATCCAGAGGACACGCAGCTGGGTACAGTACAGCAAAGGCACACATGCACATAAAGGGCGTTTTTATGCTGAGTGACAGGTTCCTGAGGCCACTAAGGGTGAAATGAATGTGACATGTTGACTAATTGGGAGTTTGACAGCAGAGGAGGAAGTGAAAGTGGGTGGAGTGTACACGTGTTTGTTCTTCTGTCTCTAGGTTCGCGTGAGGTGACATAATCATATTTCTGTATCCAACGCTGGAGAGAAAAGCGCAATAAGTGAAACAGGATATTTGAGTGTTGCACTGAACCTCCTTTATTTCTCTCACATCTTCGTTAGAGGAAAATGCTGAGAGGGTCATGTTGGATCCAACGTCGCGGGAAAATCTTAAGTTTAAAGATCTGCTGAAGGTAGCATCACCTACAGTAAAATATAAAGAGGTAATGGGTGCGTTGGATGGACTGGTTTCACTGCGTCTGATGCGCTTCCAGGTCCTGATCGACTGGATCAACACTGAGCTGGAGGAAGACAGAATCATCGTCAAAGACCTGGAGGAGGACTGTTATGATGGACAGGTGCTCCAGAAGTTATTTGGTGAGCAGCTGACCGACACATCCGTAAACACGCTGCAGGGCCTCAGCTTGTCGTGGATCCGTAGTTAGTTAGCTGTGTTTTCACTAGTTAGCCTTGGCAGGTAATAAAGCATCAGCTCAGTGAGACGTCCCCCTTGTGTCTGCTGTTTGTCATAACAGGCGTTTTGTGACTCTGTAGGTTGGATCTTCTTATGATTATTATATGAATAGAGCAGCAGCAGGAATAGAAACTTAATTTATTTAAGAATCTCTTCCAGACAGAAAGACTCTACGAAACATGTACAGTAATAAAAAATCCAGCGCTGTGGTATTAATTTTTAAACAGCCCTCTGACAAGAAGCTGCTGTGTGATTACATATGTTGTATTTGTTGTATTATGAGCAGCAGACAACAGGAGACTTTCTGTAAAATTGTTTTTTTAGCTTTCACACTCCTTTATCACTTTTGCACCTTTTTTAGTCTCAGCCTTTTATTGCAACAGTGCCTGTTTAAATTCACTTTTTTATTGGTGTTGCTGGCTTCTCGTTATTTATAACTCCTGAATCCACGCTCTTGAGACGAGCCTCACACTGTAAATCCCTTTCTGTACTTTCCTTAACAAGTCATCTTTGTTGTCGGCAACCACCACATTTGTACATTTTCAACATCACAATGACAAGTTTTTCTTTTTCAGGCCCACACACTTGGGGCACGCATCCAAACCACTCTTTAGCACCGGTAGAATGCAGTGCTGCTGTATGATATGATGTCCTGTGTTGACAGAGAAGCTGTCGGGCAGGAAGCTGAACGTGGCTGAGGTCACCCAGTCGGAGATCGGTCAGAAGCAGAAGCTGCAGACGGTTTTGGAGGCTGTTAACGAGCTGCTGAGGCCTCACGGCTGGAGCATCGAGTGGAGTGTGGACTGTGAGTTTTACATCCTCTTTAGTGATTTGTGAAACCTGTATTAACCACTGTAGTAGCGCTTTCATTTCATTTGTCTACTAAATGCCACACTCACACTTTGTCTCCTAAGATTTCTGCAAAATATACATCACACAAATATACAACCCAACAAAACACTGATAGTCATATAATCAGTTTTTTTTATTAGCAAATGGTGGAAAACTCCTCCAGAGAGAAACTCCTCCTCTGAGAGCTGTGGCTGGAGGCATTATTATGATTGATATGGACTGAGTTTATAATCATGAGTTTAGATTAATTACAATCATGAGGATTTCCACTGGAGCTAAAGCCAGACTGGCTTCATTCTCATTCACTAGCTGTTGCCTTTCAGCCGTTCTCATCATTATGTGCGCTCGCTGTTAGGGCGTGATGACGACCTGTTCACTCTTACAGCGATCCATTCAAAGAACCTGGTGGCTATTGTCTATCTGCTGGTGGCTCTCGCTATGCACTTCCAGGCTCCTATCAGACTGCCTGAGCATGTCTCTGTGCAGGTGGTGGTGGTCAAGGTAAACTCCTGACGAGCTCACACAATGGGGCCATGTGCAGTGATGTAGTTTATATACATACATTTATATTTGTAATATAATTATTTAACCATGAAACCTTTAAAAACAAAGACTATATATTCATTAAGACTGTATCACTGAATGTTCATGTTTATATATATATAGTTACTAATGACCTGCGTCATTTCTGCACCACTTTGATCATGCTTGAACAGAAACGAGAGGGCATCCTGCAGACGGCTGTCGTTGCCAAGCAGCTGACCAGCACTACAGAGTAAGAGTTGAAGCCTGAGGAGATTATACAATTGGCTTATTGCTCACTGAATTAAACATGTGGTTTTTTTTTGTCTTCAGAATGATGATGGGGAGATTTGGTGAGTCTTCGTCTTTGTTTTATGACGTGACTGTTGATTTTTTTATTTAGGATTCGTTTCAGGAAACTAATAAAACTTAAGCCTTGCTGAGAGAAGAGACCCTCACGGTTAATCTGGTTTGTTAATAGACTGTAATCGGGGGAAGTGGTTTGAGTATTCAAATATTTCTGTCTTTAACACAGAACGAGATGCATTTGACACGTTGCTGGATCACGCGCCTGACAAGCTCAATGTGGTAAAAACGGTAAGAAGATTTTTTTATTTCATTTGAACATGTTATAATTATATTTTTAAACAGCAAAGTATATTTAATCTGTCTTCTCACCAGTCACTCATCACCTTTGTGAACAAACACCTGAACAAGTTGAACCTTGAAGTCACTGAGCTGGAATCTCAGGTAGGTCTCCAGACTCGTATTTATCAGTGTTATGACGGTACTTTTAAAAATCCCTTCAGATGCATCTGTAATAGAGGGTGTGCTGTTTGTCTGTGTGGGTCCAGTTTGCTGACGGAGTTTATCTGATTTTACTGATGGGGCTGCTGGAAGACTACTTTGTGCCTCTGTACAACTTCTTCCTCACTCCTGAGAGCTTTGAACAGAAGGTGAGTTCACATCCAAAAATGAAATCAAAGGGTTTGTCTTAGTCTATCCTGCACTAAGTCTCCACTTTGTTTCCCCTTTAGGTCCACAATGTGTCATTTGCCTTTGAGCTGATGCAGGACGGAGGACTGAAGAAACCCAAAGCCAGACCGGAAGGTAATTCACAGATACAAGTCTGAACGGGATTATGTGCACGTTGTACCGACAGGAAGCTGTGGTAGTTATATGACACCTTGTCCAGTAGATGGAAACGTTGCTTCACCTTTAAACTGTAACACTGACTGCTGAGTTCATTCAGCCTTGAGCTACACTCAACTGAGGAAGCCACTAAAGCTTATACACAGAGAATAAAAAAGAAAAAACAACTTTTTGTATTCGCTGTTGTTCTGACGACGAGTTAAAAGAATGAAGGAACCAAGAGCGAGACTCAGGAGGGAGCCTCAGTAACAGAAGCCATTAGATGGTGTCTTTCCTTTTTAAAGCGTTCCATTCAAAACTCTCCTGTGCACCACTGCAGACATGACCTTCACGTCGTCTTATTGTTTTGGAGGTCTTTGTAGGATTTGTAATACATTTTTTAAAAGGATTTTCAAAAACGTAATTAGGTTTAATTAGCCGCCAGCTGGGCTTAGCTACGGTTCTCACACCTACTGGCAGACACATTGTTTGCCTCTTATCAAAACTATCACAAAAATAACCAAATGATTTTTTAAATTCCTGGGCCCCTGTACAGTAAGTCTGTATACTTTCTCTGTTTCATTACACGTACATTGTCTCCAGAGCTGGCAGCCAATCATTTCAGTGCTCAGTGGCCCTCGTGCCTGTTACACGGCCTCGTCGAGCTGGATAATTGTGCCAATTTCCCAGCCTGTACTACCAGTATGATACCGGCGTGATGAGCGGTGATTGTTCAATCTCCCAAATGCCGGCACAGAGGGTAGTCATTTTCCCCATATCCTTTCTGGCTCAGTGTCTGTGTAAAAGTGGAGAGGCATTCTGATTAGGTGCTAAATGAGACCAGCTACCGGGTTGTAATCCAGGAGTGCGTCAGCGGAGGAACACGATTCGCGATAGGATTTAGGCCGCAGCAAACTTGTAGTGCATCTCTTACATCATGTTGATTATGTGACGTCTGATAGCGTTGACATTCAGATTTGCTGGAGCACTGCACTTGTTTGATGAAATGCACAGTGAACTGGAGGAAAAACACAAGACTGACAAAGGACCTCTATGATGCAAATGCTTGGGCAGAGGCAGCTGAAGGATGAGGCAAGTTGAAACAGTCCCTGAGTCGCTTTATTTGTCCTCCAACTCTGTGTTATCACACAAATCACGACTGTGTCTGTGACGAATAAATATTTAAATGTTGAACTAATAAAAGCTGCTGCAGATATTAGACGTGTTCAGATAATGTTTCTCTGCTCTGGGTGAATGCCAATGCTTTTCTTGACTTTTTTGTTCTGAACTACTTGCAGTCCTGGCTTTACAACCTTTGCAGTAATTGAAATCATTCGTATTTTTATAGCAGCGTGACTTTACTTGTTCTGCATTATACACTATACATTTGTTAGAAGTGAAAATAGAGATGCAAAGTTCTGTCATGATAAACATATGAACGCTGTCAGCCATGCTAACGAGGAGATGGAGCTGGTGAGAAGCTCAGGACGTGCTGGTTTGAATAATAATGTGATGTCAGGACTATTACAGATGGTGTTTACATTATATCTAATAGCTGTGGTGACAAAACAGCACCAACACGTATGTAGGGCACCTTGTTTCCTGGAGAGAACAAAGTATTTTGGTGCCTTTGAATCGCTGCTGGTTCGAGGTAATACATTATGTACTGTAATAATCATTAGCAAATTCCCGTGAGCTATTTTGAGCTCCGGTTCGCTCCCAGACGTACACAGTTGGATGGAACTTAATCCAACAGCGAGGGACCCCTTTGCATTGTCATTTCCTAGTAGCACACAGTTCTTGTCTTGTTTTGTCTTGTACATGTCAAAGGCTCGGATACCGCTCGTGTTTGCCAAACGCTAATGATCGCTGCTTCGTCTCCATTTTTGTTTTACAGATGTTGTCAACTTGAACCTGAAGTCCACCCTCAGAGTCCTCTACAACCTGTTCACCAACTACAAAAACTCTGACTGAGCTTAAAATGCTGCCCTGTGCCTGTGCTCATATTATGCGTTACAGTCTGGACACTGGAGGAGACCGACTAGGAACGAGAGTCATTATATGGGACTTAAAAAGACCCAGAGGGAGTTGCCTGAAAAAGGCTCTGAATACTTGCATTTAATCTTCCCCAAATGTCAGTATTTATTTATTCCTCCCTCAAATGTTAACTGGAACCCAGGAAACTCTTTATCCCGCATTTGAATACACAGACATCATGGGAAAAGATATGAGCATTGAATGTTAAAACCGGAAATCATTAGCGTGTAAGACTCAATTACTATCTACCGCAGAGTATTTAAAGAGGCTGCAACACTGTTAATGCTGTAATATAATTTAATATATAAATGCTTAGTTTAAATATTCAATCAATAATTTGAAATGACATGAGCTTATTTGCTTTGTCACAGAATGAGATGATAGGATTGCTGCCGCTCTTGTAACTGTATGCTGAACATTCACTGGTGCATTCAGGAGCCTGTTATGGTTAATTAATAAGTAGCTCATGTTAGAATCTGCCCAACGACACCCTTCACCTTTACATTCTCTTTACTGAAAGCATGGGGGGAAAGCAATGAACAAAATGTGTTACATTTGTTAATGATTACATATTTCATTTAAAAATAAAATTTAATTTTAATAAATATATAAAGTTGGAGAAACAAGTGATTGCATTCACTAGAGTCAGAAACTTGAACCTGGCATGTAATAGTATGATGTAATGGTATAATGTGCCTGAAAATGCTTTCTATATTCCTATTGTAATTCTCGGTTCTCGTTTGCTCTGAAGCCAAGTCCGGTTAGAACGGACGTGTGCCTTTAGGACATGATCTGGATGACTGAGCATCTCAACAGACACCCGGTCTTTAGCCATCTTTAAAAGCTGCTGCTGGCTCCAGCTCTGAGTGCAGTGTCCTCCCACCGTCCCGGGGGACCCCCAGTCAGAGTATCTTTGTATTGACCAGCCTCTCAGACGAGTCCCCAAGGGGCCCTGGCCCTGTCACTGCCGGCCTGGTGTTACTACCTGGAGACCTACTAAGATGTACAGTGCACGCATCTTGGAGCCAAGCTGAATTATTGAGCCAGTGGATGAGTCAATCTAGGCTGCACTAGCTGATGGCTCACCCCTGTGTAATTTTTATCTTGCCTATCAAGAAATAAATGCCCGGAATCAAACTGAATGAGTATTTTATTTTATCTCTTTACCTGCATGATAGCTTAGATTTGCTTTTGCTTCTGAAAGAGATTGGCTTTGGAACAGCCAATTCCCGCTATTTGGGTTTAGCTAAAGGAATTATGGGTTTATTTTAGTCCTTTATTTTCTTGTCTCATGTCTTTGTTGCCATGGTAACCTTCCACATCCCCCAAATTGCCCCTTCGTCTGGCTGATGGGTGGTCTTTCCTGCAGTAAGGTTGGTGCACATGCAGAGCTTGTTGTTTTGTCGTCTGTATCTCTTTCTGTGTTTCTATTTCGCTTTAATTTTTTTCATCTTTTGTACGTTTGTTGCCGAATGGAGAAGGCTGGAGACCACACGACAGCGGACTGATTTGACTGGTCGCAGATGGAGATGTGCGAGTTGAGCTTGAGTGGCTCGGGCCTCTGAGTGCCACATTTCTCTCGGCCCTCCTGCAGTGTGGTTTTCCAAACAATACAAGAGTCCTCCCTGTTCCTTTCCCTCTGACACACGCGTGTTATTAAATTCTCAAACGGTTCGTGTCGCCGAATATAAACACCCTTATCAGAAGTAGCTCTGCTGCAAAGCCAGTACCAGAAAGAGGAAGTGCAGTCTCTCACTGGTGCTTATCTTCCTGTTCGACCCGGTGACGTTTTTTTTTTTTCTTTTCACTTTTTTTTTTAAAGCAGCAGCTTGAAAGTAAGTGCAGACAGGTCATTTCAATGTTTGAGTTCACAAGGCCTCCGTTTAAAGTGAGTGCAGAGCTACACTTGTGATATTGCTGTTTTGACAGTTGGTGGAGTTAAGGAACTCGGTTGAGCTGAAGTCACCTAAATCTGTCGAGTCGCTCTCAGAGTGCTGAAGGTAAGCTCATTCAGAAAGACTTTTGTTTACGACCTTGTTTGAAAGTTACTGTCAACCTCAGGAAAAGGAAGCCACACAAACTTAAAACACACAGAAGAGAAAAGTAGCTCACAGGCGCTTTTGCACATCCAGGAAACATCAGCTTGACATGCTCCAGGTCACATCTGCTCTGTCACAGTGCGTCACCTTGTGTGTTTGCTGTGCTTTCTATCACAACGTAGGAATCAGAAATGTGTGAGGTGCAGCCCTGCAAGTACTTGATCTGCTGAGTGCTCAGTATTCAACTAGAAACAGAAAAAGGAAGTGAGGAAACGGAACAAGTTCAGTTCGATAATTCCTCTGTAGATGCTTCTACCACACAGATATAAAACCATTGTATCTGAAGAGCAGACATTTAGAGGTTTGCAGTGTGATTCCACGGCCGGTCGTCGTGTGGCTCTCCCACAGCAGCTGATAGTTGAGAAATACAGGAAACTTACAGAGCCTCTGGTGAAAGAGACCGTTTCTGTCAAACATGCCGATGGGGAAGCGTTTCTTCTTTCTACTGTGGTTTATATTTAGGGACTTAGAAACAAGTTGTTTTTTTTCTTTTTTTGACAGGCCAAAAGAAGCGAATACCACACTTTGATGAAGAGCAATGGACAATGCCGTCCTGGCAAACCTTGGCAATGAAACAGTGGAAGAATCGTTGGACTTGGAATTATTCCAGGGTATGTCTGCATTTAGCAAACGGGTCAGGCAGTCGTCACGTAGCACGTGTGTTGTGGACATCAGTCAGTTGTCATACATGTTGTAATGACTGTGAAGCGGAATCACAAAGTCAAGCGAAAACATAAGCATTATAAATGCAGGATTTGAAGTAGGGCCATAGCCAAACTGCACTGAGAAAATTCATATTCAGCTTATAATGAATATAAAATATGGATTAGAGCAGCTTTAAACTACATTAACAAGCCAGAAAAATGTAGGATTGTATTTATAATGTATGAAAACCAGAGGCTGCCTGGAAAACATACATGCACAAATTCTGCATGTAGAGCATGGGTTCAAACTTGATCACTGCACTTTCAAAGTAAAATAACCTGAATGCTAACTAACTTATGCAGGTTTTATATATCATACATATTTTCAACAGGAGAGAAAAAGAAAGTCATTCAGCCAAGGTCCCTAAAAGACGCCAAACTTGAAAAGTTAATGGAGGTAAGCAGTGTATTCCTGCTGTCTGCAGGCCTCTGTCCGATGCTCTGTCTTTCTACAATTTTTAGTGTATCCTCAAAACGTTTCACTGAAGAGCACGGATGCAAGACGCCGTTGTAACTGTAGTGGCCTGGAAACGAAAGCATTGCAGCGCTTGTACTGTATGTATGTGTGCACTAAAGAGAACTAAAAATATCTGATTCAGGCAGAGAAGGATCAGTGAAATTTTTATGAACGTAATTATCAGAGGTGATTGGAGACGGATCATAGAGGAGCCAGCAGAGTCTCCTAGATCAGACTTTAAACACATTTTGATTGGAAAAAGATGGCAGCTTCAAGTGCTTTATGCAAGTGGCAATGAATGAATAAATGACTAAATAAGCCCGGCCTATACTGTATTCAGCAGAGGTTTGAGGCAGAAAAACAGATGGAAAATCATTTTTATTTTGGGGGGGAGATTTGTCATCATTTCTATCAACTTCAGAATCTTATTATCCCTGAAAATTGATTAAGGGAATCTGAAAAAATGAGCTTCCGTGCTGTTTTTCATCTGCCACGCTGGTGCAGGAAGAATGTATGAAATAAGATTCTGATGTATTTGACTGTGTGATGAATTGTGTCTCGCCAGGCGTTGACTGATTGGATCAATAGCGTTTTGAAAGAAGAGCACATCGTGGTCCAAACTCTGCGGGAGGATCTGTACGATGGACTGGTCCTTCATCACCTGCTGTGTAAGTTCATGCATGTTTCTAAAACTCTGTCACTTCTAATATTTAATTCATCGTTACCATAGTGATACTTACTCATTATTCAAGAGGATGAAAACAAACAGGGTGTCAGTGAGACTCTGACCTCTCTACAAATATTGTCTTGATTTCCACAGCCAAGCTGGCCGGTGTAAACTTGCCTGTGGATGAAATAGCACTGACCAGCACGGCGCAGAATCGCAAGCTGGAGGCGATCATGGAGGAGCTGGACAAGAGGCTGGGCCTGGAGGACAGCAGCCAGATCAAGTGGAACGTCAAACGTGAGTCAAGCAGCTGACTGGGCTTCAGCAACAAATGTTCATCCTGGCACCATCTTCACATTACAACAGGATTAGGTGCAAGCTCAGAGATGCCATGTTGGCGTTCGTCAGCTGTGAGGGTTTTTATGGGGCTTCTGTTTGAATCAGCTGTAAGTGGATTGTTTACTGGGTTATGGAAACACATTTCTTATCACTGGATATTTGTTTGCAAGCAATTTGTAGAAGGTCAGTGAAGTTTTCTTGGTCTGAATCTTACATTGAATTGTGGCTGGACATGTGGCACTGAGTTGGTGTTTTGATCATTTATTTATTGTATTTGTGTTCATAACTTACTTAATCATATTTGTGTTGATGTGTATGTCCATGTGCTTGAACTTTGACTGTTCGGTTTACTTAGGTAGTTGTGTACTTCCTTCCTGTAGTGTTAAGAAATCTGCAGAGAGCATTTTGCTGTAGATGTGTTACACAACTAATCAGCTGTGGGAAGGAAACTCTAAACAATGAGACTAATGTAATTTCTTTATAAAATGAAACCCTTTTGTCTCTTTCCATTTGTTTCCATGCCATCTGACATGACAGTTATCTTGTTGTCGTATCAAATCTGATTTTTTGTGTATGCATTTTTATCTGTCAGTCATTCACAGCAAAGACCTTCTGGCCACTATTCATCTGCTGGTTGCCATGGTGAGACATTTCCAGCCTGAAGTGAATCTGCCACCTAATGTGAAGATTGAAGTTGCAGTTGTCGAAGTGAGTTTCAGGTCTCACTTTAACACTTTTTTTGTCTCCAGTCATTTTGAGTACACCGTGTTGGTTTTCATCCAGGTCAGCAAAAGTGGAATGAAGACAGATGTGCAGGTTGAGGTCCTAACAGAAGAAAGGTAAGTACAGTTCTGTCTTGTATAATCCTGTGAATGCGAGAGAAGTTCGCCTCATTTATTTGTGACTTTTTCAACAGCAGTAAAGGCCCAGACTCCATCACTGAAAGTGAGTACAATTGGTCAGAGGTTGAGCTGAGGTGACAACTCGAATGTTGTCCAAGAACAGCGTTACAGGCCACAGTGGCTTAACACAGTCTTTGTTTGCCCAGGGGAAGATCCCATCGAACAGCTGCTGATGCTTGAGGCTCACAAGGTCAACACAGTGAAGAAGGTATAACAGGCACAGGAGGAGAAGTGCTGAGGTAGTTTAGGCTCTGAAGTCTCTCATCTCCACTGACAGTGAGAAGGCACTGAGCAGGAAACAAATATTAGCATGGCATAGCTTCATATTTTTCTTGACTTGAGCGCATTAAGATAACATATTAATAGCCCCAGTAAAAGGAGATTTGCGAGGAAGGCTTCATGTGGTATTTTTTGTGACTTACCTTCAGGAACATTTCAGGTCAGTCAGAGGGATTATTACATTTTTATTTTAATATGGAACAACAAATGAACGTGTCATCAAATAGTTTTTATAAACATTCAGCTTCGTAACTGCCTTGTGATAGTCTGCCAAGCTGCCTGGGGTGTGTCCTGCCTTCTGCCTCAAGACTCCTGGGATTGGCTCCTGCACCCTCATGACCCTCAACAGGGGAAGCAGTTAAGATAATGGATGGGTGGATCTATTAATACCTTAATCGTCTGACAGCTAATTTCAGTGCAGCCATGTGGAGTTCAGAGTAAAAAGGCTTTTATTCCATGACTGGTATGTTACGATGTTTGGATCCATCACTTTTATTTCCGTGCTTGAGTGGATCAGCTGCTCAGTCAGTGGTAATGGACACATGTTTGGCACCAACTGATCCACCTGAGGACGGGTCCTGGTAAATTCTAGCAATGTGTAAAATCTAAAACACTTGCAGGTCCATACTATAAGGAAAAGCATGTTTTAGGTAGCAGGTACTGCAGGTGTTTATTTTATTTATCATTTTAGGCCATACTACACTTTGTCAACCAGAATATGTCAACCATGGGTCTTCAGGTGGCTGATTTGGAGAAACAGGTAATAAAAACAGCTGAACACACACACACACACACACACACACACACTGGTTACTACTTCTGATTATATCACCTTCCTTGGATGGGCTGTAACGTCTCTGCTTTCTGTCTAGTTTTCCGATGGCGTGATCCTGCTGCTGCTGATCGGACAGCTGGAAGGATTCTTCATCCCGCACTGTGACTTCACCCTCACCCCCGTTAATCACTCTGAAATGGTACCGTATGTATCCACCATGCAACACATTGGCAGGAACATGCTTCTTCAGACATTATTCATTCTGGACAGGGGCTCGTGCACATATTGCTATGTTTCAAGGTCATTATTATTGTTTGTGTAGATGCTCACTAATAATCACTTTCTTACTGAAGGTGTAGAAATACTGTACATGGTCCCCAGTGTTGAAATTTCAGAGACCATAATACCCTTTTTTTCATTCCTAATTCCAACTAATCTAATTTTCCCCAAGAGCACAGTGGGTAATGAACTACAGTACTGAAACCTGATCCAAATTGTGCTTATTACAATATGTGGTATGATCAAATTAATATTTTACAATTCCCATAATAAAGGCAGATGCATAATTGAGTCTATGTCATGGTTCACTTGTAATGATATCTTTCATCTCACTTTACTCAAAGCAATAGGATGAGTCTATAAAAAAGTTATGACTCTTTTATCACAGATATGATGAGTTCATGAATTACTTGCTGCATAAAGATTACACTTCTACTTCACGAGGGGCCAACAAACATACAGACTTTAGGTTTATTTGTCTGCAGTGCTGCTTGGCCAGTCCTGGTCCTCGAGGGCCACTGTCCTGCTGGGCATCAAGGTTAATCAGTAGGGAGAGTTGGAAACCCAGCAGGACAGTGGCCCTCGAGGACCAGGACCAGGTTAATTCACTGATACTTTATCCAAAATGTACGTGCTGTGAATACATTTTGTGTCTATCAGCACCTCCGAGGTTGAAAATGAACCCGTTCAATGTTGTAGTATCAAAATGTTAATTATTTAAATAATGAATCTTCTTTAAATGTTTGCTGCTTCGCGTTTTGATGCATCTGTAGGTTAATACAGTGTCCTCGATGATTTAACTTTTACAACCTAACTGTTTGTAATTATACTCAACTAATAATGAATTAAAGTGAAATAAATAGTTACTTGTAATAGAGAAACACTGACCTGCATTAAAGGGTTAGCTAGAAATAGAACAGAACGGATATGACCTTATATTTAGTGTTTGTTTCTGTCTCTTTGACCTCTAGCTTCATAATGTGACCTTGGCCCTGGACCTCTTGAATGACATGGGGCTGGAAATGACCAGTGTTGACCCACAAGGTGAGGGAATGCATGTTCTAACCACACGCTTGCTCCTACTGACAGCAGATCTATGATCAGTGTAAGAGAAAAAACAAGGAGCACTGCTAATTCAGGTGATGTCGTCTATCAGGAGCATTTATCGCGATGAAAAGGAAACTGTCTGTTTGCATATCAGGCGTGGAGGGGGCCACTCTGGCAGTCTGAGTTAATCTCCACTGCTCGGCAGTGCGTTGGACAGCGTTGTGAAGGGACAGCTGAAATTGCTTACTGATTATGTATGAATGCCACTTACAGCACGTCTGGATCACTGTGGGTGATTGGCTGAGTTTGAGGTCATCCTCGTTTATTTAAAGAAAGGGAGACAGTGTCACTCCGCTGACCGCTGGTAGGCGCAGGGATTTAACCTCACTGAGGACACGTCGTCTGGATTCATGAGCACACAGACGTCAGAGAGATAGCACAAAAGTTCTGATTGCGATTGTCACAGCCAACTTGTAGCTGCTACTTATCAAACTTCCAAACATAGAATTACAAGTTCATGATTTGTGGCATTTGAGTCCAATCATGCAAACTATCAGGCAGCAGAAGAGGATGAACATTTTGTTTTCATGTCATGCAGGCTACATTATGTAATGTTTTTGGAAGTATTGGTTTACTGAAACAACAAAACCCTTGAGTAGAGGAGAGCGTATGAAGGCTCAAGGTTTTAAAATGAGAGACTCAACATTCACATATTAGTTTGATCTTCACGTTCAGTCAAGAAAAGTAACGGAGAAAAGTGAAATAACGACTCTGTGTAACTGTGACTTACCAACATGTGTGTTAAACAATCGATAACAAATTGCCTGCCAGCCAAATACCGCAGGCTGTATTTGTAAAATAAATCCTTATCACCGTAACAATTAATCAAAGCCAGGGGCAAGGGGCTAATTTAATTCATTTTCAGTGTCTTTTTAATTACTGGCATAATTGCTGTGATGGAATGAGGAATCCCAGCTCTCAGGGTCTAAAACGGGAGCATGCTGTGCGCATTAAATAGGTTAGCCAGTGGTGAAGTCAATCTTTATGTCACATTCATTCCGTTAGTGCATTTCACAGGAGAGAACAATTTTGCTGGGATATCGTCTCACCAAGGGCGTATTGATTAAATTTCTATTTAATGTTTTCTTTTTTTGTCCTCCTGATCTATGACCTGTGAGAACAGATTGTGAGAACAGTTATTAGCTAATGTAGGTAAAAGCCTCCTCATATTCACACGGCCTGAGGGGCCTGATGGAAGCTGGGACGTTCAAAACACACTCTAAATGTCTCCTGTGGATTGTGTCACAGATATTGTCTCTCAGGACGTCGCTGCCACCTTGAAGGTGCTGTATGCCCTGTTCAAGAAGCACAAGAAGGCATAAACATGTAAAGCAACTCAGCAAGCAACCGTTACCGACAAAGACGAAGATACTTTATCCAAACTGTAGGAAATGATGCATGTGTTTAACTATTATTAAAAAAGAGCACAGAGATGAAGTAACTCATGCATAATAAATACTTAAACGCTCACTGTAAGACCAGTATTTAGTCTGAAGCAACATCAATTGATTTCAATTGTGTTGTCCTTATAGAGCTTTACTTTAGTACGTAAGTTGGTAAATTTAATGTTGATGCACATCTTGACAGTCTCTAAGGCAACAGAGCAGCAGAATGGTTAAAAACAGAAAAACACATCATGTTAGTTATGTTTCATGATCCAGTTTTACGTAAGTCTACTGTTTGGGTAGAGCAAACAAATGCAGCGAAAGCAGCCAAAGTCAATAGTGAAAAGTCTCTGTCAACTTCTAGTCTAATTTGAATAACTTGGCCAGACAAGCAGTGTGTTGCTGGCTAACGTGTGTGTTAATGATTAGCTCACTGCCTCGTCATGATGTCGTGAGCGCTGCAGGTACAGGCGCTAAAGGCCACCTTCCCAAGAGGCCCCGCAAGCTCCAGGCTCCCTGTGTCTTAATTGGCTGTATGGAATTAGATTTAATGCAGAATTTGCTCCATCATTTTGTTGTTTGTGATTCTGCGTTGGTGTAGGACCATGTTTGACGTTTTTTTGTTGTTCCAACTCCTGCTCTGGCTGCACATTTCATGACTTACTAGCATTTTAATAATGTAGGAACAATAACACATTTAAGAATACATTCATTTCTATTTTTTTGTTCATTTGTTTTCCCTTCAGTCAGCATAAGTTTTCTATCAGTGTATTTCTGTTCCAGCTTGAAACTTCTGCAGCGTTGTTCCTACTTTAGCACCGTGTCTCGACTGTCACTTCACTTCGCGTAGTGTGATTTTTATTTCTCCCAGCTTCTTCTGTTGTATGTGTTCCTGCTGACAGTTTGTGACCTTCTCTTTTTCTAGTCTGTGAAAGCAATTGACAATTCCAGATTTTTATGTGTTTTATTTATTTATTATTTCTATTGAATTGTTCACAACTCAGTGTCACACAAATGTAGACGTAGCACAGCAGGCAGCAACAATCACATATGTGAATGAGAGACGCGCAATAGACAACAAATAAAAGACAGACAATCAAAGCATATTTGAAATCATGTGTCGAAGTAAAAAATCTCACCTCGAAATGGAAAAATCCACTTAATTATTCTCTATTTTGCAAAAGAAAAAGGAATTTATGCAAAGCCATTAGCAACCTGTTAGTGGAAATCCATTCTGTTTAGCAACTCAGTTCCTTTGTGATAAATTATAAACAGTCTGTCACTGATGCTTTGTTTTTAATTCTGTGGATTCTGATTGTGCATTAGCTGTTTCGCTTTAAGGTTAAAGAATGAAATTCAAACAGTAAACCACAGTCACATTTTTCATCACCTTTACTGCGTTTTTGCAGATGTTTGTTGACGTCCAGAAAAGCAATTTAAGCATATCCACCATGCTGATAGAAAACCCACCTAATTCATGTTTAATTTCCCCTGACATTTCAACAAGTTTGCGTAAACTTTGCCGCTGTAGGTTTTCAGATAGAAACATAAACACATACACGCTTACACAAAGCTGCACTAAAGTGATTCCTTCTCACTGCTTTTCTGGTCATTTTGGCCGTTGTGCAGCTGGTTTAGTGAAAACACAGTGTGGCATGTTGGACATGACTTGCTCCAAATTAAACCGCTCAGAAAGGCAGAAACATGCTGCTGAACATAGTGGAGCATTTAGGAGCTCATAGATCAATGGAGAACCCATGACCTTGCATGACCATAAATCAGATCTGATTTTAGCAATTGGGTTACATTTTACTTTGTGAAAACAGAAACCGCTGTGTTACACCGTCCATCCAGACTCTTTGAATGTTACGATTTCTTCAATACAGCTTTACACAAACTGCATGGACCCTTGCAGCCTTTTGAGCAGGCAGCTCGCACCATGGTACTAAAGTTATACTCTTGTGTCAGACGCACTCGCCAGCAACATTTATCTTCCCTGTTATAATAAATTTGGAGATAAAATTAGACTTAATTGTTTAGCTGAGGCTGTCAATGTTTTTTTTAAGCTTACACATTTTATAAGGTGGATAAATCACAGGCCTGTCTAAGTAGCTGTATTCAAACATTGGTGTGACTTAGGTGTGCACCGATCTTTGTGACATAGGATAAATTGAGTAAAAGTAAAATGGAAGATTAATCTCTTGTAGCCACATATGCATATCAGCAAAAAGGTCACAGCTTAGCCTGTCACCAGTTTCTAATCCATCCAAACAAACAAGGATGAATTTCAGGACAAACAGGGATTAAACCTCCGATGAAGGCAGATTCTTCTTCCTCCCTTACAACAGCTCCAGCATATCACAACCACTTACTTTTCATTGCTGTGGGACAATGTGCATTGTAAATCATTTATTTTCCACATTGTACATTGTAGAAAAGCATTTTTAAGGCTACTGTAAACGCATTGTACTGTCTGGGTGACCACAGTATTATCCATTATACATTCAACTGTTTCAAGAAAAACAAATGCTGTCAGCGTGCACAGAAAACCCAATGGACAAATACTTGTCAGAGTCCATCCAAAATGTTGGCAGGAAACACCTGCCTGCCTTGTCACACTCAACAGATGCAGCTCTCTGTGCACGAAAGGGGACTGGAACCAACAGACCACAGTCGTATAAGTATACACATAGAACTGGTGGCTATTCTGCTATGGCACATGCATTCATCTGTTTGTACCAGCTAAAGAGGTGAAAAGATCACTTTAGTACAAAATATACAGAGAAAAGTAAAAGCTTGTGTCTGTGGAAAATATGTCGATAACCTGGTTGCTGGAAAATCAAGGTTGCATTCGATTTGATAACCTTGTCCTTGTGATGATCTTCATTATTTTAGCTTTGTTTACTGTAGTTTGTTTGTGTTGTGTTTTATTGACCTGATGTTATGGTGTGTTTTGATAATCCACATTTTTCTGTGCTTTGGAATTATTCTAATAATATTGTGAAATTAACCGTGTACAATGATTTGTAAGTGTGGAATTAGACCTGCTTTATAAGACTGGCCTTTTGGCTACTCTGGCACATTCCGGTGATGTTTGTTAATGTGTGATGTCCCTGTCAAATAAAGCAAAGCTAATTCCTGAAGAACCAGAAATGTCTACCATTTTATCGTAAATGAGTTCAACCGAGTTTATTTCCAGAGTAATTGCAACGAGAAGGACCTGAGGGAATCTAATCAGGGGTCAAAGAGTGGGTCAAAGGTCAGGTCCTCTGTTGCTGATGAACCAGTGGAGCCTCGCCACACATTCTTACTGCTAAATGATTATTCTACAACCCCATTATAGGTCTTCTCAAGCATCAACATCCTCTACATCATACTACTTCACGTTTTCTCTCTTTAAGAAAAGTTAAGCGCAACGAGCATTTTGTGTGTGTTCAAGAATCATTATGGAGGTTATAATTATATTTCAAATGTGCTCATTGTGAAATTGTAAGTATGGGAGTAAGTGTGTATGAAAGCTGCAGGGGGGGAAACATTATGTGCAATCATGTCAATAAATATGAGATCTCCTGTGGCTTTGTAAGTGTATTTACAGATGGATAACACCCTCGTCGCAAAGAAGTGGTAATTCATGATCATGTTAAACTGATTTTTGAAATATATCAACATTTATGTCATGTTAAATCCATCATAACCTAATCTAGAAAAAGGTTTTGTAAAAGAAGTCTGGGATCTCTGAATCACATCATTTATGTCACCAGTTTCTGCCATTAAAAGTAAGAACTTTGGTGGCATTAAAATAAAAAACAACAAACAAAATGCACAGACTATTATTTACTCCCAGGAATAAGGTGGTTATTTTGCTGAAAATAAATGATACTGCATATCCACACTTCCTCTTGGGTGCTGTGACCTAGGATGATATAATGAAGAGTGATTTAAAGTAAGTTCTGTTTACCCTCATTTCTATGCTACAAACTACTGATTCTCTTGGGAACCTGCCTTCTCTGTTTGACCCATCCTCGTTGTTTCAGAGAGCTTGTGGGCTTTAGCAGCTAAAACCAGACTTCTGTCTTTTCAAGCATGAAGTTACTGATTAACAGATACTCACATGAATATAAAACAGTCTTATACCGACAACACTCTGCAGAGCCAAATCCAGCACCTGCTGTCTTAAAAGTAAAATTCCAGGTCACTTATACTTACAATTGTTTTTCAATAAGGCATGCCTTCATAGACTAGATGAATATCTGGAGCTGTGAATTTAGGTTTGATTACAGATAGAAAATGACCAGAAACAAATAAAAAAATATGCCATCTTCTGAGAAATGGAGGTGTGACAAACGGCCAAGAAATCAAGACCACTCATACTCACCACATGCCAATACGAGGCAATGTGATGGTAAAGTGACTGAATTGTACAGAATATAAAATATATTAAATAAAGACGATCTTCAGTTTATTCTGCAATGCTATGCTGTGCACTTAGCTGAGTCGTTTCTCCCTACAACAGGACCAGGACCCAAGGCACAGCTCCAGTATTCATAACCCATTTAGGAAGGAGCAGTTAGCTAATGGAGTGGCCAGTGCAATCACCAGATCTCAACACTACTCAGCTGCTGTGGCAAAAGCTTGATGTAATAAGAACTCATCTAGTCAACCCAACTTGTGGGGAATGATTCAGGAAGCATGGGATGAAATGTCTTGATTCGATTATTTCTACAAATGGTAAACTGGAACAAACAAGGGATGTGGGCAGTAATTTGACAAAAGTTTTAGGACTTTGCATTGTAACTGATTAAGCTGTTGCAAGCTTACACAGGTGAATGAACAACTGGAACAAAGCAATAAACTCTAGTTTAAATTTCTTTTTCCTTAAAATAGCAGTTAGACTTTGTCACAGCCCACGTGTAGTATTGGAGTCAAGAGGTAACAGTTAAGGTGCAGTTCAAAGCCTCTGAGGAAACTGTAAAGCATGCAGACACTAAAAACAGTCGTCGTCATAATCATTATCATAATCACCAGCGTTTTTATTATTATGAACTTTACTAAGTAGTAAATAGTTGTATTATCTTATTATTATCTATTTAATTAAAAATACAACTCTATATAACTGAGGTCATAACTAATGAGAGCGTGAAGTAAAATATATTGTAAAACGAATTACACCCGTTATCCACAACATTCACACGACTGACAGGTGAGGTGAATAACACATATGTCAAGGGTTGTGTTATGTTATCAGTGACAGTCAGTTCTTGCAGCGTTCTGCTAAATCATGTGTTTTTTTACCTCATGGGGACAGCTCAGCGTGAACGTGTCATTTACCTGGGGAAAAGATGGCACCGGGATACACTGTGTGAGTCAATCTATCCCGGCCTCACCTTCCAACTTACGGGCCTGAGGGATACGTTGCTGGCACCTCAGTGACAGAAACCTCCGGACACATTCAGAGGTCCTGTGGAGTCCATGCCTTGATGGGTCACAGCAGTTTTAGCAGTATATGTGGACACAGCAGTAGACAGATGGTTTCAATGTTGTAGACTGTTAGTACTGACAGAAAAGTGAAATAATACTAAGCTAATTTGTAGAGAGTGCAATTTTGTGCTTGAAATAACATTAAATTTTTTTTATTTTTTTATTATTCAGTCTCCATCCACAGTCTGGTATTCATGGTAAACTATACAATCTATTTTATTCTGTTGTCTTACTTAGCAAGATTACAAGATTTTGTTTTATCTGCAGTATAGATTTCAATTTTCTCTATTTTATTCTAGCTTATGGACAATAATTTAATCTTTTAAAAAGGATTAAATATGTATAAAAACAATTATTTTAAGTATCGACTGTGTCATGACTTCTTAAAATGCTCCATTCCTACAGTTTCTAACAGTTTAATTTAAATACGTGCATTATTGTCCGCTTCCAGCCTCCATACCGCAGTTTACCAAACGCACTATTTACAAACGTCTTTTAAACGTATTTTCTTTTCAGCTGTCACAACGTCTGCGAGTAAGTACTTTTTAAAACACACTAAACTGAACTGGACACGCTTTCAAACGATATTTAAAAGTAAGTATTTGAAAGTATTTGATTGTTTCTAGTTGCTATCAGGCCTCGGCCGCTTGTTACGTCTGCCGCCATCTTTGCTAAACCCTCTTTAGCAGTAAGAATTGAAAGGCTAGCATATGGCGACAATACACTGTTTGTCTTTGATACTATCACTAAACAATAGTTTGAGTCTGTCTGTTTTTATTATTTCCACTTTAATCTGCTGCTATAGCGTGCAGCGCTAACCCGATCTTAGCTGTTAGCTAACCGGTCCCTGTAGGTTAGCTGGAGATGTTAGCGCCTCCATTGTGACGCTATTACTTTGTGGAGCTTCATAGCTGAAGGCTTTTTTAAACCGTTGTGCCTGTGTCTGTACATTTGGTACATCTACGTTACTCTAATGATTTATGTAATGAAGGTTATTATTTGTTTAACCCCAGTACAAAGCCTTTAGAGTTTAGTGATTGTCTAATTCTTGTATTGCTCCTTTATGCAAGAATTCGTTTAAACTGGACCACAGCTTCTGTTCTGCATCCAAGTAATATTATTTATTGTTTTGTTAGTTCGATACTATAGTATAGGCTCTGATTTGGGGTTTTAGCTGCAGAAAGCTCATTTTGTTTTGGCTATGTTGAATTTATTTTGTCATCCCAACCAAGATTTTTTTAGAAATAGCATAAAACATGGGAAAAGCTGAGAGTTTTTCGCTATAATTGATTGCTATTGACATCAAACAGTAAATGAAGTTATCAAAGATCAAAAGCCAAAATTGATTGGAATCCATCAATGTGTTTGTCCATTCTATTTTATTATCCATTATTTAACTATCATATGTTAGTATTGCTCATCCTGTTTCTTTGCAGAAGTTAGTGTGTGGTACTTTAGCTAATTTAAATGGGCGTCATTAATAGTAACGTTGATATCTTCTTCAGATGGATCTTAATGTGGTGTTAGTGCCACAAAAGATCTAGTGTGAGCAGAGAGGGCATCAGAGAGACCAGGCCTAATGGAGTTTTAATAGATAAATGTTGGCAGGATGTTGCTTAGGCTCCTTAATACCAGCAGGATGTGGAAATCTAGCCAATGGTTTTTAAATGGTGATCGATAGCAGCAGTTTTCATATGCATTGGGAAAAGTGGTGGTTACTAGCATACAGTAGTGAGAATGACAAAGGCCCTTTTAGATAAAGGAAATGTAATATCTTTGACTCCATCAATCTGTGCTGTGATACAGAGCCATGGTGCAGGTCCGTGGGATCTGCCTGCCATACAGGACCAGTGCACCAACAGTATTTTTCTTTTGGTATTGATTGGAGCTGGCCCTCTACCCTTAGATAAGTGCACTCAGTGTGTTTGTGTCTGCTCATTCTTGATTCAAAATTTTCCCTTCGTGTTTTCTTTTGTGTTTTCCCATAAACAGTGTGAGTTTCTTCTGAAGGTGACTTGTGTAAGGCCTGTGGTAAGAAACAGGCACATTATGTCGCCAGACGATTTCTTGTCGAATCTTTGTTTTACTGTTTTAGAATCAGTGATCTTACAAATAACGCTTTTTGACGTAATGTCCCGAAAGTAATGAAGAAAATAACGAAAAAATAAGGACCAGTGATAAATAGACATGCAAAAAGGCAGGACCATGTGACGGGAATTTGATGGAAAATAGCCAATTTAAACTGACAGATATTATAAGCTGATGACATGAAAGCGGTGAATTGAGTAGGGAGGAATGTGGTGTATTAACGCTGGCAGGTTGAAGGGAGGGGGTGGGGAGTTGAGAAGCAGTTCCATGGAAGGAGCCTTGGCAGGTAGATGTGAACCGGATAAAGTGGAAGCCAGCTCATTAGTAAAGCTCAAAGGGACCTTGACAACGTGGTAACAAACGTCTTGGTTGCTGAGGGACGTAGATATAAACAGGGAGCAGTAGGTGTCTGACTTGATGTGAGCTGTTGAGGACTGACACATCTTGTTGCCATCTATGCTTTGCCCTAGTTTTTCACCACCACATCTCTGCTTTAATGATGTGTCCATGTTGGTCAGCTGTGAATGTGACTCTCTCAGCTGGAAAAGGTCACTGTTTTGAAGTGGGATGAATCATGCCACTCTGTATTGATTGAACAGAAAATAGTTCATCGGAAAGGAAGAAAGGTTCTCATTCAAGTCTAAAACTACACAGTGTATCAGCAGTGTAGAGATACAGTGTGTGTGTTGTATTAAATGGTCAGAGTTTCTGTTTACATCCAGAGTTACATGCCAAGGGTCTTCGCCTCCCCCACACTAGCAATTTGGAGTGGGAGGGTGGATGTGGGGGGAGGTTTGAATATATAATAAACGAAATTAAACACACAGCAAAAACACTGCACACAGAAGGGTTTAAACACACTGGAAAAGATAAAACTTTATTTCTCCCTGTCGTGACAATACAAATTTAACAAGTGCAATAACAATCCAACTCAAAACGGTACTGAACATCCTATCTAGTAGTAATTACATAGACGGAACGTGGTGAACATCATCTTTAATACCACACCCTGAAAGTAAGGTATCAACCACTACAAAGCTTTTGTGTACAGGTGGGTATTCAACTGTAAGGCAACTGTTACCATGACAACCTGGAGAGACTGAGTCAGATGTGCGCTCCCTTCTCCCCATCCTTTGTTTTTTGTGTTGTGTTTTTCTTTTTCTTTTTTTTTAATTTGGGAAGAGGGTTGAGCTGATACAATTTTACAGTACCACACCACATCAGGTCAGAGTCAACTGTTTTTAACAAAACAGAAACATCACAAAACCAAGTTGTAACATTTTAAGAAACAGGGAAAGGATTGCTTTTGTATATCTCTTAAAAATCTTTTTCGACCCTGCTACTGCTTGTCAGAGACAACATTTATTTTTCCTCCTTGGTATGTCTGTTAATTTGTTGATGATGAGAGTAGCTGTATGAGACCTTCTTATCCTCAGGACAGGTCAGACACACAACACAACTGAGCCTCCTTTAAATTTCCCACCTGTCTGTTCTGCACTAGAGACAAATGAAATCTCCTTTGTGCTTCTGCACCTGTTAAAAACTTCCCTATTTGCTGCTGCTGTTCTCACTCTGAGAATAGAAAGGCAGCTACAGAGAGAGAGCAAGAGAGTGTAATTTTGAACCACTGCAGTTCTCTGGGGCCAATTATTTCACTTGAACACATCCAGTTTCTCTGCCCCTGAAAGGGATGGCATGAGCCTACTGAGGCGCACATGCAATTAAACTTTAGCCATCGAATTGGGAATTAACTTGCTCTAACAACTCAGCAAATGTGAATATTATTGCTAAGGACTGAGGATGACATTAGCGGGTCCCATTTACAGCACTTTACTATAGTTCTGTGAGACTCCGCTTACTTAAACATTTTGGTAAGTTTCATGGCTGGCTTATTTACTGTATACCTGCCCATTTCTGTGTCAAGTCAAAAGGCCTATGGCCGTCTCTAATAGGGGTATCTTCTGTTTTTGGTGACAGGCAGTGTGTGCACAGACCAAAGAGTCAGTGGTTGTACAGAATTTGCAACTACCACGTCGTCAGTAACAGATGCAGGATTTGGACGCCGTTTGTCCACTGTACCTGCCTCATGTCCACCTGGTCGTCACATTCTGTTGCTCAAAATATGCCACAGAAAACTGCTTGCTGTCTCCAAATTGGTTGGACAGAAGATGTATTTAGAAGATATCACCAAATTGGTCTTCTATTGGTAGACAGATCCCTTTGAAATTAACCTTTAGTTGTGACCTAAGAGGATTCTTTTCATGTGATTTAACTTTTTTTTCAAGATTTTTCTTTATTTTTCTTTTTCTTTATGATTATTTATACTTTCCACTCTCACAAAGCTGACACAGAGTTGAGACCTTTATCGACACAGGTTCATTGAACTTACTGGATGTCCATTCATTGACCTCACCTGCTTATTAAGTGAAAACCTCTTTGATACACCTCAGTGATTTCCCAGTGCTCGCCTTTCTGACTTTCCATACCGCTTCATCCTTCTGATTAGGCTACTGTACATTATTGCTGTCAGTGAAGGGATTTATATTTTATTTTCTTGTATGGCTAACCACGATATTCTTATTACCAAGGTGGGATAGAGAATGATTCTTATAAAGTAACCTAATGGATATTCATTTGTATCATATTGCTAATGGAGCTGTTTTTTTAGGCAGCTCTGGTAATGAGTGAGGGCAAGAAAGTCGTTAAATGAGGTTATTGAGGCAATTGTCACATGCTAACGTTATATGTAATGGTCTCAAAAAGGCTTACAGGCTCATGGGCAAGTGTTAAAGTTATGTTTAACTTAGCATAATGCTCTTTACTGCTGTGAAGGCTTCCCTGATTCTTATTAATATTTGGGGTAAAACAACCTATTATTGGCAAAATCCCTTTTTGAACTGCCGCTAATCTGGTGAGAACTCTTCTGCTTAATCTGAGATCTTCACATTTACAGCAGTTTAATTGTATGATCTTATGTCTTTGACATATTACAATATGGATAAATAACTTTATTTCACACTAGACACTGTCTGCAACTTAGGTGCAAAAACAATTTGTGTCTGGTTTTAGTAAGTACGAAATTCATTCTAACCTAAGTGAGATGCTCAGCATCAACCTATGCTGTTACATGTTTCGAATGTTAACCACTCACATATTTCTCTGACTAGTTCACATAAATAAATCACCAAATAGATTACCCACAACTGTGTCTAACTGCTACTGAACACAAACTGACACAGCAGTGTACTGAACATTTTATAACTAGAAAGATGAGCTTCTTTTAAAAACACACAAGCCTCCTTGCTTGTTAGTACATTTCTTCCAGTTCAGCTTGGATATTCTTTAGGATACTCCAGGACTTGGCAGCCATTTCAGGGGATCACTGAACACCTGTGAGCAGTCGGAATGTCTGTGTTGCTCCTCTGTCATGACAGCATCAGCAGGTCCCGTGTCTTCTCACAGTCTTTGTTCAGCTGGGTTTCTAAATGCCATGCCGTCCTGCGTCTGTTAGTTCATGGTGTTTTGTGCTCATTTGACGGGGTGGTAGTGGCTTATAACCACTATATTATGGCTATCCCAGATTGGGTTGTAGAGGGTTGTCTGTGGAGCATCTCCTCTTTACTGTGTAAGGGAACAAGGTGTTGCTACTCATCAATCTGTCCACTCGCAGCATCATTCTGCCAAAAAAAAAGAGACAAGTAAATGAGCACCAGAAATGCACATGGAGTCCATGCATATGGAGGGTTTTTAGTTTAAGTACATTTTAAATGTGCCTACACCAGTTTATGGTTATCTATGATTGGAGTTTTTGCCCTTTACACAGTTGTGATGTCTGCCTAAACACCAAAATGGAGGCGTGAATGCTACTCTGGGCTCATTAACATTGTGATGATCATTTGTCACTAAAGATGAAAGAGGTTCTTCTATTGTGTCTTTACTTAATGATTATCAAGGTCACCCCTCTTGTTAATTTAAAATTTGTCAATAATATTTTGCTTTGACTGAGTGCACTTATTGACTAGACCCTCACTCAGGAGGAGGACAGAATTTCTGAACCTGAAGCATGTGTGGAGATTCTCATCAGAACATTTGTAGCATCCAATCAAAAATTTCACCATATTTAATTACAACAAATAGTTTTTAGTCTAACTGAGGTAGCTCTGCTGTGCAAGGCAGAATGCATACAAAGCAGGGGACATAATCAGGTCCAAACAGGCCAGAACACACACTGACAAAGGACATTAGGACAGCTAAGAGATGTTGCTCTGAAAAGATCAAAAACAGTTTCTCAGCAAAAGACTCTTCCTGTCTTTAGTGTAGGGAGGGCCAAAGATTTAGAGGTTCAGTGTCTTGTCCTGGGACATATCAACACATACACAACACTGAACCACCAGCCCTGGGGTTATTGGATGACTGCCCTTACCAACTGAACCACAAATTTCTACTGAAGAGCTGGTTATCACAGTCTTACAATGTCTTGTCCAAGCATACTTCAATATATGACCAGGAACCACTGACCCAGGAGATCATAGAACACTGTGCTCAACTGAGCACAGGCTCACAACAGGGATCTGTGCTCGCTGCACTGCAGAGCAGTGACCCATCTATCACTGGATCTTGATCCTTTTCTCTGCACACCAATCATTGTTTGCTTTGGTTCAGTCACCAACCAAGACCAGCAGAGATCTCAGAGTTTTGATAATGGACTCAGCATCCAGAAGAGAGTTGGAGTTAGAAATTAAATGATGAATAAATGTAATGCTACAGACATCTTCTAATCCCAATTAAACCTATGCAGCCTATGTATAAGATTGTTTTATTCCAAGAAACCTGATTCCAAAATAATCAGAAAACACAAAGAGTAATAAAATGAGGAGGCTTTGGTTTTCAACAAGTGATCAGATTTTTGGGAATATTTAACTGTAATTCTCAGAAACACCAACCCTCTAAACATTACATCCAGTGCATCCATTTCTTTCCCCAAATTCTATTTAACTACATTATTAATGTATTATTGTTTTTCATTGCATTCTCATGAGTGGATTGATGCAACATTGATTCTTGTGCTTATAACATAGGGTATTTTTGAAACCTGGGCTATTCTTTCATACTCTACTCACCAAATTTGTGACAGATCTAATAAAAGATTACAAAAAGCACAATTAGCAGAAAATTCTTCAGCAACCCCCGTTGCTCTCAGCAAAGCCAAAAGCCATTCTGCAACTTGTGGCGCACTAACCCTGTTCTCCTGCTCTGCTCTGTTAGGCTGCAGCACAGCTACGGGCTTTGCTGCCTTTGTAGCATCTGTGATGTTAATTAACTCACACCACATGGAGAGTGTTGCTTTAATTGGACAAGGTCTTGGCTTGGTGTTCAGTGGATGGACAGGACATGAATACTTCTATTACGTACTTTTCTATTATTACCTCAGAACAACTGGTGAGTTCAAAGGTGGACGTTGAGTTGCGGGAGACAGACCAGAGTTTGACTGTTGTTGTTGCTGTTGTTTTTGACAGATATATAGGTGTTGAGAAATCAGAAATGGTTACAAATGGCCACAGTGATTTTAAAGACTGAATGAGTGATGGAGGCTGCGTTTACTAGACTGAGTGACAACGCTGAATCACTGAGGCCTGACTGTAAGCGGCAGTGTTACGATTGCTGGTGAGTCATATATACGCTGAATGAGGGGACAGATGCTGCCTCATATTTACCACTCAATCCACGGCTAAGATCAGTCTGCCCTCCAGCCTTAAGCTTGTGGGTGGATACTGGCATGAGGTGTTGTTGCAACCTGATGCCAAGTGATTTATGAATTGCCAGTGGACTCTGTGACATGCTTGTTGATGTGCAGTAGTGTCATTTGATGTTGCCCAACATCTAATTTCTCCAACTTTTATCTTTGACATGTCTGGCTGACTCCCAGCACACAGTAAACCAACACTGAGTCATGTGTTTTAATCCTGCCACCAAACATAAGAAAACAAACAGCCTCAACCTTGATCAGCACTAACTAGACAGCACTAGAAAAATGTTAATATATTCAGAAGATGCTTCCTTGTGTTGGTAATTGGAAGAGGTGGGTGAGGATGGTTGTCACAAACTTGGATCCATGTCGAATTTCTTATGTCATAAAAGGCCACGAGTGGACAACCAGTCAAGGTCCTAAAGCTGCTGGTTACTTTACATCCGCAAGAGCTTTCAGGAGCAAGTTTATTACTGCTCGAGGTTTGCATGACTGCACTTGTATGATTTGTGTTTTGTCTTTCTGTGGTAATGTACAGTAATAGCTTAGTGGAGTAATGGTAGGTAGTGTTTGTCTTGTCCAACCACAGTCATGTCACATAGTGAGGATTATCAGAACTACACCTTCATTGTCACCACATATGTTCCAAAGTAATAACTTGAGGATTAGTCTGACAATCTGATACAGACACATTCTCTTTCTTGCAGAGTTAGATAGATCCATATGATTCTAATATCTGAAGACATAATATACTGTATAACTAGAGCCAGGAGCTGGTTATCTCTTCACTTAGCTTGAAGATTTAAACAGGGGATGTGACTAATTTTAAAATCTTAAGTACAGTATCAGTGTGCTTCAGTATTTTGTGTTTCTCAGTACTCTTTCAAGGAACCATTTGCCAGCAAACAGCCTTTAGTCATTTTGAATATGATGCTACAGGCTTTGTTCACCTGGATTGGGGGATTTTCTGAGATTCTTTATTGCAAATCCTCTCAAGCTCTGTAAAGGTGGATGGTGACGGTCAGTGGACACCTATTTTCAGGACTCTCCAGAGGTGTTTAATAGAGTGTAAGCAATGACTCTGCCTGGGCCACTCTATTAGTTAGGCATCTCTAAGCCACTTCTTCACTGTTTTGGCAGTGTGCTTTTGTAATATTATATGTTATGCCCAGGCCTAGTGGACTTGAGGAACACATTTTTGTTCATCTTTTTTTTTTTTTGCTTTGCTTCATTCATATTTTCGTCAACCCCACAGCATAATGTTGCCCCCACCATGCTTCACGGCTAGGATGATATTGGGCAGATAATGAGCGGCATCTGGTTTCCTTCAGACATACACTATATTGCCAAAAGTATTTGCTCACCCATTCAAATAATGGGAATCAGTGCACAAAGCAAGGTCCATAAAGACATGGATGATAGTGTCTGGTGTGGATGAACTTGACTGGCCTGTCAGTGTTTGACCTTACAAATGCGTTTCCTGAAGAACAGTCAAAAATTCCCATGAACACTCCTGAACCTTGTGGACAGTCTTCCCAGAAGAGCTGCAAAGGGTGGACCGACGCCATATTGAACCCTATGGATTAGGAACGAGATGTCACTACGTTCATATGCGACTCAGGGCAGGTGAGCGAATACTTTTGGCAAAATAGTGCATAGTGAGGCCAAACTAATGGTTGATCTTGGTTTTCACCAGTAGAAAGGATATAATTACTATTATTGTTTCTATATGTTTTTTCTACTGGGAAGCCACTCTGTCTTGAAGTCCAGATCAGTGAAGATACATGATGTATTTATATATAATTTAAATTTTTGACTTAAGTGCAGAATCTGAGTTGCTGTTGAACTGGGTCGTTTTTAGATGCTGCTGCCCTACTTGTGGGACTTGACCCCATCTCTGTTTGTTTACATTTGGCCAACAGATGTTCAACTAAGTGAACCCAGTTTTCTGAGACATTGCGTTCATTCTCTCTGGGGACAAAGATCTGTACCCCAGCAAATAAGCATGAGACATGTGATGACGCACTGCGTGGGCAACTTAGCAGATATATACACTATGTGGCTACTTAACACAGTTAAGGAAAAAGTGTAAGCTTTATCGGATTTTGTGTTTCACTGTGTGACACCTCAAACAAGCTATTCTTATCTTGCCCCAGAAAATACTTGTGACTGAATATAGCTTCTAGCATCTGTCACTTTTTTACCGATGTGATTCTCCAAGGATATTTTTAGCTCCTTGTAAATGCTGTCCTGTTTATTAAAACTCTTCTTATGGAAGATGTTGCCAGATATTATCCTGCACCGCTATTCATCCTAGAGTAGTCACCGTCACCCATCATTAAAACAAATAATCAAGGACTACGCCTGGTCCTGTTTTATAGGCCAAGTTTGTGACTGAGGATGCTGCAGAATTTTAAAACATTTATTTTAGTTATCCTCTTGTTTAAAGGTGGAGATGGGCCAGTACAGGTCAACTGCACCAGCCTACAATTGATGAGTGCTGTCATACTGAACTGACTTTAAGTCTAATGAGGAGGCGCCATAGATATGTCCAGTCTTAGTTAACCATGTTTCTACCAGCGGAGCTGCCCCAGGATCCCTCTGCAGCATCCCAGCTCCTCCATCTATGGCTTCACTACTTCTCTGAGCCATTTGTCAAACCTCTGCTCACATTAAATTATCATGGCCCGAGAGAGACTTATACCTTTAGCAAGAGACTCTGAATCCCAGTTAGACAGATAGGGTGCACAGTGTCTGCGAGGGGGAACTGAATGAAAAATGGACTGCACAGTATAGGTTTGTTCAGACTGTGCTAATCCTCTCGTATGTTGTAACCGTCACATTGAAACAAACATACCGTGAGAAATGAAAGCTAGAGCAGATGGTGTTTTGCTACAGGAACTCACTGAAAAATTGTAATGTGACAAGGGAGTCGAATAATTCTGGATAAATATGAGTTAGGGTCCAAAAAAAAATAATTCACACAATTAAATTCTTTTCCCATCATCAATACTGACTGCTCCTTAATCAGCTAGCCAGACTAAAACTAAGAATTCTTTCTTTTGGAAAGTGAGGTTGATGTTGAAACACAGTGAAGCTATTTTGAGATGAAAGACAATTACAGACAAATCAGGTTCTTTACAGAAGATTATATGTTAGTGGGCGGACTGGCTCCTAAAATATTCAGGAATCCATTTATTAGATTGAAATTTTTCATTTGAGTTTCTATGATTTCAAAAGAAACTGAATTAGCAGTGTCAATAGTTGGCTGTAGCCATATGTTTGCGTTTTGTGTCTGTGTGTGTGCAGACTAGACTCCTAATAAGGAATCCAAGTAAACGAACAGCCTGATGCGTGAGCTTTCTCTGCTTTGCTTTGGGAAAAGTATGCTAGATATGCGCTAATTTGTCCTTCTAGACGCACTGTTTTCCTGCTGAGTAACACAACACAGAGCACAAAGAAAAACAGACAGAAGAAAATGAGACTGGAAGAAACTGTGTAACGTGTGTTTATCTTTTAAAGGGGCCATTGCATTTGTTTCTAAACTTCTTTTTTCATGTACTTTACACACAATAACAATAGTCTCTGCACTGCAATATGCTGAAATGCTTATTTGAGTAAAACACAATGCATTGTATAAAATTCGAAACAAGGTTCTTCTGTAGAAAATAATTGTATTTGTTATAAGTAAACGTCGTCTAAGATTCAACATTTCAATTTTTGACCAAAGGCCAAAATAGTCACATGTGTAAGATATGTGAGGTTCTTTACTTGTTGTTCCTTACAAATTCTAATAATTAATCATGGTAATAAAGAGATGTAGGTTAAAACTCCATTGGTGTCTTTCACCCACCTAAGGTACGGTAGGTCATTTATGTATAAATTATTATTTGCACACTGCCAACTCCGTCATTGAGACATCATCATGAAACAATTAGCTGCGAATTGTGATGTAAATTTAACTACAGTCAGTGAGTTCTGAACTGTGACTCACCATGCAGTGGATGTGTTGTAGGGCTGGAGCATGGGGCTGTGGCTCTCTTCTCGGAGGCTGTGTCGGGGCTGATAACTGGAGCTGGGAACCATGGGCTGGGCTTGAGCCGGGGTTTCGCTCTCCTCTGGCATGGACTTGTGCCACTGACTTCGTGCCTTCTTCAACCAGCGTCCTCCCAGACCCCATTTCTCCAGGTAGACACGGCATAACTCATAGTTTATGGCTGAGTAGTAGAGAAAGTCCAGAGCCAGCAGTACCATGACGAAGAATCCGTAGATCCACACACCAACCAGGGCTGTGTAATTACTGCAGCAGAACGGAATCATGGCATTAACAGAATACAAGCTGTGAAAGGCAATAAACCCTCAGAGCTGCCATTGAAACAGCTTTAAAATTTTGTCCTTAACTCCCAATTGCTTTGTTGAAGTTGCCAGGTGATAATGTTTGCTGTTCATATGGCAAGACCAAAACATTTATCAAATTCTCCCTTGAGGAAAAAATAAAGGAAAAAATGCAATAATATATATATATGTGTGTGTATAAAAATCCATCTGTTCCATTTGCTGCTCTTGAATATTTCTTAAATCTGGAATTTCATTAGCACATGAGACTTTATTTAATCTATCTAATTTTGGCTGCCTCTGAAAAACTCTGCTCTTGGTTTCACCTCTCATAGCATTTCTCCATGTATTACATGATCTAGCTGGATTTGTGTGGATCTGACTTTCTTTTAGTCCACCCACATCCACCAAACCAAGGTAAATGAAAAAAAGTTGCATCCTAAGATGCGTCCAAAAAGTGAAAGGGATTATCTCATAGTGATAGTGCATTTTACTGTATATTATAAAAAGGAACCCTGAGTTCTAGTTCACTAAACCAGATTAATTATTAAGGATCATTATACGCATTAAGAATACATACATACAGTTAATTTGATTAGAGTTCCTCTTCAAAAAGGTGACTCGAGGGAGACTGATTTCTCTGTGCTGAACCATATTTGAGTTTATCTAAGCATACACAGACTATGTTCGCTTGTCAACACATCTAAAATAAATATTATTTCATATTTATCTCAGCCTGTGCAACTGATTGTTTGCCAGAACTGCCTGCCTTTTTTATAAATGGGCTTTTTATGTATTTTCAGATAAGGTTTCAACTGTGATTTGATTTGAGTATGAACAATGTTTTTCATTTTGAAAATACAATATCGAGATACTCTTTTAAGTGCAATAAATTTACCAAACTATAATACATCTGTCAGTATAGAGCAGAATCATGTCAAAATTATGTCACTCTGCAGGTGGTAAACATTTTCCCTGTAGTCATTTCATCTCTTGAGTGATGATAAAAAAGTGCCACCAATAATATTAGAAAAACGACTTAAAATAAATATATGGTTAATATAACAATGCACTGTATCAAAGTGATACCTGATATAATACCCAACACTTAACACCAGCTTTAGTGCACTATGTTGTGAAGTCATCCCACTCATGAGACGACAACTGCTTCCATGATTTGATCTTCTCTGTGGTGCTTTTGGATGCCTCTGTAGGTGGATCAATGTCAGCAAACCTTCTGAGCAAGAGGCAAACAGTGTCAATGAGTGCAGCACTGTCAAGAGTGAAACGAGTGTAACTGGCTGTTTTCATTTGATCTGAGGAAGTGTCACATCAACTGTTTGCTCCATACCCACTCGCATTAAAACTCTCATCCTACTTATCTCTGCTGCTAAGGTCCTGTTTATGCCCAGTTCCCTTTTGTATTTGTATTTTTTTTTGTTTTCGTAAACAGCACAGTAGGATGTATGTCTAATGTGGTGGAGGGTAAAGTAAACATCTTACACTTGACAAGTCAGATACCCAGTTTAAATGTTATTACTCACTTGTGTGCATATCCATCTGAGGTGGTGGTGAGATTGATCTGCATGACCATCTGAAACTCCGTCTCGTTGCAGCAGTATTTGAAGGCAGTGTTGTTGTGATGGCAGCAGAACATATAGGTTTTGTTGTCTGAGAGGCGTGGGCAGTGAAAGCCGAAGTGGTAACGCCCCTTGTGGTCGGAGTAGGGTTCACACACCCGGTAATGAGCTGAGAGGGCTGTAGTGATGGGGAAGACAATGAGCAATATGTAAAAAAAAAACATCTAGGCATTGGGTTAGAATGGAAATATTTAGTTTCAATATTATTTCTATAAATTGGGGAATTTGTTAAATGAAATCAAAATTAAATATTGCTTGAGAAAAACATACTGTAGCAGAGTTCTACAGAACTGAATCTGAACAAAGCCCCTCAACAAAAGCAGCAGTTTTTTTCTGTCAGAAATGACATGACTGGAGAGAGTGCATGTAATAATACTGGTGTAGAACAGGGCACAGAAAACAAACACGGTGTACTAGCAAATATAATCAGATAAGAGACATCACATTATGCATACAGGCGTGGATGGCAAAAGCTCTGTCGCCTTTATTATTGAAGGAACACAAACACTCAAAATGCATCTAGTACATCTAGTTTATTAGGTAATTACGCAAATGCTAGACTGAAAGTGCTTCTGGCTGGGAAGACCAATGACTGTATACTTAGGAATCTGTTTATTGCTGTGTCTCAAATATGCTACTAATCCATATATGGCAGTTTTGATTGAAGTCAGGAAAAGAGTAAGAGTAAGATGAAACATTTACCCCACACAAAAGTGTGTTGGAGCCCAAGAAATCCACCCCAATATGAACTGTACTTCTGAAATCCTGATACATATCATATCAGTTAGATGCGGTTGATATTGTATCAGAGTCCCATATGCAAACATACAATAAGTGATAGACACAGACATAGTAACCATTTGTAACCGGCTTCAGTTTTAGAATAAAACGTTGTTTTTGTTATGAAATCTGGCAAATATCATGTTGTTCTTCAAACTGAAATCACTGGGATTCACTTCAGGAGGCACAGAGACTCCATCTGATAACAAATTACTGATTTGTCTGAGAAATGGACTTGATAGAATCAGTGTCAGTTTACATGGCATCATAATGCAGGTCACTGTGGACCATGACAGCACAGTGGTTTCACCAGAATCAAATTTAGTGCAATTATTTTTGTATTTCGTATATTTCCTGTCATCAGTGTTGCCTTAAAATGTGTCAGTGTCAGTAAAAGTGCTCTAAAAGTGATTTAGTTCAAGGTTCACTTATGCTGCAGGGTGATAGTCTTACACTAATCTCAGAGAGGGATGGATCAGCATTTGAAAGGCGAGAGCTCTTTCAGATTATAATGAGCTTGGTGCGGACAGCCATCTCCCTTTGACAATCATCATTTTAGCAGAGGACGGGGTAAAACGAAGGACGCAGCACGATTAGAAGTCAAGCATGGCTTATAAAGTGAAAGGAGTCTCTTTATTTGGAGGTAATGAATTTGCCAGTAAGAGAACAGAGGCCCTTGACATCAGAAGTGGGCCGTAGAATGCTCTAATGATGCACATCTTAAAGATTTGAAAAGAGAAGTGTTCAGGGAAAGAGTCTTGTTTGTAAAATGAACAGCAGCTGTAAATATAAGCACCTCATGAAGTTTAGAATACAGCTGACAGCTCGGCTTTGCTGACAGTTTATTTACAACCCGTGGTCTGAAAACCGCTGTGGTTCTCTCTCAGCGCAGCCAACATTACTCCATTAGTCTTAACGATGCCTAAGTCCGTTTCCTACAAAAGATACCAGTTGTAAAATTCACTTCCAAATCCTTGATCAATAGCTTTAGTGTGATCTATTTTAAAATATCTTCTGTATTGTTATCCTGAGATGCTGTTAAAAGATGCTAGAGATATTGTCTACTAGATTTTTAAGTGAGGCTCACACCAGTCAAAGACTTTCACTGAATCCTGTGTGATTAGTGAGTGTAGGGGCTTGATATTTCATATATTCATATATTCATATTCATATCATAATGACTAAAATTGAAGGGGTGCTACCAGATTTAGTTGCATCATTTTCACTATAGAATCACTCTTTTATCTTTCGGTTGATTCTATCATATAAACTATCTATAAATCTAATCTTATCTATATCTATAAACCCATCTCAGCTGCAGTTTTAGTATATATTTTTCTTTTAGAAAAACACATAACTGACAAATGCTTGAGTGAGTGAAAACTGTGATCAACACTGCACTGTGGATTGCTGCCATCTACAATTCATAGAACCATAGTTTCATAAATATGTTATGAATAAGCTTCTCTGGGTTTGAATGCATGGTTTTTGTAATATACTATATATAAAGTGGGCTTTTCTTGTAGTTTGTATTTATTGAGCTTCCTCATTCTTCTGTATATTATGGGTTTGCTTTTTAATCCAAATTACTACTGTATTGCTTCTTGTAGCTATTGCTTTTTTTAAAATACTCTAACATACACCTTCCCTACTTTGCAATTTTCAAACGTGAGTTGCCATCTCTTCCCTTTTCCTGTGAATAATGTGTAGTCCTTATTGCAGATATGTGTTGGTTGGGGTTTTCTCTTGTATCTTTTGATGTTGTAGTTATGGGTTTAGACCTTGTTTTGGGAGCACCTCGAGGTCTGAGCTTTTCCTGCCAAGCAGTAAATGGTCCTTGATGTTAAGTGTTTGTGACATAACTTCTGGACATCAGATGTCAACACGCATCCTATTCTAGCCATAAACGTGTATGTTGTTTCCTGTCACAGTAACAGAGATCCACATTTTGAGGCATCCAGAGTTAACGGAAAACGCTTCCAGCCTGCGTAATATGAGCCTCAGACACTCCTATGAGTGCTGAGCATCCTGTAATAAACAACATAAACTTTTGATGACAAGACAGGCAGGCTCACTGATGAGCACAGAATTAACGTTGCAGACCTGCAGTGGACAGCAGGAGGAAGATGACTGTCAGGACATTGAAGGACTGCCGGCTGGTGATAGTCATCTTTTCGTCCTCATATGGGAAGAAGGGAGGGTGCAGGTGGGAGGGAGGGAGGAGGGGGACAGTTCTGTTCAGCTGGACATGGGCATCCTTTGCTTGTTGTCAGCTCTTCTTACATGGCTGCTGCTTGGAGTCTGGACTCCTGATGGGAACAAGACAAGCAGAGAGAGAAAAGATTAAGATATTAAGATTTTTAGTTCCATCCTACTGCGTGGACAGCTTGTCTGGCAGTGAGGGTTAGCCATGATGCCTTTCGGTCATCTATCCTGAGGTTTATATGACATCATAGCTTGGATCTTCTTTTAGTTGAAATGATCACTAGCGCAAGCATGTTCCATACTTTATTATTAAACTTTATACGTTATTTGCACAGTGTCTCTCAATTTGTGTCCATTAACAGGAAACAACTGTCATAATGTCCAAAGCTCCTGAGGTTGCCAAAGACAATGCATTCTGAGTTGAGGTGTAACAATTAGTCGAAATTGTATCATAGCTGCTTTTGGAAATGTTAGAGTTGGAACAGATTTATTTTATTGTTGTTTATTGCTAGAAACATTCTTGCCGATAAAGCTCGTTCTGATTATGAGAGAAGTATTTTTGCAAATTTGCAAACCCAGAAAGTAAAGTGTTAATAGTTAGTTGCTGCTGTAATGATGTCTGTCTTACACATCCTTGTATGTGGTACACACAATGTTTAGCGATGCATCTTATTAGCACTCCCAAACATCCGACAGAACTAAAACACATTACACACACATTAGACTCCAAACTAAAGCCAGTGTAATGCATCAGTTTGCTCTGCAGAGCTCTTAGAGATATCTAATCATATACTTATGCTTGGTAGTGACTTTCACTAAATGTACTGTATGGTGTTTCTAGAGAGCATGTTGTTTTTACCCAATACTGATTAAATTTCACAGAACTTGCTACTTCAGCACACTATTGAGTTTTGATTACAGACCTGCTGAGGATCACTTTGCTTGTAAATGATGTATCTTCTTTTTCTACCTGTGTATCCTTGTACAATTACCACTTGAAGCTGAATCATAGCCACTCGTGCACTGATGCAAAGTGTGATTAATGGTGTGACGGCGTGTTCTGCTTATCTCTGCGTGTTTCGGTTCTTTGGCAGATTTATTCATGTAATTGTGCCCAATCAAACTGCACATAAATGGTCCCTGTCCCTGCGTTTGTTAAAGCCAATGTTTATGGTAATTAATTACAAACTCAATGAGTGTTGAGTTGAGTAAATGACACAGTCAGTCTGAGCAGCACCACGTGGTACAATGTGATGTTGGAGCTTGTATCACGTTCAGAACCATGAAATCTTCATCTCCCGTATTTATGACATACAGTAAATCACCGTTAACTGCAGAGCTCGGTTCTGTCTTCGTAAATGCACTTTGCATGTAAACAAATTCTCTGAGAAGGCACCTTGAGAAGTATTACAAAAGTCGTGAATTATTAATAAGTAAACAGGCAACAATATTTTTTGCGACAATTCAGAATGAATTGGTAAACTACTCTACTGTATAGTTGAACAGCAGAGATACAGAATTTAATTTGGCCCTTCTTTTGAACGTAGTAGATACCTGTACGCCGACCTACTTAGACTGCCTGAACCACACTCACACACTGTTTTTATTCTGGATGAGATGTAGGTCCAGCGGGTTATAAATATACTGTATAGTCACATGAAAGTGAAGTCGAGCAGTACTAAACTGTTTAATTGAACTTCTGGGGATAAACAGATTTGTTGAAAGTCTCTGCCAGGTGGAGAATTCCGTTCTCTGTGTTAGCTAATGTTACTCTGTTCCAGTTTCTTATGCAATGCAGCAGTGACTGTTTGAGCCCAGTACACTAAGCTCATGCTGTGGACTGTATGGACAGAATATGTATGTGGAGCACAGCAGTCTGTTTCTGTTGGGAGTCTTTTACAGCATTTTAGATCAGACAAGCTGTTCCTTCTTCAGAAAACCAGGCAGCTGAGGTCCCAGGAGGCTTGTTAAAGTGGCGCTTTTATATATTTTTTCCACTCTTTTTACTTCTGGTGAGAGCTTCAGTGTGCTGTCAGATGACAACATGTGCAGTACTACGAGGGATTCCCATCCTCTCGGATCCCCACACAAACGACTCCTCTTTCTTTATACAGCTCTGGTCTCTTACAAGGGTTTTTTTTTATACATTACTTTTTCATCCTTCATGAAGCCACATCATTGTCACATCACTCCATGTGCTATACAGGCTATAAAAGGCCAAGGTTCACTTTACTGCAGTGCTTCGCTTGTTTGCTAAGTGATAGTGATAGTGAAGGGTGCGTAACAAGCCCCTTTGTAGTGAAGCACAACATGTAGTGTAAATAAACAGACGTGAACGCACAGTATAGTATGTAGTGCATAGCTCCCAGGATCTGAAAATAGAACATACTGCCCAGCTTAATATGCAACTCAGATAAGAGCTCACTACTTGCTGTTTATGGCTGACAACTTAGTGTTACCGCTGCCAGTGTAGATATATGAGCTGTTTTGAGATGAAATATTTAAACAATTAACTGTATCCAGGGGTAACCAAAGTCACACCAAGGTTGTTTGTGGAAGAAAAAGAAAATACAAATTGACCACTTACTGCAGCCCCACTGTAATTGAACAGCACGCTTTTCCTCACAACGCAGCGGTAGACCTAAATCTGTCAGAGGCTGCAAGAGGGAAAGCGCAGAGGAACATTTTGAGCTATTCATACCCCTCAGTGATACGTTTGGCCTATCGCATGATCGGTCTTGTCCAAGCCCTAATGTTGTTCAGACTTTAACTTCCAAGTCTGTGACACATTGAAATCATTATTTATTTATTTTTGCCTGACGTGTCTTTTATCTGAGAAGCTTTCAAGTTAGTAAAGGCACAAACTTGACATTACAAGTCTCTCTCTGTACAGCTGTACAGCTTAACTTTATTTTTAGAAGAAACATTTAGGCCCTGCTGTTCTGAGTATGCACAGTATCTGAGTATCTACCTCTTTTTTTCCCCAAGGGTGACAGCATTTGGACTTTATGCGCTGTGTTTTTCCTCATTATTCAGTTCGCATTTTATTCAGAGCACACATACACTTCCTGGTGCAGTTAATGTGCATTATCAGTCACCTTTTTTGTGAATTTGTGAGCATACAGTATAGACTGAAGCAGTAGATTAGAGATGATATTCCCTCATCACCCTAGGAGACAGAGTGTCATATCTGGCTTTGTTGATGGGCCTCCATCCAAAATCTGATCAGTATTCTGCTGTAATGAGGTCCATGCCTAATTGATGCCCCATTTTGACTGTCATGATAATAAATTGGGCTTCATTTGCTTTCAATGATATTAGAGCTTCACACAAAAACTCTACAATGCTCCATTAGGACATGAGCTCATGTTGGGGGAATTAGCGATATAATACTGTATAATGACCATCATTGGCACACAGGCCTGAATTGTGTGCAACTGTCAATGAGCCCAAGGCAGAAAAACATGGCTAGTAAATGTGTAGCCAACCACGTGTTAGAGAGCTTTTGACCATCAAGAACAACCTACTGATCTCCTCCTCATCATACTGACACATATGAACATATCTTGTCCTGCACCCTGTGCTGAACACAACTAAACAAGCATTCAACAAGAAAAAGTGCACTGCTAACGTCAGACTTGACTTTCTTTGACAGATAAACGTACTGCAAATAGCACTTAAGTCCGTTTAGGTGTTGGTACAGCTATTTGTCAATTTCACTGCTTACAAAACATTGTCAATGACTTTTAGCCACAGCCCAAGTTTGTTTACTTTGTGTTAGCAGAGCTTCACCTGTCACCTGCTGTCAATCAAGTACAGTCAACTCTAGCCAGCTGAGGCAGTGTGCAGTTCCCTCAATTATAATCCCTAAAATATGATGGGCTAATAACTTTAGGTTTATAGCAGTATATGCACGTGGCAGTCATCTAATGTTAGGCAGAGGATTACAACTGGAATAAAAAGCTTGTGATACAAATCATAATGAATACGTTGTTAAAAGGGTTTCTTTCATTTTCAGATGTGTCTACAGTTTTTGGGGGGATTTCTCCTATTCTTGTAAATAAAAAAATGTGAATTTTGTTATGATCATTTAGTGGCAGCTGTAACCCCAGGCTTTCCACCAATTGAATCCATGCTGCCTGACACTGATTTAAAATGTAGTTTTATTGCCTTGAATCTGTTTCCTTGATGGCTCTCAATTCTCTACAAAAGCCAGTCAGCAGAGATAAAAGAACAAGGTGATTTATAGGTTTTCCTTTTTAGTATTTATTACAATTTATCTCATAGTATCTCATCTTGTGCTTCACTGTTCAAGTAACACATTATATAACTACTTTAAAGCAATTTATGACCAAACATTTCCGTATTTTCATGATCGATCTGTGCCATTAAAACGGGCCCAGACTGATGAAGGAGCATATGTGCAATAAATCTGTATCACTGAGCACTTAGAGCTGCAGAACTAAACATACATTTCACAGAATAGCTGTTTTTCCTTAACTTTATATAGTCACCTGAATAAAATTCCGAAATCAAATATTCTAAATAAAGCCCAGATGCAGCTTCTTGTTTTGCACTGGTGGCTTGATGTTGCCTGGGAGACATCCAAGTCACAGTAGACACAGGGAACAATGTAGCATCTAGTATAATTAGCATGTAGTGTAGTGTACAAGAAATCAATGCAGTCGATCTTAAAAAAGAGACGACAGAATAACACAGTGGGGTTGCCATAGAGCTTGTTGGGGAGAGTTTAGCCAGTACGATGGGCTCAGCGGTTGTTGGAGCATAGGTGGTCTGTTCCAGTTTGTGTCTTGGTGATGGTTTGTGAGCAGTGCATGAGAGAAGAGCTACAGTATAATCAAACTTACATCTGCTGAATGCTCCTTGTGCTTCTACCTGCAGAGACGCTGTCGTGAGAATCATTTAGCAATTTAAAGTAAACTGAAAATTAATATGAATGTGACTGATAATCCCCCCACGTCAAATGTTAATAATATTAACTCTAGAGGGGCCAACAATTTAAATTGTTATTATAAAGGCATTATTGAAAACTGTAGATACTGTATTACCAGAAAGGGCAAAATCGTCATCCATCTAGAAATAAACCTCCTGAACCTGTGGTCTTACTATAGTTTTTTCACCTACCAATACTAACAATATAGAGGTGATGGGGGGGTGGATGATGAGATCTATCCTAAATTTTAACTACATACAGATCAGTGAAAAATATGTTAAAATTCCCCAGAGATTTATTTCCAAGTCAGTATTAGTGCAATTCTTTCATCAGTAATTTTTGCTTGGCAATAAATATGTGCATGCAGCAAGGGAGCGATGGCTAATGAGACAGCTACCAGAGTCTAATAAGTTGAATTCATTATACAGTCAAGGCCTCAAATTCATCTGAGGGATTAAAATTTTTGGAGCCCTGTCTAATGTAATGCAGACCTACATAGTATCTAGTAACTAAGTGACTACAGTTTGCCTGATACGATACTAAACCTTTAACGCTGTTTAGACAACTGCACTGAAAGTATCAGTTGATTATTGATTATCTCCATTATTTCTTAAAGTACAGATCCAGTTGGTAACAGCTTCTGTGCATTCATAGAATCGTATCGTTTTTGCTTTTTGTTTTGCAACCTAGACAAAGCAGGTCTATGTTGTCATTTTGACATGAAGTTGAGGTTGAAAGTTACTTTTTTGTTTGAACTAACAATAGTAACCACATTCTTGCCAGATTCTTCTTTTTTTTTGCTGTTCTTATTGTTTCTTAGTGGCTGGAAATGTGTGATGGCCCTTTATTTTGTTACTTGTTACTTGTTGTTACTAACTGAATAATTGACTGATTCGTCTAATTGTAGTCAGGTCAATTAATACTATACAAACAATGTGGACTAGATGTGTCTGTCCCTGACCAAGTGATCTACTATTCAGAGTTTTGCTTTGATCACACAACTCATTGGACTGGGTGTTGAATTTGACTGCTAAATGTCACAGATATACAGTAGCTGTTGCAGTAAAGTCACTTTCAAGGCCACAGAACGCCTTCCAGGAATTGTTCCACAGCAGCTCCTAACACATCCAAGGTTTGAGCTGCCTGCAGGCTACATAGAGGCCTCATCTGTCAAGGCATCAGTGCTTTGGCACTCAAATTCAGTTTTCTTTGGTTGCAGGACTGTGACTCATGCAGAATAACTGGACTTGTTTTGGCTCTGGGGTTTGGGAGACATATCCTGTGGACTATTTGGTGTCTGTGATGCAGACAGACACGACAGTATCTCCCAGACACAAGCCACCATTGTTTGTTTGGATTTGCTTTAACACCCCACTCTGGGCTCAGTTGGTTTCCCTTGGAAATGTTCCCTGTCATCATCTGCCTGACCCTGGATTTAAAATAGCTTCTACCCACAGACAAATAGCCTGGTGGGAATTTCAAAAATGAAGAAAGAGAAAATCATTACATGGGATAGTAATGCATGACAAACCTGCAGCTGAAACCCAATAGTTTGATGTCTTCACATTTCCTACATGCATAATCCAGCTTTACACAGACCACCATGATACTGAAGCAACACTGCACCAAAAATGTGAACAAACAATAGAGCCATGAAAGCACCCAACTAAACTGCAGTTTATGTTGGGGTTAACGTTTGGTGTTTTACATTCACCGCCCTGCTCAGAAACATACAATAAAATACAGTGTGACTGCAAAACTGAAATTTATACCCAAAGAAAAAATAAATGCTTGAGGCAGTGTGGGTAAAAATGAACATATTGGCAGGAGATTGCTTAAAAAACAATTTTGGAGAAGTTGATTGCTGTTGTGTCATATTTGGCAACTTCCCAGATAAATTTAAGGCAGAGGATAATTTATTATCATGCCATTAATCAACTAAAATTTTGGCTCGTAGCAAGGAAACTATCACATGGAAATGCATGTCTGCCAAGGGATCGTCCGGCCAATGATGACAGGCCTGAAAAAAACAATGAAATAGACTTAATGGAGAAAACCTGAAAAATTTACCAAACACAAATACAGTGTTGTACAGTAACTAATGTAAAGCAGTGTTACTTCATTAGTATTAAGCTGCTTCTATCAGCTTAGACTGCATGACAATGGCAAGAGAAACCTCTAATCTGTGGTGACTTTCACCAGCGTGTCAGATCTGAAAGAAGCACATTGAACTTGGGGAGGTGTCTGAGTTTGCCTTCAGATAACCTTCCTGAACAAAAGCTGGTCTTAAGAGGTTTATGACACTCTAGAGGAGACCTCTCTCAGCTTCACACCAAAATAGCCATGACAGATGCACTGTGGAGACCTGGGGAGCTGTGAGACACCTTGAGGTCTCGGTGGTCAAAGACAACCTCACACTGTACTGCCAAGAATACTTCAGATGAGAGCGGATAATGCTCCGAGTTGCTCTTCATCCAAAGGCTAATGGTGTTTTGGCAGCCAGCTTTTATCGACTGGAAAAAAAACATATAATGCGAGAAACCATTATATGTGAGCACTTCCAGCGATCGTTATTGGAAGTGTTGGTTGACTGGCTATCACAATCGGACCTCTACTTATTAATGAGGCTGTCCTGGTTTTGACCCGCAGAGTGTGAACTCACCTCAGTTTGCATAAGTTCAGCGAATCTTCTGTGAATAATATCTTTCTATTATGTCCTGAAATGCTCCCTGAATGCCAGTAAGTTCAGCTCTAAACTCTGTATTATAACTTACTAACTGTTTAGTTACAACCTGCTTGCAGGGAACCTGTACTGAGCTCATGTCTGGAATGGATGTTTTTATGATCAACATTAACAATGGCAGAGTTACCTGCTGGCATTAACTGATAATATTTGGACGTGATTATCGTGACTATTAAAATTATTAGCTATTGTGGGACAGAGGGATTATAATGAGCCATTATATTACACGTTGAATCAAAAAGTACAGTCATTTCAGCCCATAATGAGTCACAGATTATAGTGGGGCTTTATATAACATAATCTCTGCCAGTAGTGAGCAAATGCACCGATGCAGTGGTTTATATAATGTTGGCCTATTGTGTGCCACATGCAACATAGTTGACCTGAGGTGTGGAAACCAAGCTGCTTACGGTTTGGGCCAGTGTCTCCAGTCTGGCTCCAATCTGTTCAGTATATATACCTTCCCCTGTATGGTCATCTTATTGTAGACATCCAATGCAAGGTATGGATGAAGAATAGGTGCAATTGAATGCGGATCATATGTTTAAAGGTTGATGTTTTTATGTTAAAGTGAAACAGACCTGTACTTTAATTGATTAGTCATTCTCATTGAAATTTCCCAGAGTTGGTAGAAACAGTCAGTTCCTCATCACACAAGGTTTTCAGTTTACTGCCACACGTGACTGAGGAAAAATATTTATCATCCATTTTTGCAGGTCTGGCGAATGACTGAATTTAAATTTAGCTTTTAGTCTTTTAAAAAGGACTCCTGGGCCCTTAAAGCCCTCGAGCATTATTAGGTCATATGGCTAAACATTCACACTGTGATGCTCAAATTTGACAACAAATGGTTGTACTGTAGCGCGTTACCAAGCTGAGTGCATTGCAATGCATTAAGAGCCAGGGTTAATTTAAGAAAAATAAAATAGATAAATAATCATATTTATAGCCTACTAGCTCTGTGAGATTTCAACGAGAAGGCTCTAATGTGTGGAAATAATGTTGAAAAATAGCTTGAAATTTTATGATGCATTCAGATTAATCTCTTCAAGAATTAACGTCCATGGTCAGACAGCATGGCCTAAAAATAATTAAAGAATAAAACGTCTCCCATTCTTGTCCAGGGGTTGTCATCCTAGCTGTCCCTTCATTCTTCTCGCTTGCCACCTTGTGTTGACACTGTAGATGCATTTAAGCTGTTAGCTCAGCGTTCCCCCTTTCTCTGGTGACAAACGCGTTTTTTTCTCCTCTACAGGTTGAGCCAATGTGACAGAGGCTCTGCTACACGCTCTAATCGACAGCCAGCGTCTGACACTGAAGTTCAACCCTTCATCCACCACTCAGGCATCTCAGCTGTCACCCCTTACAACACATCATGGAGGCAGGTCAGTCAGAGGTATGGCCTATGTTCAACTGCTTTGGATTAGAAATTCTGCTTTGAGTTTTTATGATCTTATTGCAATTTCTCTCAATTAAATGTAAGTTTTTATTTGACTTAATATCTTTTACCACAACAAAGTATTTTCTTCCATGTCAGTAAAGGCCTGAAAAATAGTTTTTAACATTTTTAATTAATTTTAATAATCAGTTAAAGTATCTGAACTCAAACCTGTGATATACTGTATCATGGTTTAAATCAAAAGCATCAAAATCCTGGCACTATATTTACATTTACAAATTTGTTGTTTTCTAGATACAGTTTGTCTCTTTCTACTGCTCATCCACAAGATCAGTACATTAAAAAGTATTTTCAAAATGTAAGTTGTGTGAGAAAATGTTGAAATTTCCTCGGTCAGTCATCATCAATCCTGTGACGGGCTGCATTGGACCTCACCAGTCTGTTAAGTCGAGGAGTCTGCATTACTCTAGTCTTAGGTCAGACTCTGTTACCAGACCTTTGACCTTTCTCCTTTAAATTATGACATTGATTATTACACTTAAAAGATTACAACGTAAACATGTAGTTTACTATTTATATGTAATAAAACCACAAACATATAAACTTATTTGCAGTAAATATTTGCTCAACCTCTGATTTCCCAGTTTATTTCTTTTGTTCCCCTGTGGAATATCAGCTGAGCTAATATTACACATGGTGCAAAACTGTTAAAAATCAATACCGTTTTCCTTCCTTTTTGTGCTACATAGAAATTCAGATACAAACACAGCGCAACCAACAATTTAAGATTCTAGACGGCCACCGGGTGAATCTGTGTCTGAGATTCAACAGCATGTTTTTCATTTGGTTATTCTTTCACTCATTTCAGAAGCAGCACGAATAGAGGAAATTGCTATTTGATGCCAATAAAAACTTGTGCTCAAGAACACAAAGACATCAAAGCTCAAGCTACTGTACATAGACCGGTTGCAGAGAAAGGTGAAATATTTGCACCTCTGCATGTGACATTTAGGTATAATGAAAACATTAAAAGCTGCAAACAAGAATTCATAAAAAGTGCAGTGTTTGTCTTTTGACTTGTGCGGCCCCCAGGGGTCAGTATGTATAGAATTACGATGAGGAGCAGGCTACCAATATTAGCATTGACAGTATAATGGGATCAAGTGCTAGACAATTCTCTGCCCCTGGCATCTAATGGGTGCAGCACGGAAGAACAATAATGACCGTGGGGGGGGGACTGAGCCGTTACAGCTGATGAGTGGAGATGTGTGCGCATTGTGTGTCTTTCTAGCCCCCTTCTAGATTATCATCTGTTGGGTAGAATCTGATATGGGAGGAAAGCCAGCATCAAAGGAAACGTCAAAGCTTCATCTCCCTCTCTCTCAACCTGGTCCTGGTGAACACTTTCTCTCCGTGTCTCTCTTCCCTGCTGGCTCACACACTAGACGTGCACACACACACTTCAATTCTCACTTACTTTTCTTTTAATGCACGCATACTGTTCACATTGTTGCTCTCTTCTTAACGCTTCCTCTTTCTAAGAAGGACACGAATGTGTTCAAGTGCTGTATAAAACACCTACACACTCTTGGAGTGAACCCCACAGAGAGAGATGTCACAATGACAGACCAGATAAACCAAATTAATGCAGAGTTTTCTGCACCAGATTGGAACACAGGACACTTCTGTGCATACTGAGCATCGACATGTTACTGTTTATTTTGGACTGGGGAGTGTAATTATTTGGCAGCCATGGTGTCATTAATCAGTTATACTCACAGTTGGAAACTGCTCAATGCAATTTCTGGGGGTGGGTTTGAGATGGGGGATTCCTCTACACTCTGAAGGTCAGATAAAACATTTGTTCTGCCCAGATGTTCAAACACAGATATGTCCCTGTGCCACTATTTCACCTTTTTGTTTGAGTCCTTCTGGATCTCTAATGTTTTGCAACAAGAGGACACAAAATAATCATACAACTGTGCAGTAGAAGAAAAGTTGTGTCTTAAAGAGAGCTTCACACCGATATGACACTTTTTAAGGCTGAGGTTGTCAGCAAAGCACAGACATATTACATTTTAATTTTGACTTTTTAACACTAAATTGTGATTTTCTCATTTTAGTGGGTAACGTTTTATTAATGGCTCATCTTTGAAGGCCCTTTTATTGGGTACACCTAGTTGAAAATGATCCAGTGTCTTAAAACATCACTTGAGGAAGGAAAACTAATAGTTCTGACATTAAGAATTGGGTGAAATTTAGTAAGAAAAAAGGACAAAGAAATGGGAACATGATAGGAACCATGAAACATTTATTTGAAAGTTTAATGCTTTTTTAAGTGTTTCCATATTTTCAATACATGTTGTTTCTACTCACTTTAGTCTTGTGTACAGTAACAAGTCTGTTATAATGAACTAAAGCCTTAGGTCACGTTGCTCCTTCTATAATTCTATAAGCCCTGTGTGGAGGAGCTTAACACTGAAAATCTATCAAATTGTTAAAGTACAGGCTGGACAGCTGAGAATTGCAAAGAAGTGATGCAGTAAAGGGGTTAAAACATTCACATTCATAGAAGAGTTGGAGGAAGGAAAACCTCCGGGCTCACTATAAAAGCAGGCTTGGTTTTTGGCTCCACTGTTCATTCAGCCCGACAGACATTCAGCAACATCCTCTGTCCTTTGGGGACCTTTTTGTCTAGATGAATTTTTGGTCTGTGTTGTTTACTTTTATATTAGTTAATTTTATTATGATTAATGTCAGGAAATGTAGAATTATTATGGTATAAGTAGTAGAGGAGTAGATTGTGACATTGTTGTGCAGCTGTATACACTCTCAGTTTGTGCTCACTCTTAAATAAACTACTCTGCACTCACTGATGCCTCAAGATATACAGTTGGATAACGTGTGTGGCGACGATAGCTCAACAGAAAATGCTTGGAATAGCTGGGAGTTTTTTGCCTCATGCAGGCCGTGATAAGAACCAGCATCCGCCAGATGACGATAAGCATAGTTATATTAATTCCAGCTCAGCGCCTCTGACTTTTATGTTTGAGACTTGGGCAAAGAAAACTCTCCCTCTGCTAAAAGATTGTCTGCATCTGACGCCGCCAGCTACTCTGCAGTTTTGACACCAGTTGTATGATCTGTTCTGAGTCGAATGCCACTCGCTCAAAATGTTCACCTTGAGGGTTTCTGCCAAGCCACTGGTCACGACACCTCTCCCTGCTCCGCCTCCCCCGGTGTGAATGTGTGTGTCTGTCGCTGGGTATCTGTGTGCGTTATTCTGCATTTGTGTGCAGTGTTGTCCACACGCCTGCTTATAGTGAGTGTGAGTTAATGTGGGAACCCATAAGACACTGACTTTCATGACTGTGCAAGTTTCAAGACTTGCACTGTATCTGTGTGTGTTTGTGTGTCACTGCACCTAAGACAAGGTGACTCGACAGAAACAGTCCACTCCTGATGACTGATTGCCAAAACCAACAGTTCTGACCTCGGTCACACCTCTGGAGGTGGTTAAGTGACAAAAACACATGAAATCCAGACTAAACAGAAACTGGAGAGAAATATTGTTTTAATCTAGTTGTGGTTTGTTTTTTTTTTTGGCTTTTTGAAAAGCCTTTTTTTTTTACTTTTCCATATAAACACATCTGACTGAATTTAGACCAAGACTTTTACTGTTTCTGCAATAAATGGACAGTGAGACTTAGGCTTATGCAATATCTCTACTCTCGTGTCAAAACATACACAGTCCAGAATAATTGCCACAGATCTGCTCACCTGTGTGTGCACCCTGGGCATATTCTTGTTCCCTCTTCTTTTTTAATAGACCTGCATCCAACAGTGAATCTTAAAAAAAACACACACACACACACACCAAACCCTGTGTCACAAACCTTTGTTGCCAGGAGCCAGAGGCTAACCTTACGTCTCCAGGCGCACTTAACTTATCTTATATCCACAATAACAAATTGCTGCAAGAAGGCTTTGTGACAAATAATGAACAGAATATGTCTTTATTGGTCTCAAGGAGAATTGTGTGTCTATTATAAATTGTAAATAAATACAACCTAAACAAAGGAAGTGTCCTTAAAGTATAAATTAAACAACTGCTCATCCATTCGTTACAGAAATTGCACAATAGAAAGATGATTGATGTTTTAATGGCCCTTCCTGTTTTCCTCTTGTGCGGCTTGTTCTAGGTGTGAATAATATTTTCTATTTGTGGTGATTAAATGTGACTCAACTAAGAAACTCACTAGAGATACTATGTACTATCTACAGTGTAAGTACATGGATGAACATATAAACACACTTTCCATGCACATGCATTTGTAGCTCACAAACTCAAACAATGTTCACTGTTATGCACAATTATTAAAGCATACAACTGCTGCCTCAGGGCCGGTTTTCACACAGACACATAGGTGAGAGCTGGATTTGTTTTTACAGAGGAGCAGGCTTTTGTGTGAATGAACAAAGGGAATCTCCTTCCTCCTCTGCTTCCCTCTCCCCTAAATGCTATCGTGTGCCACCGTCCTTCTCCCACACGCCTGTTTCCAAGTTACCGGCAGCGTCAGCTGCCAATCCTGTTTAATTGCCTCATGTGTAAAGTGACAGCTGAGCAGCAGCTGAGAAGCTGTCCTTGCCTTTTCCAGCAGCTCACTCTCTGCTACATTGCCAAAAGAGAGACTCCGCCTGAGAATCCTACTGTATACCTTAGGGAAATTACACAGTAGCGTTGACCAAGAGTGAAAGTGGAGTTAACAACCTGGAGACTTGCGGGTAACAAAGAAATATCAGGAATATGGACAAGAGACTTTTAATTGCTGAAAGCTGTTTTCTATTTAGATAACTGCTCTGTGAAGACGTTTAAATGAAGCCTCAAACACTAAGGAATGAGAAGTGCACGCACATAAAAGGCTTTAAATAGGAAATGTCTAGTTAGAGATAACAATACAATGAACAGTAACAGCAGGCAGTGTTTGTTTTAACAATAAGCAGTGTTCCTCACTAACCTTGCTTAAGAGAAAAAGAAAAGATCTCCTTGTTCACTCCTGCTCGCAGTATTTACCACCCTGTTGCTCCCTGTTCTGGGTTCGTTCTTTTGCGTCTTCCTCACAAATAGATCCTGCTCATCCTCGGGAGAGGGGCTGGAATTAACAGCTCATGAGAGAGAAGCCAGGCGGAAGTGAAAGAAAACACACGAGAGAAGAAAAGAAACACTCTTCTCGCCCCTAAGTCGTCCTTGGCAGTGTATCCCCATCCGTCAGTGCACAGCGACTGAGAGTGTGTGAGAGAGAGAGATGAAACGATACTGAGTAAGTGGGCGAGTGAGTGAGAGAGAGAAAGAGAGCGAGGGAGAGAGAGCGCCTGTGTGTGTGCACAGGAGGGTAATCCTCCCTGAACTCCTGTTTATCTCTCGGTCTGTGTCTTGTGAATGCCTTCCTTCCCGACAGAAGCCACGAGGTCAGCTTTTACAGTAAAAACGCTTGGTTTCCTCTTGAGGGAAAAGACTCACTGTTAGTTCTATGTTGGCAGTGTGGTGCCCTCATGAGTGAATTCACGCTGCCTTTTCTGCCTTTTTTAAATCCCCTCTCTTTTACTTTCTTTATTGCACACACACACAAACACACACACAGACTCTTGCGCTATAATTCTGTCTCTAAATGTATTAACATTCTAGAGAGACTTAATCTACTTCCTCCTAGCACTGCCTGTCTAGAGGTTATTCCACTGACAAGGTCTGTTCTGCAATTTAATGTCTGAGAAACGTATAAACAAGCAAACTAAAAAGTGCGTATTCAGTAGAAGCTGCTGAAAATATAATGCAAAATGAGGAGCCAACCTCATAGCTTGTGCACACAGGGGCGGAAAATGGAGCATATTCATTGTTGAATACTGGTCTGTTCTGAAAGGGGTCGAGTCTGAGGAACCAAATGATTCAGAACCGGCTTAGAATTTGAGCTGAAGTGTTTGGTTCAAGAATTAGCCAGGCAACACAATACAACACAAAAGAAGCCGTTTAAAGATATCGCTAAGCTATGATTTCTATTTATTTGCGTTGACTGTTTAGATACAAAAACAATAAATAAATTGATGAAGAAAATTGTCAACATTACCATGAGAGGACAAATGCTAGCTTATTGTGCCATCGGTTCATAGGTTTGTTCATGAGCACACCTTTTGCATTTCTTTGAACTGTTGGAAAACCAGGTTTTACATAATAAACCATAAAAAGGAGCTATTGGTTTTGTAGTGATTACAGGTGTAAGGACAAAGCAGCGTTGTCAGCGGTGGCTTGGTCATCACAGCCCGTGTCTGTCTAATGCACTGAAAACCGCTCAGCTGATTTGTGATGTGACATGGCAGCCAGAGAACCTGAGTGTCTCCCCTGAGTGTGGTGCATACTTGGGTCAATATGCACATAAAGCAATAGATCAATAAGGTCACACACATCAATGGAAGGTGATTTCAGGGCCAACCCAACACCCTGCTCCATGTTGAAAAAGCATCAAAATGTCACGAATCACACAAACAGACACAGTGAAACCTTTAGTCACGAATCAAACACACAGACACAGTGAAACCTTTAGTCACTACACAGATGAGTTGATGGAGAATGGAGAAGTGAGGAGCAGGAACATATGGCCATGTCATCTTGACCTGGTGAACAAGAGATGCTCCCATGGTGCACTGTGGTATTGTGCAGTCTCGGCTTGTGGGTTATGCTCCAGGACACATGCAGCAGCAGGAGGGAGCTCTGATAACAGCCAGTTTGTATGAGAAGGAGGATGGTCCGACACGGAGGCCTTCAGCAGGCTGCGCAGGGATTAGGCTGTATGATGTTCAGCCAGGGCGTATGCAAATAGGCGCTATAATGTGTGTACATATGTGGGCTCTGTCAGTGCTGGGAGGAAATATCTGTAAAAACTCATTTCCAAAGCAGCACATTCATCCACATGGCATCTATTGTGCTGTTCTCTCTTTGTGACCATTGTTAAGGTCAAATATACACAATTAGTTTTTGAGATGGATTTTTACATTTGACTGTATTTTCATTACATGTAAACCCAGGACCATAAACAGATGACAGTCACGAAATCATGAACTAAGCTGTGGGGAAATTTTTGCTGGGCTCATCGTTTTTTCGTCCGGAAGGTGCACCCACAGAGCCAGATAGTAAATACTACACATTTCCTTTAAAACTGTCATGAAATATTGAGAAGACTGAAATGTATTCAGAAAATGAGGTCATGATAAATTTATGCATAGCAGGGAAACTGTAGATTGTTTACTCTCAGCAGTCACTGACATGATAATGCTCTGACTATATCAGACAGTGAGTGTACTGCTGCCTTTCACACTGTAAGCAGATCTGTGCCTTCTTGGGTGTAATTAAAATGATCCACTCAAATTCCAATTTCTTCTTTGTGTTAAACCTTCTCCCTCCTTTGAGAGATTCAGATGATAGAGCCTTTTGGTCTACTGTGGTCTGTCCTTCTTTCCAAGCTCTGGGAGATTTCTTTGAATCTTTTTAGGAGACTCCATAAATGTAGAGGATCAGCTTACACGGTCCACCATTAAACCTGCAGGGTATTTGATACAGATGTGACTTTCAATCTTCAGAAAATGAGATTTCAGCTTAGCTTTGTGTTATATGTGGCCCAAGTGCAAGGAAATAACATTTTAAAAGGACCCTTTTTATTTGTGTTTGTGTTTATTTTGTTTTCCTCTCTGGATTCTTTCAAACCCCACCCAGCCACTGGCGCTGGGTTGTTTTCTATTGTAGAGAATTTGTAGTGGTGGTTCTGAAATGAATTTAGGTTTTTATGCAAAATGTGGCACAGCTATGAATTAGTGTCCTGCAGCTGATGCTGTGTAGTCCCCTGGCAATAAAGTGAGTGACTGTTGTTGTCGAGCTTCTCTCAAGGGCCCTGCTTAAGCGCACTAGATAGAGGTTAGGGAATGAATGGGGAATTGTGTAAATCCCTGCAAGTCACTGCGTGTCCTCTGGTCTTTACATTGATGCTGGGAGTAGAAGCGTTCATCCTACTGCTTTCACATCACTCGGCCATTCATAATATGCCACTTTTGGACATTTCTGTGCAGCCTTTGCCTTTTGTGTTGGTCACATTTTAAAGGTCAGAAGGAAAATTTATTTTGAATATTGATTCCGTGAATGAGCACTTATGTCACTGTTGTTAAAGTGTAAGCCTGAAAAGTATTCCTCCACTAAGGACATCACACTTCCACCTACTCAAGTGACTGAGACCGTTTTTATTAAACATCAGAGACAACATCAGCTTACTGTTAGCCACTCACCTGATGGCGTGCTGTCAGTGTTTCCCTCTTGCAGGACACGTATCCTCCTGCATTACTGTGATGTTGCAAAGTAAACTTTGCAAAAGCAATTTAATATTGGTTATAAAATAAATTAAATAGTAGAGTAAGCATATTTCCTTCTTTCAGAGCAAACAAACTCAGTGAACAATGATGGTGAACAGTTTTTATGGCCGTTTGTGAATACTCGTTATTCTGAGCTGAGCAGCTGCTTTTCGTACCGCAACCAGTGTCTGGAGAGAATTACAAAGTGAAACTCTGTGCTTTTTTTATGCACAGAGAAATTAACTTTCATTGTTCCAGAATATAACTTTAAATAGTATTTTTACATCAAACTATTGTTTGGTGGATAGATTTTATTAGATTCTGGTGGAGTCAGAAGTAAAGCCTTCGCATGAACTTTTCCCAGTTTCATTTTTTTCACTTGGAACTGCAAAATAAGTGGAAGGGCTCTGACAGGTTTTGAGTCATACCTCCCCTGTGTTTTGTATGAATCAGTGGTACGTCTAAGCCGTGTCATCTCCTGCTGTACGTGAAGTGACAAATCGGCCCTGGCACCACACTGAAACAGCTGTCAGACTTTGAAGTTTTGCCACATTCATCGTGTTGCCAAGACGCTGGTCAGCTGTGGTGTTGCTTTTTTAAATTGTACATAATTTCACCACCATCATATACTGTAAGTAACATAAGATAATGTGCTGTCAAAATCTACTGTAACAACAAAAACACAGCTGACAGAAGCTCTTCAGGCATCTGCTGTATATCTTTGACCACATTGAGAAAGTCTCTTTCTTCTCTATTTAAGCATTAACGTAGCGTGTTGCTACTGTGATTTATATTGAATTGTCTAGAGACTTGGGTGCATGGGAATGATGAGGTTGGGAATGAATCCTTGGCTCTGGTGAAGAAGGTAAATTTCAGTGAGTGGTTGGTTGCAAACTGTTTCTTGTCATTGTTACTATGTCTGTTGTTACTTTTGAAAGAAGCACTGAAGGAATGTGGCTTGAAACGCACAAGGAAAACTTACTCAGTGTCTTAAAGAATGCTTTTCTAGCCAAAGATTCCAAATTTATTAAATCATGTCTTCTAAACATCAACGTGCCTGACGTTGTGTCAGCAGTCTGCTGGAGTTTTCAGGGATGATAAATGATTTGATCTTAAAATCTTTTTGTACAACATATTGAGCAGTTGAAGAGGCCAAGAGTTGTGTAAAAAGACAAAACTTCATGAAATATTCACCAGCTGTCAATAGTATGTCTGCTCTTTTCATAGCTGAACAACAAAGCCTCAGAGCACTGTCACCTGTGATGATGCTTGACTGTGAAGCAGTGGGGAGACCAAACCCCAAATGAAGTGATAGCCACAGTCCATGTAAATATTGCATTAGGTTTTGGGGAAAAGCTTTCAAAATGAAATATTGTGACTATCTGCTGTTCTCCTAAGGTGAAAATCGAGCCAAACTTTTCTCATCAGCACATTGTTAGTGCTCTCAGAAAACACTGGAATTAGTTTTTGTGTTTGTAAATAGAGATGATGCATTATTGGAATGATCCTGTCTAGGAATTAGGTTATTTGCGCAAAGCTTAATAGCTTTTCACCTCAAGCGCAACCGTGTCTTTCACAGTGATCAATGTATTTATTAGCGATTTGGTCCGACATAAATAGTGAAGAAATAAATGCAGAGATTCTAATCTGTCTTCCTGTTGGTGTCTGATCTGTTGTTGTTGTTGTTGATCTGATTCTGTCTGTCTGTTGATATTCATATTATAAGTGACTGCTGTGTTCTGTTTGTGTTGTGCTCTACTTCTTCATGACACCAATACAATTAGAAAAAGGAAAATCAGTCCGCAAGTAGCTGCATGAATAGTAATGGGAGTCATCATGTGCTCATTTAGAACAGTGAGATTTAGGTTTTTGAGGATTTTACTAACTTCTCTCATTCAGGTTCCATTTTTTACACTGAGTGGTATAAGAACCTTCTGTTTCACCTAAAATAGGCCTTTTAGAGCTTTGGCCTCTGTATGAAACCAAACCTTTTGATAGATGACAGCAATGTGGTGCTGCAAATTAAAACCAGAAAATGAAATGTGGTAGAAGCCGTCCAAGACAATAAGTTAAAATAAAACCCTTCTGGGCACTAACGCAAAAATGTTTAACAGCAACATTAAACTGCAAATCTTTGAGGCAAGAAGCTTTTGTTGTGTCTGCCTGAGTCAAATCTAACACACCTGGATGTCTGGCTCGTCACATCTCCAGCAGTGATTCACACTTTTCTGTTTTGTGTTCTCACGTTGGCTAACAACAGGCATCTGAAACACAAAGTGACCTCTTGACCTGAACATTTTTGAAATTTGGTTAATCTCTTCTCCAGCTTCTAATTACTGCAGCTGTTCAAGCTTCACTGCTTTCCACCTTTTCTATATTGATTTTCGTATACATAGAAGGAAAAACATAAACATTCAACTATTATGTTTGTAGGTCTTCTTAATAACATCCAAACAAATAATACCAAAGTGCTTGATTTCTCCTCAGGGATGGCTTCTGGAATTTATGGCTGCCCATCCAGTAAAGAAGATATTTCACCCGAAGCCACAAATGTTAGTCAGAATACAGTTCTGCAAACATGGCTAAAACGTGCTGCTACTGCTAAAATTGCTTGAACTGCATTAAAAACTAAAGCTGCTGATTTAAATAAACCTGAAAGCTACCGTGTAATCAAATAAGATCTCATTTAAAAATAATGAAAAACCCTCAAGTACTGTTGTATTTGCCTGATAAAGTCTTCTGAATTATACGCTGTGTTTCAGGTGCACTGGTGTTTCTGGTGCATACCGAGGGTTCTGCATTGTCAGAGCCCTATTAAAACCTTCTTCCTTAGATTTTTTTTGTGTATGAAGTGGAGAGGAGCAGTTACTGTAAGATGACGGTTTCCAGTTCCCTGACTCAGACTCAGTCCATTGAGGCCTCAAAGGATGTCCCTTTCCAAGGGCTTTGACAGCAGTGGTACACAACGACAGTCGGCACATCACAGGACTATTTATATAATGTTTACATTTGAAGCTTTTAAAGATCACCCAGAGGAACTTAAAACGAGGCTGTCTGTCACAGCTCGGGGACAAAGCCACATGGTGCTCAGTTGCTGTGGGGACCAAATCTCTCTCTCACAACATGATGCTGTTTCCCAGACAGATTAATGGACAACATACAGTAGTTTCACCTGGTGTGTATCTATGCCTCCATCTTAGCACTCAAAAGTGGGCAGTGGGCAGAACTGAGTGATATAAAACCAAGATAAGCTACAAACTGTATTTGCCATGTTTACAAAAAAATGTTTAGCAATACTTTGTGTGTGTGTATTTATCTACATTATATCAGGTGACATCTCGTGACCTCAGGGTCTGAGTGGAGCCCGGTCCTCTGGCCTTAGTGTATGTGACACTACATTGCTGTCTTTTCTGCTACATTGCAGCATCCTTCAACTGTACCATTAAAAGCATCTGCATTTGTTATTCTTGACTAAAAAATGTAAAACGTATATCTCATCCTGGGTTGATCCATGTTAAGAAGAGTGTTGAAAGGACTTCTGTAACCGGATTAATAAAATGGTGTCATTAGTGATGAAACAGTGTAGTTCTGTTTTTGTTGCAGGTGTCTTTTAAAACTGGAACAGAAAAACCTCAAACGCAGTTTCAGTCGACCACTGGTCTATAAAGGTAATAAAAAAATACTTCTGCATTTAAAAATGTGTGTAAACATAGTAAACATAACCTACATACTTAACCTACTTGAGGTGCAGGATGTCTGTAAACATGCTCTTTAGTCATGTCAAAACTACTGGGTTTAGAAACGTCTAAGCAAAACAAGCCAGTGTGAACTGTTCATTACGTAACTTGTGTTTTACTGAGCTCTATCTTAATAAATAATAATATTAAATCACTACTGTGATTTGATGAAATTGTCCTTACAGCCAGAAGTGACAGTGGGAAAACAAACTAATATGCATCATTCATTCTGTAAACACACAAATTGTTTCAGATCAAGTATTCATGTCTTTATTTAGCCATTTAAAACAAGGCAATAATAAAAATGATGCTACATACACACATTATTCTGGGTTTGTGAGTCTACAAAAATATCAAATCGCATGAAACAGTTGATGCAAAGAGCTACGGTGAACTTCAGCCTCTCCACACAAACACTTAAACACAACATGTTTCATGCTGTCTGCTCTGCTGACAGTATAAACCTGATTCTGGCAGCAACACTACTCAGGTTACTTACTAAAGTTTATATTGTGTATCAGAGAAGCTGTAGTAAAGATGTTGTCCTGTCCTGTGTTCTTGTTGACCAAACACACACCCCATCAGTTCTTGTGATCTGATAAGAGTCAGCTCCAGCTTATAGCTTGATGATTTCACAGTTCTGAAATATTCAACTGCAAAGTAAATGTAGCCGTCAAGTGAAGTGGTAGTGAAGTATAACAAAGGCAGAGAAATATGAAGCAATGTTGAGTTTAAGAGCCTTAACTTGCCCAGAACCTTGTCCTTCACACAGACTGGTTCAGTAAAAAGCTGTGGAATAGGTGCCGTGCATGGCTAAAGACAGACTTTAAGCTTGTAGTAGTATTGTATGTCAACTTATCCAAGAAAGTGTCTACCTGCCCACTAAAGCTTTCTGTACTGTAGCAACCCAATGAGCTAAGAGGTGAACGTGTAAGAGCCGCTCTCGTGCATCATCCTCTGTTATTCCATCCACTGTTTGGTTTCTCAAGGCAGTCAAATATTTCAAGTATGACAAAGGTCAATTGTGAAGCCAACAAAAGCATATAGAGTACAGAAAAGTCTGTTTAACTTGATGGGCAACAAATACTTGGCTCAGTTAAAAGTTGAAGTAGACCAGTAGACAGTGTGGTTTGTTATTGTCAATTCTGTGATTAATGTCTTTCACTCTACGCTAGATTCTAGTCACATTCTGCTAATCTGAGTGATTCGTTGAGCCTTTCAGGGCCTAACCCTGCATTGAGACTAGAATCCACTCTTTCCAAGCCCCTCTGCTGAAAAGACAGATTGGAGGAGGATTTATTAGAATAGTTCCCAGCAGACCTGTAACACAACATTTATTGAGAACTGTCACAGTTGGAGCTCTGTGTAACATCTTGGCAAATAATCCTCTTTGTCCTCATATTCTACTTGAACAATATTTGAATGTTTATGTGAAAACAATGGAGCTGAGAGGTCCTCAACCTCTGTAATGAATCACCTTCGGGGGCATGTGGAGATTTCCTGTCAGGATGGCGGAAATCATAATTGATAGTCTGATTTGCAAATCCTGTTTATCATGTATATGATAAAAGCTTGCATTCATGCACTGAGCACTATTAGAGCTAGAGACTGTGTCAGCACTGAGCTTCCTTTAGGTTGTGATTCACAAACTCCACAAACTTTATTTGCTTTGATCATATTCAGTTTGATTTTTGTACATAAGATTAATACCACTGCTATTTGTTGATGTTTCTCAGATCCTATGCCAGGAACTTAAATTTCTCAAGCAAGGAATGAAATAGAATCTTATCGTTTGACGTCAGTGGTCCCGCATCTCATAGCCAGAGATAATATCTCTTCAGCAAGCACAGAAGATGCATCTCAAGCCTCTTTTAAGCATCGTGTCCCGCATTTGCAATGTGTATATGTGTTTGTAGAGCTATGCATCCATCTGCAGCAATGTTTCTCTTTCTGAAAATAAAGCCACGTTAGAAATGTGGTTTTATAGCCTAAAGTTTTATTAAACTGATTTATTGAGCCAGATGTTTCAGACAAACATAAACACATGCATTTGTTGTAATAATGAAATTTTAATCATGCAGTCATAACGGAGGTACCGCATGTAACGACTGCATGCATGTAACATTTATGCAGGGACACAAATGCAGAAATGATCTCAGAAATCAATATTAATTCAAAAACCGTGTATTTTGCAACATGCAAGGTTACCAACAGTGTCCTCTCTAAACATAGAAGCCTCACGATGTGGTCAGATGTGGCACATGACACATCAGTCTCAAAATACTGATTGTTTGTGTTTTCATAAAATCATAGCTATTCCATCTGACAGTTTTCTTTTTTCCATTTGGGATTAAGAGTGCAGTGTATTGTGTTTCAGTCATCCTAGGCTCCTAGGAAAAGTGCATTTCTAATCATAGCAATATATTCTCAGTCAAGCCGGTGCAGAGCAAGCAGTGACTCTGTGTTTTTTAGGATCGCCGTGAGGAAAGGCACGATAGCTTTGATCGTACACACACACACACACACACACGCAAACAGACATAATGCTCCTTGTCTTTCATCTGTTCTCACTGTTTGATTCCATCTGTCAATTCTTTAGAGTTAATGCACCTCAGGGCCTGTTTTTTGTCTTTTCTGCATGTGTGCGTCCCTTTGTGACTGGTGGGAAGAAGACAGACAAAACTGCTTTGCCCTCTATAAAGCCTCGGAAAAAAACAGACAAGGTGATTTTAATTTGATTCGTCGTGAATCACAAAAGATTAACTCGACGTGACACGAGACAGACAGTGCACACAAGCTCTGACCGAACGCTTGGAAGCCTTCTGCATGCAGAGCAGTGCCCACTGCATGCTGACAGTGCTCATTGCTCCTCGCATTCTGTTTTTCTCATGCTGGGATAAAATAACGTAATTTCTTGCCATTACAACAAACATTTTGAAAAATTTGCCTTAGTGCGACAGGGTGGACGCAGCAGCACTCAACACTTTAGTGACAAAACCATGTACATAAAAGCATACGCACAAGCTTTCTTTTGGTACAGTACCATGTTTTATTACAAAGCCACATAGCGTGTCTTAGATTATAAAAGTCATTCAAATGACATGGTGGCAGATGGACAATGAACAAACAGACTAAATACTCCTGGTATTAGTCAGGTGTTCTCAGCAAGCTTTAGGTTGCACTCTTAAGCAGTTTTGTCCCAGTAACACATTGAATATGTACCAGAGAATTTTCTTATCTGTCATTTAAATGTGCTATAAATTCCAAGAAATGTCTTGTTCACCTTAACCTGCACTGATACGTAACGAAACGTTTGACTGCAGATGAGTGATGCAGAGTTAAGCTTTACAGAACACAAGACGCTGGAGTGGTGGGAAAGAAATGCACACTGTATAAGAGGTGTCATTTCAAAGCCCGTTACTTGCTAAAAAACACATTCAGTTGTTGCAGTAAATATTTCAGTTTTAAGTGATGTCCGTTGGGCTTGTTCAGGTGGGCGATATCAGCGCTGCCATATGGTGCGTGAGCCTACACCAGCGTAGTTTTCTCTGCATCCTTGTGTGCTCGTTTTCTCAGAAAGCTACTGCATTCAGTGAATGTTCAGGATAATTTCTACATGAACGACAAGATAAAGTCACGCGTGATCAGTAAATGGCAAATGTTAAGTTAAATGTTATTTAATGTGTGGAGTGTATGTTTTTATTTTATGGTCTTGAGTATAAGAAATGTGGCTTTGGGAATCAGCACAGTTGTTGTAAGGAGAGGTCTACATTCTTCCATGACCTTGGAAGTTTCTTTAATTGGGGTCAGTAGCTACTGTTGGTGTCTCCCATGCCAAATAGGATACAGGCCACAGGCCAAAGAGCAATGTTTGTTCAAACTTTCTAATAAAGCAAGCCAAAAGAGGACAGATGTGGGACAGCAGGGCGCCCTCCTGAAGCCAGGCCCGAGGGAGGTGGTCACACTTGGACCCATGTTTCCTGGTCAAGCTCAGTCGAGCAGGCTTTGTTGTGGCCTTTTTTCTGGGAGGGAGAGGAATGTCAGGGAGCTGTGCAGAATTTGAGCAGAGTTGGCAATATGCAGACTTTCACTTACCGCTCTGTAGCTCTGCACAAAACTCCGCTGGTGGTGCTGGACCCATTTTCACGGTGAGACGTGCCAGGGTTGTTTATACTCCAGAGTCCCTGGTTGTATCCTAAATCCTAAAAAGAACAATTTACTTCATAGTGGCAAAAGCTGAAAAAAGCTCCTAATCCTTTAATCTAACGGTGATATTGACCACTTCCACAGAGATTTATAGCATCTTTCATTTCAATGTTTTTCACTGTCAGCTGTGTTAGTTAAGCTTATTTCGGACAATACAGCTCGCTGTGCAATACCTGCGCCAAAGTTTAGACGGATTTGAAAAAAGAGACTTGGGATTTACTGGGCTTCCTGCTTGTCTTTCTGCACTGGGCATTACATCAAGTCTAAATATGCCTCTGATAGCGCAAACATCCATCACACAGTTACAGACATTTCCCTCATGTTACACTGAATGTGTCTCCAGGCTGATGAGGCAGAAATTTATCAGTAGATGTTCAACACTTGCCAGAAAATTGATTTGACACACTTCAGCGTGCATTCTGCATGTTACCACTTTAAAGTAATGCTTCTGATAATTCTGTCATAATTAAAACCACCGTTTCATCTCCCCCTGCTTTGTCATTGCAACAGTCTCCTTTAATACCGAATTTCAATTTCACACAACCTCAATTAACCCTCATCTGTAATAACTGGCATTCAGTGGTTTGTAAATATAGTCAGTGTGCACATTAGGAGGGGTGGGGAGTAAAGCCCAGATATAATACTTATGTCACTCCCTGCTATCCCTCGTGTACTCGTGTTTACTTCTTAAACCTGTGTATTAGAACGCTCGATTATTCTGCAACACACCACAGACAGAATGTAATTAGCAGCATTGGTGTGGACAGTTTTCTTTGATGTTAATGAAAAGAAACATTCGGAGAAGAAAGGGAGGCGCTCACCAGCGAAGCCTTGTTGCCATGGCAGGGCTGACGCAAAAACACCACCATCCACACTTGCTCCGCGCAGACACACACACACACACACACAGTTGTTGGCTATTTTAGGCTCTTACAAGACTGTAATTTGAGTGCTCCATTTGTGACCATTGTAACTCGAGGTGCAGATGGGAAAATATAAGAGGGATTAGCAGCGGACAGGGGCAGAGGTTGAGAGTGGGATGACAGACCAACAGGTCTGCGTTGGGAACACAGCCCAAAAGCGCCAGCAGGCAGGGTCAGGCAGCCCTTGTTATCCGCCCACCTTTGCACTTCCAAGTCTTTCATCTGTGTTCACAGAGAAAGCCCTCATCTAGACAGACATCCTCGTTGTTGGCTTGCCTGTTAAGGCATTTTGTCTTTGTTGTAGTTTTTCTTAACTATCCTTAATCTCCTAATGGAATCACAGATTCCACCAACCTGGTTTTCATGTCGCTGAACTCACTCGGGGACCTTGTGCTTGTGTGTGACACAAATAAACAGAGGTTTTCGTGACTCATCCCTGTGTACGTTGTGCATGAACTGACAGGAGAGTAGCAGCACTGGACAAATGCCACTTTGGATTCTTTGTGAGAAGAGTGGGTGTAAGTCAGATCTATTCTAGGACCTGGACGAGTTTGCTTTTTCAGACATCAATTAGTCTGGAAATAGCAGCAAGTCAGAGAGATGATTACCAGGATGAATCAGGGAGCAGGCAGACACCTGCGCCACGCTGTTTATAATGGAAGATCTCAGGCAGCTGTCACCCACATCTGGGAGAAGTCACAGAAGCTTTCGTGTGACTGGGTCTGGATGCCTGTGTCACCCAGTGGACTTGATTTGCTTTCTTCTTCTGGTCGTAACACCTTCTTTACATGCTTGAACTATGAATAGCGTATATAGTATAAGCACAAATAATGAAAATGAAGGGAAGAAGAACACAGTTTAGCAAGCTGCGTGTAGCCTAACATGGAGTATTGTGCTCCCAGAAATATTCACATTTGTCACACAATGGTCCCCTCTAGGCACCAAGTAATTGTGAATAAAATATGTCTACTTGGGTTTCTGCACAACAGAATCCATTAAAGACACATAATGCATGAGTCTAATTTATGACACATTTAGTCATATTCAGCAGAATTGTCAACCAGTATTTGTGCACAGCCAGTCCTGGATCTATTCGAAGGGCTAATGGGGAGACACGCTCTTTCTCATGCAGAGGAGAGCTGGCATAAAATAATTTCTGACACTGGGGTTGTTTTCAATGCAAACCTTAGACTGACAGTGCTGTGTGTCTAGTGAATGGGTCACCAGCACCGGGCACCATAAAGCTGCTCCAACCTGATAACTCCAAGAAACCCAGGCCCACCTCTTATTAGACTGTTAATTTGATACGCTGAAATGTTTTTTATTTCAGCATTAGTTACTAAAGTCAAGGAAATTATTGTTAAATTGGGCTTTGAAGAGGGCTACAGGGATGTAAAAGTGATTATCAAATCCACTTCTTTGTAATTGTTCCCAGTATTGCGTCTTGTAATGGTTACAACGTGCTTTTTGCCATGTTTTCTAATCGCTAGTGGCTTAGCTCCAGCAGAAATTAGCAACTAATCAACATCTTATAGAAGACAGCCTGGCTCGGTTTTCACAGCCGGTAGGAGCAGCTCTCGCATTTGGTGCGGACACACTGCTACTCTTGGTGCTACTACTTACATCCATCTCCATGATCCTAGTACTCCTACACCCATATCTCTCAGACGCTCCACTACATTTTCTTGATTTCCACAGAGGACTACAAGTGAAGACACCTAATGCGTTGTACCGTCACTGGGCTCCTGTTCATTTAAAACAGATCAAGTTTGTAAAAGTATCTGTCACGCTGGCTAGAAATCAATAGCTTAATGTGCAGCACTAGGTAAACCTTTCAATACTCATAACAGATTTGTTATAGTTGGGTGGGAGGAAATACAGGCTCACAGTTAGGCAGGTCAGTTTATTAGGAGGCTGGATGAAAACAAATGTGCACAGGAAGCAGGTCAGCAAGAGGAACAATGGTACCAGAGATCCAACAGACACTTGGACCATAAAACTGAGAATGGCAAGAAACTAGCTGACAAAAGGTCAGGGGGCACCTGGTTACAACTGATTTATGTAAATGCAGGAATCAGGAAGGAAATGAAGCGAGTTGTGTGCTTTTGTATTCACTGCAGGAGACATGACAGAACTGATGAACTAAACTTATACCTGCTGCTTGTGATCACCTGGCAACTACGTTTTAGCAAACATCTATGCAGTTTAGATACTACATGGGAAATATGTGGTATGAGTGTAAACTGTTGAGGCCCAGGATGCAGCAACAGCAGCAACCCAAAGCTAACAAAACCAGAAATGGAGCAAGTCATTACTCTGCAAATGTACTGTAATTTTAACTCAAGAATATAAAAAATATAATAAGGTTTTGCTAAATTAAATTATGATCAGTCTGTGCATCAAACTGCAAGTCATTATTAGCTTGCAAATCAGAAGGAGGAATGAAAGGAAGGAGAGGGAAAAAGGGGGGAAGGTTTAGTGGGAGTTCAAAGGCAACGGGAAATATGAACCATCTGTGCGAGCCCTTATTTCTTGGTAGTAAAAAACATTTTTGTGTATTTTTATTTCCAGCAATATGCCTTATGGCTGGTTTTAGGCACAGACTTCAGAGCCTCCTGGCAAACAAACAGTAAAGCAATTAGTCAATTGTAAAACATGGTTATACAGAACTAAAATGCATCTGTTTCATGGGTCACAAGCAGTTTACGGTTTCTAGACATTCCCGTCAGTCTGCTTCTTCCAACACAAGTTGCCCTGATTTGTGTTGAGGGTGTGTGAAGAGAAGTGCTCATCACACAGTCTGCAGGTATTATTTCTTTGTTTTCCTTGTATCTTTGAAACTCCTTATGATAAAAATTGCTCTGTCTTATTCCTCTCAGAAATTGTTCACGTTTCCGTGGCAACCACACTGCCACTAGCCAGCTGTCCAAAGTGAGATAACACAGCAGTAGCAGGCAGAGTTGAGAGGGACTTCTATAAATTCCCATTGTGTTCCTTGTAGATTAGGGAGAGCTGTAGTGTTGGTACCGACAGAGGTGAGTGTTTACTTGTCTCCCATCACCTGGGCCTCAATCAATATCCACTGCTCATCACTGCCTCCTGATCTAATCCGTCCTACAGGAGACTTAGCCTGGTATGTTCTACAGAACAGATTTGTCAAGACAGAGTCTTTGAAATCAATTTTCCCACAAAGGCTTTGCTTAGTGCAAGGTAATAAAATGTCTGACATTTTTATATACAGGTTTCTTAAATATTTAGTTTTTTTCCTTCCTCCACCAATTCATGTCTGGTGTTCTTCATTTATATACATAAAAATCCTCTTGTATTTATTTCTAAAATTTGCAATCGTTGGATAAAAATAATTATTATATATTTAACGATGTAGAATAATTGTATAATTATTGTCTTTTGTCTAATTGTCTAGCTCCAGCAACCCCATGACCCCGGTTAAAACAATGGATGGATGGATGACTAATCCATTAAGCAGCTAATTATTGCCAAAAAGAAGAAATGATTTCATCTGGTTATTTTCCCTTGTCTCAGCTGATGTTCTGTCATACTTTAGTATGATGGTTGAACTGGTACTAGATTACATTCTAACATTTATTTAAACTGTGTTCTTCCTGTGATAACATACTTCTTTTTTAGTTTTCGCCTATACCCTAAACTTTGTAGATGAGCAGTTAATATCAGTGTGTTATATTTACCTTTATTATGCAGTTTAGTGTTGTTTACCTACAAAGAATCCAACTTTCATGCATTTTGAGGCAAATAATCCTTTGCTGCTTCTTATTGTAATTGCTCCCACTAGTTTCTCATGTATTTAACACTATTCCTAACAAGGGACGCGCGCATTGTGCCAGCATGTGCCCTATGGCCTGACTCCCACCATCTGGTAGCTTGTGCAATATTTGTCATGCTGTGCTCTGAGAGGGCTCCCACCGAAATGTAAAAACCACTTGTTTGAGAAATGCAAGCCTTATTTACATGTCTGTCTCTGATGGGAGTAATCGGATTGTCTCCCTTGTTAGAATTTAAGGCAGTAGTCTACTGTACCCTGTCATGCTAACAAAATTACAGCATGTAATTGCGCAAAAATACCAATGAGACTGAAAAATTTACATTCTTCTAACATAGCCTCCCAATGTCCAATAAGTTGCCATGGTAACCAGAGAGAAGAGAGGATTGCCCTCATTGAGCTCGTTGGAAAGGTTTCCCTGTTTCTCTCGTGATCGGCTTTGATCACCCCATGAAAATGACACATAATAGATTTCAAAGGGAATGTTGCCTGTGAGAACACATCATAAACTAAACAGAAAAGACATCTGGAAGATGTTTGAGTCAGGATCATTTTGGAAATCATACAGAGTCAGCACACTTCTGCATTTAAAAAGCTGCTGCGGCATCAGAAAGGCGCAGTGGTTGTTTGATGCCACTCTGTATTTTTAAAAACACAATAAATACAGACATGTCCTATGAAAACACAACGGGTCTGTTTGTGCAGTTTTTAGCGACAGGCTTTGGAAGCTATTTGTTGTAGCAAACCTAATCTAAAAAAGCATCACGTATAAAAACAGAATATCTGCAAGGAGAGAACATAAAGCTTTTTCAGGACTACCTGCAACAGCTCTGAGGAAACACTCATTGAACCACTCGTAGCTTTCCTGTAATCAACACTCCTGCACCTGTTGAAGAGGATTAGCATTTGAGCCCACTTTCACATCCATAATTCCCCTTTAATATGCACTTCATGTAACAATGAGCCGCTTGACTTCTCTGATAGCACGGCTTGAATCTGATTCAAAGCCACCCCATGGCTTTTACAGAGTTCCATTTTGCCCAACTAGCAACTAAACTTTCCTTTGCATCTCTATATTTAACCCTTCGCTGCCGCGCCTCCACCTCCTCTCTGTCTTTCACTTCCTGCCATGGGAGCACACACCGCATACAGCGAAGTGGCGACTTATCTTCTGGAGCTCTGACCTGAGCTGATTCCATGAGCAAAGACTCTATATGGCAAAAGGCAAATTATTGTTCAGTAAAACAATGAATTATTCTATATATAAAAAGCTCTGCCAAAAAGAGTTTGAGAAGATTCATATTTGTAGAGTTAATATAAAACAATAGTAAGTAGCTGCTTAGTTTAGCTTAGCTTAGCATTAAAGCCAACACCAAACCTGATTACCTTTATGATAATGAAAATTATAATAAAATTTTAATAATGAAACGTGTCATGATAATAATGATCACGTGCTGTTACGTGTCTGCTTGCGTGAGCTTCAAAATCTAATCAATTCAAATCTAATTCAAAAACAAACTACACATCATGGCACTCGTTCGCTCTTTCAGAACTCGAGCAGTGATGTTTTCCAAATACTTGTAACCTGAGAGTTTCTAAACTTTTTTCTACAGATTCGAGGCTGAGTGAGAGCAGTTTTCCTAAGACCAACTTATCTGCCTTTGTTCAGGTATTGTTTAATTATCTACTGCTTTAATTAATTTTCTACTCACCTTGTGCAGTTGGTTTCCCAGTAACACACAAATGCACGTGCATACAAACAAAAACGCAGGAGGTGACATTTGGCTATTGATTCCTCCAGCAAGGAGCTGAGCGATTGTGGAAGGCAGGAAAATTCATCAGGATGAGCCCGTGATAAATGAGAGTGACAAATGTTGTAGTATAAATGTGAAAGGTTATATGTGATGCTGGGCACACAGTGCACCTCTCCAGCTACGAGAATGAGCCGTGTCATTATCTCCTCTTCCAGCCCAAAGGACGCACCAGCAGGGCGACGGCCAGCTAAATGTCACATCTGCCCGGTAAGGCCGACAGCCCTGCGGTGTCACAGGCTGCCTCTGCTTTGCCAGTCTTTTATAAAGTGTCCATCTGAGGAGTGGTACACAATAGCTACTGTCACCCGATTGCCTCGCCTACCAGTGGGCACACCACCAATACTTAGATGAGAGTGTTTGGAGAGATAACCTAGAAGTTTCCTCCGTTCTATTTCACGTCACTCCGAGTTGAGCTTCTCTTCTTTCTGCGTCTCCTTTGAAATGCTAGAAAACGGTGTTTGTTCAGAGAGTCGTGTGTAGCGACGGCCTGCGTTTGTCACTTTCTCACTGGCTGCAAGCAGTGAAATTAGAAACTAGCATGGATGGCTGAGAACCATGCAAGCTGCTACCTAAGTCTGAATGACAGATGTCAAGCTGTTTGTGAGCTGCAACCTGTGATTAGACAACAGTACAGATCGTCGTGTCATTTGCTTTGTGGCAGATTGATGGCAGCTCAGTGTTGATGTCTAAGGCATGTTTGTTGCATGATATGTGTGTTTTCATATGTATATAGATCGCTGGCACAGTTCCCTACATCTATTTTGTTTAGCATAACAAAGAGATGACTTGAAAGCCACAGGGGGAGAAGGAGAAGAAGAAAAATGTGACAGTTATTGAGGGATTATGCGTCATCATTGACATTTGCAGAACATTTTTATCAAGCTGTATTCATTATCTGTTGAATTACTCCCTTTTTAGCACCTAATCAGACTGCTGCGGATTAGCTGCAGCTCATGTAAAATTTATTTCATGCTTCAGCTTCTATGGAAGCAGGGCATGAAAAACCACTCAAACCAGTGAATGCACCACAGGCGTGTAACTAAATGGCACTTGGGATAACTTGAATGGTACCATGGAGTATCATTAAGCATATTAAGCAGTTATTTAGACATTTTAAGGCCTTCGTGGGACGACAGTGTTGCATTCCTTCAGTCTGCTTGGTATTCTTTCTGTTTCATGTTACTCAGACAAGTTGCTCCGTGAGTGACCTTTAACTGGTGAGAGAATTAACTTTTTCACTAGGCCCATTCATATGGAGAACAGCGCATTATTAATATGTTAATACCTGCCAGTGTTTCCCTGCTTCACATTTAGAAAAGGAATAGCTTAACCTTTGGTGACAACGTGCCAACAAAGTCAAGTTGGCCTAATTTAGCAAAGTTGTTTAATGCCAATTGCCCTTTGCTCCGGCGGCGCACAGGGTGGTACGCTGATGTGTGAACCAGAGGGAGGCACCGGCAGTTCTGCTGCCATGTGCAGGGTTCTGTATGTAATCAAGTGGGGCCAAATGACCGAACTCCCAGGACTGGATAGTAGATAGAGGAACAGCTAAGTGCAATCATCATATGTGATTTGAATTGTAGATAATCAGCCTTTTAGAATGAATGATGTCGTCACTTCATACAGCCTCCAAAACTCAGGTCTGTGGTGCCACGATATATATCGTGATGTATTTCAATACTGTTACTCAGTTTTTCTTTTCTGGCCAGAATTTTTTCTCAGTGCACTTACTTGATCTGGGGATGTGTTGTGTGACTACTAATCATCATCCCAGATTCAAAGTGTAAAACTGAAATACTCTGTAGACCCAGGAACATGTGTTATGGCTTGCAAATGTGCATGTGATTCATGCTGGGTTAAAACAACCTTTATACGAAGAGATTTGTTGAAATAACAATATTTGCACAGTAAAAGCGTGGCTCAGGTCATCATCCTCTGATTGTGATGTATGAATAAACTGAATAGAGGCTAATTTTGCCAAATTATGGTGCCTGAAACTCTAAAACCAACTTCCACACACCAGCTATTCGTGCCAGGTGTCGAATTCTGACTCACGCTGACGAAGTTCAGTTCAGCTGACCGCATTCAGGTGGAGTAGGGCAATATTATTAAACCTTACAGCTGCTGCCCTTGATATACGCAGAGAAGAGTATGAACCAGAAACTTTTAATGATTCCATATTCACATGCAGCGACTTTCTCACCTTTTTTATTTTCATTGCGTTTTATGACTCCTCGTGAACCTGAGGTATGTTAGTATGGTTTAAATGTTTTTACATTTGTGGAAGCAGAAATGTTATTAAAATACCGGCTTATAAGTGAGTTCAGTAGGGTGTCTGTGTGATCCTGCACCGAGGCGCCTTTCACACCGGCCGTGGCATTGAAAGAAAGGAAGTCAAGGCCACTAAGAGTTTGTGTCATAGCACGCTGTTACTGACATTGGTGTTTAGAGGGAGCAGTCAGAAGAGATAGGACTGCCGAGCCAAACTAATAGACGGTCTTAGAGTTTGGTGAGGTGGCTGGCGAGTGGAATTCCTTCTCTTCTCAGTCTTAATGATCTCCCATGTGTGCTTTGGCAGATATATAGTTTGAACACCGTTCCAGTGCCTGAGGCGATTTCATCACAAGGCAACTGTTTAATGTGCACTCTGGTGTTAGATTAGGCCAGAACATACCCAAGCAAAATATGTTTTCTGCCGGTTCAATTTCATATATTTTGACGTAATGCACGACCTTAACTGACCTCTACGGGGAACTAATAGGACCTGCACCAATATAATCAGAACAGATCTCCTCCCACACAAGACTCCAGCAGAGCCTCCTTCCCATGTCAGTGATGGTATGTTATAATCTGTGAAAGTCCGATTTTTACAGCGAAGACAATTTAGGTTTTCTATAAACATCCAGACCTGATTTATCACAATCAAAGAACAATATATCTTTGTTTTTTTCTTTTTTGTGAGGAAGGAATGGAAATAACTGTGCTTTGGACCTGCTTGTACAAATCCCAGCTTTCCTTCCAAAGTCTTTTGGAACGAACGTTTAAAAGACACCTGGCAATGTTATCGTTGAGCTGCTGGTAGTGAGTAATATTTTTTATCAGCTGCAGCTGCTTGATGGTGATGTTCTCCCAGTAACCACTCATTCACAGAAGTCTAAATAGACTTGGTAGACTTTCTGTTTGGGCTGAAGACAATTTATTCATACATAAAGTTTCACAGTTATATTAGAAGGAAAACATATTCAACATTTTTATAATTATATTCATTATTTAAATGACTTTGAAAACAAAATGTTTTGACTTTTCTTGTTATCCTGATCAGTAAGTGGGTAATGGTTCAGGCCCATCACTGGTGAACTGTGACACAATCTGGGGCTGCTATTGTTGGTAAGTATGTATTACTAAATGTTGAAAATGTTCACGTTGCTAGAAGTGCAACAGGGACTCAGGTTTAATTTACTTTGTTGGGCTTCCTGGCTCATAAACTTATTAGTGCAGCTGTTCCTTGGAGCATTTCTGCTGCCAGACTCTTGTCCTGACATGACACTGATAGAGCGCTGAACGATACCCTGCCACTCTGCAGCTCATTCGCAGACCAGCATCTGTGTTCCCATAGATAAACGGCCAATAAAAAGCATTCCCACAAAAAATATCAACGTTATCTCTGCTCATAGTCACTTATGCATGTTTACAGTGAATTGGATCCCAATCCCACTAAAAATAAAAACAATGTGGGAGGAAGTGAGGAGGAAACCTGGAGAAAACTCATACAGACATGGGGAGATGTCTCTGTCTCCTAGTATTGATTAGTCTGAGATAAACAAAATGTCGTGTGAGAAATGTACCTTTACATGCTCAAATTTCAGCTGTTAATGTAATAATGCAATTCAGAGTTATACACAATAATGTGTTTGTCAGATTTGTACCAGAGAAAATCCCTGGGAAACAGAAACTACTGTGAAAATGTTTGTTTTTGAGCTCACTCGGTTAAAGCTATAATTCTCCATCAGGGTTAATTGTTAGGATTCTAATTAACATTTTAAATCCATGCACAAAATTAATCTTTTCCTTCACGGAGCAAAGCTTTGGCCTTAAGGGAACCTGACACTTTAAATGATGCCCATCAGTCTAAGATTAGCCAGTCAAACCGACCCAAAACTTTCTCTGGTTGAAATTTACCACAGGTTTGTCAGACTGATGTGATTGAAACCACATTACCTCGCTGTGAGCACTAGTTCTGTTGTCCACAAGATGCTCAGAAAGTGGCTGCCCAGTTAATTTCCCAAATGACTCTAACAGCAGACATGAAGCGAAACCCCCGAGAGGCACACGCTGCCATTTTAAATGGTATTTGTTGTCCTCCACAAGCCCTATTTAAGTTGTCAGCTCTAGAGCTTGTGTTGAAACCACAAAGGGGGGAGGTGATGAAGAGAGACTAAAGGAATCAAAGAGCTTCAGAGTGAGACGCTGGATGTTGTACTCAGGAGAGGATTCTGAATGGAGACCTTTTAATTTCATTTTACCTGTCTTATATTATCATTATAAAACGACTAGAATGAGACCTAGTAATTGTTGACTTGATGGAGCAGCACCATCTCATAGCCACACAGGGAAGTCTCACCTGTCTGTGTTCAACTTTATAGTGTTTTAGTGTTTTGCACATTGTTGGGGTCTTCAAAGTCAAAGATTAAAAAACCATGAAGGGCTGCCTCACGCTGCCTGTGATCAAACCAGCTTTTATTGATTTATTTGATTTGTAGCTTTAGATTCACACAAAATGATCGCACTCAGCTCAAAAACTAATTCGTACTACTGGGTTAACTTTCGGTGGGCATGGTCCACTGGTTCTGTAGTCCGGCTTTTGGGTTTTCATTTAAGGGGTTGACAAAAATACACCCCCCATATTCACAATCATAAGTAATGTAACAAATGGCCGGAGGAGGCCTGTTCCCTCATTACTCCATGATTAATCAAGCAGATACAAGCCCTGGAGGTGGGTGTTTTTGTACATTCACATTTGGTAGCTGTTCAGTGGAATTCTCAACATGAGGTTCAAAAGCTTGGCTATTCAAGTGTGTGAGGCCATGATTAGGCCGGAAAAACACAATGAACACGTCAGACATCGAGCAAGAATAGTGAAGGACCAACAATTTGGAGTATTGAAAAAGGAATCAACTGACAAGCTCACACCTAAAACGTCAGATCAGTCCAGTGTTCACCAGAAACACTGTCCCGACCTGAAGTGCTCACTCATTCAGGCACAACAGGAGATGTGTGTGGTTTTTAGATTAGAAATGAGAAACCGTAGACCGTGCAGTGATGCCTTGTTTTGAGTCCTTGTGTGTCAGCTGTCACTCCACGCTCCAATGCCACTGTCCCTTAGTCAGTCAGGAGGGATTAGTGACTTTGTCAAACGCCTTTGATCAGCAAACAGCCTTGAAAGGGACAAGACGCTGTACTTTCCCGCAGCTAATTATCTTGAGTGAGCTACCAGGACAACGCCAGTGCTAAAGCTGTCTTCTCTGTACTACATGCTTATCATTTGCTGTCACAGATAACATACCGTTACAGGGTCACTGCTCAGAGTCACTGCAGTGTGCTTAGTTGTAAATACTGACTTTTGAATTAGAGGGACTGAGCTGGCATTGGTATAAAATAAATCTTATTATAACACCAGGACAAGATAGACGGTTTCAGATTCAGGAGGGTTACCAGTAAAATTTGCTGTTTCCAGAAGCTTTCAGATAAGATACTAAACAGTTATCACCAACACAGGCTTCCACTGTAATCTTTTACAACAACACCTGCTTAAAGTTAAATCTGGGAAGTGTGCGGCTGTGAAGCTTTAAGAGAGAACATTAGTTGAGAGAACATTTATTACCACAGGGCACAGGGAGAATGTTCTTATTAAGCTGCTTTGGAAAAATAAAAATAGATGCTTTTTTGAGTTCAGAGTATGACTGACAGGTTTAGAAAGCTGTTCTGACTTCAGCCTTGGAGGTAAATGGCCTGTGGGGAAACGTACAGTCCCCTGAGAACGTAAAACTTACTGATTTTAAAGCTGTTGTCTTTAGTGTCCAGATACATTTGTTCCTTTTCTTACAGCAGTGACGTCTGTTACCTCAAATCACAATAGAAACTGGACACAACACAGCGTTGACCAGCGACGTGCTTTTAGTTTTAAAAAAGATAAATGAAGCAAAGCTGCCAGAAGCTGCACCGACCACTGTCTGGTTAATGTGCAGGGGTCACGCAGACGTATCCTCCAGATCCCCGAGCTGAGAGGGAAAAGGACAGAGGCTGACCTTTAGCATCTGCATATGCAACATTATTACTGCAGACAGTGACGTCCTGCCCACAGGCGTGGACGAGCGTGTGTGTGTGTGCCTCCACGTGTAGGAGAAAGTATTTTTCAGTGGCACCAGAAAGGAGCATCGTATTCAGGATTCATCCTCTGATGATAAGCCAAGGAAGGCAGAGCAGTGATGGCATCTCTACTGGCTGCATTCACAAAGCCCTGCATCGCAAAAGACTGATGTCACTGATGAGGCCTTCTTCTGTTTCTCTTCCAACAGAGCAAGAGATACACAGCATTCGTAGTTCCCTTGGTTGACAATCATAATTAAAACTGATAAGATATCTGCGCACTGAACGTGACAGGCATCAGATATTTACACTCCCTGGAGTAAATAAGTGCTCATTTTTAACCATTCACATAAATCTTCCCAGTGTGTTTTCCGTGGCATTTGCAGAGAAAGGCTGCAAGTATAAACACACAAAACTAAATGTCAATCTGTTGTTTTACCTTCTTCCTCGAGGAACCGTAATCTGGGTGAGTGAACAGTGAAACCCAGGGAAAGAGATTTTTGTGGGCCAACAAAATATCCAGGCAGCCACAGGTGTTTCAAACTCAGTATGCAAGCAGGACAGATGAAGAAACTGATGTGGAAAACAGTTTCATCATAGTAGATCACTGGTTTACTTTTCATGCGTCTCTGAAAGGACTGTCCTTTGAAGTGATTATGTTACTAAACCCCGCAATTTCCTCTGACTTGATTGCGTTGTTTAGATTTAGGAGGGGATGGTTAGCATGAAAAGGCTGGCAGCAGAGCAGAGACAGGCCAGTTCCCAGTGTAGGTCCTGTCACATCGGTGACTTAGCTGCTGCCTGTGACTGTCTGCTCTGACTGAGGACTGTGTTCACAGCTGACACACACACCGCAGGGGTGTCTGCAGCCCACTGGAGTGCTCACGACTTGTGCCAATGGATGTGTTTTTGTGAATTCCTAACCTAAATCCTAGTTAAATACATACTAAAATATTAAATACTGCATTTTGGGAAACTACTGAACCAGTTAATTAAGTGTTTGTGTTTTATTGTTGGTGCATCTATGCTGTGGTTTTATGAATCGTTAGTCTTCCTTCCACTCTGTAATATGGCACCAGCAGTGACATATTAACATGCTGTACACAAACATTAATAATTCATGTGGTTCTTAGCTGACATTTGAGACCTTTGTTGGAAGTCCGTGTTCAGTAGCTCATGAAGTATTCAGACCCCTTCACTATTTGCCCGCTTAGTTGGGTTGTACATTTGATTTCCTTACTGTTTTAAAAGGCAATAACCCTTCTTAAAATGTAATTTAAATCTGATTACTATCATTAGTGTTTTTGTTTTTCTTCATGCTGATGGGCAATACCAGGATTTGTTTCAGACAGCTGTCGACCAGATGTGTAACAGATGTGAAACTGCGATCAAGACGGACCTGAGGTCGCATGGGTGTCGATGTTAACCTGCTTTCCATGCAAACACATGGCTCCAGTGAGAGGCTGGTGACACAGTGACTTTCTTTGACTGTACTGCTTCTTGTGTGAATGCAGAGCAGAGTCAAAATCAAATCACTTTTTCCATAAAGGGATTATAAATATGATACGTTCATTCTTTAGGACAAACAAAAGGTGGCTGATGTGAGACTGTGTGTACTGAAGGACACAGGTAATTCTAATGTTGCTGAATAAATGGAGAAATCGTTCAGTTCTCACTTGGCAAGTTGTGGCAGCTGTTGTATTCATTGTGGTAACAAGCTGTTGCAATGTCTGCTGCATTTCTAACTGAGTCCTGACGTACACACTGTCATTCTCTCCATTTGAGAATTCGTCACTCTCTCCGGCGATCTTCCGTTTGGCCATGACAAAGGTCTTTAGTGACTCTCATCACTTCTCACACTTCTCATCACTGTGTTTACTTTCGTTTTGACACATATGGAGGATGCAACATTCCTCCTGCTCTGGCCTCTCCATCAAATGCTGAATAAATAATTTACAAACGATCACATTCCACTAGTATAATTTTTACTGTCCGACACCAACACTAAAGCAGTTTCTTAGCAACTGCTCTCGGCACATTTTTCTGCTTCCACAACAGCAGTATTTCCATATTGAAGCTAGAAGCCTGTGCTGGATGTAACACAATAGACAGTATATGAAGTACAAATGCACAAATTGTACTCTGTGAAGAGTAACACCTATGTCAGCGTATTAACGTCCTTGGAAAAACACTGGCTCCCAAAGAATTTCAAATACAGTAACGACTGACAAAAGCTCCATGTAACATTGTTCAGGAAGCTGGAGAACCTCTGGTTTGTGCTCCTTCATTATTCATCCACCCTTTAGTGCTGGCCTGAGCTGTGCATGTCAGCGTGGATGGCAGACAAGCACCCCAGGCTACAGGCTGAGGGAGTCAGTCCTGGTCTTAGTCAATGTGCTGGTGGCTCAGATGGCTGCGTGGATGACAGCCAAAACAAACACGAGGGAGCTTCAGAGAATGGAGCAGAGATTCTGGAGGTTTTGTTTGGGACGGGATCAGATCAGTGAATTGCCACTTGGAATAGTTAACCCAGGCCTTCTGGACCAACTAGTTCCTGGATTTAAAACAAAGGGCAACCTAAACCTAAACTTAGACCAAAAAAATACCAGTTTAAGAATCAAAAACATAGATATTTATTCTGTTACAGAGAAAAATAAAGCTGGAAACATTTTGTCTTGTAGTTCAGAATATTAACACATCACTTAATCATTGCAGCTTTTGCACAAATCGATGTCTCTTGTAGAAGTTTTGTATTCAAAATGGAGCTGATAATTACCTCAGCGATCATTTTGTTACAGGCAGGGGGTGAACGAGCAGGGACGTGTGGTAAATGTAGCAGTAAGCAGTCTGTCCCTGGAGGACGCCATTCATCGCAACCAGTGGTGTTTGACTGGAATCCAGATTGTGTGGGATCAGCCTGTTCCTCATCATCACTGTAATCGAGAGTCTAGGTGCTGTTTGGAGAAAGCGTTCAAATAGGAGCTGACGACTCAATCGACACAACGGCCGATCTCCTGCTTCTGCTTCGCTTTCACATCGGATATTAAAACTGGGCTGCACAGTCCTGTGTTTTCTTATCAGCTGGTCATGGGAGCTTGACTTTCTCAGTGCTGCAGCTTCTATTGACATTTAAAGCCCTCACTCAGACACGCATTAGTGTGATACCAAACAATTCATCTCCTTCTGATTAAATTGCTTTTTCTCAATCTGATGAAAAGCTGTATGAGGCGCTGACTGATTTCCTCCTGTCTGTCCTCCACAGCAGGTTCTTACAAAGGCTCCTCAGTCTAAAAGCACCTAATTGTTTGATTTGCGTACATCCGACATTACCACTCCAAGTTACAGCGTCTGTAGCCAAATACGTTAAATGTGTTTCATTCCTGCTGCTCCCTGACTTCAGCCGTAGTCGTAGTAGTAGCAGAAGCCTTGAATGGTCTTGGGCCTGCTTCCAGTCTTGTGGCGTGTTTGAGTCACGGCCCTCTGCTCTGACATTTAGGCTGCAGCTGTGTGCTTCCTTTTTCATTCGACCCTTCACAGCAGACAGAGGAAGGTCCAGGCCAGGTTGAAAGCAAGGACACATTTCTACTGTATTCATCTTCAGCAGCTTTGTCAAAGGTGCTTAACAAAATACGACGACACACTTGTGTGATAAAAGCAGCACTTTAGATAAACCTGAGCATCTGTCTGCTCCGTGTCCAAAGATAGACCGAGGCGTTGAATTCACAGTGTGAAGTGAGTTTATCTCTGGTGCCTTCTTGTCGTTTGTAATTGATCTACTGTAGAAGATTGAACACGTCTTAGCCCATCTTTCCTCCTGAGAAGCTTCTTCAGCATTTAATTGAAAGCTGCACAATTCAAGCATAATTGCTTTGCAGACTCAATAACAGAAATATGCTAATCGCCCAAACACATGTACCGCTGGTGGCTGTACAATTACACATTTAACAGTTTGATTCCAGCATTATTACTTCTAGACTGAACTGACCAAATAAAACGCGTTTACTGAATGGAAGCGATTACTTTGTTTTTCTTTGTATGTATACAAAAGTATTTTAATGTGCTCCCACAAATACAAATCAGCAATATACTGTACAGTGCGAACAGAAGTATGTCCAGATGGTGTTATTGCCTCACAGCGTTCATACTATTACCCACTGCGTGGATTTTGTTTCATCCATAGGCTTTTACTCATCGCTAGCATTGCGTAAGCTTGGGTTGCTGGGCTACATCACCCATTATTTACATTATATATTAATCTCATTTGATTCAGGATACAATAATAAAAGAGTAATATGTGCAGAAACCTGAGCTGAAAGTCCTTCGGGTTTAACTGGAGCAGCTACTGTGTGAAGCTGTAGGTGTGAGGCTTGATTGGTTTCAGTGTTTTGTGCAAACATCTGTTATCTTTATTTCCACATTTCCAGCTGTGTTAATAGTTCTCAAAAGACATTCGGTGGATCTTTTGTAGCCGTTCTGTCTCTGGTTTTGTTTTCCCCTCATGTTTATTAGGTGGAAAGAGAACCTGTCTGACAGGGGATTTGTCATGGATGTTGACCATGTGCTGATGCCTCATCACTCCCAGGTCTATGTGTGGGTGTTTGTGACCCTCCAGACCTGGACACAGACACCGATCCGCCAGCTTTTTGGGAAATAACAACCACTCACACAGGAACAGGTTGAAGGTTAGAGCAGAAGTCTAATAATAAACCTGTTCCTGCATGCTGTTTCCCCCATTGACATTTCACATATGTCAATAAACCCACGTTGTGATAGGACTGACTTTGTGTTTTAGACACTGAGGGGCATTGTACAGCAAATTCAGAACTGGGTAGTGTCATTGACTGGTCTCTAGCTCCCACAGTTCAATCTGACACCAGCAACAATACCTCTGTCGTTTAAAAAGATCACGACACACTGAGTCAGTCAGAAATGCGAAGCGGCGAACCTGCTGGTGACCTTCTCGCTTTTCAACTAACTACGCAGGCTCCCATTTACAGACGACTCTGCTTCCTGACATGTTTGAAATTAGCTCAGCTCAGATTGTGTAACGTTATTTTAATGCTTTGTGGTTTATAATAACTGTGCAGAGGTGACGTTCATCAGCTACAGTACGAAATATAATAGTAAACATACTGAACTACAAATCAAAACCTTTACCACTGATATGTGTCAAATTAAGGCTGAGACCAGGACGAAGCTTTTTCAGTTCCAGTCTAGTACTTTAATTACTGGACGTGTGTAGAATTTGACTGGACATACAGTTTGCAATAGGTCACACAATACCTTTACTGCATGAAGTAACTAAGGTGCCTCCATTTCTGGCGTCTGCAGGGCATGTGACTGTGTGATCCCCAAATAAAAACAGCTTCTTTAAGACCTGCTGGACCCAGAGACTAGTAGCTAATGGTAGAAAACAAACGTGTTATAGGAGGAGTAAAATGTCCTCACATACCACCTCTCAACCTATTTATTAAGCTTGGGTGATATTGCAAATTGAATTATTTTGTAGTATTTAGAATAAATATATTAGTTTCAGTATTGTCAAGAACACGGGCTATGCCCCTTTTCTGTTGCTTTTATTACTATGCACACCAGCACCATCAGTCATAGGTAAGTGGTGAAACAGGAAGGCAGAGGTGCTGCTGGGCATACGGGATGCCCTGTTTACCAGCGTTTGGGGAACTGATCTGTTTGAGTGAGGCAGGGACTCTGCAGAAGACCTTAATGTAAAATAGTCCAGCGCTGTCATAAATAATTACTCTGATTTTGTGCATTTTCGTGGATCCTGAACACATAAATTATGGAAACCCACATTAACAATATGTTGATGTCCCTGATGCTTCTTGTGAAAGAAGGCAAACGCATCCTCGGCCTAACCCGTAGAGTAAATCGTTCTCTGTGGCACAGTGGTGGCAGGAATAGCAACGCACTGTTTGGCAAGAACATCACGTCTGTTGAAGCAGCTTCTCTTTTTTTGCCACTAGTGACAGTGGAAATATTATTAAACCAATGTTATTTAAGCTCCTGTAATAATTACCAGCATAGTTGTCATCACAGAACTGTTGTGAATAGTCTGTAGACATGCTTTTTGAATTTGTGTTCCCAAGTATTCCTGCCATCCGTAACTAGAAGCTTCTTAGCCAAGTGCATCATTAGCAGCAGTCCAACCCAGATCCCGATGTCAGTCTGACCTGGTTCCTTCATTTACAGTTGTTACTGCAGTCTGTTGTCTAGTTCTAGTTCACAGAAATTCACTCAATAGTCCAGATTCAGTCCCTTGTGAGAGCTTTGCTATGAGAATGAGTTTTTTCCACTTCAAAATCTTAACTTAGGCTCTAACTGGAGAATTTAAACTCTTTCACCCTGATATGTTTTGAATTTCACGGGGCAGGGACTTCACACTTCAATTTGTTCCTCAAAAAGAAACTGTGGCAGCATTAGATCAGTGCAAGAAATGCCAGTTCCCATTTTTAGCAGGCTGTATAACAAGTGGCAAGGTGAGAGCAGATGAGACATAACATGAGGTGCATGACACAGTGGAGTCAGACGTAGTGACCTATTAAACTCCCACCTAACGTCCGTCCATCCATTATCCTGAACCCTCGTCCTGATGAAGATGCTGGAGTCAGTTCCAGCTGTTACGGGTCAGGAAGCACAACACACGCTGGACAGAGCCTCAGTTCATTACTATTAATATTTTTACATTTGTTTTTGTTATGAAAAGTGTTGCATTACCCATTTTAGGAATTACAGCCACTTCTATACACACACCCTCACCTGCAATCGGAGGATTATTGATTTAAAAAAAGCTTTCCTTGAACCCTGACCCTCAGTGTTCAACGTTGTGATCTGCAAAGAGCAAACCTCCAACAAATCAACGTTGTTCCATTTCTTAGTGAAGAAATCCAGTCAAATCTCGTCAGAAATTCCCAACAGAGCCCCAAGAAGAGGAGCCTACGTCTCATTTCATACTCATTCTGTTAAAAGGCAAACATCTTTCTAACCTGGAACGCTGTGACAATCCAAATAAACCGACTGTGTGCATCCATGCTGTATTCATTTTAGAGTCGTAATGCACACTAATGCTGTTGGCTCATTAGCGTCAGTGACCTGCTATTTACAAATTATGTTAAAACATTATCATGATAATAAATGTCTGTTTAGAGTGAGGGACATTTCCACTGACTAACTGCTTTGACCCGGCTTTGACGGCTGTGCCTTAAAGACCTGTTTGTTATAAGTCACAGCCTTTGGTTCACGCTCATCCTAAAGTTGGCTTCATTTCAGAAGGTCAGGATGACTTTTCCTGGAAAGAAATGTTTTTAAAATGTCTACACACTGAGAATTTTAACTTGTCCCCTTGTGAAGGGACTTCTGTAAAATGACTGGGGAGATGTGCAGGTAGAGCCTGGTCTGCAGCAGATTCATTGCATGTCAGGCTTTATGCATCGCAATGGACATAACTTATCTCATCACACCAAATGTAGGATCACATGAAATGCACTACTGACACTGAAGGGGTCAACATTGGGTCCAGTTGTAATTTCTCATCAAATCAAAGTTCTTTGTGAAGTTTACTTCTGATTAAAGCGACTACGCTTGTTAAAAGCACACACTGTCCAAGTTTGGCCCAGAGGGCAGCCAATAATCTAGTCAAAGAAATCCAATTAAAAGCACCTGGATCCTGAGGAAACAGGGGAGACTGGTCCCTTTTAAAAGTTATTTCTCAGAGCTTCAGGCTGCCGAGGGGGCGACCGGAGCTCTGCTGCTAATAGCTGAAGGAGCTGGGGTTTCTTTTTCTGACAGCCAATACACACATGGACACACACATACAATGTACTGACCTTACATAACCCTATCAGCCACATGCAACCTTCAATGAACAGCAGCATTAAATGAAGGTTACGTTGTAGACAGCTGGTTGCATCATAATTATACCGTGTGAATGTCCATCATCAGGACCACGCCAGTTTAAAACAGCAGTTAATAAAACACATGGCAGGAGATTAGACCCTCAAGCATATACATATCGTCACTTTTGTATTCTTATATTAAACTCAATTATTTAATTGATACAATAGCAAAGCAAAGCAAATGCTCTGAGATACAACACAACAATGAATGAACGAACCCGCTGCAGAGCACAGGAATATATTTTACCAAAGCGTCAAGCTGAAGGCTAAAAGCTAAATGTCACTCAGTGCAAGTGATTAGGACACGAAGCAGAACAACAGTCACAAATTGTTCGTGATGTAGCAAACATAATAATCATAGACACAGAGTGACAGACATAACCCAGAGACTAGAGTTCAAGTATTGCACTGCAGCTAATTGCATAGTTTTTATTATATTTAATGCTTTTGTCCTTCAGACATTGAACATTTAGGAGAACTTGCAAATTGAATTTAATTGAAATTCCAGAGCCCAACGAGACTCAAGAGATTCAGACAGCTGGGATTTTTAAAGCGCATTTGACGTTGTGGAACCGTTTTCTTCAGCTGTGTTTGGTTCGCGGCGGTGAGGCTGCTTGAGCGTGCAGCGTGGTTCCATCATGGAACCATTGAGGTGTAGACATTCGCTTTGTAGCGTAGGGACCATCAGGGACCATTCTATAGGAGAGCACAGCAGACGAGAGGGACTGCAGCCCTGTACAGGTGGCAGGTTGAGCTGACCTATCTGTAGAAGCAAACGACAAAGATAGGAGGTGATCATTTTGACGCAGAAGATGACACAATTCTGCAAGCATGGGCTGTGAAGGAGCTGTGGGCAGTAAAGCTTATTAAAAGTGGATTATAGAAATGCAGGAAAGGTGTGGGTAGAGAGGGCATGACATGCAACAGAGTCCCCAGCTGCAGCTGAACTGGCATGTGCGCTCTAACTCTGGCGTCGGATCAATCTGATGCTGTGTGATAATAATCTGAGCGCTTTGATTTCCAAATGTGTCTGACTATACTTTCTCACACCACACCAATCAAAAGAATGGGAGACGGAGCAAAGAGAGGATGAATAAATAGCTGAGACGACCAGTCACCCCTGCATGAAGGGCTTTTTAAGTAATTGAAACTGAAATACAATCAGGAGTGTCAGGATGTCACGGGAGGCAGCTAATTGGGGGCAGCCCAGTGTACACCGAGCAGTGATTAAGAGGGAGATGGCATTAGACGACTGGAACAAGTTTAATTGGGTGTGTTGAACAACTTGATAACTTTTGAGATTTCTGTTCGTTCATGTAATCTTTGCATTTCTGGTTATCTACCAGAAATAAAAGGCTAATTCCTCTGATCAGCTCAGAGGAAAGAGGAAGAGTACTCACATAAAAATGACGCAACAGGGATGTCCATAATAGTCTACGATTCAAAGCACCTCTTTTTGATTCGCACCTGCTTTTATAATAGGAAAGGCTGTGATGTGTTACTCTTTGAAGAGGAGCCCGGTTTTGCATTTGGAGATGTAACTGGATTGGTGACAAATAGGATCAAAACAAAAGACCTGCTGCAATGCAGACTGCAAATGAGCTTACTGAACAAAACATCTAAGGCAAATACAAAAGTAGTTTTTGTTTACTCTGATCTTGATTTGTTAGGGTTTAAATAGTAATTATCATGTTCCCATCAAGGTTTCAAGAGATTTAGTGTTTAATGCATTTTAAATACCACATAATGCTTGTGTCACTTTCTTACTGGTTGAAGTATAAAAAACATCAAGAACAGCCAAGGACTAAAATAATAAATAACAAAATAGAATTAGACATTTTATTTTTATTATTTATTCATTTGTTGTTGTTGTTTTTCCAAAAATACCCACAACATATGTTCATATTTTAGTTTTGTCAGCTTTACCATCAATGTTTTACTGTCAACTGTGATATATTCATTTAGTATATATAGGTATTTCAAAGTATATATTGAATGTATGAGGTGTTCCTCTGTATGACGTGATAGCGTCTTTCTCCATGACTGGGAAAGTAAAGGCAATTCGCAGAAAAGGGAATGTTCACACATTTCCACAGAGACGAAGAGAGGGAGAAAGGGGATACACTGGTTTCCATAGCAATTGTCGGCACTGTCACATGGTTACCTAGGAACTAGTCTTGTGATGCTGCGCAATTTGTTTAGGATTGGCAGTTCTCCAGCAGTTTCTCATAGAACTCAATTAAATCAAACAGGATCACAATAAAATTTGTTTTACATTGTATGTTACATAATTATATGGAACACTATTCAGAATTCTATAAAGCCAACAGAAGAGAAATGAGCGCGTATGAGAAAGCACCGGGTAACAGAGAGAGGACAGAAAAACTCTGCACAGACCTGGACTCGGGTGGGAGGCCACCTGCATCGACCGGCTGGGGTGCGGGAAATTTCAAGAGACAACAACAAGAGACAAACACTGCTTACGTTGGTTGGGCCAGAAAGTGCACACTAGAAACAAACATCCCAGAGGCCGAGCATACCTGTCAAATGGCACAGAGAGGAGATGAAAAACTTAATTATATGCTACGGTGGCGTATTCAGCAACTGGAAAGAGAGAAGCTCCCTGTATTAAGCAAGGTCCCCCAGCACTGTAGTCTGCAGCCACCTGAGCCAGCTCTAACTATAAGCCTGATCAAAGAGGAAAGGATTAAGCCTCGTCTAAAAAGTAAAGAGGCCGTCTGCCTCCAGAGCAAAGTGTTCTGTTAGAATACTGAATGATGCGATTAGGTCTTCATTGATAAAGAATTTTAAATGCTAATGTCCAATCACAGAAGCCTGTGGAACCCATTAATAACTACTGTTCTGTTACTGAAGAATCGGTGTAAATAGGACTGAGGTCCTCTACAAAAACCTGAAGCTGTTGTACATTAACAAACCATTTAAGTTTTGACAGCTCAAGAGCAATCAGTGAAACTAGAAAAGTCAGAGTTTGTAGCTCAATGTCAAGTCTGCGGTGAAGCATGAAGGGTCCGTCCTACCGAAAATTATTTGTCCAAGTCTCATAATTACATCCTCACCGAAAACACTGGCTCACGCAAAGGTCAAGGACTAAATACAGAATATTTTTGTTGAAATTCTATTTGGTGTGGACTCGTCAGTGATAAGCGAAACTGATATTAAAAGCAAGCAAATCATGGGTCATTCTGAAAGAAGATTAAACACAAAAGCCGTCTTAAGTAATTTATGTAAATATGAAACACTCTTCAAAGCCTTAGATTCACCTTTGATAAAGAGAAGCTAGCGCTGCAATAGTCTGAAACAATAATCCCTTTATGCTGCAATTTGATTACCAGGACGAGGGAGTGGCACATTAAACGCAGATGGATTTCAATAATAATCGTCATCATCATCATTTTCTCGCCTTTGCTGCTTTTTTCATTAATTATAACATTGAAGGTAAGGTTGATTACAATGCTAAACATGTCACAGTTACACGTCTGGACAGTGTGAGAAAGTGAGAAAATGAAGTGTGTTTACATGACAGGGTGAAGGGGAGCGAGGCCAGGGTGACAAGACGCTGCAAGTTCATCTGTCTAATGAGAAGACAGACTTGATTAAACACACCACCCAGCGACTGCTTCAAACCCACCTCCCTTCTAATCAGGGACCGCTGCAATTATGGTTCTCTACAGGGTGGTGCAACATGACTGCTCAAATCTTACGTTCACTTAAAAACTGAATCTCAATCAGAGGGGACTATTAGGAGAGTTGATGATGCAGGAATCTTTATCAAGTTGGGAAAAAAAGACTTTAATGTTGTTTCATGTTTTAAAACTATGTAATTACATATTTTGCGTATGTCTACATCACCTTACCTCACTCTGAGCGTTACAAACAGAAACAACTAAGGGTTCCTGTCCTTCCAGTCTCTGTCGTATGTCCTGTATCAGAGCGCCCCCTGCTGTTCGGGTTAGTACACTGCACCATGACGACCTACTGTGACTATTGAAACTTTATTACGCTGTACATATGAGTGACAACGTGCACGTGCCACCAAAACGTCAATGTGTATTTCACACGTTGTTTTATCAGTGCTTCTAATTATACGTATTATCATAAATATATATATAATTGTGTGTCTATTTCTCAGTATGCTTCATAAAAACAAGGAAGGCCGGTGGAATCTGAATATGCTTCAATTTAAAAGTAAGAATCATCAGAAATTCTTTGAATCTCTAACTTAAAGTGCGACAAAAAATGTGAGGACAGAAGCAACTGCACGTTTCTGTTGAAGGCGCGTGTCCTCTGTGCCGCATCGCCCCCTGCTGGTGTGAAGCGTACATTGCGTCGTGAAGCACATTCAATAATCATATATCACATCAGTTTATCAATATCAACATAACATCAATGTCGCATCAGTATCGAGACGCTGTGACCACTGCACTAATATAGTAAGTTTATTTGACATGTCGGTGACGTTTCCATTGAACAAGTGATCAGTCTCCTTAGAGACCGTCAAAAATTGCCGTTGCCGACTATATTTCAAGTCGTCAAGGCGGGGTATTGGGTAAAGTTTTCAACTAGCAATAATCGCGCCTCGGATAAACCTCATAGGCTACGATACTGCCACTGCGCAAAGCTGACGTCACTGTGGCCGCTGCTGAGAGGTGTCTCCCGGACACACAACTCTCTGTGACGGTTTTCACAGGGCTGCGGTTTCGATTGAACCGACTGTGCATATTTAATTAGAAACTAAAAGCACATGTTTGTGTTTATGTTTCCTTTAACTATCTGTAGGTTATTAGTTTCTTCAGAGACCGTCAAAAATGGCCATAGCCGGCTGTGTTCCGCGTCGTCCGGGCGGTGCATCATTGTCCATGTGGTTTTATTTGTTTCCTTTATTAGGGGACGCGATCAACACTTTTACACGCTGAAGACTAGTGAGAAATCCTGTTTCTGACTTATCAACATTTGAGTTCTACAGACTAAACCTGTTCACTTAGTTAATCAGTTTAGTATTTTACAGACTTATCAGTCTCCTTAGAGACCGTCAAAAATTGCCGTTGCCGACTATATTTCAAGTCGTCAAGGCGGGGTATTGGGTAAAGTTTTCAACTAGCAATAATCGCGCCTCGGATAAACCTCATAGGCTACGATACTGCCACTGCGCAAAGCTGACGTCACTGTGGCCGCTGCTGAGAGGTGTCTCCCGGACACACAACTCTCTGTGACGGTTTTCACAGGGTTTCACAGGACTTTGCATATTTAATTAGAAACGTGAGCGCATACGGTCCGTTCGGATAGAATTTATAAACACACACAAAGTCCGCACACGAGCACGGAGCCCTGAGAAGAAAGACGAAGCAAGCGACAGTGTCCGTAACTGCATAACTGGAGAGAAGCGAGCGCTATTCCACACGTAACGTAGCTTTATCCGCTGGTGGTGGGATGGGCTGCAATGGATGCCAGTAAAAACACGAACACCCCAAAGCCCTTTGACGTCGAATAAACTTGACTTTAAGCTTTATTAAAAAGAGTAAAGGATGTAAACGGAAGTGACGTAGCCTCATGTACATCATAATTTAAGGTCCCCAAACTGTGAGACACATTTTTCGGTGGAACCCAACATGCTTAAAGTTTGTAAATGTGGTTTATAACATAAAATTAATACAGCACTAACGGAGATTTTGTAACTAAAAGTACATGTTTGTGTCTATGTTTTTATGTAGACTGATGAGCATTTTAACTATTTGTAGGTTATTAGTGTCTTCAGAGACCGTCCGGGCGGGTGTAAGTGATGAGTTACGGCATCATTGTTCGTGTGGTTTTATTTGTTTCGTTTTTTAGGGACACGCCATCAACACATTTAAACGCTGTAGTCAAGGCGACAGGTAGGAGAGATTATTTATGGCAAGTTATGGTAGAAAAACCTTTGCTTTGAGCCAAATGTAGTAAAACACACAGATCATAGATTATCTACATAGACATGAGGAAAGCTGTTTCTCACGTGATATGTATTTCCTACTGATTTACCAGTTGAGTGAGTTACTCAGTTTTAGTCGTTTACAAGCTGATCAGTCTCCTTAGAGACCGTCAAAAATTGCCATTGCCGACTATATTTCAAGTCGTCAAGGCGGGGTATTGGGTAAAGTTTTCAACTAGCAATAATCGCGCCTCGGATAAACCTCATAGGCTACGATACTGCCACTGCGCAAAGCTGAAGAAGAGATGGCCTGAACGGGGGAGTCACTTTGCTGCATACGCTGTTTAGTTACGGTGTTTACATTTCGTATGTTTAAAACAGAAAACCAAGACAAGCTCTGCAAAGGACGGTACCTCATCAAACCACATACTACAGTTGCAGTTTAGCTGCATATATAGAAAATTACATTTATTTCATGTTGTCGCCATGACGCGTTGCATTGTGGGATCGAGCAGTTTGTATTGTTAGCCCCGCCCCGGAAGCACGATTTATTCTTTATTTTAAAACAAACGCTAGTTGTCGTACACCGTAAAGCAGATAATCAACTGCCACATAAATGGCTGTTATACAAATCTCAGATTTTCGTTTTAAATCACAATATATGTATTTCATTCACGCGATAATATCGGGTTAAAGGTCGTGTACGGTGGCCCGTTTGACTCATTTAGTATTTGCGTAGTACACTCGATTCCAAGCCATACGTCTTTGGGTTGTAACACAACACAGCGACTGTCCTGCAGATGGACAATAAATGTGACACAAACTACGACGACGTTCACAGCATTTCAACCTACTCGGAAAATTAATCGATACGATCGGACGATGCTCGTCAGAAATCGCTAGATGTCAGTAATAACTAGAGCGTTCAGTCATGTGGGTCTGTGTTATTTTATTCTAAAAGCATTGAAGTACAATTTTAGTTTTGGCTTGACGAGTCCATCTGTGTAAACTAAATGATTTTAGGTTGAATTAGATGTGAAAGGTACAGATACAGGGATTAACTTTAAGTTTTAATGAAGGGCCTACGATTGTTGGCTGAAGAGGTGCCGTGTGAATCAGCACTAGACTGTTCACTGATTCATACCAATCAGGTATAAAATCCTCCAGGAGTCAGCAAGTGGGTTCAGGATGTCTGTTCCTGTATGCACGCTGGTCAGGGCCTAAGCCCTTCATAATGACATGCGACGACACAAACGGTGTGGATATTAGCGGGCCTTTCACTTGTTGTGAAGCTTCTGTGGGATAACGCAGGTGCTTTCGGGTGCCCGGCAGATAAGCATTGGCGTGCCAGGTGTTAAAGCTGTCTGGGCTGACACATTAGACGGGGATTTGCTCCTGCCAGGATGTCAGGCCAACGAGGCTCATAGAAGTAGGCTTGGATCACTGTCAGGGACAGGTAAGTACGCAGATAAGGGGATTACACCATGTTTGCGCCAAGTAATCTCAAATGAGTCCTGCCAGCCTCTGTTTCATCCTCACCTGGAAAGCTCGCATTTTTCTTTTCCCAGCCCAAGAAACACATTACAAGAAACCGAGTTCAATTTGGAAGCTCATCCTTTTAACCTGGCTTAAAGAGCATTCAAGGACACTGGGTTATGGTCATTTAACATCTGGGACAGCAATAATCTCCTCTAATTCTCTGAGGCACTTCTTACAGTTTTTGTATTGGTCCCTTCCTCTTTACAACCTCCTCTGCTCAGTCAAGCAACGTGTGGGTGTTTATAATTACCTGGGCCATGCCATTAATAAAGTCTGGCTTGGTGGTCCCTCACTACAAAGCTTTGATTGGCCTGTTGAGCAAATAGGACTCAGAGAGAGCAGCTGAAGTCCCTCTGGACTGTGGCTTTCCCCACTGGTAGGCAGAGAGATGAAAATAGAGTGTAACAGATGGCTTAGCTGCTTCTACCATGCAGCACAGCCCACATAATACCAAGCCATCCAAAGGGGCTCAGTGGGAAGTCCATACTGTTGAGCATGCTGAGAACTATTCATCCCCCGAACCATCAATCACAGCCCTCAAAAAAAGTCAGTGTTACACTTGGATCGTCTTCTAACCTATCCCTTACCGTGTTGAGCAGCCCTTAATAGTTTAAGTAAGACTGCTCTGGTTTTAGGACATGGAAGCTTGTCAGTTAAGTCTGGAGAGTGTATGTGCCAACACGGCTGATCCAGCTTAGACCACACAGTGCAGCCTTCCCCCTTATCGCCAGGCGCACTCACAGACTTTGAATTACTGATCAGTGACTGAATAAGGAGCCATATAAGGATATGGAGCACACTTTGTGTAAACGTGTGCACACAAGCAGGTGTGTCTATGCCTTCAATCTACACTATCTGGATGGACACAGGCCGTTGTGTAATCTGGGCTACATCACATCAGCTCGGTTAAGGACATTTATTGATGCTGAGAGTCCCTCTGTTCCCTCTCAGAGTGGGGCCACCTGGACAATGCAGGATGAGCTGGGCAAACTGTGATTAGATTGTGTTATGAGCAGCGAGAGGAAAACAATGACATTTTTCTTGGGTAAAGTGACAGCTCAGCCGGCGTGAGGAGACATCTGATAAGAGAAGACAAATGTCGCTCGTGGTGCCTTGTAGTTTCCTCCTAAACTTCAAGGTCAAATACACAGTTGTGCGTTAGAGTTTTGGTTTCACTTTCATATGCCACAGAGCTACATGTATGTAGAATCTGTGTGTGTTATATTTAATTTTATATTACCTATATCTGTAATATACCCAAGCTACATCTTCCCTAATCAATCATCAATCTTAATTAAAACATTCTGTGTTTCTCTGACACACACATGCTTGCAGACTGTTCACACCAACCCACACACTGCTGCCACTCTGCTATTCCCAGCTTGTGGTTATTCCCAGAATGAGTCAGAGTGGCACCATAAGCCTGTCTGCCCCGTTTCATGCCAAACCTGAAGCACATGCGTTCGCGGAGGATCTGAGATCTGCACAGAGTAGCCTGAGCTCTGTCCGCTCCACGTGCCCCTCTCGCCTTCTGTAATTACCTATGAGTCAAATTGACAGCTGGAAGCACACTTAGCTCGGTCAGGAAGCCGTTCGAATCACACTGTTCCTTTTGCTTTAAATAACCTTCGTCTGTGTCCCCGTGGAGTCTCTCTTCACACCTTCATCATTCAACACCATGACAGTCTCCTGCATCTGTTAACTACTCCATCTGTTATCTGCATCTTTACATTTGTCACTACAGTACATCTGACATCCTTCACCTGGTAATGCAAGAAATAACAAGGCTGATAGTTCCTGACAATACAGACGACTATCATGGGCACAATGGTAATGTGATATTTTTTGGATTATTTCCAGTGCGTTACTAAAAATAGCTGTAGCGATGGAGCCTGAAGACCAGTCGGCATATGATCTGTGAAAGTCTTATGCTTTTTGATTAAAAATGACTGCACACATCAGCTGTAGAAAAATCTCCAAAATGTCTCCTAAACTACAACTTTACTTTGACTTGTCTACGCAGCAGTAGCACTGGTGACTCACGGATGATGCTCGGATGACGTTTTTGCAGCCTAATGAACTTGGTCATGATGAATAATCAATATTTCTTTTACATTTCTGTTTCTGTTACAAAACTTGTCTTAATACATGGAACTCAGGCATTTCTTAATTGTGCTGTTTTGTGCGTTTGAACATAAAGGTGAATGTAATGTGTGCAAGTAACCGTTGACCCATTTAAAAACATTGCACACAGCAGCATACAGATCCAACAGGCCTGTATTTAAAGTACAGACACAGAACACGTTTATATTCTGCTGCTAACTCTCCAGCTGGGGCCGACTTCTTTACCAGCTGCCCCCCATAGAGGGCGGCCTAACCACACGGCAAACACACCGAACTCTGAACCTTGAGTCCAACACGGCCGCTACATTATTATGGCCAACTGAAATGTTGTATCATAAATTAGCTGGTGTTATATGTGCATAGTCAAACATTTTACAGCTGGGCCCAGCTGAGGGCCACCATATGACAAATGGTGCTGTTTGACACCGGCGTGATTACAGATCATCACTATTCAAGCAACATAAAGGCGAGCTGCGGGAAGGTATGGGCACATTGATCAAAATGTCATCACACTCAGGCTATCTAATCGAACAAAGTGAACTTCTACTCCACTTTAGTGAATTTAAAGAGCTTTGACTCGGCCTTTCCCAGCTCCCAACGTCCCCTGGGCTCGCATGTTCCAAGACTCCGCCGCCTCATTACTCTTTAGACAAACAGGTTTGGACATATTGAACTCAGACCCAAAACAGCCCAGCTCTAGCCTGTTACTTTCCACCCTCCAAGCTCGATTTGTGATTGGGGAGTGTTTGTCTCTTTCGCTCTGTCTCTGGGAGTCTGTTTGCCTGACACTTGTCTGGCTTGGCCTACTTTCCCCTTGATCTCATCAGTCAATGTGAGGACCTGTGAAGGCCATCTCCCCATCTTGCTCTGTGAATCTCTGCCAGTTCCGTGGCTGTGTCAGCAGTTAGGGACTGACTCACACCCACGCAGTCTCAGTCTTCGCTCCAGGGCCCACTGGGCAAAGGCAGCACATCTCCCCAAACAGACAGCCTCATTTGCATGCCCATAAATCACTCACAAAACTGACACCCAGCCACACAACAAGGCATGACACGGAGCCATAAACTCACTGTGCCAAATTGCTGTGTTATGTGATATTAAGCTTTAAGGCAAAAATAGGCTGTTCACATAACCTCTTTGGCGATAGCAGGGCCAGTCGAGACGAGAGGCACTTACGCACGTATGGCCCATATTTAAAATCAAAGCAGCTCCTAATGCCTCGCTGCATGAGCGTCTCAGGAATATGACTCCCTCTAAAAAGTAAAACATGCGGTGATTTAAAGTGTTTGAAAAAGTAAAACATGTGGTGATTTAAAGTGCTTGACATACTCAGAGACTGCTCCACCTTAGCTACATTTAAGAGCTGCAAATTGACGCTCCTTGTCGTTAGTGAATCTTGCAGAAAAGGTACAGCAATCACACCAGTCATTTGTGTTACAATGGCTGCTAATACCTCTTTTGTAAGCATATAGCAAGCTGAGTCTATAAATAAATGAGAAGTGGCTTCTTTTGAAAATATTTAAAACCAAGCAATGTCCCTAAATTCTACTTCCACACTAATCTGTTTTCATTTGCATTAAATACCAATGGTTTATTTCTGTTTGTTCATTTGACGGGGAAAGTGCAATTAACACCATTACATTCAGTTACTTGAACTATAACAAATGTGTGTCTATAGCTGTATAGTATGTAATTACATTTACTGTCCTTTGGTGGGCTTTTGGAAAAATTACACAATTTAGAAAGTAGCCTGAATTTTTAAAGCTACGGGGGAAAGGCTGCCATTTACATAATACTGTGTGTGAGTGTAATAGCACAAAGAATGCAGCTTAAAAAAGAGACGATGACCATTGAGATCACGCTGTTAGTTTACGTAATAATCTGCTGAGCGACTACGTTCAGATGAAATGAAATGTAACGCAGCGGGTTTTTATTTGACATAAAGACAGCTTCATGCCAAACAATGGCAACGGATCAAGAAATGACATTTGAGAAATTCAGCAGCCAAGTCTTTCTCTGGATGAATGACTGACCTCCCTGTCAACAGGTGTCACTGGAAACTGCTGCATATGCTGCCAAAGACAATATATGGTAAAAGCTGTCCACAGTGATATCTGCTGGTTACCTGGAGTAAACATGAGATTGGTTCTGGGCAGGCAGATGCCTGGGGCTGTTTTCAACTGACACATTCTTATTATTATTGTTGTGAGCTCCTGCGAGGAGAGAGCTGGAGCTGCTTGGACGCTGAGGTCATGTCCTGTGTATTGTTTGTGAGAAGGTGGACCTGTAGGGAAGTTACGCAGGAAGGGGTTCTGTTACTTCAAAAGTTCATTTAGTACCGTTGGCAAAATGTAAAACTGAATAAAGGGCTTTTTGTGTCTGACACATCTGGGGGTGATTCTAATGGAATAGTGTTGCTTCACGATGAGAAAACATTGTATAAACAACAGGTTCATTGTTCCCCTTTGTTTTCAGGGACGCTCCTGCATAGATAGATGTCCCTTCCTTCTGTGGTGAGAAACCCATAACTAACTGGATGAGCTGGAAAGTAAGCCAAGCTTTACAGCTTTACACCTTTGGACCAGACGAGTTATTTCGAGGGTCTGAAAGTTTATTACAGTGGTGCGTAACAGCCGTTGAAACCACAGCTATTGTGCGTGTTCCTTATCTCCCCCCTAAGCCCCCGCCTGGATCCGGACCACACTTCGGTGACCACAGCGTGGGGCTGCTACCACACCGCTCCCACCGCCCGCGGAAATATTTCGGAGCGAGGGCGAGCAGACGACACGAGTCGCTCGCTTCCGTCCGCTCCTCCACTACTCGCGTCTTGTTGTCCTTCCGGTGGGAGGAGAATAATCCGTCTCCGCAGCCGCTCGCGTCGCTTCTCGTTCCGTGCGCGCGTCTGGCTCCCTGCCCTCCTCCTCCTCCTCCCTCCTCCTCCTCCTCCCTCCTCCTCCGCTTCCCTACGTGCAGCCTCCTGATGCGATGACAGTCAAGGCGAGCGCGTGAGCGGATCCCACAGGTGTGTTACAACCAGCGAGAGCCGCGGGTCCCGGGGACGCACGCGCATAAACGCACACCTGGACATGACCACGTGACTCGGCACCTGGGCGTGGAGAAAGTCCTGGAGTCTTTGTTGAGGAGTTGGCCGCGTCGCCTTTCAGCAGCCAGCGGGCTGTTTTCCACGGAATAGTGCCTTCCTGAAGCCCCTCACAGGACGAGTGAGGGCGGTAACACGTGAACTTTGCTTTCGGACTTATTTCTTTTTTTAAGACATAGTTTCAACAGGGGGTGTCAATATCTGGACTGTTCGCGCTTGTGCAACTATCCTCTTCGCCGTTTCTCCTCCAAGGTGAGTCCAGGGAAGCTCCGCTATCCGCTCAAAGTGGGCTTGGTTGGTTTCCTCCAGCGTTTAACGGCAGTTTTAATTTCAAACCCGCTAAATATGAGCAGACAAGTTTTCAAAGCCTATTTTACGCCCTGCTGATGGGGAGGGAGCGTAAAGCGAGGGACGCTACTTCCCCTGAAATGACCCCGCTTCTCTTTTCATCCTACAGTTGGATGCAGCTTTATTATCATCCCGCAGACACGCTGTCAACAAACATCCCCCATTACCACTCAAAGCGTCGCTGCAGTAACTAAAAGTGCTGCAAACACCGGCTTTAATGCGCATTTTAAGCATCTTCGGGCTCGATGCTGAGCAGTAGTAGTGAACTGTGCCGTTGAAACGCTCCTTAGCGGTAGTCGTGGCCGCCTGGGCGCAAACTTGCTCTGCTTAGCTCGACAGCAGTTTGTTTGTGGAAGAAGAACAACGTGCTTGCAGACACGCTCCTCGAACCATTTCATCTCAGAAACACTGCAGCCGCAGCATCTGTTCAGCCGCCTCACAAGGAGCCGCCTGTCCGCGCGCGCAGGCAATTTCCGTGAGAAACGAGCGTGTGAACTGTGTTCCTCACCTCTGGACAGCGGGCTGTACATCAACAGCTGGGGGAACAGAAGTAGCAGTGAGCGCTGCCCCTGTTTTTACTTCTCTCCCTTCCTTTTTTCCTCTCTCCATCTTGTCTCTCTTTTGGAGAACGAGGAGACAGAGGCACTATTCATGTCCCTGTTGAATCTCCTGTGCAGTTCTGTCCGTCTGCGTCTCAGTCCCTGGTGCGGCCCTCCCCAGACCACTGTACTGCCTTGTTGTCTTTCTAAATCGTCCTTTTATTTGCTTCCCCACCATCTTCCGCCCCCTCGTGCACAGACCTACTGTACATAGGATGCTTAATCTCCGGGGGATAATTCTTATTTAATAACATTATACAAACCGGCTCACGGTGGGAAAGGATTAGTTCAGGCAGGGGCACATGGAGGCAGGAACGGCAGCTGCTGGTGGAGGTAGAGGTGGCTGGAGGGGGGTGAGAGCAGGGGTTCAGCCTCCAGCCTCCGGACTAAGCGGGGACAGTTTTCCGATAGATGCCATCTGCTCACATGGACACACACAAGGAATTGAAAACCAAGCTGCTTCTTGTTCGTCCCCCCGCTTTCCACCGTGTCTCTCGCCGCCCCACAATGCTTCACTCAGGGTTTATCTCTTCCACTCTGAATAAATAGAGACACCTTATCTGCGCAGAGGAGAGTGGTGATAAATGTTTTCTCCTGCTCCTCGCAAGGGTGAAAAGACAAGCGCGCCTCACTTCTTCATCATAGATGCTCTTTTCAGGGCAAAGGAATAGGAGGCATTTCACATTCAGGTCATGCTGGTGTTTGAGAAAATTGCAAAACAATTCTGAGAAGCCAAATGCAAACTCGCACCCTGTAATACAACAGAGAAAAACAAACAGAAAAGGCATTTCCCTTCTTTTTTTCTTAGTAGTAGGCCGCTGGCTCTGGGAATAAAACTTTGGTGGTGGGATCCATTCGGAGCATTTTTGAATCCAGTGAAATAGCCTCTGACCAACCGAGAAACAGAGGTAGTGAATTATTGGCTGCTAAGCTCTCTGCTTTGAGCTCCTAGTTGTTTTGAGTGAGCTGAAGTTTATCCTGTCTCTTTTTAGAGCTACACGGCTTTTTCCACAGAGTTCAAACTGTGCCGTCTCCTGGATGCATGCACCACATTTCAAACAGTGTTGCTGTATTTTTGAGGTCAAATGAATTTGAACTCATCCTCGGTCTCTTTTGTTTCCCTTTGCATTGGATTACCGACTTCTACCATTTTCATTTTCAAAATAAAACCATAATCCTCATAAGCAAGGAGCAATCCCATGCCTCCTGTCTGCAGCCTGCACAACAGAAAAACAGCACTAAACCGATACATGATTTGTGCGCGCGCCATCGGCTCATCGCAAGTAGCTCATGTAAAAAGACAAGTTAATCTTCTTTTTTTCTATCCCTGCTAAAACTGAATGTAATCTTAATCATCATATTGCTCTTGTTATCGTGTGTTTGACCCGTTTTATAACGTTTGACCCACATGAACACTCTTCAGAAAGGAGTTTGTACAAGTGTCGCTCATAAATTGTCATGATGTGCATGAGCTGAAGCCCATATGCATTACCATGTAGCTCTGGCTTATCTAAAGCACACATAGTGTTTGCTTCAGGGGAGCGTGGGCAGATGCGTGAAGGGCGTGTCAGCTTGGCATTAGATGGCTGAAGGATCTGGGGAATAGAGATTTCCTTCAGATTGGAGCCAGCCTCGTCTTTTCATGTCTGAGGATTATCCTATGATAAAGGGACGTCATGCTGAGGTGGATTTCTGATTTTTGTCTCTGCTGGGTTTTACCGCTGCTACTCTTGCCCTTGGACATCACAGCCTTGTCTTAAAATACCCTCTCAGCAGTTTTCTTTCTTGATTCTTCACTTTTTTGGCCAAATGCTAACTGAAATACTTTACTCCACACACCCTTGTAATCGTTTTTACTCAACACTTCACCCCTTTTCCTTTGTGTTCATTTCAGAGCTATCAAAGCTGATGCATGACAGGCATAAAAGCTTGGATAGCGCTCAACAGCAGGCTTTGTGGTGGGCTCGGTAACCGCTTCATTTTGCCGTTTTCCCACAACCAACCCACCACCTCGGGCCGTTAAGTTCGCTGCATCCCAGCGTTACACCCCGGCATGTTCACGTTCAGCTCAGCAGGCTGTAATTTTTCCTTCTGAGGCAACTTTGACAATTCTATAACCACCACCAGCCTTCATCCTGCATCCAAAGACTGACCACACTATGCCCTCGGTGCACAGTGGACTGCTTTCTTCTCCGTGCTGCTGCCAAGTCATGCTGCCTTTTCACACCGCAACCCCTACTGCTCTTCCACTTCTACCTCTAGCTATTGTGATTCCTCCTTACGCTCGCTCTTTGCTCTGAACACGAGGAAGAGGAGCCTGATGAATATTGTAAACATGCTCACGCCCCTGAAAGATCTAAATGATTCACATGAGTAGGGAGCTGCTGTAATTGCTCAGTTGCGGGCAGGAGCGTCTGCACGAGAACTGAGACATCCTAATATTAAATAAGGCAGATAGGGAGATGATGTGATATGAGGGTAAGAGAGAAAGGCGGCTACGTGAAAAAGTCAACCCAGAGGAAAACATGATCTCCATTGCTGTTCAAAGAGAGTTTTTAGGAACAACAGCGATGTTGGCTGTCAGCTTCCTTGAGGTTGCATAGCTGAGGACTGAACGCCAGTGACGGGTACACAATACAGACATCTGCCTCAGTCTGCTTCCCCTCTACTGCTTCCCCATGGCAGCTGAACTGACAGACTGACATAGACACGTAGTACAGTAGAGGCTTTTGATGCTGCCTCCTCACCGGAGGCATGTCAGCCAGCCTGTACCTTCTCAGGCCAGTGGCAATAGTTCTCATTCAGCAAAGCATTTGAGCCTGACACCAAAGACCAGGTATCTGAAAACCAATCAGAGATGATGAGAGGGAGCGGGTCACCTTGGGTTCCTATCCTGGGAAATCTGAGAGTGAGCGAGATGCTTTTTTTTTTTCCTCAAGGCTTGTACTGGCAGGAGAAAAGAGAAGAGGAAGCTAATTTATTTTTTGCTTTGGTAATTGAGTCTGGCACGTATTGCTATCAAAATACTATCTATTTAAACACTTCAGAGGGAAGTCGGTCGTGCCCGCTTCAATCAGCCTAATGTTACGGGCAATGTTTAGTCCAGCTCGCTTACTTGATGATGAAGAGACGACTCACTGATCTCTCAGACTCGAACGTATTGAAAATGAGTCTACGCTTCATTTCTGTGCAAATTGAGGAGGCCTGTGCAGGATTTGGCAGCTTGGCTGATGTATCTTTCTCAGTGTGATTTGGATTTGAAATGGACTTAGGCTTACAGTAGCTAAGAAATAATGGAAACTGTGTAGAGCTACTTATTCCACCTGTAATGCATTTTCACTGCTCTTTTTGTTCTTGCCTGAGAGTTGCTGAGGGCCATTTAATTCTAACTAAGGCACCAGAGGGTGCAAATCATTTTTATCCATGCGAGTCATTTCACAGTTAATCCTCAAACTGACCAATTTACTCCCACCAAGATTTTTAATTATCGCCTCTGTTTTACGGCTAATATGACGTCCAGCTGCTTTATGTTAATATGATAGTTGCTGTTGAAAGTTGGCCCTCTTCTTTTTTAGCATGCACACTGGGCGATTAATTATGAAGTACTCAATTGAGTCTCAGCCAGGAGTAGTGGGTGACAGATGCATGAAGGGTCGCGGCTTTGGCAGCAGCTGGAGATGAAGGTCGCACCAACCTGTCAGAGGAGGCAAACTGGGGAAGACGTGGGGGGATGGGCTGTGGAACCATAGCATTTGATTGTTTTTGAGTTGATGTGTGGTTGAACAGTATGATGTTAGGAGAGAAATACCACCGATCACACAAGTTGCAGCCAGTGTCCTCGAAAAATTCACCACTTAAACAACCTTTCATTGGAAAAAACAGCCGTGTTTAGGATTATGCACGGGAACTATGAAGGACGCAGCATGAATGGACCTCTACAGACAGCGTCCGGACAAAAAAATGATGCCTTACAAACAAAGTCTACAAGATAGGACATGAAAATAGAGCTGCATTATCCTCCCAGCAGCCTAGTGCACAGTCCAGGTGTGAATACAGCAGGTAACTGTGGCGAGCATTCACGGCGAGCTGAGGGGGCGTTTTCCATTTCAGTCGATGTGCTGGGCACCGCGTCAGATGGTATAGGAAACATTCACCATGCTCTCCGGTGGTGTGCTGGGTTGAAGTATATAGGCTATAAACTGTTTCTAAACATTTAACTGTGTGCGCTTCAACATGCATGTCATGCCTCCTACACCCTCTTCCCAGGGTCCACTGCACGCTGAAATCCTCCTGCTGCATGCGTGAAAGAGCAACTGTGGACCATGGCAGGATCCGATTTCTCACACGAGTTTGTACGCAAAAACTATTGATAATTTGCAGCATAATGTTCGGCCAGATAAAACCAAAATAAATTAATTTGGACCTGATCGGATCCAGCATGTTTTACGTGACGCTGTCCAGAATTACCACAGGGAGTGCACAGCGCCAAGCGTGAAACGTGGAGGCGGGAGTGTGTTGATTTGGAGATGTGGGGGAGATGACATTTATAATACATCTCCGGATATTTGAGAAAGACTGGTATCCTCCATGCTGAGGTGGATTACATTTGTCATTAGAAAAAAAGTGACAAAGCAAATTATTAATAAAAAGTGAAAATGGAATTGAATCTATGGGTACGCTGACTTCAGTGCAGAAAAACATGGTCTTTTCATTAGTTGATTTAACCACCAAATATGTGTATTCAAACGTACAGACAAATATTTGTAGCTAACTTGGCAGTGCCAGATTTCCAATTACCTGTGGATTTTATATAGAATCTTTAGCAGTTGTTATGGATTTGAACCTTTATTTAAATGAATGAGTGAATAAAATTAACTTCAGACTTACAGTTTAACGACTCTAAGGTAGAACCTATAGGCAGGATGTGCAATAGCAATAGAAATAGCAACATTAGAGCTTGAGAAACTTGTGCTGCCCTTATTATCGCTGGCATCTGCTGAAATCTGCTGACAGCTGCAAGTGGACATGGGGGTGGCAGCGCTGCTGGAGGTTGGGTGTTTGTCTCCTGGCTGTCTGTCTCGATCAACATTTGAAGTCAGGCAAGCGCTTGCAGCGGAAGATGAGAGGGTCCTTCTACCTGTTCGTGTCGGGGTGACGCTCGCAGGACTCGGTTGGCGTTTGAAATGAAATTGAGCACTGAAATTGCAAAGCACAGAGATCTGACATTCAGCAGAACAACGCATGTATGCAGTTTATGTCTAATTACGTCTTCCACGGTTCGCAGGTCTAAATTCACTTTCCCGGTCGAGCTGTGCCAATACAGAACGTAGGCTGTCTGACTTTATTACAGTTCACAATGCAATAGCATTATGAAAATGAAAGGATGTCTGTGTCATGTCCTTGTTAAATGAGGTGGGTATCGTGGCCTTTCCGTAGCCTATGATCCAAGAGGGACCTATTAAAATCTGTTCGTACAGCAATTGTTAAAGTTACTGAGGATCTAGTTAAATGCCACTTGCTGTGTTGCTTCTCATCCGTAAACTGACAGCACATTTTACTGTGGCAGTAATCCCAGCAGAGGTAATGAAAAAAACCCTGCCTTAACCTTAGAGACTGACATTTTGTAGTGGCCACCAGTCACTAAAATGTGTGGCTGAGGTGGGGTTTTCTAAGGTAACAGATTTCTTTTTATTGATCTCCGTGGAGAAATTAACCACCCAGCGCAGCAGCAGAAAGGCTCAGCAGGGGAAAAGATGAGATTATCAGAAGAAAAACAAATAAAATCTACAATAAAAACACGCAGAAAAGCTAAACATGTGATAAAAGCAGTGTGGAGGTGATATTTGTTATGTTTAGTGAGTACTCTGGCTCATGGAGGACATTAGTGTGAGTCAGGCCTGTATCCTGGCACTGACCTTGTTAAAGGGGAACCGTGGACTAGAGGCAGGACCGTTGCAACTGCTCACCTCTGCAGCGTTGGGTTCACCTACAAGGATACTGGCTGTGCATGTTCCTGTTTTTAATATTTCCGTTTTTGAGCACATTTTCTGCCTCTTGTAGTCAGCAGAACATAGTTTGTCTTTATTCGTTCTGTTGTCCTTAACTTTTCTCCAGGTCTTTGTTTTTTCTTACTCATTGCTTCTGTAGTCTACGTGGATATTAATCCTGGTGTTTCAAACCTGCCTGGGGCTCAGAGCTGTCTTCTGAAATGCAGATCCGTGGCGTTGTCATCACAGCTCTATGTCTTGGGTGTCTGTGCTTGCCCCCAAGCCCCACTCTTCTATTCATGCGGGCGTGATAACATGCATTATTCCCCAGTGACTCATCTGAACAGCCTCAGAGCTGCCCACTTATGCTTTACCCTAAAAAAGGAAGTTGTTAGGTATTTAATGTTGGTGCAAGCATTTTCCTAGGCTCGCCCCTTCTTCTCTGTATATAGTTCGCTCGCCATGTGATAGTCATGCACGTAGCTTGTGCTTCGTGGGCTCTTTATTTTTACCCTGTGACACTCCGTTTCCCAACATTCCGCTTTTCGCAGATATGTGTTTACAGCTGCAACACGTTGGGTTTGTCAGCCACTAACTAAGGCAAATGACAGACCTTGGAAAAATGACATCAGCGTCACAGCTACATGCCCCTGTAAGAATGCCCAAATATTTACAAGCCCTCATAATACATGCTCGCTTACCACTCAGCCTCCCATTTGTTCACGCTGCAAGTTTTTAAACTCAGCCCTGTGGTCGCTTCCTTCTGCTGTCGCTACGTCTGCGCTGCGTCCTGTCTGCCGATCGCACGTCATGGATCCCTTCATGGAGCTGGGCACTTCAATTACAGTCATTAGCCAGAGTAGATCTGCTGCTAGGGTAGGAGAACCTTATTACCCCAGACTATGCCTCTGTCCCTGCCGCGCAGAGAGCAGCCTAATGCTGCTGACTAGTGCGCTGCCTGAAAACAAGCTGCAGTTACTATGTTTACAGAAAACACGCTGCCAAATTGGATCCCCAAATTACACAAGTCTCACCAGGACATACTTTCCTCTTTCACTTTCATCCTTTGTCAATTGGATATGGAGGAGAAGTGTGAAGCTTTCCAATAACAGATTGAAGCAAAGTGGGGTGTGTAAGGCCATGTCAGCGTGGCGTCACTTGTTTACTGGTGGACCGGCGCTGAATGGTGGCGTGATCAGTCCAGAGTAGCCATTTATCCACCACTCCAGACCTCCATTACAATCCCTCTGTTGAGATCCACAGTACACTTTCACTGACGTGTCTCTCATCCTCCTCCTCTTCCTTCAGCAAGTGTTTTTATTTTTAACCATGTTCTGTTCTGTTTCACTTCCAGTCCCTGTTTTTGTCTGCTTTTTCCAGACGTCATCACACATTCCTCACTGTCTGCTGTTTAATTAGTCATGGCGCTGGTCTCCTCTTTGGGGTAATGGAGAAAATATGAACTCGTCGGGTTCCTGTCTGACTGTCCCCCCCTGCGAGCAGCACGCTTAAACCGCACATCTGTTCTGCACGTAAGATATAAACAAAGGGATCCTAATCACCAAAATCCACCAAGATTATTAAATATGCTGTAATTCCATGTGATAAAGTGGCTTTTTTTTATATGGGAAATCGGATTAGAGCGGATTAAAGTTACTCGGTTTTTCATCTGTGTTTGCAGAGCGATGATCTTTGTTGGGCCTTACCACATTGTTAAAACCTGACCTTAGTGGTTTATGAAACATCTGTTTGTATTGTGGTTGCACAGCAGGTGACTATAAAGCTGTTTATATTTTATCACTAAGTTACCATTTGAGGATCAGGCAATTGCAAAGTGTCCTAATGTCTATGTCATTTCCTGGCTGCAGACAGTTTGTTTTTAGGAAGTAGGTTGACCTGGAGCAAAAATAATCCGCCACATTGGCCAGTTCGTCATGCTGTATATCACCACGGCGACCGGCTGGCGTCTTCTTAGGGGTTAAAGTGGCTTTTCAGGTGCCACGGTCACATGACCGAATACAGTTCTACCTTTGTGCGATGGCATGTGCCTCATGTTGGCTGCTGTTGATGTTTGCAACATAAGCCAAGCTGAGCGAGGCCCGTCTACTTCAGCGCATTATTAGCAGCCGCGGCAGTGGACCACCCATGGAGCTCAGACAAATAAAAATCCCATTTCCTCTCGTTCCATTGGCGGTATTAAGAGCTGAGGATTGTGCTGTTGCCTGAGTGCCAATGAAAAAGCCACTCAGTGTGTGAGCAGTTAAAGCCCTCTCAGCGCAGCGAGGGTGAGGCCTCTCTTCTGTATGCATCACCCCAGCCAGCTTGATCGATTCACTGTTTGCTCTGCCTTGTCTGAGTGCGAGCTCACACTGCCCACTCCACCCACAGAAAATAATTCGGATTTTGACCAGGGCAGCCTGCTTCCCCTAGGTTTCCCCAGCACACAAATACAAATACAGTACACAAATTTATACACGTACAGTGAGTCCTCAAAGAGTCTGTCTTGCAACCTTAGGGAGCTGGATAGCCCAGACATGATCCCATGAATCCCTCATAACTCAGTCTGTTGGTTAATCAATAATTCAGGTCTATCTGTGAGCAAGCATGTTTGGATCCAATCTCACCTGCACCTCCCTTGGCTTCCTCTTAACTAGTTGGGTGTTCTGTCCTTGAGCTGGGCTCGGCTTATTTCTGAGTGTGTTTCTGTTTGCTGATTAGTTGGCTTTAGTTAGAGCTCAGCCTGAGCTCGCTCTGCTCCGCGGTTGTGTATCCACTTGTACGGACGCGCACGCGAGTCCTCAGCCCTTGCGGATTATGGCGCGCTCATTATTTCAAACGCGTGCGTCTCTCATGTCTCCCCAGCGGCGCGTAGGTCCGAAAGTGTCCGTTTGCACTTGGCAAAGTTGACGTGTGCTGATGCGCGTGTGTCTGAGCTTATGCATGATCTGTCTCTCACTCCTGGCGGGTAGACGAATCAAAGACATGGATCTCATTAAAAGGTATAGAGCCTGTGGAGAGGTCAGCGGCTGAGTCCTCTGATTAGTGGGCTCCGGCAGGCTGCCTGGGTGCTGTGTTTGGCGGAGGTGGCGAGGGCGGTGGGGGGCTCCTCTCATCCCTCTCCAACCCACACCTGGGGGGGGCTGTTGTGCACAAAACTCGTTCCCACCACTGGCTTCAGCCTCCTGACGGGGTCAAGGTCGGCACGCGGGGCCAGAGATTTACCCTCAGTCGTCGAGGTCTTTTCCCCTGTATCTCCCCAACTTTCTATCCTGCCCTAATGTCCTGCCTACTTTCAGTCCTGTTTTTAAACCTGTTTGAGTGTTTTATCAAAGGCCACATTCACTTTCCATCCCACTGACAGCCTCTGTCGCTGCATGTCAAGTTGCACCAATAGTCCGACAAGCAGCTTTCTGGGTCGTTAGTAACTCGTTCCAGGACCGGACTCCTATCAAAGCCAGTGACCATGAACCAGGAACGACTTTCAACCAAGGGCACAGTGTATGTGTGTGTGTGGATTAGAGAGACAGGCACTTCTGAAGGTTGCTTGACTTTGGACAGTTTCTCCTTTTCTTCTCAATGGTCTTTCTTTTTCCTCATGGCTGTCTCGTCCCCTGTGTGCCTCTCAGTTTAATGTCCTTCCAGATAAAACAACGCCAGTAAACTTCCTCTTTGTTTTTCTGCTCTCCTTTTCTCACTGATAACCACGCTATCTAAAAGCAGGCCCTGGCAGCACTCCCTGTCTATTCACTCCCCCCACTCCAACCCTCACGTCCCCTTCCTCGCTCGCGGTGTGTTGGGGTGTATTGTGTGTAATCAGTAGATGGGTGACGGTGTGTGTATGTGTGTGTTTGGTTTTTATTTTCTTTTTCATGTCTAGGCTGCCGGGGGAGGAGGTGGCAGGAGCGATTACAGATGTAGGGAACTAGAATGTATCTGCTGACTGTCACTTCCATTAAGTGTGCTGTCCTCTGTCGCCTTCCCTATATGCCCAGACCTGGCTCTCATTAAGCCAAGGTCCCCTTTTGTGCCGGGGCCAACCTTTCTAATGCGCAAACCGCACAGTGCAAAGATACTCTGCAGTAACTACAGGACACTTCCTGCGTAGACTTCGGGACTCGGATCACTTTCAGGCTTGTATTTGTTGCTATACAGAATATGTCAGAGTTTAGGTTTTTAATATATTTGTTGGTGTAAAGTTGTGGCATCGGTTTCCCTCGAGAGCAGAGGATGAAATCACAGTCCACATGCTGCTGTGTAGCTTCCACTGCCTATTTCCCCTTCCAGTCTCCGTCAGCCTCATTCAGTTAATATAGCTTGACATTTATTCAAGAAAACAAATAAAACTGCTTGGTTTGGGGATTGATTTGTATGCAAACCACGCGCTAGCTGTTTTTATTGTTTACATATCATTGGATGTCGTCGTCCCTGGACAACAGCGTGCTGCCAAAAGCAGGGCCTCAAAGGAATTCAGTTTAACGCTGCGTAAGTGCCTTTTCTAAAGGGCAGCGCTGCGCCTCCTGTTGTCTGTTTAGCAGAATAATCAGGGCTTTAATTAACAAAAGTCGATTCAGAATATAAATTTTAGTTTTTCTTTATCTGCAGTCATGTCACACAGTGAAACAATTATGACTGATTGTGAGTTTCTATTGTCTCTCGTGGTTGATAATTATTTACTTTCTGTTTCTAAATCACTTTGTTTCTATAAATAACTTCCACTCCTGTGCTCTGAGTGGCATGGACTTCCCGTTTCCCTTAAACCACAGGTTTGCGGGTAAGCCTACGTCTGTTGTAGAGAGGGCAGTGCGTTTTCTTCCTCACAGCCCTAGGGGCCGGCTAACATTTTCTCTGTCTTATCCAAGTCCAGACACAGTCCTCGCTCTGGTATGACAAGCATCTCCACGGTGCTCATGCAGATTAGAACCGAGGCTCGGTGGCACACACTTGCCTCTATTTCTAAACACAGTCGTATGGAAAAGGCTTGGGTTTTATATTTTTTGGTTTCCGTCCATCACGTTGTACCAGTGATGCATTTGATAGTTTCAAAATCATCTTGCAAAAAACTAATAATCCCCAAACATACTGTACTGTACAGGCAGGAACAAAAAGAACAAGGAGTCCGATGTCGTGGCCCAGGCCGAGCCCTGATCTTAACATCATGTCGTGACTTGAGGCGACTGAAGACACAGCGGCAGCCTGGTGCTTGGAACTGTCTACCTGATAAAAACTGCTTTGAAGGCAAATTGGGATCAAGTTTTTTCTGTTCGCAGTCATCATTTCATACACCTTTTTCCCTATTTATGTTTGCCTGATTGTCAACACTGTGGCCAACTCTGGGGTAATGACATGGCTGTGGCCCTCGCTGTGGCCGCTGTGAAACACCAGATCTGCTTTGCAACCACACCTTTTGTCTGACTGTGCGAGGTGATGGAGTTTGTGTGTCGTCTGGAGTTGCGTCACCAGCCCACAGTCGAACCGTCACCCCCCTCAGCCTTCCAAGCAGACAAGGAACAGTGTTTTGTTTCACCTGATCTCATCCCTTTTCGGTTGTAGCTCTTATATCTTTCTTGTCAGATTTAAACAGCCCCCGTGTTTTCACTTACTCCCCATGTTTGGAAATCATTTGTTATGCTTGATTGTTGGTCAGACATGAGCAGAGTTTGGTTCTCTTCCACTTACTACAGAGTTGTTTGCATTCGCTGGTTGGCCCATCCTGAGCGAGTAAGGGGTGCAGTGCAACCAATTATAGCAATGGGTTTTGTGTGCAGCAAGCGTAGCGTGGCAGTAGTGGATGTGATGGGTTTTTAATGGGACTGAGCCACAGTCACAGATGTAAAGAGTTGTTGTTTTTGGTGATTGCAACGGTCAGTACGCGAAAGGTGGGACAGCCGAGCAGAGTCTACTTGAATCTGTGACTGATTGTTAGGATCAAGCACCACTCACAGCCAGATGGTTTCCCACCAGTATGTTTTTTTTAAATTGCCTTTTTGTTCCACAGATCTATAATTGAAATGCGTCGCATTGGCAAGATATTTAGCAAAAAGCCAAAACCAAATGAAAGGCCTGCGTCGTTGGGGTTAAGTGCCTGCGTTTCCATCCGTTACTCACATTGCTCATAAGCTTTGTTTGGTAGTCAAATCCAAGCACTGAGTGGGAAAAGACAATAAAATAAATAATATTAGGTTTTTATTTTCCACACACATAATTGATGCGCCTTTTATTTGCTGCTTCTTGGTGGGGGCTGAAAGCAGCGCCCCATCTCTTAAAGTATGCTTAGGATGTTATCTCCTGGCTAATGAAAGTGTCTTTGGAGCCAGTGTGATCCTGCGTCTGACTAGGGCTGTACGCTAAATGATATGGCTAGGCCCATTAGCTTGATCTTTGTCTGTTCATACTGGCTGGCTGGCTCTTACTGATAGCTAAAGTGTTTCCTGCTTATTAACCATACTGTCATACGCGCTTTTGTAAGGATGCACATTAATCTAAATGCACGCCAGTACATTCAAATCCCTTATAGCTGCGCACATTCAACCACAAGAGACTCGATCAGCTAGGAAGTGAATGAGAGAATGCCAGTGCACTACTTTTTGCTTAGCTCAGTGCAGACTATCGAAGAAGTGATTTGTATTCGTCCTGCCCTGTTTGCAGTAGCCAATCTGGACGGGGGGTTGTTATCGGGGAGCCTGAATAAAACAGCTGCCGAGCACTCTTCACCGTGGATCCGTTCAAGTCCTTCCACGCCTTTGAAAATGCCGTGTTCTGCCCGTTGTGTCTGACACACTGCTCGCTAATGGCTCCTGGCTCTTATCCAACCCTATCCCACATTCTGAACCTGGCTTTGGTTGCATCAGGCTCTTCTCACAACCAGAGACTTACCTGGATCATGCCAGCCGGCAGCCAGTTTCTGCAGGGGGGAACAGTTCTCCACAGCGGAGGAAGCACTTGGCTCCAGTAGGGGGGGTGGCTAGCACCTGCCACCGCTGCAACGCTAATATTTAGCGACGAGCGGGTTTCAGCAAAGCCCTGTGGGACAAGCCACGGCGGATTTTTCACTTCACAAACCAGCCTAGTCACATCGAGCTGGCTTGTCCTATTGTTTTGGCTCTGCCCTCTCCGTGCCCTTGACTCGTGGAGCTCCTATTGAAATCAAATGCACGTACAGGCAGGTCCGCCCGGCGTAGCCACTAGCCACTAGCAGCTAGCAGCTAGCCTGAGTGCATCAGCCTTATCTGCGATGTCACCGGCATCCTCTCCTGCCCGTGCTTGTCTCAGCCAGGTCACAAGCCAACCCCTCCCCTCCTGCAGACCTGTCTGTTCACCTGTAATGCTGCCTGAGCTTTTTTTGCTCAGAAGGGCATTAGCCTATATTTGTAAACGCTGGTGCTTTGTCATCCAGACCTGGGAATGGCGGCTCCAGATGGGTGATTAGTCACTACTGTGTGTGAGCGTCCTCGAGACACTGCGAGAAAGCTGCTGTTGTGTGTGCGGTGACGAGCAGACGAGTCAGACGGCCCAAATGAAGATGAAACACCGGGGCTTGCTTCGCTACATGTCATGCACTTCAGCGCTTGTATGTGTGCTTGGATTCGTGGCTCTGAGTGTTGATCATCTAATAGCCAGCCTCCCCATTGCACTCGCATCCCCGATGCCATCTCATCTCTAGCTCTGACTCGGCTAACTGGGCTTCCATCAGTGATTTGGAGTGTAGGTCTCGTGCCTGTAGGCTGCTGTAATGATAGCTATTGCAAAAAAAAAAAAAAAAAAACTAAAATCCCAGCTGTTTTAGAATGAAAAGTGGAGAAGAGGAGGAGGATGAAAGCGTCACCAGCCTTCTATTGTACAGCTGCAGTCTCATACAATTTCACGGAGCAGACCTAACAAAAGCAAGAACACGTGCACCATGAAAGATTAATTGGTCGCTGTTAGCTCTAACTCTCATCATCACCTGCAGCGGAGAAGGTAGGGAATACAGAATAGAAACGTGTTGCCTGGTGTTGGTGAGGATAATAAGGCACCAGGGGAAAGGTGTTTTTCTCTCTGGCCGCTGGCAGACAAAAAGTTGCCAAAGTCAAACACGCAAAAGTTGAATTCGAAGAAATTGAAGCTGAGATGTTGCGGTTTCATGTTCACCTGGTCTAGTTAGCACAGTGACGGCTCATCAGCCGGCACTGATTGCACTGTGGACATGGTTAACAGCCCATTTGGAGGGTTTTGTGTGTGTGTGTGTGTGTGCCTTCGTGTTCCCTTCTATGCATGCTTGTACACAACAGTGTGAGTGTGGTACGCGACTGTCCAGACACATCTGCCTGCCTTTAATTAGTTTTGCCTGGCACAGGGACCAACCAGTCTCTCTAGTGTTTAATAACAGCGAGACAGTGTGCATTTATCAAGGTCTGAATGCAGCTTTAGGATCATACAGTCATTTGGCCCAAATCACTTTAAAAGCGATAATGTTCTTATTATTTTATGAAGCTAGATATGAACAAGTTGTTTCCCGTGCATTTTGGGAAATGTTGAGAATAAAAATTGTCTCCTCTGTGAATATTTAGGCTGCCTTTTAGGTCTTTTCTTTCATTTACTGTTTTCTTTCCGTGTGTTATGTCATGTGCCTGACCCACATTTGTAGGCCCATCAGTGCTTCCAGGCTCCTCCTATGCCTTGTCCTGCTGCTCCGTTTGATCACAGCCTCCATAGTGAGAGGTTTCCCAAGCGGAGAGACAGAGGCTATGTTTTGTTGTCTCCTCAATCAGAATCAGTGAATGGTCCTCAGGAGCAAACAGGCCCCTTTAAATGCCTCAGCGTCTTTGTCCTCCCCTCTCCTGACGGCAATGATTTCTAATCAGGGCAGGAGGCTTTTGCTGATGAACCAATACGAGCTGACAGACACCCTCCCTCCCTTAACCTATCTTCTCCCTCCGTTCCCCCTCCATCCCTTCACATCTGTGAATGTTACCTGACGAGACTCATTTGTCAGCCCCCTCCATAGCCCTTCTCTTTCCGTCTGCTTGCCCCAGCCACCTGATCCCTCCCTCCTGTTTTTTTTTCCCAGCTAGCAGAGCTGCTCTGTGTATGTGTGTGTCTTGGTGCCTAAGGTATAGCTGTCAACGCCTCTTCACTGTGGTTCAATTTCTTCATGTCATCCCCACTGTGGTCTTTGTGCATCTCACTCTTGTCGCGTCCAGGACTAGCTAAACACTCTTTCAGGACAGAAGAAGCCCAAGAGACACAGAACCCATGGGGTGCATCCCTCCAGCTGTTGCTCCAGCTGTTGCTCTTCAGACGTCTTCAACTCCGGTGCTATTGTATTATATGGATATTGTTTTTGTTATTATCTCTGACTTACTACAAGGACAATTTCCCCATAAGGGATAATAAAGATTTCTACTACTGTTGTAATATATTGCTTGCCAGAAGGGCCTAAAAAATATGGTGAGGAATTCAAAAGCAGCAGGAGCTGCAGCTTCGTGTTGCCCCTGAGCTCCTCGTGCAAGCTGAGTGAATGCAAATGGACTTTTTTAAAATAAAGTAGCGCTCCCCAGCTGTAACAGTCTGCATGGCTCGCACAATGCCACATACCCCCATATCCCCTCATTCAATTCCTCAGCAACTTCCTTTTTGTATGGGATTGGCCGTCTGATTCCTTCCTCTGTCAGCTCACTGGATGAGATTGCTTTGATTTTGGGACCGACTTGACCAGATTAAATAGAGTCGGTCCGGGCCGCGTACATGGGTGGCTCCCAGCCATCATCTTATTTGTGTTTCTCATTGTCGCTGGCAGCTCCCCTCCATTTTTGTTCTCTCCCCTTCCTTTGTTTGCCTCACGCTTCTGCACAGTATCTGGCCAACGATTGATAAGACCCAATCCCTGACAATGCTTGCAGCACGCCAAGCACTGGATCGGTGGCGATGGCGCTCATGCATTGTGGCGACTGTGTCCCACGCTCAGGCTTTAGGAAGGAGATGGGATGCAGCTCACGTTATTGTTTATCTACCTCTCCACTTCCAGATGGCGCTCAGCAGAAAGAATGTGCTTCTTGACACTCTCTCTCTCCTTTCTTCACTCTTTCCTTTTCTCCATCTCTCCTCTCCTGTGGCTCACTCCGGAGTACGGACTCGTTTTCAGGTCCAGGACACGCAGCGTGAGTTGTGAGGGGGAAGATGATGAGAGCCAGGAAGGCAGACTGGAGCCCTGGAAAGTCAGGTGGTAGTCTCCGAGTGTAGCCGTGTGTGTGTTTGGGCATAGTGTGAGAACATATGTGCCTGTTATTGTAGCTATTACACTCTAGTGCTTTTCTGCCTCTTTTTCTGAGTACTTGAATGAATCTAAATAACAACACACGAGTACCAGTGAGACAACACACTTGAAACACTTGACACATTTTCTTATTTTTGTTGGAGGTCATTGAATCGTAAAAATCATGTCTCAGGCAACAATCGAGTCAGCTGGCCCGGGTTTTTGCAGCCATCTGGATTGATGGACGGTCAATTCCAACAGTGGGAGATAATCGCAGCGTATCAGCCTCCACCGATCCAAACCCTTATCTGCGTCTGCCCACTGCCAGCATGCCGCAAATGACCACAGAGACACGCATTTCTCTTTATTGTTCCAAAGCCCTGAGGGAGCGAGTGGTTTTGTGTGTACTGAGCGTAGCTTTTTACAGGCTTGTGGGGCTGGATGAACACGTTCACCTCAAGTAGCTTCGCCACAGCAAAACTTGCCTCCCTGTCTGGGAAAGCGCAAACACTATAAGGCAGATTTTTTCCTAATTTCCTGCCATTGACTGATGGCCGGTGCAAAGATTCTGGTGATGCACGTTTGGGTCTGCTGTAACATCCTGACACTGTTAAATCTTCTGTCCTCCCATTATAAATAAGACAAGAAGCTGGCATCTTCTGAGTGCGTAGTGCAGCAATGAACTTTGACAAAACTGCCCTTGTTTCTCGCACGCGCTCCGCTGGCTATAGGTCTTTGAAGGGTTATTTTTCGCTGAGTGAGCTGTACTAATTGTGGCCTAATGGCGAGCTTTTATAGCTTAGAGTGGTAAAAAGCAGTCGGTTGGTGAGGCTTGCTGCCTGATTACGCTGTCTAGTTAATGCACCCTCCTCAGATACAAATGGAGGGTGGTTATTGCATCAGGAGAGACAGTCAGCCTGTCAAAATCACCCTCTCTAACAGACAGGAGATGGAGATAAAGAGTGAGACAGAAAATATTCTGGAGAGCCAATTTCACTGAGAGGATAGAAATGCGATGGTGCAATTATGAAATATAGCAAAAATAATGACCTTTTGCCCACAGGCTATATATAGACCAGCGTAGAAGACTTGGAAAAAGGACAGTGTGTTGTATAGACGGTAGCCTGTGGAGTTCTCCATAAAGCAAAGACGTTCCAGTGAAAAATGCTTCTCACTGGCACTATGCTGAGTAAGAATGGTGGCTATGACAGCTGGGAGTCCATACCTTTCCCATGCTGTTGGACTGCTCTTAGTCATTTCCGTGTCCTGTGCTTGTTATGTATGTGTGGGAGTGCATGGCTGTGTCTGTGTCAAGGCAAAAGGGCGCTCTTACATACGCTGGTTTTCCTTTCGCCAATTAATCACCACGGCATCACATGATTGTTTTAAGGCGAAAAATAAATAAACCTCCTTCAGTACAACTTTAGCTTCCAGTCACACACGGAAGCCCAATGAATCATGGCCTCAGCACTCCTGCAAGTTGTGCCAAACACCCACACTGGCTGCAGTACTGCTTACTGTGCATCTGTCTAAATGCATAGATGCCCAGAGGCGATACAGCCGCTCTCAGCAGCGGAGCCAAAGTTAGGGGGAAAATGGGGTCAGGAACTGAAGAACTCCTGACTGACCTGCTAATGTAAGAAACAGACACTGGTGGAATGTAAAAGCTGCTTTAAACCAGCGAACAAGCTCTGCTGGGATTCCTCAAGCACCTGAAATATTTATAGTCCTCCACAGAACAGCAATTACACATGCACATCAATGTATGTATGTATGTATAATTATGTATTGGCATGTGTACATACACATAGGCAAACATCTACACCCCACCACAGCCCATGCTCCACTTCATGGCCTCTAAGCAGTAACCAAGCCATATCTCTCCGTCTTTTGCATTTACACTGAGCTCTAGATGCAGACATTATTAAACTATGGTGTCAAAAACCCAGTTTGATTTTCTGAATACCAAAATGACGTCTTAAGCTGGAGCTTTTTTTTTTTGTCTGGACAGCAGTTAGAAATGAAAAATTGATTCATTTCAGGAGAATAAAATACAAACCAATGCAGTAAATCTCTCATGTCAGGAAATGATAAGTCAGTGATGGAAATCATTGTCAGTTAAATCAAATCGGCAAACTGACAAATTGTTTCAGTGCTTCAGTTTCACACAAGTTTAATTTCTATTAAAATAAACTGTCACGTGCACCTCACTGATGAAAAGCAGTTGGAAACCATATTCAGGTCCTGGGCAGAGGTACTTGGTTGACTTCAGCCTAACGGTGCCTACATTAATTAAACACGCTCGTCGTACACAAACGCACCCAGCACTGAGTGATTGGGACTCTCCCTGTGGTGCCAGTGTACAACCATGCCTGGCTCCACACTCTTATCGTGATTGCCTGCAAAAAGTGGAGGGACGCTGAGTCCATTCACTCAGCCAGACAGCTTCATAAAGCGGCCGCCGATGGGTCCCAGTGGGGCCCTCATCAGCGGCAGAGAGCAGTGAGGCGCCTCTGGACTTTGCTCTCCGAAGTGACAATCGTTCTCCTGCCGATGGAGGGAGAAAGGAGAGCGGGGAGGGTGGAAAAGGAAGATGGCTGCCAAGCACTAGGCATCTGTTGAATGCCTCATAGGAAGGTCATCCAGGAAGTAATGAGGTGAATCGCAGCAGTGGAGCTGTAGCTGTCGATCAGTTTGACCGTTGTTGTTATAATGATGCCTGTTGTGACTGGTAAGCACCTTCATAACTAGGTAGCTTGACTGAACATAGACCACCTTTAGTCTCCTTCAACTGTCTGCCTCCCCCTTCATCCTTTCTCCTCCTTGTTGAGGGCTAGGCAGACGTTGCTGCCTACAGACCACAACATAAGCCAACATTGGTCTTGCACACGTCTTTTTCTTTGGCATTGCAACCTTCCAGTTTCCCTCATCCCTCCCCCTCTCCCCGTCCCGCATATGCAAACCTCGTCCCTCCAGTAGCCGTCACAGCCGCTGAACGATTTCCCCTCACTGGGAGGCTCCTCCGAGTCACTGTGACAGTGTCAAACGAGGCTCCTATTTAAGCTCATTAAATGTTTCCAACAGAATAGGAAATCAATGGTGCATACCGGTGCGCGAGAACTTTTCTCTTAATTTAATTTCCCCTCCTCCTTATCTGTTTGCACATCTTTTTCCCCCCGTCGTTCTAACTTGTTCTATCCAGGCCGTCATTCTCCTTTAAATGGTGGCGCTGATAGGTGAGGTGGGGTATCCGGAGGGGGCAGAGACGGCTGCCTGGAAAACGTTTTTGACTGGAGTTTGCGACGGGCACCATGGTGTGAGGCTGTCGAGACGCTTTAGTGTTGTTTAGCACTCAACGCGCAGCACAATCGACTTGAAGGTTTTGAACACACTGACCTCAGCCTGGGAGTTTTAGCTTTTGTTTCCGTCTGCGCCGTTAAGGGAACAGGTTGCGACCAGAACAGAATGTAGCGGTGAAAACATGTGGCGGGAGAAGTTACACGGTGACTGTTTGGATTGAGATGACCACGGTTTCAAACTGCTCCCACGTGGTTCTTTTGTCTTTTCTGTTAGATTAAGGTTTGTCGCTGTGTGTGTCTGTGAGTGTGTGTGTGCATGTCTGGCAGGGTTTTGTGCTGTTTCAAGCTATGCCTTGGGGCTCGTCCCACACCTTCTCTGGATCTCCTATAATTGCTCTTTTGGGGCTTCGTCTGTGGCTCTGAGCCCATCTCCATCACTCTTGCTCGGTCTTTCTCCCTCGCTCTTTGGTCTCCTCCTTTCTTTTTTTGGCCTCCCTTCGACCCCCCCCCCCCCTATTCTCTCCCTGCATGGCTCATTATAGCTTATCCCCACCTGCCCAATCAGGGAATTCTGTACACACACACAGACAGAGCCACTCAGCAGTTTTCTGGGCTGCCTGTCGCTTGGATGGTTTGTGTGCTATCTGCTATAAAACAGCTTTGCTAATGCTGTTTGGCAGAGAAGTAGAAACAATAGCGCTGTCACATTTTTTTCCCCTCCGTCTGACTGGTGCAAACAGACAGTTTCTCATCTCTGTTCTGGCTGTCGGAGCACAATTTTTCATAAAGCCCAGGCCCTTCAACCCGGATCCTGCTTTTGTGTCCGGGAGCTTCGGACACGGGGTCCTAACCACTAACACGCGGTCTTTTCCATTTCCATTCCAGCTCCTCTCTCAAGCTTGTCACCCAGCAGCCCCACCATGTCCGTTCCCAGTCTAGGGGCCTGGCTTTGAAGGATAATGGATGTGCCCAGTTGCTTCAGCTCAGCTGCAGAGCGCTATCATAGGAGTTATCTAAGGGCCTGAGTGGCCCGTGATGAATGAGTAGGAGCTGTGTGTCTCCACCGATCAATAAGCCACTATCACCCAGATGAGCTAGATGGCCCCTCGCTCTTTGCTCTCCCCTATCCACACATAAATTTCCTTTTCATAATCTTCCAGTATGTTTGTGAAGTTTTACCTCTAATTCGAGGCCTGAATTGGGCCATTGATCTTTTATCCCTGGCTTGTTTTAAATAAAGGGCCAGTATCTCATCTCTACCCAAGCATGCGAGGTTTCTGAAAGCAGTTATTACTGCGCTGGCACAAACATTAGTGAAGCCTGATCGAAGGCCCGTAACAGGAGAGCGAGAGCGCACATGAGGCTGCTATCCCCCCACCGCCGAGGCTTCCATCGCAAGGCTGATGCAAGCAGAGGTCCCATGTGGATATACAGACATGTAACGCACACACACGCCAAACGCTGCCTCGCTGCTGTCAGGGCTCATTGAGCGCATCCTGTCCCAAAGCACCTCAAACAGCCCCACCCAGTATGAATTTAAATGCACTGTTGTCAGTTTACCTTCCTCTGCGTCTCAGCGTTGCGCACACATGTATGTGAGTTCTCCCCACACCACCAAAGCGTTTAAATTTGTATTTCCACTGCAGAACAACAGGTGTGTTATAGCTACTGTATGTGTTGGTTTTGATCTGTTGTTTCGCTCTGCACGCCTGCACTCTGCCGGCGAGGGATTTGCGATGAAAAGAACCGACTGGAATTCTCTCTCCCGCTCTTTCTTTCTCCCCTCCAGGGACTTTCAGTAGTCTGTATCTTCCTCTCTTCCTCCTCGTCTCTCACCTCTCCTTCCACATCGCTCGTCTCCTCTCCCCCTCCAGCTCTGATCTTCCCTCAGATCTGCCGTTGTCTCTGTCACAAAGAGCAGATTCTCAGCCTAGTAATTGCATGTCTGCTGGCCACCACACCTGTTGCTGTCAGTGCACTGGTGTGGGAGAGAGGTGGGAGCGTTGCCCTCTGGCCTCTACAGTACAGCTTCAACCCCCGCTGCCACCTTTGCTGCAGGTGTGAACCCACAGGCGAGTGGGAGGAGGGGGTTCGCCGAGCGTGCGCATGTGTGGAATAGGCTGCTCCTCACAGTTGATTGTCTACTTATAACCTTGAGCTTCACCTCTACTCCGTGTTTGTCTGTGCAATTGTGTCCTCTCAAACCTACCAGGTGCTGATGGTTGACTTTCTCCCTAATCCCCCCCCCGCTTCTATTCTCTCCTCTCATCCAGATCCCAGGCCCTTAATGAAGCTGGGGGTCAACAGCAGTGTGCGGCTAATTGGCCAAGTTTGCTCGGGGCTTCGGCTGCCTGTGATTGAAGTGTCCAGCGAGGGCCCACTGTTCAGCCACCGCTGCAACCTGCTTTGTTCCACTCCAACAGCCAAGACGCTCGCTGCACCTCTGCCTGCCTCCTCCTAGTGAGTAGCACCTGAGGTCATTCTGTTTTCCCTTACACTGCCAGTGCTTCAGCCAGTTTACAGTCCTTTTGTTTTATTTTATCAGCAAAGTTTCCCCAGGCTCTTGAGTTTTATCTAAAGCACATGTCTCGCTTGTCGTACTGTGTTTTTTCAAATGCACATAAACCGTCTTTGCCTCATTTGTCTATGCCTGAAATGTCTCCTCGTTTACTGTCTGTTTTCTATTCCTAGACCTTCATTCCCACACTTGGTCCCAGCATTTTCTCACTTTCCTTGGCTTGCACCACCCTTGTAATCTTTCTCTTCACTTGCCCCAGTGGGATTCGGGCAATTATTGTGGTCCCCCATTGGCTTATAGCCAGGAGGAAAAAAACCTCCTTGTCTCACCAACTCCTACTCTGGCCAACTGTTCACATTTAACATGAGGGGTTGGAGACAATGGTGTGGTGGCATGGGGAGGTATCCAATTAGCCCGTCTTCTGCTTTCTACAAGTTAAGGTAGTCCTGGCTTGGGTAGACCCATTGTTTGGCTGTCTGTGTAAGAGGAGAGGTAGAGGCTGCTGAGTGATAGTGAGCTCGATGGAAAGGACTAGGGTGAACAGAGCAGGGAGAAGCAAGTAAGGATAGCAGATAGTTGGCCGGTCACCTGGGAGATGCTCAGACGAGGTTCGGCCCCCACGTGCCACAGTCCACCAATGAGAAGACGTTTTGTGCTCAGTGGAACGCTGCTGGCTCGCCAACGGTCAACACTGTGTTTGTGTCAGGAAACAATGGTCCTATTTCAAGTTTTCTTTTCTTAGCTTAGTAGCAACTTAGGGTAAGTTATGTTCTGTCAAACTTTATTTGCACACCAGGAGGTTTCTGGACTTGTTAATTAGAGGCTTCAGTTCATTATGTCCTCAGTTACCCATTAAATGAAGACCTCTGGTCATTAAATGCTGCCGTAATAGTTTTATATACTGCAGACAAGTGTAAAAGCTTCTTCTGTTCATTCTTTGTTTTATTTGTTTTGTTTACTACTTAAAAGGGAAAACTGCAGTTGCCGAGTTTGACTCAGCAGACGTGAGAAATACTAACCTGTCCTAGCATGTGATGCCGTGTGTTAGGGCTTCCCTGGTGTTTATCACTTCCTGCTAGACTGTTTCTGTGGTGCTCTTAAAAGCCTCAGGTCTGGCTGTTTTCTTGGAGTGCTACACTCGTCCATCTGTGAAGGGCTCAGCTTGACAGACAAGTCCTTTCCTCACCCATCTTCCTCATAATCAGCTGTTTGCTTAGGTCATAGCTCTTGTGCTCCACTTTCCATCACATTTCCTCCAGGACTGGATGACTGCCAGCCTGCCCGCTGGTGTTAAAGATAAACAAAATATGGTCCATTTGAAATGTAGGCCACCCCAGGTGGTTGCTCTGACCGTCCTGTATTAATACATCTTGAGTGAAAAGACACTTTTCCTTAAATGCTCGTGACCCAAATCACAGCATATTAAAAATTCACAATTCTTATTTTTAGGGTTGTTGACTGTTTTCATCTCAGTGTTGTTCTTGCACTTCTCACACACCCTCCATCTCAGAAGATTGTGTAAATGTCATGGAAATGACATGCCTTTTGGTATCCACAAGGATTTGGAGGTGTCAATCATTTCTCCCATGAGGCTTTGCCTTGGCACAACCCTGAAGCAAAGAGAGAGTTGGGGATGAATGAATTATGGTTCACATGAGCAAATATGCTTCTTGTTTTGTTGTTGTCCTTTTTTGCAATGGTGAGGGAGGGGCTTTTCTTTTCTCTTGCTAGTTTTTTATCTGCTGAAAAACTTTAGGTACTTTGAATTTTAATCAATGCAGAGATGGAGCTTTTGTCCAACTTTATAAATGTGTTTCTTTGAAGAATACATCAAAATAGGTAAACAAGACCCTTGAATGGATATTAGTGCCTTTTACACTTAATATTTCAAACGGGAAACTCATAGTAAATATTGTTTTTGAAAACCGCTCCGCGTTTGTTTAGAATATTGCTGATGGCGATACACTAACTGTGGCACTTTTGAAGTTGGTTCAGGTTAATCAAGTGAGGAGAAAGCTGTCCAACATCAAAAGTCCTTTCTGTGATATTCAAAATGACTCAAAATTTAACTATGCATCCCCAGAGAAGAGAGTGAATAATTCATTTGTTACACTAAATCAAAGCGCAGATCCCGACTTTAATGCCTGTGATCTATGGAAACTCAGGAATTGTCACAATGGTTTGTCAAATGTCAACATGTCATGTAATCCAAAACCTCTTCGCTACAGGTTAAAGTGGAAGAGATGCTTGGTGTCCTACATATGAACCAGAGAGTTGTTTCTGTGAAGCCTCCTCTGTGGTGATGAATGTCTAATTCAATTGCAGGCTTTAAACATTCATCATCACTGAAGGAAGGTACTGCAGTGGCAGCATAAACTCACACCTTAAGAATGTGTTATCGTGTTTAAAAGATGCTGCTAGCCACCGTCCAGACACACCTGCCTTATTCACAGCAGGCCGAGGCGGACACGAGGCTGTCGTCACCAGCCTACGTTTGGCTTTTCCCCTCATTGAACGCACAAAATGCCATGTCCTTGCGGTACCAAAATAATACGAAACACCTTGTTCCTGACTCATCGCCCCTTCCCCACCTCCTCTGCGCTCCCCCATCTCCAACACGCTTCTGCAGCTCTCCAGTTTTCCGTCACCCCCTGTGAATATCCAAGCTGTCGTGGCTGACTGGGCTGAACGTTTCCTTGCCAGGGCACAGTTGGAACAGATCCGGCCTCCGGGCCATATATACTGCTCCACTCTAGCCCCTGCAAACAAGGCCTGCCCTGCGCAACTGTCATTAAAATGCTAAGCGCTTTGGATCGCCATGGTAGATTCCTTTTGTACATACTTAATCGTGTTTTTGAGACTGTTTGTCCTTTTTGGATCATGATAGCTTTACATGCTTTATAGCTTACTGAGCACGAGCGGCTGTTTGAGCAGGCTTTGTGGTTCATTGAATTTTCACTGAATCAACATTAGGGGAAGAGTCTTTGTTAATCAACAAGGTGTACAATTGCAGAAAACTGGAGATGAGATGCTTTTTATTTGAGTCCCCTATTTGAGGATTATGCGCTTCACTTTCCTTTTACATTGTCATTTTGAAGCAAACGCAGTGTTTTGAAATAGTTATCTTTCAGATGATGCTATAAGGCCTGTCTGCCATATTAATTACCCATCTGGACCCTTGGGGGATGAGAAATGTGCCCGCACGGCTTTATGGGAACATAAGCTAAACAGCCAGTCGCACTTTAAATGGAGGCACGTTGAGAGACGGATTCCAGACGAGCCTCTCAAACAGTTTCATGTCAAATCCACAGACATACAAATCTCCACCATCATCTGCCAAGTTTCTGCAAAATTCACTGGAGCAGCAATAGCAGAATTTCACACTACGGCCCAGAGCCCCCGCTCGCCTCCTCCCAACCATCACTGGACGGCGCTTGGCAGCAGAAGGTGATAGGAAACATCTGCGAAAATCAGTATGTGTGTGTGAATGGTTGAATACACTCAGCAGATAAAGAATTTTGTTTTTATGTTGTGTTTATTATTATTTTAGAGGCTTCTTTTGCATGTCAGCCGACAAGTCAATTATTCTAACATGGATCTCGCAGAGGAATAAATGAAATATGAATGTAGATGCAACATGCAAACTGTGAAGGCTTCAGAGCTGATGTTTTTCAATTGATTCTGCAGCTTTGTTGGCAGTTAAACGAGCAGGAGCAAGTAGGGAAGAAGAAATGATGATGTTCTTCCCTTGCAGCTAAATTACTTCCTGTCGTTGGCATAAGGGAAGTGAAGAAGCCCCCTATTGGCTTAACTTTGGGTTTTCTTTGCACTCACAGTGTTGTTTACACGCTGACTACTATATTGTCAGGAAAAAAACAACTATAAGACAATGATTCAGCAGGTCCTCTGGATGATCCTCTGCATCTGCCAGAGATGTGACTGCTCAGAGTCACTGAAGTCTCTTTTATTTGAGTGTGCTGAGCAATATAAATAATGAAATGGAGCCAGTAATTGGTGGTTCTTGGTAATTAGGACCAAGCTGTCAGCTAGCGAAGTCGCCTCAGTCTGATGGCACTGCAGTAAGGGCAGTAATTACTATTATCTATGGGGGTTGTTGACACAACAATAATCCTGCTTTTAACCAGTGGGACTTATGTTTACTGTTCCAGTTTTAGGCGGTTTAGCCACAATGCTAAAGGCCTAAATGCTGAAGTGGTTGAGTCGATGTCTGTCTGTAAGCTCGCTGTAAACCTTTACGTTAAACAAAAGGGGAAACCTGACCTTGAGCTGAAAAATGAAGAACTTCTCCATATTTTTATTATTAAACCGTTTTGACTTTTTCCCCTGCGATCGCGGTGACGTCCAGCCGTAAACCGCATTATCAACCATCTCAGCAGGTTTTCTAATACAACTGTAATCCTGTCATTTCATTCATGGATGCCGCCTGGGTTATTCTGGGCCTACAGCATATCTGCCTGCCTGTCTCTACTCCTCTGTGTGAGAGATTGGATTCCCTAACTTCACACACACGCGTTCATGCCCAAGTGTTTGCTCATCTCTTGTCAGATCCCCATAGTCTAAATAGCCTGGTCAGAGCTGGTGATATATGGGCTGGTGGACAATGGCAGCATATATCCTGTGTAGGGGATGATTCCTGGTTGTGGGTAATAACATGCCCTCACTGAAGCGAAATTGTGTTCACCTGGCTCGAGACTCCCAAGCTCAGCATTGGCCCTGTGAGATGGCGAAAGCGAACGGCCCCAAAAGCAGAGGAGCGAAGTGACAGTTTAGCTTCCTAGTATCATGCGAAGTAATAAACCTGTCAGAGATGCACATGAGTCTGAAGTCATGAGGAGGAGTGTGATTATTGGCTGTGGGGGAGGGGGAAGATTGCGGCGGCGAGTGTGCGCTCAAGGTAGACGAGTTGCTGTTTTCATACGGTAGCACACAAAACGCAAATTGCATTGGCTCTGAATTAAACATGTGGCACCTCGTTGCTTGAGGCGTGATGGACATTCAAACATATTGCAAGGCAGGGAAAATGTTTTTTTAAGTAGGCTATTTATGGTGAAGATATTGTATTCATTTGATTATAATAAAACATCCATTACGCTCTGAGTGAACGGCATGGGGAGGTGAGGCCAGTAGAGTGCAGCTCAATGTAATAACAACTGTGCGTCTGCTCTAAATGAGCCAAGGAAAAGAGCGGGTTCCTGTAGATATTAGTTTCCTTTCCAGGGGTGCTCAGATCTGGTGATATGCTTCTTGAGGAGTAATAAAGAAATATATCTGTTTTTATTGTGCCTTGGCGACAGAGTTATGTTTAGAGCCAGTATAAAGAGCTGGAACATGGCATAAAATGATATTATGGCCCATTAGGTGGGGGCCCGAGCTAAGTGTTGCTAGCGGTAACCGAGTACCGGGGTAATGGGGCCGCAGCGTATTGTCTGTGATCTTCACATCTCGCTGATTGAATCGTCTACATCACTGCCACTCCATCTCCCGGGGAACCGGAGTAGACGAGGTGATTTTGGCTGAAGACATCACTCTGTCAAACTTGGTAGATAAGAGAATGGAAGTGGGGGCGTTGTGAAATACTAAGGAAAGGTAGCGTTCAAGAATTGTGGTGAGACTCATCAACTGAATCCAAGGAAAGGCAAAGGTTTGCATTTGAGTTTTCGTTTAGGGGGAAGATCGTTTTGTTCTCAGTAGCTACACACTGGGTCTCTTAGCAGAAAACGGCAAATATGGTTTAGTCAGTGTCATTTCCGACTGAATATCTGACCAGATGTTTTCTCCAGACTGATCACACGATTCCATGTTACCATGCACATCTGAGGACGTAACCCAGGTTCATCTCACCGTCTGCGTACCTGGAAAACACAACGCCATCGAGTTTATATTTGATTTTGGGAGACGCATAACACCCCACCGCGGCGTATGTTGAACAATGGTATCGGAAGTCTCACAGTCAAATCGGCCATGGGCTCTCGTGAATCGTCATGCTGCTAATTCTATGGAGTCGTCCTAATAAGGGGACACCTTTCTCACCAAAGCGCCTATTGTTTAGGCCTGTTTGTACTGCACCGCAGCCTTAGGCAAAGCTCTCGAGGTTTTAAATGTTATGACTGCCTCTGAGGTCTGCAGAGCTGACCCTCCACTGCTGGGGTTTTCCCCAGTGGTTGTGAATGGGAGGGATTCTGAGGAATTAGGATGTTAAGGGGCTGTTCCATCGGGAAGAACCTTTACTCTTACCTCCCCTGAGGGCGCCGTCCGGCTCGACACACTAGACGTGTTTGCAAAAGGGAAGAAGCTGTACATTAGCATACCTTGCTTCTCAGGAGTCTGCAGCTGGAGGCTCGTCTGTGCCAAGTTTCACCTCTATCCTTTGTCAACCTACATCCTCCCAGTTACATGTGGAATAGGCCAGGCATTGTGCTGAGTGGTAAAGTTTATCTCCTCTCCTGCGCAGCCAGCATGGAGGCTCAGGAAGTAATCTGAACCAAGCAGGCGAAGAATTCCAGGAATCCTGAATGGAACCAGATGTGTGTTTTTGTTCACGCTGTGCTCAATACTTGCACACAAGACTTACATGAACGTGCTCCTAGGCGCTGACTTGAGCAGGCTGGCTTTCGTACCAGAACAAGATGACAGCATAAGAATTGCTCTTGGCCAGAAACGCACTACAGGCTTGTTTTTGTTTGCACAGCTTCCCGCTCTTTAAATCCTCCCTATCGCATAGATTATTGCTATGATTGTGATCTTTGTAAATGTTAGTCTGTATTGATGCCGTGATGAGCAATGCACATATCTCGATCAGCATTTTTAGACAGTGTGTCACGTCTGGGTTGCCTGATCTTGAGTGATCCTCATAGAAGACACAAAATGTAATGATGGTACAAAGCTTAAGGTTTGTGCATAGTGTGCATAGAAGCTCAGCAACAGGTAAAGAACAACACCATAAATCAAAACCTACTCAACAGTTGGATGCGTTAATTATATTTGTTTAGATGTTCAGAAATTAAGCGAGACACAATGTGAATTTATAAAACTGTTGATATTTCAAACAAACAGCCTTTTTGTAAAGTATGTCAGGAATGCTGAAGCAATTAGGATTTTTTTATCACCTTAAAAACTATAATTAGTTTCCAAAGAAAAATGGTTTCACGTTTTCCTCAGGAAAATGTACTGAATGAGGGAAAACTGGTCTCATTTTGGCAAAGAAAAGCTAAGTCACAACACTGATGATAGGTTTGCTAGTTTTAAGTGTGCCACCATGTCTAAAATCAAAGTCCCGCAGCTCTAACGCCTCCAACGGGCTGTGTTGTTGTTGTTATTATTATTATTATTACTCCTGTTGTAATATCCTGGCATGTCTACCAAAAAAGAAATGTAGTGCATGCATTTACATCTCTGATTGCCTCGCAACAAGGGTTTGTTTTTTTTAGTTTTTTGGTCAACTGTCACCCTCCTTTCAGTTTCTATGTGAAAACTTGTAAAAAAGGTTAACATCACTAGCTGGTTTCTGGCATTACACTTGTGTTGCGTAAGTGTTGACCCCCAGGCCATGGCTAAAGCTTAGATGGTTCCGCCAGCCTCGCACAAAAGCTTTTCAAATCTATTCCACGTCCAAAGACTTGTTTCTCCTTCTATTTGGCTCAGCCATATCATCAAAGGAAGTGGTGTTCATTGGCAGGGGTGTGATGGCAGGAATGTGTGACTAAGTGTGTGCGTGCGTTTCGCCTCAACATGCAGGCCGGTATCAGCCATCACCACAGGAAATGACCAGTCATTTACTTTGAAGTCCCGCCAGAGTTTTTCATTATTCCTCGGATCTCCCGAGACACCGGGCGGCAGACCTACTCCCCCTCGCCTTAAATTGCTGATGCTCTGTGCTCACCCTTTGCTGCTCCCGACTCAGAGCCGTGCCACCAAGTGCCTGTTAGAATGCAGAACAAGTGCCTATTAGCATAGAGTATGGGAGCGCTGGCCCCCACAGGGCACAAACCCGACCACTACCTCCTCACTACTACACCCCACACTTGCCTGAAAAGGCTGAGAGGGCATGTGTAATTGCATTTTCCTCCCCCTGTGCAGAAACTCAAATGCAAGATACGGGAAATTCTAAGATTTCCCCACCCCGGCCCATCCTTCCACTTCCTCTTTCTCCGTTATTCCCACTTGCCTCACCGCTCACCTCACCCCCTTCAAACCTCCATTTCTTCTCCTTTTGCTCCTAGCATGTCGAAATGTGCGGCGTGCGGAGATGAAATTAATTGGATCACAGTGTAGAAGTGTTTAGCCCCCCGTGGCATAGTGCTGTGTGAGGTAGCATTGGCACACGCTTGCCAGTACTTGCTGCAAGACCAAGAGTTGCTGTGTTACCAGTTTGTGGCGGCGAAACCAAATCTTTTAACAAATGCACTATTCTACTATATTCCACTGCATTTCGTCGCCACATCTAAATCCACAAACAGCTGTCTCTTGTCTAGTGGGTCATACAATAGGGAGGCAGATGTGTTTATCTGCTTATCTGCCAGCAGGGTGCACGCCAAGGCAGCAGGCCTGTGTTGGGCGTGGTTGGAATCTGGGTTAGAAAATCCCAATTTGAGGTTATTACATGCAGTAATGCTAATGAAGCTTTTGCTCCAGTAATGGTATTACCAAATGGAAACACTAACCCACATGTTCTAATAGAGTATCCCAATTTACAGTGACAAAATCCTAATGACTGGATGTCTAGTTTACTGGATCATAAGTATGTTAATGGAGGCTTTTATAAGGAACAAAAAAGAGACTCTGGGCTACAAGCTCTTGTGTTGAGTAGCTTGTAAAAAGCAGGTTCTACTCCAGTGTGTTTGATGAAACTATTGCCAAATGCCACTCGAGTTTCAGCGCTGATCATTTAACAACATATTTTAGCTTCACCTGTGCTTTCTGCTGTGTTAAAATCAGTACAGGCACGAGAATGGATTCATCACCAGTTTAAAAAGTCTGTCATCTCATGAAGTTGTTTTTGTTATATTGTTTTTTTTGTGAACACTAAAGAAATTAACTATGAAATGAGACATGTACAAGCAAAAAGTTTTACCCAAAGCAAAATATGTGTTAAAATTTAAATCCTTAAATGGCCCGTGGCAATATCTCAAGCAGCTTAATGAAGCGGGCACCTGGTTTTTAAGGGTTTTCCACGTCCAAAGTTAATTGGTTGTGTTTCTTCTCTCAGCATGTTTGGGATCTGCAGTATGTCGTTGTTATTGAGCCCAACTCGGTGACTGCAATAATCCATATTATGACGAGAACCACTCAGCCAAGTCAAGCAGTCACCATTATTACTTTACGACATGACGGTCAGTAAAACCAGAGAAACGCGTAGAAGCTCTTCACAAACAAGCACAAAGTTTGTTTGTCACAAAAACACATTCATTGACAAAAGCGGCTCTAATGAGGACCTTTTATGGGACCACAGAGCAAGAGCCATCTTTTCCGCTACCGGTATCATTAGAGATACCGTCCTTAAGAATAGCCAGTTAATGACACCTCGTGTTATAGCCCACATTCGTGTTTCATCCACGTCATCTGTTCGTAGGTGACTGACCTTTGCTGCTGCAACAAAGGCACCACTGGGAGGAAGGGAGACCGCTAATAAGAGCATTGACAAGGCCTTAAAAACAGGCTTTGGACACTAGATGGGAGGAAATCTGTTCTATGGGCTTAGGTTCATTCTAAATTGGTAGTATTTGGTTCACAGGGCTGCATTCTTGTAAAACACGGGGAATGTGAAAGGTTGGTGTCTGCGTCTGTGATTCTCACCGTGAGGCAGGAGGGAGAGGTGTGATGGTGGAGGAGAGTTTTGCCGGTGACACTGTTGGGACTTTATTAGGAATTCCAGGCACATTTAACCAGCGTGGCTACTACACCATACTGCAGCCTCACGCTGCTCCATCTGGACCCAAAGCACACCTCCAAGTTACAGAAGAACTATGGCGATGAAGGCTGCATCATCCACAACAGTGGTGTCTGTATCTATCACTAATGGAAAAGACAAAACACTTTTGCCAACTTTTATTATGTAACAGATTTAAAGATCAATGTGCTGGATGTCAGAGATGCTTTCTCTGTGTAAAGGTTGCTGTTGCCACCCACTGCCGTGCTGTCTGATCAGGACTGTGTGGCTGTGGCTTTTTGACTTCTCTGTTTGGCTTTCTACCCCTGTCTTGCCAGCTGCCTTTGATTTATGATGGTCTGGAGCTAATGGTACAGAACCAGGATTTGTGTCTGTGGTGTTGTGACTGGACCCGTGCCGGCTCATTGGCCGTCCTCCCTTCCCTCTCCGTCTTTCTCTCGCTGGATGCAGGAGTGAGATGGCCGGTGAGCGAGTCGGCTGTTGATCAGCGTCCCAACGCCCCGACTCATTCGTCTTGGCCCCCCCACCCTCTCCGCCAGAGGAACCAGTCTGGCGAGGGAGCTGACTCCCCTTCAGACAAGGCCGCTAGACCTTGCCTCACCTTTCATCCTATTTCATCCTTCATCCTCCCCCGGCCCGTCCGCACATACACTCATGTATGCATCTTCCTCTCGTGCTCGGTCCCTGTGTGTCAGGAGCGACGACCGAGGCCAGGCTGCAAGGCAGGCAGGGGGCCTTGTATGTGGAACCGTGTTAATTAGCACGGGAGTCTGGAGACGAAAAGCCCCGTTATCTACCGCGACAAACCCCTCCTCCTAACCCCCTCTTTTTTTCCTCCTCTCCCTGCCTCATGAGGTTGGTTCCATCATGCCGCTTGCATCGCCAGGTTTGTGAAGGATGTCGCTGCCAGCTGTCTTTTTCATGGACGGCTGCCAACCTCTCCCCGCGTCTTCTGTCCGTTGTCATTTCCTTGTTTATTCCCATCTCCCTCTTTTTCCCCCACCTCCTGCCGTTTATCTGTTAATGAACTCTGTGTCTCGAGCACATTTCTTTGTTTTCTGGCTACGTCTCAGGGAGATTATGCATTTTTACGTTTTAGGCAAGGAAGGAGTGCTATGGACCCTCACTGGCACATTGGCGCAGTGGTACCAAGGTCGGGCAGAGCAGAGAGCGCGCAGGTCGGCAGACAGTCTGTGTTCGTCATACCATGCCGGGTTTCCAGTCTGTGAGCTGTGTGTTAAGTGCAGAACGGCTGCTGCATTTCCCTCTCGGCTTTGCGGCGTTGGCCTTTCTTCCGCGGCCTGGTAAAGGTCAGAAGAGCACCCGCAGACAAAGGGAGCATTATATCTCAACTGAACAATGAGAATCGATATGCAGCTATGCTCAACCTTCCTCTTTCTTCACCAAGGCCCAGCAACATATTGTCTGTGTGGAAAGCGCTTGTGCCACGGTGCCTTCACCCCTGATTGAGTTATTCACACTTTGGGTGAATTGTAGCACATTCCAGCGTGCAAGTTTCAGACAGACAGACAGACAGAAGCAGAGCGCTAGGCACAGTCGAGTCCTGTACATGTGTCTCAGCCGTTTAATACACGCTGTTGAAAGCATAGCTGGCGCTGCCCACACATACAGCCTGGCCCATTCAGGCAAAAGGGGGATTTTTCTCCACAGCCTTTGTGTTTGGCTGTCTGTGTGGCTTCTTGTCTATCTGTGTGAGGGTGTGTGAAAGTGAATCCATTTGTGTCTGTGTTTAATTGCTGAGCAGCCCTACACCCCCCTAGTGTACAGGTGCTCTCTGCACTTCATTTGACCCTGGCCTCCTCTGAGGTGCCGTAGTTTCAAGCAGAGGTACGATACAATGCCTCGCACTGTGAGCCACTCATTGCTTTTGTCCACACTGTATAACTTTTGCTCCAGAGAATTCTGGCTTCATAAATTAAGCTCACTTGGCCTTTGATTATATCAGTTAATCTGTTGCTTTATGAAGGACACTCTGGGCAAGGCTAATTGTGCCTTTAAACCAGCTGAAGTCAAGTATTTCCATATCATTAGTCAGTCGGCGAAGGGCTTTCCTGCTCTGTGTCTGTGTTTTCTAAACATCTTTTTTGTCTTGTTTATCCGCCTGCTTTCCTGTTATTTGTCCTTCTACGCCCCAGGAACACTCCCGAAAACATTCCACCCATGGAACGGGCTTTGGAGAGCTGGAGTTTTAAATATTCTCTCATTGATGAACTACTTTGATACCCTTGTTAGAGCGAGCCGGTTCTTACATCAGGGGAATTAAGGCCACTTTTGTTCACTGAAGCTCCTCGGTGCCATGCAGAGCTGTGATAGTGGCTTCTCTCAGAGCAATTGAGGAACTGGGGCAGAGAGGGTGGGAGGGAGCATCTCTCTGATCTTCTGCCTCTCTCAGAACCATCTGTCTGGTGCTGGCCCAACATTCTGTGCCGTTTAGTATTAGCACTTACAAATATATACATTTCTCACGTCGAGCTTTTTCGAGGAGAAGTCATACCCCTCGCTGAGTTACACTCGCTAGGAGATGGGAAGTGAGAGCAGATTGGAGCCGGGCATGGTTGTGGGAGCGATGCCTGCCATTGCTTCATGGACGGGAGGGAAGAGAGGCTGCACATGATTGGATGGATAATGGAATCAGGGCTGTGCACTGGCTCTGTGATCAGGGTTTGTAATATATCCTAGAGTGGCTAATGGAATATGTTTGTTTCAAGCAGCTTGATATCACAGCAAGCAACATTAACTCTGAATACTGCCTGCTGCATGTGCACATCTATCATTCCTATTCTTGTACTGATAGACTGTTTCCCTTAAGCACACGTTGGCAACAGGTTTTACATGGCCGCGTTGTAAAATCACAAACGTATGCAGTGAAAATAGAACGCCGGTGCCTTTATTAGCTGCGCTGAAAGCGAATAAGTATGCGTCTAGTTTTTATTTATGCTGTGTTTGCCAAATCATTTCTGCTGTAAAAGATGTTGTTGCTCTGTTAGTCACAGATAGAGCTTTAAGAAGTTCGAGGGCAAACGCAAAGTGATATTCACCAATGCTAATAAGCTACATTCAGTGTAGCGCTGTTCCTGTCAGTTGTCAGTGCTAGGTAAGCTTCTGAGTCGTACAGCAGGATGGTTTGGTGTTAAGTCTGTCTCTTTTTTTTCCCCTCCTCTGGAGATATCTTGGGGTGAGCAGCTTTTATCCAAGGCTTCCATTTCTCTTTAGAAGCTGGTGACTGACTCTCCCGCCCCTCCTCCTCGGTTCCTCGCTGCTGTGAAATGGAATTGCTTTCTCGTTCGTTAAAGATTTTCTTGTCGCTGCCTCGTAGTACTCCAGGAGTGAGATCACTTGAAATGGGTGAAAGTTCTCAAAAACCATTGGAGAATTATGGCGTGGTGGCAGCGGCGTGGGGGTGGGTGGGGGAGCCTACATAAATAAAGAAAATTGCTTTTCCCCCCTGTTTTCTGAATTAAATCTGTTTGGGGGACATTTTTTGACAACACACAAATTAATTCTGGCAAGTTGTCGCTTTACATTAAAGCATGACGTGGCATGCTGGTGTAAGGGAAAGCAATCCCTCTTCCGGTTGCCATGGCAGCAGGTGCGTTGTACGCTTGGGTACCAGCCATGTTGGTTCTGCCAAAACCACTGCCCACCTATGTGCTATAGGCTCCTCTGGAGGTGAATGGCTTCACTTTCAAGCCATCCAGTCTGTGAGGACATGTTGGATTGTGCTTCCATGTGTGGCTTAGTCCAATCCTTTCATGTGATGTCTCCTTCTCACTTTAATCAAACAGCAGAGGATAATCTGCATGTGCTCAGAATAATCCGAGTCTTCTTAAATTGTGTTTCTCTAAACAGTTGTTTGCAGCGAATAAGCCCTATAAACTTTCTCATGCAACTCCCCTCGACCTTCTCCTCCCTCTGCTCCTCCATTTTCTCTTACTTCTTTCACTCAAGCTCTCATCATCAGTTCCATCTGCCCCAAAATAACACAACTGTTCCTTGTGTCTCACGCCCATGCCCCGGCACCCACAGTGTTGGCGCACCAGCGTAGCATCGCTCGGGGGATGCGCAGCGCCAATCTTAATCACATTGGGTGAGCACACCTGTGAAAACAGATGTCCACCGGGGGCTGGCATGCTGTTCCTCTTTAGGATGGAGCATCTGCGTATGGCTTTTCCACCACCACTCCTCCTCCTCTTCCGTCCCCTTCCTCTGCTCAGGTCCCCAGCAGGCAGGCCCGGCCCCGGCACCCAGACAGGAAGAGCCCACCGCGGCATGAGGCAGGGGGCAGGAAGCGATGTGCCCTGAGCTTTACCCCCCACTCTGTTTATTTTAATATTCTTTCGTACAGATAATGGGAAAGAGTGAGCAGACACAGAGCCTCTCTCTTCCTCACAGGGGAGCAGGCATGTTGAGATATTATAAAATATAAAATCAATTCTTAAGGAGTTTGAAGCTGCAATGATCCTGAATCAATTTTTTGCCATTTCTATGAGACGACTTGAGAAACAATCGGCGCTGACCTTTTAAAACAGACTTCTCATATTACGAATAGATCTCGGTAATAACAATCGGCTTACACTGATATTTGCCATATAGAAAGGCATTAGAATGGGCATATTAATGCCTCCATACGATTAAGTGCTTTATGATGGCATTAGTCAACACAGTGCTGTGTGTTGTATAATTACATCCTTATCTGATCGAAGACATGTTTTAAAACCAATGCCACATGCTTTAGCCTGGAGGCTTCTGGAATAATGTATGTCATTAAGGCGGCTCTCCCGATAACCACTGGTGTTAATGAGTTAACCAGACAGAATGATCTGTATTGGTGAATTTTAAAACGGCAATAAACGCATCACTGGCCCTAGTAGTAAAGGATTATGTTGTTTCTGTCCAGCTGTGCTTTCCCATTTGCCGGTCTGAAACCTCATCTGTTTCTTCCTGGCTGCTCGTTTAGGTGCTTCTCTCAAGTGCCCCACCCCGAGACACAAACACACTCACAGGTGGTCAAACCGTGGCCGAGGCTCCTCTATTCCTTCACACCTGTCCTTACGTGAGCTAATGTTTCATATTCATTCATATTTCCTCACTTCCATTTTGTGCTTAGTAGCCACAGAGATAGTTTTGTGTGTCTGGTTTTTGGAGATTTGTACGTCAGAGATTTCTGCCGCTACACCAACCACCTTGAAACGACGGAAATTTGTTTGCGGTGCTCAGAGTAGTGAAAAATTACATTTAAAACTTCCGCAGCCGTGTGTCTTTCCAGAAATGGTGACTATCAGCCTGGATAATTCGCAGTCGGTGTGGTTTGAACTGCTTTCAACTGAAGATGAAAGGTCACGGTCACATTCCCACAGCTTTTCATTGTCTGTCATCGTACACACTCCTGTAATTTGCCAGTGGCTAAAACACTGTCTGGAACAACAGCTATTATTATAATAGAGAGCTTATGCAACCAAAAGGATGGCCTAACATCGCTGAATGTGAATAAGAAAATGTATGCTTCTTAATTATTCGGGTGAGCCGCCCCTAATGTGTTACTGCACAACCCAATCGGTTCCCTGCCCTGGCAGGACCCACGCCCCACATGCTTGTTTCAGCCTGCATCAACTGCTCCTGGCTCTCGTCTGTCCAGCATTGATCCGGGCTCTTATCTCCACTCTGATCCCTGTGTTATTTCAGGAGCATAGGGATTGCTTAATGATCTATTGACCTGAAGTATCGATCTATACAGTCAACCACAATGGACCATGTACTAAAGAGGAGCCTGTAGGGCACGCACTCCTCTCGGGCGTACTCCCACTCGCGTCGTGCAGCCTCCGTGCTCTCTGGTTCCCCGTGTAACCCCGCAGAGATTAGGTCTTAATGTGCTATTAGCATCTGGCTGTAAAGTGCTCTATGTATTTTTGCCGCCTAAAAGCACGGTTCTCACAATGACTGCTGATGACTTGGCTCGGCTCAATCATCCTGCTGCGTTTTCATTTAACGTAATGTCTTTGTGCTTACGAGTTGCTGACAATGATTTGTTTAGCTACTCATGTCTGGTTTGTTTGATGCAAGATTGCCTCGTGTCATCTGTGACTTTTGTGCTCCCTGCAACAGGCTTCCTTGATTGAATCATAAACAAGGACCCAGATTGATTTGAACTTGAAAAGGAGCTGTGAGATGCGGGTTGTTTTCCAGCTTCTGCCTCCTGTATATTTGACATTAGCTTCTAGTTTTGACAACAGTAATTATAAGGGAATGCAGATCACTTCCTGACAGGTTGAAGGCAGCTTTTCTATAAACAGACTGGTGGTTATGCAGGTATACATGCAGTCTAACAAATGTGAAGAAACCACTTAAACACCACAGACACGTCTGATTGGATCTTGCTCTGTCTTGTTTGCACTGTGGCACCTCGACTGCAGTTGTTGTGACACATTGAGCTTGTCATGGGTGAGATCCTCAGGGATTTGCAAGACGCCAATAAATGACTCTGCTGCGTTTAGTGCATTTGCGGGGTTTTGCTGGGTCTTTGATTGGTTTTTGTCATACAAGCAGCTCAGCTTAAAGATGGCATGTGTGGCTGGTCAGTGTGCCTGCCTGTGTGTGACAGGTTCTGGCCAGATTTCCCTTAAATTTGGTTTTGGATTTTCGCAGTCCCAGGAGAATGATTTATAATCGTTTTTGCTAAGCTTTCAACTTATTCCACCATCTGGTAAAATGAACTAATGACTGATACAGTGTTTAAAAATTCCAGAATCGCACTGGTTGTTTTCAGATTTCATTTCAAAATTATCATTTTAATCAGTGTAGTTTCACTGAGAGGCAGCTTTTTTTAATTTTTATTACAGGAACACCCTGGTCACACCTGGAGTCTGACCTGCTAACCCCTGAGCCGCTCCAGTCAAGCAGGTGGGTTTATGCCCTGCGGTGACCTCCAACCCTGATCTAACCCTGCATTGCTGTTTATTTCAGTGGTCACCGCTTTACATCTCCAACCTAATGACCTTCACAGGCCAAATGAAGAAACCATTCAAACAGCACCGACATATTTAACATCTGATCACTTCATGTTTATGCTTTGTTGGCCACCTTGGTTGTTCGGTGCAGACTGAAAACACTGTGTTGTCCTTTCAAGGACAGTCTAATTGGGCTGCTTGGGATTCTTATTGTGCTGTTAATTTGTGTGCTTGAATTGTTGATGTGGACGATTGTTAATGTGTTCGCTAATTTGTGAGCACAAATGATGGCGAATCTACAGTTCTTTCCCGTGTTGAAGCAGTTTAAGATACTCTCCCAGGATGAGACACCTGTTGAATACCAGCTCTTGAAAGCGAGGCCATTTATTCTCTAAAAATCTATTAATGTGCACTATCAAACGTGTTAAAGACTAAGTTATCTTGCTTAAGAGAAAATTGAGAAAATAGTGAAGAAAGTGGTCAGTATGTCTTTTTTTTTTTTTTTAGTTCAGTGCTTTTTTGCTTTGATGCGTAATTAATGCCGCAGCCTCTGTAGTGTGATATCGGGGCTTCAGACTCTGCTACACCTTTGCATATGACCACGTTAATTATTAAACTTCAGGACTTCTTGCTTTCTGAGTAGTATTATTTGACATAGAGCCCACGATCCAATATGTATTTTATCACTTGCACTTGCATCGTGTCCTGACATGCAGTCATACTCGATGCAGGTCACGAGCAATGGCATGACCGACCACATAGATTCCCTGATGCGATTACGAACGGTGACACGCTGTATATGGTGTTATGAAATTAATGTGGCTGTGATCGATATCGGATGACTTTCAAGCAGCTCAATTTTACACTTGCTGCAGGGAACAGATGGCACTCGCTGATAATGCTGCTGGAGGTGGATCCGTGGCAGAGACGATACAGAGAGGGGAGACCAGATCGTCTGGAGCACAGGAGAAAACAAAAAAATAGGTTAAGGCGCGGTGTAACAGTTTTTCACGTAACTTGTGTGCATGAATAATTCCCTAATACGATTTATATAATGAATAGTTAATTGCACACCAGCTCCGACGGTCTGTATGCACAACACATGACCCCCTCCACGCTCTGGATTCATTTACACACAAACAGCAGCAGCACAGTTGCAACCTTGAAGAATCGCTGTACTCGTGTGCTGTTATCATTAACAATGCTTTACGTAGCTGCAGGCATAGATTTGTGTTTGAAGGGAAAACATTCCAGTGGCACTCAAATATTCAAATACACCCACTGTCACATTAATGTCTCAGCAGAGAGTGGTAGCATGACTTGCTGCTTTCTAATACCAAGAGACGCGATGCCCGTTGAAGAATTTCCAAGTGCAGAAGCCTGTCTGGCCTGTAATTGATAGGCCCCGGCATTGCATTGATAGGACTTGGTATCTGTGTGAAAATAGGCTTCTATCTACACCTTGTAAATCTCTCAGTCGTGTCAGGTTGAATCTCCTCAAACTACGTACCCTGGGGGAATGGGAGAATGAGACAAGCGCCTCAGTATTGAAAAGCATGTTATTGGAGCCCATTCCCGGTCTGGGATTCCGTTTGGGCCCCTGTGATTACGGTTACTCGGCCAGTGTGTGCGAGTGCGTCTCGTGTGACTCGCTCAGAGCTGGAAGCGGGAATGAGTGACGGATCAGGATCCCTAAAACCAGTCTGGGCACATCTGGTTGTGATTGGCAGGAGAAAAAGCGGTCCTGTGTTCTGGGAACTGGCAGCAATAACCTGACCCAACCCACTATAACCCTGCCCAGTACAGTACAGAGCTAGCCAGCGCCACAACCAGCAGGACTGTTCCCCTTAACCCCTCCCTACTTATCCTGACTCATGGCCAATTCCCATAATCCCACAGCAAAGCCCCTGGCAGCAGTTTTTTTTATAAACACTGTTCAGAGCTCTCCCATTCCTTCTATTTCAATATGAGAAAGTCAAAGCTGCCATGAGCCAGGTAGACCCACAGCTCCATTACTTTTGGCGGCAACTCTTGTGTCTGGGATAATGATGCCCCGGGGGGTGAGTGTGTGCCTGAATGTTTCTTCATCATGCTACCTTGCTCGAAGTAGGCGGATGGAAAATTGCTATGGGCGGGCGGTATATTGAAAGGCATTACGTGGCGGGTGCTAAAATGGGTTATTTTTTCCATCTGTTTGATTTTTTTTTTTTAAGTTAAAGGTGGGGAGGTCCTGCTGTCGTTTGTGTGTAAAGGATGGCACACAAGAGATTAAGCACAACAGGAGAGACCACTCCTCCCCCTTCAACCAAACCTAATAGAGAACCGCACCAATTAAAAAGTGATGCCAGCATTTACAGCGGCTGCCTCAGGCCATTGTTTCCCCTGCCTACTCTCATTGCTCTCATTATTTGGACCAGTGGTTTACCTGTGGCACGTCAATGTGGTGCTGGTTTAGGAGATAGCCGGCCTGACGTCTCCCTGGTGGCAGCAGCTGAAAACGAGCCCTGTCACCTTGCTGAATCCAGCTCTAATTCATATGGAGCGTGTGCATTTAGCCCTGTGAACCTCCAGCCCTCTGCTTGGACATGGAGACAGTTAAACTGCAGCTACACAGAGAATATCATGGCTTCTGCTGTGCTTTTAGTGCTGCAGGGAGTGTTCACTGTCCTTATTAAGCACTGGGCAACAAGCCTGGTTTTGTGTGGGTATTCTGTGTACGCAATGCTGCTTAGTTTGAGATGTGTGTGTGTAGGCAGGATGCCGGAGGCAGACTGCTGCTGATTCCACACATGCCACAGATCTAGTGACCCTCACCAGCATAATGACTGCGGGGTTAATTCCCCGGGAGTGGCCTGGCGCTAAGAGAGAAGAGATGAGAGGAAGTGTGGCGAGAAGGGTGACACAGCAGGCCATGGCTGTACAGTGTGCTACAGCTCTTATTCCTCCAAGTAACACAGGCTGATCTCTTGCTACTCCGTCCTTTCTGATGGGTTTTTTCCAAGCTGCCAATAATCCACTGGCATTTCAAGAAGCATCATCTTTCTCTTTGTTTTTTATTCTCGCGGATTTAAAAATAATTTCACTGCGAATGGCAAAAAAGGAGCGAGGGCTGCTTTCTTCTTTTTTGAAATTCCCAAATCATGGCTCAGATGTTTGAACGAGGTTCTGACTGGCACAGAGCAAGAAGGGGAATTACACAGTGACAATCTTCTGCTCCATCTCTGAGGCGCTGTAAGACGCTGCACAAATGCCCATTTCCCTGACACATTAAGTGATTTGCAGGGCAGCCTTTCAGTAGGATTGTTCATGGAGAGCACATGAGAGATCATCCGTTTGCGTGACATTTTCTTTCTTGGAACAGAGAGAGAGGTGAAGTGCTGGTACTGTTTTCCCCCAGACACCGTTTGGGAAATTGCTCTCATAAATAAAGTTTTCATGTGAAACCTCAGTTGTGCATGAGACTGTCCATGAATAATACTCCAAAGTCTCTTTCCTTGCTGGTATCTTACTGTACTTACTTTCCATAACGCTAAATCATTAGTGCTGCATGGCGGTGTCAACCCTCTCTGTAAGTATTCAAAGTGCAACGCGAGGAGATGGGAAAAGTTGAATTGAAGGCAGTGTGAAAACTCTGAATTGGATTTGGACGTTTTGATTTTCAGCCCCTCTCTCCAAATCCCAGGTCCTATCTGCTGTGGCTGCAGCTTGTGTTTTGTGTGTATTTGTGTTGTAAATTGACGCGAAGGCTGCCCGTTCAACTGTTATCTGGAGGGAGAACGAGCGTGTGTGCGCGATGGCCAGCACTTCCCGTTGTTACATAATGATGAGATATTGAGTGTGTGACCCGGTACCACTTTATCTCGCCCTGCACAGATTGCATTCCATAATCTAATGAGACAGATATTCTTTAATGGAAATCCTGGACAGGGTCATGATTGCCATGATGAAGCTTAAGGTCACTCCTCATATTATACAAAAGGGTGCATATATGTGTAATAAGTAGGGTTGTCATTGCAATAGAGAACATGCTGTAATCACATATCGCATCATATTATTTCTGTGCTTATTAAACGAGCTGACATTGTTGGTGCTGTCTGTTGTGCTGCAATGACAAAAACCCAGTCACTAAGGAATTACCAGCAAATCAGTGCATTATGTGGAGTACGGAGAGGCTCAAATCAGCACAAAATGAGAACAATATGCAGAATATGGTGCACGTGGCTGCTGTAGTGCTGCAAAATTAAGACTAATTTATTAAAATGGGTCACACAAATAAGGTCAGCACAGTTTCTGGCCGGTTTTAAGCTGTGGAAACACAGGCTCAGTAATTTAGACGTTGCATGGATTTGAAAAGCAAATTTGATCCCATGTGATCTTGGCTGATTCAGGCACAAAAAAAGATTAAGTAAACATTCCTCCATATTTAAATAATATTTATTCTTGCAAAATCTTTGTCTACCGTCTGTCAACATCAATAGCTTGTGTGAGAAACGTTCTCTCTCTCTAGCTTTTGTGTTCAATGCAGTGTTTGCGGAAGGAGCTCTGCCACATTTGCGCTGTATTTCTGAAGAGGTTTAATGACAGCACAATGAAAGTGTCACTTGCCAAGTGGAGAAGAACAAGGTTGGAGAGGGGAGGCGAACAACATCATAAGTAAAGTAAATGTCAGCACAAACTGCTGCATCAGTTCAGAGTAAATCCTTGCGATGGATCAGCAGTGAGACAGCGACGCAGCGACAACAATGCCATCCAGCAAAAAAAACCTCCCCGCTGACGGTGAATCATCCTAATTGACGATCAACAATATAAACAGTGGGCCTTAATTATGCCTGAACGAAAATAGATAGACGAACCATGTGAGCGATACAGCTGGAGAGAAACAAGAAGAATGATTGCAGTGGGAGAATTGCTATGGAGATTTCCCCTGATTTCCTTTGGCGTTTTCTCCATTGGAGGCCTGCTTTCGGTTTCAGCTCAGCGGGCTTGGCGCTGAGGGGGAGAGAAAGTTTGGTTTGTGTTATCTGGAGTCAGAAGCCACACATTCCTCACACTCTGCTCTGTCTCCGACTTCCTCTGTGTCTGTTTCCCACTGTATTTCTCTGCCCCTGCCTTCCATGGCTCTGTTTGCTGGAGGGGTTGAGTGCTTCATGCCACAGAGGGAACCCAGCTGCACAGATGTGCTGCCTGGTTTGCAGTTTTTAGCTGTTGCCTAGAGCAGCCACCCCTCCAGGACCACCGGCCCTGATGAAGAGCTGTAGAGGCTTCATTTGGCAGCTTCTCATTTGACACAGGGCGTCTGTCCCTAGACGCCCCCCCATCCTCTCTCACCCCCTCTGTTATCCTGTCTGCTCCTTTGAAACAAGGGAAGCTGCCAGGAGGAGGAATCCATCATTGCTTTGGCCCAGGGCGCTATGTTTAACGTTAGCACCCAAATGGAAAAACGTGCACAGCACAACAAGAGCATCATGATGTAGGGACCTTCTCTTCGCTCCGCCGTCCACTGAAGAACCAGGGACGGCACCCGGCCCACCCTCTCGTTCTGATTATCCATCACCCTGGAGCTTGTTGAAAAATCATTTACTGTACATGAAAGTGATTGACGACACAAAAACGGAGTCTGCATGCCTGTTTCATCAGTCCACCCCCACAGACATAATACTCTGCCTCAGAGGACAAAAGTACACACACACGACATTCTTTACACAGTCTCAAATTGTTCCTAGACATGTGAGCCTTGAAGTTCGAAAGCGGCTCGAGGCTTGTTGTAGGTAGAAAACATCGCAGTTGTAAGTGGTTAAGTCCCTTGGAGAACAGTTCCTCTTGTCACTCGGTCTGACTTTCCCTCAGACATCGTCACCTAACGCGCAGCAGAAGGTTGACCTGCTTGGTTCCGTGCAGCTGCATTCATCACAGGTAAAGGAGTGAGGCCGACTCAAAGACTAATGATTTGTTTTTTGTATTTTGGAAGTGAAAGCTTTTCCGACAATATTGTTGTTATGGGTCCAATAACTGGGGCGTAATTTAGTCCTAGGCAAAACCCTTCAGTCTGCTGAAGTGGGGGAAACCTTGGTGTGAAGGATGTAGTCTAATCTAACCTTGGGAGTAGGTTTGGGTTTGCTCTAACGTTTACTGTGGGGTTATAAAATTTTATGCGGATTAAGTGGAAACTTCTGGAGAATCCTTTATAATCCACCGTTCCTCTCCATCAAAGGAAGTCAGATAGGGCTGAGTTGAACTTACTTTGCCTCCTCTGTGTTTCCATCACAGCTGCTCTGTAGAGTCTTTCAAATATGTTCTGTATCTGATGGCTTGAATATATCATTCGGAGAAAGTGGTGGGTAAGATATGGGAAGAGAAATTGGATGGGGAGCATTTTTGTGGTGGCCACTTTCCCTGCAAGTGTAATTGGTTGAATTGGTAATTTGAAAGAACCCGTGGTCGATCGTGTGTGTGGGCTGGAAAAGTGCAGGGTCAATTGACTGCAAGACTTTCTACGGCTCTTCCCTCTCAGTGATGATGTCGACTAAATTGCCCAGAACTATTGTTTTGCTCTTCTCATTAAGCACAGACACCCAATTTGCTATAATTTGCTGGAATTACCAATTATTTCAGCTAATCTCATTGGTAATTTGTGGTCTCTACAGTAGTAGCTAATATCAGTAGGGCTTTGCTCAAAACTTAAAATTCTATTAGTGTCCTAGATTAGATTAAGAGTTTTAATTTTGGCCCTGGTAACCAAATTGTTAAAGGTCTTGCCAGCTTTTCACAGAAGAGCCTTTACCTCAGAGGATTCCATTTGAATACACTTTAAAATCACTGAAGCTCTTCAACAATAGTAGCAGTTTACTGACATCAAATAGGCTTTGAAATGCATTGCTTTTATTTACAGTGGTGTATTAATGCAGTGTGGTACTATTATCTTTATTTAAGCATTTGAGCAGCTCCTCTACCAATCAGCAGAAAGGGAGTCTCTGTCCGGAAGTCCATGTTGGTTTTCATTTCGGGAAGGAGGCAGAACAGTGAACAGAGTCCAAGAAAAATAAAACAAAGCCGGCCTTTTGAAGAGTGATATCTTGCTAGCTGGGCTACCATCTGTCTGAACTGATGAGGGAGAAAAGAACAACTGATGCTTCTTTTCTTTTTTTTGTTTCCGGTGTTGGTCTCTGCGGATTGCGTAAGCAGAAGGAGCTGCGTTGCAATCAACATTCTCAAAAAGCTCAGACTTGTTTGACACAAACTTGGAATGCTCCACTCTGTCACTGCCAACAAGAAGAAAACACAATAGCAGTAGTATGTTGTGATATGCTATCTTAGATATGATACATTATTGAGTCTGGGCGGAACCGCTCCAGAAAGGCAAGTCCGTGCAGTGTTTGGTTTGCGGGACTGGGAAGATGGAAAATTTCCTAAATGAAAGAAATTTCGATGCCTGATTGTGAGTTTAAAAAAACAACACCGGAGGGGATTTTGAAATCGTGCCTGCGTGTGATGAATCAAGTGTTGACACCTGCGAGGTAACAACCACAGACTTTCCATTGCCAGAACTGGTTAGATTGATGTCAGTGTCTGGATATTTTTTATATATTTTATATGTTTCTGAAATGTACAGTATATAAATCTCTCTTCCAGTCAAACCGTCTTTAGTTGCCCTGGAACTAGACGTAATGCGTTTTTGATGATGTAGACCCGGTGGCTAATATTTTATCTTAAAACACTATTCTACCTTTACGAGTCACAGCAGACGAGAAGTAATTGATATGGATTTTAATTTGCTGGTCCCATCCTCTCCTCTTAACATGCATTAAAAGTGCTGGAGTGGAATGGCCTATGCAACCTGTCACTGCCCTTTTCACGACGATGACAGCACGTTTGGGTCCGCTGGACAATTTATTTGCCCTATAAGAGAATTTCCTCTACACTATCTGCACTGGCAGGTCAGCCTCCACCATATTAAATGTTAGGAGAGTGGATCAGTGTGGAATAAACATGGGGCTTCTTTAAGCATCGTCTGTCTGGAGTGATTAGTTTGAAAAAGCAAATGGTGATGAGTATCCGCTCATCTGTAAAACCCTGTAGACTTTGAACGGTTTACTCCTCCTAGAGCCGTGCTTACCAGAACTGGGGAGATTAATTCCACTTCCACAGTCTTGCTTGCAACCTTCCAATTTCTGACCTCAAATTTGTTTGTGAGGCTTTTGTTCCTCTGAGGACCATTTACTGTGTTTGCTCTTGGTTTTTGAATAACACGAGGAGGCCGTGCACTAAGCCCCGCGGAGCTCCCCAGAAACACAACATACAGTGAGCACTGCCCTATCCACAGAGCCCCACCGACATTGATTACCGTGTGGCTTTTTGCTCTCTTCCAGAAGTCTAATAAACCTTTCGCCGTTTGTTATCCAACGTGAAATAAAAATCAAGCAAGTAAGCTTGTCTGTCTTGTTAGCTCAGCATTTCTATAACCGTAGATCTCCCAGACAACCATGACAAGATATTGATGGGCCTCTTTTCTTCAATCCCCTCAATTTCCCCTTATGCCAAACCCTCTCCCCCTCCAGCCCCATCCCAGCCTTCACACCAACTCCTCTCTGCAGGACAAAGAGTTCAAACCCCTTGCAGTGGGGAGTTGTCTGGCTCACTGTCAGCTGTCCTCCTCTTTCCCACGAGACTGCAAAGATCAGATGTGAGGGTGGGTGATTGAAAATAAAACTAAACTCAAACAGAGTGATGCTCCTGTTCTGTGTGCGCAGGATGTTAACATAAGTGAGTGGCTGTCACGCGTTTTGTTAGCATCAACACTTTTCTTCGGGCAGCCCTGCGTAGAGGGATTGCTTGTCGCGGGGAGGAGATAGTTGTCAGGGTCGTGTTCTTGCCCTGAGGATGGAAACTAGAGGAGCTCATGTGCCTGCCTTCCTTATTTTTAAAAGATGCGGGGGAGGGTGAAGGACTGAAGTGGAGCTGGGGTGGGGGGCAGCTTCTGGAGCGGACTCCTGCAGATCTGAGCAGTGAAGTGGAAAAAAGCCCCTTTTTTATCAAAGCTTCACTTTAGACTTGGCAACTAGTCCTTTTACTGAGAACCCTGTGGCCTGGGCAGGCGAAAGTGGCCACATCAATGTTCAAGGGGCAGCGGAGTTAACGGGCCAGGCGGGAAAAGGGGCGGAAGTGTCGTCCATCAAGGCTTGAAGTCTTGATAAGCAGGTGAAACTACTGATGGAAGAGAAATCTGTCCCATAATCACCTAATGTAAAAAGGAAAGTCTGTAAACCATACTCCATAACATTTTATGTGTGGTTAGTTGATCATAATAGTTATTTTCCCCTTTGCAGAGACAATTCAGCATTTCTTCAAGACGAAGAAGACAGGAAAATGTCTTACACAGCCCTAAAGAGGCATCAGTCGAAGCTTATCATAACAAACAGATGAAACAGATAGAGTTTATAGTGTTAAACTATTAATAATTCAAATCTGTTTTGTTCTCCTCCTTGCTTGTTGTCTTTTAGTTATAATTATTTATTAATACTGGGAAACATCTACAATTTGAAACCCTGCTTTCCGGGGCTTTAACAAGGTTATGCTCAAAATAAACTCATTTTTATAAGACGTCGTCTGACCCGGTCTGAAGGCAAACGTGTTTCTAGCTGTTCCAACCAGCCGCATTATAAAGAGGCGTGAGGTGGGACAATCATTCAAATGGTGCAGTCGTTTGAACAGTCTTTCCTCCGAGGCATTCATACTGTTGCAATCATTTGTACAAATGAAAAGGCAATCGTCGGGCGTGGCACGCACATCCATAAAGTTATTTCAGGTGCTTGGTTAACAATGGGCCGTGCCTACACAATACACCGCACACACCACAGTGTCTTGTTCCCACTTGTTCTTTCTATCCTGCATGAAGCTGACTATGTTTCAACCTCAAATGATCTTCCTCAGGTGAAGGTGGGGGGTGTCGTCAACCTTTAACCAGTGTGATGACAGGTCATGTCATTTGCTAATTGGTCTACATGTGAAAGCAACCTATTCAAATGTCAGCTCCACATTAGCGGTGCCTAAACATAAACAGAGACAGGGAAAAATAATAACGCTGTGTGGGAACAGAAATCAGATCACTAGCAAAATAAAGTGCGAAACAATAAATATGTTCAATTATGTATAAGGCCGGGATTTGGCAGAGGAAGGATGACAACAAGCACCAGACAACCACATGGGAAGAGGCAGAAGTATGTGTGTGCAGGACCTCCCACCTGTATAACGTGAGTTTTGGATTTTCTGTTTTGCAAAGCTCGTTCTATTCTATATTCTATATACGATTATAAAGCTGTGGGAGGAGGGGCTTTCAGAAACTGTTCAAACATCCAGAAAGCACTTTGGTAGAAACATACGGATGCCTTTAATCTCCTTCAGCCTCTATTCCCAGTTTACTCTAATTGTGTCTTATCTCTGCCTCTTAATTTTTACATATTTCTGTATCGCCACCCGTTCCTGTCCTGCCTTCATCCTCTGCTTGCTTTGATGCTCCTCCCCGTTTTTATCTCTCTTCCCTGCCTCGTTCCCTCGGGCCCCGTCTGTCTGAACTCTGTCCATTTCCACTGCTGACCTCATAAAGACGAAAGTAAGAGGATTCCACTCTCTACGGTGTCAAACAGAATCACGCTGCAGCCCAATATAGGATAAAGAGCTTAGATATTAAACATATTACAGCTTTAAAAAAACTGTATATGATGTCCGCCCTGTGGTTGGAACCTTCTTTATGCTTTTTCTGCAGAGTGTCAGTGTGACTCTCATCTAGAAAACATAAACGCTCGCGTGTCTCTGTTACTGTGCAGTGTGTCAGATCATTTATTTATTCATGAGGAAGCGCAGCATTACAGATGGAATTTAAAACAAAAAACAAACCATCATACGGATAGATGTGGGTCCTCCAGATTTGTGTGACACGGTCTTTTCTGCCAAGAAGCTGATGGGATGTTTTTTCTCATTTCTATTCTCTTTTTTTTTGGTTCTGTTTTGTTTTGGTTTCCGATACAGCAATTTAATGAAAAACTCAAAGACCAGGCCGGTAATCCCTGACAACAGCCACGCAATCCCTGATTTGTGATGTTGAGCATGCTGCATTGTAAACAAATCCAGACAGCGAACCAGGGAAGCAAACACAGAAAGGATCTATTAAGCTGCCCAAGGTCATTGCCCTTGAGAACATGATGGGTTTTTTTTTTTACTCCCTTGTACAGAACAAGCTTCTTCATTTAACTTCTGAAGTAAAATCTGTTGATAATTTGGAGCCTTTATATGCAGAACTTGAACTAAACTACAAGCTTCTCATTTGTGAAGAGCGTGGAGATAATCGTGGCACCATGGGATTGGATGGGGCTAAAAACAATTTGTCTGTGCTACCGTGACCCTTGTTTGAACTGTCTTTTGAGAAAACGCTTCTTCACCCAAAGTGTGCAGCACAGATTACTTTCGGCGGCCACGGTGTCATTACGGGTTTGGTGTGATTTGTTTTCTTATTGTTCCCCTCAGCCAGGGAAACGCGAGCCGAGCTGTTTCTCCCTGCATGTGTCCCGTCAGAGGAGCCCAGCGTTGTCTGTTAGCGGTCGGACACTGACTCACTGAGAACCTGATACTCTTTGCTGTGCTTCAACTGCGGTTACTCTGTTCACTCGTGTATTTGCTCTGATTCACTCCTGTCTCACTCTCTCTACCGGTCTGCCTTCCGCTTCCTCCGCTGCAGCCATACATCATCCCTATCTTCTATGTGCTTTAATCTTACCACTCTTGCTTTAGCGTTGAGGATTTGTAATCAATGTTATTTATGGTGATAGAAATTAACTCGACCTAATCGACACGGCCCACCCACCCAGAGAGAAACTCTAAATGTGCCTGTCTCTATTAAGTGCCTAATGAAAATTCAGTGTGTACGTTGATGAGTGGAGCGACTCATTGAGTATACCACAGCGAAATGATGATGAGTTTTTGTGTGTGTGTGTGTGTGTGTTTTTTTTAAAGCAGACAGATATTGATTTGATCCTCGTAGTTGCGTAGCAAACTTTCTACTGGCGTACGTACATGTTATTGATTTGGGAAATCGGAAAACAAGTTGGGTTGTTTTGCAGCAGCTGTTTTTATTCTCTCAACAAAGATAATGTCTTTCTTTCTTTTTTTTTGAATGGCACACTCTGCTTCTTCTAAGAGTAAGAATCCACAAGGGACCAGTGAGAGAAGATTGTCACTCACGAGAAAGCTGGTAGGTAGGATTTTAGGATTTCGCTGCCAGTTGGAAGCTTAGGCCAGATGAGTTTCTTAGGAAGATAGGGGCACGCGTAGACACAAACACTCACACATAAATAAGTGTGTGTGTGCACACGCCACTTGAGCTGCAGGCTGACAGTGATTACAAACCTTAGGAATATCTCCCACATGTGGCTTCACGCAGCTATGGAGAACTGCACGCCAAGTGATCTAACCTCCTGATCCTTGGCCTGCCATTGCCATGGTAACAATCAGTAGTTACACCCCCCACTCCCCCTCCACACACCTCATCCATCCCTCCACTCCCACCACTCAGATGTGACTTGTCAGGCACTATTCAGGATGTGGATTGCCAGGCCAACAGCCCAGCGTGTCTGCTGCAGGGGGAGAATAGAACCAATCAAGGAAGTGGTCCAGCACCACCAGATGCCACTTATTATTAGCATTACCTCCTTTGCACTCCTACATGCGAATCTGTACAGCTGCGTATTTGTTTGTGCCTCTTGACCAAAACACATACTTCATCCTGCTTTGATAAACAAGGCAGAAGAATTGGGTTGAATCCCGTCTGTGTGTCTGCACTTTAATAACACCTGGATAAAGACGCTGCAGGACTCAATTTAGCTGCGGCTAATGCTAGTTTCTTTCCACTGATGAATGGGAGTGAATGTCCACTATACCTACAGGGCTGTCAGCTGCTAACAGGGGAACATGCAGAGATCAAACGCTATATGCACTGAATTGCCGTCGCCCGACTCTGCAGTGCTACCCCAGGAGACCATTACGTGCTCGCTCGATGCTCTAAATTCGCACAGGGGGAAAGTTTTATACAAGAACCTGCGATAGATGTGGAAGTTTATGAGATCATTTGCCCCGCTGCTGAGACATGGAGCTGTGCTTTTAGGGATGGGGAGGATCTTTGATGTAGTTGTATTTCCAAAGTGGAGGATCTGCTGCTTCTGTTTTATCCATGTTGTTTGTCATGTCATTAGGGAAATCATTCGGAGACGTTCTTGAATAATTTTACCCCTCAAGATCTCGTGTCAGATGTGTTTTTGCTAAGCTATATCTTATCTCCCCCTCAGGGGCTGTTTAACAATCAGTTACCATAGGGCAAAAGCAGCACCCACAAGACTCCTCTACTAGAATATCATGCATTCTTTACAGGAGAAGCAGTATTTGTGGTATCACTACTGCATTTCAGTTTGCAATTTACTAGTTCTTTATGGGAACCAGCTGGTGGATCTCACTCTGAAGGCTTTGCCGTGTCAATCCAGAAATGGCTGCGTGAATGCCACAACAGTGAGACGTGCTGTTTAGGCTTCATCACCGACAAATAAATGTTTCCACTTTAGCAGTTATCATCGGAGCGTGAGACATAGAGATTGAGAAGCTGCGGAGGCAGCCACCCGCTTGAGTTCGCACACATGAAGATGATTTTAATTAGTTTAAAGATGGCACGGACAGTCGTGACATCAGCAACTTGGGAAGTTAAGCTCTGTCTTTATTTTCCTCTTTTATTTGATGAATACTGAGCAGGAACAAAGACCTGCACACTTCCTCCGTCTGACTGTACTATCCTTTTGATTTGGGTCTAATTGGGTGCACGTTAGCCTCTGGTACAACAGATAGAACTAATTAGGCTCTTGTGCGTGTAATTAAAACAATGTACCATGGCCAAGCTTCCAGCAGGGTATGTGTTTAACAATAGCAATTAAGAGTTTTATCACCTGGAAAAATCTTTTATCTGTTTTTATCTGAACATCAAGACTGTTTTGAGCTTTTGTTTTTGAAGACAAAGGCAAAGTCAATCCTTCGCCACCGTTGTCTACCTCTGAAAGGGACTGGTGACGGTGGAGAATTAGGTTTGATCCTGGGAGGCTGGCACTTATCAGGAGTGTTGTGATATGGGGGGCTCAGTAACCTCCTCGGAGACTCCTCTTCATTTTCCCTCAGTCTCTTTATATTCTCCACTCCTCCCTTCTTCCCTCCCTCGCCATTAAGCCCTGTATTAAAGATTCATATGCTACCTACGGTGGATTCACAACACACTTTGCCCCTCCTGCTGCTCTCTTCTTCTCCTTGTTCATTCTGCCCTCTACCTTCTCCCCTCACGCGTTACCTACTCCCCCTCATATCAGTGAATTCCCACTAATAAGGATACTTAGAGTAAATCCTCCCAACTCCCCTTTCCACAGCGGATTAGCGTTCTCACCCTTGGCGAAGAGAACAATTGGTTGAGAGGGGCAAAACAAAAGACTTCCTTGTTGGTGATGTGCTGTTTTGGATCCTGAAGCTTGTTTTCTGTCTTTCTTACTCTTTCTTTCTTTCCTCTGGCTAAGACAGACGGTTACCCATCCTCCCTGTCTCCCTTACTCCCTCGGCAGCTCTTTTCTCTCCCATCTTGCACGCTTTATCTTTGCCCTCAGCTCTCATTTCTCATTACCAGTTAGGCCATTCATGCGCATATGCTCATCTGACCACTTATGGATTTGTTTTCCATTAATAAATTCCTGTCTGGCTGAAGCGAATGTCGTCCTTCGGTCCAACTTCAGCTAACGACTGCTTGTAGCCGTGTCCGCTGGAGTAAATACAAGTTCTCAGAAGATAAATATCTCTTCCCCTCACTTTCCTCGTGCAGTCACCTCACTAAAACCAATCGGAGCGACAACACAGTTCATATACATGAAAAATGGCTGATACGGGCATTTATCCCTCCGTCTTAACTCACTCTATCACACATAGAAATGAGGCAGCTCACACTGGCCCCACCGGAGTCTTCAAGCAATTAGGCAAGTGCCAGAAAAACACATTAATCTAGCTATTATATCTAGCCTTGTTAATTTATAGTTTGGTTGGAGAAGCTCACTCATTAATTGGCTATGTTGGATGACACACAGTGAAATTACATTTGCATAGATCATTTTTAAATTGCCACCCAACATCCAGCTGGGAGCAATGCTGAGAATAAACCCCATTGGCATTAAGTGTTTGCTTGTTTGACGGCAGTTTCGTGACGAGAGACATGGAGAAAAGGTGTCTGAGAGAAGTCGCTGGGAGCCGCAGGGCGTTTAAGCTGCACTTTGCGGTAGCCATCTCGCCCACGTCTCCGTACAAGCAGAGAAATTGGCTGTACTCAGCAGACCAGGACGGAGATAGCGAGTGGCGGGGGGCAGAGGGGGCGGCAGGACGGGCACCCAAGCAGGAGGGGAGAGTCTATTCCAAAAGGACTCTTGAGTTTCATTCCAAAAAATTGAATCGTCAATTTCCATTCAGCCGACCACTCTGCAGGATTGGAAATGAATGAGTGTCAAGGCACTGGTTGTCCTGGAAATAGAGGTTAGCCCTGGAGTGAAATTCAACGTGTGACCGCGTGGGTGGGCTGGGAGGGCGGAGTGGATAAGTGGTAGAGGAGAAAGAAAGGTGGACTAGAATCAGAAGTGAAATTGAACACAGGGCCTGACCTTGGCGTGCTCCGCTTCGCGATGGCCCGGCCGATAATTCCTCTGGCTCGAGCTGTGCAGACTGGCAGCTTTGGTGTGACCCAATCCGAGGGAAGGGACGTCTGTAATTATCAGCAGAAGGCTCAGGAGATAAAGAGTCTGAATTGTAGGCTTCGCTGGCAGACATCAGCGCTATCTCGCACTCAAACTCCGTGCCTGTCACTAGTCATGGTTCATGCGGGCGCATACGAGGTTGTCCGTGTCTTTTTACAGGAGCAAGCTGTGTGCGTCAGTGTTCGCCCCCTGCCAACGTAAATCCAGACTTTGATGTTTGGCCCCCTCCACCCCAGCACATCTGAAGTCTGGATGTGACAGAATGTCACCACACTCACCTGACATGAAAGACACAGTCGCACCTTTAGAGACGAGGCGCAGATGCTATCGCTGACACGCCTCAGCTATGCCGCGCGATCGGCCCCGGAACACCATCCCACTGCTTATCAGGCCATCTGCAACTTGATTAAAGCACCTTATTTTTAGTGGGGGGGGCGATTCCTTCTGACCTTTGTGCCACTGCATTTGATTAGAAATGGTGATCAGTGGAGGACAGAGCAATTAATCAGAAACGTAATAAATAAGAAAGTGTAATCATCGCCATCCATCAGGTGATGAGTGCACGCGTAGATATGCATCGCATCATCGTCTCGGCTGTGAGAGTCAGTAAAAAAATTATATGAAATTCAAGATTACACTTAAGAACCAGAGTAAATGAAGTTAGTTACACATTAGTTACTGAACTCTGGGAATAGTGTCTGGTACTGGTAGCGTTAATGTTTCTGCCTTCTACCTATCTCACTAATGGGTAGAGTCAATTTTTCCTAATACGTAGAGTCTGTTTTTTGTGACACAGAGAGTTCATTTTTTCTAATACGTAGAGTCCATTTTTCCAGGATTACAAGTGGTAGTGCTTAGGTGGACGGGGGGGAGGTGGGCTTCTACGTGCTGTTCATGCCAATAAGCATCCAACAATCACTGCAGCTCCTTATAGCAGCCTCCTGGGGAACCGAGCAATCATGGCTGCAAAGAGGCTGTAGTCTGGACGAGATGTAGGGACTCTTTTGTGATATATATTTTTCTATTTTGCACTACAGTCATTCCAGACACGTGAGTGCGCCTGTGGCACAGCTCGTGGAGTAGACAACTGATTCACAGAGAAATGAAGCAGTGTATAAACGTATATGTATAAAATATTGTGTATTACACTCTTGTTCAACAGACACATGGGTCTAGAGTCACATATGTACCTGTTTCACAGTAAAGAACGCAACTGCACACACAAACACCTCTGTACGTATCATGCAGACCATGTTGACCGTCGCTGGGACGCGGCGGCGGAGGGGAGGGAGTCTGAGTGGCAGCCCCACAGATCATCTCTGCGATTTCAAACTTAATTAACCCGGGCGTCGCGCCACGCGTCTGCCAGCCCGTCAGCAGTGAGTGGCGGTGCACTATCTCCCCTGAGATCCACGGTGATGACGGGAGAAGAAAGACAAGGAAGGAGGCAAGATAGGAAGCTGTCTCATTGTGTCCATTGCACAACTTAATCCTCAAAAACTTAATAATTCCAGCTTGTCACGACTTCCAGGGTACGACAACAGTGCACAGTCAGAGGATCAGACAGGATGCAGACAGACTAACGGGTATCGCTTCATGGGACCTTTACAACACCCTCAAATTGCTTGTTTTCTCTGGCTTTCTGTGGTAGAGGCTTAGGAAATCACCAACTACTCACATTTAAGTCACTGGAAACAATGATTTCTGAGCTTTTCTGCTTTAAATAATAGAAAAATAGCTGTTAGGAATAAAACCCAAGGTGTAATTAATCTGAAAAACTGTTAAGTCAAAACTGAAAAGACACAGACTGTTTTGCTCAGTCTCCGCTCTTACACAAGCTGTTTAAGTATAATCTAAAAAGCCCATGAATATAATTTGGCTGCTAAATAACTCTGCCGTTACAGTGCAACAAACCCACAAACAGAACCTCAGTTGCCCCCTGCTCACTTGCTCCCCAGAGGCCTGAGTCAGACCGACTGCCTTTCTGTCTGTCTGCGCTGTGAGATCACAAAAGTGCAGACTCAACCACCTCGACAGTCAGAAGGGGAGGTTTGTGTACCCACAGGGCCTGCACTGAATTCCCACAACCAATGAGGAATTTAAAAATACCTCCGCTTTGCTGTTTCTCATGCAAAGAAAGGAAACCTAGACAGGAGATTGATCGGTGACAGTTTCTCTGTTTCTGTCTTTCTCTACACTTTGCTTTTTAAGTTATTTCTTTCTGTGGTCTCTTCCTGCAGTTTAGTTGAAAAATCTGTCTCTCTACCTCTTGCTTCCTGGTCTCCCTCAGCCTCTTCCCCCTCTACCTTCCTCCTCCGTCGTCCTGTCTCTCTGGCCATCTCATTTAAGTCAGTGACATTTGATGTGAAGTGGAGCAGGCCCGAGAGCTTGCAGCCACTGACTCATAAAAACACACATGCGCATGGAGGACTTGATGTGGAGGGAAAGGTCAGGCCTAGTCTCCAAGGGCCTAATCACCCACTCTCATTGAGTGGCTTGCTCACTCAGTCACACTTGATTGAGTGTGTGAGCGCATGTGTGTGTGAGAAATGTGATCGCGGGTGCGACTTCGTCGGTGCATGTAGGCGAGCGAGTCTGTGAGCGAGGCAAAGATTGAGCCTCGGTGGTGATTGGTGTGTGAAAGTGTGTTTGTCAGGAAATGTGCGCTCCTGACTTGTGAACATATGATTAGCAGATGACCGCTTCAGGTCAGGTGACACGCACACATACAAGCCGCCGTGCAAACACACACGCAGTCCTCCAGCCCGGACATGTGGTGTAATCAGCAGCCTTATCAGGGGAACTGTGGGGCTGTAACAGGCTCATTAACTTCTCCCTGAGCCTTTTTTAGAGAGGGAATTGACCAAGACGAGTGGGCCGCAATCCTCTCTGCTCTTAATATATTCAATTCAAGTCAGTGTTGTTACAGGACGTTATTGTGCGTGCGTGCGATGTTCCTTTGTACGTCAAGCGTCATGTCTTTGGACTCCTTCCCTCGTTATTAGACGTTGATTTGCACCTTTTCCAGCCTGGTTTAGAGCAGCCTCTAGCAGAGAGGGACAGCAGGGATTAAGTATTAAAGAGCCTCAGCTGCTGTGGGGCTCCTGTAGCTCAGCGTTCGGCCACAGAGGCCTGATAATGGTGTTTGTTTAGCCATTAGTCAGGCCCTGCTTAGCAGCTCTCTCCCCTCTGGCTGCAGCAGCGCCGATACATGATGGATGAAGATGGCAAGGGTCGGCAGATGAGAGGATGAGGTTTGGGGAACGATTTCGATAGCATCAGGAACAGCTGGTTGGAAGTGTGTGACTCTAAGTAAAAGTGGCAGAGGCAGTCCGAGCATATTTGGCTTTTCATTAATATTTGTGAGGGATAGAGGAAGTTAGAAGGTGCTCCTGTGTTATGAATTGAGGTTTTGTATCGAGGCATACGTACGTTTTATCAGACTCTGCCCTTCCTGTGATTAGTTTTCATCGTCTAACTAATTAAAAAGTAGCTCAGTCTATTTCCTTCTCCACGGCCAGAGGAAAGTAATACTTCTCCCTGAAAGCTTTTTAATTTTATGATTCATTTCTTGCAGCTCATTTAGCCATTACCCTTAAAGCTCCAAACATGACCTTTCTTCCATATGCTGAGGAGAGCTGACTAATCTTTGGGCCGTTACCTGAGAGCCGTTAGTCATTCCCGAAAGCTGGAATCTATCTGGTCCTCCGCTGACGCTTCCATCCCCAACGTCACCATCCACACATTTTGAGTCATCTTGACAAGTGACAGGCACCTGTCATTTCGCACAAAGAAGCTATTGAGACTTAGTCAGAAGCGTGTGCGTGTGTGCCCCCCCCCCCCCCCCTCTGTTTTTGTCTGTTGATCATCTCTCTCTTTTCCTGCCTTCTTTCACAAGGTTACTGCTGATCCTTCATCTGTTCTTACAAGTCTGGACAAAACCAAAGAGGTGTCTTCTCTCACAGCTGGTGGATATGCTCTTTCTCTTTCTTTCCCAGAGTGAAATGGGGAAATTTGATATCACTTTTCATCCTTGTCTTGTCTTGTGCGTGAAACCTGGCTTCACATTAGTGCAGTGTTCTTATAGCTGACTCTTAAATGGGTGTAGGTATCTAGACGTTTGTGAGAGATGCTTCTTTATATAGTTATTGATTTGTCACTGCGAGGTTATCTGTTTTGCGACCATGTATCTGGCAACGACTTCAAAGAGGAGCCATTTGTCATTGTTCTTAAACACCAAACACATAAAAGGATAATTAAGAGGCTGCTTGTTAAGGTATTTTGCTTGCACTCAACAGAAATGGGCGTCCACACGGAGTTTCACTCTTCTTATCTCATTCTTAGATGCGTGAGCAACTTAACGCACACTGGTCTCGCCTTCTTGTCCATGTGGATTCCTTTACGAGGGCAGGCGAGCAATCAGTCAACATAAGATCTGTATTCCCCTTGAAACCAAACGAAAGCTGGGCACTGAGACTAAACCACATTATAAGATACCTTCATGGCTCATTGGCGTTTATGCTGTTGAAGTGAAATCATTATAACCAATAAGGTGTGTAATGGATTCCTTCCCAGCAGTCAGTCTGCCTGCCTGACTTCTTAATTGTGGCTGCATGTGTGTTGGAACGCGTGAGTGCGTGCTGTACGTAAGTGGAGTGTGCATTGGGAGCAGGGGAACGCCTCAGGGTGGAGTTGAGCAGCTGCCCTCCAACTACATCAAGCAGGGGTTTCAGGCACTGCGTGGAAGTAAGCGTTGAAAGTTAAACTGCCGAAGTGCCCCTGAGCAAGACACTGAATTACCATTACCTGTTCTTGCAAAGACTGACAGGAGTGTGAATTTCCCAATAGCTATGGCTTAATGTGTTCCAGAAGAAGGGAAGTTCTGAATTGGAAGAGGAACCTGCTGGACAGAACATTTATTGACAACACAATAAAACAAAACAATCAAAAAGCTTTATAAATTATAAATGGACTAACTTTGTTTTTAGGACTTTAGGGGAAAAAAACTATTTGGGGCACTTCTTAGACTGAACAATCAATTTATTTAGCATTTTTGCTGTGGGGGAGCATTTTTCATATGCAGTTCCACGATTGGATCTCAGCATATCTGAGTGAGTCAACTTGATTAGTGAGCTTGTGTTTGCACGGCTGCCCCTAAAACTGTTTGTGTGTATCAGCGACCGTCTGGACGTGGCGGCGATGTCGAAGGAGCCGTTGGCTTCTGAAAGTAGCTTTTCTCCGTCGGGCCAGGCCATTTAATCAGGTTCCCCACATCCGCCAGCTGTGTCCACACAGCAAACAGCCACTCTGTCCCGCTGGAGAGCTGCACCATCCAGCTGGGGGTGGGAGAGGCCAGTTAGCATCGGGAGATTAGTCCAAGCTGCTGCTGTCCAGACCCAGAGAGGTTGCGAGTGTTTGTTTGAGAGACAAACAGAGATGGAGAGATTATAAGCAACACCGAGGTCGGCTGCAGAAAAGTCTAGTGGGGAGTGCGTCTGTGCGTGTCGCTGCACATTTAAATGTGTGCTCTGCTCAAGTAGTTTGTGTGCGCCTGTGGTGTGGCGCTCAAGTGTCCAGCTGGCAGAGGGGAGATAGCGAGAGCCTTGAAAATGGTGACAGAGCGGTAAACAGGCACACAAACAGCCTATCAGTCCTAATGAGGAAAAGTGCTCTGCCTAAAAGGATGGGGTGGGTGCGCATGGGCTGTGCTCTCACCCCCCCCGACCCGTGGTCATACATCACATACACAAGAGACCAGACACATGTACACACACAAGAGAAACACCAGCAGATGTAAGAACTAGGACACACACAGGAGCAAAGTGGAATTCACGCCCTCCTTGGGTCACGGGCCAACTTTAAAGGTGTTAGCATATTTAGGCCAGAGCAGCCGGATCCCGGTGAAATGGACCAGGCCCATCAACCCCTCCCCCGCCCGTAGCTGGTGCCCTGAATACAATGGCTGGGCTGGCTGCTTTGGCGAGCGCGATTCTCCCAGTCAGTCAAATTGAAATAAATGAACTGCCAACCCTGACGGCAGGGTAATTGTTCATATGGAAATTGGATTGCCGTCGTCACACAGGCCTCCCATTGCAGCTTGTGAAACAATTTCACTGTAAGGATGGGACACGAGCGTTTGCATGTCAAAAAAAAGAAAAGAAAGAAGAAGAAAAAAATCGCAAGACAGGAGAAATGAAAGAATGAGTTCTCCACACTCTCCCACTTCATGTTTCATCTTTAACAATGCTGCTTGTTCTGCCTTTCCCTCCCTCAGTGGCATCGGGCAAATAAAGGATGAGGATCCGCCCCTCATTTCCGGCTGCTTGTGTAGCTCCTAACCCACATTGTCGTGTTGCCTTGTATACACTTTATCAGGCCTTTTCAGCAACTTGCACGCTGTGAGGGAGACATGGGAAGATCTGATTCAGAGCATTAACCCCTGGCTCACCTCACTCCACAGGCCTCTAGGGACACGCAGGTAATTTAATAGCAGTTCACTTTTATCAGTGTATAACAGTGAAAGCAGCTCTAGTGGGAAGTCACCCCCACATCAATGTCAAACCCTGGCATCTGTCAAAGCCAGCTCTCCGATAAAGAAATAGCTGAATATGAGTGATCACAGCATGTGGTGATATCCTATTATGTTTTGCAGGAAGGGTGTCAGTTTTTTTTACTCTATCAGTTTTCTTTCCATGTCTGTTTAATGAGTGAAGCAGTCATGCCGGTTCAAAACCTGCCAGGTCAGCAGCAGTGGAAGTGTTTGTGTATGTGATCTATTTAATCATTGCGCACGCATTTCCCGTCCGCCTCTTTCTCCCTCTCTCTCCTTTCTGATCTCTTGCTCGCTCATGCAGGCACGATTGCTCGGTTTCTCCTGGTAGGTGCCATCACAGGAAAGGTAGATGTGGGTGTTGTGTGGCGGGAGGATTGGCCGGGAGGCGTGCGGACTGCCATGCTGCGTTTTAGTGCCCCGGTGTCAAAGCAACACAGCGCGGCAGGTTGAAGAGAAGAGTGTCTGTGTGTGGTCAGAGTGGGATTACCTTGTCAGCACTTCAAGCTGCGCTTGTGCGCGTATCTCTAAGCCTGTGAGTCTGTGTGTGCGTTTGTGTGCTCACCTGCCATTTTTCAATTATCCTTCATTTTCCTCTGCTGCGAGCTGCCTTTCCTGTCCAGGTATGTCCTGACTTGTGGAGGGAGAGTGAAAGGGATGGAGCTATAGTCAACAAAAGGAGTGTGTGCATGTTTGTGATGGCCGCAGACCGACAAAGAAAGAAACACACCTTCGTGCTACTTTCCAGTCTGTGCACATACTAGCTCAACAGTTTTTCTCCTAATGTTTATTTTTTTCCAAACAAAGAAAAGCAGCATGTTTTGATTAATTGAATCGTGTCTGTGCTCTTTGTTCATGTTTCTTCTAAGGCAAGTGCATTGACTCTGACGCCTTTAATGGCACCAGTTCTCTGTTGCTCCTTATTATGGGTTTTAACATAATGTCACATTCCTGCATTCCTTTCTGTCCATTTAATGTATTAGATTGAACAAAACCATCATCTCAGCCTGGTAGTATCCTAATTTTCTATATGAGCAAGGTGCTTAAAGTCCCATCAAAAAAACTACTGGTTTAAAAAACTGTAGTGACCACAGGCTCAGTAACATCTGAGTTATTAACATGTTGACATTTAGTACAGCAAGGAAAGCAGACATTTGTGCTAAATTACCTGTTGTGATGTCAGGTCATTATTGTACTTGCAGTGTTTTAAGGAGGAAGTAACACAGCTGAGCTGGACAGAGCTAAAAGTGACCGATTTGGAGTCTAACGATGACGGACTATTGACACTATAAAGTTAAATGTGTGCAGAAGGATGAGATTAGTAATTTAATCAGTTAGGTGATAATAATCAATACGTGTATATTCAGCTGTTGTCATTCGCGGGATAGAATTTTCAGATGTTCCAGCTTCACATCCACACGATGCGTTTCATTATTACTTATCCCAGACCGTAGGAGGCTTCATTAGCTCCAAGCTGATGCAGCACACAGCCTCTAAATTTAGCAGCTTTTATTTATTCACAGTGGCCACGTGTTGGATGGTTTCCCCACTTGCCATGTTCTCTCGCAGCAGCTTAGAGACTTGTTGAGAAAAGAGAGGTGGGCCGGTCTGGGGAGAAATGGGCCTCATTCCACCTGTGTCACCCCCACCAGACGTCTGCCTCTCTTCAACTCTTTGAAGCCTCTTTAATTCCAGCGTTCAGGATTAAAGGCATGAAAAAAGGATGAAAAGTGATAGAAGCGACAGAAGGAGACATCCTAGGAGAGAACAGGCGCCTTTGAAATATGTTAAGAATTTCGTTTGCACTGACCCACAATGCAGCATCTGAGGGAAATTTGCGTGGCACTTTTTTTTCTGATCGGGGGCTGGCTATAGGATTTGCATGAATAGGAAAAGGACTCTTTGAAGTCATGGATGTAAGTGGAACTGGAGTTTTCTGAAACCTAAATGAGCACCCCTAGACAATTGTCCTTGCCTTGTACATCACAGTCTGAGAAAGTTGCTTTGTTTGATCAGACGTCAAAGGAGTCGAGTCACAGAAACCACTGACATAATCCACCTTTTGTGGAGTCTCTCTGTGCGGCCTGTGTTGTGGCCGAGTGAACCGATGGAAAGACGGATATTACAGGTTTCAGCGAACTGCACACAGTGGAAGTACATACAGAGAGAGACGTGCTTCAGTTACCTGTCATTGGCCGTGTTCCTTGTGTTCCCAGCAGACGTGTGTAGATGCCCATGTACAGAAACTGAAGAAGTTTCATACAAAATGCACATTGAATGTGACTGGACAAACATGTCTCGTCAAAAGTGTTACAGTCAACAAGCAGCTCTTGAAATGTATTAAATGTAATGAGGAGGAGATTTGGCTTCATGACTCGCGAACAGGAACCAACACAACCAAGCAGATATAGGTACAAGCGGCGTGTTAGTTATCACAGGCTTTCCACTCTAGCGTTCAGTTTACGCTATCTTAAATAGATTTTTTTTTGTGATTTTCTTTTTGGTTCAGTACAAGACCATCTGCATCGAGCTCTGCCGCCTTACGGGCTATTGCCAAAAGGCAGTCCTGCCCCAAATATGCCCAGAGAGAGGCTTTGTGAAGCTCCCTTTCACAGAGATGCATTTAATTCTGCCATCACGTTTAGAACTTTTCTCTCAATCTCTGAGCATGTAGAAAATCGTACAGTCTGACGCTTGCCTCTGTTTTTGTGATTGTGGTGCCTCACTCCGCTTTGGAATTGACGTGTTGCTGTTCCATAGCTTGAATGAACGCACACGCGACGTTCCTTGTATGTTCTCCACCCCTCATGCGGTCGTCGCCCTTAGTCCCATCCTGACAAAGCAGCAACTGCCCCTCCCTTGTAATTAGAGCTATGAAAACCGACCACATACATTTCTGTCCTGAATAAGCACAGACGGGGATTTTATTGCCCCATTTCAATTTTAATGGAAATATTTAAGTCTATGAATTGAAAAGGGCATGATACATTTACGCAGTGAAATTGGTTGAGGGGGGGTGTGGGGGCGCGGCTGTAAGCGGAAAGCAAAATAAAATCGTCAAACCGAGTAGTGGGGACTTGCATGCAAATGGGAGGTGCTGCTAAAATGCACAGACCCCCCCCCCCCCCCCCAAGACAACATGTGTAATCAGTGCTGTCCCCACTTAGTCCAGAGAGGGACGGCAGGCTAACGTTACAAAACACAGCTGGGCCGAGTGACGTCCTGAGAGTTTCACCAGGGGTCTTCAGCTTGACAAATGGGCCTGTGGACTTGACTGGCAGGATGGAATGAGAACCCGGACGCTGTTGAGAGAAACCACATGTACTCATAGACGCACATGTGCTGTGTGGGCAATGGCTGCTTGAAAGCCACCTGCAGTTCCATATTTACCACAGCCTGAGCGAGCGCTCCACAGGCACATGCTGTTCACCGGTACATGACGCTGTCTACGTCTTACAGGGATGTCGTGTGATCGTATTTCCAGATCGTACGTCCTGAGCACATCCTGCTCTGAGGTGTGGGGGGTGCAAATGAAGTTGGAATAGATCCAAGCTTTTTAAATAAGCCTTTATTGTGTTATGGTTTGAAATCTAGCTCTTGGCCTTAATCTTTATTCACCCCCACACAGAGCAGTTTTATTTTTTTCGCCAGTGATCATTTCTGATATTAAGTCAATTAAATCCAAAATAACACGGCCTTTATAGAACTGGAGCAGGGAGTTGAGTCATACACAAGCAGCTGCGCGGTGCACAGTTGGCTCTGTGCAGATTTCCAAGTAGTTTTACGCAAGAAACGAAGGATGATTCGCTCCATTAACTCGAAACACTAATTTAGTCTGTGCATTAACACGGGTAGTTTTAGTTTTACTTGTCCCTGTGAGATTCTCGTCTCCACCCAGTACAATGTAGGTGACTGGGAATAAATTGGTGCTGCTGTGTAATCTACAGACCTTCAACGAACGTATCATCTTGAAGTCTGTGGATTATTCAGATTCTTCTTTTCCAGTACAAAGATATTAAAGATTGCTTTTAGAGTTTGCTGTGGTACTTTAAAGCTTCACACACTTTAAATGATTAAATTTGCTCAGATGGCTTCAGACAAATATGGCTTAAATGAAACATAGAAGTAAAAAAGTGCCAAATTAGGATTAATAGTGTACCAGTGTAGTGTAGCATGCAGGGAAAGTGGCATCGGTCTTCGGTGTAAACACAGCAAAACACTGCTTCAAAGTTGTTGTAGTTTTATTATGATGATGTTAATGCAGACGTCACACACATTACAGCAGATTGTTTTTCTGTGTGTATTTCGTTTAAGATGTGCAGTAACTACGCAACTACTCTTTGCTGAAGTGATGCTCGTTGTTAATGCTCTGCACATAATGCACATTAAACGTCATTAATAATAAAACGCCTCTGTCGTTTTGTTCTCTCCAGAGATGGAAAGCTGGGTTTCCCTCCTCCTCCTCCTCCTCCTCTGCCTTTTGACTTTACGTGCCCAGGAGGCGAGCAGCAGCACCTCAGTCCTGGAGTTCTCCTCCGAGACCCCCATCAATAATGTGGTCCAAGACCCACAGACTGGCCGCATCTACTTGGGAGCCGTTAACACCATCTTTCAGCTGGGGCCGTCGCTCAGACTGGAGGCTCGTGCCGAGACGGGCCCTAAAGAGGACGCCCGGACCTGTACCCCTCCTGCTTCAACCTGCCAGGACACGAAGCCCATGCCCAACCTCAACAAGCTTCTGTTGGTCCACCCGTCCAACGGTTCGCTCATAGTTTGTGGCAGCCGCTACAGGGGCATCTGCTCCCTCCTGAATCTTACCAATGTGGAACAGCAGCTGTATTACAGCGACAATAAAGGAGAGAGGACTTATGTGGCCAGCATAGAGGACAACGTGAATGTGGTGGGCGTCATGTCCTCCTACATGAAAGATGATCAAACCTTTGGCGTGTTTCTCGTCGGTAAGGGCTACGGAACCCTGGACAGTACAAAACTCATCAGCACGCGAATCCTGCAGGACTTCCGGGACTGGGTTGTGTTTGAGAGCATCATTGAAGCATCTACGGTACAGACGACGCCGTTCGCTCCCAGGTACCTGCATGATTTCCGCCATGCCTTCAAGGAGGATGGGTTTGTTTATTTCCTCTTCTCGCGGACTCTTGATGGATCAGATAACAAAAACCTGACCTTTGTGTCCCGGCTTTGCGAAAACGACGACCATTACTATTCCTACACAGAGCTGCAGTTGAACTGTGGTTTGAATAACAGATACAACAAAGTCCGAGCTGCGTTTGTGGCCTCTCCGGGAAAAGAGCTTGCGCGGGTCATGACTGAATCGGGCGTGTACGGGAAAGTCGTCTTGTGGAGCAAAGTTCTGTTTATGGTGGCGAGTCCCGACAACGACGACAATGACTCTGCTCTCTGTATGTACCCGCTCAACTCCATTAATGAGAGGCTTGTGGATATCATCAGCGCCTGCTACAGCGACTCTGGGAAAATTGGCAGCTTTCCCGCTGTGCATATTCCCTACTCAACCAAAACAGAGGAATTCTGCACATCAAAAATTGCAGTAAGTGCTTGTTTTGTGTCAGCTGAAGTTTTAAAAAGTCTGTTTGAAATAAATTGGAGTGTTTGAATTCCCTTTGCTGTAATCAATAATGCACATATGTGTCAGTGTTTACTTCAATGTCCCAGTGTCCCAGTCATCCTTGTGTCATTTGTATTGTTCTATTTAAATCTCTTTATTCTGACTCACATATTCTCCTTCCTTCTCTTATCCCAATTCCCTGAACTCATCCATAGTATTACTATATAGCTGTTGAAGGCTAAAAGCAGACCGGGGGCTAAATCAGTCTCCCAAACACAAGTATTTGACTATTATTTCAATCCCAGCTGCTACTGGTCCATCCGAGACAGGTCACCAGTTCACCACAGGACTCTCACATGGAGGCAGACATGGACTGACAACCAGTTCAGAGTCGACAGTTATGTAGATAGTGTAAAGAGCATCAGGAAGAAAACTGCAGGCAGAGGGAACATGCAACCGTCAAACAGATTCAAACAGAACCCACAGTTTATTTTTACATTCATTATAAGATATTTTAAAAAATGTAACTTTGGTCGTTAATGAACAGCTGTGAACAAACTGTTTAACTACATTCCTCCCTGTTTTTATCACTTTCACAAAGACGTGAAATAATGATGTGCTTTATTTTGTACTATTACAGAAAAATTTGTTGGAAGACTTCAAGTGTGGCGCAGACTTTCTGCCTTCCCCTCTCGCCAGCAAGCCAAGATTCGCCTTAATGGCACAAGCAGTGTTGAGTTTGCCGAGTCTTCTCACCGCTGTGGCTGTTGCTGTGGAGAACGATTACACCGTCGCCTTTTTGGGCAACAACAAAGGAGACGTGTTCAAGGTGGACTTGTTCTCTGATCCGTTGCTTTTCTCTTAAATTCATACCTGAGGGAGGGACCTTATGGCTGATGTTAACGTTTTGTTGTCTGTCCAGGTACACCTGACCGAACAGCCGTATGTGTACAGCACAGTGCCTGGTGACACAGTGGGAGAGAAGGTCAACAAGAACCTTTTCTTTGACCTCAGTTACAGCAACCTCTATGTTACCACAGAGAAAAAGGTTTGCTTGTCCCCGAGCCTTTTCTTAATCACATTCAGCTCCATGTCATATGAAATGGCAAATATTACTGCATAGTGACCTCATCAAATCAAGATTATGGTTCTGCACTGTTTTATGTTCCATGTTTTAGAGAAGCACCAACATATGTTTGGGGGTTTTTTTTGTTTTTTTTGTCAAGGCATTATCCAACATAAATACACAAAAGAAGAATCAAACCCAGCTAAGTTAGTTAGGCTTGTGGTTAAAATGTGGTGTACATGGGTCTAACTGTTGCCTCTGCGATAGACGTGACTGGGGGCCTGGAGCAGATAATCGTGCCATCGTATGAGAGCAAATCTCAGGCTCTTCCCGTTGCACACCTGGCCTGTAGCTGCTTCGCGTCGCGCACACACATGATTGTTGGACTGTCATTTCTGGAAAACGATATTGAAAGCGGCATCTGAAAGCTTCCGTAACGCTGTTCCAGGTGGTGTTTACTACCAGACGAGCACTTAGCACGAAGCGTTCAACCATACCAAAGACTGTAAGAATCAAACGTACTGCTCACCACTGGATCCAAAAGCGTTTAGCTTCTAGACAGAGCAAATTGTTTTACTAATTGCACATGTGGAGCAGAAATCAGAGACCATGTGCTGTGACATGACTTTTTACTTTCACTCTACCCACCTGCAACAAACCAAGCAGCATTTCTGTCTCTACTTAAAAGGCTTCGTATTTTGTGCAGGGTCTCCCCTAAGGTGCACTGTTTGATCACATTTCACGTTGTAATACTCAGATCACCAAGGTGCCGGTGCAGACGTGCCTCGAAAAGGAAGACTGCCAATCATGCGTGGAACTGAGGGACCCTTACTGTGGCTGGTGTGTCCTGGAGGGCAGGTGAGGATGGCACACACACTGCATTTCACTTAGAAATGCATGCACACAGCACTAGACTAACACAAACACCCACACATGCAATTCCATCTGTAAAACACAGCGGGGCATTTGTTCCGTGTTTTATTGCAGACACTTTTAGTATCCCTCTGTGTTTATATTCCGTCTCCTGTTGTCCGTGCAGCCGTAAGGAATTAAAGCTGTTTGTCAGCTTCATGCAGGGAAGGCAGTATGTGCAATTTACTCTCATCAGCCCATATTTGTCAGGGTTTGGAGGATGCAAGGAGCAGTGTATATGATGTACTGTATTTTACCGGCACTTGGATTGATTCGGCTTTGGAGCTGGTTGTAACGTGGCATTTAATGTCAACAACTTTTGTCTTATCTGTTTTTCATAGAGGCAATAAAGTTGTGAGATTGATTGAGTAATAAAAATAATTGTTAGTTTGCTTTTCTTCCTTTCACTTCTTAAATGATGTAAATCAAATTTCCAACTGAAATCTGATGCTCTCATTCTGCATGTCTCTTTGTATTCACATCACTGTGGGAAAATATCAGATTATCATTAAATCAGATCCAAATTGTCAGATGACGAATTAACGAATTTCATTTTGATTTGAATATTCCTTGACAATCAGCTTAACAAAGTATATTAGCAAATCCTCACAGTTCAAAGGTAGCAGAGGGTGATATGTGGCAGGTTTACCTACAAATAACAGATTAATCCTGTAGTTGATTGTGACCTGTGTGCTGCTAAAACACCTTCACCTCTATAGGAGCCATGTTTTTGAAATTTGGCAGTGATTTATTCACAGACATACATTGAAAGCCCGTTAGAATCCATAGTCTCTGTGAGCGTTTAGGGGATGTGGAGCAGAGGCTGATGGGAGTTGTTCATCTTTCGTCTGAAGGTGTACCAGGAGGTCTGAGTGCCGTCGGGCAGAGGAGAAGAATGGCTGGCTGTGGAGCCCCAGGCAGCAATGTGTCAAGATCGTCTCCTTCTATCCCCCGAACCTTTCCTGTAAAAAGACGGAGAAGGTACGGCGCTGCTGCTCTTCTCAGTCATCCTCGCTCGCTCGTCCTCTTTGTTCTCCGCATTTCTTTCTGTCTGCTCCCTCTCAGACTTGCACAACCCCGCTTACAGGTGCGTCGCACAAACGCAGCCTGAGTAATAAACGGGTTCCATTTTGAATCAGAGGCCCGGTGCTCTGCGTCCTCCTGCATTGTATTGATCCATCCAGAAAACTCCAAACCAGCTTATTATAACTGACCCGGTTGATTGTGCTCAGCCTGAAGATGGAGAGCCTCTCTTGTGCGCTCTCAAGTAGTTTTTCCTTTTTTTTCTACTTGTCCGTCCCTCTGTTTCTGACTCACTTCTTTGTTTCCAGCTGCATTTTCCAACATTTTCTCACTTTGGTTGCATTGCAGTGTTAAAGTAATGCACCAAGCAGTGAGTATTCTTAACTGATGTTATTCAGCCAAGCAGCTCACAGTCCTCTTCCTTTTCAGGTGAAGATCAACATCCCCTCCCTCCCCTCCATCGGACCCTCTGATCGTCTGAAGTGCACCGTTCGGTCTTTCCACAGCGTAGGCACCATGTCTGAGTCCGGCCAGGTCTCCTGCGAACTGCCCCACCTGTCATATATACCACAAACACCTGAGGACCAAGGTGTGTTAACTTTGTCACACAAAGATCTGTTGTTCTCATTAAAACTAATGGTGCATTACCAAATGGCAGAGATGCTAGAAAACAGCCCCATGTTTTCCACTTGGATTTACTATTTGATTTGTTGTTCCTCCGTATGATGAAAAGCTACTTTATGAAATATACTGTGAAGCTTTTTTAAAAGTACTCAATTTGACTAAACGATTCCCTGCCACTATTACTTGATGTGGATTTAATGGGTACTTTGAGCCAACAGCAAGTTTACTAGTAGCTTCATGTGGTGATGATTAGAGCTTTTCAAATTAAAACATAACTAGTATGAAGGTGCTTGAGATTTTTCTTATTAATAAGAAAAGTTTTCCTATATGTTTTTATCTTCAAAGGTATGAAGGGCATCCTATAGTGCACAACTATAAATGCGTCAGCTCGTCATCTTGTTTTGGCACCGTTCAGATCCATTATTTTAACCCTTCAATTTCTGGGTTCTCAGACTTCGTAGCTGTGGCCATCAGGGTTTTCGTCAATGAGACGGTGGAGTTGGCCTCGCGGGAGTTCAAGTTCTATAACTGCGCTGCCTCAGTGAGGAAATCTGAAAACACACCGTGAGTCAGACTCTTAATCCATCAGTTCTGCTCTGTCAGTCACTGAAAATACACAGTGACACTAAACACAGCATCAGCTAACAACCTGATGTAAATGCATCACCTTGCATGAACAGATGAGAGATCAAGGCTCTGTTTGTAAATTGTGATGCATGGTAGTTTTGAATGTACCTCTTGCATTTTCTCCCCTCTTTTTATTACCAAGCTCAGGAAATTGCCTCAGTTTCCTTTTCATTAATCAAAAAATGAAAGTCGATCTCGCCGTTTTTCCCCCCTTCCTATTTTTTTCTTCATTTCTTTCATGCCGAGGAATGTGTGATGAACGAGCTTTGCTTATGTGAAGTGGTAGAGATCCATTTTGTTGTCAGCAGCATGGATTTTTGCGCCGGACGCTCTTTGATGAGTTTGCATGTTTTAGGTTTTTTGTTTGCGTCTGTGTGCTCCTGCCTAATTATGTGTGGAAGCATTTTCACATCAATTTGTGCGTGCGTGTGTTCTCAGATGCATGTCGTGTGTGACCAGTCAGTGGGGCTGCCAGTGGAACGTGTTCGACCACACCTGCAGTGACATGGATGACGGCGTTGTGGGCGCCCACATCATCAAGCATCGCCAGGTTTGTCATCTTAACGGTTGAGATGTCAGTCAAAGACTATTTTCTCTGATAGTTTCTATGGTAGTTGGAAAAGATGTATGCGACGTCTAGTAAGATCCATCTAATCGCGACACGTGAAGCAGAACTCTGAGGATAAAAATTCCTCCTGAAAATTAATAAAAAACTAAAATCCTCATATCAGCTGTCACCATCTTGCATGACAAATGTTGCAGGGTGGAGGATATCAATTTACAAGTCAGCAGATGTTTCAGCGATACACTTATCTGTCGCCACAGATGAGGGTGTCCGTTAAGTGGCTGCCACATTTAAAATGTAAATGCTAGAAAGTGGGAGTAACTGATTTGTTTTGATGCCTTCGCAGGGAGCGAAGTGTCCTCAGTTCGAGAATCCAGACCCTGTGCTCATCCCCGTGGGCTACAAGACGCGAATCAGCTTTGAGGGGATCAATTTGGACCTCTACCAGGTAAAGTGGCACAGACACAGAATTTAAAGCGCTTCTGTAAAACCTCAGAACCTTGTTTGGAGCAGCTCTTGTTTATGGACCAGATTGGCCACAGGCTTTAACCAGTCTCCTATTCTGAAGAACAACCTTTCACAAACAGACAAAATAAAGACTCTGAGGCTGATTCTTTTTTGCTCTTGCATAATGTGACGAGACAGGTTCAGGCACAACTTACAGATTACGCCAATGCAAACAGACAAAGGGTCTAATAGCTAGAATGAAATTACTGAAGACACACATGCAGACACATGTCCTTGAATATAATATATATATATATATATATATATCACTATATTATAAACATAAACAGACACAAAAGTCTATAACCAGTAGAAGGATGTAGATGCTTTGCTTTGTTAGTCATCTCAAGTTCTTTTATTCTTGTTGATCAAAGTCATTTTAAAGTGTTCAGACTTGCAGGAGATCCCTTCATATCAACCCTGTATGTGGCAATGTGTCCGTGCCGTTCTACTTGTTTAACCAATGTAGTGAGACACACACAGGCATGAGAGTAGGAAGATAAAAGATGCCTGATGCTGTAGCTTTTGCGAGTAGTGTGACTTGTAAAAGGCTTTTTCCTCACCCCATCCAGACGTCTCTGGGTGCGAATAGTGGGACTAGAAGAGACTAGAAGAGATTTCCTGCTCTAGGTAGAGAACAGAGCAGTAAAACCAGGATCACCCCATGTTTCTTGTTTGTTCGTCCGGTTCTCAGAATCCTTCTTTCACCATCGGCACCGACCTGATGAGAAATGTGGAGGAAGAGGTCAATTTTGAGGACGGGCCATTCTACACCTTCAGTGGATTTAATGTGAGTGTGGCTGGTTAGACTTTCTCGACTCTCGTCTTCAGACTGGACTGTCTGGCTAATTGTTCTTTAACTACGCTTGTTCAAATAGCTTCCAGCAAGTTTGCTCTCTACTCGACACTGTTGGTCTCAGACTTTCTGTGAGGAGGATAAACCCATATGGGCACATTGTATGTACAGAAGACTTTCCAGACTTATGAACCAAATCACCCTTGAACTGGTTGTTTACAGCCTCTTTGATGTTCTCTAGCTCCCTCTAATGGACGCAGGCTCCTCACTGGAGTTATTTTTGCTCCATCTCCATCCACATTGTGAATTCTGTTATTGGGAAGCTCAAACAGTGCCTCGCCCCCAGCTATGTTCTTTTTCAACATTGATTTCTTCAGCTGAAAATCTGCCAGACTGGATATATTTTTTTCCTTTGGCATGGGCGAGAGCAGCAGCCCACACTGTTTGCTGAGACGAGCTTAAGTGCCATTAATCACTGCATTCTGTATTAATAATTCATTTTCTTCCAATTTCTTAGTTTTCGTACGATAAGTCACTGGAGACCAATGTTCTTTTCTACGTGAAGGACAAGGAGTCGGGCAAGAAGATGGACAGCACGCTGAATGGTACTCTCTCACATTTTAATGTGGAGATCTTATTTACAATGCCCTGTGGGTCCACTGCGAGTCCCAGTGTGGCGCTTTCATTCTATTTGAGGAAGCTGCTTTAATCTGAATTTGAAAATTAATCAGAAAATGACTTGGTAATTACCGTATCATCAAGTACATTTTGACAGGATATGAAGGATTCAGAGGCATTAATGAAACGTGATAGCTAGTTAGACCTATCTTACATTTCCCCTGCTCTTTGCATCAAACTAGCTCTAATTACTTTTCATAATACTGCTGTTGTAGATATTAGGTGTACACCTCTGAGTTATCAGTGCACTAGCCCTGGTTTACGCATGTTTTCTTGCACTATTAGTTAGTTTTATTAGTGTCAAGGCCCTCATAGTCCATGACTAATTTAACATTGCACTCATTAGGCGTATGATGGACGGCTTCCAAATCGAATCTGTATTAGTGGCTAATGTAACGTTGAGCCAATAACCAGGCAGGGGTGGGGAATAAACCCTGAAGTCTAAACCTAATGACTGACAGTCTATAGATTTCAAGTTAGAGGCTTTATTGATCTCTGATTGTAGATACAGTAGCATATGAAGTGTAAGCATTTAAATCTGTGGCGTTGCTTTTAAAAAACTGATGCTGACGGCACATAGTAAAAATGAATGAAGGCTCCGATGACTCACGTTTGGTTTTTGTCCGGTTACGGAGGTTAAACAAAATATGACTGTAAAGTCCACAGTGAAGGGAGTCTCCAGCCTGTGTTTAAATAGATTTATTTCTCCTCTCACTACTTCCCATACAGTGACGCTGTACAACTGCTCCGTGGGCAGAGAGGACTGTAGTCTCTGTAAGAACGCTGACCCAAAGTACAGGTGTGTGTGGTGCGCCAAGCAGAAGGCCTGTGTGTATGAGAAGTTGTGCAGGACACAAGGCGCAGAGACTGCCTACGACGTTGAGTGCCCTGACCCCGAAATCACTGGTGTGAGTATTTACATAGTCACCAGCTCTTCATGTTGGCTTTTGAACTGTGTTCTGAATCCTTGTGATTAGCAGTGTAAAGACTTTGACTGGTGATTGTATCGGAGGAATGGATTCCTCCCGTTTGTGTGTGGTGGACGAGTTGAAAGGGTCACAGGAGGGGGAGCGTTGACCTGATCCGCAGCTCAACATCCAGATTCCAGACGGGATCGATTCTGTCTTTGCTCGCTTGTCAGTACTTGATTGTCATTGACAAAATCAATCTGCGACTGTGTTGGAGTCAGTGTGACACAGGTTACAACTGGTTACTTCAGCCTGATCTTTGACATTTGGACAGACACACAGAACTAAAACACTTTCAACAAGCTTTAAACGCCTCATTTATCTTCATGTTAGGTCTCTCAGATGTCTTCTGTATACTTAAAATAATTTTCTTTTTGTAGTTACATTTTCATGAGCTTCCGAACTGTTTTTATTCAAATTTATTAAAATAGGCTGGAAAAAAATCCCCAGCAGATGCATTGTAATGTGATTTATTGATCATACTCTGAAGCAGCGCTTTCCTTTGGCTCATGAATCCAAAGTACGATGATGTTCCCCCCACTTTGACTGCAACGTTTTCAGCAGACTTGACCACGTTGTATAAATCTGTTATGTTCTTACTGCACAGCTAATCTATTTAAATCCATTTCCAATCCCCACTTCCTATAAACACCCACCCGTTTATGCTTTCCCATACAGATCGTCCCTCATTTTGGCCCCCTGCAGGGAGGCATCTCCATCACCATTCGGGGCTCCAACCTCGGCATCCGTAAGGAAGACATTAAAAACATCACCGTGGTTGGAAAGCCCTGTATCCATCAGGAGGAGAAGTACTCTGTCTCTACGAGGTAATAATTGCTCACCTTGATGCATCTGTGCAAATATTTGAGCAGCCACACAATCAGACACACACACACACACACTATTTTATATTTCTACCGTTTGCCGTTGGCCAAACTGAACAGACAGGTTTTATTCAAAGTCGTTGTTTGTAAAGTTTTGGGTACCTTATCAGCCCAGTAGTGTTGTGCCTGCCTGGAGGTGACCTGGGTGTATATTTTAATTAGCTCATTATACCACTGTATTGATCTGGAAGTCTCCAGACGCAAGTTAATTCAGAAACAGCAGCACTCTTTTTAAAATGGGAATGCCAGTGGAGAAAGAGAATTCAGCTCCTTATTTCAGTCAAAGTGCCACTAGAGCATGCATTGGTGCTGAAGCATTTAAAAACAGAAGGTGGAAGCAGAAAAACAGCCCATATGAGGCTGAGAGGACATAATTATATCTAACATTATTGATATTTGTTAGTAATGCGTCAATGTGTGAACAGAATCTGCTGTGCTCTTTTAGCTGGTTAAGCTATTTTCAGACATTATTTACCGTTTGCTGTGATGAAGGGATTAATAGGCTGGAAAAGAAGGAAACAAAACAAACCTGTTTATCGTGTTTCGTTAGAACGGTTATTTAAATGAAGCTTGTAGGGGCAACGTGTCTTTGGTGGAAGTGCTAGACAAACCAGAAGAAGCATCTGAACTTCCGTCATTACCCTGTTTTGGCACCAGAGAGGCCTGGAAAAAAAAACACAGATTTGATAGCAACACACATTCGTAGCGGCCTGTTTATGCTGCGCCCGCTCGGTTTCACCTCGTCCCAAAAGGGCTTTATGTGCTCGCTGAGTGTTGCTGAGGAAATCACCAGAATTAACAATAAGTAAAAATGTTCACTTCATACAAATGCTCCACAGAAGAGAACGCTTACGCATTGTTGTCTCTCGGCCACTTGCCAGAACTGTTAACACCTGGCAGGATGGCTCAGCTTTTATGACAGATACTCCACCATCTGCATGATGAGGCATAAACCAGGATTAATGAGACCAGATGGGATTTTTTCACCTTTAAGTCATCCACTTTTGGAGGCTTACAAATCCTCCGTTTTAACTTGCCCCGTCTTTTCCTTTACACACTGTACGGCAGCTCCCTGGCTTTAGACTTTACATTATGTCAGTATTGCAGTATTTCATTCCTTCTCATGGCTGCTGTAGCTTTCATTAGCCTACTCGTGGTCCACCTGTTAGCCACAGTGACACTTGCCGTTTTATGCTGACCTCTTTCATCAGTGACACTTTTTTCCCAGAGGCCTGCGACAGACTCCAATGCATTTGGTTTGTCCCATGATCCCAGGAAACTCCAGGCATTGCATTGTAGAAAATTCCCAGAGGGCTCAATTTGTGAGCTTCCAGAGCCAACCACCCTGGCATCCTGGAAATTACACCACATTCATACCTTCCTTAAAGCGCTACTCAAACAACGGCTGAACTTGTTTTACATGCCTGCCCACTTGACTAAGTCAAAGCCATTTGAGTAATGTTTACGTGTTGCCACTTTTTCTAATGAACTAAAACAAGATGCAGTAATCGTTCATATCTCTGCCAATATCTGCAACATTCAGAAATGGCAAATTTTCATGAGGCTGTTTGTTTTCAGTGAAGCAGCTCCCGGCTGGAAGTCAAAGTAGCACGGACAAATGTTTTGATTTGCAGAAAATGTTTCGTTCAACCCTGATGAAGTAGGGAATTAAACAATAACAATAATTGCTTAGTTAGTTGACAACACACTTAATCAGCATCTGTTTTGAAAATCAAGTATTCTTCAAAGTGAAATATGAAATATTCTCTGGATCCAGCTGAAGTGATGACTGGTGCTTTCTGTGGCTTCTGTGCAACTTCATTGAATGTCTTTGGGTTAATTAGCACCGTTGGCATTGAAATTTGAAAACCTAACCAGCAATGTTCATAGATTATTTTATACATTCATGGGATTTAATATTAAAGTTGCTTAATTAAGCTGTTTTCCTATCCAGTGTGGTGTGTGAGATCGGCCCTGTTGACCCTAAAAACTTAGGAAAGCCTAAACTCTGGGGCCCGGTGGAGGTAGAGGTGAAGGGTGGGAAGAAAGGAACGTCGTCTGTGATCTTCACCTACAGGGTAAATGCTTTCTCTTACACACAAGCACAAAGTTTGGCCCCAAAAGCTTCCGGGCTGATTTAGCTCTTTGTAACGTGTCTATGTAATGTTCCGTTTGCTAACTGCAGAGCCTCTTATCAGCACATGCCAAGAGCATCGCGCCTGGGTGAAAGGCCCAAATCCAACATGCTGATGTATTGTCAAATTAAGCGCTGTGACGCTGTCGTATTACATTGGTAATGCATTGTTAGAAAAGCCCGAACGTGCGTGGCTCCCTCTTTAACCAGACTCTGTGCAGCAGTCCCCCCTTTTCTCCTAATACTATAACAGGCTGCAGCGTAGCTATTTAACTGGCTTTTCATATCTCCGGCTCCGCTAAAGCTTCCCCACAGGGGAGTGCTCCGCCTAACTGTTTGCTCAGCAAATTGAGGCAGATGTGGTGCTTGTATGAGCGCGTGTGTGTAAATGTGTGTGAATGTTTCTGATGGAGACACGGAGATCAAGGAGGCTGAGTGTGCGTCTGTGCGAGTTTGTGTGCTTGTAAATCCTGGCTGTGGCGAGATGAGTATGTATTCATCCTGTATCTTGTGACCCCACCGCCTCACCAGAACCCAATTCCTGAGGCCGTGGAGCCTGCTAGAGGTCTGAAAGCTGGGGGCACCCTCATTACGATTGCTGGACGATTTCTGGACACTGGCAGCCGGGATGACGTGCAGGTTACCGTCGGAGGGGTGGAGTGCACTGTGTAAGGAAGTCTTCTCTTCATAATTGTCATTCATGCAAAGGCCAGTTCTGTTTCAACTCTGTCTCTGTGGTTGATAAGTGCTACTTGTTATTCACACATTGTATTCTATGCTAATTCTACTGTATGTACACTTTGAAGCGCTTTAATTGATTTTTTTTTTAACAGTTCTCTTTTCTAAACTGAAAATGGAATTGACCTTAACTCTGTTGTGATAAGAAGTTTCCCTTTTCCACTGTGCCGGCGCTGTTGTGACCACGACTGCTCTATCAAACCCGCTTCACTGTGACATTTTAGGCATAGGTAGCGGAAAAATAACGAGTTAGAGAAGCAGCAAAAATGGGATTTAACAAGCTGTCACGCTGCTGCCATGTTGCTTCCACTGCACAGTGACCTTGGTGATCTCCACTCCTCCAGCCAGAGCTGAGTTACGTCCTTGTCTTGCAGGGAGCAGTTTGGACCAGTGATCACCTGCAGGACAGGAGAATACCGAGCAGATAAGGTGCCCTCCGACCCTCTCACTATCTCAATGAAATATGGAAAGAGTACCACAACAACCATTCCAAGTGCCTTCCAATTCCTGGAGAACCCCATTGTGACAGACCACTCCCCTAAAGGAAGCTTTGTCTGGTCAGTTCCTGTATCCACCTGCAAGCGTTTCCTCGTGGTGCTTTTCTAGTAGATCATGAAAGTATTTTCAGATGCAGTAGCAACAAAATGTACGTTATTTATTTAAACTCCATTTTAGCACATTACAAAATGATTCTATTTTTAACAGGCTGAATAGGTCATTCAGGCATTTACAGTGGAGTTTAAAGCTGTGTGTGAGGCCCCAGGCGCATGATGTCAACACATGCGAATTCAAGTCAGTACTTGGCAGAACTTGAGTCAAGTCAGTGAAACAGACTTCGAGCTGTGGGCTGCAGGAAATCTGAGCTACGCCACACATTACTGTTTTATTATTTCAGGCTCTGAGTTTGCTGATCACAAGCTTGTGCAAAAATCTATATATTTGGCTCAATGTTGCATCATATTTTAAATGTGTGTGTTGCAGCGGCGGGAGAAACATCGTGGTGACCGGTTCTGGCTTTGACCTCATCCAGACGGCCGTTATGAAGGTTCAGGGAGACAATCTGACAGCTTTAGAGGTTTTCTATTTTCCTAATTTCCTTTCTGCCCAGATGTTTGTCTCCTTCTAACAGTCTTCATCTCGTAACTCTCCTCACGCGTTTTATTCATCTTTATTTACGACTTCGTGTCTCAGAGAATTTCAACAGTTCCAGCTGCCAGCTCTCCCTCTCTCCTACACACACAGCACTGTCCATCGATCTCCACACATCTCAGGAGCCCACGACTGCTGTGGTGATTCATTCACACTCTGTGAGGCTTTTCAGCTGCACCACTCATCAGTCAGATTCCATGAACCAGTGTTACCTCGTGTCACGTCTTTGCCCTTAAATCCCCAAAACCTGTAGGATTGCAGATAGCAGCACCGCTGTTTCATCCCCACCAAAATATAACCGCGTCCCTCATCCAGCTTAATCAGGACTGACTGATGGAGACCTCGGAGAAGGCGCCTGTTCTCCAGTGAACTGGCCAGTGTTAAGCAGCAGCAATTTTCTTCATTTCATTTTATTTAAAGGCCTAAATTTAATACGGGCATTAAGTTTGCAGAAGATTATGCGACTACGCCTCTCTTCACCACTTTACTCCCGCCCAAGTCTTTGGTACTACCCAGGGACAGAGGAGATTTGAAAAGACTTCTGGCTGCCACAAACTAGCAGCAGATGTAAAGTGTTATCTCAAAGGCCTGGGCTGGTCAGCGTCATAAGCTTCTCTTGGTTTAAGTCCAACTACTGAACTAGACCCAAATGTTTGGAATTACTGCTGCTGACTTGTAGTAAAACATGTTGTTTACATTGCACGTCAGACTAGCGACTCACTTTAGCCTCTAGTCGGCTGCGGCGGATTTTTCGGTGCCAGCTTCGAACTGTTCCACTCACCACGTGCAGCACTTCGCCTGCCTGCGGCTTTGGCACAGATGTTGCTAGTTAGAGCTGCCTGTTAGTACGTGCGTACTGTAAATGGCGTTCGGAAGCGTTGCTTGCTGTAGCCTACGCCTTTTGAAGAACTTCCACTGTGTGTAGGACTGTCAAGTTTAGCCGTCACACACCGTCCTGTCATCCCTGGGTGGAAACAATCAGAGGCTGACAGAAATATCACCATCAGTCCATTTAATCGCACACGAATAAACGGAGGAATGACTCAACTTGAGTTGTGATTGATGTCGGGCTGCAATTCTATGATGGCAGATAGTGATTTTAATAGAATGACTGAGAAGAGGCGCGTACTTTTACCCTCCCCTCGCACCAAACCAAGCATTTTTCCCGTGACACCACCCCCGAAACCCTCGCACAACAAAAACATGAATTCACTGCCTCCCTTTCAAAAGAGCCCTCGACTCCCACTCCTTGTTTTTTAATCTCTAATCCTACCCTATGTTTTCTTCACCGAATTACGTTGTTATATTCTCCTGCTTGTCTTTCGTTGTCTGTTTGTGTTTCATGTCAGCATTTTACAGTTTGGTTGCTTGAGACGAGTTTGTTTGACTTTCCTCTTACAACACTTTCAGAATGCCCACGAGAGAAACGACACAGTCATCCAGTTTAGATCTCCAGCGCTAAGCAACTCCCTCAACCAGCCCCTGAAAACATACATCCAGCTGGACAACTGGGAACGGGAACTCAAGCCCTTCTTCTACCATCCTGACCCCATCTTCAACGAGCTGACGAAGAAGGTCATCACAGAGACCAGCATCATCATCGTCACTGTGAGCGCACGCCAGCCTGCTGACTCTTCTACGAGCGAATGAAGACAAATTATGTTATTAAGTGACGTGAGGATGAAAATAGAAAAGATGCTGTACCACATTTTCACTAGCTATTTTCTGCTTGTGTTTTGTTGCATATAAAATTATGCAAATACCAGCACATTTGTTATTTTCGCTCAGTGGCGTGATTGTTTTAGAAGTTAAATGAACTGAGGCAAATGTACATTAGTTGCCGCAATTAGCAAACATGTATTTAATTTTAGCAGATAAAGGATTTCAGATTAAATGTTTCTCTAAAACAGATCCAACTCTTTAGTGGCATTAATTAAAACTATATGCTGTCCAAAAGAAAGAGGATAGAAAGTTTGACGTCATCAGATCTTTCTAAAATACTAAGGACTAAAACTTTTTACGCTAATTACTAGATAATTATATTGCTTTAGGTCTTGAGCTACAGTACTTCCAGTACAAAAAACATCTATGTGGGATAATTCTAACAAGTAAAGACACGTATTCAATGGTGACATTATTCAGCATGACTGAACCATGTCAAGGCCTGTATTACTAAGAAGTCCTCATCTCACTGACAGCTGAATAGGCTTAGAAACTTCATTCAGATGAACCTGCTTCTTCTCAAGGTTAAATTCTTGATACGTCCAAAGACGAGCAGAAACGTAGAAGTACGTGGCAAAACATGAGAAAGTGAGAATGAAACGGAAGTTAAGTTTACCATAGGTAGAAATGTGCGTTTTCTAACGATGATTGGGATTCAGTTGAAAAGAAAGAGTTGGTTCTTTTTGTCATTTTATCTATAAAATTGTAGAATATGGAAAAAAAAACACTCCTAGTTTCCCGAGGTGATGTCGTTGCTTTGCCTCACACTCCAAATCCAAAAGATTTGTAGTTCTTATTTTATCATCACATAAAAGAAAAGCCGACGACTGAGGTGAAAAAACTGAGGCTGTGCTATTTCTTTTTCCTTTGCGTAAACACACTTAAGATAAATCAGCAGTGAGAAGCAAAGTAAAAAATGGTGTGAAACCTTTTGAGTTACTCAGATGCCATTTGACTTCCGCTAATTTCACCTTTCTTATATTCTGGTGTGCATTAGAGTGATTGAAAGCTTGTCTGTAGTTTCTAAGTGTATGCTGCTGTGCCAGGGCTGTGGGAATGACTGGATCTGTGCCTAAAGTGTCTTACGTAAGAAAGAGCTACGAAATGTGCTTACATTGACTATAATCTTAATCTTTTTAATTAATTTTGGCACTGACGGTGGAGCAGTCAAGCTATAAACTTTCCATCCCTCACTAATGAATGTGCGCACAATAATGTTTTTAATAGACTTTGTGTAACGCGCCTGCTTGACGCTTTATAAACGCAGTAATGAATTTCTCCCCATGTTGTTCAATCGTGCCACTTTAAGCATTGCAATCGCTCGTCCCCTGCAGGGTCGAGGATTCTCCAGAGCCATGACGGCCAAAGAGGCTCAAGCGTTTGTGGGCGACGTTCCCTGTGTGGTCAACACGCTTCAGGATGACAAGCTGTTCCTGGATCCACCTTCGACTCCACCCCGGGCTCGCTCCAGACGGCACCGCAGGGACACCCGGCCGGAGCTGCTGGACCTATTGGTGAGATGACAGACGCACAGCGGTGGAGGAAGTATTTAAACTCTTTGCTGCAATTATTATTATGCAACAAATAAACACAGAAAGGTTCTACTGTACATTATAGCACTAGAGTAAATGTATTTAGTTGCCTCCTATGGGTGTAGAGACGAGAGTGGGCATGCATCATGAATTTTGACAGTTCTTCTTTAGGCCTGTCCCCTGTACTACTTAAGACCCCATTTTCTAACTCGTTGAACAATTTGCATGTCGCTACAGGCCATTCTAATTATATTCAATTATAGTTGAGCTCCAGTTATGATGTATACTCCTTTGAGCAATTCCTCCAAGTGATCTATTGCTTCATTCCTGGAACTGTGCTGCGTAAAGACGTGACAGCGGCAGACTATCGATAGTAAAGGATGCCTTCATAGAGGAGGCTGGATTATAAAGTGGCAAACTCGATACTGTACTTCATTTGTTTACTTTGTTTGGGCCCATCAACTTTAAAAATACAAAGTGTTGCTGCCGCTTTAGCAGAACAATTATGTAGATTCTCCTCCATGTCTCAGTTGGACATTATGAAAACCTGCCTAAACAAACGTCTGACTAAAATGTGAGATAATAAGTTTCCCTCTTTGTGTTCATGCACAGATCAAGTTCGGGAAGGGGGAGTGGGTGGTCGGCTCGGTGCAGTACGAGCAGAAGAATGATTTGTCGCTTTACATCATCATCCCTGCTGTCATTGTGCCCATGCTGCTCATCATCGCCATCTCCGTCTACTGCTACAGGTTGGTTGATCTGTTTTAGGTTGGACTGTAATGTTAAATTATTCTTTGCCTTTCCTGGTTAGATATGATGTAGAAACTCAGAGCTTGTTGACGCCAGCATAATGAATAATGTCGCACAGCCTAAGTAGTAACAGGAAAACGGAAAAAAATTTTTGTACACGCTAAACAATGGAAATCCAAATAGACAGGCTACATAAAAAGAACCAGGCTTAGAAATTAATAAATGATTGTACGGAGGCCCCAAAACTAAATTAAAATTCTGTAGCAGACTTTTTAAACGTGTCGTCTGTAAATCTCATAAAGTTAGTAAATCATTCAGTCATCTCAACTCATTACGTTTTAAAAACGCTGTTTTTAAGAGTGGGCGTTAAATATTTAGCAAAGCGGTTCTTCACCTGGTGGCTTTAGAAGATCGTTTTTTTACTCTTAAACTTTCCCGTGGCTTTGTTAAATATTTATGATTGTAGACTTGTCTGTCTCTTTGTACTTTGCTGAACTTAGTTAAATTATTTGAATGTTTTTGGTGATTTTAAACCGTGCAGGTCAGAGTTTTGATCCACAGCGTCAGCCTTACCCAGCTAAACCTAATGAGCTGTGGTGGGATGTCTGCAGTTCACGCAGCCTGTAACCTACCCGTGATCCCTTCAGATCATTGAGGTTTACATTTCACCAGAGTGTTGCTGTTTTGAATTGCTGGAGGCCTGGTGTAATAGTTTGTTCTTCATTATCTGGAGCGCAGCATCTACCCGGCGATGAGAGAAAGCAGAAAAGGTTACACTTTATAAATAAATATGACAGTTTACTGGGTCAGTGTTACAAGTTAATGCCAACAATTATACTATTTAGTAGTAGTATTTTTGTTTAGTTTTCAGCCCAATAGCAAATATTCGGGATACATATTTTTTATTATATAAATATTTTTTATGTGTATGTTTGAAAACAGATTTCTATTAAAACGTTTGCTTAGTTTTAAGTATTAGATGTATTCTGCGAGTTAAGTCTCCCTATAAATAGGGTAGTAAATACCCTACGGGTGTGATTATGTATTAGATGTAGGTTAGTATCAGTGTGTAGTGAAGTTAAGTTATTTCCCTAAACTCAAATATCTAGTCTTAGAATCTATGAAATCACATGTTTAATGAACTTTACCTGAATGACACCTGTGTGGCGTTTGTCTGTCTCTCTTCCCTGTTCAGGAGGAAGAGCCAGCAAGCCGAGAGGGAGTATGAGAAGGTGAAACACCAGCTGGAGAATCTGGAGGAGAGCGTGCGAGACCGCTGCAAGAAAGAATTCACAGGTACCAACGCTCGCATTCGCACTAATGCCCCTCAAAGGATCCATGTGTCTACGAAGCTGTAAAGTAATGAAGTGCCTCATTGCGCTGATTACATTTCTTTGATGTATTGTACTGCAGTGAATTAAATGAATTCTCCTGCTTAACGTCATGTTATCATTATTATGTTGAGCGGTTTCACAGCAACAGTAAAAAACAACGGTCTCTCACAGCTTAAGTAATTTTTGCCACATCGGTCTCCCGTCTCTCTTGCGCGCGTTGCGCTGATTGAGACGTATGAGCAGCCAGAGTAAGCAATAAAAAGTCACTTATTAAAAAGAACAAGGTGATATCTTCTCATCTTTTTTGTCACAGACCTGATGATTGAGATGGAGGACCACACCAATGAACTGAGCGAGGGACGAATCCCCTTCTTGGACTACAAAACCTACACGGACCGAGTCTTCTTCCTGCCCTCCAAGGACGGCGCCAACGATGTGATGATCACGGGGAAGCTGGAGATCCCAGAAGCTCGACGGGCCATCGTGACCCAGGCGCTCAACCAGTTCTCCAACCTCCTGAACTCCAAGACCTTCCTCATTAATGTAAATATATATATATAACCAAACATGTTCCACTAAATAGTCAGATGAAATCATATCGAGCAGGAAAAACCACGTTTATTAATATTGGCTCTTCATATGATGAAAAATACTAAATCATACTTTGGTTTAGTTCTGTCTTGGTTGCATTTGTTGAGTGTGTACATTAAAAAGCATACTTTACAATAAATAGACAGGATGTATAAGCTATGGCAGGAAATTTATTTTGACAGATCCCCGTTGCTTAGCCAAGCACCATAAACCTGGTCAAGCGTGAGGATAAGGAGTCTCGTCTGGCAGCCTTAGAGCTACTCAGAAATTGAAAATGCGGTTGTGAAGTTGTTTGAGAATAAAGTAGGCTGACTTTGAAGGAGATGCAACTCTTTTATATGACTTAACAGCATCTGGACGGCAGAGAGCGTGTGGACCTGCTTTTTAAAATTCAGGAGGGGGAATTTGTTGCTGGTTATTTTTAATAACATGGTAAAATAGTGCCAGCCTTAAGTATTGAGTTAAACATTTGCTCACCAATATCAAAAAGTGGGTATATTTAATAGTGCACAGTCCTCTTTGTTTCTGCACGTTTACAAAATCCGCCTTAAACATGTAGGAAACTTTGCATCTTCCTTAAATTGTCCTCCCTTAAACGGACAACTGTTCTGTTTTAGCATGCACAGTACAGTATGAGTGAGAAACAGCAGAGGGATGTGAAGATTACTAATAATACAGTAATACTGGAGCAGACGCAGCCTCTGAGGTGTTAATTTCATATGTGTGGGTGATTCCTCTTCCACTAATCGGTGTCTTCTCTGAGCCACAGTATTTTACCGGGCATAACTAAATTTACCTTGATAATTATTGTTTTCACAAGCTTTAGTGTTGTGATCGTTTAAAATCATATTAGGTTGGATTTGGTTTTATGTGCGTTGGCGTCATCGTTAATTCCTCTTGTCATTTGCTTGTTTGTCTTTGTGCATGTGTGTGGTGCCGTGGCTGCAGTTTATCCGTACCCTGGAGCGCAGTCATGACTTCAACGCCAGGGCCAAGGTGTACGTCGCGTCCCTGCTGACGGTGGCCCTGCACGGGAAGCTGGAGTACTACACGGACATCATGAGAACGCTGCTGCTGGAGCTGATGAATGACTACGTCAACAGCAAGAACCCCAAACTCATGCTGCGCAGGTGAGTCAGGCGCTGCTCAGCCCTGTTGTTTAGCGGATACTGTTGCTGCCACAGTGCCAGAAATGTCATGTTTAATGGCTAAAAGCGCAACCTGGCTGTACAGGGAGACACGAACTAACCCTAAACGGAGACACGATCGCTGTCAGCCTTACACCTGCTGAACCATGTTAACGTAGTTGCCCCCAGCATCGCTGCTTTAATGCATCCCTACAGAGCCTCTAACTGGGCTGCAGCTGCTTGTTTGGGGACTTGGGCTCTTTAGGTTGTGCAGCCTCGTTTCTTTCTCAGCGCTATCATACCAATCAGCCCATATCTAAACCCTGGCTCTGGTATTATCATCCCGTTTAGGAGGACTGGGACGCCGTTCAAGATGCGGCACACTGTTTCATGCTGTTGCCATGTTTTCTGTTGAATACTGTAGTCCACTGTCTGGAGCCAGACTGCTGATCTAATCCAGTCCTGCTCCTTCTGTTTCTCCTTCTGCTTGTGTTCCTCGCTGGACTCCAACCACAACGTACTGCGTGGTTCTATTTTAGCTGGCCCTCTTCCTCCTCTTGTCCTGTTGCTCTTCACCAACAGGCTGTGCAGTCGGCTCATACTTAATTTTGCTCCTTTTTGCCCTCAGTACATAGTCAGATTATGTTCTCTGTCTGCAAGTTGCTTTAGACCGTATTCATCACTTAACATGCCCCAAATCCTAAACCTTTCTATTTGAATCATTAAAAAATAAATGATAAAAATGTAATTATGTTGCAGCTGACATAAAAAGGCTTTATTGCTCACTACTGCTAAATTAATTGGTATTTTAAGGAATTTGCCAAATACTCTGACATTACCTAATACTAATGGTTATCTCTCTTGGCAATGTCTCCTAAGTTCTTTGTTGTATTGGAGTTGGCAAATATTCGACTGAGCAACGTGAAATAAATAGCCTTAAGAAGAGAATCTCTAATTCCAGCACTTCTTGTTATTTAACCTTGTCTTTGCCGTAATGATCATGTCAAGGTCAGAACATTCACTGATGGCTGTTTGCCCGCCTCCGTAGGACCCATTTGTCTGACAGTGCGGTTGCTCATCATTGCTCTGTGGCTGTTATGCAAGTACACATCCTAATTATCTCCCAATGGAGAAGTTCATTATACTGATTAGGCCATTGTGCCAACACAGCCCCCTTATATACAAGACATCTAATTAGGCATGCTAACGGCTAACAATGGGCACCACTGGTGGCTATCTGACAGTTGGGTGGGTGATCTGTCAAGTGACCGCTGACACAAGTTTAGATTAAAATATCATGTCATTGACAGGAATTTTCCTTGATGACGTTTTCTTTCAGCGTCTTCAGCTGAAACTGTTTAGCAACAAGAAACGTTGTCTATAATAATCATTAACCATCTCTCATTTTAGTTTTATTAAAAATTATTATGGTCCCTAATGTAAAATTTGTTTTGCAGCAAAATTACACATTGACTTGGAAAATATTGGGAAAAATGTCAAGACAAATTCTACATTCGTCACATTTGTCAAAACACAGCATCAGTTCACCTACATATTTCATATTTTCACCTTCTGGTAAATATATGGAAATAATGTGTTTTGCAGGTCGGAGACGGTGGTGGAAAGGATGCTATGCAACTGGATGTCAATCTGCCTTTACCAGTTTCTGAAGGTGACGTGGGGTCATGTTGTATGACACCTGATAATATAATAGCCATAGATGAAGCCTCATTAGGCTCATTAGATAATCAACTGATTGTTTTTTCTAAGTAAAAATGCTAAGAAGCTGTTTCTTCCGCTGCTTCTTTATAGTCATTTGACAGAATTTTCCAGTCTAACAATAAACTATCATTTTGTTTAACTCTAAGTTTACACTCATTTGTAATTTTGCAATTGGGCTAATTTTTCAACAGTGAATGAACCATATCACAGAAACATCTTCTAACAATAAAACATGGGTTTTGTTCACAGAGTTCAATATTGATAATATCCATATCTCTCTTCTAAACTGCTAATCACCACAATTATTTCCTTCATCACTTGTGACAATCGATTGTGTTTGTGTGTATCAGGACTCTGCAGGCGAGCCCTTGTACAAACTGTTCCGAGCCATCAAGCACCAGATTGAGAAAGGGCCCGTGGATGCCAGAGTGAAGAAGGCCAAATACACCCTCAACGACACAGGCCTGTTGGGCGACGATGTGGAGTATTCTGTCCTGGTAAGACGCAGACACCGCGGTCAGAAAAGCTGCACACACTGCTTTGGGATTGCATGTGCCTGTACTTTGTGCCTGGTGAGCTACACAAACACGCACAAATAGAAAACAATACACGCGCACTGTAGTTACTATGGTAACCAGGAAAAAAAAACAGGCGACTGCCTGCGCTTGTGTGACATTCATTTTCAGTGTCAGTGTTCTCTGTTCAGATACAACAGATACAACTCACACAATGGGTTCCATTATAGCAAGGAAATGCATAGTTGAGGTTAAAGTACTTCAGTACAGGGTTCGCCTCCACAACCTCTCCTTGACCGTCTGACCTGCACTTGACCCGAGTCCATTAGGGCACTTTCCAGGAGTCGCACTTTGGTCTCGTGTTTCAGTAATGCAAGCAAATATGAGCACAGCTGTTTTCTTTTAAAGTCATCGCAAATAAAAAGACCCATGGGTAATGGCATTGTCGAGGGCAATTATCAAATTAGCTTGAATTACACGTCTCCTGCCGTGATGGATCACATTCTGTGATTGAATTACAGAGCAAGGGAAAAAAACGCAATGAGCAGGATCTCACAGGCAGACACAACCTTTTCACCGTTCACTTTAAAATTCAGATGGACTCGTAGGGTTGATCCTGCAATCGGCCCCTGCCCCTCTGTTCAAATCTGTCTGGTGGTCACTTAGTTAATCCTGCCAGAGTGACGGGCTGTGGGAGGTGAGGTGGGTCAGAGTTTGCTCCCACTGAGCCTTGGTCATTAGCTGGCCAAGGTGACAGGACTCCTGTCAGGTGTCACCACAATGTGTGTGCATGTGTGCTCAGACAAGCCCGGTTGCCATGGTGACAACATCTCGACAGAGGTTAGTGTGCGTTTGTGGGTGGGTGGGTGGTTGCTCTGGCCATGTCTGTACATTTCTGCACATTTGTCTTTTGCGTTTTTAGCTGTGTTTGCTATCACCACGTGGCCTTAATGTACGCTTGTGTTTGCTAGACTTTGCAGGTGCTCGTGCAAGGAGAGGGTCCGGATGTGACGCCCGTCAAGGTGCTAAACTGTGACACCATCTCGCAGGTGAAAGAGAAGATCATAGAGCAGGTGTACAAGAACCTGCCGTACTCCCTGCGGCCCAAGGTCGACAGTGTCACACTGGGTGAGTAACGTTTAGGATGAGCAACAGCGGGAAATCACGTTGATTAATGTAATCATTACAGGGAGTGGTGAGGACGTCAGGAAGGAGACGCTGCTCAAATAAATGCATTTAGTGGATTGCATTAAAAAAATGCTTTTCTGTTGCTGAGGAGTAATTTGCTGTCATCAACATGAAGAAAGCCTTCATCCCTAAACAAAGTCTTTCTCACTAGTGTTGTCAGAAACCTTAGGGACTGACATGAAAAGCTGAAGCTCTGTAGACATTTTCCAACATCAAAGCAAATTTAATTCCTACGCAAGCTGTAGATTTCGTTCCTTTATACATTTCAGATAAGCAGAGATCCGCCTTCCTACATGGTGAATCAGAACGATAACTCCTTTATATCTGGTGATACTGTACTTGTAAATGAATCTCATAGCAGATGTCAGTAAGCTCAGGTCTGCAGTGGTGTAAAATGTTCCTAAACTGTTAATGCTGGGGTGAAAATCACGGTTCTCAATTAGACTATTCAAAAAAAAACGTAGATCTGTTACCTCAAATTAACTCCAGTGCATCACAAATTCCCAGGAGTGAAAGGTGGCCAGACAGTGAGATCGGTTTATATAAATCCAGCATAACCTCAGGCCTGTGATGAAACAAATGCAGTCGGTGTTGGATGAAGTGAAATAAACCCTGCAGGATGGTGACAAGTCGCCAAATACTGCAACACAACTCGATGAAGCAGATTCAGTTTCAGGTTTGTCTTCCTTCCCTTCTGTCCTCACCACAGAGTGGCGTCCGGGCTCAACGGGGCAGATTCTGTCAGATCTGGACCTGACATCCCAGAAAGAGGGCAGATGGAAGCGCATCAACACTCTGGCACACTACAACGTGAGTACTGACAAAATTTGCTGCCCTGATGCAACATATTAAAAAACGAAGACTGGAAATAGCACAGGGATGTGAAGAGGCGGTGGGGAAGTCAAAAGCTGCGTGCTGGCATGTGGATGTGAATGGGGTTGACTATTTTCATGCCATTTCAGTGAGAGACTGAGCTTTATCTCTTGTGTCACAGTGCTTTGAATGTAATCTGCGTCTGCTGCAGATTTTTTGACTTGCACCATATGATTTTTAAAATTGGTTTTTCTTGTAGGGTTATTTTCATAAAAGCATTTTCTTTTATATTCAACACTAATCGATGAACAGATGTGAAGAAAGGTCTAACGACATATTTCTAAGCATCTGGCAGAACAGTCTGGCATAAAAGACAAGGAAATGTCCGTCATACAGTCGTGTGTGTGTGTGACTACTCAACTTACTGATGACTAAACAACGATTTTTGTCCAAAATCACACATTTTCTTGCCACTGTTGATTAAAACAATTGTCCCTGTTGAGAATGAGGGAGCGACACGGCCGTCGTTGGTTTTAGGACTGCAGCTCCACAAGCATAGCTTCAAAACAAGACAATTAAAGATTAAAATCAGAAGAAACGTGAATTAAAGACAGACTCTGTCAGAACAACTGAGCTATTGTTAATGTTTCTCACCGTTTGTGGAGACAAAAAGCTTGTGATACGTCTAACGAACAGTACATAAGGATGCTTTTGTACAACATGTGCTCAAGGACAATACTAGAAATTGCAGAAGTGGTCCTTCAAAGCCTTTTACGTGCCTCTTTATTTCTAGTCCATCAAGCAGCTCTTTAAATAAAAATCCTAGACTTGGAGGAGTCATTTATCGTGTACTGTCTGGACTAGTTTTCAGTTGGAAGCTGCTAACCATTGAAAAGTATGTAAACATTTTCTGATGAAGCTTCTGCTTTTATAATGTGAGCTAAATAATAAAGATTCTAAAAAAAATCATATCAAATCAAATACACAAGAAGGTTCTGTTATAATTCTTTCTTTCACTGTTGGCCTTTATCAGTTCAGCAAAAATAAAATTTCCAGCACCAGTTGGTTGGCTATTGTGGCTCAGCTCAGACAGAGCACCACTAAATCTTCTTGGCACAGTATCGATCCTGGGAAAGTAAAGGTCACTCACAAATATCCCCTGCTCGTCCTGCTTTTCGGCCACTTAAATCCTCCTCTTTTAAAAGCGCTCCCCTTCCTTTCATTCTTCCCGCTGATGTGTTGGAGGTTGTTCTTAGAGGACGCCCTTGCTGCCATGGATTCATTGTTGTGTCTGAGTAGTGCTAATCACAGTATTTGTGGCATCAATAGTGGGCCGACGCCAAAGAACCTGTAATGACCTGACCTGTAAATACCCCAATAAAGACCCACTGGTGCTGTCCACTCCATCACATTGATTATGAATTAGTTCTGGGGCACTAAAAGAGCCTGCTGAGCTCTGCCACTGTGCCCGTTACGTTGGATGTGTGCGAGGTGAGCGTGTATTCTGTCTAACGGCTGTTATGTGCATTCCAGGTGCGAGATAATGCCACATTAGTTTTGTCCAGAGTGGTCCACACTCAACAGAACTATGACCAGAACCAGGAAAACCACGAAGAGCGTGAGTGTGTTTTAATACTACTGCTGTTCCAGATCCCCACTTGCACAGATCAGACATGAGAATAGAAAGGATGCCTTTGTTGCTTCCCCCCCTGAGCTTTAGTCAACATTCCTGTTCTCATTGAACATGCTAATACATGTTGTTTTAGCACACTTTGAGATTATGCTAAATAATATGCACTTTTATTTTCAGCCTTTTTATGTGCATTTCAGAATAGTCAATTGTTGAGCATTTTCGGCTCAGATATTCTGTCTGCATTCAAATTCACATGACAAACAACTTCCCATTTTTCATCATCTGAATATGTTTTGCAAGGGCGTGCATGAATAAGTAATCAGAGGAGTTATTAGAAGAAAGTTTAAAAAGCATCGTTTCTGCCTGATAGGAAATGCTCTGCTGGAAGACGACAAGGTGTTCCACTTGGTGAGGCCGGCGGATGAACTGGATGAGATCAAATCTAAAAGAGGAAGCATAAAGGACAAGTCGATGACCAAAGCCATTACAGAGATCTATCTGACGCGTCTCCTTTCCGTCAAGGTACAAAGGCAGAATTATCCGTCCAAATAGATATTTGATAAGTAGTATTTTCTGACTGAACCAAACAGCAGTTTTTGCTCGCTCTTGTTTTCAATGAACGACCAATTTTATTCATGGTGTCAAGTTTGAATAGGCAGAAAATAGTCAAATATTCTCACAAAAACGTGAATATCTTCCCTCATGTCTCAGGGTTGCTATCTATTCCTATCTGTCCTTTCAGGGAACGCTGCAGCAGTTTGTGGATGACTTCTTCCGAAGTGTGCTGTGCTCGGGGGCAGTGGTGCCACCGGCTGTCAAATATTTCTTTGACTTCCTGGATGAGCAGGCGCTGAAACATAATGTGGATGAGGAGACCATCCATATCTGGAAGACTAATAGGTAACACCTGCACACTCTAGCGCTCTAAGCTTCGTTTGTACTTGCGGTAATTAATTACTATACTATACGTTATGTGCAGGCAGCATGTTTACAGTAGCCTTGTGATTCCCAACCAGGTCATTAGAAAAGAGTAGAAAAGTAGTGGATTAGAGGTTTACGGAAGCTGCACATTACTGAAGCACCTCACTTTTCACAGTAGCGTACTGTAAATGTCACCTGTTACTTTTGTGCACTAATTGTAACTGAGAAAAAAAACAAATACTTCTGTGCAGACCAGTGCGACCAGCTCCACAGATTCCACCGCCTTGGGTACAGTAACTCTCCAAGAAATAAAATTGACTTACCCAAGAAAGATCTGAATACAAATGGACAATTTCAGCTCACTTAGTTTGCAGTTGCGATCGTCCTGCTCCCATGTGACATTTAAGTGCATGAATTAGTGTCACGCTGGCTAAGGCTCAAGCGTACAAGACGACGCGTTGCATGTAGATGCAAGTGATTGACGTAAGGCTGGCAACAGAGCACCCACACAAGGACAGGAGATGAGCAATTTAATTACTTACTACACTCCACACCACAGTCTGCCTCCACCCGCTCTGTTTATCAAATCAACTGAGGGCTATGTATTAAATATGAATGTGTGTATGAGGCATAACAACAAACAAACATGGTAATTATGTCCCAAGCTAATTTAGTTCTGTGATTATAGCAACATTGCTATTTTTATGCTTCTATTGTATTCTCACTGCAGTCTTCCTCTGAGATATCTCCAAACCAGTATGAATTTTACACAGTGTTCGTTTCATGTCTCAGATGGCGCGGCACTCGTACCGATAAGGGAGAAGGTTTTTTTTGGGAAACTATCATATTTTAGGTGTTCTTTTGAAATCACATGCTGACATGAGTTGGAACGAAACATAAGGAGATTGTGTTGCCGTTCAGAGGGGAAATTAGCGCGTGTACTCGAGCATCGCTTTATGTCGGTGCTTTAGGTTGTTAGGCTGCACAGGAGAAAGGTCAGAGTTTTGCTGTTGCCTCACTATTTGTTGGTGAAGACAAGCATCATTGGCGCTTGCTCAGCGAAGGTCCCTTATGTTATTAAGAAAAGAAAAGGCTGTGTTTTTGTTTTTTCATTTTTGATTTTATTGAACAGTAATAATTCTCACAGAGGTCCGTGTCATATGAAATTCTAATATAAAGTGACAGTGGAGGGTATTGTTCTGAATAAACTGCCACGTACAAGAAAGGCTTTTCTCCATCCCTGTTATTATCTTGTACTGCACTCAATTGCACCTCAGGCAAGAGCTCTTGCACATGAAATGCCTCCTTGACTCAACTGATGAGACTTTCCTGCATTCCGGAGCAATAACAGCTACGGCGATAGAACCATTTTCTTGCCCTTTTTTCCCCGTACAGCCTTCCTCTGCGGTTCTGGGTGAACATCCTCAAGAACCCCCACTTCATCTTCGACGTCCATGTGTCTGAAGTGGTCGACGCCTCGCTCTCTGTCATCGCCCAGACCTTTATGGATGCTTGCACCAAGAGCGAGCACAAACTCAGCCGGGTGAGTGGAAACGAGAATTAAAAAAGAGTGAGTCAGGGAATGTCAGAGATCAATCAGTCTGAAGTGTCCTTGTTTTGTCTGCGTCTCTAGGACTCTCCAAGTAACAAACTACTCTATGCAAAGGAAATCTCTACCTATAAGAAGATGGTGGATGAGTAAGGCCAACAGTTTCCGTTCCATCTGTTACGTTCATCACGGTATAATGTGTAATTAACCACATCTCTGCTCCTGTCTGTGTGTGTGTAGTTACTACAAGGGCATCAGGGTGATGGTGCCTATCAGTGACCAAGAAATGAACACTCACCTGGCAGAGGTGTCACGGGTGAGAAATGCTATTCTCTGAAACCAAGCAGATTTGGATTTAGTTTTCCTTCGGCCTAATATGTCATCGCTCACACCTGCCGAATATTCATGTACGAAAACTTTAGTTTATTTATGTCCAAATCCAAGTAGACATGGTTGGCCTGAAGTTTCTACATCAACAGGCACGTACAGTTCTCTCTGTCCTGGTAAATGACATGCACAAGCATCTTTTTGTTCTGATGCAGTTCAGAAAGCGCAACACAAATGTATGCTACTACAAGAAATACTGGTAAAACACGCAATAAGACAGAAGAGGAATCTGTTTACGTTTCTGTTTAGTTTTAATAAGGGAGTTAAACTAAATGTGGAAACCGAATTAAATTCATGGTTTCCTTATTTTCCCTAAACCTAATATGACGCTGGTGGCTGAATTGAATTGTGGGTAATGTAGTCTCGCGAGTTGCTCCTGCTTGATTTTGAAGGATTTTTCTGTCTACATATCTCATGTCTCAGACTTAGTGCTGTACTAAATTGTGCAAGGCCTGTTTAAGTCCAGCTCAGTGAGGAGTTGAAATCAGAATCTGTGATACTGGGTTGCCCGCGGCATACGTGAGCGTCTTATGGGAGCCGTTTGAATGCCCTTCGCTGCTGCCAAGGACAGCGGCTGTGTATACTGTAGTTGTGCATACTAAATGTAAATACCAAAACACGGCCATAAACGGGGTGCGACTCATTAAAGTGTGACAGATGATGACTATTCTAATTCAATTCTAATGGTTAATGATAAGGAGTTTTCCTTTTTCTGGATGGTTGCTCATACAAGTGTCTGTTGTTTCATGGTTTTGTTGCATTTCCTTTTTAACCTTTAAACTGTTTTTTTATGTTCTCCAGTCTCACTCAGATAGACTGAACACACAAGTGGCTCTCCATCAGCTTTACCAGTACGCCAGCAAATACTATGATGGGGTAAGAGTCCCCTCTCCTTCCTATCACACCCAAAGGAGGCTTCCGCTGAATGCACTACTGCCCACTGTATTATTGCTTTTCCTTTTTTCTCGCTCCACTCTTGATATGCCAGAAGTGTGATTGTTTGAAATTTTAATTGAAAGCATTTCTGTGGGATGTGAATTGGAAAATTGCTCAGGGAATTGATTTTTGAATGTCCATTGTGCATTGCCACTTGAGGTCACGAAAAGGGGATAAACAAAACCTAATGAACAAGTTGGATAAACAAATGGGGCTGTCAGTCTCCCCTAAGTGGGGCCCACAAACAATAACAGCTTATATGACTGTTCATGTCAAATAACACCGTCCTCTCCTGCAATTCTCCTCGTCTCCTCTTCCTCTTTGTCCTGTATTCATTCTTTATCTCATCACTGCTCCCTGGCTTTTCCGACTTTGCCCTTTTGCTTCGTTCGCCTCCATTTCTGTCCTTCTCACCTTCCCTTCCTGTTTCAGATCATCGCATCCCTAGACGAGGACCCAGCTGCCCAGAGTAAACAGCTGACCCTGCGGCTCCAGCAGATAGCGCTCGCCCTGGAAAACAAAATGACTGATCTCTAACACGCTAAGCGGAAAAGAGGGAGGAAGAAGGGGGTGGGGGATGAAAGGAGACTGCCAGTGACTACAGGGGCTTAGTTCTTGTGTTTCGTTTTGTTTTGTTTTTAAAGCGAAAAACACATGGAAATAAGGGAAGGTGAGAAGGGACTTTTTGTGCTGCAGAGTAAGGGGGACTAATGAAATGCAGATAGAGCAAAAAGAGGAAGAAAATGATGGGTTACGCTGTCATAGGTACGCCTTAAAGCTCACTTGCCAAACCTTAAAGGTCTGCGCGCTCACTCATGCTTCACTGAATATTGCTTTCCACAATGCAGCGTGGGAGACCGCTGTCTGAGAATTAAGCCCCTCCGTGGAGCACTGGCACAGGAGATAATCAGATGTTCAATTTCTTTCTGTGTAGAAGAGGTTTTAAGAATTGTATTATATATTTTTTTTATCGTGCAGTCTTTATGCGGAAAGCTTTATAAGGAAAAAATATCTTTTTAAATGGATCACCTTGTGGTGCAGATAGTGTTTTTATTAGCCTGTGTGTGCGTAGATGTCTCCGTGGAGTGCATCATGGGAGCAAGAGTGTGACTTGGTGAGCTTGAGCATACGTGTGTGTTTATGTGGACTGTAAGAGTGTGAATGCTTGGGGATGCATGTGCACACACAGGATGCCTAACGCCAGGCGTGAGTGCGAGGGGACGCCTGCTTTCTGTCATTTTAATTCCCCACATCCGGTGACACGCTGGACCTGCTCTCATCAAGCTTTTTGACGGAGACCAAAGGGTCCTCACAGGGACACCGGTTAATCTAGCAATGTACAGGCTCAGAAGAGTGACAGGTCAACAGTAATTTCAGAAACATTACACTTACATTCCTTTCTGCTTTCCACTCAGATTTGCTTCGAGCTGGAGTGCCACTTGTGCTTGTAGAAATCGATAATAGCACAGTCTGTCTCCCTTTATTGTACAGTGCCATGAAACATTCCACTTCAACTAAAGCACAGAAGGACATAGATGAAATTTTAAAGACATTTCAGTTAATGACTATTTTCAGATATATTGTTTTCTGGTTTATGATGAAACTTGTTCTTTTTTGTAAGCGTCAGCAGGAAGCAACTTCATTCCTCCATGGAGCCACGCCACTCACATTAGCCCGGCAATAACGTCAGAACACCTTGAGCCACATCTAGTACTCGCATTAGCTTACGAAATGTACTCACATACAGCAGCAATTCAGCAATATGTTTATTTAAGCATTAAATAAAATGATTTTTATTGCCATTATTCTTGTATTATCATTTTAATGTTTGAAAAAAAAAAACATTAAGCATTCTGCCTCTAAAGCTATGAAATAGCCTAATGCATATGATAATAGTAATATGCCAGAGATGCAGTTGGTACTTAAATGCTATGTTCTAAAGTAAATTACTGTGGTTCTAGTGTTCTGTGATGTTGGGAAGGTCAGGTTCAATCATGTACATAAATGTTATAGTAATTGGAATATTGATATGTCAGTGTCAGAGCTGAGGTGTTGGCAGGATAGAAATGGGGGTTGGATATTTCTTGGGCCATTAAACACCACTGTAAATTGTAGGTTTTGCTGTTGACAGATGATTTAATCGTGCTCCCTGTATCTGATCATGGATGTGTGTAGTTGACAGAGCATAACGAGCTCCAGAGACCCCAGAATGTTAATGATTCCTGCCTTGGCTCCGGAGAGGTTTTGTACAGACCTCGAGCCTGCCTGCCCGCCTGCTTTCTCAGCATGGCACCCTGGCATCCCGACCAACAGCACTTGGCACTGCCCACTCAGCGCGGTGCAGAGTGGCACTCTGTATAATGGAATCAGCAGGGGAGGCTTTTGATCTTAATTGCGTGCCGACTGCAGACTCCATCCTTGTCTCCACTGTTGTTTACTGCTGACTCCTCTCTCACTGACAGAGTTGATGCAAGAAGCTTCTTTCAGAGCCTTTCTTTAACCAAAAATGTGCCTTATTGAATAGGATGATACATATATATTGTTTCTAAATTATTCTATTGGTAACCTAGGTGATTCTGATAATAGTGCTATAGACAAAGCAATGTATCTGGACTTGTGATATTATGTGTTGCTGTCTAAAATGCAAGATTGCCGTGCTGCAGCCATTTGCGTGCCAATAGGCTGAAGACATTTCAGTACGATTTCTTTTATGGTTGCAGTTTTGATGTGTGCATTTCATTTGGGTGTCTGTGGTGTGTGCTTATTAGGACTTCGGTGGCTAAGGCAAAAAGCCAAAACGAATAAACATACAACAGTGGCCAGTGTGATTTGGCTTTCCCTTGAAATGTTTGGCATTCTGAAATTAGTCTGAAGTCTAATGGTATCGATATGTAGATTGAAAATAGCTCAAAATTGTTACAATGGTGTTAATTTTTTTGCCATGTGTTTCTAAGCTATTCCACAATGTGTATGATAAATGACTATCTATACTCGACAAATGACCTTTCTTACTGCTGTGCAGTTATTTTTATTTCTTGTTTCCTATACCATATAAATCTTTGTAAAACATGTTGAAATACTGTATAACTGTATAACCCTATGCATTGAGTCCTGGGACAAAAACACAAAAGAGAAAAAAAACTGTTCGTGCAGTTGTCGAGACTTTTCCCCCCCATTTTCAAACTTGTGAATGTGCTGTATTGATAAAAGAAACCGGGACACTCCATTTTCTGTACAAGACCAATTATGGAAGCCAATGTTTTCCTCCATCCAAGGCAGCTCAGAAGATTCTCAATCTTGTACCTGATCTGGTTGTACTGGATGAACCTAATTTTACAAAGGTTGTGTGTGGACAGAGCAGTTACCCACAGGTTTCATCATACACTCCTCCATGAATAAACTCAGAGACACATACGCCCTTCATATCTGCTGTGTTTCTTTCACTTTTGGAATATTGATTTGCTTCAATTGAACACTCTCCTCCCATGAATAGTGCATGAGTTACAATCACCTTGGCTGACAGAGTAACTTACCACAGGTAGCCAAGCAAAGAACTGAATCTGTGCTTCACTGTTTGGTGTTTCTATAGCTCATTACGGGATCTTAGATTCACTACAGAGCTTCTACACAGACAGGAGTAATAGGTGGCCTATAATAATAGTTGCTATTTATGCAGAACAGTCCCTTCATGAAGGAGAAGGCCAAGTGCTCAAACCTGACTCGTTTCAGATATTCGCACATCTTATGACCCTAGATGATTTTCTGCATCAATCTTTTTGCGCAGCATACCTTTTGATGGGTGATGCGTCTCCCCAAATGCCACATCAGGTCCCTGTCACATGGCTTAGAATACAAACTAAAAGCCAATATCCGGCTTCATGAAATGAGCTAATAATGTAAATAGCCGCGCGGCATCTCTGTCATTGGCACTGAAGGTTGAAAAATTGCTGTGAAAACATTAATTAAGTAATGACAGCTAAGAATGAAAATGGAAAAAGAAAGATGAAAGGCAAAATTGCCTCATCTGCCTGCTTAACAAACCTCGATGCAGGGGTGGAGATAAGAAAGACAGTCCAGGGGCCCACACAGGCCATCCTCTAACTGAGCAGATCACTGATGCAGCAACAGATAGAGCAACTTCAAGGGCTGCTGCCAAAGCAAGAATGATTACACTTGATTATCACGAGCACCGCATCTCGTACGGTGGAAAATCAAAGTCAGTACTGTACTCTGTATTTCTATTCATTCATTTATTTTGGGAGTCAACGTTATTTGCTGTGAACTGCACGCGTGATGAGATCTCTAAGTAATTATACCCTTCAATGTCTAGAAATCGATGATACCGCACACTAAGAAGAGTCTCTCTGCAGGGTTTCCTACAAGAAATTGGGTTAAAATCTGCATGTTGCTGGATTCTGTTCTGTCTGGGTGCTTTGCATACAACAAGCAGCTTCTCCTTCAGCAGGGGATACCAGCAGGTTGTGTTACACCTCCACGTGTTTCAACCCTTCTTATGAGATTTGGCTTTGATTTCCTCTGCCTTGAGAGAAAAGAGGTGGAGAACTTGGTGAAGAAAAAACAATGATGGTGTGTTGTTATTTCAAATGGTGGTTCTGGTGAATAATTTAAAGGATCAACAGCTGGTTCCAGAGCTGTGTGAGCTTAGTGCTAACCCCAGGGCAAATTAAATGATCATGTTAGGTTAGCTCGCATTTTAACAGGCTTAGACCTGCATGATTTTAAGCCAGTGACCCAGGCTATATCAGCCCACAGCTAGTTTCTCTTTAATAAGTAAGAGACGCCCAGTTATGAGCCATAAATATTAATAATTACTGATTCTTTTCTGTATGATGTGTACGTGCAACTTAGTTTAGAAACATTATATTTGTGTACTTCAGCTAATTTAATAACTTGTAGTCTATTAAAATGTATCCACTATTAATCTATTGTCTCTTTCCTTAATACTTATAGATACATATAAGGACTATTCAATTGTAGAGACTATTGCACATGTCCACATAACATTTTGCAGAGAGGACAGTAATTCTAAATAAAAAGTAGAGATAAAAAATGCCTTCCTACTAATTTTGTTGTTGTAGTATTGATTTTTCAAAGACATTTCTATATAGTGTTAGTTGCTCCAGCAACCAGATAAAACTCATAGTTCATTTGTTATGTCATGTCAGTTATTTAAATACCATATATCCCACTTATGCTAATAATTGACTATTTTACATTTACATTTATCTACAATGTACAAGCACATTATTTGAATAACTACTGCACCAATTATTGATGTGAACTTGCATTACTTTAGAAATGCTTGATGCTTAGTGTAAAATATGTAGTATTTAGAACTGAATCATCACTCTGTGATTCACTGCATACTAACAGCAAGTTACGGGCTACAGTATCAATTTGTAAGTCCTGGTGCAATGAGCTTTATAAATTTACGTCTCTCTCACACCCTGGAAAACTGAATTTCAATTGTTCCCACATAAATCTACTGTCTGAACTGGGCAAGACCAAATTAATACGTAACAAGCTCCAGTGAGGGATGGCGCACTGAGTTAAGTAAGTCTGTGGGAACGCAAGACGATGGAATTTGCCAGTTTGATCAAGGTGAGAAAATGTGTTTTAGCACAAATCAAAGGCAGTTTACTGTTACTACCCTACAATTTGCATGTTAGTTCAACATTAATTTTTAAAACTGGTTTAAAATGGTCATATCCTACAATGTTAATGGAGACTATTGGAATTGCATGTCATCGTCTATTGGTCTGTTTATTGAATTTTCAGTTACTATTTCATCTTATGCCCAACTACAAATACGTACACGCCATGATAGATGGATGGTATTATTTACAATTTTGCGCCTAACACTTGACTGCAACAAAGCACAGTGTCGAATGAGACGTTCCGTGTTGTGTGATTGACGAGTCAAAATGGCTAATCAGTGTAGACCCTTCAAAATGTTTAGCCAATCAACGAAGACTCAGCGGCCCGACCGTCCAATTACGTTCAAGGGAGGAGATTCTTATTTGTCGTGTACCCGCGGCAGATCATGGGATATGAATGACGCTAGCTTGCAAAGAGCGACAACATATTTGCGGTGTTATAACTGGCATTAAGATGTTGGAACAAAAAACGATGGGATAATAAAGCGTCTACAAAGACATGTAGATGGTCAACTTACTTTGTTCTGCATGCCTGCAATAGGAATTAAACTGAAATATTTATGTAGCCAGCACTAGCTAGTTTGCTAAAGCAAATGTTAGCATGCACGCGACACGCATTTAGAGAAGCAGCAAGATTGAAACTGACGGCGGAAACAACTGATAATACAACATCGAGAGGGTAAATTAGCTTAGTTATAGAAGGATCTACTAAGCTCGTTACGGCTTTGGCTTGTGAAAGATTGTGATCTTGCTAACCCAGCTAGATGCAGTCCCTTGCCCGTTCATGTTAGCTGGGTCTGATGCAGTTCATTCACTGGCTATTTTATGCTCCGTTAATCAAACGTAATGCTACTCAGTCGAACGTTAACATGTCCTGTTCATGTCAATGTCTAGCTAACCATTTAGTGTGATGTTACACACTGTAACATGTTTGTCGCTGCTTGGTAAATAACCCAATAAGTAACACCCATCTTCTGTCCCTCATCCAGGCTGACACAACAGTGACACCATGTATCCCTGTTCGTATAACTCTATGAAGCCTAGCTGTAACAGCAGCAGCATCACCGAGCTGCTGGGCGCCTTGTGTGACTGCAGCCTCTCTGGGGTGTCGTGGAAACGTCGTGCCCTTGGAGGAGTCTCGAGAGAAGGTTTCCGCAGAGGTCTTAAGAAGCGTGCGTACGGTGCTCTGCTGTCCGGGCTGTTTCAAGACGGAACCAACGTGGCTGCCTCAGGACAAAGTGCAACAGCTAATACACCTCCCAGGAATAAAGTCATGATGATATGTTTTGACTTGAGGGTGGCAGGATGCAGGGAGGAAGCAGAGAGGTTAGAAGAGCAGCTGGAGAGGTTGTGTGAGGGAGCATCCTCTGGTCTGAAGGAAGTAGATGCAGTCCTTGAGCTCCTGGTGCACCTAGCTGGTTCAGCACCTCCTCCACCTACCTCTTTTAGCATGGACTACATGAGACGAGAGCGGCCTGTGTTGCGAAGACCTCAGCCCTGGAGCTATCAGAGTGAAGAACTGCAGAGGCTAGAGGCCCATGCATGGGGGTTAGTGTGTGGGCAGGAATGGGGGGCTTTGGAGAGCTTCTGTGGAACTCAGAGACTGATGGATGCCCCTCCAGGTACAGGGCTACTGGCTCTGAGGACTAAATTAGAAACAGAAGAACGGTTTGAGAAGGACACCAGGATGACCCTGTTTGGAGCACTGCAGCACACACGCACTTCAGACATAGACATAAGACTGGATCTCCCTCCTGTTCCCAGTAATATTGATGTAACTGGGCTGGCCATTAGGGTACGAGATCTTTGTTTAGAGTAGTATTTCAGCTGGAGCACAATGTGTAGTAGGAGAATCGTTTTTTGATATAATCCAGCTAATACTGGGTTAGTTAAAGCTAGAGGTAAAATTAGTGTCATTCTTTGACCGAAGTTTAAGTTTAAACTCCAAGTTTGTGCAGTTTCATCATCAGGCTTTCTGTTGTCTGTCCAGGTACCCTCGTGTTTAGATCAGTCAGAGGACGAAGGCTTCCAGTCCTCATCTAACCTGACCCCAGACTCTCAGTCAGAGCCCAGCCCCGTCCCAGACACTGACATATGGGAGGCTGTCCGCACGTTTGAACCAGGAAGACGCCGCTGTTGGGAGTCTGTTGGCTGGTAATATGACATATCTTCAATATTATATAATTATCATTATTATCTGTCTATCTATAAATGGAAATAAAGAAATGATACAAAGGGATATTTGCCAAAGTGGAAAATGGAGTTTAGCAAGTAACATGCAGTAACAAAACATCAATTGCCAATCTGTTTCTACCACTAGCCCACCAGGGAAAAGGGAGTCTCTCTATCTAACAGAAGGAGGCAGAGAGGCCTTTGACCAGCTCTATCGTTTATTGGAGGGGGAGATGAGAGTGGTGAGCAGTGGCACACCTTCTCCTATCCTCTTGCTTCCCCTGGACTCCCAGACACAGCTCGTATCTGACCTCCTCAACATGCTGATTGGAGTAGCGTCCACAACCTTCCCTCTTAATCAGGTGCATTTCATTATCTTCGTTTAGTAGGCTATTAAATGCAATAAAACGCCATTGATATGTTGTTTTGTTACTCTGTCAGCCTAAAGTGATGAAACGACAGGGACAGCATGCAATTACTAAATACAGAGAAAAGACATTGAAGAGAATCAATGACCAATTTGTGCAAAACACGGTAAAATAAACCCACTTGATTTATTTAAGTGCATTAACTTGAAACAGCGAACAGAATAAAAACTTAAAAAGTCAGTAACCTTAGTCAGACATGATGAAATTAAATTATGAAGAAAAGAATGAACTGCATGAATTGTATTTTAATTTTTGTATTTTGTCCTAAATCACGTGTCTCCATATCTGATAAGTAGTGGACATAAGACTCTCCCTTCCCTAATGCAATTTAGAGTACTAGTAATGCATCAAGTTCTTCTTTTGGTATGTGAAAAAAATGGTCAGAGCAGTGTTTATTAAACTCAGCTGTAATCTTTGAGACAGCGGTAGTGCTGCAAAATATTGTCTTATGATATTTGTGTTCCCCCAGAAGGGTGCCGTCTAGGCTCTTTGTATCCAGTTCTAATAAAAGAACCATGGGAAGGACAAAAACCTGACAAACAAACACCTGATTATATATTGCAGTCTAATATTATACCACCACCATCCGTGCCTTCAGAAATCACCATGAAGGTGACTCTCTGACACCTGTGACAAAAATTCAATATTGCTGGCTTTACAACGGCAGCCTTTGCTGCAAGGCTATTTTTATTGGGTGATATTACATAATGCACTTATTTACTGTATTTTTTATGATCTGTAAATGTGTGATTTCCTTCCCAGAGTGTTCAGTTTGCTGTCAGACCTGGTGTGTGCGTGTCAGGAGCCTCCCCAGAGAGCGTGTCTCGTCTCCTGGGGGAGCTGGCCCAATATGGTACATACTACCTGAGGCTTAGTCGCTTCTCTCTGCAGAGTGCTGACAAGAAAGGATTAGTCTTTCAGGTATGTTTAACCCTCATTAATGCCATTTAGACCACACACTGTTCAGTTCTTGTTCAGCACCCATGTGCTGGGAAATTGGGTTGCTATAAAGCCGATTTGCTATACAACAGAGCAGAGTAACTTTACATGAAAAACTTCCTGTTTTCTTTAAATCCAAGTTCAATTTGAGTCTTGTGGATGGTTTGCGCTACAATAACAATCGAACAAAAGACACAATCTGAAGGTACTTGAACCTAAGTGCATAATAAATAAAAAGTTGGCAAAGGTCATAATATTGGTTTATTTTAAACTATGAATAACACAATACTAGATGTTATGATCTGAGTTCCAGGATTTACCACTTGGAGCCTGACGAGCAGTACATCACATGTTAACATACTGTTATACATATCAATAATATATTATGTAAACTCAGTCAGTTATATAAGATCATTCACGTTACTGCCTGAACTGTGGTGAATTTTGCTTTTCATTGTGCTATATAAAATATGACTGCATCTTATTACATATTTCTTTCATAATTCTGTTGTATATCAGCTTTCACCTTTAACGCTTGCTAACTTTTGCATCCTTTAAAGGCTTTTACTGGGGGTCTGCGGAAGTATCTGCACTACTACAGGGCATGTGTTCTGAGCACTCCGCCAATCCTCAGCCTGTTGACTATTGGCTTCCTCTTCCGTAAAGTTGGCCGCCAACTCAGGTGAGGTCAAAAAGTTTTGTTTCCTGCTAGAGTTATGTCTCACTATCACGTCAACTCAGCCCAGTCAACGCTACAGTTGTGTCCTAGCAGAGACGACCCTGATGCAAATATGATCAGATCGCAAAAGTCTCTTCCTTCCTTCAATCTAAGGTACCTGTCAGAACTATGCTGTGTACATGGCCCTTTGGGTGCAGGACAGACTACCTTCCCTGTGGTGAGTACTCTTTTTATCTGCAAGCAGCAATGTGTCATCCATTACCGCTGTGTTTGGCCTATCAGATGGGATGTCAGCTCGGTGCTGTGTGGCTCTCCTCAGGGTGTTAAACTGCTATCCTACCTGTACAATGAAGCACAGAATAACTGCAGCAATGAGAACTACCCAGTCCTGCTGTCACTGCTGAAGAGCAGCTGTGAACCTTACACACGGTCAGTCCACATGCTCTTCATACAGACGTGTGTCCTTCAAACAAAACCCTGTCAACCATGCACATCATTTGACTCAATTAATACACAGCTCATCATAAACAGATTAGTATTTATGCCTTTTTTGCTGTGCTTCACTCAGGTTTGTGTCTGACTGGGTGTACAGTGGCGTGTTTAGAGATGTTTATGGAGAATTCATGATCCAGGTCAATGAAGACTTCCTCAGCTACAGAGGTGAGACACTCTCAGTACACTGGTGCATAAACACTTTGGGTTCAGTCAGCAGGTTCAGAAAATGAAAAAGTCTGGCAGAAAAAAATAGATCTCATTGCAGCCTTTATTGCCTGGTAGGGTTTGTCCTTGTATCTGTAAAAGATGTCATGAAGTTATTGGATGGTAATCAGTGAGGGAGAGAATCGGCCACCACAGCTGTGGGAACCAGCGCCGTCGCCGCGTGGGACAGCAATAATAAAAGATGTTCTCGATTCTTTTCGTACACCATGCTGTCTAACACAGTACTTTCTCAAATAAATTAGTTTTAGTTCTTACATCTCTTGCTCTCGTAATTGTCCTTGACAAATGTGGGATGGCTGAATTTGTTTTTTCGTCCAATTAATGACTTGCGTCCTTAAGGAGATCAGAAGAGTAAAGTTGAGACGAGGGAGCTGAGGACCATCTGTGCCCAACAGGAACTGCCAGGCCTGCTTTCTATGTCGTGCTTATGTTGCCTTGTTCATGCTGATATTCCTTGTCTGTTCTTGTTTTATTATTTAGACAAGATTTTAGTATTTTGGTATTACTCAACTTTAAGTTGAAGGATGATAATTAGAGCTGCACCTAATTAGATTTTGTTTACTTAATATAATGTTCGGTTTGTCATGTCTACAGAACATAAACATTTCTTTTTGGCCTTTCTTACTAGCAGTTTAACGTCCCACAAGTAATTAAAGTTAATGTAGCATATTTTGTTGCAATAGTTTACAAAATAAATGAACATTTCATATTGAAGCAATTTATATCAACACCTATTTTAATAATAACTTTTCAGCCACAGAAGGATCAACCTTTTGCACTAGATTTTCAAATGTGATAATATTTAATATCTGACACTATTTAGTCTGATAACCACCACCTTCCTATGGTCAATCAAAAAGTGCATTTGATTTGCTGGCAATTGTTTATTGTTGTCTAATAACTGGTTTTCAAACAAAGCTAATCAGCAGACTCATTTATAAAAATTGTTAGGTGCAGTTCCCCGTAAATAAGTAAAGATAATTTTAATTAAAGCCTGTTCCCCAAACAAGTACAAATTGTAAATAGCTTCTTTCTGATAGTAGTCCATAAACCTGGTTTTATATGAGTCATTATTGCCTTCCCAAATATTGTATGTCATGCAACACCCCATGCAAGGTCACACCATCACCTCGCCTTTGTCTGGCTAAGAGGTTCATTTGCTCATCTGCTACACCTCATCAACTCCCACACTGAACCTCTGCACTTCTCGTTCCTGCTTTTTGGAGGACACACAAATGTCGTCGTTCTCCTCAAAGTCCATCAGGCAAGGAAGCAATCAGCGACTAAGCTTTCTTGGCAAGCCGCAGGCTCTCTGTAAAGGGCTGTGGAAGCTCAGTGCATTCATGTTCTCGTCTGCTTTTTGCTGAGGATCACTGAGCTAAGCGTTAACAATTTCCAAGTGTTAATTCAAGCGACCAGAGGTTTGCCGTGCCCTGTAAGTCATACTAACAAGGAAACGTTTTAGGCCCAGTGTAGGCTGAGTATTACGCAGCACCTATTACATTTTGTACTACTAAAACTTATAGAACATCATGTATCAATCTTATTAATCCCTGCAGATAAACACTTCTGGGTCCAGGGCTACACTTTGATCTCAAAGGATGTGGAGGACTGTGTTCCCATCTTCCTGAGACACATTGCCAATGATGTTTATGTCTGTGGAAAGACCATCAACCTCCTCAAGATCTGTTGCCCACAGGTTTGTTATACATATTTAACTAAATGTTGAATAAAAGCAATGCAACAGACATTGTATTTGTATTTTATTCACTGCAAAAAATGAATTGTGAATTTGCAGTGAATAAATTAATTATGAAAAATGTTAGTCTTAGAGGTCACAGTTTTCTTTTCTTGCGTCTATTATGTGTACTTGTACCTTATTGTCCACCCAGTGGCTCAGCCATCCAACAAATACCTACATGTAGTCCATAAATTATGCACCCGCTACAACAATGATTCAACCCTTTTTAAATTCCATACTCCCCGCAAAGGATGGGACAAGTAATCAATACTGTGACATATGGGGATGCATGTTCCTGTAAATTGTTATCAATACACCATCAACAGAATGGTGATACAGCCTCTTATGTTACTGGAGCAGTGTGTTCATCACTTACTGGAGACGTTTGAACTGTTCTGCGACAGTATGTACAGCATAGCTACTGTCTGTGTGACATACATCTGTACGTGTAGCACTCTCACTGAGTAGAAAGATTAGATAATGCTTAACTTGCATTCAAAAATGATTTGGATTAATTACTACATTAATTCATAATAAAATGAACTTTTGGTAGCTGCCTGAATAAGGAATCTGCTTCTGCTTCTTTCCAAGGGTTTTATTATCAGAATATAATGGAAGGCGCCCATCACAGTTTTCTTAGAACCCAAGGTGACGTCTCCAAATTAGGTTTGGAACTATTGGGGAGACAAAACAAAAAACAAAATGAAGCTATTTAGGCAAGACAAAGCGAAGCAGCAAATTGTCACATGAGAGGCTGGAAATGTCAAACTTTTTTGGCAGTAAAACCTCCTGCTAAATTACTAAGCCTTAGAGTTTGGCTTGTATCTGCGTGGACCCTTTACAAGCCTGAAGCTTAAAATGTTAGAGAAACAAGTGAGCTTCTGTTCAGCTTTGAAGTTTTTTATATAATCTAATTATAGTTAATTTTCTCATTTCTCTCTGACACGCATGCTGATTCACCAGCACATAATGTTTTTCTAAAACTGGACCGACCTGACCTGAACTGCGGGGCCTGTGCTCTTGACTAATTGGCATTCTGTAACCATGGTGTCTCTGTATACTCATTTCCATTAGCCTTTAGTTCTGCTATTCTTGGAGAAATGCTTTGTAAATAAAATAGTTAGTCACTAATGTGCTTACTTCTGGCTTATAAGTCAAGTATGGCTGTTAATAATCACATACAGATTTAAAAATAGATTGCAGCTATCCTCAAAAAGCAATGAATCTGATCGATTAGGCTCATACAAGTATTTAAGAATAACGTCCTGGTTCTACTAAAAGGTTTCACTCTTAATTTTGTGTCATTATCTTTTTTTATGTACTTATTTGTGTACTCTGACATTTTATGTTCCCATTTTCACTTGACATATTTTTAGCTTTTATCCCAGTAATGTATTTCAAAAAACTGTACTGTAGTATATAAATATGCTCTCGTGTAAGCAGTGCTTGCAGATTTTCTTCATATCTGCGTAATATAGCCGAGGTGATGTAAAACTGATGCAGAAAATGTAACTGAATACGTCTATATTTTGAGTTTAAGAAAACTGCTGCTAGTTTGCTCGTGGATCTGCCTGTAAGAATGTTTCAGGTTTTGGTTCATACTTTATGAATTCTGTGCAATCGATATTCGAAAAACATGCTCAATGAATTCACACAATGACAAAACTGCACTCATTTTTTATGGTACTCATTCTTACGCTACATTCTTATGGTACTTATGTCCTCAGCACTACATCTGCTGGTCAGAGCTGCCGATGCCTCGCATTGCTGTCACCTTCTCCATCCAGGAGGTGGAGGAGATTGAAAGAGATTGTGCTGTGTATCGTGGACGGATGGAGCGGATAGCTAAATACAGCGCCATCAGCAGGGAGGAGCAAGTACTGACACACACATCGTTTTCTGCAATCTCACACTTCTGATTTATTTTCCATAGTTTTTAATAAAGTTGGAGCTAGTTTTGCTCCTCTGCTGTTTTACAAGAGCTATAGTCGGTTTTAGACAAAGAAAGACATAAGACTCAATGCAGTGAATATCAGTAGGCCTGGCACTCAGCGTGGTGTATTACTTCAATGAGGACACCATTATGTCACTGCTAGCTGAGTTTAATGGCGTTTTTAAAATGAAGGGAGGCCTTCACTCATGGAAAGGAAGGAAACCCTGCAGAAGGAGAAGTCATTACACAGGTATTGTCCCTTAAGACACACTGAGAGACCGAGAGAGGATGTTCTTTGTCTACATAAATTGATCCATGATTGTGACACTTCCCCTCAAGTACTGAGAATTTTAGAAGAAAGTCATTAAAAATGGTGCAGCTGAGCACTGAGACCCGCACGCTGCATGATGAAGTGTGACACTCTGGTTTCTTTGGTCTGTATAGTGTGTGCTGACTGGCAGAAGTTTGGAGAAAAAAAAGCTGAGCTTTAGGGCACGAAGATAGATCTTTGTTAATGATGACTTCTTGTCTGTCTATTGTTAGGCCCTGCGAACAGAGAGGGCACGCCAGGAGCTCATCAGTCAGGTCAGAGAGTCGGCAGCCAAAACTCTGGAGAGCATCCGCGGTTAGTACTACTACAAGCACACACAACAACTGCAAAAGTCATTTCTTTGGAGCTTTTGTACGGTGTGTCGATCGCTTGTGCGTTTGTGGGAGAGTATGTATTTAAGCTACTGTGTGCTCCTCTTAATTGCCCCTCGGGGACAAATAAAGTGTTTTTGAATTTGAATTTGAATTTGAATTTGAATTTCTGTAATGTTTGATGTGCCCTCGCACCCCATCCCGCTGAGTATGTCTTTAACAAATGGCTCATCTCAGAGTATAACCCACACCCCCTTGTTGACTCCTACCTAACTACCTGGGCTGTCTTCAGCTCCTTTCATTCCTCTCAGGAGGCCAGCAGAGGTTTTTGCAGTGAGCAAAGCCTTGAATGGCTTCCATTACTATGGGCTGTGAAATCTAATCATTGCTCACACAGTGAGTTAGCAAACTCCTCACATCATCTATTACTAAAAGATGTGTGGCAAGCTTTGGAAGGGAGGGGGTAGAGTGTGGGAATCTCTGCCCTGAACGCACTATGTGTGTCTTAGCATAAGCATATTTGTGAGTGTCTGTGTGAGGCAGATGGTTGTTTTGTATGTGTGCGGGTATGAGAGAGAGGCGAAGATGTTATGTGCTTTTCTATACAAGGCGGGTGAACAGCCCACTGTTATCTCCCTTCCCCCCTGTAGGGCGCCAGGTGTCACAGCGTCTGGCTGAGGAGGCCAAGAAGAGGGAACGTTTTGAGGAGCTGAAACAACACCTGGAGCAGGAGCAAGAGGTAATAAAGTGTGTGAAACAGAGTGAATGATGTGTGTGTTTTAGGGGAAATTACGCAGCGTGCATTAGTAACAATAGTAAAGTGTGGCACGGCTGCCTGTGATGGATTCGAGTTCCGGGGTCATTTCTGTGTCACTGTGGGTTCAAATGTGAAAATGCATCACATTTTCACATTTATTATACCAGGCATTTCAATAATATTATTTTAATTTCGGCTTCAGTGTGAGTGGCACCGTTTTAGATTCCGAAAGAAAGTCTGTGTTGTTTTTTGTTTTGTCACTAGTGGCGAAATGCAGCCAAGAAGAAACAGGAGGAAGATGACTTTAGTTTTGCCAGAGAGCTGAGAGACAGAGAGAAGAGACTACAAGCCCTGGAGGAGCAGCTGGAGCAGAGAGCCAGGTCACGTTTATGGCTGCTACTAAATGATATAAATAAATTAATCGAAATGTTTTAGCGATGAATGATTAATGTCTCTTGAGATTTTTTTGACATTTGTGCAAATATGACAGACATCAAATCCATTTTAAGTGGGATGTTTCAGCGATGGGACCTTCTCCCTGAGTTTGAGATAATTGTGTGATGTCACAGCTGTAATGCAGACGCTGAAGTAAGCTGTTGTCAACTGCAGCCTTTCATCCAAACAGTATTCATGAAAATAATTTGATTCATGTCCTGGGAAATATTTCCATGACAGGTGTGAGACTACAGCCTTTTATCAGCAGATTTTACAGCCTTTTACTGATTGTAGATCATTAAAGCGGGTGATAATCTGCCAAGGAAATGGCTCAAAATTGAATTCAGAACCGTCATAGACCTTGAAAGCAAATATTCACACATACGCACATGACAGGGCAGTACACTTATCAGAGTGCTTGCACATGAAAGAGCAGGTACTGTAGGAAGAACACTGATTGCCGGATGATTTGCACTCAGATTTCAATATAAATTATTCATTATTCAAATAAGACATACTATATATAGTATGGTGCAAATTGTCAGACTTGTTGGCAAAATTACTTCAGCTTGTCTGTGTTTGGGAAGAATAGTCCGTACTGATGTCCTTTTCTAAGTTGAATATCTAATAACTGTCACGATCTTTTGGCATTTCTCATAATATTTTTAAATATATTTTCAACGTGAATGATTATTCAAGGTTAACAAACAGAGTGTTATTTGTCCTTACGTAGACGTGGCTTTGCTCTAAATAATTCATCATCATGTGCTTTTGCGTTCAAACTGTAGGAAGGAACTTATTGCTCAGTACAGCCGTCTGTCAGAGGAAGCAGCCTGCAGAGAGCGACGGGCCATGTGGCGGGTGCAGCGGATGAGACTGGATGCAGCCCGTGCTCAGTTCTTCGTGCATGACGGGCAACAGATTCAGGTAAATTAAAAAAAATCACATTCTGTTAACAAGCAGTTGATGGTTAGAGATGTTGCCCTTTAAAGTAATTGATAAATTTACAAAGCTCTTGTTGCTGGTTTTCAGGCGATACTAGAGAAATATCCCTTAGGCCAGACGAGACCTCCTGCCGAAGTGTTGCCACCTGTTCCCTCAGTGCAACAGACTGAACCACAACCCGCACCGGTATAGCACCACACTGGTCCTTGAATATCAGCCCCCCCCCCACAATAATGCCACTCAAATTAATATGATCTTTTACAGGAATGTCCCAGTCAGGAGCCATCTGAACAACAGCCTGCTGAGACGCATAAATCCAACATGCTGTCACCACCACCTGACCCACCTTCCTCCACTGACACCCCCCTCACATTGGATCCTGCTCTCATCTCTGAGAGCATTGATATAAATGATTTTCTCCCCAAATCTCCAAATCCTGATAGTCAGCTGGTGGGGACAGCCCTACGGGGGATTGGCTCTGACCTACCTGAAGCCTGCCCTACAGCCCAACTAGTTGACTATGACTTCAGTGCCCCCTTTAGTCCACTTGAGGGTATCGCTGGACAGCCATCAGTGCAGCCACGGCCTCGCTGGGGAGCTACATTCCACCCTGATTCAATTCAAAGCCACCCCTCTTTCTCTCACATCCCCATAGGAGAGAATATGTCTCAAGTCCAGGAGAACATCCCAAAAGCCAGTCGCTTTGGTCATGCGTCCAAATCCAGCTTTTCTCCAGGGCCGTACACCCCAGAGGAGTCGCAGAATACATCTAAAGCCAGTGTTTACAGACCGTCCTCTCAAGCCTCGGTGCAGCCAGTGAGTGGGAGTGACTCAAACACAGATCACACACAAGGAGATTTTGCATCTATGCCAAAACAGGAGGCTGAAAAGAGGACTTCAGAGAGTAAATCAATTGAGCCTACTAATGATGATGGGGTTGCTGATACCGCCCGTTATAGTGGACAAGGTCCTGGTGACAATAAAGCAGTGACTGACTTAGGTGTGGTTAAACCTGTTCAGGCAGACACTCCAGATCACACATCAGATGCTCGACCTTTACCCAGCAGCCATGGACATTCGTCTGATGCTCACATAAAGGTTGGACAGTTTGTACCAGCAGTAACTGCTCCTCTGCCACCGCCTAACGTTCACGGCCACGCTTCAGAGTCCCACATCAGGATTGGAGAGCATGTTTCGGAGGTTGATGCTACTCTGCCCTCCCCCAGTGTTCATGGTCACTGTTCTGATGCTCACATTAAAGTTGGGGAAAACGTTTCGGAATTTGCTGCTCCTCTTCCTACTCCAAATGTCCACGGTCATGCTTCAGATGCCCACATCAAGGTTGGGGAGCTTGTATCAGATGTAGTTGCACCATTTCCCACTCCCAGCATCCACGGTCACTCATCTGATGCTAATATAAAAGTGGGTGAGTTCGTGTCCAACATACCCGAAGCAAGGCCTCGTTGGAGTAAACACGGCCATGCCTCAGACAGTAAACTTCAGCCAGGCTGTGTGGTTTCTGGAGATGAACCAGCTTTGTCTCCTTTACCTGGAAGCGCCCACGGCCATTCATCAGACTCAACATTAGTCATCGGATGTGTAGTTTCAGGAGACGAGCCCGAACGCTGTCCTCTGCCTGGCAGTTCTTATGGACATTCATCAGACTCAACTTTAGTGATCGGATGCGTAGTTTCAGGAGACGAGCCCGAACCTTGTCCTCTGCCTGGCAGTTCCTATGGACATTCATCAGACTCAACATTAGTGACCGGATGTGTAGTTTCAGGAGACGAGCCCAAACGCTCCCCTCTGCCTGGCAGTTCTTATGGACATTCATCAGACTCTAATCTAGGCACTGGGTGTGTAGTTTCCAAAACAGACCCACTTCGATCACCACTACCAGGCAGCGCGTTCGGCCACTCCTCGGATTCAGCACTGGGTGTAGGTTGTGTGGTGTTGGGGACTGAAGCGCAGCCTTCTGCAGTACCAGGCAGCGTATTTGGCCATTCATCAGATTCTTCACTTGGAATTGGGTGTGTGGTGAAGAGCAAAGATAAAGATGATGATCAGAAAAAAGAAGATGGTAAAGTTACATCACTTACACTAAGTACACTATCTGGCACTAATTCGTAATATAAAAGTAAATGTTGAATTTACAATTGCAAGTAAGAATAATCTTTATTATCAGGTATTAAATTATCACATTTTCTCGATGATGAAGACGAAGAAACATAATGCCTAACAAATTTAAATGTCACTGAGTCATATGTTCTCTCTGCGTCTTGGCCTTTTTTTTAGATGCCAAGTCAGAAAGTCCTGGTGAGCAGCTGTTTGAGGTCATGGGGTTGTGTGCAGCCAACTTCAGTATGTCCCCAGGAGAAATATCTGAGAGGGAATATCTCTTAGCCCTGTCTGCACAGTACCAGGTGGAACACTATGAAGACTGCTACAACCTGATGGGTTAGTTGAAAACATATTACTGGCTCAACATTTGTACTCATTTTCTTTATTGGGGCCAAAATAACTGTGGTTGCAAAACTGAAACAATTCACATGCCACAATTTCTCTAGTAGCCATCAATCAAATGGAAATAAGTAAATGAAGTATTTTTAGTTGATGCTCCAGATGCCGTTCAGGGGCACAAATCAACAAATGAAATGCCAGCGGACAAGAGCGTAAAAATATATTTTATTGGACAATAGAAGCTTCTGCACTTCTTCAGTTCTACATTATATGCGGCCCGTTTACTCCCTGGTGTCTCTGAAATTACTCTAAGTAATGAGTAGCAAAATGTGTCTTAAAGAGAAAAGTAAATCATGCGCCTTACATGCATTTTCACATGTTCAGGAGTGATGCATTTCCAGGCGGTGTTAAATACTCCATCAGCAGACACAGGGGTTGCATAAAAAGCAGCCATATTTCATAAACATATTAAGTCTGGTTTACGTTTGGCTGGGATGCATCACGGCTCGTTGAAGTAATATCCTGTCTTCTTCCCTCTACATTTGTAGTTCAGTCATTCTGCCGTTCATTCATGCCGGCTTCCAGGGCCTCTGTGAAATCAATCAGAATCTACTCAGCCAAATACATCTTCCACACCACTGATCAAAGTCAGCAGCCCTAATTATTTAGGGAGTGTTGGTAGAATTAGAGAAGGAGTGTGGACAAAATAACTTAACTACTTGCAAATTAGATGGTTTTTTTTACTGTCTGTTGAGAAGCTTTTATGCTGTGTTTGTTGATTGTGTGCAGTAGGCTGTGATTCAGCTCTAAGGTCATTGTAGGGCTTTAGTTTTAGTGCTGCAGATGAAAACAAGCATCAAAACTTCAACAAAAGTTCAAATGAAATGTGTCCATTGATCTTAGTTTAACAGTTAATGGTTGAAATATTTATCTTGCAACATTCATTCTTGTAAAATCTGTTTAATTCTGCTGTTTATCTTTACCGGTTTCTGTAACCAGACGTTTGATGCTGTTAGTTAGTCATGTCATCTCCCTCTTACGCAGCTTCTTCCCCTGAGTGCCAGCTGCTGAAGCAGGTAACCCGGGGCCCGTGGGGCCTTCCAATGGACCCTACACTCCGCAGAGCAACAGACACCACTGCTGTCCAACTCAGCGAGATGGTTTCCCTGCCAGTTCTGTTCAAACACTCCGTCACTGCCCCACTCATCACACAGTAAGTGTCTGAATGCTGCAAGGCTTGAGGGTCTGTTTGGCATTATGCATCGCATTTAGACGTTGCTGGATACAGTTGTGTTTGGTCAGGAATAATTTGCTTACTTTTCCTATAAGGCCAAATGCTACGTTTAGAGAAACGCAGGTGTTTGTTTTCTTCACGGATCCCTTGTCATTTTTCTGCTGCTTCAGACCACTTTAACTGCAGCTAAGCAAATATTCTGCACTGCAGAAAAAAGTCCTGTTACCTTCCATCTTTGCAGGATCCTTTTCCCATTTGAAATTGAGACAAGCATGTCAGTCTTTACTTACTGTGTTTATTTATGCACACAATGCAGTTTAGCCTTTGTGTGCAAAGAAATGGCTTTCTCATCCCTTTCTGCACACACTGGGGTGCCGTATATTTAGCACTGATATTCATAGCTCTAAATTTTTATTAACACATTTTTATCCCATGCTTGGATGACACAGTGGAGATTTTCACCTCTATTTTTAATCTCTTATTTGCTGACTTTTTAGTGAAAAGAAACCTTCCCTAAATCCACCTCCTATATAAATGTGAATTGCTTAGGAATAATTTAAAGTAATGGGACGGAGGAAGTCGTCCAGAAAATGGAAAAAACACCTTATTCCCTGAGCCGATGTCTATCATCGCCACAATCTGCATCCAATTTGCAAGTCAGCATCATTTTAAGTTCTGATTGTGTCAAAACTTTCCAGTCCTTATCTTGGTCATACTCTCATCCACCTTCTATTCCCCAGTGTGTCTTTGGTGAACAAGGCAGTGGTGGACTACTTCTTTGTGGAGCTTGGGGTGGAAAGAAACTTTGAGGCGCTGCGCCACTTCCTGCTGATGGAGGATGGCGAGTTTGCCCAGTCCCTCAGTGATCTGCTCTTTGAAAAGGTGATGTTCTGTTATCTCTGTGCAAATGAATGATGTTCGCTTCCACTGTAATGCCATCTAGATGAGATCTCCTCGTCTTATCTACAGTACAATGTTCTGTATTTTAAATCTTGGCTGTGTTTTACGTACAGTAAGTCGTTCAACGCTGCATAAATGTTTAATGCTAAGTGAAACACACGTGAGAGCAGTGGTTGTAACCTTCACACTTTATTGATTATCTTTGATTTGAGTATCTTTTCAAGTCATTACTTTTGTACTGTAGGGTGCACCATTACTGTAGGTCGTCCTGTCATATAAGCAAAACGGAACATTTCTTGAGCAGCTTTAATTGTTAATGATTAATCATGTTTAAAGCAGTTGCTTTCAGGTGCTATAAGTGAAAAGACCAAAAACAATTATTATGCAGCTCAGTTCTCTCATTGTTCCTGTTGGCATCTTTTACAGCTGCAGAAGAAGCTGTTTTCAGCAAAAAACAACATATTTGTCCAAATAGCAGCAAATCTAGAGCTCATTCACCAACTAAAGAATCTGATACTTTTCCGGGGGTTGAGAGCCAAGCAAAGCTGAAAGGAGGAGTAACCCACAACCCAGGAGTGGACACAGACTTAGCTGCAGTGTTATCAATATCAACTTTAACAAGGAATAAACCTTAGAAGCTGTCTGCTTTGCAGGACGTGATGAATTGCTGCCAATATTTTAGACTAATGTCAAGCCAACGCTTCCTGGCATGAAATAACAAGTGCAGCTTTTGTTAACACCGTGATGCTGTTCTGCACAAACATTGCTGGACATGTGTCTCTCGAGGCTCATGAGACAGAAGGTTTTTGTTTCAGCCAAACACTGCAGCAGCTCATTTCACTGATTAGCACACCTTCAGCTGGAAAAGGGAGGTAATCGTGGTGATCAGCTGCAGCGTTTGTCTGAAATGAAAACCTGCCGGCGCTCGTGTCTTTATTTGACCTTTGTGTATTCACTCTCTTCTACTCTCTCCATCCAGTTGGCCAGTGGACAGACTCCCGGTGAGCTGCTGACCCCCCTGGTCCTGAACTCCATCCTCAGTAAAGCCCTGCAGTACAGCTTACATGGAGACACCCCCTTGGCTAGCAACTTCACCTTCGCCCTCCGCTTCCTCCCGGAGACCTTCCACCCACACGCACCCGACTCTCTCAACTGTTTGGAGCTGCGTTACAAGGTGAGGCAGTGTGTTTTCATGCAGTAAGAGTAGAGCGCGTACGCTTGCATGGGTGAGCTGGTCTCAGCGTGAGTGGCAGCTTGAATGTGACAATCTGTCATGTTTTGACAAACTACTGTGGGCATGGAAAATGAGCTTATCACGCACTTAAATGGTTGAACCTTGTAGATTGATTGGAGTTGGGTCTGTTCGATGACATGCACCGTGAGTAATGCTGCACACGTTGTCCTCTCTTCACGTTCACTCCTTTTTGTCTCGTTACTGTTGCCTTGCCCCTTTGCGTTCTTTTTTGTTGTGTTTGTTACTTCTTGTAATTTCTGCTGTCTCACCACACGTCTCCATTTCTCTTCCATGTTTGCTCCATCTCTCACTACTGTCTTCCCCTCACTCTCCTCTCACCTCCTCTGTCAATGTCCCTCCACTCCCACCTTTCTCCTTCCCTCATCCCATCCATCACGCTCCCTTTACCTGCCTTTCCTGACTCCTGTTCCACTTTCCTTTGCTTTCTTTCACACTTACTCGCTGTCACCTTCCTTTTCCTCTTATGTCTGCGCTTGCCTCTTTGCCTTCATGTCATCTCCCAGGTGGACTGGCCGCTGAATATCATCATCACGGACAGCTGCATGAACAAGTACAACCGTCTGTTCTCGTTCCTGCTGCAGCTCAAACACATGGTGTGGAGCCTCCGTGACGTCTGGTTTCACCTCAAGAGAACAGGTGAGAAGATGGGAGCGCTTGACTGAAGCACAGCTCGGAGTCCAGCTTCCCTTTGAGAATGATGAACAAAAATTCTTCCTGTTGTGCTTCAGCTGTTCATGAAATATTTATAGATACCAGTGTAGTAATTTCTTCATGTTTTATTTATTAAAGCACAAGTTCTGCCAGTGGGAGTGTTGTGAGACTTTGTGCTTCACTGGGTTAGATAGTATTGATCATTGAGGACCTGTGTACAGACTTCATAAATTGATAAACCTGAAGGGAAAAAGTTACTGGAGGGTTGTAAACTTCAGCGGTTAGAACATTATTATGTTTGCTAACATGGGACAAATGTAATAGAGTGAAGTGTTTTTTTCCATTGCTGATTCATGGGTATTGATTTTTCCTAAAAGAAAAATGATAAATGTCTGTGAAGTGTTTGTAGGCCACACTGAGAACAAATTGCCTTTTTTTCATCAAACGTTAAAAGAGACGGGGGGGAAAAAAACAAGATTAACTTTACCCTTCTTTTCCCTCAGCGCTGGTGAAAGGTGCCGGTCGCTCTGTGCAGTTCCGTCAGCTGCAGCTTTACAGACATGAGATGCAGCATTTTGTCAAGGTGATACAGGGTTACATCGCCAACCAGATCCTGCAGGTGTCCTGGAGCGAGTTCGCTGCCAAGTTGGCTACTGCCAGCGACCTGGACGCCATCCACCGCACACACGCAGACTACCTCAACAGAGCCATCTTCAGGTGAGGCTTGGACCAGCACACATCTATTGCTATACAATGCTTACAACACAATGCGCGCTGTCATCTGTATGCACAAAAAAGTGATATATCCTTCAATTTATCGCAGGGGGGGACCATATGTCCTTGTTTCTCCTTGAATGCAATCCATTTTAAACAAACGGCTTTCCAGCACTTTGAGTGATCACATCTCCAGGGACTGAGAGTTATCACCTTTTAGCTTGTGAGAGCAGGCACAGATAACCTTGTATATTAAATGACTGTATGCATAAACTACGAGTACACGCTGCACACAGAAACCCATCACTTCAAGAGACAGAGTTCAGGCCACGCTTGGAAGGCATCTCTAGAGAAAGTCTCACTACACGCATGCTTTTGAGCTTTACTTTAGATTGATTCAGAGGGTCTAAATACCCAACTCGCGGCAATGCATTCATTACAACATTCTGAGCTATACGTCTACTTTTTATTATCAATGTATTTGCCAATATTATTTTTACCATTTGGTCTATATAATTTAATTTTATGAACATATGAAACGTTAAAACCCAAAGATTGAATTAAATGTACCGTAGTTTGGTTAAAGTTAAGACCATTAAATTATCCTTTGGGAACTGAGTTGCAGCAACCTTCCACTTACGCAAGGACTTTGAACTGCCTGTTGTCAAAGGTCTTCCAACAAAGTGCAAAACTTTTCATTCCTAGAATGAAATGAGTGAAGGTAGGTCTTCAGGCTGGTACATGCACGTTAAGTTAAAGTGGCAGTGTTTACACATCATTTCATGTAAGATTAATGCAGCCCTTTTGCAACAAGTTCATTAAAATTCCAGCTGGATTTAACTTTTGAACTCGATGAATCATTTAATCTCATTAGGAGACGTCACTATCACACTCTGCCGTGTAAGATTTCAGCTTGTGTGTGAAGTAAGCTTAAGTGTCTTGTCTCTCTTCCTCCCAGGGGCCTGTTGACAGAGAAAGCAGCTCCGGTCATGAACATTATCCACAGCATCTTCAGCCTGATCCTCAAGTTTCGGGCTCAGCTGATTGCACAGCCCTGGGACAGCCAGCAGGGGGAGGCAGTGCACCCCAGCTTCATTGCCATGCAGCAGTCGTACAACACTTTCAAGTATTACTCTCACTTCCTTTTCAAAGGTAAGGACAGAATATTGCTTCAAACCTGATTTCACGAAAGTCTGCCCTCATGAATGTCATTCACCTGCCTCCATGGGAAAGGATCAAAGCAAAGCAATTCTGATTCCATTGTCAAACCTAACATTCGATGACAAAGATTCTGTTGTGAAAGTGTGAAAGCAGGTCAAATTTAACGAGTCCTAAGCAAGTCCAGATATTTTGTAAACGGTTAGTATTGTAAAAAATCCATCAAATCAGGAACAAGATGTGTTCACTATGGTACAAAGTGATGAAATAGCAGAATTAACAAGAGTCTCTTTGTGTTTCAGTGGTAACTAAGCTGGTGAACAGAGGCTACCAGCCTCATTTAGAGGATTTCCTTCTTCGCATCAACTTCAACAATTACTACAGGGACTCCTGAGCTGTGTGCTGTAATGTGTGTAAGCATAAAACGTAGTGTCACAATTTGACATGACGGGCTGTACATTGGATTGAAGTAGACTTTGTCCTAAGCAAATGGGCCTCTGTATCTTAAATGCATATAAATGAAAATATAGAAAGAATGTTTTGTTTAATAAATGCTCTATTGTTCTGTGCTTATTTTTGTTATTTTCTATTTTAAATATAAGAAATTTCAAAGTGCCTGCTAACGGTAGCTTTAGAGAACTGGGACAAATTGAGTACAACGTTTTATGGTAATTGTAATATGGCTCTGTCAGCCATTTACAAAAGACGGAGGGTGAGGTTGTCTTAGCTATGTTACACAAATGTATTCCTTACGCCACAAGCACCAGACGTTTCCTGACAGCGCATTATTCAGAAAAGGAGAAATAGAGACTATGCAGTGTGGCTGTAATCTGTGTAATGGGCTGCAGCAGGAATGCCACAGCCACCAGATTGCGTAAGTCATCAACTGGGGAAGAAAGCTCCTCGATTGTTTTAGGTGGATACACTGAGCTTGTCCTGTAGTGGTAACACTTAAAACATAGGTTTGCACTCAGAGCTAAAAATGAGTCAACAGCCAGTTTAGCTCTGTCAAGTGGGATTAGCGCCTTAAAGATCTCTTATTAATACACCTCAAATATTGCACTAGTCCACTGACAGTGCTGTGGCGTATAGGATGCAACGTTCTGGGAGAAATGCTGTACTGACAGAACTACTACCTTCCCCTTAACGTAAAACAGGAAACCAAGCCACTGCCTGTGTTAATTAACATGTACAGTAAGACCCATTTGCTTTTCAGTGAGTACACAATACCCCTGCGAGTCTGCCTACATGCTTCACTTAACGTTTCAGTGCTTTGTCTTTTTAGCATCACAGCTTAGTGTAGTGGTTTTAATTTCCTGCAAAGGCAACGGGACAGAGTCATAATTTAATCATGCACCGTGTCAGCAAAATGATTCTGGAAGCTTTTAATGCAGCTGACTCTGATTAAACATCATATAGACAGATCATATTTACACAGACTTTGAAGAATCCAAGTGCCAAGTAGTTTTCACTGAAGAAACTTCAGACTGTTCAGAGAACCTTTGTGGCATACTGATTATGTTAAGACGCAAATTATTCAGTAAGGTTTTGTCAAACAACTGTAATTTAGATTAGTGTAAATGCTTAACATCGTTAGGATGCCAAGTCTGTAATCAGTGGCAGGAGACTGGACTGAATTAACGCATTTAGTCTAATCACTCAAGCCTGTGTCCACAGGCTGAAGATAACAAGCACTGCTCAGCAGAGAAAACAGACACGACTATTCTATTTTTAAATTCTTGTCTTAGGAGTCTCACATCCTTCTTATTCCTAATGTAATGCTTCTGTTGCCGTAAGTGTTATTATATGATGTAACCAAAAAGAAATAAATGTAGTATGAAAGCTGTACGTACAAGTTAACAAAGCAAAGGAATTCAAACTATGTAAACCTAACGTGACATGAATGATTCACCAGCTTCTGTTAGATGGCTGGGATTTAAAAAGAAAAACATGATTAAGTCCCATTTGATTAGAGGCGTTAAGATAAAACTCCAAATCAAAGACCTGTAAAACAGACTATTGGGACACCTGCCACACCTTCTGCTTATATCACTGCAAATATCTACAAACCGTTATGGGACAGTACCAGAGTTGGGGCTAGTGCTGCACGATGAGACGTTCATCCAGGGAACGTCTTTCCTGGGAAAAATTGGATCTTGGCTCTGGCCTTGACGGTAGTTTGGTGTTGACTGGGACTAAGCTTCAGACTCCAGGTCTTCTTGACCGTCTCCATTTGTTGTGTTGTCCACCTCTGGCTCCAGCAGCAGGAACTTGCCATCGTTCGTCAGGGGCATGTTCTTCATTAGCTGAGCCAGAGCCTCTGGGTCCTTGTAGAAATTAAAATAATGCTAAGTAAGGATTAGCTTTATGGTTTTGTGCTCCTCTCTTTCACACATATATATTTTAATTTTGAATACACTGGCTGTCAGTTTAATACTGTTAAGTGTTAACTATCTCCCTGTGTTTCTAATTACTATGAATTCTGAATTTATGGAGATGGTTTGCCTTTACTTCTCTTCCTAGTTTTCTGCTATGAAAATGTCAACCTTTTAATTTATAATAGGATGAGGAGCATGAAACAAAGTTGAAATGTACTTAGGTATAGTATACGTAAGGAAAGAAATGACATTTCATTAAGTTCTCTGAGGTGACCTTATAATAGGTCAATCAACAGATTTCCTTATCACAGTTTCATATTTAACAATGACTGAATAAACTGGTTTTATATTATGACTTTAAAATGTTTCTCTTACCTTTTTGGCTTCTGCTATGTCCTTTGCCAAGTTTATGGTGTAACATATCTGTGAATACACACAAAACAGAGGCTTAAATATTTGTGCATCACCTAACATGTTTCCTGCTTTTGAACAAACAATGTCTCCACCTTTTCGCCTTCAGTGTTGCTCTCAAATACGAAGGCGCTAAACGAGGGCTCTCCCTCCTCGTCCGTGTCGCTACGGTCTCTGCTCTCCACCACGAATCCCATGAGTCTTGCGTTCTCTTGGTGGGCTACGAACTGGCACACGTCTCCGAGCTGGAACTGAGAAATTGACTTGAGACAGGTGAGGTGGAGAGAACAACAATTTTAATAAATATAATAAAAGAAACTAGAAATTAATTTATAAGGGTGACCTCACTGATCTACTTGCTTTATTTCCATAACTACAGCCTAATAGCGTGTATAAATGTTGCGTCTGTCCCCTTCTATACAGATCACATCACCTAGAGAAGCTATGCAGTAGTGAGTTATTGCTCTTGGTTTGTCAGAATCAGATATTTCAATATAGGGGAGACAGAGGGGTGTTTATTATCATTAGTATGCATGTAATAAACAAAGTAGCACATAGGAATTACTACACCCTTTAAGTGAATACTGTGATACTTACGGTCATTCTTGTAACTTGAGTCTGAGGGTCAATCAACCTGTTAAAACAAAACAAACTTTCACTAAAAGACGTAAAACACTGTAGCACTACTTCAGTAATAATGGAACGCCTTCTAAATATGTGTCTAGTGCTTTACAAGAGGATGAAACATTAATTAAAACCCAAAACAAGGATAGAAGAACACAAGGTCACAACTGATCTGATACCGTCAGGCACAGTAACAGCGAATGCTCAGTCACCTCTGCCTTCCACTTCTCAGTCTCAGGTTACAATCGGGCTGATGTGGTCTTAACAGCTCTAATATGCAGCACGGGGGACACCTTAAAGGGCTTTCAAAGCTATTAAAAGTAGGTCATCTTTAAAAAAATCAATACTAAAACACTGGGAGCAAGCGCAAAGAGGCTAAGACTGGTTTAATACGATCACTTCTCTTCGGTCTAGTTAATTACTGGAGCCAAATTATGGATTTTTAAAAACGTATCGTTTCTGTCAAACCAAATTTCTTTCTAACAATTCAGCTGTAAACAAAGTAACAATTCTGGAGCAATCAGTCATAAAGGTGTCCTTTGTATGAGTGAATGCCTATTCACTCTAACACAAGCTGATGCTTCTAACATGTCGAAATATATATATATATACACACATACATACATAGATAGATAGATAGCCCAAATGATCACTACTAAAACTCAAGCTTTATAAATAGACTTTTTCCGTCCATATTCTGGATACATTTCTAAGCATACTTACACATTATGCACCCACAATAGTGTACCAGGTGTCACATTCAGTAAATATGAACTTCGTTGGCAGAAATCCATGTGTTTGTGTTTTGTGCACTGCCAAAGCCTTTGTAAAGGCAGCACCACCCCCAAGTCAGTTGTCACTGTCTGTTCACAGAGGTGAGATTAATGTGAAGTCAAAGACATATCTGATCAGTTCTACCTGAGGTCGCTGCTGGTGACCATGAGGTGGGACTCTGTGGTCCTGAAGATGTTGTGGATGGCTCGAGCAGCCAGCACCTGCCTCATGGCCTCATAGATGACCTCTGGATTATTGCCACAGCGAACTGCCATGGAGCCCAGGAAGCGTACAACAAATACCTGCTGCAGGAGGGAATCTGTGGAAACAAACATCACCCCTGCACAATCCTGTCAACAGCATTAACCCAGGGACCATAAACAAAGGGAACAGGAGGGTGAAGTCATTGTACATTGACGAAAGAAAGTAGACGTGGTTACCGTCACTTTCTGTGGAGCAGTCATCATCAGTTTCTCCGAATGGATTTGTCCGTCTGTCAGGGAGGGACAAACATACAGTACAGAAGCAACAACAATTAACACTCAGCACTGAGCCATTAAGAATCATTCAGTGTTCCTCGAAATGATAGAACGCTTAAGAAATAAATCACCCAGCAGCCTCAACCCTGAATGTCACAAACATGTGCCCACACACACTCCTTGTCCTGCCAGCCCCCCTTACCTCCCCCCAGCCCTGTTTTGGTCCAGAAACTCGGAAGCCGGCAGCATGATGTCAAACTGAATGGGCGTCCCAGGGGCGATGAGATCCTCGGGCTCCGGAGCAGACCCCGTCTTCTGAGAAGCGCAGCTGGTGGCATGAATTCCTCCTGGCTTTGCTCTGCAGGAATGAGGCAGATAAATGGAAAGGAACAAACCTCAAGCAGCAACTGCTTATATTAACAGCTAGGTTTCCAGAACCTGCTCTAGGTGTCACTGACGGTAAAAAGGAGAATGAGTCCTCTTCACTGGAGTGATGCTGTGAATGTTAACGCCACCATTTAGTGCAACGTTTCTTTGTAACTGTACTTTGTATGGTAACAAGATGTTGGTTCACTTCACACACGTTATCTGCACGGTTATGTATATACTACAATATACAGTAGGCCCTACTGCTGAAGACCTTTGGTCTATATCACCCTTTGGTCAATTATTTATTTCACCATGAATGCATGACATCAAAGGAATCCATAACTTGTAATTTATAGATTTTACAAATCATAACTTTACATATTTACAATAAGTAAAATAATTTCTCTCTTATTGTAATGAGAAGACCATGGAAAAAAACAAGGAATTGCTACCTAGTCGACTTATCACAGGTTGACCTTTTGTTTTCCTTCCCTTCTGAAGAAAACCGATCTCATGCCATAACCAGTCACTTTAGGTACAAAGAAGACGTCCTGCTACTCTCCCAGATACATAACGGACAAACATTTCATAATAAATACTGCCATAAAAGGTACGACCAGAAACCAAATGCTGCAGCCTGAACTGTACAGTTTGATAGCGATTATAGATTCCAGGAGAAGTGGAATGTGGTGTTGCATCTAACCTGTCAGGGTTGGGTGAGCCTTCTTGTCTCTTCTCAAAACTGGTGATGGGGGTGACGGCTTGGATGGCAGACTGGTTCAGACGGATGGCCACAGCCTAGGACAACAAACAGGGACAACGCAGCTGTGAGGCAGTGTTTTTTATTTCTCTTGAATGGTAAACCTGTACACAGTGTCCCAGATTTTTACTGATCTTTGCTGTTAGACATGTTATTAAATGAAAGCTTCACCTCTGGGTTGTCAGTCAGGTAGATCTGTCTGGAGATGTTGTTCACAGTGCAAATCCACTGAGGAAAAAAAAAAAAGCTTGCGCTGTAACAGGCCAGTCAGAGGTGACCAAGCACAAAACAAAATATTAAAATAAAATATGCATAGGGTGACCAGATGCTTTCACTCTTACTTCTTCATACTCCTTTTTGCTCTCAGCCTGCAGAATCATTGACCTGGAAATAGTAAATAATTTAAGGGAACGACCAGCAACAGCATTATGTAGAACTCTGATTGGAAACCAAACATACGTTTTGCCGGAGGGGGAGGTTATCTGAAAACAGTAGCGTCTGTCCTCGCACTCCACAGCCATGACAGAGCTGTTGTCCAGGTCCAGCACCATGCCCCCTGCCACCGCCCCACGTGGCTGACACATGAGGTTCCCGCCCTGGGTGAAGAAGTACAGTCGGTCCCAGGCTGTGGTCACCAGGCCTGTTTTACTACAGCACAGAAAAAGAGGCAGGTCATGACAGTAAGGGTCAGTTCTTCAGGGCTTGATATAAAAACAAAACTAAACAACACAACAGCTTCTTCTTCCATGATGGCTGAATAACTTCTAAAATAAATGAGGGTTTAATGGCGGCAGTAACTGACGAGCTGATGTCAATTACAGATGCTGATGAAATACAACAGCATCTACTGTTTGTGGGAATCTTAGTTTGGATTTTTACCAGTCATGCATGAAATTAAAATTAAATGACTTAATATAAGAATCAGACGTGGTTTATCAGACGTACCTTTACTGAAGTTGGACTTAATCATTTAATACTATAGATTTCTTCTCTACCCAATATTTACACTTAATCCTAAAATGTATCTTTAGTTCCTCACAGCTAACTTCGCAGGTATTAGCACTTTAATCGATTAACAAACATCTTTACTCATCATTATGAATCACTGGTAAAAATAGTTCATTCCAATAACGACTGATAAAAATTAAATGTCTCAGATGAACAAAGATTCTTGGTGTAATAATTCATGAAAAGTGAAAATGAAAATCTCTCATTCAGTAAGTCAAGTAATTAAGATCTTCTTTTCTACTGTTAATCACACATGCTTCATTTTTAGATTACTTACTTTAATCTCAGATTTTTCTTTTGCCATGTATTATTATCTTAAGCACCTTCCATGTGTAAATACAGCTGTATTCTTCTTTCTCTGTGCCTTTTCTGTTAATCCCACCCTATTTTTTCAGACTCACTGTTCACACCTGCTTATATTGGTTTGGAATCGCTCATGTGCAAATGAATAAATATAAATAAACCACAATGCAGTTTAATGCTGAGACACTTCATTCCAGAAACAAATGTGTGTGTATGCCTCATTTTGAATTCCTTATCTGCCAGTCCCCTTTTAGTTTTTGCTTAAAAAATATTCCCCAGTAAATTTCCTTTGATTAATATCAACGTGCACAGCTCATGCTGCTGTGAAGCCGTTACAAAAAGCAAATGTTCTCGGGACTCAGCTCCATTTGACAAGCGTCTGAAGCTGCTGGCACTGGGTGTCATTAAACAGAATGGCATTCTGCGAAACCTTTTCTCTGGTGTCACAGACATTTGTCAGAGACTTCGATGTATATGAGGGAGAGACAGAGTTTGACAGCTCTGACATTTCACTAAATCACATTGCGGGCTACGCTGCAGTTCTACCCCCTGAAGCCATCAAGGAAGTTTCCGTTCCCATTCATCCACTCTGCAATAAGCTGACAGTGCACAGTGTCAACGTGTTACCTGACCTACCTCGTCTGCACTGACAGACTTTTTGTTTACTGTATTTATGCGTAGTTTAAGCAAGCTTAGCAAGAAAAGGAAAAACCATTTGTTTGTTAGCGTTGACTATTTAAATGATCACAATCTTCTATAGCTGCACGCATGTCTGCACCAGAATAAATTCTCTAATGCTTGAAATGCACATACACACCTCGGTTGGACATGTGCAGTCACCTTTGTTTTCCTTTATGTTTTCTCAAAGCTTGTTCGTTAGCTGTTCATTTATTTGAAATGTGAACCTGCTACATGAGCATAAAGCCTCCCTGAATAAACTTACTTCCTAATGTTGAGGTAGCCGGCCTTCTGGATGAGTGTGCGATTGACAGGCTCAGTGTCTTTATCCAGCATATAGACAGTGTCCTCAACAGACAGAAGCTCCCTCTGGGATGCACGCATGGCCTCTGCCTCCATATCCAGCTGGGCCTGGATACTGAACAAAACAAGTAAAGTCTGACACACGCAAAATACCTTTTCAGCTAATTCTGAACAATCACAAAACAGGTTGACGATAAAGATAGCTGGCATCAAGTTTCAACACATCATTGTAAAATCACTGACTAATAGGACCATGAGGAACAAACCGCTGTTCATTAAACTGTGTATCACGTGAAAGCTACGTTACGGGGGTCCTTACTTTTGTGTCATCTTTTCCACAGAGTTGAGAAAGCTGTCCATCTTCTTCGACACCAGCTCAATGCCTTTCTTGAAGAAGCTGATCTGAGAGACAAAAAGTAATAACTGTTCATTTTTCATAATTTTTATAAAAAAAAAACAAAAACTATCCCTTAGTCAAATTAATTTGCTTATATATATATATATATATATATATATATATATATAAATATATATATATATATATATATATATATATATATATATATATATATATATATATATATAAATATATATATATATATATATATATATATATATATATATATATATATATATATATATATATATATAGGTATAGGTATAGGTATAGGTTATATATAAACATATATAACCTAACCTAACCCCTCACATTAATAGTTGGACGAGTAAATGATTTCTTCCTTGATTACTGTACTGATAGGATAACAATGTCTGACCTGGTTAGTAGGTCAACAGCTGAGTAACACTCAGTACCTGTGCCTGTGTGTATCCGAGCATTGGTTCCAGCATTGCTACCCTCTTGCGATACTGCAGAGCATTGAGGGCACAGTAATACTGTAGTGAGGCCTGGTGCTGCTTCCTTCTGGTGTAGGCCACTTCCTTTATCAAGTCTGCCTTCAGCTGTCCAGAGAGGAAAGTGTTAAAGACAAACTATAGTACTAACAGGACAAAAACTAATAAATGAATATTGATTTGTTTACTACATAATCACACACATTTTTTAATCTAATTCCCCATTAAAATAGTTTAAAGTATGAATGAGAAGGTAAAGCCAAACATCTTACTAGTACTGTTTGCATAAACTGACTGCACAGACACACACACACACACCCTGCACTCATATGCAAACACATGTCCTACTCTCACATTCAAATAAGAAGTGCAATCAGGAGTATTACCACCAAAGTGAGGCCTGGAAACTGAGGAATGCTTTGTTCTTACTCTATTTCACACTCTCACTGCATTACCAGAGCACTACTGCACCGCTCATGCAGCCTAAAATCGATGTGGGAAAAGCTCCATCAGTGAAGCCGAGGAGGCATTATCCACTCACGCTACCTTTTCATTCTCCTTCTTCTTTGGCAATCGGCTGTACTTGACCATAGCTGCTTCGTGCTCTGCAAGAAAGGAGAGAGGAGACGCGAGGATCAAATAGTAACTTTAAACTGTAAGTGCTTTCTGAAATTAGTGAATGTACCCACTTACCATCAGTGGCGATGCCAAATATTTCCTTCAGCGTGCTTATTTCTGCAAAATTCATTGTTCAGCAAATCGCATTGCAATGTTTACAACAAATTAACACCTCATCCAAAAATTCTAGAGATACATTTGGTGTATGTGTGTGTGCAAGCATTTCTACCTGTGAGGTCTTTCTCTCTGAACTGGATCAAGGGGAAGACCATGCTGTCAGCCATCTGGTTGGCTAGCTCAGAGTGGAGAGAGTTCAGCTGGATGGAACAAAACAGACAAAACAACAAAACGCACAAATATCAAGCGCTGCACAAGGACACAAACAGAAGATGTACGCTTGCCAAGCATCTTGAGGAATTTTCATTTATTTTTATGTGTTATTTGCTGCCAGTTATTCCTGCAGCGAGCTGGAAATCAGTGAAAAGGCCAGCACAGCTGAAGACAGACACTCCGATATCATTCTGTAGCAGCACATTCGGTAAAAATAATAAAACAAAAATCTAGTGTTTACTCTGATATTGGGAACAGCACCACATATGACACACAATGAATTTTCATCAAAACGTTATGCTCCAGCATGTAACGAGTTGTCAACCAGGTTCATTTGATAATTTTATTTGAAGGTTCGAAGGTTGGCTCGGCCACAGGCCTAATTGTGAAAGTTCTCCTCTGTGCACGATGCAGTAAAGGTCAAACACACAATCAACTGTGTCCTCTGAGCATATATGTTGCAGGTGTGTCCTCAACCAGGCAGACTGTGGACTCCCATGGCTAAAAAGAACAGGCCCATCTGCTTGTCTATATACTTGAGGCTGTAGAACTTCTTCACCCACCCATTCACCCACTGATGCATTTCTCCATCTACTCATCTGCATTGGGCATCATTTCTAAATCAGTATGCAATCAGTTCAGGTCCTACAGGGAGGATAAAGCTCTGATCTTTAATTAAACGAGAATGCTGGCGGGGGCACAGGCTCAACATCCTTTGTAACAAAATAGATGTCGTGTCTCTCTTGAACCACAACACACACACATAGCAAAGAGGGCCTTACCTCTCCCACAGTTTTGGCGAAGCTCTGCAGAGTGGTGATTACCTCTTCGTCGCCTTTTCCAAGGGCAAAATTCTAAAAAGAAAAAGGAAACCGAGACAAAATTAAACCATGAGACAACATAAAGTGAAGATAACTAGATTAGCAGATCTAATAATAATCTGACACACTTTTAGCCACTGCTAGGAAGATGAGTTTAGGTTCTTTATATGTACACAGTGCTGTAAAACTCAAACTGCAGCCCAGAAGGTGCTGTGTGTGCTGAAACAAATGCAGCCACATGCGAACGTGGAAAATATATAATAACGATTAGGTTTGGGATAAAAATCATAAATGTATATTTTATACAAGGGCCACATCATTTCACTCTGCATGGGATGCATTAGGGGTTAAGATCTCATCTCAGTAGCCATACTTACTTTTTTCTCGTAATCCAGAAGCTGTTTTGAGAGCTGCTCGGTGGCCAAGCCCATCTCACTCTGTTAAAAATTAAAACTGGATTATTAGCGATTTGTCCAAGCTCCTACATTTTTGTTCTCCTTTCAGCCCCTTTATATGTTAAATGACTACTGAGAAATACTGTATAAGGACAACAGGTGACTCAAGGTTCAAAAGAAGACTTCTCTGAAAAAGCACAGATGGATGGGTCATGTAAATGCCAACTCTGTAAGGGAACTTTTACCGGTTCAGGAAATGTCTGTTTTTAGAAAGAACATTAAGCACATTGTGACGTCAATCCTTCAGCACGTTGCTTTGTGAGACATCCTCCATACTAACAGCTTAAGCAAAAGAGTGGAAAGGTTAAAGGTTTCTCAGGCTATTAACAGGACCCCAGACCTATTATTTTGTTACACAATCTTAATGCCAAGACATTTACCCGTCTCACTCATTTAGAGAAAACGTCTCAGTTTATAATTTTTCTTTCATTCATCGGTTTGCAAGCTGCAAAGACAAGTGTATAATGTCCTTGTTCACATTTGTCTAGCAACTCCATCAACACTGTCTTTGGTTCAGTGCAAATCAAGACAAACAGCTCATTGAACGCAGCACATGTGTGGGTGTTTGGCTTTTGTGTAGTACCTGAGCTCCAAACACCCGCTGCATTGATTGCAGCAGCTGGTTCGCATAGTCGGTGAGCATCCCAGCATCTTCCTCAAACACGCTGAGCAGGGAGCGAGTCTGGAAGTTAAACATTAGGCAAACAGGGTTAAGGTGTGAACAAATGAGACAGCAGTCACAGTAGAATCTACTGGATCCTGCCTCAGAAACGTCAGCTTTTGCTGCATTTGTTAGACTCAGCATGTCGGTAAACTAAATATCCCAGGGATTTGTCACTATTTAAAAAAAGAATCTGGAAGAAAAATCTGGAAAATAATGAGCACATTAATTAAAAATGGGAAGGCAATGCCAAGTCAGGCAGAGCTGGGCGTGATTGTTGACTCTAATGTTTCTTATGCACCGTTGGACAAAGTGCTGCACACGGCGCCTGTAAAACAAACCGAAACAAATGCTCCAAGCTTGGCAGGGTCCTCTCACTAATAATAAAACCCTGCTGGAAGGGCTAAGCGGACAGAAGACGCAGAGGAAAGGACCACAGCTCTAGAGTAACACTAAGTGCGTAATGATTTTACTGCAGGCTGCCTATGCAAAGCGATAAAACCCGTCTGGATTTTCATGAACAGGTGCAGCCAGGGCAGCGCAGGTAGAGCAAAGAGGAACACACCCACCAGATAAAGTCTGCGTACTGTTCAAGTCCAGTTGACTTATCTCATAGGACTCGTCAAAAGAAATGTGGAATATTGTCAACCTCACTGTCCTGTTGACAAGCGTCAGGCCTGTTTCTTATTTGAGGAGCCTGTATCATAAAGGGCAGAGAAGTGATCCTCCACACTCAACCTCACTTATTATCAGAAGTTAGAGTTGGAAAGACTCCAGCAACACGCAGCCTACATCAGTGTATTATTATTATTTTTATTATTATTATTCTGCTTTAAAGCTATTCGTATAGCATTTTGGAGCTGTTGGATCAAGCAGCCTGGGTGTGAGACAGCACTGCCCTGTTGCAGCTATGGACTAATTCCAAGGGAGTCCGATAATGGAACCACCTCCCACATCCTCTAAACCAGGCCCGGTTTGACTCCAGAACAGATTCCGGTGTCAAAAATCTAAATTCATACGATGCTGGAAAACAATTCGGCTCTATGAGAATAGTTCTGCTTGAGCTACGTGGTCGTGACGTCTTTCATACTGATGTGGTTCCGAATCTATTCAGAATATCACGTCGGGCGAACGGGAAGCTCTGTGACGGGCGGCAGCGCCGCGAAACAAAAGATGCCCACAAACACCGACCATCACGGAGCGAAGCAGAATGTCGAGCTGTTTACGGGGCGAGAGGCCGCCGCTGACAGCCTTGCATTTCACTCAGCGATGTGTCAACTGAGAGCTGTCACCGAGCGGCAGCACTGGAACAGGATACTGTCGAAGCTAGCAAGCTAACTTCAACGTTCGCAGCGTTGCTCTACGTGACAGCCCAGTCTGCAAACACAAAGCCTGCGCGGGCATACCTGAGGACTGTCCTGCAGAGCGTCCTCCAGGAGCAGTTTGTGATGTACGGCCGGCATCTTGCTAGCGTTGGAGGAGAAGGGAATGGGAGCTGAATTATTTAGAGCGTGGACTCAGTTTCCCAGAAGCCTTAGGGAGGGCGCGTAGGAGTTGGAGGCGGGCCCAGGGTGACCTCATCCAGCCGCTGAACTCAACAAACGGCTAAAACGTACAGTTTAAGGCTGAAATTGCTGTTTGCATTGTTGAATATTTCGTTTGTTTAATGACCACAGGTGTTTGTTTTATTGTACAAATGTGGAGACTTGCAGATATAATTAAAACGGATCTTGGGTCGAACTAATTTAACTAAGGCTGTAAACTATTCTAGTGTCAACAGTGACATCGTGTGGTTGCAGGAGGATTACCAGCAACATTTTACGATAACTTTAAAAAACATACAGAATACAATTTATTGCCATTTGTCCAAGTATTATGCACTTTACTGCTCGCGCATAGTACAATAAAAGTTAAAAGCAGCTATTTCTGAGCAAATTACTAGATATTATTATATCTTCACACAAGCAAACAGTACAGTTCGTCTCTTTCAAAGACACAAGTTATTGCATCATTACATTCCAAATAAATACACAAATACGTACATTTCCATCTAAAACGTAGAAAAGTATCATCAAATGGAAACGCTCAAGCAAAGTAAAAGTGAGATTATATTGTTATATTATATGTCTGAAAATTGAGCTCATGAAACTGTAAAATGTCATTATCTGACAATTAGACACTCACACGTTCAACACTTGCCATGATAACAGACAAGTCCATTGTAGAGACAATTATGGAGATTATTGATCCTATAATGCCTTTTCCTTAATGAATCTGGTTTCCTCACATTTCTTTCAGATTGGCAAGATCTGTAGTCAGTCAATACATTAATAATTAGTTCTGGTCAAGTTCAATACAATATTTATTCAGCTGGTAGTAAGTTAAATTCTGAATAGAACTATAATATAATAATAATATAATATAATATAATAATAATATAATATAATAAATATCTGCTAGTTATAAAAAAAAATATACAAAATAAAACAATATTAAAGTACTTTGTACATTTTGAAATCACATTCACAAAAGCTCTAGATGTGATCATCATCATCACCATCACCATCATCATCATCATCATCATCATCATCATCATCATCATCATCATCATCATCATCATCATCATCATCATCATCATCATCACCATCATCCCGCTCCTGGTGTCTTGTTTTGTCTATGTCTTCCTGCAGAGACTCCAGGCGTTCGAAGAATAAAAAAGTCGGTCGTTTGTGCTCCTGTGGTTTCCAATTATCCGGTACTCTGACTGATCGTGTTCTCCAGTGTCATGCCTCCTCTTATTTGTACATTTAATTTCCACCTACCACTCAGGTGCATGCCAGATGTACCCTTTAGTGGTAGGTAAACAACAAAAAATCTGCCAGAAAAATAGTAGTAACATGCACAGGTGTGACCATTATTTATTCAAATACATATTGAAAAAACTCACTTTCCACTGTATTATGATTACGTTGATACTATTGCTAAGTGCTCCATTTCTATTAAACATGTGCCTGTACCAGGGATACTCAATACATAATTTCCTCAAAAACAAGCCATGGTTCCTGCTCAAATTGGCATGAGCTCAGGGATCAGAACAAGTTGTATAATAATGGTAAAAACATCCTGAGTACAGAAAACATGTTTCCGTATTTCACTCATCTTTACAGTTACTTGCCATTTCGTAGAAAAATACACATACCGGCTTCCTCTAAGATACAATCAACAAATACCTGTTAAGTCCAGTCTTTTGCCATTAGTCTCACTCTTGTTAAAGTACATTGCTAGTTTCAAACATCCCTCTTTTTACTTCCGCTGACAAAAAGCCTGTAAATGCAGCAAGCTGCCTAAAAAAAGACAGATGACGTGTTAGAGCAGCAACGTGCCACTCGAAGGCAGGTTGGTTGGAAATATTGTGAAAGGTTGTTTTTTCCCCCTTGTCCTGTTAAATACGAGCCCTGACAAATATGTGTCTTTTGTCTTAAACTAGAAAATTAACTGAAACCTATGTTGCTGGAAAAATGCAAAATCTTAAAATAATCTTGACAAGACTAAATGCAATATGAAATTGTTGCCTTTTTTATCCCAGACAATTTAGGTTGCAGTAATAACTGACTTAGTTGTCTTGTTGTGTGTCGGTTCCTGGCAATGAAGGCAAGTCATGACGAGTAGATTTTGCTTGTGAATATGCCAGGAAGCCTGAGCACGTTTGTTCTCCCTCAGAGGACCTGTGTCGTTTAATTGGGCGACGTGTGGCTCTGACTCAGGCAAAGCATTTCAGTCGTGACTTTGGTAATTAATTGTGTTTGCTTGCTCAGCTAAGACTGGCCTATAAAGAGAGATGATAAAGTTGAACTCAGTGGAACTAACCTGGATTAAACACACAGCAGTGATTCAGCTGATCAGACATACACACTCTCACGAGAGCAGTTGATTAAATTACCCTTTCTGACAGTAATTCTTGCTAATCTAAACTTTTAGTTAATGCAGTTCACATCAGGCGATATTAAAAAGTCTCACATTGTGAGGTCAGAGTGACTTTAGCAGACTTTGTTCAGCTTAATAGGTGTTGATTAGGTGTCTTGGGACAGAGCAGTTGAGCTACATGTAGCTATTTAAGTGAGTATACTTGAGTATAAAAGTATCCATGAGTATATAAAATACACGTCTCTGATGTCTTTAGTGATCACCAACAGCAACATACTTCGAACTGCATGAAGGCGTAGTTAGAGGCTAACTAAGCTAAATTAGCCTTGTTGGTGAATGATGCTGCTAATGGTCACTGCTGTCTGCATACGACTCACGTGACTGCACTAGTCTAGAGCGCCAACAACCAGGCTAAATCGAGTTTTACTGTGACCTCAGATGGCCCAAGACTGACCTCATGGTTACAGATGAAGGCCTTTCCAGCTTCTCGCTCCCACTGTCAACACCTGAGGCAAGCGGGTGGTAAAACAAACATGAATAAAGCTCGCCTGTGTTTTAAGACAGTTTGAGGATGTTACAGAATGTTCCTCACACAGGCGGATGCACCGATGCTCCTTAAAAGCGTTTCATTTATATTTCACCTTTATATATAACGAAAGCTTCCTATTGGTTGTGTCTCACCCCACCCTCCGTCTCCTTTTCCCCTGGTTTCCCGGGCAACCATGTCAGGGTGGAGGAAAAGAGCAAATCATCAGAGAGAACAGCATCTCTCTGTCTCCCCTCTCTCACAGTGTATAAAAGCGTCTCCCTCCATGCTTTCACTCCACTCTCAGCTCTCCGTTGCGTTGCAGAGTGAAGCGAGGGGAGGGAGACACCACCAAAGCAGAAGCCTGTGAGACATTTCTTTGACCTTCCCTCCTTACTCTCGCTCTGCTGTCATTCTCGTCCTCACTCAGTGTTTTGGGTCTCCCTCAATTCCTCCTTCTCTTCCTTCTTCTTCTTGTTAAGCATCTCAGATCTGCTTAGACAGTGGCTCCATCCATGCAAAATGGGTTGTGGCAATTCCTCAGCCACCAGCACCTCAGGAGGGGGTGAGTGTCTTAATATATGTATATATATATGTGTGTGTGTGTGTGTGTGGGTGGGTGAGAGTGTTGTCACTGTACAATATGTGCACCAAGGGGAGAGGCTGTTTTGAATGTAAATGAAGTGTGTCAGGGTTACCCTTGCGTTCAGTTTGTTTGTGTTTGTGTGTTTGCATGTAGGGGGCTCTCAGTGCCTTGACACCATTCATAAAATCACAGACAGCATCGCGTCATAATGCATGTTTGTATTTCCAAATGTTTGCACCACCTGTTTTCTGTGTTTATACATTGCCTGTTTATGCACATGCGTTGTGTCCTAATGCCACAGGCGGTGGGTCGATATTGGAGGGTCCCCCATATTCTAGTATGAGACAGAAGAGTAGCCTCATGATGATCACGTTAACGTCTATATCGCAGTCAAAGGAAGGCTTCCCTGTTCCTGTGTTTTAATGTCTGTCAGCATGTCTGCACTGGTTTCCTTCGCATCGGAGGATTAAAGCCAAGCAGTTTCACTAACATTCACCTATTTTTCACCACTTGACTGATGCTGGTTGTGCCTGTACCTGTATACAGCTTTGAAATAGCCCCGTTTCATTCATGAAGCCTGAAGGACGGAGGGGACACTGTATTACACAGCTTTACCACATATCCTTCTTTCGAGCACCTGTAGCTTGTATCCAAAAATGGACATTTCTACGAGCTGATTTAAACCCATACAGTGGCTGTTTAAAATACTGAGCAAATCTCTGTGCACCACAGTCAAATAGAGGTAATGATTCGATTAAAGTGTCTGCAGGATTACCTCACCGTCACTGGCCATTAAAGCGGCGTGGTGTGCGCTTTGTGCTTCTGTAAATGTGTGTGTGTGTGTGTGCTCGCAGGTAGCTAATCAGTGTTTGCCAGGCAGGTTAACAGAGCTGGAAAAAGCACCTCAGTGTGTTTAAATTTGATTTACTTCAGAGTTACATTGTCTGCGAGCAACATCTAAGGACTGTAGGCGTCTGGTTTTGTTGGTGTTGAGTGTGGCTTGTTTTCTGTGTGACAGGCCTTACATGTTTCTCTCCTGTTTCTTTGAGGTCAGTACATATTCAGCACAATGTCAAGGACATGTGACAGCCTGTCACTTTGACAGATATGAACCTGTGACTGCACACATTTAACCACCTTGCGAACACCAGAGCGGAGTCGAGGAGCACGCCAATAATTCCTGCAGGTTTCACTGTGTCACCACACATTTTTAGTTCATAGTAATCCTTTATTTGTAAAAAGTACTGTGAAGCAAAATAACTTCCCTTTAGTGTAACTTTAATTCTACTCCACACAGAAAGGGATTCAAACCCAGGACCTTCTCGCGGTGGGGCGACAGTGTTAACCACCACACTCATGAAACTTTAGAGTAGAGTCTGACAAGGATGTCAAGCTTTGGACTTACAAACTCTAATGACCTCCTCAGTGAACCCTATATCACATTGCTCATCTCCAGCCTTGGATATGAATGAGCTTTTGTCTGACAGCTGAATAGGCTCCTGTGTCATGTCAGCAGACCCAAACAGTGGCCGTGGAGACAGCCCTCTATGCCTATTACAGGGCTGTAATTCAGCGTTTTGACGTAATGTGCATTTTCTAATTTTCTACTATTACGTCTCATTCTTGTACTATAGCTCGCTTTTCAAGGTACATTTCCATTGTACCACCATGTGCAGCCTTCAGAATGACCGTTGACGAGCAGAGTAGCGGGTTCCCTACTGTTGCCAATGCGATGTTCAAGGAGGCGGTTAGATTATCCTCAGTCCTAATGTATTATGAAGTCGTTTCAATTCAAATCCAGTTCAGAGGACTGCCTGTGGTTCAGCAAAGAATGAGCTGCCGTAAAGGCCTCAAATAGGATTGGGACGAGCAGAACGGTCATTTGAAATAGAGGCACTTCATGTTTTACAACATGTCCTCTGTTACCATTCACAGACATATGAAAAGCCAAGTGTGCACCGCAGACACAGTGCAGTCTGAACAGCACAGCGCAGCCCCAGGTTGTTTTACTGTTGTGGTGGGCAGGGGTGAGCATGGCCAATAACTGTTTGCCATGATTGACAGGTGACACAGTGAATTACAGCTGGATGGATGCGGGGGCAGAGAGCCTGTGCGTAATCCTCAATGCCAGCAGGTGGATTTGATGCTGTCGCTGGTCAACTGCTCGCATGAAATTTTGCTGTTTAGATATTCTCCACTACAAATCAAAAACGACTCATGCGCTGTGTTTTTAAAATGCCCAATTAATGATTATTGCTTGTTGTCGATGTACATGTGAAATCATAAAAGCTTTCATTCGTAGAAAATCATTTCAGAACACAGAGGCTCAGACTCAATGCAGGTGTGTTTGAGGTTTGCAGCTTCTCTCCACGTCTGCACAGGTTTCTTCTGGCTTCTCAGCGCAATTAAGTTAATTGGCGGCTTAGCTTGCCTGTAGAGGTGAACGGTTGCCTCCATATGTCAGCCCTGTGATAGACTGCCAGACGGTTTCTTCAGGCCGCTCCAGTCATTGCCTCCAGAACGACTGGATTGTTTCCAGCACTGCTGTGACCTGCAAAAGGAAAAGCGGTTAAAATAATGGATGGACATGTCAGTAGCAACATTTTTCTAGTAGATTTGGGGTAAGATGTCGGTGATTCCAAGAAGAGGAACCTTTTGTCTCTTGTGCGATCTGGAGCTGAAACGTATCATATTATTGACCCTTGTTAGATTTTTGAATCTGGATCTTTCCTGAGTGTTGTATGTGCCAAAGCCTGACCAGAAACCAGTGGCTGTGGGAACTCACTCATCTCCTGCGCTGCCTCCAGACCTTCACTTTGGTCTTTCTTAGGATTTAATGATGTGTCATCCCAGGTGATAGCTGTCAAACGTGTTAGTTTGTGACAGGAGGAGGAACACGGATTAATTCTCCAACTCTTCAGTGAGAATTAATTAAATTGTGTCTTTTCATTTGTTTTCAGGACCAGCAGAACTCTCCAAAGATGTGTAAGTACATAACTGATTATGTATTTCACATCACACAGCAGAATGGAAACATCACATGCTGTAGTATCCAAGTATTATTGTTTCTAACATTTATCTGATAAAACACTGTGCAATTAAAACCATTAAGTGGCTTTTAGTCGCAATAATATCCAAAAACAAAAAAAAACTGGGACTAGATCCTGACCCTAGTTTCAACAACTAATTACATCAAATTTATGTTTTTTATTTGGCATGAAATTGTTGATTGCAGGATGTGATAAAAATATGTGTGTGACAAGTCTATCATAAATTAGTTAAGTGTACAATGTTTTTGAATAATAATTTCCATTTACATAATAAAGTTGAAATAAAATGTAAATATCTGTAGTAAATGCTTTGATCTGTCTCAGTCACTCATACAGTAGTAAGATGCCAGGTTAGCTAGTAAATTGTTAATTCTCTTAAAATTTCAACATTACATTTATTTACGGGAATTACTTTTAGCTGTAAATAATTTTAAGTGTGTGTGTGTGTTTCCTTCACACACACCTGGGCAGTCAGCACACAACCCATGAGAGCTGACAGCAGCTCTCTACTGACTCAGTGAACCTAATCAGTTCCTTCTTGGAATCAACAGCACACACGCACATTCAGGACTCATTTCTATTTATATGACGATTTTGCGTGCGCTGCTGCCATTATGTGCGTGACTTCATGTCAGGCAAACAGCCACGAGAAAAAAATTGAGTTACTCTGGCTGGTTACTCAGTATCCAGGGTCGTGACCTGACAGAATTTGTCAGTTCAGCCTGATTGTCACTTGTTCAAAACACCCAAAAGGGGATAAGCTAAATGTTGTTCAGCTAAGTAAGTGCTCTTCCACAGTCCATTGCTCACAAAGACTCATTAGTTTGTTTATTTATTGTTGGTGCTTTAAAAAGCTGAGCTGACTTGTGCTCATTCTCTTAATCAGCACAGAAGATCCCTCGGCAGAAGATGAGAAAAGAAGGTATTTTACGAATGTTTTCTAAAATATTTTCCACTTGTATTATGCGTATTTTGTTGTGTTCAAAGAGGCTTGTGATTATATGGAGCAATGTCTTCTAACAAACCTGGTCCAGGTAAATCTAAAACGAGCACAACGAGCCCTGTAAAAATATTATTAAGTAAAGCCCAAATCATGAGCCTCTTCATGAAATCGAACAAAACCCTGAACACTTCCACGGAAAAGTCTTAACTGCTTACAAAGAGCAAAGCCAAAATCTCCCCTTGTGTTGATTTGCTTCAGGCACAGGAACCTTTTCGGTCGCATGCTGACACAAAATCTGCTGCTGCAGACTTAGATTTTTTCCTCCTGTGCTTTCAGGAATTATGGTGGTGTGTATGTGGGTCTGCCAGCAGACCTGACCGCTGTGGCTGCCAGTCAAGCCAAGTCCACGCGGAAAGGTAAGGATCTGTAAACCTGGGTCTTCTGGTTCGGCTGTATTTGACTGAAGCGCATCCTAATGAGACGCTCTGCTTTTGCAATGATGATGTGGGTCACCACAGCCTCTGGTTTGGACTCCTGGAGGATTTTCTTTGTCACTTTTGCCCTTTTGCTCACTGAGGTGAAATACATTAGTGAATTTGATGGCTTTATAACCTCTGGCAGAAACATTGGCTGAGCTCTTTTAGCTCATACTGCTGGGCTGAGTGATTGACCACATGTAGGGGACCTTATTTAAAGGAGGCACTGATTTTATTTCCTCCCTCTTTTTTAGACTAGCTGCTATCGAAGGAAACACAACAGGTATTTACCAATATAATTACTTCTCTCAAACGGAGAAAAGGCTGGTGTACATGAAAGTGAAGCGACTTTATTCTTCATCTCTCCAGGATCCTCTGTATTCACTGGTAAGTGCTCCCATCGCCACTTACGGGTGACGTCTCAGGCTTTCACACTGTCACTGAGCGAGGATGTGGACGCTGCCTCGTGCTTCAGCCATGAGTGGCTCAGTGATGCAGGGACACAAAGTGGAAATCTTCTGCACGTACGCACTCCACCATCACCCTTCACTTTGCAAGAGAAAAAACATAGACATCACAGTGGACGCGCACTCGCTCTGGCACTTACAGCTGTGGGTGGCTGCCTGAGTGGGACAGCCATCTTGGAATGCTCTCTGTCTTTCTCAGGAGGAGACAGGAAATCCAGCCAACTAAGTCATTAACTGACAGTCTGGGAGCTACGGAACATTCCCAAAAGCCCTCTGCAATAAATACCTCTACTCAGTTGCTACTCGCTGATGAAGAAACAACGATGCAGAGTTAAAGAGACAAAAAGCAGCAAATACATCCATCTCAGAATCACATGGATTTCAATCAGGGACCAGGATACACTACACCAGGTTACGGCTCTACTGTAAATGCTAATACAGCTGTGAATGAAGCCAGCAGTGCTTCAATCCAAGTTCTGGGCGCATCTGCCAGGTTGGACCTGCTGATGTCGTTTGTGGCCCAGACTGATTATGTAACATCAGCCTATGAGTCATGATACTTAGAGGATTTCTGTCTGTCTCTCTCGCTCATGCTGTCATGTGTTGTTTTTGTCCCTTCAGAGCTCTCGTTTTGGGGCTTCTGGGCAGTTCTCTCAGCCTTTATCTCACTCAAGGATTACACACGTTTGTTTTTACCTCACTGTATTGTGTAACAGCAAAAATGTATTTTTAAGGCAAAAAACAGTGAGTAAGGGGAACGTGTTTGAGTGAGGGCCCCCCCCCTCTCTTTTTTTTAGGTCAAATCAAATGAAAAGCCTAAAATCAGCAGTGTCTGCTTTTTTTAATTCACCAGCTTTGCCAACCAGTCTGTGGCTCTCAGGTCTATAAACACGTCACAAATAAAAGTTTGGGCTAAATAACTTCTAACTGGAGCAAATAGATGCTGTATGTACTGTATGTGGGCACACTTTACTTAGTCGCCTACCTATAGTAGGTAACACAAGGCTTCAGCTACAGAGACGTTTGTCAGGTGGATAGATTTACTAATGGATTTAGCTATTTGGCTAAAATATACTGGTGAACCCCATCCTCCACTCAGCAGGACTCAGGAGCAGGGTTTGTTAGAAAAGAGCTGCAGTGTGTCCGTTCCTTGACATCTACATTTCCTTCCTTCGCTGCTTTCGTTCCCCTTTATGAATCCCTGCCTGCTTTGGCTTTTACACCGCGTTGTTCCACCTGTCTCTCCCACTTTTGTCAGCCCGGCTTTGCCCTTTATAGTAATGGCTCCTGTATATGATGAATGTCACTGCTTTGCCCTGTTCGATTCGTCTAACAGGCATGAGAGGGCATAATGTGGATGAATAACACAGTCTGATGTGAAGCCTTCAACATTAAAACGATGTGGCTGCACCGCATGTTTGAGAATATAAAAGAAATTTAAGATATTAAAGAAATAGTCTGACATTAGGGCTAAAGATGCTTATTTGCTCTAATTATATGAAAAGACTGGTGGCACTGATGATTACTGGTGATTAACTAACCAACTGATTTCCTTCATTTTCATCTCCAGATGTTGGCTTATCCTAAACTAACTGGCTGTTGCCTGCACTTTCATATGAACCGCATAGATACAGTATGATAGAGGTTTTAATTCATTCTTCCATTTAACCGACTGTGAACGCTGTAGAAAGCAATTAAGGTCCAAACAGCTGTGAATACACAAGTGATTAAAAACTCACCAGTGTCCGTTTACATGTGATTAAAGAAGACATAATGAAACGATTGTTTGTTCAGTGAAAATAAGATTTTACAGGGTTTTAGTGTTTCACGTGTTCTGTTTGTCTTTCATTTACTCATTCAGACAAATCCATCATAGTGAATGTCAACCTTTCCCTTTGATGATCTCAATGATGCCGACATTGGAGCGGGGGGGTCATCAATGATCACCTGATTCAATGATTTACAATTAAAGACTTTTATATTATCCTCACACATCTGTGGTTATTGATTTTGTTTGTGGAAACCTGGCTGTTTAGAATCAATTTCCTGGGGCTTGTCTCCACATACAGATGAGAAGATGTGGTGTAGGTCCTCTCTAAGTCAGGATGGAGAAACCAGAAGCACCATCAACTTTCTGGTGGAGCTTGAGAGGATCTGTCAGGGTGAGTAGGTTAAATCCAGGTGGGAGAAGATGTAATAGCTGCCAAAGGGCAAACACACAGTCCAGCTGAACAGAGGAAGAGCGTTCAGTCGTTCTCTGCTCCATCCCAGTAACTGGCTGAGCTGGGAGAGCTTTGAGGGAAGCAGGAGCAGGTTGACCTAACTCTGTCCTGTCTAGCAAAGAGCTTGAGGCTCTCCAGTGGTCCAACATCAAATTATGCAGCTGGCAGCGTATGGAAACTAGGGACGCTGATAAGCTGCTCATGTCACATCGTGCTCGATAACACAACTTCACTAATAAGTCACCAGGGGAAAAGGTCTCAGAATATCGCAGCCAGCATATACGGTCCCATAAATTATTCTGTATGACTGTCATAGCAAAAACAAAATCTGACACAAGCTCAGTCTTACATTCACTATAAAACTATAACCATTATGAATAAAGGTCCCTTTAAAGGTGAATAAAAACGTTGCTATTGTCTACTCTGTCACATGACTTGTTGCATAATCAGGACAATATGTGTTGCAGTAGGTCACAGACTTGCCACAGCTCTTAAAAACAAACTCTGCTCCATTTTCTGGCGAGCAGAGCAGCGTTTTCTGCTGAGAGCTACGTGATCGAGAGCAAGTTCTTAATAAGATCATTTGAGCAGCTGGCCCAACAACCTCACAGCTGCTCGTTCTGCAGCTCGAAAGCTTCCGTCTGCCGTTGCCTCTGATCTGTTCCTCTCTGTCGTATGTGCTTCATCTCAAACCTCCTTCATTTATCCATCACAAAAATACTCTGGTGATAGAGTAGATATGCTAATTTAATTCTACTACTTTATACATGATATTGCTACATTTTCCAATTGCAATTTAATTTTACGTACTTTACATTGTTGTCACACGAGGGAATGTTTGTACACCTATTTACCCAAACCTATATCTAAAGATTTTATTTTGGTATAGAAGCAAATAGTATAGAATGTGCAGCACGTCAACTAGGCGACCCTTGTTACTGTAAGTTGTAGTTACAGTAGCATTTGTAATGCTGCATATGACCAGTAGATGTCACTGCAGTCTAGGCCAAGTTTCAACCCCTGAACCAGCACAAATATTCGGGACCACACATTTGGTTAACTTTCTATATTCTCTAGTTCATGAATAGCGAGACGTGTGTTCCCATCAGATGCTTTAAGCTCTACACAGTGATAAAAAGCAAAACACAATAAATTGAATAAATTACAGCAGGCAGCTTTCACAGTCCTCCGTTGGCGGTTGTGCTAATCTTTGGCAGCCACTAATCGAGTCCACTAACGGTAACAGGGTGATAATCACTGTTTTGGTGGGGGAAAATGACCTTGCCAGCTTTTTCATGGCAATCAGGCTGCGTAGAGCCGCCCGCCTGATGAGTTTACAGCTGATGTCAGGCTCAATCAAACACACCACTTTATGCTTTTCACTATAATGAGGCTAAAAGCTGGCGTTATGTGTGCCCAGTACTCCTGGTTATGAGAAGACAAATAGCGTACAGTGTCTAATATAATTTTCCAAAACACATTTTTGCCTCATTGAAACATAATTTGTGTAAGAAGATGGAAATATTTGCAATTAACAGTTACCATTTAAGTGAGAAAACTGTGGGTTGTGACTGTTTTATTTTGGAGGAGCACGGACGCATGACCTCAGTGTTTCTAAAATACTGGCTGTGACTCGCTAACAAGCCATGCACTGTTATGACTATAGAGAGTTTGGTTTCTCTCCCTCTGGATATAGCAGTAAAATTCCTTCCATGCATCACTGACAGACATGTTAAATGAACGTGACTGATGAGGTTAATAAATATACAGTCTTCCCTTATGCAACTTTGCTCTGGTGCATCGCTGTGATGTCAGATTTAGTGATCCTTCTGCCCTGCTGCGTCCCGACGTCACAGACCGTGGCAAATGAACAGTACAGTGCTGCTTGTGTTCTCAAAGCATGTCAGACTAAATGTCAAGGCCTCCTTCCTCAGCAGACTCTCCGCTGTCACTCAAATTTCAGTCTGAGTGCTTGAACGACTCGGAGGACACACGATACAGTTGTCCCAGTGAACTAAATTTGACACGCAATGCCCGATCAGTTAGTTTAAGAAATGCTCTCAGGTTCTAGACTGTGGCCTCACACTTGGCCTGGACCAAAACGTGGCACCCCAGACCCTGGGTTAGGGTGAGGGGAGCCTGTTCGGTTGTGGCGGCTTCACTTTGCTCCCAGCTTCACAGCGCATGTGCTTCCAATTACAGACAAAAGAGAGGCGGTCCTGTGCAGCATGTGGTTCCATTTAGAGCAGGTGAAACAATGTAGGAAAATAGATCCGTCATCTGTCGCATTCCAGAGGCCAGTGAGAAACAGCACTAAATCACAGCAAAGCTAATCCTGAGGGGAACGGGTGGGGTACAGGCGGCCGAGGGTCTTGGCGGCATCTTCAACAGGGGCCGGCGCGCCGAACTTCAAACCGTTACAGAGACCTGAAACACCTCACGTCTCTTTATTCCACAGTGGTATTTAAGGTTTTGGGGTTTTGTGATTTTTAGCCGCTCTAGCAACTCTGCATCTCAACAGCTGTCTGCTGAATGGCCAAGACGTTCTGGGGAAACATTCTCAGAGGACATGGTCCAGTGACTTTCATAATCCCGTTATTATCGTCGATGATCGTTGGTGGTTCGCTGAGGATGTCCCCTCGCAGCACTGGTCATCGTAGCTCAGCATGTTTGCTTTCAGGCTCAAACCTAAACGTTTGTCCTTTTGCCGTTGACTCTTCATCCTGGTCACCAGGTGTTCCTGAGGAAATATTTAATAGAACCTGAGGCCGGACGAGGCTGTGCAGCAAAGCAAAGGAATGTCTAACTGCTCTGTATCCAGACCGCAGGAGCAGGTCAGCAGCTGATTTTATCAGCTCGCTATCCCAACCCTCCAGCTGCCCTTCACGTGAGCTCTCCACTGGGGCCTACAAGGTTTGCCACTTTTCAGCATGTGGTTATAGTCAGTTCATGCAGCCACTCTACTCTGCTGGAAAGAATGTAGGTTAATATAGCAAGCGGGATCTGGACATCGTGCTCTCGTTTGCCTTTTATAGCCCATAGGAGCACAGGCATAGCGTGTGCTCCAAGCTGTAAATCAGATGATGTTTGGCATCGCGCTGCTTTACGGGAGGGGGGCGTAAGGCCTCAGTTAGGCCACGGACCAGAGGCACCCAGTAAACCTCTCACATGCAAAATGAAAGGGAGGACAGATGAAAGAAAAGGAGACGTATTTTTAGCTTGGGTAGAAGCCCAACAAGTGTCAACTGGACTCTAACAAGGGCGTATTCGGGTGATTACTTCACAGTTCAAACTGTTTCAGAGGAATACCTGTTTCTGTGTGCTTCCGCCAATTCTCACATTATGGGAAACCATAAAAATGTATAGATTCCAGGGTGGTGTTAGGAGAACTGGGCCAAGACCAGTTCAATCATGCTGTAAAAATGTGGCAGCTGATTTTCCATCATGTGCAGGGTTACCTTCATGTCCACCTCCAACTCACAGACTGCATCGCCTGGTTTAGGTTTTTCCTAAGCTAATAATTAAAATTAGAGTTGACAGCTTCGCTTCAGACCATTTTTAGACTAAAGAGCAGGAACCCTGCCACCCGAAAACCCAGTGGTTTAATTCAATTCTATTTAAAGACGGACAGAAGTTTGAGACACCAAAACAACAGATGTAATGTGTTTTTGATTGCTGTGGGTTGATTGCTGATTGTAGCTAATATCAGGAAACAGTAAATTGTGGTCTATTAGCTTTAGGACTGATTATAACAACTGTCATTCTGAACCCTTCAGTCAACAAACAGTGCCACAGCTGTCTGCATCTGTCTCGGTTTGGATTACCTTGATGTCCTTTTAAATTTATGTTTAACCTTAGTTCACCCAAAGACTCGTACCTTGAGTTTTCATTCCGCAGAGAGGCTCCTCTGACTAGGTTAGTGGAGTTTACAGATGGATGAAGATTAAAACTCAGACATAAAGGCAATCATATCTCTGCAGTTTGGGCTCTCAGTGGCTTCACTCAGATTTTGAGGCCTTTACATGTTGAGGCATCAAGGATGTTGGGCGGCGCTGTGTTGAAGTAGTTAGCGCTCTTGCCTCAAAGCAAGACAACAAAGAAGGTCCTGGGTTTGATTCCAGGGTCGCAAACAAGTATAACTCCAAACCTTTGGGAGATGGAAGCTCAGCTTGTTCTCTTCAGATCGCAGCGGAAGCTGGCCTGTCAGTGATTTACTCTCAGTGGTATTATTGTTTGTATCGTTTTTATCTGTCTTCGGTCTGATCTGCTTGAATGATTGATAATAAGAAGATTGAAAGTATAATTATTAGCTGGATTATTGCAAACTAAATTCCAATCACCGTATTGTTCCTGCAGGTTGGAATCGTAAACTCGTCTAAAAAGCTCAGCACATAAAAACAAAACAAATTTTTGCATATTTTGGAAAGGTGGGTGAAGTAATGTTTCAAACCACACGGCATCAAGGATGGAATGAACGTTTACATGTACATTATGAAGTTTTATGAAGCACCACGAAAGCTGTTCAAATCCGTTTCCCTGTTATCAGCTGCTCTTTAACCAAGTACCTTTGTAGAGGATTAAGTGGCGTTTCTGTAGTACGTGCAACGCATCCCAGCGATGCTCCACTCGCCCTGTGCATGTGACAGCACTTTATGACAGACTCTCCAGGGTCACAGTCGTCTAATTACCCGTCAACACCCACTGATTCTTTCCACAATGCTTTAGAGTGGACAGACAGCATGCAGCTGGTTTTCAAGAGTCCTCAGAACAAATGGCCCTTAATTACTTTAATAGAGCAGCACACCCTCTACTCCCTGACCTCCAGACTTGCCCTTGGCTGTCTCAGCAGGTAGAAGCATCTATAGCAGCTCTATGAAGAGGCTAATGAACTGTATGCTACAGTCTGATAGCAGGTGAACCTGTAAGCAGACCAGTGCTAGCAGCCCGCGGGTACAATTCCCCCTCACCCAACAATTAACCCGGCAATAAATCATTCCACAGCTGCACCGTCACATGGGGTCCATCAACCTCTGTAACCCCTCGCTCTGAGATAGGGGTCGATGAGAGAGGGGATAGCACCCAGAGGTTGGGGTTACAGATGGAGCGTTTGAAGTCTGAGATGTTATGGTTGGCGTAGGAGGGAAGGGCCCCTCTTAGAGATGGTGTTTAGGGTTTGGGATGAGAGACTTGAACAGTGTTTTAGATTAGGCTTCTAATCCCTCTAATGAAGGCCAACTTTAGTGCCCCATTGTTGTGTAAACTGTCAGGCCCGTAATGCCTGTGCAGCAGTGACAGATCCAGCTCCTTGTCTTTCATCGGTCGAGCTGTTGCACACACGGCAAAAGCTAATGAAGTCAAGCTGACGGTGAGGAACATAGCGTGTGCGAACACATGGGCGCATGTGTGCGGTTAGCTCACAGGGTGTGCACACGTGTCGGACAGCGTACGCACACTTGTAAACATTTAATCTGCTCTTTGTTGACGGAAGCGGCGGCGCGCTAAATTTGGAAACAGCATCATTGTGCTTTTGTTCCGGGGAGAAAAGCTATTTGGCTTTTGCAGCCGCAATAAGTGTTGACTTCCTATTTCCTGAACGCAGGCTTGATGTGTGGCTAAACGCCATCGCGTCCACGTTAAGATGTGATGATTAGGTTGTTCCATCAATCTGGTGTTTACATAATGAACACATTTTAATCAAGGCCCAAGTGTTTTCTGAGAGTTGTTGACATAATGCTTCCTGCATGTACAGACAGAGAGTCTAACTCGACAAACTTATAGATCTTAATGTATCATTAGACGCCAAGTTATTTGGACTCCTTGGAGCCCAGCAAATAAACTCAGCCGGTTCATCTAGTGTCGCAGGGCTGAGGTATCGTCCTCCTGGATATCGGTCTATCCCACAGAGGGGTAGAGAAATAATTACATTCTGTTCATGATTTTACAAGATTTAGTGTAACACGAACACCTGGATGTCTGTCCAGCGTGTGCACATTTCAGAGGAGCCATTTCAATCGTGAGTAGATCGTCTTCATGACTCAGTACTGCAACAAAAGATGGGACAGAAATCATTCTATTAAAGTGCCCAGTTCAGTTATACTCGACATTTTATTGTCTCTTTCTCCTTTTTCCTTCTTCTTGGCGTCTACAGACATGTGTGAGAGTCACTATCATTACCTGAGTGACAGTAAATAACTGGTAGTTGCTAATAATTTGCAGTTTACAAAATGATGCTGTTTCCATTGACACCACTGGATGGTTTAAACTAAATGGGTTATGTAATAGGTTTGGCAGGACGGTATCCTAGCACAACAGTACACGCATTAAAGGAAGTACGACCTAAACTCATTTCTTGGTGTACCCATCTCAAATGACCATGCAGCTTTCCAGAAGTCTCCCTGTTTGAGTAAACCAGTGGTATTACTGTAAATGTACTTCACATACTATGTTTGTTTCCACGACGAAGAGAAAAACACTCACACACAGAGACACAGAGGCCTTTCTCTCTAATTACGCAGCCATAATAATCACTCTCTCTCTATAAAACCCTCGGATGCACGGATATATAGCATGATGTTCTCCATTCACCAGGCTGACGTGCTCGCCCACAGCGGATTGTGCCAAGCCACTACTGTCCTCTCCACATCCTCTCACCTCACTCCTCCTCCTCCTGCCACCCATAGCTTCCTCTCGAGCAGAACCCACAGTCTGTACAAACACAATTGCCTGGCAACAGACTTCTCTTCCCTGTGTTACAGGTCATTAATCCTGCCCATGTTGTGCTCGGTATCGACGTGAAAGGGTAAGAAAAGAGGACTTTCCAAACAAATGACTGTCGCTGACATGTCTCTTTTGTGTGGAGACAAAAGCTTGTTTTCGGTGTTGAGCTCAGCAGCAGAGGTGGTGGCTGCTGAATTAAAGGAGGTTGTTCAAGATCAAAGATGACAGGCCATGACATCACAGAGTGTGGGGGACAGCACCTTTCATGCTTCTCTGCCTTCCCCTAAACACAGATCTAAGAAGCAAACATCTTAATCTTGCCTTAATTCCTTAATGCTCCTTATTTCAGGGGTTCTGGTTGCTGTGGAGCTAAAAGGAGGCCCAGAGGATGAGGCTCGGTGTGTTTATAGTTGATAGGGATGGGGTCGCGGACGATGGTAACTGTGGTTGTACGTCCAAACTAAAGTTAACACAAGCCGGTGAACAAGCCCTGACACGGCCTGTAATCAGGGATATTTATCATGCGCCCACCCTGCCCCTCCATAGGCAACAAACTGGAGGTATACTCTCCGCGACTGCGTTAAAAAATAGCATGTGGACAAGCTGGTATCTCGTAATGACATCCTGCGCCGACCAGAGAGGCCAGATCTGCTCGCTGTGCATTTTACTACACTTGTGACATAACTGTTGGGGAAATTCTGCGGGTAAAAAAGGAAAGTGCTGTGCTGTTCTGTATGGTGTGTGGTACGTTCTGATCTAAGAACACAGCTCTGTGGCAAAAAAACTGCCGGTTGTCGTCACATATACATATAGCTTGTGACAGAACAGGACTCAGACATGCACGCAACAAATATTAATTTCATCTGTCAAGAAGCCCAAACCGTCAGAATGCAAACACACGTCTCTCGCAGATTCTCAGAGAGGTTGTGTTCAGTGTTAATTGTATTTACCTTTCTGATTCGTATTAGCTTAGCCCTATTTCTTATTTGCCTTCTCTGCTCTAAGGGTTGCTGAGTTTACGGACTAAATGTGCTTTGGCAGTCAGGCTACTTGGCATCTCCATTACCTAAAGTATGAAAGTACAGCTAATGATAGCTACAGTGCGCTCCCTCCTTCCTTTGAAGTGGGATGATTCAAAACACAGGAGCTGCCACTGCGTTTACTTTTAATACAAGGAAACTACAGTAGGCCAGTTCACTCCTCTGAGTCCTTAGCCTAGTTTAGTTTCTTCCACCTTTCAATTACAGCTTCCATTATGGCTCTAAAATGCAAATGTTACCAAGGCAAATGTGTCTGGGCTCACCTCATTGAGCACTAACCTCTGTGTGATGCCACCATGCTGCTTTTTTTTGGTCTTGCTTGAGAAATTGGGCAAACTCCAAATGTTTTAATGCTCCGAGACAGTGTCAAATTACAGCACTCGCAAGTAGAAATCTAAAGATATAAAGTTACAATAAACAAATGTAGAGAATTAAGTAATGTGCTGGTATTCAATGACTTAGAAACATTTGCTTTGGATTCATCCTTTGTTTTAAAGCCTTGCTGAACCTGTGATCTGACCCCACCGACTGGAGGTCAAGAGGTTTAGGAGCAGCTTATACAACCACACAGCTGCTGTTTGCATTTACTGCGTATGTGTGACCTGTGACTTCGTGGTTGAAAGATCCAAGCGAAGGTGTGAAAATGTCGATAGCGAGAGACAGGATGTGCGAAAAGACCGAGAAATCTAAATGCCTGTGATGAATCGTGCTGAGCGTGACTGTGTGCGTGCCAGTATCCCTCTGAGTTATAACTGTCTGCTTCTGTATGAGGTATGTGCGTGTGTACAGCTCTCTGACAACAGCACCCTGTTATTACCACCCTTGAGTGCTGATTACTGGAGCTGAATAGCTCGTGGAGCTGCACCTGGGAATCTGCACACATCTGTCCCAGCCCTGTCCAGGTCTTAAATTGATTTAAGTGCTGCTGATTCCTTCTCCTGTCCAGGTAGCGCTCTGCAAACTAGTTATTTCCATGTTTCATAATGTTTTTACACTCCTGAATCACCTTCTAAGAATGTTTCACCCTCGTTTGAAACGGAACAATGACAACAGCTTAAATATCCTGAGGTACGAGGTCTACACCTGTCAGGGCGTGTGTGTGTTTTTCTGTGTGTGTGCGTGGAAAATAGCTCCTAACCATCATCAGTTAATTCACAGCTGTGGGAGTCAGAGCTGCGGTTGAAGATGAGAGATGTTGTACATAATCCCCTTATCAAAATACGTGAGGCTCATGAGGTATATTGCCTAAAACGCATGTAAATAGTAAAAATAAGTAAACGGAAAGTTGTCTAAAAACTATATTCAGCAGTTGCCATTTTACTTTGTGATGCCATGTCACGTTTTAAAAGAAATCACTCATATAAAACTAACATTTAGTGTATTCATCTGAACTGAGTGATTTGATAACATCCTGTTATGTCGTCATGTTGTAAATGAAAGCTCGTGTTTTTTTATCTACAGTACATAGACTCGGAGACGCCCATTATCAGCAAACATTGGTCCTGCGTTCCAGTGGCACGTTGTGTTTTTAAAGTTAACAGATTGTTAGAAACTGATTATTTGCGTGTATGTCAGCCCAGATGAACACATTCCTCTGTCGACATACCAGACTTTCAACTTTCCCTCTTGCTGAAGAGCCCTGTCTGTGTTTTCCTTCTGCAGAGCTGATTACAGTTACAGTTAAGCCTGAGAAAAGGGCTCCATCCCATTCTTCTTCTCTCTTACTTTATCTCGGTCTCGCCCTTGCTCCGTCTCCTCGCTGCCTGCCAGACTCGTGAGCTGAACATGTTGTAGTTTCAACATAAATCCTGCCTCGGCACTCACATGTGGGTGGAACTGGGGATTGTCTGTTGGCTCGCACTTTCAGAATGAATCTCGGGATTTAGTAACTCAATAAAATCCTTCTGCATAACTTGCGCTCTCTACTCACCACCTCCTCTCTTGCCTTCTTCATTTTGAGTCCTCGGTCACTGTTGATATTTTGCTGGACTTGTGTGCGTGATTTATGTTCTCTGCAAAGACAAAAGCAGCACAGAGCCAGAGAGGTAAAAGGCTACTCCTTGCACATACGGAAGAATGCAACGGCGAAGGCCCCATAACCCCCACCACTCAGTCGGCCTGTTCTCCAAAACAGCCTGCTCCATACATCATCTGTGCACCGCTTCAGAATTAGGTCAATAAAAGACTTTGGGCTGAAGTTGACAAAAACTTAAAGAGGACACGGTCTCAGAGGGGCAGTGAATGTGCGATGGGCCAGGGAGCGTGATCTGACCTACTGCGATATAAGATTTTTAGGTCATTAACTACAAGGAGGACGAAGAAAACTTAGATCAACTTAATAAGTGTCATGTATCTAAAATGACTGGAAAGCGCCTGAAGAACTGCGAAAACAAAATTGCAAACTAAAAAACTAAAAGAAGTTTGTTTTTCCATGTACAGTGTGAAAGTTAAAGACAAGCCAGCAATCACTTCTTATGTTACAGTTTTCAGAGCATTGTAATGAAGCAGTTTAGAAACATTAACCATGATTTCAGGTACTGTGCACAGTCGAATGCATCCACAGAACAGTCATAGTGTGGAACCACTTGGAAAAGCATCAGAACCAAGTCATGAAACTGAGGAATTCAAGCTGGACTCCTGGGGACAGTAACAGAGCTGAGACTTCCTGAACCAAACTCCAGACATTGAAGGCAATAAGGGTCAAGGGTTAAGGTCGAGGGCGGACATTAGTTCATTACACCTATCGCATTGCAGTAGCGTATGTTCATCTCAACGCTGTGGTCGCTGGATAAAGTAATTCAACCACAACGAGTGGTGAATAAGGCAGGTGCAGAAACAAGATGGGCGGAGCTAAAACTTGGTTTTTTAGGTTTGCGAAAAGCCTCTGAAATGAATTTGTTTTCTTTTTAAATGAAACTGAGAGGTTGAATTCTGCAGTTAACCATGTGACGCGTGGCTGTAAGAAGGTTACTAGCTGAGAAGGTTGGATACCACCATGGGAGAGATGTTGATTCTTGAGATTCATTATGACAGACCACAAACTTCATGGGGTTTTAAATTACTTGGCAGACTCAGATTTACCCTAAAAGACTCCTGGCTATAATTGATATTTGTGTAATAACAACCTACAGACTGTGCAAGTGAAAGGAATCGCTCCCAGTCATGAAGCTACGGAGAATTAGTACGTGAATCTGCAACTCCTCTTGGCTTTGTTCAGCTGTCTGGCCCACAACTTTACTGTTTTCATTCTCTCTGACCGTTCTCAAAGTGTTGTTTTTGGCAGCTGTTCTCACAGAAAGGGAGAATTTGATGAGCACAGGAAGCGCTTGAAACAATTTAGTGTCGAAAGAGCTTCATATTTCTAGTGGACGGACAAAAAGCTGGAACAGACAGAAAGCATGAAAACAAAGACTAATTTATCAATTGAACACTGACAATTTCAAATGAGTGATAATAAATATTGTTGCTCCAAAATTGCTGCATCTGAAAAAGTGCCTTTTCTGTGCAAGTGATGACATGACAAAATTCACACACTGTGTCTGCTATCCCACGCAGCCAACAACAGCAAATGCTAGCAGGATGTGCAGAATTATAAATAACTCCCCATGCACAGAAATATAAGCTCCAGCATAGTTTCAGTGATTTCTTAATACACAACTAAAATGCAGGTATAATCCAGGCCAGCTCACGTTGGCCTTGTTGACTCTGCTTCATGCAGCTCGGTTCAAAGCCTCTCCAGCCTTGGCGGGAGGAATGCGCCGTCTCTCGCACGTCTGAAGGTTCTACAGGATCAGATTCCTTGGAAAAGTGGAACTGCAACAAAAAAAAAAAAAAGCTGAGAAGAGAGAGCGGGAAGGAAGGATGCGGGTTAGGGCTGAGACAAACAGACATCGCGCACGCTTCCACCCACGCATACCAGTAAATGAAGGTCGAGCAGGAGTTTTTGTCTCACGCAGAGGGAGCTGTCGATCTGTGGCACTTTGAAGAAGGATGCGGAGGCTCGCCCACTACTAAAATATAGAAAACCGAGCCGCCACCTCCAGACACTTGTGACTTGTTTGAAACTGATATAAAGAGTTGGAAGGAGGAAAAAGACCAAAATGGCACAAGAGTTCAAATAAAAAAGTAAAAGCTGTACATGTTGATTATGCAGCTCACAGCCATGATTCAGTTACTACTCCTGCTATGAGGAGTCCTGCTCGTCTCGCATCCCATCCTGGCTGTGGACAAGGTGAAAACAGGACTTTCAAGGAGATGGAAGGAGGGGAAATGAGGACGGGAGGAAGGGGTGCAAGGCATGCAGATTTGTTTTTAAAAATCATCTTCCATCTGGCCCTGATTGAACAGAGAAGCCTGTCATCCCAGTTATGTAACTCGGTTAAATCTCTGCTTGGACCTTTGTGCAGGAGAATCAACAGAAACATGTTTATATGAGGTGATCATGCAGGAGGTTGCAGAGATGGGTTGGGTTAAGAGATTTAGTATGATGCTCAACTTCGTGGGTGATCTGAAGGTCAGTAGTGACACATCCTGGGTATTAACTCTTTAGACATTCATATCAGGTCCTAAATTTTAGGTCAAAGGGTCGATGTTTATGGGTCACAGAAGATGTTTAGTGTTCAGAGACCATCTCCAAAACAAGCCTACAGGCCTCAGGAAGTTCCAGAGGAGGTAGTTGTGATTTCGGCTCTGAAATGACTTCTTCCTTAGTCGCTGCGGGTTTATTGTTCTAGCGAAAGGGGAGAGGATTGATGCCTATAGGTAGCAGGGGAGAAAGCTGTGCGGCCCGAGTGTCTGGAATGCATTACAATATCCATCTACCAGTCGAAAAATACCTCACCTCGAAACATCGCGCTCCCCATGTGGTCCAGTTCGCTACACGGGCTTCACGTTACAGAAGGATCAAGGAATCGCACGCTAACAGGCTGTGCAACAACAGGAGCTCAGTTCTTCCACGAGTTCAAATAGTAGGAAGTGTTTTTGGTGTTAATGGAAATTTGTTTTCTTATGCCTGGGTAGTGCTCCCAATGATAAAAGCCTGTTTGCTAATTATATTTACAGTCGGACGCTCAAAGTACCTCCGCTCACTCAGCAGCCAGATCTTTGTAAGCACACAAAGTAAATATCGCTAATTACGAGGAAGAGAAAAAGAAAATGAATACAAAAGAAGGATCATGATACACACGGTCAGGGTTTGCAGCCAAGAGAAACATCCAACAATAGTTAACATCTGTAAACAGTTTTTGATTTAAAAACAGATGAGAGACACGGCTTCCATGTCACATTAGAAGGAAATAGATCATTTGAAGACTTTCTGGGCACTTTCCTATGAGGAGGCATGTTGTGTATTTTTCTATGCATACCTGTGCACATAATGACTAAATATTATACGTTGTTGTATTTGTAACATACATTGATGTTCATGTGATTTAGTTCTGTAGAAGTAGCTTTTCCATTAGTAGGCGCATGTGTTTCTATAGCTAAGTGTTTTCTAGTGGAGTCTAAAACATTTGCTTCTCTCCAGGCTGACGCTGACACTGAGGCTGTGACTGAGCTGTTTTTCACTATGATGCCAAAAGGAAAAATGTGAAAACCTGAAATTCGTTTTTGAGCCGGTGTTTATTTTGTCCATTCTGGGCCATGGTCACAATCTCAGCCCAGTAAAGTTGTATATTTAATGAAGCCAGACAATTGCTGTAAGCTTAAAACTAGTAGACAGTACCTTAACCAGAGGATTTACATATTTCAGAACTACTTAGGTTCTAGATGCTGTGTTTTCAGGAAACGGTTTCATCAGTTTGCTCTTTCAGACTCTGAGGAGCTGCCACGAGTCAGTGTTGATAAAAGTATTCAAGATAAAAGAAAAGGCAACTTTCAGATTTATCTTCCCTGTTATCAGTCGGCCCTCTGGACTCATATATTTTATATTAGGCCGTGATAAGCGCCGGTGCCAGAGGCTTAAGACAGAATGGTGCACAGGAAAGCAGCTGTGTGCCAGCTGTGAGCGGCTACATGATAAGCAGGGAGGATTTTTTAGAGAGCTACCTAGCTGTGGGCAGTCTCCATCTTCCCCTGGCATTTCTGGAATCCCTTTGTACACAAGCACTTAATCTCAAGCCAGTAAAGTGACTCCACGGCCTCCCTTCACCTTACCAAACCTTTTTAATGGCAGCCAATCTGAAGTATCTGGGCTAAAAACGTCAGCGATCGCAGATTGAGCCTCTAAGCCGTTCATCACACGACCCTTGAAGCTCGTCATTTTTCTGCTTGCTCGTGCTGCCTGGCACACATTAGGGCTGATCTTATGACTGTCCAGTACAGTGGAAGTGCATTCATAATATGTTGGCTGTCACCCACGCACACAGACACACACTGAGCTGAGCCCCATCTGTGTAATGCATAGGCTTTTTCTAATCCAAACACCATCTCAGTGGCTCAATTAGTGCTCCTATCCATGCCAATCCATCCTTCAAAACATGGGGCCCCACAGGATCTGCAGCACACCCCCCCTTTTGATTTATTCTAAACACGCACAGACATAAAAACACCCCAAATGAAAGAAAACCCCACCAGCGCAGCGAAACACTCAGCATGCCATGTCAGAGGAGGGCTCAAATGAACTGGTCAGTTGTTGGTAATCATGAGATCTACTTTTTTCCCAATGAAGCAACAGTCTGGCTTGCATTAGGCGGCTCAGGGGTAGAGAGAGCCCTGAATTCAGGAGGACATACCTTAGGAGGAAAATGTCAGCCTGGTCCACATGTAGCCTGGAAGCCTGTCAAACTACAAAACAAAGGCCTCTTCTGTTGTCTTTTGAATCCCAGCCTCATTCTGAATTGACCATGCCATGTTAGGGAGACTTTCTGAAGAGTATCCAGATGTCAGAGAACTCAAGCTGGAGCAGCCTGCCATCGACTGCGAGTGTTGCATATTATTACAGAGCTTGGAAATAGCTCCGTTATTAAAGCAGCGGCCTGGTTTAGTTCTCCAGTAGAACGCCATGTCTTTGCCACAACAGAGGGCGTGCGTGAGAGGGACAGGCTGCATCACGAGAACAACGGAGGCTCGAATTTTCTTCACATGCAGATTCAAGGAATAGGAACAACAGGTTAAAAGAAATCTGTGATGCATAGAAACACAGCGCACAGTTGGCATTGTCTCCCTGTGACCTCTGATGACCACGGCGCGTCTGGACCTCCTGCATTCACTCCTGACAGCCGTTAATTTGGTTTTAACAGCTTCAGTGTCATCGCTTAATGAGCCGTGCCTTCATGCCGTCACTCTCTGCACAAAGACGATCAGAAGATGCCGCCCAGACAAACGGGAGCATCATTGGTGGAGTTGAGCAGAGGTTTGTATGTGAGGTGTGACATCTGCTTACACATATGGGACTTTAGAAGAAAAATCACACGTTTCTCACATGGCTGCTGCACATACAGTACGCTTTAATTTTTCACTTGTGCTTATGTTTTCAGATTCTATGGCCTGTGCATGCTACTTTGGGGCTCCGCTCACAGCGCTCGGTGCGTGTTCATGCATGTTGATGTCAACTTTTAGCTCAACGTCCAGCTGTGAGTTAAGTACAATAACACAAGTTGCCACTGGACGCAGGTTAGATGCACGTTGACGTTCTAAAATGATTCAAGTAAAACAATCTGTTTCCCCACACAGGCCTGTACTGTACAGAACTGCCAAGATGTATGAACATTTCCTTTTTTTGCAATGCGACTGTAAGAACATTTTGTTCCTTGCGTCTGAGAAGAATGTGTATTTTTAAGCCACGTATGTGCTATCTGCTTTGGATCTGCCTGGCCTGTGGTTTGCCAGTGCTTTAACCGGTACTTTGGAAAGGTTTCTAAACCCAAACAAATGTGGAGATATCATACCAACATGACATCCAGGGTCGCCACCATGAACATTAGAAATAACAATATGACAGTGTGTTGGCAGTGAAAACCTGCAGGGTCTGCACTGTTTGACAGAAATGTTTGATACACATTTAATCAGTGCAAGGTGGAACTAAATCAATCAAATTCACACTCACAAGACACCAGATGGCTGCTTCTTCGTGTGTTCTAACACGTTGTATGTTTTTCATATAAGTCTGCAAACATTCCTCAAGTACACTGCCTGGGATTCTTATTGGTGCTATATAAATAAATTGAATTATAGTTTTGCTAAACCTGTTTAACTGTGGGAGAATGAATAATTGGAGCAAAATGTAAGTTGCTCCCTGCTCTCTTTTTGAGGACTGTCTATTTCTGAGTCAAAATTGGAGCACGGCCTAGTTAATGTGGGTCTGACCACAAAATGGGGCCAAGTCATCACTCAAGCTTCATTCCCCCCCCACTTTTCCCACCTGAAGGAGTTTCAGCACCTCCACCTCTCTGTCCCACCTTCTCATTTCCAGCCGCCCAGGTATCATTCAACACATCTCAGCTTTATCCTCCACATTTCATTTTGGCTTTATTGCCGCCGTGGAATGCCTGGTATGCCCACGTGCACACCCAAGCTCTCCATCCACACACACAATCAGCAGTGCAACTACATGTCTCAGCTTGCGCTGATGGTTTTCCACAGCAAAGTGAACTCCAGTGGCAGACCTGGCACTGACACACGCAGACATCAGATAGGGTTTAATCGAACCTTTGTCACCACACCAGCTCCAGGGCCTTGTCTCCATGTCTGTCACTGCCTGAAAGCAGAGCCCCAATCTGAGATTTCACCTCTGCACCGCCACCCCCGGGCTCACCCAGGGTCCTGTCCTTTGTGTCTGGTGCCACTGAGGAATCATGTTTGAAATACTGATGCAGCGCTAGTCTTAATCAAAAGATGCTTTCTTCTTGCTCCCGCCTCCTCTGCAGGGAAAGTGTGGAAGCGGGCCGTGGGGCAGAAACAGATCCAGCTTGTGGATGCTGGGAACGTGTGGCAGGTCTGAGAATCAGATATCACAAAGAGAGAGCATTTCATCATGCACCCACAAATGCAACCATATTTACCCAGCTGATAGATGACTTACTCACAGTCCTCTATAAGATCTCTCACTGGGAAAGTCGGAGGTCCTCTTTCATGTTATGTCTCATGGGAAACTAAGAAAAAAAGAGGGATACATCAACCCAACCTGGGACTTGGCTATGCTAAAAAGATGGCTAAACAAATGCCAAGTCAAACAAAGTGTTATGGTTGTCATGGTTTCTTTTTCTTTTTCACGCATCTGTTGAAGGGAGGGTATTTGATGCAAAAGAAACTCTCCCTCCTACATTTGAAAGGGATTTACTCTAGTTTGTTCTCATGCGTTTATCAGTTAGATATACGATAAAATTAATAATCTGAGAAAGTTCCCTCTGTGACACTGCTTTATTCCAAGCAACGTAGATCAGTGCTCTCAAAACAATAAATAACATTATGTCATGCACAAACCTGATTGAAGCTAAAAGATGATATCTGTCAACAGATGTTGAGATAAATGTTGTAAGCTTTTCATTTGGCCATTTGCTGACACATATGTGCAGCCTTGTGCATGTAGACGTTGTCCTCACGGCACCTCAGCTGACTTGGGAGGTGCAGCCTCTCTGTGCCGCTGACTCTGAAAAGCGCCTCTTCAGTGGAATAAGCCTAGCCTGTCATTAGTGAGCATGGCATAGGCATGCTGTTTAAGCATTAGCAGGGAGTGGAGTTAAAGCGCCGGGCTCGTCCAAGAACAGCAGCGCTGTGCCACGAGGACAGAGAGGAGGAGATAGCTGCTCCAGTGCCTTCTGCTTGGGAAAGAAGTGCAGAGTCTGTGTGTGCACGACTTTACACTCATTCCTCTTTCATAAGTCTGATGCTTGCCCCTTGAAAACTGGCCTAACTGTAATTCCCTTTTCTTCGTAACCATTCCACGCGCTCCCCGTTCTCCCTATTTTGCAACCACACACTCCACATTGATCGACGGCCCATTGGACCCTGGTCTCCTCAGCAGCCATTCAGCATGTTTTGCAGGGTTGTGGGCGATATGGTGAATATGGACAAGCGCACTTGTGACGCAGGCTGGCCAGGAGAACTGTGGAGTTGCTGTCTTGGAATTACAGAGTATGGCTAAAGGCACGCTGCTGCAGCGAAACCACCTCATTAGGTCGTGGTGACTGCATTTAGCCGGCATTTCCCCCCTCACACGTCCAGAGAGGCCGCATCAGACATGGTGATTAACTGCAGAGTAAACACGTCCATCTCCAAGGTCTCGGGTCTCTGCCATGCAGATGCCAACATAGTTTACTGTAACAACCAAGCAAGAAACACTGAAGACCCCCCATCAGTAATAAACCAAGCTACCCGGGATTTAAGAGGTTCATAACATTTGGTCAACACCGAGGCTGAAGTAAGTCTGAGTTCACTTGCAGTTTCAGTGTTGCTTCAAGTGTTTTAAGCTGCTGCCGCCACAAACGGAGCAGAATGTGTTTTTGACCTATAGCAACAATTACCCTGGAACTTTTAAAAACACGAAAGCAGCTATGTAAACTTTTAAGGGAACATTTATATTTCAGAAAAGCAAGTCTGTCAAAGGCACAGTATAGTTTAGAAATGACTTTTTCTGGTAAAAAGCTAAATTCAGAGTAAATCTCAGACTCACTTGGCCAATAGGGCAGGATACCACAACAGCAACGCATGCAGTGCATGCATGCAGGCCAGCAAAGCAGCGCTAATTTGCTGCACACTTCATTTGGTTTTATTACCCCCTGTCTCATGGGGTGTTGTAACACAGTTTACCCTTGTCTGGGGAAATTTCTCTGCCCATTTACAGTCTGCAGTCAGTGGTTTGATTTCTTCTCAGCGTAATGTGCAGCCTCTGCCAAGGTGTCACTGTTGCTGGGTGGAGGAGTGGAAGAAAGGCTGAGCGCTGTTCCTTCCATGAGTGTTTACTACACTGTAAAAGCTGCACCCTCAAAGCTATGCTTAACTTTACAAAGCTTTTGTCGGCAAAATGTTTTTTTGTTCTTCTTTTGCCTCTGCATAACAAATATATATAACATATGCGAATATATTTACCCAGTGCATCCACTTCATGTAGCGTGTGTGTTTAGTTTTACGTTTGGGGTCAAGGTCACGCTCGGGTCGTGGGTGCCGTTAACGAAGGAGACGGAGGTGTTGGGAAAGAGCTCCACGCCGCAGGCGACGCAACCTTCCTCAAGAGCTGCAACTCAGCATTGCACAGACAGCTGTGGACACCCTGTCTGCACGAACAGCTGGTCAGGATGTCTGGGAGAAAAGGAGGGGTAGAAACTGAGAAAAAGATACCAAGATAGGGAACCAGAGGAGCGGAAAGGACTGACATAAAAAACTGCAACGGGAGAACAGCACAGGAAAAGGAGAGGAAGGTGAGTTAGATGGAGGTGACAAAAGGTAGACTGGGTCCAATACATCCAGAAGCTCCAGAGAGGGGCCGCGGTGTGGGAAAACAGGGTGGAGGGTCATAAATCTGGCTGGGCCCGGTTGTCCCGGCTGCCTAGTTCACACTGGGTTTGTTCAGGTGGCCCTCTCCATCAGCCCCGTCCTGCCCCTGACGCCGCTGCCTGCTCGGTGTGCTAGAAAAGCTCCAAATGTGTCAGAAGGAAGGAAAAGAAGCACTTCATGGTTTTATGGTTTCCTTGTCTCCGCAGGCGCACTCCCAGACTGAATGACTTCGACGGAGAGGCATGACCCGTCAGCAGATGTTTGGAAGACAAAGGAGTTATAGGAGTGAACTGCTTTATCCTTCATTTCCCCACTCACGGTCGACTGCGCTTGCAGTTACAGCCACGTTGGTGCTTTATATTCATTTACTACAAGAGATCGTATTATAATTTCCTAGAGCACACAAACAGTTTATACTTAGACTTTATAGTTTTGGAGCTTTACATTTACAACATGTTTTCTGAACAATTGTGAGAACAGGAATCTCTCTACAAAGACTTTCTTTCTACAAACATCAATTTGTCTGGACAAACCTAAACCAGCGAACACAAATGCCTTGAATGTTCTCATAAAGAGCAAATTGCTGAACTTGGTAACAAGTTCACGTTCTCCACATAGCTCCATTTGCCACAAACCCAAATTTAAGCATCTTTGCACAACCTGATTTTGTTTGCAGGACAAGGACGTCTGTAAAATCGCAGTATGGAGTTCCAACTAACATTTGGTCAGGGTTGCCAGCTTTTTCATCTTTACCAGTAAGTGTAGGGATTTAAGCATGCGACCCTTTAGCCAGAAGCTGGATTCTCATTAAGTTGAAGGCTGTGCTGAGTTCAAGTAGGGATTTTTCAGCACACATCGGTGGAGCCAGAAAGCGGCCTCTCCGTGGCTGCGGGCCAGAGACGCTGTCCTAGTGGGCAGACTGACAGTGGGAGATGATACAGAGAACAAGAGGCGAGCGAGGAACCGAAAATGGAGAAAACAGACCCTCTGCACAATTCACTCACACAAGCGCTATACGAATGTGAACTCATTAGCACACGTACGCCATAAACCAGTAACCGCGCACATGCGTAATCCGAAGACATGTAACATAATGTGAACAGTTTCACGCTTTCCACCTCGTCTCTCGTGCTGGTGAGAAAGCGAGCAAGTCTGTAGCGCAGACAGGGCCCATTTTTCTCCTTTCCTGTGGCTGGAGTGTGCGACTGGGGATTTATTTTCACAGTTCTCTGGAGAGGGGTCACTGTTTTTTTCTGGACTAGAAACATTTGAAGTATCTGAAGCCCCCATCTCTGTTCCCCATTAGAGAAACGGCCTATTCATTTCAACCTGTCAGACCTACTATTGCTATGTGATCTCATTATGTAATTCACCTCTGTCTCTGTCCAGATTTAGTAACATCTTCACTGACAAGAAGTTTGAATGATTCACTAAAAGACTGGACCAAGGGGCTGATGTGTGTTATGCAGCATTACTGGGCTGGGTTCACGTGGATGTTTGTCACGTCCTTTGCTCCTTTGCTACAGGTAATATTTTACTGTGATGGCTACTGAAAGAACTCATTCATGCTCTAAAGGAAGATTTCCAGAAGCCGTTGTCACTGCAGAAAGTAGAGCATTGACAGGCGGCGATAATTTGCCATCTACAGTGACGCTGCTGTGCTGAGCTACAAACATTCACCCTGACAGACGTCTTTGTCTCAGCGACTCTGCTTCTGGGCTCGCGTTACTCTTACCGGGGTTAAATGGATGTCTGGTGAGTTTAAATTGACCTGCTCGTACTGAGTCGGGTCCACTTAAGGTAATTCAGCTCGACTCTTTGCATTTTTCACTCTCTCACCAGCAGATTTATGTACGGCCAGCGTGGGCAGCTGCCCAGGGCGGCGTGTTGCCAGGGGCTGCAGGGCTCACCCCCACAATCAAATTAAATTCCTATCGAGGATTTGCTGGTCATGATAATGATGAGTAGTAATGAAGCTTATTGGTGTAGGTGTCCTTGTGAGCCCTCTGGGGGAAACTCTCCTGGGCCAGAGAGGGAGGAGGGCGGGTAGGTGCACCAGGTCTCCCCAGGTCGGACGATGGCCTGCATCAACATCCTCTAACAGCTACTTCATTACTCACATGCAAACTGAGAAGCAGCAAAGGCTTCGTCCACTCGCTCTTCTCCTTAGACCAAAAATATCTGTCTCAAAGTCATGTGGGAAAACAAAGGGCGCACGCACACACAAACACATCTGAATATTAGCAGAGCAATAAACATTTAGGCCAACTGCCCTAGAGAGACGTGTGCTAATTCAGACGAGGCCACTTCAAAACTGGGACAGATATTCTCGGCTCCGTGCAGACGTCTGCGCTGGACACCAGATTCTGTTTGTGTGTTTAGATGACCTCTAAAAGATATAATAGGTCAGTGCTGTTTCACTTGAGTTTCTTGAGTGGAAGAGGATTATTTTCTTAGCCATGCTTCTGTTGACTACTAGCGTCACTGTCATAAAACCACGTTCACTCTTCCCAGAACCTCAGGGATCTCTGACTTTTCATTCGCATTCACTGTTGAGTTCACATTTAGCTCACTATTTAACAGACTGTATAAAGATCTAACTGCATCTGCCTGCGGAAACCGTTGAGTTTAATCATATTTTGAAGCTTTACAAGACCTAAGAAAAGTTTGTTAAAGCTCCAGCTTTATGAGACAGCAAATAACATCTCTATTGATATAATAAGTGAGATAAAAACAAATACCACACATGAAGGCAGCCACATCAAACGCTTCACTGGTAGTAAAGGCCCAAAAAATCTTTATTTGTTTAGATTGAGAAAGCAGAATACAGTAAAAATAATTAGCAGTTACTGCGAGACCTACAAATATATTATTGTTGCAAAGGCATTTGAACTTTCTGGGCTGACGTCGACACAGTAGTGCGAAAGAAGCGGTGACAGCATCCACTGTGTTAAACTAACAGACGCTTTGCTTGACTTGAAACAGGGTAATTAACAGCACACTAAGTGCTCTGGCTCTTTTTATTGCGCCATAGCTAAGTGGAAACCCTTTTACAGGAATCAATGGTTCATCCCTGAGCTTTTTTGGGGGTTGGCCAGACAACACAAGGCGACTGACAATGATGAATGGAGGCTTTGCACGCACAGACCCTCTCGCATCCCATCTTCAGTGTCGAACGCGAACTTGTTCACCTCCTCACTGTGTCCGTGTTTATGAGAAGGCGAGGTTAGTGCGTCTGAGGGTGATCCTTGACCAAGATTCTCTAGGTGACCCTTTCGAAAACACAAGAGCTTTGTCACCTCTTGCTTGTGCTTCGTGCGATTCTGTCCGAGCCTGGCGTACGTACAGATTTATGTTCGACTTCACAGCTGTTGAGGGTGCCTCAGCGTGATGGTTGTGCTTTTTCACACACCGCCGCTTGTTTTACTCATTAGCACAGCGCTACATCACTTGAAAGTCCACTCGTCAGTGTACATGTATGTTTTTCTGTCCCCCCCTGTATAAACACAGTTTTGCTGGCTGCCCTTACAGACAGAAATGCTCACACCTACTCTCACCCTACTTGCACCCCATCTTCCCTGGTCTAATTAATTTCTCCAGTCAGGCTGCTTGTATGCGGAGACAGACCATTTCATCACTGGTGTGATCGTTGGGTCTGGCCATCAGAGGCTGGTGGTGAAAGACACAGAACAAAGCTCTGAGAGCTTGGTGGCGTACGGTAAATTGAGTATTTCAGCGCAAGCTACGCAGGGCTGCAGTCGTGTTTTACCTGTCAGAAGAGTCAAACACAGGTGTCAGAGTTAAGGAGAAAGCCGCAGGGGAAGCCGAGAGCCAGCTGTGAAGGAGTTAGAGGAAGATGGCGGAAGACAGCTCCCACATAAACTCTGCTCCATCACTTACATCAGAACTGCAGTGGGAGGCAGAATGGCCCCTCTTCATAAGTGGCAATGCCAAACAGCTTCACATTAAAACTCGCATGACCTCATGTGTGTACACGGGTGGCAGCCAAATCACAAAGGAGAAAATAAGCCAGGGCGTCAAGGACAGCGAGGGGTGGAGGTGTAGGAGTTCAAGTTGGAAGTCGAAAGAGAGACCACATGCTGAGCCGTGAAACGTGGCCTAGTTATGGTCGCTATGACCTGTTTGGTGAACTGGAGGCACTAGGATGCAGTAAACTGTTACCTCTGTGGATGAAGGTGATTTCATTTTACACAAAGTGGACATCCTTTCAAATAGAATAATGTTGTTTTGAACTTTATGGCGCTGCTGTGATTCCTTTGTTTGCGCCTCTGTTGGTGTGGAAGCTCTAGCTGTTAACCTTCACTTGTGATTTGTGGAAACCTACTTAGCTTGGCCAGGGCAGAAACACCGATTACACTCTACACTCAACTTAAACAATTAGCATCAAATAAAATTGCAGGGTAGTAGTGCAGAGGTGGTGTGACATCTGGCAGCGCCATTAAACAGCACCGATGCCGAGCTGCTCTATTTTGGTGTCTTTGGAAAATAGCTTAACTCTTTATAAATATTTGAATAATTTGAGTCTAAGAGTTACACACAGGTTATGCAAATGAGCTGAAAGAAACTTTCTTCAGCGCTGGCAGAGGGTAATTGCAGCGTGGAGACAGATCTGGCAACGTGAGACCAGTGTGGGTCTGGACCACAGAAAATTACCATTCCCGATTCTTCACAAAGTCCACATTAAATTGTTTGAGCATCTGCTTTTTTTCCAGGCTCACACGGCCTAAATGAGGGACGTGACTTGTGTGGAGAGGGCTATGACATCAGCCTTTCCCTTTGTCGTCCCTTGGGTGTCACATCATCACATGACTTCGGTTGCGGGGCTCTAAATGCTCATGGATCCCGTTATACCCATCTGCTGCTTATGGAGGCCTTGGGGAGACATCTGAAAGACAGCCACACGACACAACACGCAGACCCAACCACAGGAGAACAAGGATGAGGAGCTGGTACATTTGGAAGAGGATGAAACATGCACAGAGAGGAAGGCAGTATATTAAAAAAAGGAAGACAGGGGTCACATATGCTTGTGGAAAGGGAAGAATGCTGCCTGAAGATCACAAGCAGAGAAATAATTTATCACCGCTCCCTCTATCATTTCTCCTGGCAGAGACAGATGGCCCGGAGTCACATTGACTCACTTCTGGCTTTCTCCGCGTTTTTGCCTGCTGCGTGTTGGGAATATATTCACACACACGTATACATGTTGCCGTACTTGTGCACACGTACAGGAGGAGAGCGGCAATTAGCAGTGTCAGCTAAATGAACATCTGCCTCCCATAATAAGCTGACTGCACTAAGCACATGATAACTGTAAAGACAGGCTTCAACAGCATGAACTAATGCGAGGTAGTTAATCTTTCATCGAACTGATTAAAGGGTATATTTAGAACAGTTTTCTTAGGATAAAGGATTTTCAAACCCTTTGTTTGAGATAAATCGTAATCCATCACCCTTAACATCGGAAAAATATTATTTCTTCTCTGTTTCCAATTTCCTGCCAGTGCTGAGCAACGCTTCAAACCAGCTTGCAGCTCTGTTTAAAATGCTGTGGTTTGGTAATGGTGAGATGCAATTGAGAACCGTTTTACACATGGCCCACCTCCCTGCTCCATGAGCTGTAGGTTTTAGCTTCATTTTTAAATCATTAGTACAACTATACTATACCTCCTCGCACTGAGACCTGAGTTTCCAGGTTATTACCTGAAACTAATGTGTCAAGTGAGGAGTCTGAGGTTCACTTCTGAGTATTGTAGCTTAAAGTAAAGGAAGAGTCTAAACATTATGCCAACAAACCTACCTGTCCAACGAACACAACGCAGTGGGTACAGGTGTAACTAATCCCAATAATTAGGACTCCAGTATTCCAGTATTCCTCTGCCAGAGCCACACTCTGCATGCTGTCTTGCTGGCATGGCTTCCTGGCACATCTAAATGGAATGCAGTCATCATTATTTTTCATATTTTCTTATTGGTTACACCTGTTTTTTTTTTTCCAACAATGAGAATTGTTCCCAGTACTTGCTTAGATTGTGTGAATAAATAAACAGTCCAGCAAATCCATTGTTTTAACGCTTCCATGCACGAGTTATGGGATTTTTCATTTTCCACTTTAGACATAAAAAAGTAATACTGCAGCTTTTTCCAGCTGTCTACTGTAATGAAGGGGGTAAATTTGGAACTCTATGCATGACTGGTGCATAGATTTCTGATATATTACTGCTTATAAGAGCCAGTAAAATATCAGCTTGTTCTGCCTTTAAATGCTGAGCTAGTGCCACTCAGACAGTAAAAAAAAAAACACTTAAAAAGTTCCTTCTTGTACCATTAGTTTTAAGAAAGACACGTGAAAAAACCCTCCCGCCTCCTCTATTGTTCATCTACTGAGTGGTCACAGCCGCTATCTCGTAAACACACACTCGTAAACATGTAAACACTAGAGGGTATAAACGTTCTCCGAGCCAGCTTCGCTCACATAGTCACTGCCAAGGCATCCAAGCAAAGCAGGCATGCTGTAGTTAGAGGACCCTGTTATGTAAGTTCAATTAAAGCTGAGAGGATGCTGATGCGGGTGATGCCAAAGCACAAGAATGAGCTAATTGCTAATTTGAGGAAACGGCCGTACACCTGACTCACTGCTTTGATGTTAATGAAACACTGCTGGTCCGGTGGGTTCCGTACCTGATGTAAGGGCTGTTATGAAATAGAAACATGTTTTCAGGAAACTCTCTCACTCCGCTCTTCTTTCTGTTTATCCACCCACACCTGCATCTTCCCTTTGTGCCAGCCGAGAGAAAGTGGAAATGAACCGTAGCTTCGGTTGCGATAGCACACGTGCTGTGAAGATGGTCTACAGCTCCTCCCTTCACAGGTGTCTTCATCTCGTCTGTCAACGTGCAAATGAATCACCGATCGCAGAAATGCACCGGACTGCAGCAGGATGTTTTGAAACGCCTTGTTTTCATCCCATTTCCAGCGAGGTATCTGGGCTTTGCGTGCATTTTGCTGATGGATTTGCCCGTGACAGATTCCGACAGCAACTGAAGCGAGAAGAGTAAATATGAATGGGAATGATAGAAAGGGAAGGAGGCAGCAACTGGAAAAACAAACCGCAGAAAGAAAATCATGATGTTGGAGCCGTGGGGCGAAGATTCGGGATATTTGGAGTCTGGATTTCAGGATGACTCATTTGAGGACCTCAAACACCTGCGTGCTCCAGAGCAGAAGCTAAATTGAGCCACACTCATGACTAAATGTGGTTGCGTTTGAAATGTATTTGAAGTGTCTGGTCTCTTAACGCGTCACACCTTCTCCCATGAAAGCACACGATCACCGCACATCTTCAAAAATAAGACAACATTATATTAGAGACATTCAGTTAAAAAACAAACCTCGACCTCGAACCTCCTGACATTCATCAGTTGACTCACTCAGTGTGTGAAAGATATGAGCTACCACCAAGTGATGATGAATGGAGTGCAAGCTACCCTGAACTTTGTAATTACAATAATCTCACACACTATAATTCTGACACACTCGGCGCATCAGCTTGGTCTTGCTTGGCTGGCACAGACATGCCTCACCAATAAATATGCATTCCTCTCTCCCCTTTGCAGATTAAAGGGCTGTGATGTGTTTTTCTTTTTTTTCTGAAATCGTCGATGCTTTTAAAATCACCAGCAGAGCAAATCAGTAGCTGGAGTGATTTCTCGCCGTCTGTACACCTGGATTTAATGTTTGTGACCAGTGTAATTCACTGCAGACGATTCAGGGAGTTTGGCTGCGCGTTGTTGAGTTGCTTTCTAGTTCGACCGTTCGGTTTATCATCACTAGTGTGAAGTGAGGCGTCAGAATGGTTCAACCTGTTGATGACATCAGATTGGTCCAATAAGCGTCATACTAGTGGCATTCAGCTTCAATGACACTGTTCGGAGCTGGTGCCGTACACTCCCGATCTTCACTGCTGTATCACATACAGCCCAGAAGCTTCCAGACAACAAGCCAACATGCCAGCACACCTCACTCTGCTTCATTACCCACAGTTCTTATCTGCAAAGTAAATAAGCGCTTCCCATCTGTCTGGAGGTTTTTCAGTCTCTTTCTTTACTAAGCTCTGTCTGTCAACCATCCAAAACATGGTCAGAGGGAGCGGAGAGGGAGGATGTGAAGGGAAAGGAGACACGCTGGCCATGGGTCTTCAGTCAGCCAAACACAGAGTAGCTATCCGGGTTTGGGATCGCGGGAGTTTACGGGTGTTTTGGACATTTCTTAGGAAAAGTTTGTGTCAGGTTGTAGGAAAGGAATCAACATATCACAACATCTGTCAACTCCCTGGCTCCAACTACACAAAATGTCCAAATATATTTATTTTAAGCACATAAAGGTATTTTTAAACTTCAGCATCTTCATGTTATCTTATCTCACTACCCATCCAAACGGTATTAATTCAAATAACAGACATTTCTGCTGCTTTATTTTCTTTCTAGGGACTGTGGCAGTGAAGCAAAACATCAGATCTGTCTGAAATGACGGCTGGAGAAACAAACTGTACACACTCGCATTCCTTTCATTGCACGCTGTGAGCGTACACGCCAGAAAACAATTCAATTAATCTTTGGCAGAAGCCAGAAGGACTGTGCAGATGAACACACACACACAAAGGGGAATAGAGAGAGAGAGTGAGAGATTAGAAGATGTAAACAGTGATCATGAAGGAAAATGTGCCACAAACACAGACCACACAAACAGCCCGGCTGCTTAAATGTTGACAGGGACAGCATCACTGATTACACGTGAGAATCCAGTTGTAAACACTGCCTGTCAATGGAAGAGCAAGGACCAGCTACACAGCGTGTGCGAGTGCGTGTCTGTTAACAATAGCCCCACACACAGTTAAGCGTACAGCATTGGACATATTTAAATTTATTGCTCTAAATGCTTCTTTACCCTCCTCGTAACACGGTAATTGGTGTCAGTGTAGAAACTTGCTTTACACACCCTCAGAAGCCACATCTACAAAGTGGTGTGAACCTCTTCAGACAGATTACAGTTACTATCTGCTGCTATTGAATCGCCTAGAATGTCTCATCAAGTGTGTTTACAGCGCCATGACTATATGTTAGGTCACCACATCTTAGTTACTGCGACCGTAAACCAAACATGCACCAGCTCTCGTGATTTAAACAGCAACATCCAGTGCACACAGTGGAGAAAGAAGGTCTATCAAGAACCTTTGGCCCTTTTATGTGTCCAAACAAAATGTTATTACTTGGCGCAGTGGAAATAAGTGGTGGTGAAAATAGCTGTGTTAAAAATAACACATTCCAGCCAAGGGACAGATCAGAGTTTGCCCGTTTAGCGTAAATGTTACAGTTCTCCTGCGGCGGCTGGGAGACTTATTGGAGGGAGGTATGATCCTAGAAATAAAGGCTCCTTTTTTGTCTCTATGTGCAAAAGGATAATTACTCATCCAAGCTCACACAAGATGTCTCTCTCTCCTTCCAATGGCAACATAAACTTCTGCAAGAGTTGTGATGATCTCCTGTCTCTCTCTTTCTCTCGTGGGGCATGAAAACACTGTGTTTAGTACGTGTCTGTGCTCACATATGCTGAGCTGTATGTACAGCAGGAAGCCTACAGGGTAAACACTATGTGCTGCTGTCTGGATGCAAGAACTTTACTGGAGTTGTGTGGGAGAGGGAGATGGGGAAGGGGGGGTTCGGTAGTGTTTGAATGTTTGTGAGTCAGGCTTCAGCAATGAGGGAGTAACAGGCCGTGAATGAGAGTGCTTGTTTATGTGGGTCAGTGCACTACTCACGGTCCTGCTTGAGTGAAAGACTAGTGGACTAAAGGAAGTCAAACACACCACCACTGAGACAAAAGCGGTCGCAAACTAAGTTTACACTGGGGACATGGGGCTTTGGTTTCACCCCACGTGCTGCGCAAAGCTTCACGTGAGGTTAATTGGAATGAGATCGTCTTCCTCTAGCGACACTTCTCTCTCTGCAAGAAGGGAACCTGAATGGAATGGGGCTCTAACATGTCGCTGACATTTCACTAAGAGCCAAACTTGTCAGAGGAAGCCTTGGCGCTTAGCATCGCGTGCACACAAATTGCTTTTCCTGTTTATGCAGCTGCTTTATTCAGAGAAATATCCAGATAAAACAGCCTTTGCAGGATGTGAATTAGATGAAGGCAAATACCATGTCTAAATACTGTATGTGCACCTGGTGGAGCTCAATCAAAGCTCGGCGGACGCTGACCCTGCCGGATAAATGTAAGACCACTTGATTGCAGGAAGAGAAAAGGAGCCAACTGGAGGCAGCTACCTGTGTATGATGGGCCTTCACACTTTCTTTTAGCTCGGTTTTGATCTTCAGTGTGAAAAACAAATTCATGTTGTCAATAATTCTGTATAAATTCATATCAGAATATAGACTGTGCAGCTTAACAAAACACAAGCTAGTTTTCTTTCCCAGTTTGCAGTGAGCAGGACAATTTAAGTCTCTTAGTGTAAAGTAGGTCCAGTGGAAAACTGTTAACTGTGAGGTTTGTGGATTCTCCAGAATAACTGGGACATTTTTTATGGAAATGCATATCTGTGGGATTGCTGTTGAAACCATCACAACTGAATTTCCATTCTCTTACGTCCTGGTTGTTATTTGGCTGGAGACAGACGAGTCGTGTTTCAAAACTTAAGCAAATGAAACCAAATTGTAGGACTAAACACTAAAAAGCATCTGTAGGTTGTGGGAAAATATAGATAGAAGCATTGTTCTCATGCTTGTTCTTCAAGGTTGTACAGGATGGCTGTGTTTCTGACGAGTTCTGTTTTATGGTTCACAAGGCCCGACCTTGAAACTACAAGTTGAAGGCCTGCTGGATCCCAAGTTATTTTTCCTGGTCCAACCTCAAAGTCTAAATAAACGTTTAGATGGATGAGCTTCACAGGCGCTCACATGTGATTCACCAGAGTTCAAACCACAGCGAATCTGAAAGGGGAAAAGAACAACGATGTCAAAAGGCCCCCTGCTCACACTCTCTTCTGCCACAGCGGTGGTGAGCAGGACAAACTGTGGCTCCTCCATGAACTCACCAGGACGTCATTGTCGGAGGGCAGAGCGTCTGACATGTGCCCTTGTGGTAACTGGGACGGTGAATCCGTCATTATGCGCCTGAAGTCTGGAAATAAAGACATCCTGCTGCTCTTCTCACCTTTGTGAGGTTCTCCTTGGACCAGGCCTGAGGAATTTCTACCTCAGGAGCTCTGCTTTTGACCCACAGGTCAGCCAACTGGGGACCACCCTCATCCAAACATATCGGCTCTCACACAGTGCGAGGGGTCCGTATTTTGCTTAGTAACATCAGATTTTGTGATGGTGCGTTGACATCATCTGCCAGGAATGTCTGTCAGTTCGCTAATCTTTCCCACCCTGCTCACTGCGAAGCTCATGGTTGTAGCGTCATTAACGTATGAAAGATGTGCTTTGAAGGGAAGACGTGTGCGACGGGCGTGAGTTACAGTCTTTGAAGTCGTCAGGTTCTGAGTGTCTCGGTTGAAATGGTTTCAGCGGTCAGACAAGCAAGTAAGAGCAGAAGTAAAAGTCTCAAAAAATGCATGCCAAACAATTTGCATTGGCTTTATAGCGCTTAGTGATTAATGCCCAACCTTGCAGCCTCCTTGAGCGCATTGTTTTGGTTTTATGGCCTGAAAATTCCCTTCTTATTTGCTGTTGTCAGCAACGACAAGCAGCTGTTTTCAGGAAAACAGTTTGGGAAAACCCGCAGCGCTCTCCACCTGCTCAGTGCTAAATGCAGACAGATAAAGATAAACTCACACTGAGGGTCGCTGGAAGATTTTCTCAGGAGAAGCTCACAAACCAACCAAAAATAACAATAAACTACTAGTTTGAGTTTGGGAAATATGTAAAATGTGTAATAAGGTTCATGCCAGGACTACCTCACGAATGATAATATGTCTCTATTTCAGTCTTATAGATGTTCTTTCAGCCAATCTAATATTTCATTTATAGCCAGGCAAAGTCTCATCATTTGCGTAAATCTCTTCTCCGGCACCTAATTCCATCCTGTGTGACCGTCTCTTTTCCACATCTTTAGAACGTCAGCTAAACCACATTCATGTCCTTCAGTGCTCATCCATCTACTGCCCCTCGTTCTGTCTTCGGTTTTCAACCCCCTAAGAGCCTGTTTCTCTCTCCTACATCCAACCTCTCCTCCATTTATTCTGTCTCAGTTCATCAGCCGCTGTCTAGGTGCTCAGCGTTTTTTATCATTAGCCTCCTCAAATGCAACTTCCTTCAACAGTGCTTTCTCCTCCTCGTATCTCCATCATCTCTTTCTCCTCACTCAGTTCTTTTTTTTTTTTTTTATATCACCTCAGCCCTCCCTGCTTCCCATTGCGTGCGATGAAGAGAGGTATACTTTTCATCAAGCCTGCACAAGAGGAGGGAGGAGGGAGGAGGGGGTCTGAATTGAGGGGGGGTCGCTGCTGGGACAGATCCATTTTCAAAGCACTATCTTTTCATTTGTATTCCTTCAACATTTCACATTCAGGAAAAAGACGAAGGAAAAAAGGAGAAGAGAAAAGGAAAACCATACACACAAACTGAGAAATGGTCCAGATGGCCATCACTCATGACGGGAATCTTTCAGGAGCAACTCACCAGCCCATCCACCATGCTAAGACAAGACAGCCCCCAACCCCACAAAACCACAACTGTCAAAGGGAGATTTGCATTATTGCTTGGAAGACCCTAACTGAGCATCCAACGGGACTCACCTGTAGTCACAGAGCGGCTGTTTACATGAAACTCAACCCCTCCCTAAAGAACTGTCTTACCCCTGGTCTTGGCAGGCGATGCAGACCTTGATAACTGTCTAGGATGTTCCTCTCTTCTCAAATGAATCCAAGAAGCATGCATTCATTCCCCCGAGGCTGCTTTTAAGCCCCTCATCATGAGAGGAACCACAAAACCTCCTCATAGTTGTCTCCGTTCCCACAAGCATGCTTGGGACAAAACACATTTTCATTTATCTGCAAGAATCTCTTGTCAGTGACACTCTATTGTAAAAGCAGAAAGATGGGAGGGGAGGATTTGAGAGGAGAATCGAGGGTGAAAGGATGAGAAAGGAAGGGGAAAGGGTCGCTGCACCTAGAGTGATTACCTCAGTGGTTAGCACTTCATTACCTTGTGTCTCACGTTGTTTTATGTGCGCAGCTGTGTCTTAGGTGGCCTGTAATGGGATAGCAAATGTCAGGCCCCACATACTCCTGGGAAGCTTTTTATTCTCTTCACTTTAAAGAAAGACAACAGTGGATGGACCACCCTGACAGGGATTAATGTGGACCTGGGGGTCATTGTGGTTTTACCACCAGGTTATCAGAATGTGCGGAAGGTTCAAAAGGTGGATAATCTAACCCTTACTGGTGATATGTGCTCACATGTTCAGGAGTTGAAGTGAGCACATTCTTAATAGATGCTCTACAGAGTCATAATGTGTTTGGCTCTTTTGGTCACACACAGCTCCAGCTACTGAACACAAGGAAACAGGCTCTAGGCCCGGAAGGAGGTTTATCAAAGGGAAAAATGCACATAACCTGGATATGATGCAGTATTTCGACTGCTGTTTAGAACCTGCTTTGAACATGCAGGGTTATTCAGCGTCTCATCAAATACCCCCCTCCGTGTGAAACGGCCACTTCTGGCGAGTAGCGGAAGAAGAGGAAGCAGGGATGGAGTCCACACCCGTGGCAACATCAATCACCGCGGTGTCATTCTGAGGATGGCCAGTGAGCTGGCAAACATAAAAACGGTGGTAGACTGTGAGAAAGCGTGATAATGATGTTACAGTGTGAGGGTCCCACCCAACTGCAGACTGAGTGCAGACGGTGTTCACATGATGGAGCAACAGAGGTTTCTCTTTTATTACGATGGTGAAATGACTACAGCACAGAATAAAACTGAACAGAAGTTTCCGTGGTCAATTATTGAAGACTATTTAAATTCACACAAAAAAACTAACAGGCAAGAAGGAAAGAGAGGAAAAATAGCAATGAATGGAAAGAGAGAGAAGGAGCAGGGGGACAAGCAAGAAACTTTAATCACAGAAACACTGACCCATAAAAAAGGAGTAGCAGACACAAGTGGAAACCAGAGGAATGTAAGCCAGCTGGGGAAACATCCATCTATCCATCCAGCTCTTTCTGCTGTATTTCTACTTAAAGCAGAGTCCACTGGGGTGGGGGGTGCAACTGGTAAAAGAAAAAATCTCTAAAACACAAACGAAATTGAAGGATGGGCTTAAACCAGCAGCGCTTAAACCCTGTGGCCCTGGAATCCGATCCCAGAGCGACCAGGCTGCGCATCTCTGAGCTTTAGCCAAGAGCGACGTTGCTTCCCAGCGTTGGCCTCGGCCTTTCACACTCTGGAGGTGCAGCTCTGAGTGCTGAAGGCTGTTTAATTACCAGACTGGTCAGTTAGCTTGATGACTTGGCCACAGTGTCTGCCGGGCTTCCTCCCAGTCTCCATTCCTCCCTCTCCATGGCCTAGAGTCAGCCCCACCATACTGGCGCTAAACCCACATCCCCTTATTGGGAGCCAAGGCCAATTAGCTGCATTCATGCTCCCATTGCTGACTGATCACTGTTCGTGGCTGGATGTGTGCATCCTAATACTAACAAGAACAAGATGTTGTGTGATGGGACGTCTTATCAGTACAGTAGCTCGTGGATCGGCCGGATGCAGAGTTCGCTGATCCGCAGTGAACACAGAAGCGTTTCCTCCTCTTGGCTTCTGAGGAAGCAAGAGGTGTGTGAATATTTGATTTAACAGGCTTGGCTGAGTCCCACTGTGTTATTTTTGCATCCTGCTGTTCATGCTCTAATCACTTGGCCTGGGTGAAGACACTCCCTCCCAGGACGAGGTGGCCTATCCATTTGGAAAGTCCTGCTTCATCTCATTAAATGTGATGGATTCTGAACTACAAAACAATGATTTACTGGGGTAACGGGCAGTAGTGATGTGGCCAGAGCAACGTAAGCAGCACTGCCAACCTAGCGCTTCAGGTATGTCTGCAATTGTCTCCGCACGGCTCATCCTGTGGGAGAAACCAGCCTGATCCACGGATGCCGCTGAGTGTCCTTCTGTGCTGAAGCAGATCTCTGCGATCATGAGCAACAGGTGGGCTTGGACGGAGTTCCCTCCACTGCAAACAATTTTGCTTTGAAACCTCTTAAGCCCGGTCCAAGACAGGAAAAACTTCCCATTAGCACTGCTTGTTTTCTTTTCATGGACCACACACACACACACACACACACACACATATTTACACTGCAACATGTTCATTGTAACTCTTTGGAGGGGTTGGTGAATGCATGCAGATCAATGCATGCAAAGGTCTACGATACATAAAAGTACCTTTGTGGCATGGGAAGAGAAATGTTTTCTCTCCTCGCTCCAGCTTTGTGTTTCTGCTGGAGGAAGAGTGAGCTACTAAAGGTTGTAATCAGAGCCCTGGGCCGTCCGCCCTGCGCTGGGACTGTGGAGTGGTTTGAGAGAGGGCCAGACATTCCAGAAGAGATCGCCGCCCAGACACCCAGCAGCAGCCAGTCAGGAACAAATTCCAGAATAGCAGCGCTGCCGCTAAAAATAGTCATCTGGACAGGAGAGGGATGGAGAGCTGGGTGTTTGGAGGGGGCCGCTGGATGGAAGATGAATGGTAGAGGAGTGGAAGCTGAGCAGGAAAGGAGTGTGGTTTATTCCATTCCATATCCAGTCACAATGTTATCACAGCGGCGCAGAGGAAAAGGAGTCCTGCAGGGACGGGAGTCAGGAGCCTGTGCGAGAGCTTTCCGAGAGAGTCAGAAAGAATGAAATGGAACTTACAAAAATGTGCACCTGTGAACGTGCTCACGCATTTCTGTGTATGTGAATGTGCAAAAGCATGGAAAATGGCCCCCGCTCCCTCGGCCCCATGTTATTTCTAAAGTAGTGTGTCAGCGAACAGAGGGAACACACGCTCCACTGTACTCAGGACTTTCTTCGGGCCCGGCCCACTGTTTATTTTTCCTGCAATGAGCAGGCAGCTCGGTTTACAACAGCCACCCTAAACCTTCACTGTGGAACATCCTGCAGCAACGGCAGCCAGACACGCCAAGGCAGCACCGACCGCGCCAAATCCTGCTTTTTGCTCCATTTGCAGAACATCCTACTTTCTTCTTGCAAAGCTGTTTCTTCTGGAGACAAAGGGAGGTGTGACCTGATTTAAAACGCATGTAAACTCTTATGCAGCAGGAAGAGACATCTTCTCATGTCTGTATTTCAAACTAAAAGTAGAGAATAGCCATATCCTCAAACATTATGCTAACTTGTGCTAAAATAGACGGGATGTTTGGGGAGGGGTCTTGGCTTTTGGCATTTTTTGAATGTGCAGTTGGGTATGCAGTAAACCCCCACTCTCCACCTCCAGGGGCAACCACGCTCACCTTCTGCAGATGGAGGGAACCGTTTGAGGGCCTAGCAGCTGGACTTTATTTAAGGGTCAAAAAGTGAACCAGAAATTGTTCTAGACATTTTAAAAAATGCCTTTGAAACTCAGATCATATCATATCAGTGTCACGAGTGCAGCCATTGAAGTCTAAAAAGGCTTTTTCATGTTTCTCCTCACTGGACCATCTGTATTGACTTTTGCATTTAACAATTAATAACCATAAGCTTTTAAAATGTTACAATCTCTTTTCTTGTTTGACCTCAGTTTGTGGTATCTCGCCGCCTTTGACTCAGACAGCTGGAATTTGCATTAAGACAAAGAGAGACCTGTGGTTTGCCGGAGGATAACAGTCTTGGTGTTTTTGAGAAAATATCCCCCAAAAATAATGTCTTTAGGCACTGATTGGCGTAACTTTCTCATAGTTGACTGTCAGTGTGACAACAATGAATATTGATGTGGGAGGAATTTATAAATAGAAGGCTTGAAAGTTTTTATAGCTCAGACTAACTTATAAAGAACAATCTAAGACTTGGGACGACAGATTGACCGTATGATTCCTGCTCTACACCAAACTGTAGAAGTATTTTAAGATCAGAGCCTCCACCCACCCACTCCCCCCTTGCAAAATGTGGATCGAATTAATCCAGCAGCAGCAGCCGCAGCAGGAGCAATGTTCTCCCTTGACAATCAATAGACTTTTAGTCTAAAACGCGTAAAAAAGAGGCTAAAACGCTCCTGCTTCTTCCCTGGGTCAGCCGTGAACTGTGTTCTCTGCTCTGTGTTGTCGGCTGCTGTTTGTTTTGTTTCTTAATGAGACAAAAATTGCTTTTCTGTAGAGAAAAATCTATCCTTTTTGAAATAATTACCAGTGGGATCAAGTTTCGTCTTAATATCTAAAATCATTCACACCCGTATTTTCCAGTAATGAGCTATTTACCTCATAGAATAACAAAATATCAAGGTCACAGTCCCTGAGCTGCCATTGATCTCCTTCAAATGGATCTGAAGCATCAAGGGAGCAGTTTGCATAATCAATAAAAGTAGGAAGAGACTTAAGTGTTTAATTGAAGCTCTCTTATCGATTCATATTGAAATTATTGTCCATCATTTTCACCGCTCCTGCATCATAAATCATTTTAAAGTACTTTGTTTGTGTCAGACTCACAGGTTGGCATCTGCTTTAGTTTCTAGTTTCTTCTGTGTATGTTACTGTTACATCCCTGGTGTAATTTACTGACCTATCTCTCAAAAGTATTCATTAGATAAACAAAACCTCAAAAAGCTAAAGACAGCGCAGTCTCCGGACCAAGAGAGGAGGTGGATGCTCCAATGAGGGCAGACCAATGTGTGTGACCACTAATGAGCTTGACAGACGTGTATGTAAAAAATGAAAAAATTTAAATAAAATACCGGAAACCACATTGTGAAAGAAATCTGATATTATTGGAGCATATCAGGCAGCGGAAAGGACAGAGGAGAAGTGGATGTTTTGATTTGTTCTTTTACTGTAGAACCAAGTTGGTGATGGAATTCAACATGACCAAAATAAACAAAAGCTGACCACAATCAAGACGCAGTATTGTTTTAATGCGTTAATATAGAGTTTAGATGTTAACTAATCCTAAACTGCTCACAATAAAAAACTACATTCATTATGTTGGAGTTGAATGAAACACAGATCATTTTGCAAACTGGATCACCACAGCTGCTCCATCTACATTTAGTTTGTTTTGCGTGTGCTAAGAAGAGGGTATGAAGCCTTTGTGTTGCTATCACAGTTCAACCTTTGGGATCAGCCTTTAAAAGTTAAGCTTACAGGAAAGCGGCTACAATCATGGTTTATAAAGGTCATCAAGCATAAAAACATCAACGTGTAACTTTCCAGATCCATTTATTTGCGTTGATACAGTACAACAGAGGCATTGTGTTGAGTAGAAATACACCTGAACAGATGAATTAAGACATTTTACAGGACTGGCAGAACTCTTACTGATTTGTTGCTGTTGAAATACACACTTGACCACTTGCCTTCACGATGAGATGATCCCACTCTACTTTGAATAAACATGATATTTGCGTGTGCGGTACATCCTGAACACAACACGCGGTTTCAAAGCAGGCCAAAGCATGAACGAGGACTGCTCTGACAAGAAATTAAATGGCTTGATCACCAATAAATACAAGTATAAAAACACGATAATAATTTTCATTATCCAAAAAAAAAAAAGGTTCATAAAAGATACCAAAGGCACACAACTTAATCCACCTTGGCAGTCCAGGATCACCAACAGACCAAAAAGAAAACTAAAACTGTGGCACTACCAACCATAGTAATAAGCCATAACAAAAATAATACTTAAATAACATAATATTACTAATTTATTATTATTGTCATAACAATATCCAGTCAAGTTTCCTATGCTTCGACGTTCTGCTAACTAACAGATATGCACCAGTTATTTCCAGTTTGGCAAAGTTAAAGTTTCATCATCAGATTCTTTCCATTGCTTTATTTCCATTTTCTCCTGATGTTTTTTCAGCACTTTTAGGATCTCTCCTGCTTTGGCAGGTTATGACTCAATTTTCTTGGGGTCAGATATTGATATATTGGCACATATTTAGCATTTAGCCATTTTGTGGCTTTTCTAACCCACAAGAGAAAAGAATTTTCAGATTGGATTTGCCCATTTTTGGTGATAAGGTTTTTAATACTTCAAGGAAGGAAGTATTTTTCTGCCATAACATAAAGCAATATAAAGTTTCTTATATTTTGGAAAATCAAAAACAGAAGCATAATAAAACAAAATACTAACATAGTATAATTTTCTCACTGTAAATCCAGTTGACAATAAAATGCAATACAAAAGGCAGTAAAATGCAGTATAATACGCCACAGGTCTTTCTTTTGAATCGATACCCAGGACCTTTCTTTCGCACATGCAGACCACTGAAAACATTCAAACATGCCTCATCAGAGCAATCTACTGCATGGTTTCCATCTGCCGTTTGACTTTGGACCATGTCTGTCACCTTCCTCCTTTTTTGCTGCTGCTAAGTCTAAAACTTTTTAGGGTTACACTGAGCCTTACATGTGTCTTACATAGGCCCTAAAGCCTCCAGTATCTCAAATAAACACTAAAAATAACATAACACATAAAATAAACACAAGGTAAAGCCACGATGGAGATGATTTCATTCAGGGTCAGGGGTTTTCATTTGATTCCTCCCAGACCTTTCCCCTCCACCAGTTTACGTCACATCTTTGGTATAAAACTAAAACCGTCCTCTACGCTTTCTACTCACTTTCTTTACTTTCACTAGTCTACTTTACAGAGCCTTCAAAAACTAAACCCAACTGTGTGACCTTTCCTGTGCATCACAGGGAAGTCCTGTCTAATCTTAGCATCGCTCCATGCGTCACTCTTTCACACTCCTCCTCTCCCCCTAACTGCAAATCTGTACATGCCGTCTCTCTCTGACTAACAAATGAAAACAATAGGGGGGTAATTGTGCTTGGTTGACATACCGGACCAGCACACACAGCTGGAGGGCTGAGCACAGATCCCACCTGTGCTGAGTCGGGCTGGGGCCGATCCAGGGATCTCGAGCACCAACACGTCTCCAGTCATTGTTTGAGGAATTTGCTGTGTCATCAGCAGACTAAAACAAACCTCCTTACTTAGCTGTTCTGCGTAGCCGTTGGGGGAATAGTAACTAGTCCAACAATGGAGAACACCTTACGTCTTTGGCAAAACACACACACACACAAAAAAACAGCCTCTTTTATCAGGTAGCCGCGAAAAATGCGAAACAATCAAGGTCAAGAGATGCAGGCACATTCCAGGACTGTGAGATGGTGTCTGCGCCATCACTCTTCACTAAACGTCCATTATGTGAGTCCCTCCAGACCTCCGTGTTCGACCAAGCCACCTAAACCGCTGACAAACCGAACTATGGGCTTAAAACACTGACAAAGAACACAGAGGAGGTCTACACGAGGCTGCCTGTGTCTGCGTGTGAGAAAAGAACGGGATAGGACACCAGAGACATCTCAACCGTCTCCGACTGGCCTCCGAACCCTGAACAAGCTTTTGGTCAGGTGTGCGCTGAAGGCCCTGGGTCTCTCCACATTCACAAACATCAAAAAAAGCACAACTGGTGTCAGGTTGGCCTGGCTTTTCCCTCCACTTTAAGGAAATGACATACATAATTTTTATTATGAATCAAAAAGGCACTTCCTACATATTCCCTAGTATCATACACATATATAGGACATACGCTTTTATGAAGGTATAATCGCCTGCATGTTTTACAAGTGCAGACAGTTATATATGCTGAGTATATATATGTTCCTCATCACTGAGAAACATAATTATATATGTCAGTTCCACGCAAAAAGTTGGAGACAAGGAGCTTTGGACTCTTCCAGTAATAGCCAGCACCCACCAGTTTTGCACTTAAAACCACAAGCTATGAAAAACATTAATAAATAATCAGCAACATCAGTTATTTTTGGAACAAGACCCTGGTTTGTTTCTCTCATTAAAGGAAGCAAAGATCACAAAAGCATGTGCTCTGTGTGAGTTTTAAGGTGCTTTTGTAAACTCAAACTCAAAACGGGCGGCGTACGAAGGAGAACCAACCAGATTCTGGCTGCTGCGTTTGTGATTCTAACTATCCTTCCTGCTGAATATGTAAACATGTTGAAGACAGCGAAGTCTATGGGCGGGATAAAACAGCAGACTGGGTAGCATTCTCACGTGACGGCTCCTTCTCCATCCTGCTCACATAAGCCTGAATCACAGAAGGGCACCTCCGTGTGTTTGTGTGTGCGTATGTGTGCGCACATAACGCTTCCATCAAGCTTTCAGCCCCATTTGAAAAGCCACAACTTCCCAAAATGTGAATCCCAGTGAAGCACTGGTCGTTAATGTCGCCCTTATACATCTGAGCACACACTGACACGCACACATGAACACACGACAATGTTAAATTCCCTCTGCTTCTCTCACCACCCATCTGTTAGGTGAGGTTGCTGCTGATGTCCAGGGCTTGCTGGTACACCTGAGTCATGTCCTCCAGGTCCCCCAGCAAGGAGAAGCTGCCATTGTCCCCCGGGGAACCTTTCGTTTTGGGGCCGCGGCTGAACTTGTGTCCCTGGAGCGGCGGGGCTGCCTGGAAGCCCTTGAAGTTGGCGAGCTGCAGCAGGTTTTCAGCCGAGACGCAGGCCCTGATATTTGGGCGTAGGTGGGGGGTGGAGGGATGCCACTCAGCGCCGCTGAGGGAGCTGGGAGACAGGGACAGGACAGAGCTGTCCTCCCCAACTATGCTGGAGGGTCGACTCTGACTGCGGGACAGACCAGAGTCCGTGGGGGTAGGAGGCTCACCCAGGACTCCAGACGCTGCTGAAGGAGGCCCGCTGTAGGTGGAGTACTTGCCATTTCGCTTCAAGATGCCCTTTCTCCCCATGACTCTCCTGGGTGGCGAGGTGGCCAACAGAGACATGCTGGCACCTCCTAAGAGCTCAGAGGACTCGCTGCGCTCTGGAGAGGAGTAGTACCCTGATTCCCGCTGCTGGTTGTTCTTCAAGATGCCTTTCTTAGGCAGTGAGGGCACCATCTTAGCTGGTGAGCCTCCTCCCAGAGTTGGCTCCTCTTCCTCTCGATCTGGACTTGACGCATCCTCTCCTCCTTCAGCTTGTTGAGGCAGCGCTGCCTGACCCAACTCCGCTTCATCCAAACTTGCCGACTGCTGCTCCTCGGTAACCCTGGTCTTCAGGATCCCCTTGGGCCTCTTCAGACCTGGCTTGTCCTCTGCGCCACAGTGGATTTGTTCTGCTTCAACATTTTCCTTCTTGGATTTTTTGGGCCTTTGGCGCAGCAGCTGGGGCATGGCTGCAGCTTTCGCTCCAGAACCACGTGGCTCAGTGCGGTTCTGCCAGTCGATGAAGCGGGCCAGCATGGGCGAGCCTCCGTGGTCGCGTTGGGTCTCGCAGTCACACACGCTGTTCTTCCAGCCCCAGTTTACCCACCAGTGATTGGCTATGTCCTCCACTGTGGCACGGCGCTCCGGGTTCACCATCAGCATCCAGCGGATCAGTCCACGGGCGTCTGGCAAGAAGGAGAATAGCAACGATCAGAACGATGCCTCCTGTTAAAGCATCTGACAACAAAATCTACAGAACACTGGTATTGAATGGAAAATTGATATATTGATATGCATGAAGCATAAAATGTTACAGAACATTCAGAACATTTTGATCCATAGACTAAACTCTAAAAGTATTTCCCATGAAGAGAATTAGAGAGTGGTTTCAGTTTCTGACAGTGGTTCATCCTCACTGACTCTGTGGTCCAGCTGACATAGATTTAGATTCTGATGCTCCGGCTTTTTCATATAATCATGTTTGGTTTCCTAGCGTGACTAAAACAGAGGCGAAAGTTCCCGCAGTACCTGAGGACTGAGTGGGCTCTTTGTACTCGCCGTTGCTAATTTGGCGAATGAGGTTCTTGTGGTCTCCCCCGTCAAACGGCATGGTCCCGTAGACCAGGGTGTACAGCAGCACCCCCAGAGCCCAGCTGTCCACCTGGAGCAAACAAAAGGCTGTTCAGTCAAACACAGAACACACACTCACGGCATCTCATGAGAAGCACCCATTGTACGCAGCAAACAAACAAAACTGAATGTCGAGGTGTGTTAGGTCTGGTGTTATGCAACGGAACACCAGTCTTCCTAGTCCTGTTTTGATTAGTGATTCATGGCATTGAAATGAATATTGTGAAATTACCTCAGCTTCAGTTTTGTTCTTAGAGTTTACTTTGGCATTAATACGCCCCCCAATCTCTTTTTTAAACTAATTTTAAACGAACAAATATATCTCTGTTAAAGAGACGTTGACTGTGCTGCATTTCTACTCCAGCACATCTTTCCCAGACGAAAAAGAACAAACTTCAGTACTTTGTTGAGAAATTACGTTTTTCCATACTGATAATCCCACCACACACACACACACTGTCCTGCTCTGTCAGGCAGAAGCAAGCATTTTCTGACCACCAACCTAATGCAATGTGGCTTTTGAAGTAAGCGGTTACATAAGGCTTTGTGTCTGGGGCATGGGGAGGTGCAGAGCCATGAGGGAAGTGGTGGGAGTGCACAGGGGTAATGGGTCCTGCAGGGGTGACAAAGCTGTGATTTCCTTGCTCCTGAGAACCCGTTGGAGACATGCGGCCACTCAGTGGTCAGCAGACGACCTGTCTCAGCGTGTGTGTGGCTTTACTTAAGTGGAGGATGAGATGTGCTTAGGAATGTGCTTCTGATGGAGGTATCTGAAGCTGTCAGATATAATCTACAAGAGGAAATAAGATAAGACCAGTTAAGAAGCTGGTGCACTTCCTCCAGGGCTCTGGACTCACATCAAGAATGTTTCCCTGTCCTGAAGCCTTCGGTCCGATCCCGAGGGCGAGACAGGGCACGGCTATTGTTGTGTTCTATTTTGGTTTGCCTACGTTTGCTGTAATTTTGTGGCCTCACCTCAACCTCAGGGTTCTGTAATTTCCATCGCCATCGGACGGCTGTAGTTTTTAGCACTCTCTAGTAAATTATAGTGAATTACTCTAAATTGAATGGTTGGCCTCGAATAGCTCAAAACGCCATTTTTTTCCCTCCAGTGTTGCTTTTGTTTTGTGGAACTGATGCCATTTTAAGGCCAACGCCCTTTACAATGACTCTGGAGTTGCCAGATCTGTGGCTTTGGGGAGACATTTTCACTCTTTCTTACCAAAACTATTTGACTTTGACCATGAGCGCTTTTTTGAGGCTGGTGAGCGCATTCTGATCCCATTGCAGATGAAGACAAAGCAAGAAATAACTGTCCTCCAGTTTTTCACTTCAAAGGGTCCACACATTGTAGGAAGAGGGGGGCGGGGAAAGCATTCTGACAGTATCTGAGCAGACCCACTGGGGAGCCGCAAAAGAGAACCCCCTCTGGCTGGAGACTCGTATTAATCCCATCAAAGGCGCAGGAAATAAAGCCTAACCACCATGTTGTACACGGCCTGTGCAATGATGATAATCACTAGTGATTGATGATGAACGCTACGAAAGAGTGGAGATTCCCTCCAGATTTAACAGTTAAGGTGTACAGTTCTAATCAAGAAGCCTCACCTCTGGGCCACGGTAAGGTCTCCCATTGACAATCTCCGGTGAAGCATATAGAGGGCTGCCACAAAAGGTTTGCAGTAGCTTGTCCTTATGGAAGAGGTTCGACAGTCCAAAGTCAGCAATCTGGGGAAGAACAGGTGAATGTGATTTTTATCCTAGCCAGACAATCCAGCCTGATGAGCATCGCATCACACATCAGGGGGGAAACTTACCTTTATATTACAGTTTTCATCCAGTAGCACATTTTCCAGTTTCAGATCTCTGTGCACCACTCCATTCTGAGAGACAAACATCAAAGCAGATTGATGCATCTGTCAGTGCATTACTCCATGTGAGCTGGATCCAAGTCATAAACAGTTCATTGTATTAAGCAATGATTTACTTCGACAACGCCAGCTTGTGGCTCTCAGGGGAAATCAAGGCAGCCTGTTGGTCTAGTACTCTTTAATTGGTCTTGTCCTTTCTGAGGTATTCATGCTGACATCTGCTGCTATTTTCTTTTCTAAATCGATTCACATGTGTCACATAAACATGAGCCTTTAATAACTACCCTTGTATGAATAATGTTCTCACAGCATCTTTGGATTAAAAGACAAATACGCTGTTAATGTCTGGGTTTTTAAAAACCCAGGAAATACCATGTGGTGTGAAGCCAGTCAACCCCCAGCTAAGATGTGGGGGTGTGACTTCACCTGTCACTCCTCCATAGGGCTGCGCTCTGCGTGGCATCTCCAATTGGTTATTGCTTGGCAGGGAGCTCAGATTCACATAACCCTAATTGGTGGATGCAAGGCAGAGATGGTTTCCTAATTGTTGAGTCAGTGACTCACATCACACCACCCCACCCGGTGGGAGGCTGTGCATGGTGGTGATGATTCATCACTCACGGCTGTCTGGGACTCTCCGATCTGAGGGGCATGACATCATCTCTATCTCCGATTGCAAAGAGTATGACAAGGGGAGAGCCCATCCAAACGAGCCTCAGGAGCTTCAGGGTTTAATGGGAGTTAGTGAGGTGTGGAACAGAGCTTGACGTGGGTGTGACCAGAGCTAAATCTCTGGGGTGAAGTGGGTGTCTTGGGACATCCATCAGTGTGTCAGCAGATGAAGCCAGAACTGATGCAGAGCCTGTTTGCTGTATTGTGTTCGGAGAGTGAGCCTGAATGGGCCTGTGCTCCATCTTCGCTCAGAAACAGATGACTCTGTAACACCAGCGTGCCAAAGAAAGCACACGGTGAGAGCAGATTAACCGGCTATACGGCTACATGTGGAGGTGCATGGTTGGTGTTATAATAAGCCTGGCAAACAAGCTGGGAATGTGCGTGTGAGACTTAAGATGCCCCCCACAGCACTGCGTTTTCCCGGTGTGGCTTTTCTCACCTTGTGGCAGTGGTGCACAGCAGAGACTATTTGTCTGAAGAAGTGTCGCGTCTCTCGCTCGCTCAGGCGCCGGCGCTCACTGATGTAGTCGTACAGCTCGCCCTTGCTCGCGTACTCCATCACGATCACGATCTTGTCTTTGTTCTCAAACACTGGAAAAGGACAAAAAAAGACGACTGTTAATATAAATGCACAAATGTGAATCAAATGTAACACCAGAGTCCATCTTCACCTCTCTCACAGTGACATCACCCAAACCCCACCTCATCATGTGCTAGGCTCCGTCACAGTATGGCAGGGAGGAACTGCTAAGTCCATCACTCACACTCTTCAGGGACCCGGGTGAGTGGACTGAGAGGGAGCCAGAGAAGAAGCAGCAACCCACCAGTCTACTGTGCTTGACACATCACACTTCAACCTTGGGTCACCCCATTTCACAACACACATCCACATTCCCAGCTGGAAACTGCCGCATAAATTAACGAGCAGCAGTTTATTATGGAAACAGGGTGGGACATCCCATTCTGCTGGAAGACGATGCATTACTCGACTGCGATAGCACAACGTTCTCATAGCCACTGCTCTTCCGTTGAGTCTTTATCACTTGTTAAGGTTAGAATTAGCAGAATATTGTGTACTAATAAAAAAGGAATAACTCTAAATAACGGCAGGATTCAAATGCTGTTGTTCTACATCTGGTGATGGGAGAAAGCAATGCAGTGATATTACTCTAAGACATTCCTATCCAACTGCAGCTCATCAAACATATTCTGTGTCAGTATTTAGCTTCCAGTGTATAATTTCAGCTTGGCTCTCCCTGTGCCTTGGCATGAAGGGAATGAAAATGGTTAGGCAGAGCGAGAAGGAGAAAGAGAAAAGAGGGAGGATGACAACAACACAGTCAGCCGTGTTGCAACACATTGTGTGGGTTGATTTTCCCACACAGCAGGGTCACCGAGGGTGAGGGCCTCTGCTTTCTGCACCTCTGGCTGAGCTACCTCGTTGTCTGTCCCATTACTTTCTTCAAAAGGACTCCTCTCTACAAGGGTCCGTTAAAAGATATAATCCTCAACAAAAACACACAGTTGCTGAGTGATGTTAATGCTGCCTGATTGTGACTGTCTGGCTGCTTGGAAAGAACCGGCGGGATGTAAGCCAAGCAAGCAGGAGGGCCCAGTCGATACAGCCCTGTGATTGGTGGACAGGGCGGTGACCTGGGGTGACAATCGCCATGATCCGTGGGTGGGGTTATGCTTGCAGAGCCAATTCTCAGCTTGCATTCCCTTTAACTATGACTCCTGGTGTTGAAGCAATTGCCTGGTTTACATAACTTGGGTTTGTTACAACCTATCAGGTTGCTGTCATTCGCTGGACATGGTTGACAGGTCAGACCTTCACATTTGACTAATAAGCACGTACTGTCCTACTGCCTGAACTGATGATAGACGGCTGATTTATTACCTGATGTGAAACAAAAATGAAATATTCAAGAAAACTAAACTAAACTATACTTTAAGACTGTTACGTATTTGCAATGCCAGGTTTTTTTTAACTAAAGTGGTCTTATTTGCTGGACTGTAATTACAAAAGATGACATTTAGTTACGATCGAGGCACATGTCACCTTTAGAGAATGCAGCATGACCACACTACGTTCATGCACAGCAGGGTGGGGGGTTTAAAGTCTGTTACGACTTTACGTCTCTACTTTCACTCCTGCAATGACATTTTGGGGAAGGCACTTTATTTTCTTAGATGAGGAGACCAACACCCCCCATGAAATCGCTGTGCAAATGTAAAACTACAGCCAGCAGCCATTCAGCTTAGCATAACGCACAAGGAGAAAACAGCTTACTGGGCCTTGTTCTACGAAAGCATCTGTCTCTGCGTACGCTTTTATTTGCATGTACCAATTAGTGCAGTTACAGCATTCTTCAGGGTTGACTATTTGCTTAAAAGGGGAGGACTAAGGTACACAGTTATGCCTGTGGGGTGAGGAGCAAAATACGCTTTTAAATGCCCTGCACAGCATGCTGATGGATGCAGAATGCGAGGGAGTGGTAAAATTCAGTCGAAACGCACGCATCTGGTTCAGCTTTGCTTCACACAAGGCAGTTAGCAGGGGCTGTTGAAGAGGGTGTTGCCGGATACACAAATCAGGGGGCCTCCTATATATCTCTAGAGCAAAGCTGGGTGGGGGCCCGGCCACAACAGCAAGCGCTGGGTTTGAGACGAAACGAGAAAGAGCGAGAGAATGAGACTGGTCGAGGTTGGTGAGGCAGGCTGCTGGTAGGCACCACACGCAGACAACGCCAGACAAGAGCTCTTTTAATCATTCTCCTTCAAAACACATAAACTCTCCTGCACTTTAGCCCTGCAGCTGACAACTAGCACGTTCCCATGACAAACAGCAATGTTTGTCACATACACACATTGCTGATAACAACCTGAGGACTTTGAAACTAAGCAAGGGACAAGTGGGTAAGCCAGAGTGGGCACTTGACATGTAAGCATCTGAAAGTGTGGCAAACTGCTAAATCTGATCTCTTTTCTTCCCCTAAGGTTGAGGGAATTGAAATAGGCTCATGTCAAAAAAGGAGAAAGTAAATATGAGTGTCTATGGTTGACTCGAAGGTTTTGATTGCGAGTTGCTTCCTGGGGTAGATATGTGCTGACACTGCTCTAGGGAAGGCTTAGGGAGACTGGCTGACTGAGGTCAAGCCAGTCTCTCTCCCAAACACGCACACAGACTGATGTATTGAGACAAATATTCAAGAATGTATATAGACACACGTGCAAACACATACACAAATATAGTCTGCTTTCCAGCTGCAGTTGTCGCTAAGTATCAGCAGATGTCTGGCCCTGAGATGAAGACCAGAGAAGACAAGGGATGAGACCTCTCAGATGTGGGAACGGCAACACACACACACACACACTCAAAGAGAACGTTTACTGGGCCAGGCAGCCAGACAGACCAGAGAAGATGAATAACATCCCAGAGCCTCACTCTAGGTCGTATTATGACATCTGCATGTCATAACATGGTGATTCTGCAGCTTGGCCACAAGTGCCGAATAAGACGAGTGAGGGGGTGAAGGCTGGGTATGTGTGCGTTTGTTTGTGGCTTCAAGACGTTATGCATCTATGTGATGTAGCAGGTCCTCACCTTCATATATAGAGATGATGTGTGGGTGGCGGAGGGATGACATGATCTCAATCTCTCGTCGTATGTGAACCATGTCTTGCTCATCCTTGATCTTCTCCTTCCGAATAGACTTGATCGCCACCTGGAAAGAAAAGCTTTGATCAGAAAACTTACAGCTACATGAAATACAGACCAGCAAGGAAACAGTAACTTGGATGCGATGGGTGAAATAATATAAAACAGCTCATGATGCACCTATTCACATAGTTTCTGCATAGCGTCTCATTAAAGCCACGTGAATCAACCTCTAATAACTCCTGTACTTCATTTACTTACCCTCTCAGGACTCCTACATCCTTTCCTATGAGCTTATCAGAGACACGAGAGTCTGGTAATTATTTCAGGGCACGGTTATACATTGAACCACATTTAGACGCGGTTTTGGTTGCGGCCCAAACCCTTCACTAACAGAGAAACTGGGAGGCAGATTAACGCGGTTAAATCTCATCGTTAACCTACACTGTGTGTCAAACAGTCCTTGAGAGTACAATAAATCACCAGGTGCTTTCTTATTTTTAGTCGTTTTGATTAACAACAGCTAATGGCCTACTTTCAAAATAGCCTGAAAATCTGGCCTGCTGGGAATTTTACGGTGGAATCAGAAAAATGAGCATGGGCTGAGGAAGTGATCCAGTCTACTTTCCTTGCCAACAGGTCTGCTGAAGGAAATTCAAGCTGTACACTTGATTTTATAATTTTTAACTGTCATGGTGATGCCACCGGGGTACGAGTCAACCGCAACTGGATGCATTCAAATCTCTAGCCCATGCTTAAATGAGAGGTTAGCGGCCTTTTCCAAATAAACCAATTGAGAGTACACAGTCTAGCACATGTCACTTTAATTGTAGCCTAAACATTCTGGATTGTATCCTAGCTTAGCTTTGATCAGGCCTCTATAGAGTCTGTTCTCTCCACATTCTGTTAGTTTAAACTTTTGTCCTCTACGACTAAGCAGCAGTATTCTGAGGAGAACCGCTTTATTCCATGCAGCAGAAACCACAGGCGGAAGCGAGTGCCAAGCTAATTACCGTGTACATCAATAAAAATAACCCCAAACCGGAACACTTCTCTTCCAGAGCATGCCCTGATTGCACAGAATTTAAAGAAATGATACCATAAAACCAGGCCAGGGTCCAGGGGGTCCACATGCTGCGTTCATAATTGGTAAATGTTGTTTGTGTCCTAACGTCGATGTTTTCCTTTACCTCACCAGAATCATCAACATTTTATCACCAATCCAAAAAACGTGACTAACATTTTTACTTTAACGCTGAAGCAAGATGTGAGTCATCCTGGATTTACTGAAGGAATTAATTCAAGAATCCGTTAATTTAGGGCATTAAAAGTGTTTCTGTATGACTGCTACCTATAGTCGTTTATCTGTTTATCTCCTAACAGGCAGAAATCAGTTTTAACAACCACAGTCCTAACTTGAGTGAGCCAGCTCTCCCACATTGGGCTTGAGACAGAGCCAGGTATCTCTTGTGTCTCCCCTCATGTTCTCCTGCCCTGACCCCGATGTGGATCATTAAACAGGACTGTAGATCAGCCACTTGCCAGCTGGCCAGGCTGGCTGACATAGCTATGCTTGTCCTTAAGTGGATCCCTATTACTGTCACTCACAGTAAACAGGCACTGCACCGCTGCCCAGGTATGGGCCCCGGCCTCGTCTGAGCTTCTCTACTTCACAACCAGCTTGTTTGAAGTGAGCGAAGGCCCGTGTTTTGCTTCAGTGGAGCCTGACATCTTCCTGCGCTTTCTCAGGCCATTAAAATAGATGAAGTATTCGTCACAAGATTGCTCGTCCCTGCGTTTTCTAAAGACCACGATTGTCTGTTGTGTTAACTGTGTTTCTTAGTCAGACTTGGGGGGGGGGGGGGTTGAGAGAGTGGGAGGGAGAGGCCTGTCAGTTTTCCAGGGAACTATATTCTCAAACACAGCCGAGAATCATAATACTTCATCAACATCACCACATATAACTGAGGAATGTCAGAGTTTTCCCCTCTCCGTACCTCCCCAGCGAATCCATTGTTGGGCAGTGATGTAATCTGGTGCTTTAAGATCATATTAATAAGACTCTCCTCTAACTGAGGCTGTTCCTCTATTGTTGTGGTGCTGGGCTTCCCCACGTATCTGTGCTGGCTGCCCCCCCTCGCCCATGCCTTTGATGGATCCTCTATACAGTATATTACTTTCCCATCGATGACCTTTAAGGTGCCACTGCCTATTTTAGACCTTCCTGTCACCACGACCTTTTCATTTCTATCGTCTAGTCGGCATGTTGGATACCGACATACACACAGTCTTCTATCTCCATCAAGAGTATACAGCCACCCCTTCTATAGCCGTGCACAAACATGAGTTCACCTTCAGGTACACACACACACACACACACACACACACACACACACACACCCCCCCCCCCACACACACACACACACACCCTCTACGTCCTGCCATCTCCCCACCACTCATTTGCTTTGTGAAATGACCCAGGAAACCGCACAGGGAGCCGGGACGACTACGTAAAAGTCTCATCTCACTGCTGTATCTCCCATATGTGCACAAGGAACTTCCTGTGTCAGAGGTCAAGAAAACTGCAGCCACGGCGTGTCAGACACACGTGGCCTGTGAGGTGGCCCGCGGTCCTGCTCTGCTGGCACTCCATGTGTCGACGTGCTGCTTCTCCGAGGAGTTCCCTAAGATATACAAACACCCACATGAAGCTGCTTCGTGAGGGAGTCCTGTGTTTTACTGACCTGCTATTTTAGGTCTGAATGCTTTTGCTCAGGGCAGAACTGAACAAGTGAGTATAAATTAGAAACAAACAGACTTTACAAACGCACACAGTGGCTCAAAAATCAGTATAAAAAAGGTTTTTCATGCATCAGCTAGTTAGGCAACTGAGCCAACTAGAGCTATCCCAGGAGAGCAGTATATGACTAATGTCAAGATAAAACGCTTTGACCTTTCCAATCTGAGCAGTTCTACAGTGCAAGTGAAAGTAAAACTGAGAGGTTGGAGCTGCTGCCATGGCAATAATGAACAGAAAAACATAGTGATGAATGGACACGGTGCCAACTAGGACAGGCCAAGAGTTTGCCCTGTTGGAGGGTTCATGGCTCCCTATCATTGGAAGACATTGCTGACCTATACTAAGTTTCTCCCTGGCATCCGGAGCACATGGAAAGTTCCTCACCCCCTGCCAGACTGGGCACCGAGGTCAAATGTTGCCATACATGAAAATATCCGAGGAGCCGTGCATGTCTGTAAGGACATAACAGTAAATGCTGGGTTTACCATAGCAAAGTCATCCAGTATTTAATTTCATGAGGAAACTGAAAGTGGTAGACTGACCCATGCAGAGTCACTCACGCCCACACAGTAGAGTACAAACAAAAACAAAACGACCCGCTGCTTTTCCAAAACACTGAAAATGTGATTGGCCTTGTTATTATCTCTGGGGGCCTGTTGGCTGGTTTTCATGATGAGCACCAGGTCACTGACGTCCCATCAGTCAGTCAGTAGCCGGATTTGCACTCTAGCATCCGGTCGTGAGGCCCTACGCGGGACAAAGCGTGTGCAGCCACAATTCCCTGGCCTCATGAGCCTGCTTCGGCCTGGGGGGTGGGGGTCCCCAGGGGGCGGACGTGCGCACGTCTGAGAGCAACAAAGCGCTTATTTTGGATCCGTGCGTTTTTACGCACTGGCCATGACTGTGCGCCACGAAGACGCGCACGCATCACACATGTTTACAGCCTCTCTCACAGGTCTCACCTCTCTGCCGGAGTGCCGCTCGATGGCCTTCTTCACTTTGCCATAGGTGCCTCTTCCCAGCGTCTCCAGCAGCTCGTAGCGGTGTTTCAAGTTGTGCTTGTGATGGTGTTTCTTCACGCCCGAGTTTCTCCGCCCACCGCTGCTTGCCGGGGTCTCGTCGGGTGAGCCGCCGACAGGTAGGGGTGGAGCTGGAGATGAAGGGGCGAGGTCACCCCCCGCCGGTTTGCCCGCTGAGCTTTGCCCCTTCCGGGCATCGGGGCGGCTTGACCCCCGGTGGGGCGATAAATAAGCGCTTTCCATCTCACTAGGGAAGTGTTCACACAACCTTCCCACTGTTAAATATTCAACTACCTACTTAAACAAATTGATAATATAATACTTATAATAGACCTAATAATAGTAAAAATAAATAAATAAATTACAAAGAATAACGAGTAGCCTACTTCTCATGTTATAACGTGGAAACTAACATTTCCAGATTGTCTTGAATAGTCAAGTGGCTTTGATCAAAGTGAACAGAGCTCTATTCATGTTATTATAGCTATATAATCAATCCTCTAACGGACTAATGACAAGACGTCTACATCAGCCTATAATAACCTGATACATAGTCCTATATACCTGGATAAAATTAATTTTAGTGCCAATATTGTAATAAAATGTGTATTCAGATTGGATCCTGAACACACTGTAGGTCTGAAGATGATATACTGGCTATAATGTGCGTGCAAACTCTATCACGAACAAACAGAAATGCCTAAATATATTATTCTGGTCGCCTCACCCCTCAAATGGTTGGCCTGGTCTAGCTGTGGTTAATTCTCGTCCGTTCACATTCTCTGTGCTCCTAAACGCTGCCAACATCACCGACGCACATCTAAAAGGCGAGAAAGCTGCGACGAAACCGGCGTTTTGGATGAAGATGACCCTCATTTTGTCCTCGGCCCAGGTGTAGCTCCTCATTCATCTGGACTCTGTCTATTGTGCGACTGCATGCTCCGCGCCGCGCTCGACCGTGCAAGAGGTGCGCTGGGATCGGACACTATCTCAGGCTGAGACGTTCTGGATATTGCCATGGTCGTTTTGCTGCTCCCCTTCTTCTTCCTCTTGTACCCTCTTTCTTGTTTCTCTCCTTTTCTCTCTCTAAAACCTCAACGTGAGGGGCTGTGAATAAGGAATGCGAGCGGATCTGAGTGCGGAGGCGGGGTTTACGCAGACCTCCTCCTCCTCCCCTGTCGCTCGTCTTGCCTTCCCTCTTTGTGTTGTCTCCCCCTCTTACATCTCTGATGTGACTGCGTCAGATCAGGGGCGTAGCCGGGAATCCGTGCATTGGGGAGGCGGGTAACCATTCATAACACAAGTACAATCCGCTTATTTAGTTACAAATCTCTTCACGCACCTTTTTCTACTTAGCTGTAAATCTCCTTTTTTTGCACCATGGTTCCTGTGTCCAGTGCTTGTAGGTTTTAGATACTTTGAATATGATCTGTGGTTAACACAAGTTTAAATGTCACTTCTTACTCCTAAAGAGGTAGAGGTGGCCACGTGAGACTACTGAGACTGTCTGGAACATGAAATGTCACCACGCCAAGACTCATTGTGTTTGTATTTGCACACATGCAAGTATAAACTCAATTCTTTCCAGCTTGGACATTTGGGATGATCCAGTCACACTAAGAGGAAAAGGTTTTGTAGAAGACATAAGGACGCTGTGGCGGTAATGCTGAAATAGACTGACCATGGCGTAATTTGTTTATAGCCTAACAATAACTTGTTGATGCTCACTTCTGGGTCGGCCTACACAAATATGTCAAGAGACTTGTACATTTCTACAGGAAAAGTTTGACATGTTGAAATTATGCTTTATGAATTTCTTGTTGTATGATTTTTCACCATCCGGATAAAATGTGACAATGTTTTTGGTTTGGTCTGCAATACATCAACTTGATGTTATTGCACCCTAAACAAGTAACTAGTGATTAAATTATGAATCATCAGGTCACTCCAGATTTGTTTTCTCTTCAGTGACTGCTTGGGTTTTGTATATTGTAATGTTAAGTGTTAATCCATGAGTCACAAGTGACACGCTACTCATGTTAGAACTGTGCTTGATCAGTTACAAACTGTTTTTTTTTCATTGTTTGCGTGATGATACAAAATACATTGGTGTTTAGTGGGTAGATAGGGAACATGAAATGCAACAAACCATTCATGTTTGGTAGATGAACACAAATGAAGATAAAAATGTGATAAAAAAAAGAACATCTTAAAAAATATTATTTGTTCCAGTAATGTCCGTTTCTTTGCAGTACATATTGAGATTCACTAGACAAAGAAAGCCCTATTTCAAAGACTGCGCAACCTTCAGTATGTGGTCTCTGGTTTAGTGGAGACTTACAGGCAGCACACTCATCAGCAGAAAAAAATGCTTCCTGTCTCCAACAACAGCTCTTATACTGGAGTTTCAGTCTTTACTTGTAGTTTTGTCAGATTCAACCAAGAAAAAAAAGGTACAACACAAATTCATAGATGTGTCAAATACACCTAATTGACTACGTGCAATGTTGTGATGTTGATTCATGTTGAATGGCAGGCTTTAAAATGTATGCTCTGGTTGCAGTTTGTAGAGACTTGCATTTGGTTTCAATAGTCAAATAGAATAGAGATAATTTTCAGAAAAGGTTATCTTAATTAATTCCATTTCATCATGTGGTCTGAGCTATAATCTATTGTAAGCAGGACCATTACTCATACCAGAGTATGAGTTTGCCTGTACATAGTTACAGCTACCCTGACTAGATAGATAACCTCTGGTGGTAAATATCAGGTCTTATTTGTTGACAATCTGGCTGTTTTTAGTTGTTAATTGCTGAGGGGAAGTTCAGGCCCATGCCAGGCATTATCTAATTATGGTTGGAATCTGTTTTCCCTATGCTCCCCAAAGTAGCTGGGATAATTTCTGAGCATTTGTGGCATTTCCAGGATAAGTAAGGTGTCCAATTATAGCTACACAGACTTGAACCACCTAATCTGATTCTTCCTTTGGCCTCAGCTGCACTTTATAGACTTCAAATGAAACAAAAATAAAATGAAAACACCGCCACTGCCCTCTTGTGGCGAGAGTAGGATCAGCAAGGACACTTAATTTAAACATCCAATCACTTGCCTTCGTGGCAAGTGTTCTTCATTATCACTACATATTACATATGTATATATAATAATTAATAACAATAATATAAAGTGACTTATCTGCTCTTCATCCTAAACGTTGCTGACTTAATTATGCTTGTAAACATGCCCATATGTTAAAGCTGAATTAACCCCAGAAATAAGCCGACTGTTAATATTAGTGCAGCGAACTGTAAACTTACTTCCCCCATTTCGCGGCATCTTTCAGGCAGTAACGTTACCTTGGGGTTAATTAGTGTCTCTCTCCCGCGCTAACGCGTATACCTCCGCGCGAGGGATCATGGGCTACGGCGTTCGCGCGTTCCCCTTCCGTAGCGTCGTCTTCATAACCGCGACCGAGCGTTCTCGCGCACGTACGTCGCGCGCTTCGCTTTCGGGCTGAACCAAAACCTAGGTCTCAGTTTGACCCTCCGCGATCCCAGCAGGTGAATTATAGTTCAGTTTAGAGTTGAAAACGGTAATTTAAACACAACTTACCCTTTGTTCCTGAAATAATTCACTAACTGTTGTCCCATCGCACCATTCGTGCAATATGTGAGCTAAAGCAGGTGATGGCTAACTTTGCATATGTGCGTGGTTAGCTAACTGAAGTGTTATTGCCAGCTAAGTAGCCTTTCTTTATATAACAAAGTAAAATAAAGGCAAATAAAAGCACCAAAGTGACATTTCGTTGGCGCTTTTTCTAGCGTAGAAAACGTCTCTTTTGTTTGCATTCTTAGCTACATCGAGCTGCCATTTTGCAGAAATGCTAACTGCTGTGCGGTGCATGGTGTCGAAGCTGGTGTCTCCGCTGTGGAGGACGGTAGAAGTGGACGGAGAAGGCATTTTCTCCGGGATAGAAGGTAAAAGCAACATTTTAAGGAATGGGCAGAGAAACCGCTGTGTATTGTGATCACTATCTATCACCCGGCTCCGCGTTTCTTCTGCTCATCAGACCTGAAGGACGTTCGCCACCTGCGGGGCAGTGTGGTGACCGAGCTGTGTCTGGACCACGGCATGATCGACGATGCAATCTACTTCACCAATGCGGAGGTGTTGGGCGGGCTGCCACTGACAAAAGGAGACCTCGTGAACTGCATGGCAGTACGAGATGGGGCCCAAAGGGGATGGAAAGCCTTAAGGGTGAGAAACGTGTGTCTGGTGTAAAGTCAATGTACAATAATATTTGATTTGAGCTGGGCCTACACTGCGTCAAGACTATGCTAAGCTAAAAACTGCTGATACGTGTTAAACCCCCTTAAAGCAACATTCTTTCACCGTGAGACTGAAAAGACCAGTTTGAATCTACAATTGGTAAAAACAGAGTTTTAAAATGAGTTATTTTTGTCATTTAGGTGGAGAAGAGTGCAGATGCTTGGGAAGATGGGGGTGGAACCTCCCTAGAAGATGACAGCGTGCAGCTGCGGCCTCTCGTCGGCACGGTCACATCATTTGACGGAGATGGCGGCTACATAAACCAAACCACATACTTCCCACGGTGCAGTCTTTGGGAAGGTACTGCTACTCATACTTGGCGTGTTTTTGACCCTCACCATTCTCTGCATTCCTCTGCTCCTGCATCCACTGCTGGAATTTTAGATGTTTTAATTGAACAGTTTTATGGTTGTCTGGTTAGCTCTCAGACTGAGACTAAATTATGCAAACTCATATCCACACCAGATTTACTATCAGTTGGCTGAAGGCTGATGTTATTTATCTGTTGGTACACTTTGTGTAACTTATCTTCCTGCTTGTAGGTTATGAGCCAATGAAGGGAGACTGGGTTCAAGCTAAATATGTGGTCATTCCCAGGCAGTGGACCACACGTGCACATTCTGTGGCACCTTTGCGCTATTGCCGCCTAGATCAGGTAGTTGCGTCACTGAAAGTTTTACTTTTATTAGTTAAAGTTGTTATGTTCGTTTTCTCTATGAATTATTATAACTCATCATAAAATAACATTGTGTTTAATTTAGTTTTACATGACTAAAGTAGTTATTCGGCTAGTAGTGATGACCATTTTTATTCCTCACTCCTGTGACTGCATCTTTTTTCAGGTGTGTGTTACTAGTGTGTATGGGAACAGTGGAGTAGTGGAGGACTCTGTGTTCTTCTGCTTGGACTGTCTGCTGCTGCCTGCTAATTACCAGCCTTTGCCAGGGCACCTGGTCAACCTGGTAATGGTGGAAAGCAGTCAGTCGTTATACTGTTGGAGGGCCCTGTGTATGGCACCCTGTCTTAAGAGGTATCCGGTTCTTCAACCTGTTTTTAAATTATGTGCAATTTGATATTTAAAAGGTGGAACTGAAGTTTTGTTTTTTACTGAATTACAGTGTATTTAAGTTTAATGTGGTTATAGGCTAAGTTTCATTATGTTGGCTCCTTTGGAAACTGGAGCTATGGTTGTTGCCATATAAGTTACTTTAACATATGCACAGTACTAAAATAAAGAAATTTCTTGACACACAATAATAATTTTAGTGACTCCAAATAGATTTGAGAATGTACATAGTAGTAGATTATGTACATTATTGTATTGAATGGCCTGGTTATTATTGTTGCAGTGTGACATCTTCCACTTCAGTTCTTCCTGAGGCTGAACTCCAGAAAGTCTTGGAAAACAAAGGAGGGTTGAATGTAACAGACTATGGCCAGTTTGGAGATCTCAGGATGGGGGAGAGACGAGAGTTGGTGCTCTGGATACAGTGAGTGATTAAATTCAATTTTAAAAGTAAAGCAATACTATCAAACACTAATTAAATCAGGAACAAAGTTTCTAATAATCAAAACGAAAAAGCTTTCAAATGCTAGAGAGAATGAAATGGAATAACTCAATGTCAAGTTCTCAAAATATATTTTGTACTGTATTTGTGTCATCTTTTTCTTTTAAAAGGAATAAAGGTTCAAAGACCCACAAGTTAAAATGCTGTGAATTTGCTGGCTGGGATTCAGTGGAACAGTTCATGCTGGTTGCTGTCAGAGGGGCTGCGCCGCTCAGAGAGAAACGGCCTGTGCACGAAAATGACCCTGAAAACCTGTCAGACTCCTCAGAAAAACAAGTAAATGACACAGAAGACAGGCAAACAGAAAATGGTCAAGTGTTGAAGGAGAAAATCCTTTCCTTTAGATTAAGGAAGGAGGAAAGAGAGGTGGTTCTTCCTCCTGGAGACCGACTGTCTGTGGTGGTATCCTGCCAGGCAAAGTAAGTTTCTTCTTAAATGTCTGTAGTAAATTGAATGTAAAGAACAGGTAGCTAGATAAGTAATGGTTTAAAGAGCTTCATCCCTTTCTGTGTTTCCTGTTCTACCTTAAACTCTATTTACTGTTGTGTGGCAGTGAGATGTTTTGGTGTGTTGTCTGAAATGAAACGTGTGGAATTGCCCAGGAACCTCGGAAGCTGTTCAGAGCTGCTATTGCTGCACTTCTCTTCTTTCACCATTGGAAGGCGCCTGGAGGTCACCGTAGGCAGTGAAGAGGAGCACCTGCTGCAGCCTTCTGTGCCATACACTCCCAGTGATGCTTATCCTGTCTCAGTAAAACCTGCTCATGTAGTCACAGTGTCTGCTGCAAAAGGCACACCTAGGTACCGTTAACACACAAGGAGCAGCATTATCTAAGGTGTTTAGATACTATCGCACAGCTGTCATCGGTTTACTTTCATGCACGTGTAAAGCAAAGACTCTGGCTTAAACAAGCCTGAAGTCTGAAGGCCAGAAAGTTATGTTTAATTTAACATTTAAACAAATTAGTATTCTATATATAGTATTATATAAAGTATTTGTGACCTTCTTTGACACATTCCTGTCCACTTACAGGCTTTCTAAGCGACGTCTACCGAATTTCCTACCCAATTACCCAGTTCCTCAGGCTCTAAGAAATTGTGTGGAGGCACAGAGTGACGTGTTAGTGGTACAGCCTTGCTTAGGAGAGGTGAGTTTGTACATGAAGTTCCTTATGTCGCTGCACAAGGTTATTGGCACATTTAATCGTCAGTAACTTGAAGAACCCACATCGTCCCCAAGTTTGCTTCCTTGGCTGCTGCTCTGTTTTACTTGTATGCAACTAAAATATAATCTTTTAATATTTCTTTTCACTTGTCGTGTTTCGCTCAGCTATTATCACCATCCAACATGCACACACGGTTCTCAACTCTTCTCTGGCTAGAAGAGCTGCATGCAGAAAGGGAACTGAAGGAATTCACAATCACTGGAGCCCTTCTTAGGAGAGGGGCTGTCTTCCTGCACCTTGAGGTTCTTGGCCTGGCTGAAGGGAGACCCACTCTCAGTATAGGTGAGCACATCTTACCCATTTTTGGTAAGATTACGTTTGTTCCGAATCATTGCACAGGTTCAAGGTAAGTTGTTTGTGTTATTTTTTTTTCGTTTATTCTTTGTTTGTTAATTTTTTTGGTTTTGCACAAACCTTCTCTACAGGCGACAGGATAATGTTGAAGAAACTGCAGAGTGACGGCGTGGTAATGGAGTATATTAGTTATGTCACAGAGGTACAGACATTCTTATTATTTTGAAGTATCTTTCATGTTTAAGTTAAACTTGAATCCTCTTCAACTGTAATGCTCTGCCTTGACATAGATCAATGATGAGCATGTGAGTTTAAGGGTGAACTCAGACTTCCAGCGCCGCTACCTCGGGGAACCACTTGATGTGGAGTTCACTTACAACAGGTTAGAAAAATGAGATCCTGGACACAGATTCACCTTATAATTGCATTTATTCTGAACTACACAAACTGGTCATGATTGCTCAGATTTGATAGTAAAGTGAGTGTTTTTCGTTGCTTGGATTTACAGATTGACAATGAGACGATGTCACAACGCACTGGAACAAACAAAAAACTTTGGGGAGAGTAAGCATATCTATGTTTACATTTTACTGATGTGCTTCATATGAGTTAATCCTGGATATAATTCAAAATGCAATGTATTTACATATTATAATAAATGCAAGGTTTGGTGGAACTCAAATGTGTACTACAGTATATGAACTACTATTATTAAACGCCTAGAGGACGCACTGTAACAGTTACGCAAATTTGCTCCAGAGGGCGATGTTTATCTCACTCTTCTACTTTACTTACTTGACGATGCCCATTCAGCCAATCCAGTCAACTTTTCTCCTGTTTGTTAGAACTGAAAAGCTTTGTACAAACATTTAGAATAGTTACTTAAGTTATTATTGAATGTTTTTCACGTTGTTGTTGTTGTTCAGTTCTCTTCCCCTCAAGTGTGATTCCTCAGCCGCCACAATGGACAGGGAAGTGGACAGATGAAACGGAGCAAAACAAAACAATAGAGGAGAATGAGGTAACATGAAAAATAAGACTCAATGCCATTAAGGTCTACCTTTTTCAATAAGTGTCATTGTGTCTAAAAACCAGGTTCCAGCTGTGCAGAATGGCGAGGTTTCAAGCATTTCCATCGACATGAAGTCAAAGGGCACACAGACTAAAATTTTAGGTATTTGAACTTCATTTTTGTGCCAGCTTTGCTCCCACACACCAGATAACGCAGAGTATTCATATTTTGTTCCTAGATGGTAGAGTGGAGTCCAAGCCCATTCCCAGCAAAGGGCAGCTTTTTAATCCTGACCTGAACCCCCCTCAGAGAGAAGCAGTAAAGAGAATCCTGGCTGGAGAGTGTCGGCCCATTCCCTATGTGCTGTTTGGACCTCCAGGGACTGGGAAAACAATCACCCTTATAGAAGCCATACTACAGGTTCATTTGATAATTTGCCAGATTTGTGTTTCGTCATTTGCGTATGTTTGCGTTGTGTGAAGCTTACTTTTGTTCTGGTTCTGCTTCATTGACTTCACAATCTCTTTACCTCCAGGTTTATCACTTTCTTCCCAGTAGTCGGGTACTTGTATGTACTCCTTCCAACAGTGCTGCTGACCTCATCTGCATTCGTTTACATAACAGTGGCTTCCTACATGCTGCAAGTTTGGCCCGTGTCAATGCCTCCTGTCGGCAGTATGAGGTAATGTATAGCATCAAGCAGAAGACTTGTGATATACCAGTATGATCATAGTGAAAATATGGATTTTGGAACGTACCCTGTGCACATCGGCCTTCAGTGTGTTGCTTTATCACTTAAATATAATATGCATTGTGCAAGTAGTTCTTCTAGTTTCATCAAGCATAATTTTCTCTAGTCCATTCCAGAAGTGCTGAGATCGTACTCTAAGGCTGGAGAGGACATTCGTCATGCCTCTTTTCACAGGATTGTGGTTAGCACCTGCTCCAGCGCTGGCATGTTCCATAATACAGGACTACAGTAAGTCTGTTGATGAGAATCCAAACGTTGTTCTGCGATTCATGGTGTCTTTGTGTAAAATTAAGTGCTGACTTTTTTTCACCCACTTTACCCTCAGTTCACTAGCGTCCATGTATTTGTTTGTCCTCAGAGTGGGACATTTTACTCATGTGTTCCTGGATGAAGCTGGCCAGGCCACAGAGCCAGAGTCCCTGATCCCCATTAGCCTCCTATCGGAGAGAGATGGACAGGTCAATACAGGATATTTACATGGACATTTTTACTGCCACTGCCAAGTTAATCAAAAATAATTTTCTACACTTAATCCCTGAAGTGGGTTTTAATTCATTTTCAGAATCTTAATGTATTACTGTGTTTTGGATAAAAACCAAGCCTGTGAACGTTGACAACACTTTTTTTCCCATTTTAATTGGTATTTAATATTTTTGTTTTTGCCCTCACCTGCTTAGATAGTGTTGGCTGGAGACCCCTGTCAGTTGGGTCCAATAGTGAAGTCCAAACTGGCCAGTGCCTTTGGCCTGGGGGTTTCTTTATTAGAGCGACTGATGGCCAACCCGCTGTACTCGAGACAGGAGTGGGGATACAATCCTAAACTGGTTGGTGCACTGCATACAGAATTACATTTTGTTGAATGTCCCTCAAATATATAAAAACAGTGTTTCAAATCTAATGTGAAAATCATATGTTTTTGTAAATTCTGCATTTATTGCTACAGGTGACTAAATTGATCTACAACTACCGCTCACACGAGGCCCTACTCACACTGCCCTCCAAGCTGTTCTACCAGGGTGAACTGTGTTTTAAAGCCCCCAGGTCGATAGTAGACTCCCTGAGCAACTGGACAAACCTCCCCAAAAAAGGCTTTCCTCTCCTCTTTCATGGTGTCAGGGTAATAAAAGCTAATATATACTCGTAAAATACATTTTTTATTAATTTTCATTTACATTATAATTGAATGTAATTGCTGCTGGAATATTCATCTGCCACATTTAATTCAGTGTTTGCTCTACTGTAGGGTACAGAAATGCGGGAAGGTAACAACCCATCATGGTTTAACCCAGTAGAAGCTGTTCAGGTCATGCAGTACTGCTGCCAGCTGGCCAAGAAGCTCAACAACCCAGTGGATGCCTCTGACATTGGCATCATTGCCCCCTACAAAAAACAAGTATTTATTTCCTTTGCTTTTAAGATCAGCGCAGAGAAATAACTTTTTAAAATATGTTTACATACCGTAGACCTGTGTGACTGGTTGTGTTGCAGTGTGAGAAGATACGAGTGCTGCTTGGTAAAGTTGGCCTGTTGGACATTAAAGTGGGGTCTGTGGAGGAATTCCAAGGACAAGAGTTTCTGGTCATCATCTTGTCTACGGTAGGCAATGACTGGGGGAAGAAGAACATAGCAAGTTATTTACTAGAATTAAAAAAAAGGTTTTATTGATTAAAATAAGGTTTAAGGTATGAGGAAAAACAGGAAATGTATATGCAAGGCACAAAAGGAGATGGTCTGAGTCACACAGGTTTTCACTTGCGTTTTGGACGCAGGAGAGGTCCCTGTTTAGAATGTGCTGGAGCTGTCCACATTCTACCTTCCAGTAGTTTTATTTTTATTACAATTACATAATTAATATGATTCTTAATATGTAGGTACGCTCTAATGAGTCGGTACAGATTGAAAATCTGCAGAACACGCTTGGCTTTTTGTCAAACCCCAAGCGCTTCAACGTTGCTGTTACTCGCCCCAAAGCCCTGCTTTTGATTGTTGGGAACCCCCACGTTCTCATTATGGTGAGTGACAAAACTATGTATTATTATATCATGTGGGTGATGTGTTTTTGGTAATTAATTACTTTAAGTTCCTTTCCAGGATCCATGCTTTAGGGCTCTGCTGCAGTACTCTTTCATTAATGGGGCATACATGGGTTGTGATCCCCCACCCGCACTAAGAGACTCTCAAATGTATGTAAATTGATATTAACTCACCATAGTCTTATTTAACATTTTGTCATTATAAAGCTGTACAGGGCTAGTCCTGTCACATGTGAGGGTAATGCATGCCTCAGCTTTTGTATCCAGGTGCTACTTGTTTGGCTTGAAAACCTGACCCAATAATTAGACATGCGCAGTAAATCAAACCTCTAGTACACACAGGAAGCTAAATTTACTGCCATAGACATAACCTCTGGACTGAAGTATATATTTTTTCCTCCCACAGAGTTGCAGAAGTGAAAAGAAGTGCATAGGAAACAATGTAATCTTACCTTCATTTTTCATTGGCTTATCTCTGTCAGCCTTAAGTAAAGTGTTAAATGTATTGGTTTGAAAAGAGAACTTTTCCTGTTTCTGTGTAAGCTAAGTGTATTTTCACTCAGGTATAAATAAAGGAAGCTAATTGTCTACATTGCACATTTCATGTCTTGTAATTATTAAGCTTGTTTAATTTTTCAGCTAATACTCCACAGATGGGGGAACTCCTTGTATTTTAGCTCTTGTGTTGTGTGCTTATGAAAGACTTGGCAGTTCTTTTAATGTCAGCAATTTGTTAATAGGCAAACTAGATAAAAACACAACACTTGCACCGCCAGTCCCTTGTCTGCATCGCCCTGGTTTAGCATACTGAGTCGGCCCACAGATGTCTGCAGCTTCTGGTGGCAAGGTGTCTGAACACCTCGCTGTGGCAGCGTCTGCCCACAAAGCCCGGAGACTTGATGTGACAATTGAGTGCTGAAAGTCTGCAGTAGGACTTTCAGTCCTGCTGGAGCCCTGCAGTAAGGGGGGGTGTGGGGGTGGGATAAGGAAGAATAGGAGGAAAGAAAAGAGTCAAATGGGGCTCAGTCTTTTAGGTTAATGAGCTTGTTATGTTCATGGGGAGACGGCTTTTATCTGAGTTTGCTGTGCTAGGATGGAGCCCAGCTCAGACACTTGTCCCCTCTTCTCTCCCCCCTGTTCTTCCCCAGACATGCCTGTGCCTTTGATGTATGTCTCACTCACAATGACGACTGTACCGTGTATGTGAAACCTCCACAAACTAAACCTTTGGGAGAAACGTGATCTGGCTGAATGAAAACCTTCAGAGATGCACTAACAGAAATTGCTTTGTTGAGAAGCAATTTTAATTGTTTGTGTTTGTGATCTTCAGGTGATAATTTTTGAGCAACAAGTCTCCACCTTATTCCTGGATTCAGGGTGTGTTACAATTATTTTTATTATTTTATGAAGCGCAAGGTTAGTCTCAGAGCAGACGTTTTGAAAAATATATATATGTATATACACACACACACACACACACAATATCATGCATCAATTTAACAATATAACACCACTTTAAAATATTTAGCGGCTGTGTTTGTTGTGATTTTAAATCGTACATTTAGCCATTGCAATGCAAACTGCTAGAAAAGCCATAGATGGAGCTTGATTCAGTGTTGTGGAATGCACATCAGTTGCTTTTTAGCTTTAATAGCTGTTGACTTATGTTTTCATGGTTTTCTTTACCAGAGGCCTGTTTGATAGACGGTTTAACAGTCATTCAGCTCATACTCTATCACCTTTTGATCAACGGAGGCCAGGGCCTCAGTTGGAACAAGACACATTAACAAGTCAGACACGGTGTCTACAGGGCAGCCATTAGGCTCAACAACAGACCCCTGCTGGGCTCCTGGCAGTGGGAGCTGGTTGAGCTGTGTGGAGCCATTGTTCTCTCAAATTTGTCTGTGACTGTAATTGCCCTGTTAGTCTCCCTTGTAGGCTGCATTCGTCTACCCAAACTGTAACGAGGCTCCACTCATCTGATCAGGCTGTAAAACTTGCCTAAGCTGTGGCCAGTGGATGGGTCTTACGTTATAATGACCATGACCAGCTAGGTGGGATAGAGACCTCGGACTGATGAGGGAAGCTGTCAAACGTCCCAGACAAATCTTCCCAGATACACGTCTGAATCTGGAGTCAAACAGGCATAATGTACTGCTATTATTAGGTTAAAAGGCCAAAAATAAATGAGAAAAGAGTAGCACTTGTCTTTGCCCTGTTGTGTTCTGCATCTGAGGGAAGGATCTCCACACACTTATAGTATAGTTGCGACTGTACGTCTGACTGAATTGTGCCGTTATTAGACTTTTAGACAGAATTAAAATTAAACACACGGAGTTTTAACATGTTGCTTAAGTATATTTGTTTTTAACAAAGAAATCATTCTTTTGTCCGAATGCATTCTACTGTATTTATGATTTGAAGAAGAAAAGCTTAATCTGCCTTACACAGAAATGACACCAACTCATTCTAGATAAACTGTGTAAAACAGATCTTAGTGTTGCTGCTAGTGCATCCAGTGGAGGAGCATAAGATCTGGGCTAATAGTGATTTACATTTATGTTATTGTCAGATCAAAGCCAGGTGAGAGGACATGCTCACTGCTAATGAAACCCTCCAATTAGGACTCAAGAAAACATGAAAGAGACTGGCACTATGAAGGAGTCTGCCTGTCTGTCTACAAATGTCTCAAATTCTGGCTCCCTGTCTGTCTACGGCCACTTCAGATTCTGTTTGTGACCCTCAGCCAAACGCCTTTGATTTGATTGCTACGTTAACGTGCCAGGCATTGCAACAAGGTGGGTTATTTATTTTATTTGTTTGCTTTTAGTCAAAGGTGACCTAGTGTGCACAAAGCATTAGCTTTTGAACGCACTGGCCCACTCCTGCTAATTTGCCAAGTAGAAGTTATTGGCCACATGTTCCAGGCTTTTCCCATATTTTTTTTTAGGTATTATTATAACCTTTTCTGTACTATGAAAGTAAATCAAGCCGTCACAGCCCAGTGTCTGGGGTTTTACTCGGGGAAAGCCTGTATTGTGATTGTCTGTCTATTGACCCCCCCCCCCCCCCCAGTCACTTACTCCATGTGCTGACTGATAACCCCCACCGTCTGCATTTACCACAAAAGAAACCGCTGTCTCCTAATGCATAGTCTCCGTCTTTGATAGGTAGTTGATAACAGTCTTACAGACTCGTGGGCCGTCTCACCTTGGTGTATATAAAGCAGGCGGCAGCCGTTACAGATTCATTCAAGGACAACCATCCTACGATTGAGCAGGCTCAGAGCACTTTTGCTTGACGTCTTTGTGGACTCTCTGGATTTTCCAAACTCAGTATGGCTGCTTTCTTCCTCATGGCGTTCCTCGCTATGGCTCGTCCTTTAATGGCACTTGACGTCGGTCAGTCCACTCGCTGCGTTGCCATACCCAACCACATGAAAGTCTGCAAAGATGCTGGGTACTCCGAGATGCGACTGCCCAACTTCTTGGGTCACAGTAACGTGGAGGGTGAAGTGGTGCCACGCTCAGAGGACTGGAGGCCCCTGCTGCAGACGGGCTGCCACCCTGAAGCCCAGGCTTTCCTCTGCTCCCTCATTGCTCCTGTTTGTCTTGACACGTAAGTTGATTTTATATTTAAACCCCTTTGTTTGTGTTCTGTTGTTTACTTTGTTGTCTTTAACTCTTAACTTTCTTAGGGAAATGGGACTGCTTGCTGCTACATTTTTTAATATGTTTTATTTTGCTCTCACAGTTTTATCCAGCCCTGCCGAAGTCTCTGCCTGGCAGTGAAGTACAGCTGTGCCCCAGTGCTCGCCTGCCAGGGTCACCAGTGGCCTGAGGCTCTTGACTGTGACAGATTCCCTGTTGAAGAAGACACTTGCATTACTCCCTATACAAAGTTTAGCCAATTCGGCAAAGGTAAGGACAGACTCTCAACTCAAATTAGCAGAGTACTAGTAAAAATGCATAATGTTTTAAGTGGCCTGTTATTATTGCTCATCGTTTTAAATAACGTTTGCTTTTTCAGACTTGCCCAAACCTGCCTGCCAGAACTGTCCTTCTGTGGAACAAGGTCCAGCAACCAAGACGGTCCTGGATGCTTTTTGCTACCATGACTTTTGTAAGCTTAAGAATTTGTTTTAGGCTTGTTGACTTTGAGTTCTGACTGGTTTTCATGTTTGTCTGGACTTTTCCAAACCAGATGACAGATTTTCTCTCTCTTTTCCACAGCTGTGACTGCTAAAATTCACCACCGCCGTCTACCCCTGGGAGAGCCACAGTTTGAGATTGAGGGCCGTGTTGAGTTTGTTCGCCAGGGACCTCTGCTGCCTTATGACACCCGGCATGTACTTCAACAGTGGTTCCTCATCAACCTTCAGTGTTCCAAAATGCTCATACTCCCTGGGCGGTCGCAGCTTTTTGTGTTGACCGGTTTTGTGCAGTCTGATGGCGCTCTGACCCTCACTCGTTTATTTCCTTGGCACAAAAAGGATGCCAACATTGCAGTTGCCACTCGGAAGTGGAAACACCACAAATGCTGAATGGTACACCTGCAAAAGTGAGAGAGTTATCTAGAGTGTTTAAAGTGTCGAATCAACCTCTTTGTTTGACTCCATGCTTAAAACACATTGTTATTATTATTATTATTTAGGACAAAATCAGAGGGATTTTGAGGATGTTTTTAGCGAGTGGGTGTTAATCCCATGTCTAAAGTTACTGCTTAGCCCAACACCTCGTGTCTCATCTGACAGTACGTATAATGCACTCAGATCTGTACATAGTAATATTATGTGTAAATTGGTTGTAGATATTATTTTCTATATGAATATAGATGTATTTATTGTATGTGGAAGGAAAATCTGTCGGACTATCCGTGATCTCTTAATTCTTTTCCCTTTTACTCCTGAGCCATTTCGCCACAGGGTGGCACTAACAGAACCACAGCTTTGCTTTTCTATTGAGCGATTGTCCTTTTTGTTTATTACTTGAAAGTTTCTAAATATATGTAAATAAAAGATTCAAATGAACATGATTTTATCCTTTTTGCTAGACAACATTAATTAACTCGCCTTTGCATTTAATTCCCAAAGTGGTTATTTCATCATGGAGAACATTGCTCTGAAAAACTGTAAAGTGTATAGAAAAAGTGGATAGAATGAGAAATGAGTGCAGTCACAGTAGAGAATAGAGAAGTTTTATGGTTTGATTTAATGCTAATGAAAAACAAACTCACAATTTTAAATACCTAGATTATTCATGGCCATAAATACTGCAGAGCAATTTCCAATTTGGTGGCAATGTGTTAGTCTATATAAAGTAAAAATAGGTAATGAAACAATTGTGTATGTAAATACGCAGGAAGTTAAATGCGCATTTATTTGGGTGTTAATTTTTTTGGGAAAGCTTTATTTCTCAGGTGCTTGTTAATTATTAGCAAAGTTTTAATTACACATTAAAGAATTAAAGATAAATCAAGTAACTGCGATTGCAAAATGTTTTAATGGTAGAGAAAATATTTGAGCCACATTATTCCTCATTAATGGAAGTCTGAGTGGATTTTTAATTTAGTGGAAAGTTATGGGAAATTCTTAAGAACGAATTACAAAATAGCAGTAATGTAAAATTTGTTGAATTTCTTAGAAATATAATGGAACATCGAATAAAAGCTTGACCATCAGTTCCCTTTTTCATTCCATGCATCGGTCTCTTGCCTAAAAATAATTTTTGCATGTTTGGTTTGTTTATTATTTTATGGGTTACTGCTGGATCGTTTTATGAGAGCTGGCACTGCTTTCATTTAAATTGAATCATTAATCGTCCCTTTCCCATCAGCATTCATCACTCATTTCTTTTACAGGACAACAGGCAGACATCATACACAACGAGAATACCAACATGAATGTCCAAAAGCCAGAAGTGAGTGTTCCACTTAAATTATATGTTGTTTCCATATTGCCTTAAATTGTGTTGTACTTATCTACCAACTTATATAAGACGATATTTTGTTGGCAGCAAGAAACACTGACAGAAGTGAACCTGAAGTTGTAGAGCAGGATCAGAATCGAGATTCTTGCCACTACAGCTTTAACAAGACACTTGAGATCAGTGAGTTTTTGCAGGAGAAAGTAGGACGGTGGCAAAAGTGGCTGTGGAGGTAAGAATCCACTCGCTGTTGCTGAGCAAGCCAATCGTATCACATTTAACAGGAACTGTATTTCTTTATAGTGGAGTATAACTATGTGCGTCAGTACACTTGGAATTTTCTACTATTGCTTTTACAAATGGATGAAATACAACATGATGAAACCCGATTTACTCAAGCACTTTATTTACAGCAGCGCTATAGATTCAAGGTCATGTAAAATATTTACAAAATATACCAAGTAAAAATTTGACTTCAAAAATCATGACTGGAATATGGACACAATATTAGTGTAAAGCTTACCAAACATAAAATACATGAATAATGTGAATGTGGTCGATGTGATGTCTCTTTACTGGAAAAACGTCTCAGTGTAATAATCATGAAATTGCAGATGCAATGCAATAAGTTGATTGACCAAGCAGTTGGACCTAATTGTATCTGTGATGCAATAGAAGCTACACTCACTGGAAAAGAGTTAATATTATGAGCTGTTAGTTGTCAGACAGCATATTCCATCCGCATGTTTTACAAAGTACAGTTGATTCTTACGTTCTACCCGTCAGATCTCCTCATGTGTCCCGAACACTGTTCTGTGCTGGAGATCTCTCTGTGTTTGCATCACTGTGATTCTGTGGTGACTCTTCCTCCTGAGCGAGACCTCGGGCCATGAGCTCGTTCATAGGCGAGCGAGTGTTGTGGATCTCCTTCTCCTTGCAGTTTCTCCATTTCATCCGGCGATTCTGGAACCAGATCTTTACCTAAAGCAGCAGGAGGGTAGACATGTAAGAAGTGAGCTTGTTAAGCTGATGATATCATTACGCTAGTTTTCTTCATTCAGTGCTAATATTTAATGTTTACCTGTGACTCCTTGAGACTGAGATCGGCTGCCAGTTTATTTCGGTCTGTCTTGCTGATGTACTTCTGTCTACGAAAGGTTCGCTCCAGTTCCTTCCGTTGCTCCTCAGAGAACACTGCCCTTCTGAGGATCCCTCTGCGTGACTTGGGACTAATATCCGTAGACCACATTTGAATATTGGCTCCTTCTATAACGAGAAATATTTTTCAATATGTTAACTATACAAACACTTTCCACTTTTAATTAGTAAAATTTCTAAAGTATCAAAAATAACAAACAAACAAACACAAATAAATAAATAATTAGTAATAAAATAGGAAAAAGTAATAAATAATTTGCAGCAGTAAAACGGGTAGAGGCTGCCTATAGAGGTGTAGAAAATAAAACATCTGTCAGCCTGCTCAGTTCATTTGCAGAAATTATTCATTTAAAATGTTTTAATCTGATTAGAACCACATTCAATATGCACATTTTCCCAATCATTACCACATAACCTCGCTGTTTAAACCAAGATAATAACTGTTTTTGTCACAACCACTTTATTGCCTACTTTCAGTTTCTCTTTATTTGTTTGATTTTACAAACTGGGGGTGACTAAAAAGGAAAGAAAGGCCATTTGATTTGAGGAAAATGGGATTTGGTGACCTGTGAGAAGCAATCCCACGCTGCTTCACTCACAGGTGCAGGCACAGCAAAAGTCAAGTGGAACAATTTATCCAAGCCATTTAATCTGTAGGACAAATCAGCACACAGACCACCTCTAGGGAGCACATAACAGGTTTGGACATGCTTCTCACTTCTCTATTGACACTCAATAGCTTTCATTTAAATAGTTGATTGCCAGGTCATTCCTGGGCAACGTGTGTGTCTACCCCAGTGGCCCAACTATAGAGCCCTGTGGGACTCCAACAATAGGCCCAACACTAAATCTTTTCACTTGCAGGTATGAAGGCAGTTTGTATGTGAAGATGAGCTAGAATAAGTCTATAAAAGTCACTTTCATTGATTGCTTTATGTCCAAGTCAAGAGGTCTCCAATGGGCAGGAATGAGAGTTGAAGGACCGAAGAAAAGAGGGGGGTCGGTGAACCAAGCTCTTTAGCCAAACAATGGCTGGGGGATGTTCCTGGTACAGCCCTCTCCTGCACTGAAATGGACGAGCTTTTTGTGCTTAGCAGAGTTCATTTCTGCAGTGAAAAATTGCAGTGAGGTCGCGTGTAGATGGCGGAGTGAATGTGCCGATTGGTCACAGCCAGACTTGGCATTGTTGTGTTAGCGGGCACTGTGGGAAAGTGTCAGCCTACTAAGAGGACTCCGGGGACCTGTGGGATGAGGGCTTTCTGATTTATGCTGTTTTTCACGTCTCTTGACAGGCGTCATAGGATGCAGCAACTAATAACTTCCCTTTGCTCTGGATATGGGACAATGCTAACATTAGACAGCTGCCGGTGTTAGTGAATTACTAACATTAATACTAAAGTAGCCGAAGTTCTAGTAATACTAGTACAAGTTATATGCTCTGAAATGAAAATTTCAGGTAAACAAAAATTGCCGCGCCTAAAAAGCCTGACAATTACATTTTAAACATTTTGGATTCACAACCAAACTAATTAAGGTTGTTTGAAACATTGATGCCTTACCCAGCAGCAACAATTCACATCTGGTCATTATAATCGTAATATGACAGAAGACAAGATGTTTATTAGCTCTCTAGAAAAAGTCTGTATTTGCAAGTACAAAATAGGGGGCCCCAGGGACTATTAAAAGCTTGCAACCCACCCTTCTTCCCCGTTCTAAACAGCCGTGAATGCTCATGAATAGAGCTGTGCAGAGTTGAGCAGAGAATTAGCTCCTTGGCATTGCATCAGTAATTAGCTGTGGAGTGCATGGGAGACCCTGCTGCTAATGCTTAGAGAGTAGCTGAGGCATTGCTGATGAGGCATAAAACACTCACTGGAGAAGACAGGAGGGGGGCTGGACCCACCACAGCATGCGAGCAGATACTGTGGGCTCTGCAGGAAAACACTGCTCAGCACACCTGCAAAGACAGACAGGGACACTGAGGTAACCAGGTGGGACAGCAGCGGCTGGTGTTCAGTGTTTCTTTTTAGCTACATCTACATGGACACATCAAATCTCAGTTATTTTTAGTTTACAACTTTTATCAGCTGGGCTTTGCCCCAAGAAACTAAACCAGTTTGTAAATGAATTGCTTAAATGATACATTGAGGATTAGAAGTGCCACCTATATGTTCACTTGGAATATATTCATACACATCTGATCAAAAATGTTCACAAATATTCTGTTTGTGAATATTAAATGTATTTGTTACTGATACCATTGAACTGACAGTAGTTTAAAACAGGAAAGTATTTGACAAAAGCTTCACTTTAAAGTGTGGGAAATTTTATAAAAGCAAAATGTCACATTTTACAGATAATTATTGATCAAATTGTTGTATATGACTTTAGATGTGCAGAGTGTCTCAGTAGCTTTTTATTATCAAGACTGTTTGTCATTTACAAAGATAAATTAACTAGATTTAAACATATTTTTTCTTGACATAGCTTGAATGTGTGAAGTTTTTATTTGACAAAAATATAAATGGCATCGCCCCAGAAATCGAAACCCTCTGACTTAATCTAGATATATGAAACTTAATATATTAAGAAACAAGTTCTTTACCTGAATGTGGCAAAAGCGCTCCTCCTAAGTGTTTCACCTGCCGAGGTGCTTGGCCTTGGTAGACTCTGTGCTCAGGCCCCCAAATTCTGGGATGTTCACACGCTGCTCGTTTCAGGCATCCGCCCGCTGTCCCCTCCAAATGAGCTGAGGATGATTGCAGTAGATTGTCGATAAGAAAACTTTTCCCTGAGCTCCCAAAGCCTGGTAAAGCAGGAGAGCCAGCCATATTCCTCCTGCGGCAGCTCTGAACTGAGACCATCATGCTCACACAGTGACCCGAACACTTGAGATCCCTCTTCAGTAGTCACAGCTCAGTGACACTAAATTCTCCTTTAATTCCTTCTTGAGTGACCAGGCCAACTTCATTAAACTCCGAAGAAAACAAAAGTTCTCTGCTCTTCCTCTTTTGGGCCTGCACTTTGCAACAGCGCTGTGTCGTGATTGGCCAAGAGGCTCTAATGTGCTTCTCAATTCAGATAAGACCGGGTCCTTTCTGGAGTGGCAGAAGGTGGGTCTGGCTCATTCATTATGTCAACTAGCCTATTAAATGATAGACACCGGAGACAATGACCTGCTGGCCAAAGTTTAACATGCACCAAACAGTGCTCTCCAGTAGTAAATAGTTTTCTCTTTGCTCCAGCCTCCCTTCGAGCTTCATTGTACCTTATATAAACGACTGAACAGTGGCTTTGCAATGCGCTTTCCCCCCCATCAGAAACATTACTCTGCTCAAGTTTTTTAACAGCAAAATTATTCATACACACCTAATTTGACTGTGGATAAACATATTTCATACACTTTTAAGACAACGTGTTGGAGCCAATTAAAAAACCTCCCACACGAGTCATGTTACTCTGCCTTGTTGTTACCATTTAAAATGTATTTACTTATTTTAGTCACTTAATGTCTCTAATTGTTACGTGAATTCCCTTAAACTGTTTTAGTAAACAACTTGAAAGGAAAAAAAAGATGTATTTACGTGATTATTCTTTTATCTGACCGTATCGCTGACAGGATCTATTTCTCTACGTTTTCATAGCTGTTTATTTGCGTCTTGGTCAAAATGTTTGGTTTACATTTGTAGATTTGAAGATCTGAAATAACCCCTGGCTCATTTTTGAAGGGTTTGTCTTCCACCACAGGTAGTGGACTGAGCCACAAATATTCACGTGCATTTACTGCCACTGTAAATTACAAACGGTCAGAGAAACGCACACATCCATGTAGTGATGTTTTGATACAAACATGTCCAATGAGAGGCTTGTGTAACCTTTCACACTGCAACTAATGATCCTCAACATCATAATAGAGAGCACAACAAGAGGGGCGACAGACCCGGAGTTTAGGCACAGTAAACAGGCATATCCACAGTGGTGGGGGAGGCTGGGGAGGCAACGGGCTGCAGTCTGCGCGTGTAGATACCTCATGCTGAGCATGGAAATTGGCCCAGACAGCTCGGCCTATTGTGTGATGGCCAGGGAGCCAAAGGTTGCTTGTAATCAAATTTGAGGTTTTATTCCTCAGACTGGTGGAGAAGGCACAGCACTCAGTCACATGATGAGTGTTAGCGAGTCTGTGTGCACTAACAGCAGCTGAGTGTGTGTTAACATGCTCCTTGCAGATCAGGGGTCTGTGATGTCCCCCAAGCCTTTTTGTTGGCTTATATGTCACACAGAGAGATAAGACGAGGGAAAGCCGGTGTACTTCTATTGGTCACACTTTCTTTCCACCTAAATGACCATGTGAGCAATGAATTAAACTCAGGGCGATGTGTACAAGTTGTTACAAGCAACCTCATAACCGGCGCTTTGTGCTTCTCTGAAAATTATATATTTCATTATATTTTTGACAGAGCCAGTCTCACGCGACTTTAAAAGGCATTGCTAAGAGCGTATCGTCATTAAGATTCACCACTTCGCAATTAGCCAGATTCCAATAGAGCTCTCCAGGAGAGGGAGGTATAATTAGGCTATTCTTAAAAGGGGGGGTCTTGGAAACACCCTGACGCAAGTTCATGTGAATTTATTTGATGTCCATCTCTTTTTAAAAATGGAGGGAAAAACAGGGGTCCCTTCATTCAAAATCCCCACAATAGTCCTGTTGAAAGCAAGCACTCTGCAGACTGGCTGAGATCCCTTTCTCTCTTTTCTAACCCCACTAAAGCTCTTAAAAAGATACCGGCCCATTGCACACGCAATTGATATTCCACCACTCGAACTTAATATCATGAATGGTGGGCCCGGCTCTATGAATCAGGAAGACAATGCGCTTAGCTTAGCAGCAAACTGGCACTTTGTGTGCGGTGTCTGTGCCCCAGAGGAGGAAGTTTCTAATGTGAGCCTCACAATTGTGTGTCTATAGAGTTCTAATGAGCTTCTGTGTGCCGAGTGAATGGCTGCAGGCCTTTCACCGTGAGGTCCCAATGAGCCAGCTCACTGCACACATTCACTATAGGATCCAGGAATGGGAGTGGCTGTGTGGAGCAACTGCATGGACAGTCTATAAAGCATCAACATGCGTAAAACCTGATGTTTCCAAGAGCTCTGCAGTAATGGACAGAAGGGTTTGAAACTGAACGACTAGAGGAAATGTAGAGGAAGAAAGACTCAGGATTTCGTTCCTGAATTGTTGCAGCTCTTGGTTTAGACATATATTTGAAAGGGAAACACGATTTTACCAAGCTGATGAGTATTTATTTGGGTATGTTAGATTCATAATGTTGTTTTGTTAGTCTGTCACTGTGTTCACTAGTCCCTGTCATGTTCTTGTCATATGTGAGTTTTACCAAAGCTGTTACTCGTGGAAACTCCAGCTAATTCACAGCTGCAACATCTAATGAAAGATGCATAAAACCCCCAAACTACATTGAAAGAGCCAGGACACCAACTTTTTCACTGAGAAACTCTGCGTTGCTTAAGTCACAGGTCTTCAAGGATTTAGCGCTGCAATAGAATTAGGGTGACGCTGTCTGCCTGACCTCAGTAGTGCGTCACTTTGCGGCTGCAGTTCACAGCGACAGACGCTAGATGGCAGTGGCACAATGAGAATATCTTAAATTTGATGGGCTCATAAGCTTGATAATAATAATTTATATTTTAACATAGCTTCTGTAAACCTGTGTCTTCTCATTGGAAAATCGTCATTTGTAGGAAACTCTATTTCTTACTCAGTCAGACTATTGCAGCATGTACTTATTTGAAGCTTACAGGTCAGAGTTACACCTGCAAAGGTACAGAGACTGAAATGATGAAGTGGGAATAAAAAGGATCTTTGAGCTGTTTAGTCTTATTACTGGTACTACGCTAGGCCTCATGTTCATGCTTTAGGTGAAACATTTAGTGATATTAGCTCAGAAGGATCTATGGTAAAAAAAGCAGACTAGAGACGTCATACTTCCAAATTCACCCGAGCCTGTAGTCGAAATGTTGTCTATTTTTAATCGGTAAGGATTATGATTTTATGTGCAAAGAAATTCAGTCTTTACTGTGAGATATATGAGTCACCCCTCTTGTATTGCTTTTTGATTTGTGTAATTCTCTTTGCAGACACTGCCTCGATGAGGTTTCGACAGTTTTAGGTGGTTGGTGAATGCATAGAAACTACAGAGGTGCGTCTGAACTTCACTCTCAATTGTCAGTGTTTACGTTGTCTTATAAAATCCGCTGAAAAGGAAAGGATGCTGCGACTTCTAGTCAGGTTTTGCACAAAATGCTTTTTATAGAGACATTCGCAGAATATTAATATTCTCACAAGTGGCAAAACCAAGCAGAAACAGGCTTTTCCCCGCAGTTCATTCACACATTGGCACAGTTACAACATGCGATTCCAGCATTAGTATGTGTATATGCTGCAGTTATGGCCAGAATGAAAAAGCTTCTGAGTGCTTTGTAATGCTTCGCCCATCTGCATCATTTCAAGATGAATGAGAGACTTACTGCTCGTCTGTCCTTGCCCTGAGAGATTCTCCGTGTGCCTGCACTGCAGGAGAGGTGTGCGCTGGCTCTGTGTGCGTTTATTACTTTTCATTCTTGGCTAGGCACAGGCTTTAATGACTCTTATTTTCCTGATGGCACTTTAGGAAATGACAACTTGTGGGCAATACAGCATAATTACACTTCTTGTGCGTGGGCCCAAAAGAAATCTAGTATTATTAATAATGAATAGAGGGTTGGAGGCCCTCTCACAGCAGATGTGACGCTGCCACTGGTTTGAGAGCCGTCGCCTGCCTTTGTTTTTGCAGACAACCGCCACCAATTAGCCACACTCTGCAGACCAGTGAACAAGCTGTCTGAACTGGATACAGATAACAACCTATTTGTTAAAATGTTTGCCTGAGACCCAGTTAAAACAAAACATATTTTGGCATTAGTGGAAACTGGTTGAGGAGAAGGCGGATGACAAATATGGTGGAGTTAATCTGGGGTCCTTAGGAAGGAGCTGAGCACCACACAGGATCTGGAAGAGTCCCTGCAGTCATATCTGCTGGCCTCTACTGCCAACCTACTCCAGCAGCTCAGCACAGCCAACAAAGGACTTTCCCTTAGATCCAGGGATTGGCTGGAGTTCGTGGACTGCCTCTAAACAAGCCTCTATGAAGAGACTCCGATTCATGTCCATCTGGCAGGACGTTTATTAGGATTCAGGAAAAGAAATGTAACTTTTTACCATGCTTAAAAACTCATCACCAGCATAGCATGGCTACTGATAAAACAATTATGTTTCAAAATGATAATTGGTCCCATGGACATAGAGGATGCAAGACAAACAAATATTAAAAGCACCACGCATCTGTGCTGTACAAAACAAGCACGACAAGGCAGTGGAGTCACAAACATCCAAGCACTTCATTTTAATTACTTTTCATACCACCTGCTGAAAAGTCAAACTTCCACTTCCCAGGATGACTTCACTAATTGAAGGAATGACACCGACAGAGAAGAGACCATCTACGTCTAACTGAAAACAAGCCCTGGGGGCGGTAACATAGCTTATTATCTGCTTCTAATGCCACCCTAACATGCCTTCCCAGGCAGCTTCACACCAATTTACACTTGTATTCACAGGACTCTAGTCTACAATAATTGTCATATGACCTTGATAACTTCTGTGACCTACTGTAGCTGTGAACCCAGCTGAAAGCTCTTCATTTTCTTGTACCAAGTATCATGTAGTGTTTTGTAGGAGCATTATTACAAATTCTAAACATCACATTTTTATAAATATTTTTCTGTAATTGTTTTATTAAATATAATTAAAAACTGTTTTCACATTTGAAGTAAATTGGGTAAATCACATTGTTTCACCCGTTGTTATGCAGCAATCCTGCCAGACAGTTCATTACAGTAATTAATAGTAAGTACTTTTAGTAATTATTAAGTTATATCATATATATATTGAATCAGGCCATAATACGCTAAAGTAGATTTGTCTGACAAAGGGACAACATTTCTTCCATTGTGTCTCAAGCAGTGTCCTCATCAGTCAGCTGTGACAGTAAGGTCACGGAATACCACCACAAGTAATAAGGTGACGTCACGCTGTCCCCACCCCCAATTCATCTTTGACTGAAAATATTCACGTTTATTCCGATGTTTTACAGACATGCTCGTGGATTTAAATGCAGTTTTAAGTGAATATGTGTTCGGCTGTGCAGTCCGGGCTCCACTGGACTTTTTAGTTTGCCACATTACATCTAGTTGTTTCCAGAGAAACAATCAAACCTGAGGCGCTTATAGGGATTTTTTTTCCGGCAAAAGCTGCCTTTACAACATTATCAGCTCCATGTTTTGTTCTTCGCAATAGGCGTGGTTGCAATCACTCCCCGTCTGCTGGGTAGGTCTCCTCTCAGGCCACAAGGGGGCTTTGTTGTCCCTCCTTCCTAGACAGTTCGCTCTGCCTCTCCCTCTCTCTCTCTCCCTCTCTCCCTCTCCACGCTCCTTCGGCCGCCTCTTCTCCTCCACGCTGTCGTAGGAGCGTCCGTAGAGCTGGTGAGGGCAGCGGCAGCTCGCTTTGTGCATCCTCTGTCGCCCACCTGTGCCGCGGACGGCGCCGATGGAGCAGTGGAATAACTGATACATTGTTGCGTTGGTCTCCGGGTTGGCTTTGTGCGTCATCGGCCATCTAAAGTTGTGATTATGCCACCGCGCAGCATTTGGGTTTGGTAATATCCTTCTGTGCGAGGGTGATACATCATTCGCATGTGAACAATACCCTGCTGCCTCTCGGAAGTGGACAAAACATGGACAGTTTTTTTTAATACAGTCACCATGGGATTATTACAGCTATTTGTGGTTCTCGGCACATTTTGCGCCTCCTCAGGTAGGACACATGACTGTCACTGATTGTACATTACCCATGTCTTGCAACATGTAGCCCCTGAGAAGACCTACTTAATTACCCATGTGGTGTTGTGGATAATGCCACATAAGCTTTTCCAAGGCAGGGGACCTGTGTGATTAATCAGCTTGTGCCCAGTCCCGTACCCTCCCATCTTCCTCTGATACCAGCAGGGATGTGTAATAGCATCACAGGTGTCCTTGCCTGCTAATAATACCGACAATGATATTTTTGTGTGTTTGCTCATTAGTTGTAGGCTTTGGGGTTGACCCTGCCCTGCGCATCAGCGTGTTTGATGAGTTAACCCTTGGAGAAGGCTTTGATGGAGTTACTCAGGTACAGGGCTTCCACAGCGAGTCTAGAGCTTTCCACTTCCAAGGTAAAGTAACACACACACGCACACTTTGTTTTTTAATGTCCGTAGACGGGGGATCACATTTCCAGATGACGTGATCTGCATCAGAAACCATGCAGACCAATCAACTTTTAAGCAAAACTGACTGTCCCACATCTTGGTCTGTCTTCAGTGTTTGTTTTGAACTTGAGAGAATGGCGTGCGTCTCAGTAATTCGTCGATCAGCTCGTGTCCTAAAGTGCCTGGTGTAGAGCTTTTTCTGAAAACTCATAGCGCTTTGGCCTGTAAGCGTGTATATGATATCCGTAGCAAGACTGAGACTCGGATTTGCTCTGTAGCATAGCTGAGCACGGGGGCCCTAACACTGCCACCTGCCTGAACAATAGGCAGTGTTAGGTCCTGGTGAAAAAGTGCAGCTAGTAGGGTGAGCTTGGGGGTGGGGGTGGGGGGGTGGATCAAGTGAAGAATCACAGAAAGACTGATTAGGCAGAAACAAAAAGCCTGGCATTTACAAAGATGCATGATGTGAGTCTGGAGGGTGAATGGGCCCCTGCTCGGATTTAAGCATCCTCTGCAGCGCGTAACCAGTTTATACACCTGAAATGTGAAGTCAGATGTCCATGTTGTCAGCTGGAAGACAGCGTGTAGGCTAAACGCGTTCGCCGTGGCATTTAGCAAACGGCACTGTGCACAATGGAGTTGTCAAAGCTGTGCGCGATCGACTTTTATAAACACTTTGTTGCCAGTGTTACATCGCTGACATGAGACATGTCATTACTATTCAAATGAGACTGTTAACAGCTTCATTACTGGGATGAAGATGTCTATCATAACCCAGCCAAAAGTAGCAACAGCGGAAATTGCTTCTGGCTCCCAGATCAGTGGCAACACCAAAGATGGGGCAGCATTCATGTCATCACAAGCAGGATCTTAACTCGGATCACATAATGTACCAAAGAGGCGATGTTGTTTTGGGACGGGGAAGCACCACAATCATTTGTCAGCATCTCTTCTTCCTTCCTTCCTTGCTGAAATCTTCTAATCTCCATGCACAGCCGCTGAGACAGCAGCACTTCTGCATGGAGCAGCAACTCCAGAATCTCTGTGAAGGCAGGCCATTTGATGTCCTCTGTGTAGACAAAACTCAGGCAGGTAGAGAGAGGCTGCAATGAAGAGCTGAATGGAGAGAGAGAGAGGGAAACAAAGACACTTATAGAGAGAAGCTCCCACAGCTTTTGTCACAAAATGAAAAACACGACTGTTCTGCAACTGGCACCCCTCCGTCATTATGCGTTCCTATTTCCCTGCATTACCTTTGCTAAGTACATTCAGCTTCCCAGGCGGAGCAGGCGGCGTGTTATTTATGGCAGAGCTTGGCTCCATCGTTCATTTGGGATGTCTATGTTAAGTCAGTGATGCTGGGTGAGGGGGAGGCAGGGAGAGGTGTATCAGCAAAGCAGACCTGGGTCTTGTTGCTTGTTTGTGATCAGAAATAGACAGGCACACACACACAGTACTGTGGAGATGCAGAGAGGGTGAGGGAGGTAAAGAGTGCGGAGCCGAGCTAGAGAGAGGATGAGAAAGAGAGAGAAACAGGGAGCGGAGCTGTCTGCCAGCTGTTTGATAGACTGAGCTGATTCCACATGTATGGATGCTTGGCTGGCTGGGACCAGCAGACAGGCCCGCGGTGACATTCCGACGCTCATTAGATAGCAAGCATAACATATCCGTGGCTGTCCCCTCTACCGCCTGCCCGCCCGAAGGGGAGGCTGTTATCTCTGGATGCTGGGTGGAGGCAGGAGGAGCTGCCAAAATCTGAAAGGAAAGGGCCGGAAAGGAGAGTCATTCACAGGACAGAAAGGCGGATATATACATAAATGTGAATAAGCAATTGTGATGTGCGTATTGCTGAGCCACTATATCGTTGTATCTCTTCCAAAGGAAGCTTTTTTGTGTCCCAGGAAGAAAGAGGAGAGCACTGAACAGAGGGAGGGGTATTGTTTAGCGCACCCCTGCTGATGCTTTTGAAGGTGGCCGTCAGTGCTACATAGCATGGCATTAGCAGAGATGGACCTCAGGGATGGATGTAACAGAGAGGGAGAGAAGCCTTCAGGCTGTGCTCCCCCTGATGCCAGGTGATCCTCAACCACACAGCAAGAATTATCACCTTATTAGCACTTCCCCCACTTTTTAATATCCAGACATCTAGATATCTATCTGTGCAAACCAGCGCATGGGCCACACCCAGACACACTCCCTTCCCCCAACACACATACTCCCAGGGTCTCTCCCTCTCCAGTTACAAGCATATGAACCAAACTCATTGAAAGTGTAAACAACACGATTGCTAGAAGCATCCCTTCAGCTGCGGCGCAGTACTGCTCTGTAATTGTATCTGTGCGTGGATCCCGTCTGTCTCAGAAGCATGTTTCCTGCTCAGACTGTTTGAACACTGCCAGCGAGGTGTTTCCGTGTATGTTGTGGTGATTATAGTCCCAGACTGCAGGGACACTGGAGTGTAACAGGATGGAAGCGACTCGTTTATAATGCAGCGTCGCTTTGTGTGTGCTTTCCTGTGCGTGTGAGCGGGAGGACTGTGGGAATGTGTGCGCATTAATGTGTGTGGGTATGAATGGATTAGCAGCTGCGTCCATCAGCAACATGTAACTGTAGTTCAGTGGAGTGCTGCTATGGCGTAATGCAGTAGTGAGCGGGCAGCCTATAGTTTAGCGTCTTGGAGCTGTGAACGAGCATCCTCTGTACTCTCTATTAAACTGTATCGGGCCAGTTCAGAGGATGCTGTTCTGTGGCTCAGCCCGTGTTTAAAAAACGGCCAAGAAAGCAAAATGGGAATTTACCTGCAATCGATAATGTGATTAACAGTAACGAAATAGGTTCGTCTAACACTCTTTCTAAAGTTCTCTGCTCTTTTTTTCCGCCTCTACTTCTCAGCTGTTTCATCACAGTACATGTTGCACAGCGCGCTGCAAAAGCTCGAATAGTCAGAAGCTAAATATTATCTAACAGAGATTGTCGTGCAAAAATTTGTCAGTCAGGTGAAATGAACAGAAACGTCTTGTCCACCTGTATAAATGTGACGACTTGCAGGAGAGAACCTGAAAAAATCTGTGAAGCAGAGCCTGAAATATTTTGAGTTCTGGTCCAGATCTAGAAACACCTCCTGTGATTCTGCTCATTAATGTCAACTTTACACTCTACCTGCCTGGAGAATGTCACAGTTTTCATTTTCCTTGTTAAATGGGTATTTTCCAAGTCTTAGCCAAGATAATTCTGCTGAAACCTCAAGTGTATCAGCCACGACAACTGAGCGCAGTATAGCAATTCAAGTTAAGATGCTGAAAACTCCAACGAAAGTGTATGTAACGTTGAAACTGATATGAAGTTCCTGATTTTAGAATAGAAAACATGCCTCCTATGCCTTTATATACATTAAAATGATTGCTCTTTCTCCCTTTTTGTCCATATAGACTTCAGAGAAATGGTTTTGTTTTAATAATAAATAATAAATAAATAATAAAACCCACAGCGTGTGTAGAAATGCAGAAACGCTGAAACTAATATGAGGCTTCTGTCGTCTGATTCAGAGCCTAATCTGCTGGGTTTCCTACGAAGTTACACATTATTTAGTATGAAATTCCTTCTTTTTAGTTCTGCTCACAGACTTTTCTTGTTGGGTCGCAGAAGAGGGATAGTGAGACGAAGGGGGAATTTTTGACTAAGACTGTAATTCTGCAAAAGATTGACTCACACTGCAGGAGTCTTAATAGAAACTAATCTCCAAACATTTCAATGAAATGTGGAGCAGTGAACGTCTCTGTGGCCCGTATAGACAGGAGAATGCATTAGCGTGTCCGATAACTGCTTCGGTTGGGGCATTGTATTGTGCAAAACTTAAAATAAAAATAAATTCCTAAGCGGGAGGCTGTAATCAATTTACATGTTGAAATATTGAAATAAATTCTTCAGCATGCTGAATGTTTTAAATAATAAATAAGAAGAAGCTGAAAATATTACTCCTTTGCCACTGCAATGTATCTTTAAAGTACAACACTCTTCAGTGTAATCAAATTAATATTTCCGACAAAGCAAAAGTGTGACAAAACCATGGCAAAGCATTAACATTACGCATTACGTGGCCTCGCTTTGGCAGCACCAGGCGGATTTTAAATTCAAATATTGTTCTACCTAGTTTGATATTTACTGGAGTGTTTCTTCCTTTTCAAACTGTTGAATGACCTCAGTGTCAACTCCCCCTCATCAAACTGTGCTTTACTACACACACAGGAGCAACGGTGACCACGGGGAGAGGTAGGGGGTTCGTAGGGGAGCTGTACAGTCGGGTGTCTGGAAGCTGCCATTAGCTCTGTGTATGCGTGAATGTCAGACACGCCGTCACTGAGCGAGGAGGCCATCTGACAATCGGGCAGAAATTGCTGGTCAAAGCAGCACTGGAGGTGCCCTTGGCTCGCTTTAGTATTTGTTCCAGGAGAGTGGAGACACAGTGGGGGGAGATGGGCCGGAGAAAGCAGATTGGAATATTCAGGAGCTGTAACAGGGGCTTTTGCTGCTTGGTGTGTGAATCACTGTAAATGTGTGTCTGGATGCATTTGCTGCACTTGCCTATGTTTCCATATATATCAGCTAATTTTCTGTTTGTGTGGAGACGTAGGCTTGAAAGAGATGTCTGTGTAATTTGGTTTTTGTGTCGTAACGACTTTACACCTGTTTGCGTACGTGCTCACAAATGCATGTGTGTGTGTGTGTGTTGACAGTAATGAAGGGTTTGGAGTTTGCTGCCGGTGGAGAGTTTATCATTACTCTAACCCCTCTGGAGAGATATTCTCTTGCCTCACCCTCCCACATATATGCCTCTCCGCTCAGGCCGGCAGATAGAATGTGTTGTTTGAAACATGTTGTAATTTTCTGAACGCGAAACATTATGTAATCACAAAACAGTCCATTCGTACTTGCTCTATCCTAATACTGTGTCCTTCCCCTGCTGATTGAATCACGGTGCGTATTCTGACCCCTTTTGGCCCTGTGTGTTTGGTGCAGCTATTGGCTCGCTCACTCTTAACTGGTGGAGGGATTATTATTTGAAAGATGTTGTTCGAGAGTTGCCGCAAAGATGTAGGAGGTGTTATTTTGTTCTAGCAATCCACTAGAGACTAAAGAATGAAAGTGCTCATTATTCACATACTAAAGTGGCTATGATCTTCTTATCTATCGATAATACTGTTTTCAGTCCCTGTTTCTTCAGGGAATTAATTAAATTACAAGCCAAACATCTAATGATCAGTAAAAATATATTATATATCCGCCTGTTTTAAAAAAGTGTGATCTTTTTTCTGGAAGTTCGACCTCTTTCCAGTACAAAACAAGCTGTTCTGTAAATATGGGTAGGCTTGATACATGTTTGTGAGAAAGGGATTATGGCAAAGCTGTGTGTGTTTCTGGACTCTCAAGCTGTGCTGCAGGGCACCTGTTTTAAACGCTAAATGTGTGATTGTGTGGTACAGCTAATGTACGTCCGTGAGAATGTTACGATTGGAGGATGGGGCGATTGCGGCTGTGTGGGTAGCGGCGGTCATACAAAATAAGACCACATTAGACAGTTTAAGATTAGTTGTGAAGCTGAAGGATGAAAATCATGGCCTAAGTGTAACCGCTAAAGCTCAATGGACCCAGGAGATGAGATTAGGCTATAGCCCAGAGCTGCACTTCCAAGGGATGCTGTTGAGCCTCAGGCATTTCAACATCTCCAGTCAGCTGATTTACGTTTTAAAAACACAGTTTTCTCACAATCAGCTGGTCCTCGTAGCCTCGTCAACAAATCAGACGCCAGGAGCCGTTTCCCTGCATGCGCTGGTTGGAATGTTGTGCTGTGGATCATCATTTTCAAGCTATTTGTGTCTTACATCGGAGTGGTCGTTAGGAGCAGGTGGCTGCCCCATCCTGGCCTCCGCCAATAGATAATCGACCAGAGGTCCCCTCGGCGGGGCCACATTGATCTCCTCATCTCAGCACAAACTCATCGCTTTATGTGTATATGTTTTTAGGAAAGCAGAGTTGAGATCAATCAACTCTGCAGATCGACATCATCACTCTAACCAAACAGGAAGATGCCTCCTACCTTCCAAAGCCCCACAGTGTAAAGCAGCCCATTCCCTCGAAGTCTAGAGGGTTAGGGTTAGCCAAGCAGTGGTGCTCACCATCCCCCACCGCCTCATCAACCTCCTCTCAGTGCGGACCCCGCCCTGACACCTGCTCCCACTGCGCTCATTTTGCCCATGATTGAAATGTCGCTGCCGTCCTACTAACTGTTCAACACATGGCAACAGACTGAGCAGCATTGTGTCCTAGACTTTTAATTCCCGAGTGGCTTGAACCTCCTCAAGCTTCAAAAGTGGACAATGAAGCGTGAGCATTTTTCTAGGACAAATCCTACTTGGCAAAATAAATTTGACCCTGAATTGCAACTTTAATTATGATTACAATTTGGATCAAAACAGATTTCAACAAAAAACATCAGTTTTGAGTTTATTGTCTGCACCGCTCACGTGAATTTGGCTATTAACTGGACTCTGTTGGTGGCAGCAGATTACTGCAGAAGGGTTCCACTCATTGGGCATCTGTCCCACCTCAGCTGATGACACTGGAATGAAACTTCACTGCTAATGCAAAATGCATAAAACCGTGTCATCTGCATCTTTTCAGCTGAGCGACAAATCTAGGGAACATTTTTGACTGGGCAGAAATGACTCAAGACATTTCCCACTGGGCTTAAAACCCTACATCGGCAAAATGCTAGTGTTTGTTGTGCGCTGAAGGTACAGTCGAAGAAGAGACGGGTGATAATAGTCTTTTTTTAAGCATCCTGGCATCCTTTATAAGCAATGATTATGCCCTTACTTGCATTGTGTTAATTGGGTTCTCCCCCAGCTGGAAGTAATGTCAGTACACTTAGGAAAAGCCGCCGTGCCAGCTTCCTGGAGCATTTAAGTGTGCCAGGACTCCTTGCATGCATCCCGTAGCTGGAAGTGAACTCTTTGATGTGATCACTTCTGAGCAACGTCATCATTTATTGATGCTTCCATTAAAGTGGCATAGTCTGTGTAGAGTTGGAGAGAAGCAAGGGGCACGCTGGGAAGAGCTGATGAGCTCACTACACAGTAAATGCCCTCCCATCCATACTGGCATCAGGAGCCACTCTTCCCAGATCCACAGTCATCTCTCTAGTACTACACCAAAGGTGTGTTTAATCAGTGGATTTGATTATATGCTACGGTGATAGTACGAGTGGTACAATATTAGGAGATGTTAAGTTGTTACTTCAGGTATTTTTGTAAGGTGAACAACCAGGCGTCACCCTGAAAGCACTTTGGCTTAAAATGTCTGCTGGCAAGTTTCCTAATGCCTTAATGCCATCATGATCCTCTTCATTTTAGAAGATGTCTGGAGATAATATCAACCTGATCTAATTATCAAAACAGGTTAAAGGTCAGCATAATAGAGACCAAAATAGAATTCAGCAGCTGTACTGGACAAAGTGTTTGACTGAAAGTCAGAATGAATGAATTGTAGCAAAACGTTGGTATTTCTTTTTCATAACAAGAAAAGAAATTCCATGTCCACCCTTTTATTTTACTGTGTAATATGCTTAAGGTGTTATTAAATATTTAATTTCAGAATTTAACAACATTTGTCTTCATTCAGGGTCTTCCAGGGAAGTGAAGGCTCCTGTTGATGTCTCAGAGCTAATGATGCAGAAGCTGAGAGGCAAGAATGAGTTTACTGTGCTGGTGACCCTGAAACAGGATCATCTCAACTCTGGGGTCATCCTCTCCATCCACCATTCTGAGCACAGGTATGATCTGTTCAGACTTTGGGTTATAATAAATTCATCCATTGAAACAAATGTTTTTAATTGGAACGTTTTTAGGTATATAACAGAAAACCACGTTTCATCATTTATCAGTGTTGTCTCTTCCTCTGTTACATCATAATTAAAGTTGTTTTCTAAATTTAGCTCACTCTGTGTTTTAATATCAGCAGTCTGTAATATGATTGAAACAATGTGAAATCTGAATATTTGTTTTTGATAAGCATTTAGACGTTCTAGCCTCCAGTCGAGTAAACAAAGCAAATCACCCTCTACGCCAACTTATTATTCACAGTCCATCAACGATCCAAACATTGAGTCTGTAATCGTGGATCGAAAACTGATGAGACACTATCTGCAGTTAGCATGCTAATGTTTTCCATTAGTTTGCGGTAGCTGAGCCGTTGGGTGATCAAAACAGCCATCTGAATTGCACATAATGTGTTGATTGAACAGTTTGTACATTAAAGTCAGTCCTGAGAAGAGAGCTCACAGGGATGTTAATGACTTTCCCCGCTGCTGATTAGCTTTCCCAGGCATTCACATGAAACCAAGCAGCGCTGCATGGTTTCATTTGGAAACGTGGCAAAGACTAATTCAGCATCAGAAGTGTTCTCTACTACGTTCATGGCGCCAGGATGAATGTGCATGCATGGCTGCTGGAGAGTAAATCTATTAGATGTGGTTGCAGATAAATCAGACACACTTGCATGACTGTCCATTCCTCTTTTGAAAAATGTTTCCAGCGAATGAGTGTAGTTTGAATAAAGCTGTCTTTAAATGCTGGGTGATGACTGTGTATCGGCAGCTCTTTCCATTAATGTCACTGAGCTGGTTGGATCTCAGTGGTGTGGAGAAGAGGATTCTCCTGGAATACTAATACTCCAGTGTAAAGAGCTGAAAACCTACATGTGGCTCATTGTTGTATCGCTGACTCTGCACCTAACGGCCACGTAGCATCATAATGCTTGACTACGGATGTGACTGAATTGTAAATGGTGAGAGTGCACAGCTTAGACATATGACATGCTTATCTGGCAGCGCTATCCTCAGAACCTGGACACCTTAACTGTTTTTGTGTAAACAGAAATTAAAGTAATGGGAGTATAATGCAACAAAACACACCACACAATTCAGGGAATATAAATTGTAATGTGTGTTTGTCACTAGAAGCAGGATGGTGATACTTCTATTTTGCAGGTTCCTGGAGCTGGAGAGCAGCGGCCAGCGCAGTGAGGTGCGCCTTCATTATCGTACAAAAGGCCAGCAGGCCCACACTGAGGTGTTCCCTTACAGCCTGGCTGATGACCAGTGGCACAAGGTCTCTGTGGCCATCAGTGCCTCTCATGTCATACTTCACGTCGACTGCAACAGGTAAGAGCCTGGGAGGTTACGTTTAATTGTCGTAACAGTGAAGTTCAATCGTTCGACATATGAGCAGGTCCTATGTGCGTCTAGTGGACACGCAGTAGTACAGGCCACTGTTGTTTGGAAGGAGTGTTGCGTGTTATGTGTTAGGATTCTCCTTGGCACACAAAAAGGAGCAGATGGTGACACCATGTGTGTTGCACAAATCATGTGGCTATCTATACTCTCCTCAGGGAAGGAGTTAGCAAAAAGATTTAAAAGGGCAGAGCTCATCATGTGTGGTTGTTATTCTGAACTGATTAACAAGAGGAATTTCAAAAGCTATTCTGAACGTTTCCTACAGGATCTATGAGCGGGTGGTGGAAGCCCCCTACATGGACATACCCGAAGACGCTTCCTTTTGGCTGGGGCAGAGAAATGCTGCTCACGGCTTCTTTAAGGTGAACACTGCATCCTGTCAGAGTCTGATTGTTTATGCCTGTCCTGATCTGTCATATTAATAAGCGACAAATGATTCACAATGGCAAGAACTAGTAATTCATCTGAGCAGTTGCAAATAGCTTTTCAGCCAGTACTCAAGCTTGATTTATGCTGCATCTTCGCCCTCTTTGTTTGGCTTGTTTAGTTTTATTTATTATAGCTGTTGGATTTAATTGTGTGCATTTCTCAAGGCGTACCATTTTAATTTGAGGGTTGCCCTGCCTACCCTAGGACTTTTTCTGTCATTGTTTGTTCCCTTTCGTGTAGCTAAGCCCGGTGCAATTATCTCAGCAACCCCCACAACGCTGATTTGGAAGAAATCATTAAATAGCCTCTGGACTATGCTCATTAAGCTAAGTCTATAGTGTTGTTTATCAGACAAGGAGACATCGCCTCTCCTCGACTGGACTGCACTCCCGAATTTCTCACCTGGGGAGACATGTTGGGGCAAAATGTCAGTTTACCAGCGACTGTAGCTGTTTTAATCAGTCTGCCCATGACAGGCTCTTTGTTTGAGTGTGTTAATGCCTCACACATTCTGCCCTGGCTGTTGAATTTCCTTTGTGTTAATTGGTAGATGAAAGAAGCCATCGAGGTCACCCACCAATCTTGTCAAGTAGCAGCATCTCCTCTCACCACCCTCTAAAGCCTTGATTGGTGGCTAGGAAGGGAGGTCTTTATTGGAAACACACTGTCTCATTAATACACACACACACACCCAGGAACAGTCAATGTCTGCACATGGGTGTCAGCTGAAGATGAGACAATTACAGCCTTAGTGGTAATAGAAATTAACGATTAAAGGACTTGAGTCAGAGTGAGCGCGTCTGCTCCACCACACAGTAAATATCTCCTTTATAGTCAGCACACAGAGAGTGGTAACGGTTGTTTCTAACTAATCTAGTGATTAGACTTTTCAATTTTATCAGTGATACATTTGTAGTGATTTGCTGCTAATGTGGCAAAAAGATGTTGATTAATTTAAACTTAAACACATTTTAATTTAGGCAGTCTGCATTGTAAGACAGCAGCTTTTAAAATATGAAAATCAGGTTTAATTTCACAGTCACACTGCGTCTTATTACTTAGCCCGACAAGATGTATCTTTGCATTATTGTTGGAATTTTGTTGAAAATTTACCAAACGTTCTGATCAACATCAGAAGTGATTTAGTCTGCTACTAGCTGTAGTTTCATGCTTCCGGTACAGATGGGCCAACCATCCACATCCCATGTGTTACAGCAAATACTGTCACTAACACAGAGGGAGTCATTTGGGATTTTTTTTCACTTGCCAGAAGGTGCAAACCAAAGTCTGGTAACCTGCTGGATGACACAGGATCTGTTCAAAGAAGAAAACTATCCAACTTCTCTTGTGCTAAATGTTCATTTATCCCCTGCTACCTCACACATGTGCCAAACGTTTGTCATGAGAAGCTTTAGGGCAAATCACCAACCCTGTGTGGCTTATATCCACACTTGACCAATAGCAGGTTGTAGGACACAGAGGGTTGAAAAAAAAAACATGTATATTATTGAGATAAAATGAATCAGCGGGACAACTGACAGCTACCTACACAGCACCACGCAGCTCACGTTGCTTAAAAAAGCCATTAGGTCTCAGCGTAGTAGTTTCCTGTAGAGGTACGAGGGGAAATCTACATGATGACTGCAGACAAATGTATAGTTTGATGGTTTCATTACAAGTTTGATAGACAGAGCTCGTATCTGCTTCCATTTCTACACATTGCCGTGAAAAATCAGCAAATCATTTCTGCAGGATTTTAAATTTATGGCCAGTAAATTGAAGTGGCAAGACAATTTAAAAAACAATTTCTCCTAAGTTGCACCGCTTCACTTCTGTAAGGGAAATAAATGCACTCAAGGAATGGAATGGACCGGGTTACCATGGCAACAGGCTATCTGTTTGTTCGTGTGCCTGTGCGTGTGTTTGGACATAGGATGAAGGGCTATCAGTTGGGACTTATGACTCAAATTGAATCTGTATCTACTATTTATGCTTATCAGGGGAGATTGGAAGAGAAAATAAAAATTCTATCTCCCTACTTAAACTCCCACATCACTGGCTCGCATAACATCCTGTTGATGTCCGGTTATGAGATGATTCATCTGAGCGACAACCTGGGGACACATAGCACTTCACGACTAACTACTGTGTTTCTCATTCCCTAGATTGAAAAATAAATTTGTACCCACCTCTGAGATTTACTGCTGTTCCACTGTGTTAAGTTTTATGTTTGAAGCAAGGCTCCCATAAACACGGCCTTCAGGTTTGACTCTGCATGTAAAGTGTATTTTGGGGTGTGATGTTATCTCATGTGGAAAGAGCACAATGACTATGTTTAGACATGGTCACGCCTCTGGGTCCTCATCCACTTACCACGCGTTAACGTGCTTCGTCTGCTTTCTTTAAGGGGTTATTCTGCTTGGTCAGAAGGTTTGACGTGTGTGTGTGTGTGTGCAGGGAGTGATGCAGGATGTGGAGATCCTGGTGATGCCACAGGGTTACATCTCACAGTGTCCAGACCTGAACAGAAGTGAGTGCAGTCTGTTACATCACACTTTTTTTGTGGTGAAGCATTGTGTTCAGCGTATGATTTAATTTGAATGACCTCTGGTGCTTAATTTGTTAGACACTTGATTGCACTTTTCTGTTTGAATTCTTCCCAGATTGAAACAGCTTTTAAAACAGTTTTAGCAACTGAAATAAATTCCCTTGCTCAAACTGTCTGTAATCAAATGTTGTTAATAGTCCTGTAATATCTCCTCTGTAAGAGAGGAATGCATATTATATTTAATTTAAATTCTGCGAGCCGACGTGATAATAGTAGACGATGATCTTCTCTGGAGCAGTGGCCTGTCCAGTTCGTTGCAGACACTTCTCTCCCTGCAGGGGAAACACACAACTATGTTATGCTTTACAGTGATTTCCACACAGATTACCTGTTTCTCCCAGGCGTTGTCAGAGGACACAGCTTAATCCACTTTACAGCATGTGCAAGAAAGTATGAGCTGCTGAACATGTCCTTTAAAGTAAACACAGGGCTGAAGATTTTTTTTTTTATCTGTTACTTTATCTAAGTTAATATATATAGTCATCTTATAATTAAATAGTTACTGTATGTGTTATATATATTATATTTCTTTACTCAACTGTATTGGTCTGCATTATTTGCTCTAAATAACTTTTACTTTTCAGCTTGCCCAACCTGCAATGATTTCCACGGACTGGTGCAGAAAATCATGGAACTACAGGATATACTTGCTAAAACATCCAGCAAGGTAATATGATACGATATTATGTGTCTTAATTGGAAAATTATCTATTCAGAAAACAGAGAAGGCTGTTTTGATTTGCCAGTTGTGCTGTACTATAACATTTACGCTTCTCACTCTGCTTCTGTCATTGACATTCATTGCAACAGACGATCGGGGGCATTGTTCTGTCGTTTCTGTTCTGATGCATAGCCTGCGTGTCTAAAAGGTGTTAATGATGTCTAATGACTTACCTTTGTGTTGCCACTGCTTTGCTTTTGAAGCTCTTTATAGGTGTGAATATAGACACACACTGAGGCTGACTCTCTACCACTCTTCTTCTTGCCTTTTGTTCTTTGGGGGTTGGCGAGAGCAGCTGTCCAGGGCGGAGGAGAAGATGAATGGGCTGGATGGCTGCTATTGTGAGAGAACCTGCAGCGTCAAGGGGGTCGTCTACAGGGAGGATGAGGGCTGGACAGATGGCTGCAGGAACTGCACGTGCACGGTGGGGCGGCGCACTAGGGCGCATGACGGAGTGTGTGTCTACGTGTGTGTACGCTGAGGGCACGAGCGTGGATGTTAGAGTAATAAAGAGCAAGGGAGGGAATTCAGTTGAGGGGACCAGGAGGCATGCAAGATTTGTCATGTCTGTTTGGCTGTGTTGTATTTGTTTTCATCATGCGATCATCTACATGTCTCATTAGTAAGAGCTTTTTTTTCATCAAGTGTGTGTCTGAGTGGCCTGAAGGTGCAGAGTGCAATGACCCTCTTGTCGGCAGCTTGTCTTCATATTATTTCCTGACTGTACGTCAGAGGTGAGGTGCCCCAGTTATCCAAGAAAAGATACTGTATTGAAAACCTCCTCAGTACCTAGGATTAGACACATCAACAGCAGTGCTTAGCGTTGCTTGATTTTCTCAAGGGTCTACTTTGTGCTGCATAAAGTGTGAATAATTTCCAAAAAGACAATTAGAAACGATTGGAGATCTGGGGCTTGTACCACATCAGCAAACAGATTTCACCTCCTGTCAGTCCACTCAGCTTTGGAGCCACCAGCCAATCCGAAGGCTTCGCGCATCAATACCCAGGATGAAAAAAATAGGAAATTACATATCTCTCAGTGCACTGCACCTAATTGCTTCTGACAGATGATAATTATCATAAGGGATTTGTTCTGCCCACTCATCCAATGAAATCACTCCATTCACCGGGAATCCGGTGTTGCCATTTGTGGGCTGCAATTAAGGAATTAGATGGGATATGTTCCTTACCTTATGTGTGGCAATTAGTTGTGACCTTTAAAATTCAAAGGCCATGCATTAAGATGTTATCAGTTATGTGGATCAGGTTCATGAATGTTGCTGTCACAGAGCTTTCATCCGTGGAAGCAATGCTAATTATCAGTTCGGCTGAAGAAGTGGCGTAGAAACCACTGTACGTTTGTCACTGAGATGGCTGAACAGTCGATACTCTGGATGTCAAGCTACACTACATAAAGGCTGAGGATGTAAACTTTACAATTACAAAATTCAAGAGAGCCTTATTAAAAATGTTTATGTGCCTCTTCATACTGATGTAACGTCCGTGTAGGTCTGAGAGACTCAGTATTGGTTGACCTACACTTGTCGCTCTTTCAACGCTGTGTTTTGTTTCTCTCTCTCCAGAACGGCACCGTGCAATGTGAGGCCATCTCCTGTCCTCTGCCTCAGTGCCCAGCGGGCACGGCGCCTGCCTACGTAAAGGGTGCATGCTGCAAGGAGTGCCAGCGTGAGTGGAGTACCCATGACCTTGTCACCCTCCTACACTTATACAATCAGGGACACAATTGCGCACAAACACACAACAGCACAACAACATCCAACCACCACCAGAGTACAAATCACGCCTCCACAAGGGCTGTCTAAAAATTGACCAAGGCTCCTCTGTGTTGCTAAGCTACCTCCTAACATGCCTCTTGAGATGGTTCCATCTTTTTGCATATACATGGAGCAATCAGTTATTCACTAGTTGGCTTCAAAAGACAGATGGCCATCAGTCACACAGACAGGAGCCTGTAATCTGGGATCACTGCATGAGATGCGAAGTAGTTCCTGTTTATGTCTGATATGTTGACGCTGTGAGAGAAGTGGAGAAGAAAGAAATGTTAAATGCCTGAAATGGTGTGCACTCTGGCGGTAGTGTTTTCTTAAATGTCAATTTTTCAACTTTTGAGCGCTGATATGTTCTTGCTGGATAAATAATTCTGTTTCATCACTTATCTACATAGAGGTTCAGCTTTTTATGCCAACAACTTTGAGATCGGCAGTGAACTCTTATTAGCCTCCTTACCGCAGCACTCTGCATCTCGTATTCTCTCGATTCCCCTCTCAATAAAAATGGATTTCAGAGAATATTAGCTCTTCTCACCCCAGAGTTTCTCTATTAACCCAAATGAAACTTAAAGAGATGCGACCGGTTTGCTTTTTAAAGACACAAAGAACTGCCCGTCAGTGCATAGAACCAAATCTAGTATGTGCATTAAGTAGGGATTTATTAGCAGACATCTGTATTAATAGTCTGTGGGAAGCTTCTAGTAATTGATGCTCTTATAGGGGTTACACACCGTATGCATAGTATTACTTTGCAGCTCGCACTCCACATCTTGTGCAAGAACTCTCACCACACACTCCCACACACTGCTGCCGTTGCTCCCGCTTTTCTTGCAGAGATAAATAATAGGCAAAATTTACAAGAAACCATTAGTCTCGAATACTAATCAGCTTGTGTCAGAATCACTTCCACTGACCCAAGGGTCAGGGCTGCAACACATGGGTGTAGAGTACGATTTAACATGTAAACATGTAGCAGGTAATCCCCTTAAAGTCAGCACCTTGTGCTCACTTATCTCAACGAGGTAGACAAACACAACTAATTACGCATGCTCCGACTTTGGAGAGAAGAGTGCCGCAAGGTTCGCTACTACAAAGACATGATTCTCTCTCCAAATTAAAGCCTTATCTGGCAGCACAAGGCCTTAAAGGGAGGAGTTTGTTTGATGGTCTGCAGAGTAGAACGTCAAATGGCAGTTTCAGAAGTCCGCCTCTTTCATGATACGCTGCTTTGTGACAGGGCCTGACCTGCCGTGTCAATCATATTTCTTCAGAAACTGTCTGACCCCAGCTGCTCATCAAATACACACCTTCTGCCATGTGATTATTGTATGTAACGGCCGCTACTTACTGTGTCGCAGTGAGAGACACTTGCTCTCTTTACATGCTAACTATTTCATCTTTTCCTCAGCTGCGTTGCCTAACTGGGTTTGATAGGCCGGAATTAAACGCACTTAAAGTAGTAGAATGGGTTAAATTAAACAAATGAAACTGCACCATCGTGCAGCATCTGTCTGTATTTATGTGGACATGTAGTGGTTTATGTAGATCATCAATAGAGACCAATTATTATTATTATTTAGGTCACGGATCAAAACATTCGCTTTTTGTGGGTTGTTATTATCCCTGTTTTCCATCATATCACAGACTGAAGCATTTCTCTATTTACATTTCTATTTTTGTGATTCTTTGTTTTCCATTTCTGGTAATTAGTGTTAGATTTTTTGGAACATTGCCTTGTAATTTAAATTTTTTGGTACATTAGAATATAAGGATATTAATGTATAAGGACATTTCCAAGAAAAGTCTACACAATGTAGTCATAAGAGAATATAATTATGTCATTTTTAGGTTTTGGACAAATTGTACGGGTTCAGAAAAGAACAGCAATGAATTTGTATTGCATCGGATTTACAGCATAAATAATAGATATAAATGGGATTACAATTATATATTCATTTTTTATTAAAACATTTACAAACAGAGTTTTACCTTAAATATCATATGGAACAAATATATGTATATATGTCTGTTTATGTCTGTTGCATGGTAATGTTTCTGTCTTTAACCAGCTGTTTGCCTGTTCGGTGGAAGAGAGCTGGTGGAGGGGGATCAGAAGGCCGTGCGTGACTCCGCTGGCAGGTGCCTGCTGTTTGAATGCAGAGTACGTCATGCCAGCACACATACATGCACATGGATTAGAACAACACCCTTTTATTCCAAAGAATCTTATCAGACCCTAATGCTGAAGGAGACACCACAGTTCACTAAATTATCCGGCCCATGCTGTGAGAATGACTCAACCTCAACGTGCGAGATTGTCAACTCTGTACTGTACTAATTGAGTTTACGTGCACCTGTCAATCACAGGATGCCGCAGCCATTCTTCAGTCCCAATCATAAGCTACTACAGCGGTCCCAAATGATTTTAATTTTCCAATTAGTTCGTGTGTTTGCTTTTGTATTCCTGGCGCACCAGATGGGTGGGTCGTTCACTTTAGGGAGCAATTCACTTGATAACATCACGCCAGGCATCCCCAATCAATCACAGGAAAGTGATTTGAAGTTTTTAATCACCCAACTCTATCACATCAACCAGCTCCTCCATGAATTTTGCAAAGCTCCATGAGAATCTGCCGCTGCAGACAGCTGTCTGGCTTGCTTGTCCACACCTGGCCCATCTGTAGTCCCAGTTAACTGACTGGCAGTCCCAGGCAGATCAAAGAAATGGGGACGGGGAGTGCTGTCACTCAGCCCCGTGCTGCAGACTCCTGCAGGCTTCCCCTGACAGCTGCTTGTCACGCCTCTGATCTTCTTTCTGCCTGCTGGCTGCAGGGGGGGTTGCAAGATTGGGTGGCAAGAAGTAAACGGAGAGACTTGTTTGGAAAGTTGTTGGGAAGTTTGTTCCAGGATTTTATCGCACACACAACCTCTGAATGAGAAGAGGTCAAGATAACTCCTGCAGACAGACAGATTGGTGTAAGTTTATCTTTAAGTAAAATATTTGTGCACTTTAATTAGAATGAGTGGGTCCAACAGTGTCTGCTGTTAATGACTCAGTCTTGGATGAGATCATTAGAGAGGCCTGCCAAAGGCATGCTGGGAAAGGAACCCCCTAATCAGGTTTTACAGTCTGACTAAACACACACGCAGGGATAATCCAGAAGATTGATTCGCTGTTTGCATTATAAAGATGCGTCATGAATCATGATGTAAATCACTGAGGATAACCAACAGGAGAGAAGAAGAAAGCTTTTTTTTCATTCTAAGACTAGTTTGGGAAATAGCTGCTATTGACCAGTGAGTAATTAGTTTGTAATGAACACACAGCGAGCGGAGTGGGGGAGGAAACACAATAGATGAAAAATTACCTTAATAATCACATGTGAGCCCTTTGCAAATGAAGAGGGCAGAGTGGACCTAGGAGCTCATGAGGATTTTCTGGTCGCCCATCACAGGAGAGGTCCATGCACCGAGTGGTCCCCAGCGAGCCTTGTCCCGAACTCAACTGTCCAGAGTCGGAGCAGATCGCGCTGAATGACAGATGCTGTAAAGTCTGCAGAGGTGAGTTACAACTATATGCATGTAATTTACTGAGGATTTCTATTGTGTGTACACTCAGTAAGTCAGGTTCTTAAATAAGTGGCTGTAAATAGGAGATCAGTCTAAAATGACAATGAAACATTGTATGGAATTTGATATGGGATTGAGATTATATGCTGTAGTTTATAGTTAGTTGCCCCAGAAGCGAGTGAGAAGAAGTTGTGGTAGCTGTGACCTTTCCACTGCTTCTGTCTTTCTTCTTTCCTCTGGAGTTCAACCTTTTCCTGTCCATGTGCCCCACAGGTCATGACTTCTGCTCAGAGGGCCACAGCTGCGTGGAGCACTCTGACTGTGTGAACCTGGAGGCAGGAGACTGCTGTGTTTGTAAAGATGGCTTCCGCCCACTGAGAGACGATAATGCCTACTGTGAAGGTAAGGCCCTGAATAGCAGCTAACGCTTATTAGCCCTTCCCAGACTGACGTGGTTGGGTTTTTAGAGATGTACCTGGGCATTAATTGGGTCATTACCAACCCATCTGGTAGTAGATGAATACTGTAAGTCATGGTCTCATTTTCATTCTCAACACCTTGCGCCAACCTTCAAATTTCTTTCTGTGTAATTTTTAAATTATGGAAGCTGTTTTAATGTTTCTGCTGGGGTCAGCTCACAGTCAGCAACGCTGGAGATTTCAGGTCTTATTTTCCACCTTGGAAAAGAAAGTGTGTCACAAGCCGCTGGTTGAGTGAGGGCAGAACCAGCAGAACCAAGACTTAATGTATGACGTTTATTAATAATCAGTTGATAAAGTGAGATAATAACTTGCTAAGCGTTTCGTCGGGAAATTGGATGTTTTCGTTACTTCAACAAAATGTTAAACAACAGCATAATTGTTAAAAATGGAAATACATAAATAATGTAGCCATTTGCCAAATATCCAACACACTTTGTTGAAGTCGTGCTTTTTATGATTGGAGGCTGTAATCCTCTCATTACTTGTGCCCACAATGCGCAGTAATGGCGTTTCAGAATGCATTTTCGAGAGACTAGTGTTTGTGCTGTTGGCTGGTTGATGAATGTCTGATGTAAAATCCTGCTGAGGGTCTTTATGTATGTATGCATGTATTCAGTGTCACTCTGCTGTGGCAGCAATTAAAGTCATGCCATCTATCATCAGCAAGGTCATTCATTACTGATTGCACACTCAGGCTCAGATGTCTTCAGCCATTTAGCACTTTTAGGTAAAATGGATTTATTATATCAGCACTGCTCTCTTACAAAACCAGCCAATGCTTCACTGCATTACGATTGGAAAACATGCTCTGTATGTTATTGCACACGTTTCATGCTGGAGGTGAGGCCAAACATCCACTCACCACATTGAATTAACACTGAATTCTTACATCTTGGCTGAATTTGACCAGATGCATCATTAAGAAACGATGACCTCATCGCGTCCAGTGCTATCCTTCACTAAAATACGTAGTAAACATCATGTCACAGATGTTAATTAGCAATCCTGGCATCAAAGTAATACATATTCCTCTGCACATGACCTTCACCAATGCCCTGTCAATATATACAGCCTTCGGTGTGGGTGTTTGTGAGCGTGCGTTTTCCGTAATATATTTTCTGTCACCTTTGACAGCATAAGGCCAAAGTGTCAACTGAGCCGCAGATGACGTAGCCAGGGTAATAAATGAAGGACTAGTGGTTCACAGCTTCCACAGATCTCACATTAATTTGCAGATGTGAGCAGGTTGTTCAGGTAATTAAATAGTCTGGGAGAATCGGTATAATTAAAGATATTATCTGTCATAAGTTAGTAGAAAGTTGTAAGTTGTGGTTGAAAGGACAGCAATACCTCCCTCTTACTAAACAGGAACATTTCTCCTCTGGTGGCTATACTAAAATAACTTTCTTTTTAGTTTTCTTTGTATTTTGTAATGCTAAACTGAATTTGTTTGGATTTTGGACTATTGTACTAAGGAGATTTTAATAAGTTATCAGAATGCTTGGTGCAGTAACAACTTGAGAGAGAGTCATTGCATGCTTAAACTGATCTCTCGGACTTAGAGTCTTTTCCACTGCTGTAATGTGATTTACTTTGACCACAGTTTCCGCAGCTTTGGAAATACCGAACGTGTAATACTTTATGATGAATAAAAATACAGGAAATATTTTAACTTTAATTACAGTCAGGGCTATATTTATGTTACACTCAGACCTTAATAAAACAAGTAGAAAACATTTATTTTCTCGTTTGCACTGCTTTTTGCTTTTTGTTTCATCATTACTAGACATGTAATATCAACAAAAACATATATATACATATATATTATTTAGTTTCTTGTTTGAGAAATAATAGAACAGCCTGTCACCGTTACCAGTGTGACACTAAGTACAAGCAGAGAGACCAGTGCCTGACCCACATTATTTAACTGAAGAAAAGCCTGACTCTCACTATGAAATTGGATGCCGGTATTTGTTGTGAGGGTTTGCATCAGGGAGAAACCTGAAATTGACTCAATTTGCTGATGGAGTTCTCTCAAAAGCGATTGATTTTTGTTTCTCTCCGTAACTCAGTTACTATATATGATTGTGTGTGTTTGTCCTGTGTGGAAAATAAAAGAACCATCTTGTCGAAACATTGACGATCCCACAAATGGATGAGAGAATGTTTGTGTTCTTATAATAGATACGTCGTTTTGTGGCTGCGAGTACAGAAACACAAGTGAAATCGCCTACTTTCAATTCTAGATGAGTTTCACTACAGTGGTGCCTGCGAGATGGGATGAGAAGTCCAACTTAGAGGTAATTTTATGTATTGAACTCAGCAGGGAGATCGTAAAACAGAAAGATACAGACACACACACACACACACACACACACAGGTTTTATCTACACAAACACTCTATACACTATATATTTTTGTCTCTTTTCAAACTTAAAGACGAGCTTCACAAAATGCAGCGACTGATACTAGCTCTTTAAAACACTCCTAGGTCAGACATGGGCCCAAAAATAGCCGATGAGATCACTTCTGTCTAAATTTTTCATAGAAGCAGCAGTAGGGAAGACTCAGGGGGATACTAGCCCTGCCGTTGTGTGGGTCTGGGCGTATATGTGTGCAGGTGATTGTCTGTGTGTGTGAGTTTGGCCACTGGGTTCTGAGCCCTTTATATCTCCATGCTTTCCTCATGGCCAAGGCCTATTTCCTGACATGCATGCGTGTGTTTAGGACAGAATTAAACAGAGGGCTGAGTAGTAGAAAAGTGACAGACTGTGTGATTGTCTCTAAATTGAACAATCAGTATAGTTCAGTGTGTTGAGATAATACCATTATTCATCTCAGCATTGTAAAGGACTGCAGGCAGAGAGACGTCTTCCATTGTTGTCTGGTTTTGAAATGCCCTACTTTAGAAATTCTCCATCAGGACTCCTCTGAAAGGAGGACTGCCTGGGTGTTTTTTGCAGCATCCATGTGGGAAATGTGAAACACAAAATGATATTTTGTTCAAAGGAGGAATTAGAAAGAGAGAGACAAAGTGTGCAACAGGATTTTATTTCAATGTACAACATGGCCTAGACTGTGTTATTCGGTGAATTCATGGTAGTTACACTACGTCTAACGCACAGCTATTGTTCGTTCTGTGTGTAGTAATAAAGTAAATTTAAAATCATTTTCTCGCTCGCCTCGTCTGGTCGCTAACCTGCATTTAGTTTTAGTTTGAGTTATCCAGATTTGGAGGTGATTGTTTGCGTAGAGTAGTTTTATGCCTCTATCCCACTACGCTGGGGGAAATGGGATTTTGTCTGTGCTGCTTACTGCATTGGAAAATGTTAAGGCTTCCAAGATCCTGTATTTTTTAATGTCAACAGGTCTCTTGAGGAGGGACCAAAACTGGCGTAATGTGTCAGTTTGCCTCTCAGAATTTTCAGTGCTCCTAATCTGTCATTGGCACTGAGCCCTCCTATGAATATGTTTCTGAATATATGACCCCAATTCCCCCAAAAATTTAATGTAAGTAAAAACAGAATGCAGTGATTTGCATTAAACCAAAATACTGGTTGGCAAGATGTCGTGAAGCGGAGGCATGTGCACAGTTTCTTTTCAGACTTTATGCCCATGTAAACTTTAGCTATGGATTCTACACACAGTTGTATAAATGAGGCCCCAGGACAGTGTGTGGGCATCAGCCAGTTCGGCAACGTGGCTCATCGATGCATGTTTGTAATTGATTTTGAACAACAATGGAGCAGAAGAAAAATGAGTTCAGCCTCTGCACACATACTGTCCTGCAGTTCTTAGCTGACTGATGGTTTTAGTTTTTTGCTCTTATAATTCTAAAACCACATTAACAGATGAGTCTACACAGTCAGCTGCAAACTATCAAATACAAAGAGCTGTAAGGGACTGAATAAAAGTACTATTATTTCCCAGAGTGTGAGTTTGTGTACTTTAAACATCTCTGAACACTGGTGGGCGGCCTCTGTGTGCGTCGAACCTTTAAATATCGCGATGACGCAACGAGGGTTAATTTGAAAGCTTCATTTAACTGATTCAGAGAGTCAAGGCTGCACATAGAGGTTTTATCACCTGTGAGCTACGGCTGCGTGTGTCTGCGTGCAAGGATAGTGTTGGTAAACACAAAGTGTTTTGATTGCTGCTGCTGTCTTTTTAATGTCACAAAGTGGCAGCAGGCCAATTGGCACAGACTGAAGCACGACCTGCTCCAAAACCCAATCACTGCTGGGATGAGCCTTGAGCCACTGGACCCCCTTAACCGCTAGATCATTGCCACTCGAAACACACAGATGAATCACAAACATACACGTGCTGACACAGACGTCACCCCTGTGACCCGCCTGAAATGTCACACAGGCCAGACTGTCCAGTGTAAATGACAATATTGCAGCATTGCTCAGCCGCTATGTTTCAAATGCCACATTGGAGAAGTCTCCTTAGTTCAGCCTTTTTCCAGATGGTCTCACAATGAAGTCATTCACTGCTTTATAGTTAGTTGAAACAGGTCTATTCACGGTACTGGGGCAAGTTCTGCTCATCTAATAGTAGTTGTAGTTTGCCGATTCTGATTTTACACAAAAGAAGATCCTTTAATAAAAGTTCATGCATCCTCATAGACTAGTAAAGACAAGTAGCTTTAATTAGCTCCAGCTCCACCAGCTGCGTTGTTGCTATTAGTATCTTTAACTGTTAAATGCTGTCATTTTATTTACCTCAGTGCATTTTAGCTCTAAATATATACACATTATTTTGCCAAAAGTATTCGCTCATCTGTCCTGACATGAACTTAGTGACATCTCGTTCCTAATCCATAAGGTTCATTATGACGTCGCTCCACCCTTTGCAGCTAGAACAGCTTCAACTCTTCTGGGAAGACTGTCCACAAGGTTCAGGAGTGTTTATGGGAATTGTTGACCATTCTTCCAAAAACGCATTTGTGAGGTCACACACTGATGTTGGACCAGAAGGCCCGGCTCTCAGTCTCCGCTCTAAGTCATCCCAAAGGTGTTTTATCAGGTTGAGGTCAGGACTCTGTGCAGGCCAGTCAAGTTCATCCACACCAGACTCTGTCATCCACGTCTTTATGGACGTTGCTCTGTGCACTGATTCCCATTATTTGGATGGGTGAGCGAATATTTTTGGCAGTGTAGTGTATATAGTAGGAGCAAAAATAGTACAAACTGTCAGAAATAGACAAATGTAGGAAAACAAATTCAACGTGATGATGATAATCAACAAGTACATCAACACACTGAAGTATAGAAATATACTCATATATGCTCACTGCACATATAAAAACACATCAATTAAAAATAAAAATTGACAGTGAAAGGTTTCTTTTCATTCTTCTTTCCAGAACCTGGTGTGAACAGCTTCCACAGCCTTTCATGCCCTTTCAGAGCAGGTTCTGAGGGCAGATTCTGTGCTTTCAAAGCGATTATGTACTAGATTTACATCAGTGTTCTACAAGTCAGAAAATAATGACAAATGTCCCCACTGTGGGATCAATACAGTCCCATCTATCTATCTAAGCTGGATTTGGGGCTGATTTGCTCATAAAAGGGAAAATTATGCAATTATTAATAAATAACCATGAGCATTGTATGTAGAAAGAAAGTAAAGATACTGGTACAGATGCTACGAAGATGCATGGATAAGATGGATGGCGATGCAGTAATTCAATAGCTGGTATATGTTTGCAGAGACGGATCCATGGACAGTGGTAAATTGGATGGAAAGTTGTCCACCTGTGGGAATTGTCAGGTTGTCATGTGCGCAATATGCTGGAATTGTGTGCACACAGTGACAGGAGAAAACACACGTTCACACACCTCCTCACAATTATAGCACCAAACACACACGCACACACACAATCCTCCTGCTCCTCCTGCTCCTCTTTCCACCCCCTTTCTTATTTGATGTTCATTGTTCTAGGTAGGTAGCAGCTTCTAAGTGTTTACAGTGATTGATCACAGTGTGTGTCTGGTATTAGACAATGACTGTGCTCTCAGAATGAAGGTTTCCATTCTCGTTGATTCCTAATGGGTCTCTTCCCACTCAGTCATCTTAATTGGCTCCTACTCCAGCCCAAATTGGCACTGACATTTTGCATATTTGTTTTGGGTCTTTCTGAGTCTGTTTATTTAAGAATAATTGTCCAATTTGGTTAGTTTAAATAATTTTTTCTCGTCACAAAGTGATTTATGGCCCTAAGTTGTTTGTCAAAAACATTTCAAAAATAAAGAAAGGAATGTGGATAGAGGATTCCATTGCTTACACCATCTTACACCATTTCTCTGAACAGCTATCATCGCCACACTGCAACTATTAGCATCTTAATCTGAGGCCTTCATCCAATAGTTTAGCTCTGGACCTGGACAAAATAATCAACTAATCTAAAAACTAATTAGTTGATAATTACCTTTGTTTATTGTGTGTACAATGTCACTATTTCACAAACAGTTAAGAGTAAAATTTTAGGCAAATGCTAGATAATTAAAAAATAAACAAATGCTAGGTCACTGTCAAGATAATAGCATAGTACAAATTTGTAACAAATACTAAACAAATACTGTAAATACTGAAGACAGAGTTTAAACGTAACACAAACCAGATTGTCAGAAGCCATATTACTTCCTCTTTTAATTGAATTGCATTGATTGAAGTCCCTCTGAATTAAAACAGTCCACACATCTCAAACACCAGCTACAGCTTAATGTCTGGTCTGATGACTCCTCTACTCCAGCAGAGACTTATAGACCTATAACATCCTTTGACACTTTTCTCCTCCCACGAGGAACCAAGGCCGACAGTGAACATTATTTGCTGAGTGGGATTCTGTTTGGCCAGCAGGGACAGCTCTTCTTCTCTTTGCTTTTCCTTCTCACTGCCATATCTGTCCGTGAGGGAACTGGCTACTGAGGGATATCAGACAATGTTTTGGCAGGGATGGCCCGTCTGCCATTTATTGAAAACCATCTGCTTGAAAGCGAGCTGGTTGGGGAAGGGGTGGATAGATGGGAGACAGAAAGAGAGACAGATAAACAGAGAAACCGAGGCTGCTGGTGCAATGGCACGGACTTGTGTGTCTTTGTGGGACGTCCAAAGGCAATGGCAGTGTTATCTTCCAACTCCCAGACCTTTGCGTGAAACACAAGATAGCGAGGACACTCCCTAGTCAAGACTACAAGCTGAACAAGCAGAGAGGGATGCGCTGCTATTCCCTGTTTACATAGCTGCAGCTTGGATGTACAATAACTTGAACCAATATGACCTTCAGTGATGTTATACCACGTTGGGATATACAGTAACGTACAGTCACTGCTTAGACCAATCTCGTCTTACCTCATCTGAACCAGGCAGTTGTGACACATGCAGCACTGCTGCAGCATCTCTAGCGCTGACAGCTGCAGGGACTAAGCAACCTCCCTCTTTTAGTATATTGCAAAGCCATCAAGTCTTCTGAGGTGTGACTGTAATTAATTCAGTAGTTATGCACAATTTCACCAAGGTGAAAAAAAAAAGGCTGGAGCGGTTTTATAGCCATCCATCGTGTTGTGGCAACGCGTTGACCTCCAGCGCTCCATTCAGCGATAAAAGCCACTCGTGACTCTCGGGCCAGCCGTCTTTGCTTGGCGCGTCACGTGTGTCCGTGTGACAGGCCAATCAAGAAAATTGAGTGCGTTAATGGAGATGGAGGTGGTCGCTCGCCACGTCTCGTTTGTGCAGTGCCCCTCATCACCTCACCTCCTAACATATTGTTTTAGCAAACGTAGCCGCTGTCTCTGAGGACAGGATGGATGGTGTCTTACGGTTAATAGGCTCTAAATCCAAAGTGCTGCCACCGATGGCCAATCAGAAAGCAGGGAAACTGTCATGCAGGACCCGCGCTCAAGGTTACCCCTCGCTACTGCGGACTGAATGAATTTTCCCCTGACGTTCTGGCTCTTTAGTGACAGTTAATACCTTTTTGCGGCTTCCTCTCCACTCCCATCGAAATCTTTTTCTCCCGCTGTCGCAAATGTTCTCTCTCTTACACGGACGCCACACCTTTCGCCACTTTCTCATCTACCTGTCGTTCTCTGTTTAATCCACTGCTTTTCCTTGGCCCTTTCTGTCCAGCGTCCTCTCTGTCTCAGTCACCCGCTCTGTCTGTCTCATGTCCCCTTTTCTGTCTGCCTCCAGCTACAGTTTGTTGTGACTCTGTCTTTGCCACTAATCCGGTTCGTTGCCGTACCTACCCGCTGTCTGCCCTTCTTTCACTTCGCATTTTCTTCTTAACCCCTCTACATCTTTAGTTCTCTCTCTCTCTTGCTTTTTCAAAAGCAGTGACTACGTTTAATTAACCTCCATTCATTAAGTGAAGGACATGTGTACTTTCATAGGTGGTTGGTGATTGTCTGTCGGCTCCATTTATCTGCGGAGCTTTTGAATAGCTGGAGGCAGCAAGTATTGATGAAACTGTGAAAGGAAGACCAAGGAAATGTGAATGCACAGTTGTAAGCAGGTGCTGAGCTCTTAGTTCGCAGGTTGGTGGGCGATGCTCTACCCAAGGACAATGCAAACTGAATGAATGCCAATGCAAATCTATTGAAATTCAATTTGAAGTGCTCTTTGCAAAAGCATCTGGCACAGAACACATTCGGGTGAATGTCCTCATGCGCTCATACAGACACAGAATACAGTGAGTGAATAATAAATTGATAATGTCAAGGACTACGGAGCTTGTCTCTCAAAAGGGCCTACATTTGACCTGTGCTCTCAGCAGGAACAAGACCTGGGAGCCTATTAAACAGATTGGGTTTGTTCGGTTCGATGTGTATTTGCATCGAGTTGCATTAGGTTGCATCACATTATTAACATTATTTTGTTTTTCCTGGCAGTGTTGTGCATCCTCTGTCTGATGGCTTGGAATGCAATAAACCCCAGAAATAGCTGTTGCCAAGGCAACAGTTAATATGGATCCAAATGTGGAACCATGAGAGAGAGAGTAAATACAAAGCAGTATTTAATCTATTAAATAATATTCTTAAAGCTGCACTAACCAACTTGTAATTACTAGGGTGAAGACGGCCTTCACAACAAACCTACAGACACACAACCACGATGTTCTATGACTTTATCAAGTTGTGAAGTGCGTTAGCAGACAATTAGCTAAGTACATGTTCACTGAAGCAGAGCAACGTCCTATCACTTCCCATATTTCTCATTGGTTTAGTGAATTGACATTTGAATTAGATCAAAGAAAGACATTTATGTTTCAAAACCTTCTGTAACTCCTTCCAATTATAAGGTACAAAGTTGTGGCAGATAGTCTTTCTCATTTGTTGTACCTGAGGAAGAGCTGGAGTGAGATGCAGACTTGGTTTGCTGAGCAGTGGTTTTACATTTGAGAAGAGATGTGAAACAGTGAGGCATCTTTTTCCGGGACAGGGAGAAATAAAAATATCATATCACAATATTCACATAGCACACAGTGATGAGTAGACTATTTGCCTCCTGTCAGGACGGGCAAAGCACAGTAATAAATGGCCTCGTGCGGGTTTAAGTTGAACAAGCAGCGTGGGAATAAGCGCGGTATCACTAGATTTATCATTTTCCTGATCCCAAGACAGAAGTAGACAGAGAGATCAAATGGTTTATTCCATTTCTTACTGTGGGTGAGTGAGAACTGCTGCAGGGATTATAGGCTGTACACATTTCCTCATTTACGCCTGTGGTCGGACAGATATGAACTCGCTCACTCCCATCTGTTAAGGCTGGATGCTGAACCTGTTTTCATTGTAATGCGTACTACACGTTTGGCGACTTTGTTAACTGTTATGTTTGTGTGAAGCACTTGAATGAACTTCTCCAACCGTGTAATTCTTAACCACCAGTGTCTGTTTACAGCGTATAAAACTAAAAGTGTACCCAAACACTGAGATGGAAATAGTATTTGTTTGAAAAACTGTGTGGCCGCGATGTGGAGCCGTTTACTTTGAACAGATTGGAAATCAAGTGGTGCAACCTTAAGTGCTTCAGCGCCCACCTCTCATGGACCCTCTACTTTTCGACCTCTGTCTCCCACTGATGAAGACAAATCCACTAGCTGCACAGGAGTCTTTAGAAACCCTCTGTAGCGAGAACCAACCAGGACAAACTGCACACGGTAGTCAACAGGATGGAGGAGACGCCCAAAATAGGTGTAAAGCTACTGCAGCTCATTTCTGTAGAAAAGTCACAGAACCAGCCCAAAATAAAACATCACTATTCAGTAATGAAGATGTGAACTAAGAAGTACAGTGATGCTGGCTGAGTGAGCACAAGGACCGGGTTTAGTCCTGCCTCTGCAGTTTGGTTTCTTTTCTCAGGGTTGTTTATTTTTAATCTTTCTTTAACCCTGATGAGGTTTTCCTTTATCTGGAAACCACATTTTGAAATAGTTAACAAGACAAAAGCATCATCCCATAATTAGCAACATGGACAAATGACGAAAGCAGCCAAAGCAAATATCATTTGCTGCAGTGACGACGTGTTCGTGACATCTTGTCTGTAATTTGGAACTAATGGAAGCCTCCAACTGCTCCTAAACATCAGCGGCAACTTGGTAGGCTAAGCTTTTCCTGTAATGAGTAGTCAAGCTAATGCAACATTACCACGTGTCTACAATGTGCTTGTCTTTGACTACATGTCAAAGTAGTGTAAACAAGTCATAGTTCTGTGCATACAGTTAACGTCAGTCACAGTTTTTTTCCTTCTGTCTGTCTGTCACGCCCTGTCAGACATTTTTCTATCTCTGCGTGAAGTGAAAATGATTGAAAACAAAGCTCGCAGTGGGTGTTTCCATCATGTATTTAGGCCCACACGCAAAGTTAGCTCAAACATTTCCTGCCATGGCTTTTTCCAGACTCCCACTCCTCTGTCAGGCTGGGGAAGCTTGTAGACAACAAACACACGACCATCAACAAACATTAAAACCATAAGCAAATAAATAATATTTAGGTTGTCATTTAGGATTTGTTTCAAGGTGTAAAACAGATTAAGCTCTTAAAAGTCTCTCTCTAATCTAAGGGGTCTGAGAAACTGATCATGAGGCTTGAACTTTCATTATGAGCCTTCAGGATATTGATTGAAGAAATGGTTTGATCTGCACCACAAAGGGACGTCTCACTTTAACTTGTACATGATGGTTTAATCATATCTGACTTATTACTGACCTTAGATTGACAGGAATTGAAGAAAATCGCCCAACATTTCTCATTAGAAGAAGAAGAAACACATGACGCAGTAGTCTGTGACAGCGATCCTCATCTAACTCCCTTTCTCCCCCTCTCTACTTCTCTCTCATTGCTCTTTAGATATTGATGAGTGCGCTGAAGGGAAGCACTACTGCAGAGAGAACACCATGTGTGTTAACACCCCCGGCTCCTTCATGTGCATCTGCCACACAGGCTACATCAGGATCGATGACTATTCCTGCACAGGTGAGCTCCTCTGCTGGCCTTTTCTCAGGCTGGAGTTAAGCAGAGAAGGTTGATTTCTCATTGTCACTGTGAACTTTAGCAGTTTTACCTTGAGGTTTCTCATATACAGATGAGATTGAGATGAGATTTCATCGTTGTATGGATGTGAAGACTTTTGATTTGATGATTTGTTTTGCGTATTTACTCACATGTGATTTCATGTTAAATTCTGCTGCCTGGTGACATCTTGTATCTGACACCTGTAAAACACACTGTTGGTTTGGCTCTGATCGCTAGAACCATATTAAATTGAAAGACACACACACACAAATAAATCAATAGCAGCCGTACGACTTTATGATTCAGCACAAACTAGACTGAACATTGAGAGAAAGCATCAGATCGATGTTGAATTGTGCTCACTTTGTCTAGATTACAAAGCCAGTTTAACTCCCTGCTTTTTTAAAGCTTAATTGCGCATAAGTGTTTCATAGGAAAATGTGAATCCGTAAACTTTGTTTAAACTGTATGTTTTACTAGTTAGCTGTAGGAAATCCGTGTAGTTGGCGTGATTTTAGCCTTTGAAAGACTTCGGGCCTCTTTGGAAGTGTCCAAGTGTCTGTGGACTCTCTGCCTCGTTTGTGAGACTACGTACAGTCCTCCTGTGGTGTGTGGACGCACTCTGTGTGTGTGTGTGATAAGGAGAAGGAAAGTCACTGAGAACCTGAGAGGCTTAGAGCCTGTGAGCGCAGGCAGCAGACCCATTTGTTCCTGATCAAAGTTGAAACCAAAGTCAATTTCAAAACCCAACCAAATCAATGGAGAGAGATTGTGCACATGATTCCCAGTCTTTGTTCTCTGTGTGTGTTTGGATGACTGTGGTAGTGCAGCTGTTGGTTCGAAGGGGGGGTTGCACCATAGTTTGTCTTCACTTTAGATTAGCATATCCAAAACAGAGATACACCCATGTTACATCATCCTGCGAAAACACACTATGTTCAGTATAGCCTCCAAAATACAGTGCACACATACAAGTGTCAGTGAAGCCACAACAGAGAGACAAGTGCATCAACGGTGGATTCAGTGCAGGAACATTGGAACATGTCCAGTGGATCAGAAACATGCCCTCTGAGCATCACCTGGGTTCAGGTTTCAGCCCTTAGTTCTTATCACAGTGTGAGGGATTTCTTGGTTTTCTCACTTATTTGAGTAGAATCGTTTTATTTATGCGTGAATATGTCTTAATATTCAGTGAATCAACCAGACCCAGTCTCATAAAAATACTGAGGCAGGATGTAAACTGGTTTGCTCAGGAGTTTAATGAGAACAAGCAACATGCAGAAAGTAAGATGTGTGTGAATCAAATGTTAGGACTTACCGATTTAAAGCTTACTGCAGAACCCAGAACAGCTTTAGAAGGATGGTAGTAAGGTCACATCCATCTTAGTTTATGTTATACAAAGAATAATCTTTTTTCTGTTCTGGTCTTTAGTGTCTCTACAAAAATATAGTAGTTCCACACTGATGAGCGGCAGATCCTCAGCAGTTGTTTGCAGCTTGTGGAGCACGGTGCTAAGTATCTCCTTGTGCGCATCATCTCCGAACAGGAGGCAACGTGCTGCATTTCCTCCTCGACTGTAATTAAAACAGCAATTTGCACCATTGCAAAGTACCTCAGCAGAGCGAACGGGCTGGCTGCCGCCTGCGCTCTACGCCTGGAGGGTTTCGGCCCGCAGCTTTCCTGCCGTGCCGTTGGAGTTTGAATTAAAGCCGTAGGATTCAGCAACACAACAAACGCTCGGTGAAAACTCCCGTTTCCTGCTCCATCTGGGCTCCCTGTCGAGTTTCTCTCATCCCCTGTCAATGGAAAGCAGGAAATAATAGAGCACAGTGACTTTTTATGAACAGGCTTCAAAAAAGGCATGAACAAGTTAGAGCTGAGACGGAGGAATTGTTTTTTAAGTGAGTCGCAAATGTGCATTCATCTCTTGTCTTGTGCGCGTGTGATTTATTTAGAGGTAGAAATCTCCTTGCTTACTCAGTCCTTTTCCGTATTACCTCTAGACAACGGCTGTACCTTATGCGATTTCACTCACTGTGTTTTTTAATCTTCTGAGCTCCAGGGCAAGTTTGGTGTTTTCGCTCATTTGTCTTTCTTCCTCTGTGTGCTCATTCCACAGATTCACAATGAAGATTAATATCCCCAGACCCAATGGATTAAATTGTGTCACTATATTTTATGTAGTTTCCTATTAAAATGCCTTCAAGTCACTGTAGTGGAATGCTTCTCCTTATAAAAGTCAATTTGTGTGATTAAACCAAGGCTTATGTGGAGGCTTGATGTAATGACTTTTTCCCAGCTTCAATCAAATTACCGTCGTAATCTCCCCACCGGGTTATTGGACTATCAGTTCCCACACGTCCTCTATCAGAAAGAACTAGATTCAGACAACTATCGCTAACAAAGACGCATCTCATCTTTTAGGTTCTGACCAGAATAGACGCGAGGAAACCATTCGCGGCCGCACCGGCGATTCGTGTTTGTAGTTCAGTGTCACCTCTGTCGTCCTGGTGGCAGTAATTGACAATAAAACGTATGAAGATGATAAGTTAGTGGCTGCGGGACTTGGATGTTTATTAATAGCGTTTGAACATCTGCTTGTGTTTGAGAAGAGTTGGAGGGCAGTGCTGATTCCTCTAAGTTACCCACAGTAGAATTGCTGCAGCTGTGGAGGGGAACATTAAAACGCCCCTTTCGGTACCTATTGACATTGTGCATTTGCATGATATATAAGGGTCTTTATCATCTCCAATAGCTTTCATCAATTAACGTATTGCAGACTCAGCACAATGTCACCGCATTGATAGCCATATTTCCACATGCATTACCGTGTCATATGTGAACAGCCTGCCTGGCAAAGAGGATTAAGTTTACTGTAGTTCATTTCATGGCTCAGTGTTTATGTGCAGAATAGCGGATTAAAGCACTAATCCACAGATTTGGGCCTGGAGCCCCGGTTATATGTCTCCTCAGCTTGTCAGGAGGTCAGGGAGCTCGGACAGAGGCGGGTACTTTACATCATGGCCACCTGCAGAGTGGGAGGTCACAGGTTGAGATACCAGCTGGTGGCTGACTGGAACATGTGGACTTCATGTACTTGTTTAAATGAAATATGTACCAGCAGACGTCCTGACACAGCCCAGTGGAACCTTTAGCAAAAGAAACATCTTTGACTTTCCTCTGCTCCTTTCTTTGACAAACATTTTATCCTTGATCTTGAAGGTCAAGATCCCTCTGCTTTCTTCACGCTCTGCTCTTGGTCTTTTCCCCAAAGTGCCTGAGGTGCTCCTCGCTCTGTGAGATTAGCAGCTAATCCATGAAAGGTAGCGGATTGGTTATGCTCTCCCTTTGAATGTTATTAAAGAAGGCTGTCCTGTGGTGCGTGTGTGCGCGTTAGGTGTAAATGTGCGTGCGTGCGCTTGTGCCCAAAGTGTGTACGCAGGGTGTGTATCCTTGCTCTAATCCTGTGATAACCAGACCTGAACCCCTGAGGCAGAGGGGAAAGACAGAATGGACAGAGGCCAGAGGTGGAGCAGGGGGTTCGTCAACAGAGGATGAGAAGTAAAGATGACTTTCAGGCAAAGGGTGACACGGCTTTAGTTCAGCCTCTTTTTCCACGAGGCTACGACGAATGGTTAGGAAAAGTGTAACGACACATAAATTACTGTTGATGTTTTAGGCTTATCTGTAGGATGGAGGCGGAGTCATTAGGCATTTGTAGCATCAAGCGTTATTTGTTATTATGGTAAGTGTCAACACATCTGCAGCATTAATAGCAGTATTGCAATATTTTATTAATCATATACGATAATCCAGGCCTTGAGAGACAGGAAAAATCTGTCAATCATTGTGTGTCTCAGAAATGTACGTGTGTCTTGTAGAATTTTGTGTAAGCTATATGTTACTGCACGTTTTCTCCTTCCATGGTCAAGCTGGAAGACAAACAAGACTAGTTGGTAAAGCAAAGGAAGCTTTTTTTGCTGACCCTACATACAGTATCATAAGATCACCGTCCTCTCGCATGTCTGAAAATGTGAGTTAAAGTCAGGGCTACACTATTCTGAGGAAAGCAGCCTGAGGTCAGATCTCTCTGAGGATGCTGTTGTTTTGGCAGGAGCAGAAGCGGCTAGCTGCAGAGATCCCCGGTGACAGGCTGTACATAATTGATTGTTTATCTGTCTGCAGCCTGAGCAGCAGCAGTCAGCAAGGAAATACCTCTCTCACAGAAACACACATTTTAGGGATTTAGCAGGTGATTAACTTTAGAGTCGCTTACAGTAAGGGCACTGGTTTAATAAGCCTCTATTTCCAAATAACCAAAATTAAAAGCAACCAATACTGAACTCGAGGGTCGTGGCGTTAATAATACAAACACACACAGATACACAGCTCCTGGAGCCTCTGCTACTGTGACTGTACACGCTGCTCTGGCAGATGTGACCTTGGGAAAAAAAGCACCTTATACTATTTCCTCTCTCCTGAGCTCCTATTACTGTTTTTATGCGCCTATGAGCGGACTTTAATTCTGCATCACAGCAGGCGTGTGAGTGTGTGTTTGTGTGATGCAACGGTCCTTTCTAAGTGCCCTTCAATCCATCTCACGCGCGCGCACACACACACACACACATACGTCATACCATCGATGGAGGAGCTCATCACAATGTCACTTTCAATTTGGATGAGCCCACGGTCTGTTCAGGAGATATAATGGATTGGATGATGGCAGGGAAATGGATGATGCAGCTCAGGTCTCCAGCAACAAGCATTCAGATTTCTAATCTTTAGCTGCAGTCTTTCAGTCCTCAAATCTCACTATCTGTCACAATTGCATGCATTTAAAACGCTCCAAGTCGTGGGACAAACAGCTGTGAGTAGGTACTACATGAAAATAGTCTATCTCCAGAGACTGGCACAGTGTGCCTGAGAAAAACGCTGAGAGATGAAAACTACTGTCACGTGCTCTGATTAGCACGGAGGCTGTTCTGTTTGCGTTTTGTCTGTTTTAAAAGTGAAGAGCTGAAACTCTCTCCGCAATATAAACACCCAATTTAAGAAAATGAAATGTTTTCAGGCTAAATTATGAAACACTCCAGTTAGATTAAAGTCGCCTTTTGTGGTCAGCATCTGGGTTGTATCCATTTAGTGACGTGACTGAACGCAGAGCTGTGAAATAAGAAAACGTTCCCTGAAGGTTTTCTGCACGGCAGCTGATGTGTCGGTCGATAAGCAAGAAATTATCACAAAACAATATTTATGTGAATCTCTAACACACAGTAGTTGCCTGTTGTTCGGTTTGTCTCAGAGAGATAAAGATTTGTTTTTGTAGATGAAGGCTGCTGTAAAAAAATCTGCTTTATCCATCAGTAATAACCTGTAGTTTTACAGTAGGAGATTTTTGTAGTACTGTAACAGTAGAGATGCTAAGCAGTGCTAATTTGTGTGTGTGTGTTTGTATTGTTTTCGTTGCAGTATCTGATTTGAGCAGTAGCATTCACTGCAGGGAGATTCAGCTCTGTGTCCTATGACGTTTCCAGCGGGAAAGAGATTTGTTTGCTAGTTGGATACAGTACATGGACACAGGCTTTAGCCATTAGTCAAGCTTCTAAGTGATTCATAAGGCATCATATCAGCAGCTACGGCGAGAGCTCTGGCTCTAAGGAGACGTTTCGTTAATGTCTATATGAAACTTGCAGAAAACATTTATCTTAGTACTTAGTGGCCTTTTGTGCCACTTTACAAGAGCCCAGTGACTCATGAATGCAAAATTTAGCTCATTTATTCATCGTCTCATTACTGTGCAGTATATGTGCAAATTAGCATTTTTACATGGTACAAAGTCCAGATTTAGCAAAATGCCAAATGTTGTGCCAAACAAACATTTTTTTACAACAGATCATGGTAACAGCTACTTGACCTCCGGTCACTTTTATTAAACTCACAGCTATCCACTCTCACGTCATTTTACCCAAGGCTGAGGCTGAAGTCATGTGTGGCCCTCATGGAAAGTAAAGCGAATTACCAGCTGGCAGCAACCGTGCCTCATTTTTAACGTTCAGCGATTAATCAAGCAGTATTTCCTTTAAAGTAGTGGTGGCTTGCAGTTTCGGACGAGGCATTTTCCAAACTGTGTGGTTTGAATATTGAAATGCACATAATCTACTGTATATACAGTGTGACTTAAATCCACACTGACATTAACATGTTGTAGCGACCCAGCAGGTCGCTGGTGCGTTCGGCCCAGGGGAACGCTGGGTAATGGTTCTGTGTGTGTTTTGCCGGCACCGTGTGGGAGGGTGCTGTGTGTGGCAGTGACCCCCCACCGGTGACCGGACATTTGTGGGGGTTCAAAATAAAGCTCAGCTACCTCTGTTAGAGGTAGTTGTTAAAAGGCAGAAGTTGTCTGTGCTTTGTTTGGAGTAGCTCGAGACGCTTGGGGTCGTGCGGTGTATGGGGCACAAGCGTTCTCACATCCGCCTACAGTTCGCCCTAGCTTAGCCTGCTAGCACCTGAGCTAGCCGTTAGTTAGCTGCTAACAGTTAGCCAGGGCTAGGTAGCTTCTGCTCCAACCCTCCCGCCGTTACAATGTGTTTAATGGTCTTGTGTGCAGAACATGATGAGTGCCTCAGCGGACTCCACAACTGCGATGAGAATGCGTTGTGCTTCAACATGGTTGGAGGCCACAGCTGCTCCTGTAAGCCCGGCTACACTGGGAATGGCACCGTCTGCAAAGGTAAGCACCGCTGTGTTCGCCAGGTTTGGTACCTGGTGCCCGACACACATGGAGAAAACTGGTTTCAGGGGTATCAGGCAAAAGCTCCCACATTAAGGCCTGGCCCTTAAATCGTACATACACAATCAAACCTGAAACGGATATTCTCACCTAAATCACATTTCTTTCATCTCTTCTCTTCAGTGAGACCAGTAACTCTGCTAATAGTAACTTATCTAAATGTAAATGTGCACACGGATGTTAGTAAGTAAGTAATTTGTCATTGGTGCCAGATATTAACAGACCAGCATTTCATTTTATATTATCGACTGCATTTCAGTTGTTACCCTGCTCTCATCACCGTCATGTGAACTATGTTGTGGTTTCTCTCTCATTGGCCACATGACCCAGAGTTAATGACTTGTTTGCATTTGTTGTTGTATTTGTAACTTGTGCTCTTACTAGAAACCTGACCTGACCTCAGCTGGGTAATCAATCCCTTGATTATGAATCTATTCAAAGTGGAACTGCACATATTTTGAATGAGTAAAGGGTCATTTACAAACACATCCTGTTTCTGGAGCGTTTCAGTATTATGTGCCTGTGTATTGGATAAATATGTAATATCCTTGATGCTTTATATAAGCCACCAGACAATAATTAGCCTTTTTTGCTTTGACCTTTAAGTTATTCGTTATTCGCGTCCGTTGTGATTTTCCCACCTTTTTTCATACGGATTGTTAAATGAACCCAGCATGTGGCACTGAATGGAGCTTGTTTTGTGGCAGTATTTTTATTAAAACAACAAATCAAAACACTCTCCTGATGGCCCCTGAGTAAAACAGTGGCTAGTTTAACCAAGTCACTGTGGCTGTGATCGAGGAAAAGGTTTTGTCTCTGTTTTCCAGCGAAGAAATCAAGTTAGTACATGGTGAGATAATTCATGAACCAGCGCGAAACCAGATTATGAGACTAGAGGTGAGAGACGAGAGCCACACTGCTAGTAATTCACAAAACGACGCCACGCAGAGCTCACTGTTTACTCAACCTTTCTTTGAAATGCGGATACAGTAAGTGCTTCTGACTTGCAGGAGGATTATCTGTAGAAATTGATGTTTCGGTGACTGATCTACCACTGATCCAGGGGAAAATGTCTGTGACAGGTGACATTTATTGAGGCACTGTGAATGTACGTTTATAAATCCAAACAGTGAATGATAAGATGGATCCAAGTCTCAAGAAGCTCTGAGCAATTTTCCAAGGTGACAACAATTCTGCAAAAATAATCACACTGACACTGACTGGTTGAAATCCTGGCAATGGATGCTCCCTGGCCTTAATCCCTGCTAATGTTTAGATTAAGATTAAGATCTAGTTCCTACACAAGAGACCTTTATAGGTTGACGTTTGACACTGTTCTAATTGCAGGTTTTTGGTTGTTGTGTGCTACATTTTCATTTGTGTTTAGTTTGGTAATTAATGTGCAAGGCTGCGATGATTTGAGACTTTCTAATCTTACTAAGTAACTTCTGTTGTCTGGTCCACTTCTAGCTATGTGCGACGGATTGTGCCAGAACGGGGGAACCTGTGTGTCACCTAACAACTGTGTTTGCCAACAAGGATTTACTGGGAAGAGATGTGAGACAGGTACGAGTTAATTTTAGTTCCACTCCTACGTTTCTCTCCTCAAAAATAGCTCAAGGAAGACTTTTGGACTGAATGTTCAAGAAGGGATGAAAAGCACGGCGAGGACGTGACGTAATATGAGGAGGTGTTTTACCTTCTGATCCACCAGAGACAGGACGAACGGAAAGTAAAGTTTGCTGCAGCAGGTAATTAGGACCAGTATCAGAGTTGTTGCTTCTCCACATACTCTGGTCTGTGCTCTGACCCTCAACAAACGGCTGACTTTGAAACGTCAGGATGTTTTCATGTCTGACACTCGACTACGGCTGCTGTTTGTGTCTGTGAATGCGTTTGCGTCTGCATCTGTGTCCATGCGTCAGACTGTGTGGGTCTGCTCTCCATGGTGAATAATGAGCTTGTACCTCTTCCAACGGCCCGGTGGAGGATGTAAAACGCAATTGCAGCAATATGGGAATTACCTCATATCACAGCCCATATTAATCAGTGCGGCAAGCGCGCAAACTCCGATGCACTACATTCGATAAGGTATGAAAGCTTAACCGAGTATTAAGTCAGCTCGTGTTTATTGCGAACCGTATCACTACATGCTCTCATGCATGGAAACACAACCTTGTGATAAGACTCTGGGTTTTTGGATAATGTTCCATGTGTTTCCTCCTGCAGTGACAGAGAAAGACTCTAATCCATGTGCTTATCTACAGTGTTGATGCACTCAATGTCTCAGCTCTGGCAGCACCACCCTTCTTATAACAACCTTTACAGAGTGTCCTTCAGCGGCCGAGCCACTGGAAAGTTAAGTCATGACAGTTCTTGTGTGTGAGGGGAGCAAACTCTGAGCTTACTCATTGGTTCGGGTATTGATTGCACATAAAGGGTCCTTTTTTATGAGGCGTCTCTTTTTACTGCCCGTCTTAAAGTAAATGAATTTCCTTGTGGTGCTGCTCTGAGATGCTGAGGATGGAGAGAAAGAGTGTGTGATCGCGCGCGCGTGTGTGAGAGCTACTGAAAATGTGTTAACACATCTTAACTATAATGACGTATCCTCAAACCCATTTTGCTGCAGAGAAGGTTCTGAGGACCTTGTCCCTTAGTGATGGCACAGTCCAGGCAATCACACATTTCATTACCCTCTACATGTACAGTGTTTTAGATCTTTCTATCGCCCTCTTTTACTTCTCTCTTTGTTGTGAGCGTTCTGCGTGTGAAAAACAGTTACAGAATAGTCTGTCCAAGGAAATATGTCTATGAAAGTTTTGTTCAAGGTGAGGCTTTTCATTATTCAATGACTGCATGGCAGAACTGTACAAATACATTAGGGCTGTAAGTAAAAGTGTTTCATATCTCCATCCACATGAAATAGATGGAGTTTCTTAAAAAGACAAAGCGCACAGGTCCATAGAAGTCCAAAAGTTTAACAGTCTTTATTGTAGTTGCGTGATTAGAATCAAAACCAACGAGTATCGACCCAACAGGGTCAAACAATCGCACAAGTGAATTAAGCACAAGCTTCAGTCTTCAGAGTTTCACAGCCTGGTTACAACTTGTGCTCAGTGCATCAGGAATGAAAATGGCCCAGTTAGTAAAAGTGATAGAAATGGATGTTACTACCAAAACATACAGAAACGTTGAATGTCTGTTATTAAATGCTGAGGAAATGGAACAAGTGTTAATGGCTTTAAATTTAAAATACAAAAACAGGACTTTCTGGAATCAGGTGGAACAGACAGATTCGTTAATATGTAGGTCAGTGAGCCTTAAAGCTGCTGGTAGGCTTCTGTACAGAACCAGACTCTCCTGGCTTCCTCTTTCAGAGACACACATGAAAGCTGGATCAACATTCAGGAAGCGTACAGACGTTTTTCTTTAAGTGAGATTTTTTTCTACGTGCTTTTCGTTGATGCAGGTGCAGATATCCCAAATTAATTGCTCACCACTAGAAGCAAGTGAGAAAATATGTTGACTTTATTTTGGGTAAACTTTTAAGACGATGTTATCTCCGTAAAATAGGACTTTTCTCTGTGACTACAGTTGTCTATTTCTTAATCACACCATGAGGGGAATTAGGGAACGATGATTGGTGGCTCAGGGATGTGCCTGTTTTTCAGCTCCTCTCCACTCATCGCTGAGTCTGATTAGAATTTGAGGTTCGGGGACACAAACACAAACAAGCGCTCACATGCACGACAAAACTCCTGCACGCTCCTCGTGCCTCGGGCGACAAGATGTTTGTCACCACGGCAGCTGCTGCTGTGTGCACGTCTATCTCTCTTCTCCCTCCCACAGCCCGACTACCTCTCCTTCTCGTCCAAGTCAGCTATTCGACAGTTCCTGTTCTCGTGTGTGTAGGTTTTTTTCTGGTTTCTCAGTCCTGGACCACCAGTAGGGCCCCCTGCTACAAGGCTAAGGCCTCTGGCGCTGTTAAGAGACTCCACCAGTCATTCAACGTGAAAGGGGGTCCTACTTACTGTCTCCTCAGACTGACGGGAGCTCCCAGTAAAGGAAGTGTCAACTGAAGTATGAAAGTTAATGTACTGGATATGCTGCTCCACCGGTTGAGAGGGACAGGAACCAGGAGAGGGAGTGAGAACAGCAGTTCGGGGAGAAGAAATGGAGATGTTCAGGGAGACTGACAGATGCAAAATACGGGGAGAGAAAAGAGAGGTAACCACGAATAGGAGGGTGAGATGAGGTGAAGTGGAAAGATACAGAGATGTTGGGAAAAACTGACAGATGTGGCAATGGAAAAGGAAATACACAGGGAGAGATGGGTGGTTAGAGGGTAGGGGTTAGTGAGCGTTGTCTGCATTTGGATGCAGAATGAGGCTGGAGGAGCTGGCTGCTGTACAAGGCAGAGAAGTAGAGCTGGGTGAATGAACATGGAAAAGCTTTCACTAAGTCTGGGCTCCCCACCCCCAGAACCCTGTGAGCTTTTAGAGGCCTCCCCAGGGACTCCAGCACTTCTGCTGCTGCAGCGGCAGACTGACGGCCTGTCATGAGACACTGAACGGGAGCTCTGCAACGCGGCGCGTACACGGACTGGATGAACATTAACAGTCTGTGGACCTGCAACGTTTCTGATTGTCGTATTTCGCGTACAACGTTTCTGTAATTGTGCGTGTTAATGTGTTATCTTCTCTGTGGCTGCTCTTTTTGTAGCCGTGTGTGCTTGCTGCCTTGTCATTACCATTCATGGGGAATGGATGGGAGGGGACAGGGGACACACAGTGCTGACAGACAGACACCAGCTAGTGGAGAACTCTGACATGTTATGAATTATGCAGGGTACAGCTGCGGCAGGGGCACATACACTTCAGTCACGGATATAAATGTACGCAGGGCCAGCCGTGTAATGTGTGCCCTGAACACGCTGCATAGTCAACAGCCCCAGGCCGGCATTATTCCTTATGTTGGAGGGTGAGCGAATAGCAAATGCTACAGTGTGAGCTTCATTTTTCTGTTAAATTGGTGTAGTGTCACTACATGCAGTAGATTATGTCAAAGCAAAAATGTGCAGCTTTTAGGATTTGTTTGAATTGAAATGTGCTTGTGTTGATTTTTGTCTTGTGTACCAGGTTTGTCACAGAGCGTCATTTGAAAGCGCTTTATCCGTCGGTGAGCACCTGTCACCCGAGTTGGCGCAGTGTGGGCTGAACTAGTCAGACTCGGCAAGTTAATGTCAGGGATTAGACATATGGGGTATTTGGGGGCAGCTATGGATCAGTTGGTACATCAACAACCCCTCCCAGGCCACGTGTTCCTGGACAAACCTTAACCCCACTGTCCAGGGTTGGACAGGAAGGGAACCCGGTGTAAAACCTGTGCCACATACACGAGTGGACTTGAGTGACAGAACAGAACAGAGGACATATTCCAGGACTGTGGACTTTATCCCTATCATGTGAGATAAAAGCTGCGGCTCAGCAGTCATGCACCAATTTTGAGGTTGTCGGGCTGATTCCCGGCCTCTCTGTGTCGAACAACAGTATGAAAGCAGGAACACTTACTACATTCAGTATTTATCGTCTGCATTTAAAAATCTTCCCTCAAGTTGCATGAAACACTTGATAAAAGCATAGACTCAGTCATTAAACGAAATATACAAACCCGTTAACTTTTAACGACTCAATAAATCTCTGTCACGTAAGTAGGAGGAAATGATGATGCTTTCAGGAAATACCTCATGCATGTTATAAGACTCATTGCTAGGGTTTTATTGTCATCCTAGCCTTGAGATGCTTTTAGGCTTCAGAGCCTGGGACTGGGGAGATTTATACCGGGCGATTGTCTGTGCATGAAATAATTGGACGTAACATCTGTGAACATCCTCTCCTCTGTTTAAGGTCTCAGATGCATCTTTATTGACTGAGTCGCTGAACTGTTCCTATGAGATAAATGGAAAAGTAGCCTTTGTATTTCCATTATATTCAGCTCATTATGTTCTCCTTTCAAGCCCCTCTAAGCTTATTAGGATGCTTGGCCACCAGTTAAAATTTTCTGTCACTCTGCTGTCAGTTCTGTAACTAATGGCCGTCTCCGCTGTCCTTGGCTGGCCTCTTGCTAGTTTCTCAAAGGACGCCGTGGGCTGCTTAAAGGAGACGAGCATTTGATCAGATGCTGTGGATGGACACCTCTTCCTTTCATCTTTCAGTTCATCTGCAGCCCTAAGTCCTCGTGAGCACTTTTAATCAGTGGTTGGATCACACAGAGGCTAGTTTAGCATCAACACTGTTCTTTAAGGACGAGGAGATAAAAGATGTTTACCTTATGTGCAAATTATGCCATTTAGATTTGTGACTCCTACACACTCCTGGAGGTTTATGTTCAAGAGCACCATCAGGAAGCCTCGGTGCATTACACCTACACTGTAAATTGATGTTTTATTTTCTAGGCAAAACTCTTGTTTTCCTCAAGTCATGATCATTTACCTGCACATTTCCTCTTCCTACTGATATTCTCATGACTCAGCGTGATCTGAAGTCGGGAATGTTCTGCTTCTGAGCTCTGAACATCAGAGTGTTGGTATTATTTGTTTTGCGTTGAATATTCAGTCAGTTTTCATGTCCATTGATGTAACTTCAGCAGAGTGTGTGAGGAGAGGTTGAGGACAGAGATAGTTGAGAAGGCAAGAATGGATGGGATTTTAATTATTGTGTGGTGGCACATGAGAGGAGGAAGGGAGAAAGGCGATGGGAAAGTAAGGAAGTTAAAAGGATGTGATTTATAATGAGTTGTAAAAATAGAAAAGGAGAAATAGCAATGACGAAGAAGAGGATGGAGGGAGACAAGTGGACGACCGGGGAGTTCATGATCAAACTTTAAAGGCAGCGAAAGGGGAAGCGTGAAGTCTAGAGGTCACGCCGACTTATTGACTAGGACAGAGAGCAGAACGGGGCCAGACAAACAATTTGTTCCCTTACACCTCATTTACATTGATGTCTAGTCCCAGAAAGCCTGTCAGCGATTTGGACAGACTAGACGAGGAAAACCTAGCAGACTGAAACTCAAACAACAAGCCAATAAACTGCCAAAGCAGGAAGGAAACGGCAAATGAAAAGCAACAAGGCAAACACGAAGAGGAAACGCAGGTAGAGCCGGGATAGTCTCAATCAGCTGTTGCTTAACTTTCAACAGTGAGGGCCACAGTGTGTGTTACTGCAAGACAAGACACATCATAACCTCATCATAGTCAAAACCTCCCCAGGGCGTGATCCATCCAGCCCGGCATAGGTAGTGAGCATTTTAAAAAACATAGGAATTTCAGTCCTTGACAGCTCCCATGATGCGTCACTGCAGCTTTTCTCTCTGCCTCCCTTGCTCTGTGATTTACCCACAAGGCCCGGGGGTCTGTGACTGTTTAAGCTCAAGCGGCTTGTTTAAGCACAATGATTATGTATTCATTATTTATTTAGAGACGGCCTTACAAAGCACTCACTCCATCACCCGTAATTAGTGTGTCTTAATTAGGCCCTGCTAATGGCCGGCGCTGTCGTTTAGCTGCGCACAACCTGCTGCTTCTACCTAAATGACACATCTCCCAGGAATAGCTTGCTGCTGCTGAAGCTGCTGAAGCTGCTGCAGTGCAGCGAACTGCGCTCTGCACCGGACGGCTACAGCACAGAGCTGGGCTGTTTTACTGCCGCAGCATTTTTACATGTCCCATGTTGGAGCAATGTCTGCATAAACCATTTCATATAGACGCACGTACGCACGGAAAACGGTAAAATTCAATGAAATGAAATATTTACTGGTTAGATTATCAGTGAAGGCATAAACCTGGAATGGAAACACATTTAGTGATTTAATCATGACGGTCGAAACAGATGTGTCACAATTAGCTCAAATCAATGAAAGATGAATGTAAATGATGTTTATTTTAATGAATCCATCCACCTTTGTCATGCTCCTTATTAACTTGCTTTGAAATGTTTTATTAGCGCCGGGGGGACACCTCCACCCGAACCGCAATAAGCCAGCTCCTACCATCCACCTCATGTACTTTCCAATGAACCACTGAAGAGAACCTTCATTAGTTTTCTGTCTGATGTCATCTTCGTGTCATCCTATTCACGATTACTGGACTCATGGACAGTCTAGTGATGCTTAACTTCACCAGTCAAACATCAGTTTTTTCCTTAAAAAGCTTCAAAAAACACCTGAACCTGTATCCAACAAACTCTCTGCTTCATATAATGGTCATTAAACTGCTCCAGTGGCTACTCTTTATTAGCATTTGCTGGAGGACTCAGTAAACTCGGCTTATGAGAGAGAATAAGCTGATGGGACCTGAAAGATACGGATACTTATAATAAACTTCATGGTGTTCATACAAATGTATATTGATAAAAGCAACTTTAATTGCTACAACTGCTCAGTAATGAGCATCAACTACCAGACCAGCACAAATATATTTATACTGTGTTCTCTCACCGACACGTCCTCTCACTTACAGCTTCCTAAACTAAAGGATTCTGTATAACAAAACTTCTTTCCTTCATTTTGCAGAGTATGTTTTGTGTACAGCTAGAAGCACCTGACAAATTATAATTCCGTGCTTGTATTTTAAAGGTTGGATAAATGTTACAGCCACAAGTACGTAAGTGATCCAGAGTGATTGCTGTCAGCATTCGCTTGCTCACGAGGTGGTTTCCAATTCGCCATGATTACTCATCCACTCTCACAATCAAGTGCGTTATGGATTTGTGTTTCAGTGTCTGTTTCATCTTCAGGAAGCCAGAGTGTAACTCAATTTGGCCCGGGTTTCATGATGATTGATTATTTGAGTTCACTCTTTCCCTTAATGAAGACCGAGGACTAACGACAATCGCTCCGTTATACTTTACTGTACATAAAGGAGCAGGGATTCAAAATCCGTTTCCTGCCTTATCACTGTGTCATGTACCTGCCAATAAAAGCTTTGTGCACATTATGATCGACTCCAAGGCTCTGGAGTCGTTTCTCAGTCGTCACTGTAAATGTGATACGACACGACAAATTCAGCTCATTTTGAAATCCACTTATTGTCAAATTGTGTCTGACTTAGCAGCAGGAGGGAGGATTCAGCTGAGATCCAGAGATGTCTTTTTGAATAATACCTTCTGGAGCCTGTCGGGATTATCAGGTCGGTGGAAATGGAAATCAGGTCGAATTAGGTTACTGTACGGGAGATGTACATGCGGTAGCAGCAGCAGCTCGCTCTGCGCTGCATCCCAGCCTCCAGGGCTTTCCGGCAGTCGAAGAGTGGAAAAGACATGGGAAGGGAGGAAGGTGGTGGAACGGTGAAAAGAAGTGCAGGGTCAACGCAAAGAATTGTACCTGTCAAGGATCAGAACAGGCAGAAAGAAGACACTGAGGAGGTTGGAGGGAGCGGGAACAATGAAAGGGATGGATGAAGAGGAAAGGGCAGGCAGGAGTAAACTCTTAGCTCTGCCTTTTGCTGCTCAAAGTGAGAGCAAACTGCAGGGATGAGGAAAGGTGATGATGAGGGCACATCTGTTTCTTAGCTTGGAAACACAGATAGACAGTCTGAAAAAGGGAACGTGGAAAAGTAAAGAGAGACGCTATAGGAAGATGGGAGAGTGGCCCAGGCCCAGGAGGAGGCAGCGGGAAGGCCGCTCGTTTGGTCCTTACTTTGTCCTCCGAGAGCTTAATGGAACCTTTGTTTCCAGGCTGCCGCTCAGGATAACGAGCAGGATACCTGCAGTCATCGCTCCTCTTTCTCCTCCTTCACCACGTCCTCCTCCTCTTTGTGCTTTGTCCTCCTACTCTTCATTGTCTCTCCCCACCTCCGCCTCCCCCTCACCTAGTCCATCCTCATCCTCCTTCCTTTGCGTACTGTAGGTATTTCTAGTTGCTATGTCTTTCAGTGAGCAGGGTATCTGGAAAATAACTGTTCTTCTCTGGCCTTGACCTCCCTAGAAAGCTGGTTTTATTTTGTTTGTGTAGTCTTGTTTATTGTCTAGATAGGTAGAAGAAAAACACAAGATTTAACAAGTGACAACACCGAGGCATCCGCAACGGGGATTCAACAAAAGCACAAGCGTCATGATTCAGTGGAGAAGCTCCCTTGTCTGATTGTCATCGCTGATGATTTAATTACAATGATCTTCCATTATCATTTACGCACAAGGATAAAAAAGAAGACAAGACTTCTGCCGGCATATTATTATCCCTGCTGTACCTCACACATGCAATCTTGCCGATTCTAAGGTGCAACAACAGTGAGCTTCACTGTCCTAAAACGCCACGTAACTCCAGAAGTTGACGTGACAGCGGGCTGAAAAGCATTGTGCCGTAATTGCAGCCGACTGGTTTGCCTCGGATAAAAGAGCCGATGACAGATCTTTTGTTAAGGGCGTAACCCACTGTTGTTACAGCCAGACAGTCGAGCTTTTAAAAAGCCTGAATGAAAATGGCTGAAAATAACCCATTTGCATATTTTTAGACTTACATCACCATCAGTGTCTGATATAAATAGTATCCGACTGCTCACTGGTACTTTAAACAATTTCATGCAGTCATATTGGGGCGAGGAGAATAATTTGAACTAATTCAGGTTAATTTTTTATACTGCCAGGACACCTCACGGAGCTTTTCCCTTTAAAGGCTCCCTGTGCTTTTATAAACTGAAATTCAGAAGCAACAAAGAGCATGAGATATGTCTTTTCAGTGGGGGGAGTGTATTCACGTTCAAAGATTCGCTTGTTATGCTGTTTGCTGCTCTGTGGAGTGATGATTTATAAGCGGTGTCCTTTTTAAAAAGCGTTGTTGTCCCAAGGGGAGAAAATGAGCTTCTCTGCTCTCACCAAACCGATGTAATTAGTGAAATGGGAGCGTTTGCTTTAAAGTCTGCAACGCCGAACGAGAGCGCTTTTTGAACCTGATCTTGGAAAACAGAGCAGGAGCACGCAGGTGGATTTTTACAGCTGACTCAGACAAATGCTGGTATTTTTAAACAGGGCCCTAATCTGTGGGACATTTGATCAACGGTTAATCTGCGGTAGGAATTTTATTAAAAGGCTGAGGGCTCATTAGCCAATAGATCTTAATCCCATTACTTCCTGGGCGGTGGGGGGCCATCAGCCCGTCTGCCTGTGACTCTATGGGGGATACTGTTGCAGTCCTGGAGAAGGTCAGACCCGGCACACTGCCATTTTCATAATGAGAGCAGAGCATCATGCACAATCATAAAAAAGCCATCACTGGTTATGCAGACACATTTAATCATGGTGCATGCCCGGGCCTAACGTATTTAGCTCTACTGTGTAATAACAGGCTTTATTTCCTCTGTCCTGTAGGTCCGTTCCTTACTTTAATTAAATGTTAGCTGAGTCATGTGTTGTTGTTGTTTCGTCTGTGATGCGCATTGTTGAAAATTATGTTGCATCTGTTCTCAATTGCAAGGTTGCTTGAAATCCAAGAGTTTGCCCTGTAAAAAAAGAAGAAGAGAGAAATAGAAATAGAGCCAAGGAGTCAGGAGTCGAGGATATTTCCAGTAATACCTCACTGCTCCACCCACGGGCTGTGCTGGGTGTGTCAAAGCCCTTTGCTCAGCTCCTTTACACATATATAAAGTCTTTATGTCCAAGCAAAGTTCAATAAAACATGCCTCCACCTCTGAATGCATTTGTGTGCTTGCTTGTGCTGGAGGATTAGACTGTAAATGTTTCTACTCTGGCTTCTACCAGGCTTGTTTATTAGATTCATTCAGTCCTTTCTATCTCTTATTGATACAGATGCCCTTCTCCGGCTGTGCAGCCCTGCCTGATCAATAAAGCCTATGGATTAGATTCACTCAAACGCTAGACATCTTGTTTTATCAATTATGATTCTGTCAGTGCTGGACATGCCTACCAGGCAAGAGCAGAGCTGTAAAGGCAACGCGATGCTCATTGTTTATGTCTCGTTTGTGTCCCTTTCTCTCTTTCTCTGCTGTTTCTCTTCTCTTCAGATATTGACGAGTGTGTGGACGGCTTCGTTGAGTGCGATAGTAAGTCCACTTGTGTCAACTTGCCCGGCTGGTACCACTGTGAGTGCCGTGATGGTTACCACGACAACGGCTTGTTTTCCGCCAATGGGGAATCATGTGTAGGTGAGTGGACGACCCTCTCTCTGTCTACACGAATACGAAAACTATAAAAATAAGTTAAGAATTTCCAGATGTATATTTTAGAGATGCAAGAATAAGAGTATTGCGTCTTATATTCAATATTATGAGTGGTTCTTAATTTTGGCTGCTTTAAAGGATTCATTTCATGACTTGTCTTCTCACTGTAACTTCTTCTCCACAAAAATATACCATAGTAGTTTTTCAGACCCCCGAAAGCTCCAAAGGACGAGTTTTTACTTGAAGAAATTCATCTCAGAGACTGTAAAAAATGACGGCTGTTCTCTTTTTTTAAAAAAATACTGTGACCACATTTTTCACGAGGAGGAAACATGTCATCCGGTGCAGTGGTGTGAATCACTGATGTGTTGTTCATTGTTTCTGAACAACAGAGGAGCTGTGGCAAAGAGGAAAAAGCTAAAATCAGATTCTGGATTCACATCCATTGTTGGTTTTTATCTTTCTATGGCATTTGTTGAAAATAACAGACTCATAGAAAATCACCAGCCTTGTTCCTGAAACTCCTTATCTTTGACTTCTGGTGTCAGCGTGGAGAGATTTATACATGTGAAAGCAAGTAGAGAATATTGTCTTTGAATTAAGCTGAATTTAGTTGAAATATGTGAGTCACTGGGAATTTGTTCTCCCCCGCGTTATTTATGCTGTGATTGGTTGGTACGTCATTAGCCCAGAACTTCAGTGAGCTTCTTGCAGCCTGTTCGTTTTCTGGAACATTCTCTGTGATACAGCCTGTCAGAGACCCGTCAGCCGTCAAAATGGAAACCCTCCATCTACACTAACACTGAAGCATTGCTTGTAACAATACTGCTAGTGCTGCTCCACTTGTTGACCCCATCTTGGCTGTCAGTTTGCAGAAGCAGGAAAAAAGTACATTAGACCGCCTGAAAAAAAAAACCTGTCTGTGTCTCACGAAGTAAGTTATAATGTAACCAAAAGTGGGTTTCTGGGTTACATCACAATTGTATACTGTGTTTTGCTCAAGCTACAAAAAGGGAAAGTTCAATGATGCGTAGACACTAAATCCCACTTGCACAAGCTGTGCAAAAACGGTTATGTGCAAAGAGAATATGTATAATGTCACATTTTGTGCTCTCTGCAGATATTAATGAATGCAAGACAGGGAGGAACACCTGTGCCAACGACACAGTGTGCTTCAACCTGGAAGGAGGCTATGACTGCCGGTGCCCCCACGGGCACAACTGCACCGGCGACTGTATCCATGACAACAAGGTGAAGCACAGTGGGCAGATCTGGGTGCTGGACAGCGATAGGTGCTCGGTGTGCTCCTGCCAGGTGAGGAGACAAGTAGACATGTTGAAAGGATGGGCTACTGTGGACAAAATGAAACGTATATGTTGATTAAATAATTACATACTTTCATTTCATGAATCATTTCGGTATTTCTAGTTGTGTCTTTTGCACTAATCTAGTTACTTTGCTAAGCGCCAAGGTAGCTTGTATGCAATCCTCACTGTTTTTGTACTGCAGGACAACAACACATGATGATGTGACTCTTCCTCTGCACCCTCTATATCCTGGCACAGTCCCACAAACCCTAATGTGAGAGGAAATGGTGTATCTGAATGTTAAAGTCCACCAGAAGGCTGTTTTGATTGATTGCTGACACTAAAGACAAGACATCTGGAAACAGTTGTTCCAGAAAATAATTCCATCGTCACAAACACATTTTTCCAACGTGATTATCGGGTCACGGTCCAGTCATACTTTGCATTTCAGCATTTCACTCAACCTAATGCCAAGTGTCTGGCAGCACTGGAAGGTGATTATGGTGGATTAGTGTCGGTAGTGAATGATAAAGCAGCAAATTATTCATTTGATTACAAAGGACCAGGACAGAAATGACTCTCTAATTAAATGAGTCATAATAATTGATTTGAGAAATTGAAGAGCTGCCTGTCAAAATGAGTTGCATCGGATGGTTATTGGAGCAGAGGAGTAAACATGTTATTGTTTTGGAGATGGCTGGACACAGCTGGATATTAGATGGAGGGCTGTGACTAACTGATGGGGAGACTGAGGTCAAACATTACAGGAAAGACAAAGTCTGGGTGGTGTCCAGACGAAGGTCATGCAATATGCAAATAGGCTATTGTCTGAATCAGCTTGAAGCACCAGGGGCAGGAGTCACATCAGGTCTTCTCTCCACAGCATCGCTCTTCTTTTCCTCCTGAAGCTGCATAGTTTATTTGGAAATGTGTGTACAGTGTTTTGTATTTGTAAAAATTGTAAATTTGTATAATGGATACGTTTCTTTGCACACGCTCCACTTTCATTCTTTTCCACCTTGTTTGTACCTGTGGTAGTAATTGAATTTCCCCATTGTGGGATCAATCATGTAAATATTTTATCTCTGCAGTAGCAGACAGCACACACTGAAAATGAATAACCTTAAAACACAGTGTCACTAGCACTGAGCACTATTACCCTGTGTATTACCATGTTTACTGAGCCCTCCCATCCAACGAACAGCCTTGTCTACGCATGCATGTAGCAGCACTGTGTTCAGTCTTTAAATGTGCTGAGGTGATGCGGTATGTGTCTGTGCCCGACTCAGGCTGGCCAAGTCATGTGTCGTAGGATGGTGTGCGACTGCGACAACCCCAGCGCCGACCTGTTCTGCTGCCCCGAGTGCGACCCTCGACTGAGCAGCCAGTGTCTGCACCAGAACGGCCTGCTCACCTACGGCAGCGGCGACACCTGGGTGGAGAACTGCCAGCAGTGCCAGTGCCTGGTGAGTTCACGAACGAAGCATCGCCTGAACTGCGCTGGCGCTTTTACCCAGAGCCATTTGTAGTGAAAGCGGAAGACAATGTTTGTAACTTTGCCGTAGTGCCCACACACAAAAGGTAACAAATACTCCCGTCTCCATGGAAATACTTGTGAATGAGAGATCTGCTCTGTAAAGAAAGTCAAGGAGAGAAGTTCTGTGGCAAGAGAGGAGGAGTGATTAAGAGGCGAATAGGAGGGTTGCAATCATCTCGTTAGTTAAGGAAGTCAGCGAGTGATTAGTGAGATTTTTAAAGAATTCAAAGGAGCTTTTGAGCGATGACATTATACATTTTCATAGAGGATCCTTCCAAGGTTAAGAGAACAGGAGACAATGTGTGAAGTCTCCAGAGTGGGAGGGACTATGTGCACAGCGTATGCTGCTGTTGATTGATGAGTATTTGCAGAATGTGGCTGTGAGTGTCCTCTGCACTGTGTTACTCCTCATACCAAACGAGAAAAAGGAGAACGCGCACGACGCTTCCTCAGTAAGACACGCACACTTCTTCCCATTCACGTCCTCTGCCGTGTTGACTTTGTCCAAGGTTTTACACACTCGGTTTTAGCAACAGCGAAGGATTTTAGAAGTTTCAAAATAAACCCGACAAAAACAATACATGCTCTACCATATGCATATTAAGTGCAAATAGAATGCTTTACACTCTACCCCTGTCTTGTCTCGCTCACACTCAGCTGTAACACACACCCACACCAGTGTCACTCCTTCTGTTCAGTGACTCACAAATCATCTTTACTGTGAATCTCAGGCGAGCGCTTTACAACTCTTTTTCCTTTTTTTTCCCCTCTTTGTTGCTTTTAAAGATCCGTCATACTTGTAGCTAATATACGTCGGCTGCGGTCTGACAGATTTATGGTCTGAGTGGCAACGGCGGAGCCATTTCCTACCTCCTTCCTGCCATTGTAATGCTGTCCTCATGCCTGGACCTGAGGGCTGCTTTTTGGATTTCTTACAGGCGAGCCATTATAGAAGAGCTTGAAAATCACTGCTCAGCTGAGAGGCAGCAGGAAAGCACAGCCGGATGAAAATTGGTTCGCTCGACTTCACTCTCGCCGAGGCTGTGCTCACTGTAGGCACTTATATATGTTGACACAAGCAGACACAAACAAATCTGAGAATGGAGACATGCCCGTCGCAGCAGCAGAGCGCACACGGCTTCACATAAACAAAGCATACAAACAAGAGTGTGTCCATATACGTGGAGTGGTGTTTGAGAATGCCAGAGAGAGAGGCAGCAACACACGCACAGTCAGGTAAAGATGCACCAGGACTCTACCACCTGCCACACGACATAAGGTGCAGAGAAAAGGCTGCTGTGTGATACTGCACCGGGCTCCAGTAGCGTGACAGGGACGTGAAATGAACCTTGAACGCTGCTACACTTAGCAGAACCGTGGATGTCCAGGCTCAGCAGGTGCCCTGAGATACACGGTGACAGCAGGCAGATTCTGCAAAAATATCCTCCCAGGCCCAAGATGTGACTCCCTCTGCTTCCTGTGCAGTCGTTTGAAAGCAAGTGTGTGAAGAGTCTGGCCTTTGCAGACTCTTCACACACGGCCCAGTTGTGATTCGCTATCTCGTTAATTAAACCGTCAGAAGATCAAAGAAGCGTTCGTTCCATCACTATAGGTTGTGTTTTAGGTCACGGCACATAAAAGACAGACTGAGGTTGTTCCTGGTTTGTTCCAGAGCAAGATAAATGTCACTAGTTTTAATCTCCTACAGACATTTGGAAACATTCAGTCTTATGCACAGTTAATCCTTAAATCTGTCTACGTAAAGACAAAGAGATTAAATACCATGCACCCTTCCAGATTAAAATAATAACCATCTGCAATCCCACAAAGACCTGCTGCGGTTTTAGGTTTTAGGCTTTTGTGCAATGCTCCTGTTGCTGATTGTACAGCGTATCTCTTTTTCCTTTGTGATCATAGGGCGCATCTGCATAGAAAAGACAAAAGCAGCAGTGTCCCTTATCGCAGTGCGGGACCGATACCTGCAGCTACATGCAATCCCTCCCTCTGGCTACAGGCTGAGAGTGTCACTCTGGGGGATTTCCCACTTCAAATGTTTACACACTGCGTAGAGGCAGGGAGTGTGCGTTAGTGCTGCGTGAGCCTGCGCTTTATAGCCCGTCTAATTTACTACAACATTTCAGAAATGCTGAGCCAGGCGATTTTTAGTGATATTAAATATTCCCGCTGGGACACTTGCATCAGGTCTCTTAACTCTATGCGACGTCATGCCTCTTGTATCTGCTGGCGTGTTTAAACATGCACAGTCTGAGTCTATTTCATTTTACAATAAGGCGTGAATGACGCACAAGTGGGTCAGACTCCAGTGTAGCAGCATACAGAGAGCAGCGTGTGTAAAGATGGACCATATATGTGCGAGCAGTTTTCACAGGCTAATGAAAAAGCGTCAACAGGAGAAATCCAATACGGCCTTCTGTGCTGAAAGGGTGAGATTAACAACAATAGCAAGCAAAGGTGTGAGGGGAGGGAACAAGCCAATTAAGAAGCTGGAACCTTTACGTCTACAGTCTGATGAAAATGCTGACTGTTCACTGTGAAGTTCACTCTGCTCATCCATATTATTTTGGTACTTTTACAAAGAAAATGTTCAAGTTGAGATGTTCCAAAAATCAGGAGAAATGTATGAATAACTTGCTTCTGTCTGTTTCTTCCCATCTTCCCGCGTCTCCTCCGCCTTTGCAGCAGGGGCAGGTGGACTGCTGGCCCCTGCCGTGCCCGCCCGTGGACTGTGAGTTTACGCTGGTGCCCGAGGGCGAGTGCTGTCCCCGCTGCGTCACCGACCCCTGCCAGGCAGATACCATCCGCAACGACATCACCAAGACGTGCACGGACGAGCACAACATTTCACGCTTCAGTGGCTCCTCCTGGATTAAACACGGCACCGAGTGCACCCTGTGCCAGTGCAAGGTAAGGCGCCAGCAGCCAAGCGGCGAATTACAGCTGGCTTTGTTCATCCTGAAAGAGAACTCGTAGAAAAAAAGAGCAAAGTGTGGTCTAGACTTTGCATCGGGAAGGAATTTGTGCATCTTTAACACCTCTCGGCTGTATTTATTACACATGGGATGATTATGTATGGAGGCGTCCTTGCAGCACACATGCATATGCTAATAGAAGAATCTGATAAAATGAATAACTCTTCGTATATTTAGTAAAGGAAAACATGACAGTGATTGCTTTGAATGAGAAAATCCTAAGATTATATAGAAATGCGACTCATAGTGATAATGAGGTGTTATGCTAAGCTATGCTACCTGCCTGTAGCCTGAAGCTCAGTATGTAACGCATAGCTCGTAAACTCTGAAACCTCCACAGATGTGAAAGCATTTGTTGTAACAGTCGTGGCACAGAACCATCACTTAGTGTCTTATTCTGTACAAACTGTGAGCAGTTTGTCTGAGCTTTAGGACAAATCCACCACGATCGACGAATTTCTGGGATTAAATAGTCTCTTCTTGACTGAAAGATGTTCACGCCGTCCTCTACAGACGTGCTGATGCATCCTCACGCTGTCTGTGAAAAAATGTCAGATTTGCACAAGATTCAAAGGCGTAAGCACAGAATTATAACCTTTGGTCAGCGCGGTCAGGGTCTTACTGCAAACCTTCAGCTGATCCAAATGGCTGTAACCGTTCGCATTCACGCCGCCTTGGGTCCGCTGGCTGAATTCTAAATGCCAGAGTGAGCCTGACGCTACATGAGGTGATCTGCTGAGGTTCCGGCGCGATGATAATCCTCTCGTGTTTCTTTCCTCTCTTTCCAGAATGGACACATCTGTTGCTCAGTGGACCCCATGTGCCTTTAGTCCCGGCAGAACTGAAGGCACCTGTACAGTGTTCTCCATGTAAAAAAGAAAAAAAAATGACCACCAACCATATGTCTCTTCACTGTCCTCTCACGGGTGTGGGTCAAATAGTGTTTGCATTGTCAGGACTTGTTTTCGCCTGCTAAGCCAGATGGATGGCGTTTACAAATCAGGATAATCTCGGTAATGTCACGTTGTCAAAGACAGACAATTGTACAAAATTAACCTTCAGGTGCTTTGTGCTGATTTCTATGATGCTGTGTTCTGTACGGTAAACGGCGCCAATCTGGTATCTCATGCACGATTTAGAGTTGTTTGCAAATACTGCGTGACCTGCGTCTGCCTCCTCGACTTCTCTTTATACCAAATGCAAACCCATGTCATACCAAACAGATGATGGACTACAGGTTCCTCAGTCCGGCTCTCCTCGTTCTGCTCCATCACCTACAGTGAGCCTTTAAGGGCCACGGCTCTCCCACCCTCACTCATCTCTTCATGATGCTGTAAGATATTACTATTACTGGCATGACTGTGCTTGATGTCCAAGAATTTTTTGCTGATTTCTAAATGAATAATGATTATGATGATAAGTTAGATAGAATGGAGGCAGTTAGTATAAGGTTCCGTTGCCACATTTGAGTCGTCTATATTATGTGGTGCTTTGTAGCATTTCCTTTTAATTTCTCTTTTATGGAATTTTACTTTGAAAGCTTGTTCTTGTGTAATAGTGAAATAAAGTATTTCCATTTACATTTAATTACTGTGTTTGGCTTCTGTTTGAGCAGAGGCTGAATTATCTGTATTCTCCGTGTTTGAGGAGCGCAGAATACAGTTTCCAGTTCACCTGCCTAAAACTAATGCGGCCTAATCCGACAATCCTGCAACGAATCCTCCTTCATAAAGGTTGAAAATGCTCAGTTTTTGCTGAAGCTGTCTGAGAGGGGCCCGATTCGACTGGAAGGACATTTTGAAGGCTACAGCTCCGGTGCAATTGAATCGTGTTGTGTGATTGCGGTGTAATGCAGCAAAGCGGACCATAGTCTCCAAAGCCCCTCCCTGAAGCCGTGTGACCAGAAATATTCATAAAAGGAGGATGTGTAATATTTTCTACTTCAAGCTTGTGAACATAATGCAGAAAAACAATGTGTTTGCCGTGCACCTAACCTCACAAATGCATTACTGATATATTACAACAACAACATTAGATATTAAACTAAATTTAATTTTTTAAATGCTGTCCCTGTAGGACAGTATTTCTGCACTGTGCACTTTGACTTGATGCACTTCAAAGACTTAACCTAATGCCATGCTCTCATCTGTCAGATTAAATAGTTGACACTGTAAGTTGAAACAATGAAATCAGATTCATTTCTATTGACATAGGACTAAAAGTGTTGGGCTTGATTACGCTCTATCATCCACGCATCTAATGCAGAGCAATGACTGTCACACACAGATTCCTCTCCTCCCTACTTTGTCCTGTGCCTCTGGAGATGGCAGTAATACTTGTATCGCAGAAGAGCACTTAAGGCTCCTAATATAATTATCTATCAGTTCCCAGCCACAGACAAATGAGTTCATCCAGGAGATGGCTTTATTTCCCAGTGGAGCAGTCACTCCTTCACCAACCAAACAGCTGCTCACATTTCCAACACACTCTGCTCGCTTTTTCTGCACCTGAGAAAAAAACAACTTTTTACCTCAGTTGATCGTGTCTCCAAACTCATTCTAGAGTTGAATGACAGGGCAGGGGACGTGGACAGTGGGCAGCTCAGCACTGCTCATAGGTTGGCAAGGGCACCATCTGGCCTGCTTTGGTCCAGTGGCTTCTAGCTGGTGGTGGCATGGAGCCAGTGGGCACCTGAATAGTGGTGGCACAGCAGGGCAGACTGGTCCTCCAGCTGGCTCCTAAACGTCCAATTTTCCATGGCAGTGCTGAACCCTCTGCAACAGATGCCTTGACCCACGGGGAGTCCACTTCACTGTCTGTCCTATATTCACCGTTAATGGCCACACATCATTGTGGTTGTTGCTGGTGAGCTAATGTCAACTTTGACTTTAGGAGAAACTAAAATGCATTAGCGGGTGATATTATTTACAGGACGGATGTTTTACCTTTTCACCGATCTTCTCACTGGATGCTTTGCTGCTGATGCACATGTTCTTCGCTGCGCACAGTAAGCAACAGTAATGTCTTCTTTCTTTATACTGTGACCTGAGAAAACTATAATTCAATAATGAATTCATTTCATTAATAATTCAACTGTGACCGCTTTTGTTCAGCTTTGCTCAGTACGGCAGCGATCTGGTACGAGACATGAAGGTGCAACAAAAAGCCCTAGAGAAGAAGCAGTAAGAGAACCATGAGTCAAGACCAAATCTAACCATCTCTCCATTTGTTCCTGTTTTCACGCCTTTCAGTTAATTTCTAAACAAACCTGGTTGTATCTGTTATACTGTGGTTACTTCTCTCTGGCTGCAAATCACTCCAGCAACGCAACAGTAAAGTAAAAATGTCCACCATTAAATTATTCATTGGATTTCAGGATAAATAAAAAATTAACTGCTCTCCTTCCCCAAGAGATAATAGTATGGCGGACGTCATTATCACAGCCCTACGTCTGGGGACTGATCCCTTAAAGCGAGTCCACTCGTTCCTCTGTGGAACCTACAGAAGAAGTTAGCGACAACTTCTGTTTAACTCGCGGCCGGCGGGGACAAAAAACCATCTCGAGCTGAGGGGGGAAGCCGACTAACTGTATCCGAGTGGGGCTGAGTGGGCTGATAAATCACGGAGCTGTCAGCACAGAGTGATGGGCCATGCCAGCACCTGATAGACTGATCTAATTGGAGGGTAGCTCAAAGACAGTGGAGGAGATTCTGGCTGATCTGTAGCTGTGATTCAGCTCCTCTGGGGGATTCTTCTGCTTTATATTTAGCTGTAGGTGCAGAACCAGCAGTTCAGGCTTTTAGATATTTTTTCTTATGTGGTGGTGAAATATAAGTGTATAGAATAATCCACGTAATTTTCTTAATCCCTTTAAAATTGTGACTAAAAGCCGAATGCAATCAATTCACTGCAAGTCAGTACAACATTGGCATCAGGGCTTGATACCCCACAAATATTTTTAAAACCCCGGTTTTGATGTGTTCTCTCAATTACTGCATGGTCCTTCGAAAATCAATATCTCATTTCTCAGCCCAATGGCAGACTGAAGGAGGCCTCAGTCAAACAAGCAATACACACTGGCAATGATTTATTTTCTCAGACGAACAACAAGCAACAGTTCGCCAGGTGTTCATACAGCTGCTTGGGTTCCTGCTCTGTGGGTTCTTTTTTCCATTTGCAATTAAAAGCACCGACTGACCCTCTCATAGTGATCATTTAGTTTACAGCGAGTTAGATACTACATCTTGTGATTCCAGTCCCGGATTGGAAACCACCATGTTAGTTTTTCTTCCTCACGCGTTTTTAATCCAATCTATAAACTATGTACATAAACACAAGACCTGTGGACAAATTCTGCTGGTAAAACGAAGCTCAAAGTCAAATTGTTTCCCCACTGGCATCAATCGAACAGCGGACAGATGCCTGAGCAGGACTCGGTCTAATCTCGGATGGGTGTCATGCGTATGCAGGCTACATTTTCGAGTGTCCTTGTGAAGATGGTATCATTATTTCTCACATCGCCCATATTAATTGGGTCAGCAGCTGCAAGAAGCTTGACCTGTGCTGTTGCCTGGCAACTATTTCCCAAGCATATAGGAAAATGTACACTGAACTTTTCTCACTGGGAATTATGTAAGAGATCAGCAGCCCTGTTCAAACATATTCTAATAAGACTGAGTCTCAGCAAGGCACAAACTAAGAATATAACAAATGCAGTAATTTATTGGTAACAGAAGTGTGGTACACTGAGCAAACACTGAAAGGAGTTTAAACCAAAACGTGGTGTTTTCAGTACAACACAGTGAAAACAACACAGAGGAAAAGCCTCACTTTTAAATATACATGACACAAACATTAGACCCCTTCCAGAGGTTCTGCCCTTTGGTCTAATTCCCAATGGCTTCATAGAGCTGTAACATATAAAAGCATAATTAGACAAACAAGAATAAATAAATTGACCTCTTCACAGAACGGGCTTCGTCACAAAGTGTAGTAGCACACACCTACGCATTTCACAAGCGCACACGAGCAGCGACATGCACCGTCACATAGAAGATATACACGCACACACACACACACACACACACACACTAATAGGGAATTCCTGCATGAAGTCTGGAGAGTGCAACTGCAATAAACATGGGAAAACCATAAATAATTAACTCATCTGTACACTGTAAAAAAGCTAGTACACACCGAAAGGCACATGTTTCCACTTTAACACTTCAAACGTTCTAACTTGTACAGTTTCCATTCTGAATTTAAAAACACCGTGATGTGCCACCAGAAACGTGACGAGCAGCAGCAGGCCAGTCAGACGTCTGTCAAGGGCACCGCGTGTCTGCCGCGTATCCATCTAAAATGTAAAAGTTGCCTTTAAAGAAAATAAAATCTGTAAACGTCAAACAGCGAGACTACTTTTAAGTCTGTCCGTTTAAAAATGTGATTAAACGGTGATGTAAATTGATTAACTGGTGTCAGCCTCCAGCCTCCAGCCGTCTCTCCTGTTGGCAATAGTAAGTAACAAAGCAGGTTTCGAAGCAGACTGGAGTATTTAATAGCAGGATATTATGACCTAAACACCATAGTAGTTAGTTCTGTATATTACAGAATAAAATCTGTTGTATTGTCTGATTTCTTTGGTTACGAGTCTATGCAGTGTAAAGTTAAGATAAAATGCTTGTTAGTAATAACATTTTGTTATAGCTTTTTTTTTTTTAACAACAACAACAACATTAACACAACCAAAACTCCCCAAATCTGTAAAAATGACAAAAATACAGTGAGCAGTTTCAAAGCGTGTGTGAAGTAAATGCTGCAGGTTTCAGTTGCCTTTAAAATTAGGGATTTTTTTCCAGATCAGAATGTTTCAAAGACATATTTTTATGCGTGTACCATGTCTGCAGAACTGCTTTCAAACACCTTTAAGGTTTATCTGCACATAAAGAAGCCCTGAGCTTTGGAGCAGAAGCCTCCCCTGCACTTCAATGGCATGTTTATGCCAAGGGCAAAACCACCTTTCTGACTCTGTTGGTATTCAGCCCAGGTGCAGCAGCCACAACGGCAATCATTAGGTGGCTTGTTGCTTTCCTATTTGATCTCTGCTGATTGCATTTATTATCTCTGCAACTAATATCAAGTGAGGCGATATGAATAGGTCATCAGAGTACATTGATGTTCATAATCACGTCACTTCAACAAGAACGATACATTTAGGAATTTAAGCGAGAGACACATCACACCAGAATGAATAAAACGATTAAGTGAGACACTACGATATAAACGCTTATAAGGTTGTTAATGTATTAAACCATAACCAGGACATCTTCCATGTTGCCTATAATACTATAGACTGAAATTTCAAGGCACTAAAGTCACTGTGACTCGTGGAACGTCGTAAAGTCCACCTGAAGAACTACTACTGTGATAGGCACCAGAAAAATGAAAAACTGTAGGAAAACTGCAGGTCAGCACCATGTCAAATAAGAGAACGCGTTAGTAGAACTGGTGCTTTTAAAAAAGGTTGTTTTACAAAAATATATTTGAATAAGAGCCGTCACTTAAAACTGGTGACTATTACTCGTCGTCCACCGGGTCACGGAGAGAGTTTGTGGACATCGAAGGACACAGCTGGCTCCTCCTGTGCTGCGCTGTCAATCACTATGCTTGGATGAGTCTCCTGGGTTTCCGTGGAAATGGTCGAGTTCGTGGAGGGCATGGCTTCGAAGTGTGGCCCATCCACGGAGAGGAGCATGGGCGTTGCTGACCGCTTCAGGCTGTCGCTCATGGTCACGTGCGTCTCCTCTGGCGTCACCCCCTCTTTGCTGTACTCGGACGGCGACTTCCTCTTTATCCTCTCGTACGTCTTGTCCTGACTTTCTGTGAACGTCTCGCTGTCCTGAAATCGCCCGAACAGCCAGATGAAGAAGCCGAAGAGGACGAAGGCGGCCAGGCTCGGGATGAAGGCCAGGCACTTGACGTCCAGGCTGGCTCCGGTGTAGCGGCTGTGGAGGAACATGTCGCGCTCCACGTAGCTCCGGTTGGTGCTGGGGTTGATGTTGGTGGAGCGCCACTCGTAGGTGAGCGTGCTGTGGTTGAAGTCCTTGAGCGTTTCTGGCTCCTCCACCGTGTAGATCTTCTCACCGGGACCAACGTACTGGCCGTACTCGTAGGGCTTGTAGAATATCTGGTTCTTCCACATATTAAGGTCCAAAATCAGCACGAGGAAGATGATGCCATAGTTGAACCATTTACCTGTAACAACACACGGATCATAAACCTTCCATCACTGACACATAAGGAATGAACATGCAGGAACCAGCCCGTAATTTACCGGAGACAGGCTGATGTACAGCGCAGTGCTACTCAGACAGAGATATTCTGTCACCGTCATTCATCAGGACTCCCTGCCTTTGCATATATCTCATGCATTGAGACAAATAGATCCATTTGCAGGTGCTACTTCGTCTACGGTATCTCCTAACAAGATCACTACATTACCACGACACAGTCATCTCCCCAGCTTGACTGATAGCACGCAGATGTGCCGGTTATACGTGACACCGCTCCCATCCTGTCCCCAGGACGCGCTGTTAATAAGCTTTTAGTTAAACCAATCACGTCACAGGGAAGCCACTGCCATAATGCTTAATGGATATGCAATGCATTAGGGTTAACAACCTTACTCGCGCTTGAACAGCTTAACATTTAGTACAGGAACATTGCTTTTGCCTCCTTTTGACGCCTGTGAGTCACCGTGTGCACGTTGTGGAACGACTGCTTTAAATGGGAAACGCTCTCGCTCGCCGGGAACATTAAGACACAGAGGTGTGAAAGATGATGAGAGACGCGTCTCACGCGACAGAAAGGAAGGCGAGGAGCAAGAGGAGAAAAGAAAAAGTTGCAGCGGCGGAGCCACCTGTGTGCCAATTCAGCTCAGCATCTATTATAAATGGCTGCTGTGGTTTCACCATCAAACCATTTCCCCACAGAGAGAAGTGGAAAACTAGAGCACACGGCACCACTTGGTATTCACAGTTCAATTCAGAAATAGGCCAGTTATGTCTCTTGATTGTATTGTGCTACTTAATCACTTTACGAACACTTGTATTGGGGCAAAGCCATCCTTCGTGCACGGCAGCCTGCTTGTACCTGTGATGTGAATGTGGTACTCCTCTTTAAAGATGTGCTTGCACACGGGAAGCTTGACCTTCACGTGCGTCGTCGACATTCCCGGCAGATTCATATCCAGGTCGCCCATGAAGTGAGGGAACTCCCAGTCCTGGAAAACACAACAAATTTCACGTGTCATTCGCTGAACCGCGGTGCGACTGTAGCTTCAGATGAAAAGAGGCGAACACGTCGGAATAAAGGCGCCGATGCGACAAACGTCAGTCACGTATCAGGCTGTACTGGCTGCTGAACACCTCGCGGAGCTCTCTCATATTAGCCCACATGAAGCCTCTGTGGAGCCTCTTCAGGCTGTGACTGGAGGTCAAACACGCTGCCAGTTGCTGTGTACAGGCCGCTTTCCTGTACTAAAGTGCGCGGGGACTTCTACACTTCCAAACACATTAAAAGCCTGACTGCCATTCAGAAGCCGCCCGTGCCCCGGGGCAACGCAGTGGCAGCAAGTGCTTATACATGGTGGCTTTCAGTGAAAAGCAGTAACCACTGCAGCACAGTTCCACAGGTGGCACAAATGTTTTGATGGAATATGGTTCAAAACGTGTCTCTCCAATAAACAGCAACTTGGAGACACTGGCAGTCGTGAAAACTAGATGTTTGCTTCCTGTAACAAGAAAAAGTAAGATCACAACTATCTTTGTCATCTTACAAATACTGTTTTCCTGATTTTAGTTTAGGTCAGATCACATTTCACATGATTAAATAAAGTTAAAAAATTCAAAAACACCCTTGTTTAACTGTAACTAGTTACATTATTACACGTGTAAATAAATAGTGTCAACCAAGATGAAATGAGTGAAAATGACACACAAAGCTCACTAGAGAAAGGAAAATTAAAACGTCTTAAATTACTTTGTTCCTACGGAGTCGACTTAATCATCTTGCAAATTAGCTTTTGTCATCTCTGCTACTGGGGAAAAACCAGGACTGGTGTAATTCCATTTATTTCAGATTAGCTCTGTTTTCCTCTTTGTTCCCATTATTGACACAGAGCATCTTGCTGCATAAAATTACCTCGTCTGCGTTCGCTGGTCTTCCCTCTCTCTCCCCTTTCATAGCTGTTGTATCTATTGCTATAGCACTAACGGTATAGAAGCCATGCTCCTCCCTCCCTGAGAGAGAAGAATGGCGCGTCATCCATACACTGTATGTCAATGCACATATGCATACACGCAATAGAAAAGTCAAACCCAACTTGGAGGCAAATCCACACAGGCTTTAATTGGGCATTAATTAGTTTGAGAACAACACCACCCATCTTTTCTCATAGAGGTGAGAGATTAACTCTGGCAAACTGTGCTCCAGGTCAGAGCGGAGCAATGTGAGAAGCTGTGGACGGTGGATGAACTGATCGGTGAATATGTGGCAACCAGAAACAAATAAAGTCACAAATTCTTGGGTATGCTGTGCAGAAAATGACACGGAAGCATGGTAGACAAAATCAGTATGCGGCTAATGAGACGCAACGGCTTGCATGGACGTCATGTCCCATCAGATCCGTGTATGGATACGGGAGTTGATGAGGTCACAAAGCTGGGATAGATAACCTCGACCGCCTGGAAGAAACCGCGGGCACACTTTAGGCTGAGCAGTTTCTATATAGCTGCATAATCACAATAATTGGGTAAATGAATAGGGAAAAACACAGCAGTGGGAAGTAATTACTGTGGCCAGAGCAGCTCCAAGCTTTCCGTAACATAATGAATTCTTCCAATAAATAAGTCTAGAAGTCGCATTTAGTGGCAATTACAACGGTGTCCTTGTCAGGTTTCTGTGGACTGTGGTATTTGTAACAGCTCTCCCATGCAGTTACATGCTCTTAGTAATTAGCATAATCAACACAGTACAAACGTATATTTAGAGGAAACCAAATATTAGTCTTGCAGCGTGTCCTCTAATACCCACCAACAAGGCCTGGTGAAATATGCTCATTAAGCCGCTGGAGGAGCCATGTTGAATTAGGCTTACAGTCAAACCACATACATGTTTGGCCTGAGGTTATGGCTCCTGGCTAGCAGGGTAAAAAAAGAAGAAAATGCATTTTTACTCCTCTCTCAGTCGTGTTTTTCCCAGACAAATACATTTGCATATTCATGAGCCACTGACACAGGCTTTATTGATGTACATTCTCCTGTGGGAGGGAGGACACAGGGTGGGAAACAACAGAAGAGGAGAAAGAGAAAGTGAGAAAAACTCCAATCTTGTGAGTCACAGTTAAAAAAAAAAAAAAAATCGAGGCCCACAGGGGAAGGCATGGGTGAGTTCATGACTGATGGACAGAATGGATGGAGGAGTGACGGGGGGACTGAAAGAGACGACACGTAAAGGCGTAAACAACAGTTTGTGTGAGTCTGTGTGTGCTGATACGTGTGTGCATGCATTTGTGTCGATGCCAACTGAGAGTGATCAAAGGCCCCCCTCGCCGCTCTGTGCCACAGCACCCCATTGATGAATAGTGAGGACGAGGGGAGGAAGGGGAGCTGGCAGGATGGGTAGCAGAGTAAGCCAAGAGACCCCCCAACCCTCCCTCTACTTTTTAATTGGCCACAAGGGAGCAGCCTACCTGCATGACAATGAGAAGGTCGAAGACCAAGATGAAGGAGGCCAGGAAGGCTCTGGAGACCTCATCGCTGGGCAGGAAGCCTCGGTTCAGGTTGTCCCAGCTGATCCAGTCAGTACTGATGACCAGAACCACCACCGACGTCAGAGAGATGAGCACTGTCCTGCAGGAAGGGAAGGAAAGGGAAGGAAAGGGAAGGAAAGGGAAGGAAAGGAAAGGAAAGGAAAGGAAAGGAAAGGAAAGGAAAGGAAACAGATTGAACAGAGAAAAACAACGAATGAGAGGTGACTGGAGGTCAGAGAAAGAACGATGCACATTATGAAGTAAAAGCTTCCATCTAGATGGATGCACAGTTCATGCTGTATTTCCTGGAAGACAAACAGCTGAACCACATCAGACGCATCGAGCACTGTTCCTCTTTACGGATTCAACATAGCGAACAACAAGTTCACCTGGATTTGAAAAACGCCACTAAATAAAGCTTCCAGGAAGACGGGTTTGTTTGTCGATGCTGCTCCTATTGCTACTGCTCATTTCCTTTCAGATTTAACACTGGCTATATGTACTTGATTTACCTTCAGATGCTTCTGCTTGGTTTATTTTACATTCCTGTAATTCCGAGTTCATGGTTTACTTTACATTTCTCAGTCAGCTAAAAAGCACAATGACAAAAGCTACTATTACTCTCTGCTCTGCATTTTGTCCCAGTGTCACCCGGTGATTACGGTGCTGTTGTGCGCATTCTCATGCCACACAGCGGCTGGCTGCATTGCAGATAGTGAATGCCAGCTCTTATCCCATTTCATAATGTAAGCGGATGAATTTTGAGGGGTTTTATTATTCCACTGTGGGATTCTTTAGCCAAATTTTGGCACAACAGTGCAATGAGCTTACAGCGTATATTGACAAGATGGATTCAGCAACACACTTATCAATCGTGTTTCAAGATGGGAATTTCAGCTCTCCGGCGCAAATTGTGAGAGCGAGAGTCAGAGGGCGAACGTCAATAAAACGAAGGGAAGAAAAAGTCACAGAACAATTCCTCCGCGTTCATCCTAATGGCAGCTTAATCAATTCTGCGAAGGAAAATGTGAAACCCTGTGGGTGTGTGATGTCCACGTCCTCAGCTCTCTGCAAACTACACGGACGTCCCACTGTTTTTAACCACGTTCCCTTCTCCCATGACCCTGAAATGCGCCAGTGGAGAAGGCATTTGCATGTCATGTGTGAGTGACAGCACCGGGCCTCGCACTACCCCTGAACAGGGAACAGTTCTGGTTGCCGTTCTAGTAATGGACCTATCAGACATGGTTTGCAGCATTTGTTTAGCAGTTATTTAAGGGTCACGACAAGTAAAAGGCAGGGCTACGGTTCGCACCGCGACCTTGCTATGTCCATCGATTTTCACCCTGTTCTTCTAATTAAAGGTGCTGACACTGAGTGAGGGAAGATTAACATGGCTATTGACTGCGTGTAACTCTACAACAGGCTGAGGGGACCATTTAAAACGCACAGACGCAGAACACACTTCACGGGACACACACACACTGCATCTGGTAGGTGGAGAAAATTGCTATGAAATCTTATTATGTGCATGCGGACAAAGATGAATAATCACCCAGACATTTCGTGTCAGTGTAAGAAAGAAACGTACCAGAAGAGAACAATCCTGTTGTTGCCTTGTTTCCAGAACCGTCTGGCAGCTTTGCCCCAGTCTGGGTAGTTCTGGTCCTGGAGCATCATATCTGTCACCTGCACATATTTGCATGAATAAAACAAACAAAAGAGCTTCAGACCTGCTGGAGGGGACTTTTTTAAATAAATAAAGTGTCTGCATTCACACATTTAATCATGTTAATGAATGTTCAATAAATATTGGCTTGGTTCATTATTAATGTTGTGTTTTAACCTGTGGTCCATCAGTTGGGGTCAATGTTTCCACACCGTCAACTTTAATTCAGATGATTCATTCGTAGCAGATCTTGCTACAAGCTCTGGTTTCATACAGCACGAGTATAAAAAATCTCACTATTCTTTTGGTGTAGCTGCTGCAGAGGCAAGGTCAACTAGTCAATAAAATGCTTCACTGCAGATACTGTAGCAGCTGCTGAAATCAGGATTGAGCCAAACAATGTATCAGAAGCCTCTGGCATTGCAGCAATGCAAGCAAACAACAACACAAAACACGTCCTGTCTGCTCATCTAGAGAAGACGAAATGCAAATGGTGGCGTGGAGTGTGGAGGAGACACAGAGGTCGTCGTCAAAGTGAATTAAACGCACGTGAAAACCTGTGGAGGGTTTTCTTGAATCAGCACTTTCCAGGGTTTTTTTCCAATTCACCTTCTCTCTCACTGCTTCCTCGGTTTCTCCAGACCAGACTCCTACAGTTCCCTCTCCCCTTCACCTCATGCCGTCCTCCCTCCTCCTCTCCCGCTCCTGCTTCCACACTCTCTCTCTCTGCAGGATGTACTGTAGAATACTAATGTGAGCGGTGAGGGAGCTTGTCAACTTGTCTCAGCTGCGTGCAGCGTTGGTGTCAGAGCCCCACTCCTCCCAGCGCAGCTAGTCCATCCCGCTGGAGCTCTCCTCCTCTCTTTATGTTGACAAATGAACAGAGGTAGGTTTCTCCTTCAATATACTCTATCACCCCCCTCCGCTGCTTCCTCTGACCCTCCTTAGATCACAGTTGTTACTCTAAGGATTTGGTAGCAGGTCGAACTGGATCCGTGTGGAGGGATGCAACTGTGTTGTAACAGTGGAAAGGATGCACCTGGCCTGGAAATGCTTTCAGTGTATGAAGGATGGATTTATGTCAAAAACAATGCAGTTAAATGCATACAAATATTAGCTGATGTCATTTTAATTACCCAGGATTAAAATTCATTCATTCACTTTCTCCAATAAAAGTTCTCTTTTTCAAAGTTGGACTCTCACCATCCAAGCGGTGACGAAGTCGCCCATCCACGTCCCCACTGCTGCAATCTTCATAAAACTCTCATTCCTGATGCCCATGTACTCTGTCACCATGTGAGGCCTGCGGGGAAGGCAGAGCGAGAGCGAGGAGAGCATAAAAAATGCATTCTGCGTTATGAGGGTAGTAAAGTAAAGGCAGGCAGAAAGGGGAAGCAGGGCGACTGGCAAAAAGAGCAGGAGTGAGTGGGGGGCGAAACTGAGTGGTCACTGCCGCTAAGTATCATGATGCTAGCTGTCAGAGTCAATCAATATCAATCTAATTCAGTGAAAACAATGAGCGATGGCTCTACCTTCCATAAAGCCACGAGGGCAGCAAACAATTGACACCAGTGCAATGGAATTTATGCAGTATCACCGCTTCCATTTGGCCCGGCAGTGTTTGGCAAATGATCCATTTGTGGGCAAATTTGCTTCATGTCTACTTGATTTCAAATCAACACCGCCATTGCAATGAGACCTCTCCTGTTAATGCACTGGATCAGAGAGAGCTCAGTTAACATCAAGTGCAGCAGAAAAGAGGCGAAACGTAGGACTGGGCCAAGACGTATCATTAGAGAAACAATCAGCCACACGACAGCGTCGGATAAGAAATGACGTTTTTCTCATTCTACTTATGCCTTGATCTCTGTGCAGCGAGTGAAGATGAGAAGCTTTTGTTCAGACGCAAACCCACCCACCCAATACAGGCACATACACACATACCACGACACTATTTTCTCCAGGTAATGGCACAGAGAGGGAGGGAAAGTGGGTCAGTCGCCTCCTATACGGAGGGAAGGGGAGAACAGAGGGGAGCGAGGAGGCCTGTTTGATCTGCTGGCAGCCAGCGTCTGAGAGGCTGAGTGGAGCAGGTGGGCGCCCATTACCTCCCCTCCAACCTCCTCTCACCCCAGCACCACCACCACACAGGTCATACTCATGAATATAATAGATGGCGATGGAAAAGGGACCTGGCTGTGCTTTCAAGGGGTCGTATTTGAAGTCAATGGCTCCATTCGTCTTTGTTTTCTCTGGTCATTTTGCAGCCGCCAGCAAACACCAATAAAAATGTTTTCTATTGCTCAGAGGGCCCTCGGATATCTCAGCCTGCAACCTTGCCGGTGTACAGTTCATTTCCTCGATATGTGCTTCCCCTCGAGGATTCCTTTAGCTGGGTTCCATTTGGCGTCATGTTCAATTTGTAAATGAGCCATTGTTACACAAATCTCAGTATCTGTTGACAATGAGCGGAGGGCGATACGCTCAAACTATTAACCGCCGCCGCTTTTAATGGTTTATTTTTAATTAATGCTAATTGCCCGCGCTTTCTCACATTACTGCTCAGATCTGGTAAATATCCACAAACATGCAAAACAGCGATGATAGATTGTGTTGAGCCCTGAGACTGTTTTCTACAACCTTCCCTGGAAATAGACATTAACCCAACGCTGCATCACGCCTTTAACAGATCTGAGGTCAGCGCGTGCTACTGCAGGTTTACTGCACATCTGCATTAAGTCAGCGGCTTGGCACTGCTCCACTTGCCCAGGAGATCCCACTGGGAGTCATTTACCCGCAGCGAAATGCTAATCAATACTTCTGGAAATGCTGTCTGGCACCACATGCTAGGCTTTAAATCTAAAAACACTACCTCGCCCTTCGCACATATTTAATTGAGCAAATGTTACCCCCGCGCTGAAAAATAGGGCTTTCTCAGTTTTACTCTGCAGAGCACCTATGATGAGTTTAGGGACTCTTCGCACTACATGATCAGAGGCAGAACCCTCTGACTTATTCATGCTGACTGAAAATTTAATAGCCTTTAGAGCCGGATGACCTAATGAGAGAATTCAGTGTAGTGGAACATCAGTACAGTAGCACCATGAATAATCAGCCCCAAAATGGCTCCCGCGGCTTAATCGCAGACCCAGTGGCCGCGCGGGTGCCAGCGCGGCCGGCTCAGCCAGCGCCGACCCTCTGTGAAACGTTATCGGGTTCCCCACACTTGTGCGGACATAACGGTCAAGGACATTGCTATGCCTTTCAAAGTCTCGTCCCATCATACGCGAGAAATTACAATTTGCTGTAGAGGGTAGAGAGTTACTGAGGTATGAGTTCGGCTGTTTGACATTAACTTGTGAAAAGGACTTTTACTGTTGGATTTCAGGGGCCACGTGAAAACCTGCTGTTTGTACTGGTTTGGTCTTTGGTGGGAGGATGTCGCCGTCTCCTCCAGTCATGCTACAACTAGAAAAGAATCGCCCGCCGCGTGCAGTACAACAGCGTCTCTCTGAATTACGTATCAGTGGAGTGGATCAAGCTGAGATTTAGACTCAGAGCTGTCGCTGTTAGGTGGAATCCTAATGATTAGAGCACAGGGTTATAGCGAGGGGATTTTTAATGAGCTCCAACAATGCAGAGCCACAACTAATGATTCAACTGGAGATAATGTCAATTACAAATTCACTTAAAATCACTCAAGGCCCAAAATACTGGATTCAGGGCTGCAACAAACAATTAGCTATTTTCATTCACAGTTGATCTGGATATAATTTAGCCATAGTTTGCATTTGCTAAACTGTTTTACACTGCATTGCTTAGCTGCCAGTTGAAAATGAAATGTTGACTTCATCTAGTTCACCACAGGCCTGATTTACTTCTGTCGTCAGCAAACCACACTGGAGCACATGCAGCTACCAACCAAACATCTAGGCCATTAAAGTCAAGAAAAACTTGCTTAAACTGTTAAAGAACAGTTAACTGAACTACGACAATGAAATAAAACCATAAAGTTTCCACATTTTCAAGGCTCATGGGATCCTAGATAATTAAGATTATAAAGCAGCGCGTGAGAGCTCACTGCTGAGTCATCAAACTCCACATGTATGTTTTCATGCTGGTTTTAATAAACTTCCTTCCTCTGTCAGACACTGGGTAATTTAGTGACGGCTGCCACGGGGTGACCTCCGGTGCCCCATAAAGGCCGGACTCACTCAGAACGGTAAATAGTGACCTTGGCGGCTCCACATTGAAATGCATTGCCTGGCTCCCCTCCTGTGCAGGACAGTACCTCACGCCGCATTTACAGTAGACAACACTCAGCAGCAGTAGTTACCAGGGAGCATAAAGCTGTCAGTGCACACACGCCACTATCACTACACAATCTCCCAAGGCTGCGTAAAACCTCAATCTCAATTCATCACTCAGTACAGAATTAGCCCGAGAATTGTATTAAACTGGTGGAAGATTGAGTCCTTTAGTCCTGATCATTCCTCTTGCTCAAGAGTGGGAGTGAATACCACTGGGCAGAATCCCAGACAGCACTGAAACAGACCATCTATTCCCTCTATCAGCCTTCCATTAGCGCACAACAGCCTCACACCGCCGCAGAACAACAGACTCGTTTTGAGTCAGGGTTTAGGACCAGATAATCAAGGTTTGGGTTAATTACTGTTAGCTGACGTTAGAGGAGCATCAAGGTGATCTCGATCGCTAAAGGTGTCGCATCTTGTATAGTCAGGGATTTTGTTTTGGCCCAGGGATCCTCCCCAAGCACAATGTGTTGCTCTGCTATAACATCATCTGACCTGGTTCTGTTTTGCACATGTAAACAGCACATTCTGTTTCAGGTACATGTGCTGTTAGGCATCAAAGACAAATGGTTCTTAAGTTAAAAGGTATCTATGTTAAAACCAAAAAAGAAAAGTTTGAGCGTTGTAACCCTAACAACATTCTCAGCTTCCTTCACGGATGACAGAGAAGCTAAATCCAGCAGAGCAGCAAACAGGCAGAGTTCACCTTCATCCCCAGCTGCTGAGGTAACAGAGGTGGGGCCAAAAGGTCAGACTTGCTGGACGTGGAGAGGCGAAGTCATGCCTCGCACTAAACGAGACAATAAGAAACGTGCATTAGTAATCCTTAAAAAAAAGAAAGCATGGCTTCACTGGACAGCGTCGTCAGCCACACTGGAAAAACACGGCACTTTCCTGACAACTGTGCAAATTAATTGCTACAAAGCAACATTTGACAGAAGTGTTTGTTGTTGTTGCTGCTGTTCTTTAATAGCTGGTGTTGCACTCTGCAGCATGTGGTATTTAGAAATGTCAGGACATTCTTTGTGACTTGTCTTTTATTTAAAAACTGGCCACAGGACAGCAATAAATTAATGCAACAAGGGGAGGTGAAGTATAAATGTTATGCTTTCAAGCTGTTATTTAAGATTAAATATCACAACAGATATTAATTGTTATGGTTTGATAGTGTAGAGATGACAACTCCTGAGATAATTAGGCGGCATTAGACACACACCCACACACACACACACACGCCCCCAACGCTGCACATACAAACCTAGAATATGATTCACATTGTGTATTCCCTTGGGACATACACCGCTGTCAAGGTTACAGTGTTTATTGTTTACAAGCGCGGCTGTTTCTCGTTTTCTGACAGTGACGTATGTGGAGGGTCACAGCCGGCGCGGACGCTCCTCCCTCCCGCCCCAAAAAGCAGCAGGATGCCAAAACCAGAGAGCATCACACAGGCCACAGTCTGTTCCAGAGAGGAGAGAAATGCCTTTGGAGGGAAACGACTCTTGTTCAACACGTAACGGGTCATTCCTGACTTAACGTAACGTGTGTGAGTGGGAGAAAGTCGGTGTGGGTGTGTTTAAGTATGACAGACGCAGAGTGAGATCGATCAGCTCATCTAAAGCGCACACCATTTACAAACAGCAACACATTCAGTAGCACAGCAGAAGATGTGGCCGTGTTCTCACAGTAGGTATGTTACAGTAGCCTCAATAATTCCACCTGGAAGAAAGAAGTCCCGATTCCATCAGTCATCCTCCAGACAAACTGAATGAACCTTCACTATTTCCTCCCTTAATTAATTTAACACTTTGTGATCTATGTGATCTGAGTTTAGACCATGTTTAGATTGTAGCACAGGGAATATCTGCGTTCACTCTTCCACACAGGTGATGGATCAGATTACGTTTCCACTAATCTGACGTCATCTGAACATGTTGGTTTCTCGCCTCAAAGGGACCCTGACCTTTCAGCAGGCATTAATGGACAGGCACGCACAAACATACCGACGCTGGACTGCTCCGCAATCTGCTCCACCTCCTTCGGCACCACAGCGTCGGTGCTGTCAAACATTAGTACTGGACAAATGTACAGAACGTAGCTGCTGCTAAACAGCTGCGTCCTTCGCGCAGAAGCGGGATCCGAAAGTGTTTCAAGCACTGGAAACACGGCCTCAGCCCGCTGTCTGTACGGACACATCTCCAGAACCTTACACCAAGTAAAGCTCACATCATAGGACGCATTGTTGCTGCAAACTGTGTGCGACCGAGCAACAGGCAGCATCTACATGCTATTTATTCAGCCTTTTAAATCCACTTGCTCATGGTATTACCCTGGCTTAGTGCCAGACAAGCAAACAGACAGACGAGGGGGACTGGCATGCATTTAGCACAAAGGATCATGGTAAACAAAGACAAATACCCTTACGATAGGGCGTAATCCCACCGAGAGGATCTCTGCAGTCAAATGCCACATGCGTCCCTGCTCCTCATCAGAGATATCCACCAACTGAACTCCCCCCTTTCCCGTGTTTCCCTCCCTTCTCCGTTAATTGCTCCATTGAATAACAAACAGAAGTACAACTTCACTGCTGATGTCCCACCACAGCGTCTTATTGGTTTTCCCACCAACCCCCCCTTCACATACTTTACCACCCTCTTCCTCTAAATTAGTCGTGATTAATGTGTATGCCACACATTGGGCCGTCTTAATTAAATAACACCATCTAATTAGGGCCCGGGTTTGGCTTGTAATGGCGCCGTAAGATGGTGGAATGGGACTATGCGCCGTGACGGAACATTCATGAAGCCCGTCATACTCCCAGGGCGGTCACACTCACTGGCTTCACACAAATAGACCCCTCTTAATCTGACAGTTGCATTAAAATGCAAATAGCCCAGATGTGAGGTTTGGTAATAAGTGTGGATTACAGCTCCAGAGGAGCCGCGATGGACAGGCTTTTTTTTCTGAAATGACATAAGCCAGGTAACAGGTTGACAGCTGTTGACCCAGAAGTGGCTGTTTAAATATTGGCTAATGCTCTGTTAGACATGTGTGAGATTACCAGTATGGGAATCTCATTGAGCTGTGAGATAATGGCTCTGATGAATCCATTTCACAAAGCTAATCGAGAATAAATACTTGCCATCCAAGAAGATATACAATCTCTTATCAGCTTGTTTACTGCCATCGCTGCGCGGTTGATCCTTCTTCCTTGTGGCTCTATCGCTAGTTTTAATTAAATCAAGCTCAAGACCGACTGAAAGGTCGAAGAAGATTAAAGCATATTAATGAGCGAAGGGCACGAGCTGCGCACAGCATCGGGTCAGAGAGACAGACGCTAACCTCCCTTATCTGAACTCACCCCACGCAAAAAGTCCCCACGTACACACACAGCAGGTGAGCGGAGCGAGGTGCGAGACGTGAACAATATGTGTGTGTGAGCGTGTGTGACACCCTGCGAAGAAGAAAAGATCTCCTGCAGTGCACCATCAGGGCTAGATGTCAAAGCCAGCTAACCCAAGCCAAAATAGCTACCCTTTAAAAAAGCCCTTGGCAGTAATAATACCTCGCAGCATCTAGTTTTTTACTATAAATGAAAAGGAAAAAAATCTGTTTATTCCCACGGAGAGGTAGCTGCAGCCACAAAGGGATATTGTACTTTTCCTTTGTACTGTGGCAATAGAGAAAAGTACAGCTTCACTGTGGGGCGAGACTGTGGAGGGGCAATGCAAACAAGGTTTGGACACAGATCAAACAACTTAAGTTTCCGTGCATCATCCGAGCCGGAGCACTTCACCCAATCCCTCGCTCCCTCCCACCGCCGCCATTCCCCTCACTCTCCCGCAGCCTGGAGCCCGTCTTCTGAGGGTCATCCTGGCAGAGTGTGAACACTGCTCTTACATGTCAGCCTTGAACAGAGATGTGAACACTAATGGTTTTGGCAGGGCCCGGGTCCTCGGCGGACACACTGCTGGAGCAGAAAGAAAACAAGCAGCCGAAGGGGGGCAGGGGAGAGACGGAGGTTGGTGGGGTGGATGGGAGTGAGGATGGGGGGGTGCGCAAAGCCACCAGGTGTCTTGGCAGAACCGGGGTTCACTCGCTTTACAACAGCACCATCTGTCTTTGCACAGGGAGCCGTACAGCATTAAATAGCTAATGTTCGCACAGCTCAGGTCCAGAGCAAACACTTAGAGCTGGATTGTAGCGACGTGGCGGCCTGTGTGAGCGCTAAATAGGCCGTTATTGCTGCTCGTCATATCTGGTGCCGCTAATATGAACGGACACTGTGTGACTTTCAACTCATTACTTCCTCTGGATGCCGCAGTAAAACACTTCTGGACAGACTAAAAAGGCCGCGGTTCAACGTTTCCGCATTTCAAGGCTCAGATGAGAAGCAGCAAACAGGAATCCTGCTTGTGACAGATGCAACCGGGGCGACTGCAAATGTAACTTTTCCCTGAGCAAGCAGCATTGGTCGTCTCAGCAGACCTGCCCCCTCCTTGGCCAAGCGGAGAAAATGGACAAGATGGATGCCAGTGTCGGCGCGCAAGCTGGACGTGACAGATGGGCTGATTATACAAACTCACCCCTCTGGCCATAGAATGAAAAAAACAACACCTTGCCTGTTAGCTAACAGTCTTCATCTGCCGGCACATGATAGCTGATGCTTGTTGGTAATATAGCAAAGCAGCACTCTGTCGACAGAGCCCATGCTCTTCCTGACAGCTGGTACCTAACAGACACCTGCCACGCGGCGTTTTACAAGCCGAGACAAACAAAGCGGTAAATCACCTTGCTCCGACCCCGTGTCTGTCTGGCCGGCTGCACGGGTATGTTTTCCTTCCTCTAAGACGGACACGTAGCCAGAGCATGAACGGATTCCTGTCACCAATGTGACGTGTGGGTGTCAAGCTACACTGTGCAAAGCGGTTTCTCAGCAGGTCAGCTGAAACAAAAAAGAGACGGCAAAGACACCCTGGTTCTCTGCCAGAGAGCTGTCAAAAATAAGTCAAGATCACAGGTGCTGGAGGTGATCGTTCAGGATTAGCCCCCCTTCCCTGGACTATCACTAACTGTGATTAAAGGTCTGGGCTGATTAATCAGAATGGTATTGAGTCTCTGAACAGGCAAGACATTAAGATCAATCACATGGGCCAAAGGCGAGCATACAGCGGCTGTAACAAATAGGAAGCAAGAATGAGGGAAAGGAGGCCGAGAGAGACAGAGAGTGAGATTGAATGGCTTACTCCATGCGCCCAGCCATCAGCAGAAAGAGGTTGTAGATGTGTGAGAAGATGAAGAGGAAGAGGATGGCGCTGAAGAACATGGTCATCCAGGAGCCATGATCCTCGCGGAACATTTTCAGGCGCAGGTATCGACCTAAAGGGAGCACAGCAAGGACACCGCTGTGAGTGACGGTTCACACTGCATGACAACCTGCCAACATGGAACCAGAACGGAGAGGAAAAGTAAATAAATTAGTCACCGAGATCAATAGCACGCTGCTCCGTCGAGCCACTGTCCTGTGGGCAATGAAATTAAGATTAAAGACCACTTTGAGGTGTCACTTCCATAACCCTGAAGTAATTGACTTTTCCCAGCCAATTTTAGCAGCCACTAGTCCACCATCGGTCCCAGCAGCCTGGACGTGTGTGTGCAGGGAACAGACGTATCACATTTCATGCGTCTGCTGTCAGTGCTGCTGAACTTGCGACACTTTGTTTCATCATATCAGTTCTGCATGATCAGAGAAATTATTCATCTATTATTCATGTTATTTGTGACCTGTGGTGGTTTTTTATGTTGTTGTTGTTTTTTTTAAATACAACTCTGCTCTGGAATCAAATTATGGAGAAATATCTCCCTGGCAGAGCATGCGATTGATTTGGATACGCGGCTCCTGCACAGAATGCGTAATCGCACAGGCTCGTCCTTCAGTGGCGGCGCTCAGCACAACCCGTGAGGACACCAGTGTTCAACACCGCGATTCAAGGGTTCACATTCTACTTGAGTCCTAAAAATGTGTGTGATGCGACTACATTTGCATCTTGGACCTACTTTTAAAATTTGGGTGTTTGTTACTACAATCATCATTTTCATTCAGACCTTGATTGAAAAACACAGAAACTGCCTTCGATGAATGTTTAACCAAAGTAAAATGGTCATCGGTACATCTATAAAGCCTTATTCAGTCCCAAGTCTGTGTGTGTAACTTTTATTATATGTCTTTTTTTTATTATATCTTTACTGTTTTACATATTGCTCACACACACACGTTTGTGCTGGGACGTGATGCCAGAAACGGTCTCTCACCAGGAACACATTGTTGTTTTCTGTCCTCCAGATCAGTTAGTGTCCCTTTGAGTTACAGCTCCTCTGTGAGTGCATCGTGTTTGTGTCCACACACACACACACACACACAGAGCCAGGAGGACAGCGAAGCAGAATGCTCCATTTATTTTCCCATTACAGCCTGGCTGGTTTACTCTCCAACAGTTCTACATGCTGTTCAATCTCAGCTTCCTCACTTTTAGTTTTTTTACGGTGGGCGCGTAAAAACAAGGATGCTGAGACTCCTGTGGAGATGAAAATCTTTGCTAAATGCGTTTATCAATAGATCTGCAGTGTTAGTTAACGTCGGTTAATTATTCTGAGAGAAAAGGACGTGTCTTAATATTCAGCCAAAGCCCAAGTTCTGTAGGGTTTGAAGCAGAAGCCAGGTGACCTATAGTGAGGCCACACCATACATCTTGGTCTGTGGTATTTCAGGGCTCATCACAGATGCATAATTGAATTGATTTGCATGGCTGAACTTAATTGCCTCCAGTGCCAACGAGCCCAGGCTTTAGAGGTAAAGTGCACAGCGTGAATCGGCAGATCTGACGCCGCGCCAGCGAGCACGGACGCCCCCTCCCAGCCTATACGGGTAGGATTTTACTAGGGGGTGATTCAGGGCTGCTCAGCCAAGCTATTTGAGTCATGGCACCTCCCAACAGTAGAGGACCCCGATAAGAGGTGATTCATGAGGCCTGTCTGCTGCCCGGCTCAGCCCAGCGGGGGACAAGGACAGCAACACGCATGGAAAAGGCGGAAAGGCACAGAGGCAAGACGGGGGGACACTTATTACACTTCTCCCTGTCATTCACCCTCAATGAAAACACTGTGAATATACATGTTTAATATCCACAGTAATTTACAGTAGCATTCCTCTACATTCTGCTTAAAATGCACTGTTTGGAGCAGCGTTACAGCCCCTCAAGATGCTTCAAAATATAAAACACGTTACTGTGTCTCCATCTAGTGGTCACACATGGTAAAACATACACAAATCCCTGCCACCTCGCTTTAAATGGTGACGAGCACATTTACACCAAACGGTGGGTGATTATGTGGGTGTTTATTGCACCAATCTCTCATCTTCCTCGAAACAACTGAACATCACGTCTGTTTCTGAATTTAGTTTCCAGTATAATCACAAGTCCTGTTGTCAGAACAGTCCCAAATCACTTGTGTGTGTGCGTGTGTGTGTGTGTTATTCTCATTTGTGGACACACAGACTATTTTCATCCATCCACAAATTCCAGAAAGGCCTTTATAGCAACTATGAATGTATAAACTGAAAATGAGCAGTGACAAATAAGACAAAGTACTTGATGAGGTATTGTTGATGGTGGGTAGAATAAATTCAGTTTTACGTTTTTAAGTAGCTTACAAAATAGCTTTTTTGTTCCACTACACATCTTAATAAACTAGATGACTGGCAATAACAGCATTGCTCATGTGTACATCTTATAAAAGTTCAAAGTTACTTTTAAAAAAATATATATGATTTTGAATTAAAATTATGATTTTATGATACGCCAATTCATCTACAGTGGGTCAACTCGTTCAAACCAGTCTGGCTGATAATTAGGTGAGACAATCACCTGGAACCAGATGCACAGTAAAAGGGAGAGAGCAACACACACACACACACACACACACCCACACAGTAAGGCAGGGCAGCAGCAGCTCCTGACAGATGAGAAGCTCACAGATGCTGGAGGAGGAGTGACGGCGACCAGAGATGTGATCATCGCCTCCATTCATCATGATGCTGCTGTTCAAAAGCAACGACTCTGACACCAGTGAGGGAGGTAAGTGGAGATCTGAAACCAAACTACTGTGGTTTTTGCATTTTTTACAACCACAAAGGTTTATTAATGTACATAGAAAATAAAATTTGTTTGAATTATTCTAATTTCCAGGATGTATGATAATAAATACTTTTATAGTTGCATTTAGTTTTAATACTTAACTATCATGCAAAAACTGTGTCAGTAAATACATTATTTGTATATACTGTATGTATACAGTATAACTTCATCTGATAAAGATAATTGTGCTGTGGTTCTTGACGTCCGCTTGTTTTAATGCTTAAAACTTAAGCATTAAAACACCAATTTAAACTTCTGGTCTCGAGAAAAAAAATAAATAAAACATTGCCTATTTATTGCTCACTGGCAGGTAGACGTGGGTTGAAATGTTCCTTAAGTAAATTAAGATCGGCTCAGCTAAGCAAAGTGAAGGTTTATCTGTGATTAAGCGCAAACAGGAGCTGATACTGTGGAGGCAGTAGATCAACAGTCCCTCGTTGTTCTCGGCAGAGCGCTGGCTTCCTGGACACCGCTGACGCTCGCAGACTATGGAGACTGCTACTGTAAATACAGAGAGCCCTGGGACATGTGGGAGAACACGTCTGGCTTAATGTGCTGTCTGAGACAAGGGCTTACTGGAGGAGCCTCCAGCCTCAATTATTAATATAACTATAGGCTGTAGAAACTTTCAAACTGAAACCTGTCGGTTAAACTGTAGTACAGCCCTAAAAAGCACAATCCTGCCAGTTCCATTATTAACAGTGTCTATTCTATGTCTATGTTGCTTAGTGAAGGTGATTATAGAAAACAAGCTATAATTAAGGCAGTTTAAAGGGAAACGACCTGCAGGGCATTACCTGCAAAGTCCACTGTCCTGCTAGAGACCCATCCATCCCCGACCTACACACCCGCTTTGCATCTCACTACATACCATGCACTGCTATGGAAGAGTGTTAGAGGAAGAATGTAAATTCTGAGGTGGAGATTTAAATATGAAAATGATTCCTGAGGGGTTGGATGGTAAAATACAACACTCGTATTCATCCTACTGACACGTGATTACATTAAGAATGACAACAGAACAGACTCTTTCCTGCTCTTGAATCGTCTAGAGTTCCTGAACCAGTCGGCGGGATTCTGCAGCCAGTTCGGGAACAGCCAGTGGCGCTGCTACGTCCTGCTGGTTCTCTTCACGTTTGCCCTTCCTGTGGGCATCCTGGGAAACGCAGCCGCTCTGATCGGCTACACCTGCTTCAGGAAGAGCTCGAGCACCAGTAATGTTTTCCTGCTGAACCTGGCTCTGTGCGACTCCGCCTGGACTCTCACCCTCCCCATCACGCTCTACTTCACCTTCCAGAGCCCGCACCTCAAAGACAAACAGATCTTCTGCCAGTTTAAGAGGATTTCCTTTAACGTCAACATATACGGCAGCATCCTCTTCCTGACCCTGATCAGTTTCGATCGCTTTGTTGGGACGGTGCATCCCATCAGCTCCATCAGATGGTGGGATGTTTGGAAAGCCAGGTTGTGCACGGTTTGTACGTGGGCTGTGCTCGTCGTGAACTCCATTCCTGATGCGATTGTAGCTGGATTGTGGCCTACAAACGTCAGTCATTGTATGGACCACATCCAAGGTCCTTTCATCTACGTCGAGACGATCGCCATTATCAGAACCACGGTGGGATTCCTGCTACCATTCAGTGTCATGGTGGCTTTTTACATCATGACAGCTCGTGTTTTAAGGCGTCTCCCGAGGGGCAGGAGGCCCAGAGGAGGCCAGCGGGCTGCGGGGAAGCCTCTACGCCTTATCACTGCTGCCATACTGGTCTTTGTGGTGTCCTTCCTGCCTTATCATGTTATGGTCATCACTTTGGTATTCATGAGGATCAGTAACCAGATCACACCTTCTAACGCAAACGTCCTTTACACCTCCTATGAGTTCTTTGAGGCGATGTGCAGCGTAAGCAGTTGCCTGAACCCAGTGCTGTATATCATGGCTAGTGAGCAGTTCCAGAGGAGGCTGCTGGCCCTGAAGGGAGGCCGATACAGGCGGCTGTGCTGCAGAGCAAGCAGGCGGGTTGGGGTAACTGCCTGACTGAGAAGGACTTCTTTGACCTAATTTGTCATATTGTCTTGGTTCAGTCTTTTCATGCTAATGGTCCAACTATCTTGGCCTAAACACTAAGCAGATATATTATGGACCTAGAACGAGGACAAATCTACCCCCCAAGACGCAGCCATTCACTTCTTGCCCTCTTCGGAGCTCGTGTCTGTCTTCTGCATTTTGATGGCCATGTAGCCTACAGCGCTGAGGGCATCCTGTCCTTCCTGGTGATATGTCATCTGTGGTGGTGGGTTCATCACAACAGACGCTCGGCCTCTTAGAGGTCAGCTCCATTTCTTTGGGAAACTGATGTATCCAGGGCTAAACAAAAGTTTGTTTCAGATAAAAATAGGGTTTTTGATAAATATTTTACAGTCGCACCGTTGCAGAAACCTTTATTTCACTTCAGTGGAACAACTAAAACTTGTTTGACCACACATTGACTACTTACATACATATACTGTATGTCCTGTCGATTATTTTAGGTCTAGGCACGCAGATCTACTGTAACAGCTCTACTGTACCACTTTCTAATTCCATTCCATTGTCATCAACAATTCTGCCCCTTTGGGGTCATGATGAACATTCTCCATTATAAACAGACTGCATAAAGTCGGAGCTACAGTTCCGCCTGCGTCCCAGCATGCACACAGCGCCGTCCCCATTCATCACACACTCGCTGGGCTGCAGCATCACCGCGGTGGTTTGGGAATAGCCACGACCGCGGCCACCAGTCTCCCTAGAGCTGAGCTCCTCTGTAACTAAGTGTCAGGATGATAAATCAGAGGTGGGAAGTGACAACAGAACTCCCTCCACAGGGAGACTGCAGCAAGCAGAATTAAAAGACAGGAAGCTGGCTGCTGTGTGACTTACACGGCGCCGCTTCCAGTAAGAGTCCTGCCAAGAGTCATTTTAAATAAATCAAGTTTGTTATATTTCTGTCCTGGAAAGTGTCTTTTATTAGACTTGTTTCTTTACATTTTATATAAGGAGACACGGGATGAGAACCTTACAACACTTTAAGTTATATTAGATTCTGACTCTGGGTCAACACAACAACCTGCGAACACAACTCCAACATCATCATTCAAAGTTTATATGGGTAACGTGAAGCAAACAGTCCAGCATTTAGAAATCATGAAGCTATTTGATGATCATTCCCAGACAGTAAACACAAAGGTCCACATTGTACCAAAATGCCTGAAAGACGTCAACAACCAAACGCCGGCAGCTTCAGACGTGCTATAAATTCCAGCTGCAGGGGCACAGCAGTGCGCTGACACTACAGCCATCATGCATTATTCACAGATGAACAGGGCAGCCTCTGAGGCCAACTAATAAGGCCAAAGCCTGAGCAAAAGGCAGCTGTGCAATATACAGCTCCGGTAATGCTGAGGACTGAATCGTCCCAAGGCTCATAATCATGCAGAGATCAGCAGATCCGCCTTATGGATCAGCTGGATCCTGTTGCTATTTGTGGATTCTGCCACAGCAGAGTGAGACACGCAAAATATAAAGACCAATATACACGACCTAATGTGCAACAGATGGCTTCAATCCACAACAATTAATTAAGATTGATTATCACAATCAGAAATCACTCATCAAGGACTAATTCGGTGACTCATCACACAAACGCGCACGATCCACGTTGACTCATGGCTGCACAGTGCTGGACAAGTGTCTCGGCCTCTGAGTGGAGTTGTAATAACATCTGACAGAACCCAGATGGCATCCTGCAGGCTACAATCGCAAGGATCATGGGAAAAGGGATGAGAGGCAGCATGAGGCCACAGCGACCACACGCACGCACACACACAATAGAACACGCAACAAATCCATCAACCAGGTTTTCAGATATACTTCTGCTTGTGCCGTTTACACAATTTTGGTGGAGGTGAGTCTGACTGACGCTAAGTGTAAAGTAGGAATTAATTCAGTTAGAATTGGAAATTCACGTAATGCAAATTTACCCCTGAACATAACTTTGGAAATCTGCAGAGCCTGGAGGGAGATGGGTGAACATTCAGCTCTATGCTAAACTATGCTAATCTCACTGAAGCACAAAGAGAGAGAAATGAGAAGCAGCTTCACTTCTGCCATTACGGAGATGGGCAGTGGAAATACTTGTTTAATGTCAGAAGCCCATTATATGAAACCTCCTAATGATTAAACAAGACATAGTCATTGACCTTTACAGGTGTGTGCAACCTTCATACAGATTCACATCCCCAGATATGTGATATTCATCTTATTTCTTTATACACGTTTTTAGAACTGCTGGATCACTTACCCTAAACATGATTTGACCTTTATTGCTCTTGTCAGAGGAGGTTAAAGCATCTTTCAGTGTCACCTCCTCTCAGAAATATCACTTTGTGTGAGAGAAAGAGAGATTGGTGAAATATTGACTTGTCTGACAGCCTCACTGTCAGACTGTCAAACATGTCAGCATATTGCCTGAGTCTAATCTTTATTCTCTGAGAAGCCCTTCTTCCTATTTACATGCCATCTGAGCAAATACAACAGGGAGCTTTTATATAAATCCCATTTGGTAACAACGGTGTTAATTCTGGCCAAAACACATCTTCATAATGTTCTACGTTTATAAATAAGTAACATTTTCACAATCTCCTTGGATATGATCAACCCAAAGGAGTCTGTCATAAAATTCGAACAGGCAGCAAACTAACTCAGTGTGACATAAGATTTAATACAAATACATAATGACAGCTAGTCTCTCACTGAATGACCAGGAGTCACTGGCTGCCGCCCACTCCATTAGAAAGCATGCGTAGCCTTGAGTGGCTGAATTGTACAGCATCGGTTGTTCCCTGAACCTCAAACGTAGTCTTAAATCTCAGTCTGTCACAAAATGTTCATCATGTGGAGTTTACTCAAGAGAAGCAAACAGAACGACGTTACGCACCTACGTCTCCTCTGAGCTGCAACATCACTGAAATGAGGCTAACGGGGAAAGTCACACATTGTGAGATGGAAAAAAAGAAAACATTTATCACTACAGGGACGAGCGGGAGGCGTAATTCACTGTAAAATGATTTTCTAGGTCATCGTTAATGATGAATGATGCAGGGGATGTTTCCACTCTTTTAAAAAACATCTGTGTGTGCACAGATTTGAAAATTATGAAGTACCAGGAAACGCTGGGAACAGAAGTTTCTCCTTCTCATACCTGCATGCACAGTTTTCCTACCCGGAAGTGTTCCAGCTGCCTGCCTACATATCTCAGAGAGCATCTCTAGCAGAGACATCGTGATGTGCAGTAGGTGGACCTGTGTGACAGATCCCATTTTTACAGCAGGTCTCGTTCTGTGCTACAGCGCTTGTGCGATTACATAACTGCTTCACTGAAATGCTGAACAGGACACACAACACCTCTCCAACTTTCCCTCCCTTTTCCCTCTCTAGCACCGATTCATTTCACCAGTCCTGCAAACACGCTCATAATGAGGCATGCACTCACACACACACAGTACCAAACATCACCTTTCTGTTTGTAGCAGACACGCAAACACAAACCGTCTGTTCAGAGGCCTGCTCAAGTGTATCAGTTGTGCCTGGCAGCAGAACGGTCTGCATCCTGTCTGTCCTCGTGCACTGACAGATTGAAAGTGTGATGGTCTGGCCCCAATTTCTACTTCAAGAGTGATTTTGAAGGTCAAAGATCAAAAGCCAAGGTCAATGTGGGTGAGTGTTCCAGGAAGAATTCTCAGGAGCCAACTACAGGTCATTCAGCCCTAGGCACTAACTGGTTAACGATAGTCAGCAGGTTTTCAGATTCTAGAAGTAAGTGTGAATATCAGTGGTTCCACAGGTAGAAAGCTATATATAGATATAAGATTTGTTGTGTGTCATGTTTCTCCTCATTATATGGACACAAATGTTCAGTATAATACATATTGTATACATATAACTAACGACATAATCTATATTTCATTCAAAAACCTTTAAAACTCTGTTTGTATGCAGTGACGTAGTCCTGATCTAATAGGAGAAACCGCTGTAATGTTTCTAAATGATCAAGCTTTTATCAGATCCAATGCCATGTACAAAAAACGACCTCGCAGCCATTTCCCATTTCCCCTCTTACTGAGAATTCAGTTTTATATCCTCATCTTAGCGTTCTATTTCTGATCACTCTGAGTACTCTCCCTCCTCTCTCCCACTCTGTGGCCTCCAATTATAGTCATTAATGGTTCATCTGAAAAAGATAAGCCAGGGTGGCCACTAAGTTCCAGGCCTAAGTGGGTTGAGATGAGTAAGTAGGAAACGAAATGCACTGTGTTGATGCGAATGAGGAGCAGATGACACTGGAGTCGCAGCTTTATGAGAGCAGAGTAAAACATAGTGAAAGACGAGGAAATATAAAGGTGGAGGCTGTGAGAACACAGAGCAAGTAGGTACAAAAGAAGAGGAAACATGCCAAAGAGATGTGAAGGAAGTGAGCAACATGAGCGGTGGTGAAAACATTTAGGATGGAGGCTGTGCTGCACAAGCTACAGTTTCTGTTATAACGCGCAGGGAAGGACGAGAAGTAGGTGCAGCAATTCATTCTGTATGTGTATCAGAGTATAGCTGATACAGCTGAGGCAACGTCTGTTATGTAACGCCACAACAAGACGATCGCTCTAAATCAGCTGCATCGGTTTCTATCCGCTCTTCAAAGTGGAGTGGCTGCATTCAGTGTCAGCGATACAAGCAAGGAAAATAGATCAGCGGCACTGTAATAGAAAGTAAATGTAATGAAGCAAAACAGTATAGTACTGATAAATAGTGGAGTGTGTGTGTGTGTGTGTGTGTGTGTGTGTCCTTAAAAGCATGTTTCCCTGACGACTAAACCACAAAAGCAGCTCAGTGGGAAGCTTCCCTCCCTCAGTAGTGTCACTACTCTGCACATTCCTCTGCATTATCGTATGCATGACTTACCAAAGAGCTGGCGGTGGAATATGAACTTCCCAGCAAACAGGCCAGTGATGATAGCCAATATCCAGCACAGCACTTTCAGGACGTTCCATCCAAGGCCTGGATACTTGTTGAAGAGGAAGGAGAAGCAGTTGCCCACCACGATCATATGCGCCTCGGTCTGACTGTGAGAAACGGGATCCTCAGCGAAGATCAAGAAGTTGAAGAAGGTGACGAGGTACGCCACGATGAGACGAGACCACGGGTGCTGGAAGTAGTAGCGAAAACAGGTATGTATTCCCATCCTGCTGAGCCCCCGCCCAGCCACGCTACACCTGGGGAGAAAAGTGCTTCTTTCAGTCGGATTACACTCAAAGCAGGACAGATTACAGCAAAAACATCCAGAGGCTTGGTACAGATTGGGATTATGCCCAATTCAATTAACCCAAAGTTCAGCAGCAGCGCATCCCATCAACTTCGTCCCCTGACGCTACGATTATAACCCACTTGTGACAGAGGTCCCCATCTGCCTGGATATGCCTGAACAATCAGGAAAGAGCTGACATGTCAAGATCATACCTGGAAACAGTAGATTCCTTGAAGCTGTACAGCACTGACACTCACAAAGGCTTATCAGCTCAGTGTGCCTGCTCCGTGGCAGCGATATGCTGACTCTTTGCTAGGGATCACCTGCCAAGTCCCGCTCGAGTAACTTCCCCACAGCCCTGTGTATTTTTAAACCCAGCTATTATTTTTATTAGTCCCCAGCGAACCCCACTCTGGACTTCCAGGCTGTGGCCGAACGTCCCAAAACAAGTTCCCTGACACAGTTTCCCATAATAAGACACAGAGCGAGTCTGGAATGGTGCAGTGGCTTCCTGAAATAGAGCTGCCACAGAGCAACACCCATGCAGCTAGTGCTCGGTTTCACTGGCATCACGCTTGTCTTGTCATTATGATTCCACAGAAGGGGGTAAATAATTTGATTATTCCAGTAAAGAACAGACTCCATTTAACCTGTAGGGAGGCGGAAACTCTTTTTTTCTGATGCCAAGCGATTCCCCAGCTTCCACAGAGTGAGAGTCAGCCAGCAGGCATTAAGTTAAAGCTTTAGTCCATGTGATATTATTATTGCTCATTGTATACACTCACTGCCCGCTTTATTAGGATTCAGTCCTAGTTCTAATGTTGTCATTTGGTGGCCAGAACATTAGAACCACCTAATGTAATAACCTAATAAAGTGGTGGGTGAGTGTATTTCATGTGAATCAAGACGATCACATTTGGACAGACCTGGACAACCAGATTCCGAGCTCAGAACCGACAGTAAGTCACCCTCCAAATCAATACACACCAGCAGCGATGCGCCAGATTTCACCAATCGGATCACATGGATCTCGGGTATAACAGATGAAGAGGAATTATCCGATTACACAATTTAAACGTGTGAGATCAGAACCGTCGTAAATCGCCCTGCGGTGAATCGTCGTGAACGCACCTGCTCCACGTCTCAGGTGTCTGGTCGAGCAGCCCCTCAGCGCATCAATCCCACAGCGGCGCTAACGACATGATGCGGGAGTAACGCAGGGATTATCCCTGCGACCTGTTGGTGTAAATCAGCGACACCCCCAGATGATGAACCATAGTGCACCGCGCACTGCACCGTGCATGCACCGGCCGGGCTGCTTGGTTAATGGCTTCCTCCGGAGGGTCCGGTTCCTGGGCTGCCGAGAGGAGCTGCTGCTGCTGCTGCTGCTGCTGGAGATGTTCGGGTCCACACACAGCATCAGTGCAACGCAGCCAACACGTTGATTCATTAGTGCAAAGACAGCGACAGTGGAAGTATATAACATCCGCCCTCGCCTTTCAAAATAAGACGTTAAAGAAATGAAAACAATTCACTAAATATACAACGTTTTCTGTAATTACTGGAAAGAAGTCAATTAAAATGTTTTATTTGGTTTAAGCTATTATTATGATTATGATTATCACGCATTCTTTGTGTCAGAGAGTCAGAAATTCGCAATGGCCTTCGTAAATATAACAGATCAGCTGAGTTTGTATTCTCTTTCAATCAAAAACAATTTGAATTGATAAAAAAATGTGCTTTGTTGAATGATCGTCCCTTGCTTTATGTTGTTATTGGCTGATGGTTCATGCTGATGTGAAGTACTCTTTGTGTGTTATAGTAATCATCATCGTCATTATTGTGAAGAAGACTTATTATTATTTCCGGTGAGATTCGTGCTTCGTCTGTCGCTGATGACGCTGAGCTGAGATTCTCTCTTGTGGGTGATTTTGCAGCTATAAAATCCTTTGGTTCATTTTTTTATTTATTTACTTAACGGGGAGAACGGAGGACACACCGGAAGCCCGGCGCTTTCCAGATGTTGCAGGATTTCACGCCAAATAGGATGTGCGGCCATAAGAGGCGGAAATCTTCTGCTTAACACAAATCAGATCACTTATGTTAAAATGGAAATATAAAAATAAAACTCACAATTTACATTTCGAAGTCGCAAATATTCTACACACGAGTTGTTAAACATATTATAATATATATTCTGATCACTGTTAAAATTATTAACAGTACTATATGAGGGCCTGATCGAACCTGTTGTTAGAAAACAGTCTTATGTTTTTAAATTTAGAATTTTTAAATTCAAAATAAGTAGCAATATGTTTTAACTTAAATTGAAATTAAAGAAACAGTCGATCCTGGTCTTGTCTGATCCAAGATCAGTGCAATAAGTTCACATTACAAAACAAATAAATTAGAAAAAATAAAATAAAATAAACACACAAAAAATAATGGGTCACGTGATCTTGCTCTTGATGACGACACACTTGGGGCGGGCCTTGCCGATGCGGTCCACTTCCTGCTTCTCTGCCCTGATTTCGCCCGAGCAGCTGCATCAGCCTTTTGTCCGACGAAAGACACAATGTCACATCAAACGGGCATTCAAGGTAGATGCGTTGTTTTGCTTCTGATATCTCCGTGTGTATGTGTTCTACAGAGTGAGAGTGTGAACCACAAACGAGCTTTAAATGCCTGCAACGGGAAGCTAGCGTCAAGTTAGTTAGCCACTCCTAGCTAGCTCTGTGCTGCCGTGATGTGTGTGCCCAGCGGTGCCCTGTGGCACTTTTGGGACTATGACACATAATCTCTGAGCCTTTACCCAGTTCGCGGGTCGCTTAGATTGCTTCGTTTTCACTCACTGTGTTAGCAAATCCTGTTTATTGGTGGGGTTTATATGTAGGTCTCTGTACATGGGGCTTATATCCTGTAAGGTTGGCTTGCGCCTGAATGGATGGGCGACGCCTTCATCTAGACAAACTGCTGACCTGGTAAACCGGCCGGTGCTCATAAATATTTGGGTGTAGCTCTGGAGTTACCTGCACTTTAACTTTAAAACCAAACGTCGATTTTGTAGTAGGAAAATTAATAATTGCATTGTTTTATAGTTTTTATTAATTCGTTGTTGTATTGTTGGCAAATATTCCGTTTTTCTTTATCTGCCTAATGTTTGTTTGGTCAGTTTTTAGTGTTTCATAAGCTTTTTCAGCTGGAAAGCTGCCTTTCCATTTTAGGTTGTTGTCAAGTAAGCCTCTGTTTGAAATGGAGACCTATCCTTTCTCTGTCTTTCCACAGCGGGGAATGATGTGAAGGACATGTTTGCTAGTGCCAAAACTGGAGACCAATATCGAGTCTTAAAGATCGTCATTAAGGATGGTAAGCAGTGCCCCAGATTCCTGGAGCTTATTTACATCTAGTGCCAAAGAAACACTTAACTTGTAGGTTGACTAAAAAGTCCACGCAGTGCTGACATTTTTGCTGCACACATCTGCTTTCCAGAGCAGCTGACTTTGGGTGCCACCAGAAAAGCATCAAAGAAGTGGGACCAGGAGTATGATTCTTTAGTGCTGCCCCTTCTCGAGGACGACATGCCCTCTTATATTCTGTATCGGCTGGACTCCTCTAACAATCAGGGCTACGAGTGGATTTTTCTCGCCTGGTCTCCAGACCATGCTGCGGTAAGGAAACTAAGGGCTCACTGGATTTAATGAAAAGCTTTCCATACTCAGTGGGATCATTTCTTTCTGCATTGGGTATCAGATGGGTGGGGTTTACCACATCAAGGCAACAGTTCTTTTTGTCTATGTGCGGAAAATGTAAACAGAAATGTAGACACTGACTGACAAACAGTGCATTTGTTGCTGTTCTTCTACCACAAATGTTAATTCCTCTGTTAGTGTCATACAGAATGGAACCATTTGTCACAATGCAAATGTTCTAAATGTCAACTACTTAAATATAGTAGTTGTCTAAACATAATTTTAGACTTCCACCCGTCAGACTGTCTTAGTTTCGGTTTTAGTAAAACTCAGCAACACATACACATGGCGGATAAATCTGCATCTATTTGAGATCTTGTGATCTCAGGTCAGTCTCATTTGGTTCCACTGAAACGGAACTATGTAGACTATACAATCAAAATATCCATGTCAAATAGACGTGCAAATTGCTTGTGTAGCAGCAGAAAGAGGAATGTTACAAGGAGAGACCAGTGCCAGCACAAAGTGCCATGCAGGATAGTTGTAGCCCTCTAACTGCATGGTGGCAGTGAGCTCCAGTTCATGTAGCTGGGCTGAAAATTGCTTCCTTGTAGCTCAAAGCATTGTGCTTCAGGTTGAGACATGTCTGGAATTTGCAAAGTAGTTTCTCAACCAGTGCATCCAATTTTGACTTGATCTACTGCACATTTTTTGTTAATTTTTTTTCAGCAGATATGTGATAGATACCCTTATAAGATGAAATGACATTTGTTTTAGATTTACTTTCAATGGCTAGTGGTGTTTTCTAATCATATAAGAAATTCAATCCTTAACACAGCAGTAATTGTACAAACCTTTACTCCTTTTATCAAGTTGTCTAAATAAACCAATCTACCTTTTCCTCATTCTTGTCAGGTGCGAAATAAAATGTTATATGCTGCTACCAGAGCTACGGTGAAGAAAGAGTTTGGAGGCGGACACATTAAGGATGAGATCTTTGGTACCACAAAGGTTGGTCATACAACAACGACACCTGAAAGGATGCAGAAAGCTAACTGATGCACTCATGTATCGCATAATATCAGCGCTTACAGCCAAGTTTCCATCTTAATGACATAAAGCTTTATAGCATCTGACATGATGTTAGTGTTTCTGTCTATGTTGCTGATGTTTGACTGTGCTGGTGTTTTGTCCCCAGGATGATCTGAACCTCAGTGGCTACAGGAAATATCTGACCTCACAGGCTGCTCCTTTGCCCCTCACGGCTGCAGAAGAAGAACTGAGACAGATTAAATTAAATGAGGTAACTCAATGGACACACACTCGAAGCAACACTAACAAATGGTTTGGATCTAACATCTTTATTATTTTGACATTTTAGGGTGCATTTCCATTTGCAATCATGCAGTTCTCCACACTTAACAGGCGCCTCTATGTTGACAGGCAGTGTAGCTTTGGGTGTACAGACGTAGATGTGGATTAGGCTTGTTCTGTTTCACTTCTGAAATGTGATGACACTGTCATTCTTACACATCACAGCGGTAGTCAGGGTTTACCTTAGCTCACAGCAGTTCTCCTCCTCATCACATCTCCTGAGCATGAGCTGTAAATCCCACCGGAAAAATGGTGGCGTATCAGTGGAGGCTAGCGATGCAACAACACAAGGTCAGCAGCAGTGTTTAAATGCTTGCCCGGCAATATCATCACAGTGCAAAGACGCTGATGCATTAGAGAAGCAGGATGTTGGCAGAGACAGGTCTATTAAGCCTGTGCAGCATAGAAAGCGTTGTTTACGGTCATGCACAGCATTCAGCCAGAGCGACAGAGTGGTTATGAAGTGTTTTATGAATGATGAGCGAATTACATGCAAATGACAATGTAGCGTTGAGCACTGTGATTCTGATTCTGGAGCGCAGGTGAGCTGTATCACTGATATGTCTAGTTGCAGTGATAGTAAGGATAGGTAAAGAAATACTGTAATATAATATCTCCTGCGTGACGCCAGCAGTGTAGTGTTCTACTGTTAAAGCAAGATGCGCTCCATTAAGCAGAAAAACGAAAAAGCTCCATTTGCAGTCGAGTTTTAAGAAACGATTTTCTTTAAGTGAAGCTAACTCTGGTTTTTAGGGATTGGCCAGTTGTTATTGCTCTCGGGCCGCCACAAAAACAAGAACCATCATTTTCTTTACCAAATAAGGAAGTGCTTTGAGTAGTGCAATCCCTCTCTGAAGTATGGTCAATTAAAAGCTGCAGAGCAAATAGGAAGTGAGGTTTGTGTTTGTCCTACTTGAGCAGCTGTAGATGAAGGATAATATACCATTAATCTGTACCTCGAAGAAAAAGAGGCTATGAAATATTTATCACTACTGTTCCGTGGAGACGGCCTTTGTTTTACTAAGCAGATGGATAAAAGATTCCTTTTAGTATGCAAGGTAGCTACATCAGCGGCTCAATCATGTTTGCACGGCATTTCATTTTGTGAGGACAGCGGACTAAAAATAGACTCAATCCATCAACGTAATCCCGCTAGCGTTTCCAGTTTTCAGTGTGGTTTCACAGAGGCGCCGTTTCACTTCCGATACAAGCAGCTCATCTGTAATCATTGTGCTCCAGCATTCAAGCTGCTTGTTGCATATGTAAACCTTTTTACCTCCTGATTACTTAAAAAGAACATTGATTGTATTTCACTTAACAAGTGATTAGGAGATCAGATCATCAGTGGAATCCTGATTATGCTTTCATAGGAATGATTTGTTCCATCATAGAATTGAATTAGATTTAGTGATGTTTTAGGCTGTTGGAGCATTTCCATAAACACACATAATAATAAATAACAGCTTTTTTTATGTTCTCCACTTAGTACCACCCATGTGTCCTTTGAAGGTCAATTAAGTAGCTGCCAAACAGCGCAGTCCTCAGCCTAATTAATGACTTTATTTCCATAACTGTTTTCGTATAATGTGATGAATAGAAAGCTTCTTGTTTTTATGGTGCATTCAGGTGCAGACAGACATCGGTGTGGACACCAAGCAGCAGACTCTGCAGGGAGTGGCCTTCCCTGTTCACAAAGATGCTGTTGCAGCACTTGAACGCTTAAGAGACAAGCAACTTAACTATGTTCAACTGGTAAGTTTGTAAGAGCAAAGTCTTAGCATGGTTACATCTGATGTCATATCAGTCTGTATTTTGTTTAAGATGGAAGAGATGTTTTTGGTCGGGAGCTGTTTACAGACAAAGAGTTACTCATTTGCCGAAAAGGCCTTTGTGTCCGTTTTTCTCATCCAGATTCAAAGGGTTCATGTCACAAGATCAGCTTCGTTCCAAGTACAAAGCAATTATTGTGGCACTGTTGGTGCTTTGTCTCGTTTCCCTTTTGTTGTTGGCCTCTCCCAGAATGCAGTAGGGTTCGTTCTGTTTATCTATTCAAGGTTTACGCCTGACTACTGGGCAGCTGCTTTGTAAATGTTTCATACACCTGACATGAAGGAGTAATCGTCTTAACTTGTCTATAATGCGGTGCAGCGACTAAACATGCTAAAGGATTGTATTTCACTTGTCAACAGCAAGTAGACGCCGAACAGGAGCTGATTCGGTTGTGCAACACTCAACCAACAGAGGTGAAAGACCTGCCAGTGAGAATCCCCAAAGATTCTGCACGCTACCACTTTTTCCTCTACAAACACTCCCATGAAGGCGACTACCTAGAATCTATAGGTGAACTGCTGACACACCCTGTTTTCTTTCAGTTTATGTTGTATCTTGGGCTCGTGTTCTCATCTCTCGTTCTTATTGCTCTTGCAGTCTTCATTTATTCTATGCCCGGGTATAAGTGTAGCATCCGGGAGAGGATGCTGTACTCCAGCTGCAAAAATCCCTTGGTGGACATGGTGGAAAACAAGCTTCATCTTGAGATTGTGAAAAAGGTAATGATCTATTCATCCTTTACTATATTATTACTCTTTACTACTATAATAATGCATTACAACTTTTGTGGAATATAAATAGTATGTTCATTGATGTTACAATGTGTGTTGACATCACAAACATGCCATAATTCCCAAAAGCTAGATATGGTTAGGTTTGTCTTTCATCTAATCTTTCCGCTCGCCAGCTGGAGATCGATAATGGGGATGAAGTGAACAGCGATTTCCTGTACGAAGAGGTGCATCCAAAGCAGCATGCACACAAGCAGGCCTTCGCCAAACCCAAGGGCCCTGCAGGGAAGAGGGGAGGCCGTCGCATCACCCGACCTCCCGGAGAAGGCGAGGAGGAAGATTAAACAGACCTCAGCACTCCACCCTAAGCATGTTCCACAGTGGAACATTCCGGTGATGGGAGAATCATCGTTGACACGCTTGTTTAAAGTAAAATGACAAACAACCTTAAATTTCCACATAGTTCACCCAGAGACCCAGCTATGCACGCCAAGGACAACTGAGCAATGACACACTTTCCATTTGTAGCTTGCCAAATGGAAGCACATTCATGTATGCTAGTACATTCACAAAAAGAGTAATTAAGGATGATTCTACGAAGCCAACCAGGACAAACGTGAGCTTTTTTCATTTTTGCCAGATTCTGAGACCTACAAACGTGAACTTGAGCCAATGTGATGATAGTCCCCAGTTTTGAGTTCACATGCTTGAATTCCTAACTTACATTCATTCCTTAAGCCAGTGTCAAGTAATGTTTCCATGTCTAATGTGTTGAACATTTGTCTCCTGCTGTTTGCACAGTGAGGTGCTCTAAAGCAAACATACAGTTATCCCACTATTGATTCCTTTTAACAGTGCATTTTATATTGGGGACAATTGAATTCTTTTTGATATAACTGTGGTTTACATGAAAGAAAAATCATCTGCTGATAAACTTATTTTTCTATGCAAGTGCTGTAAATGTACATATTGTAGCTGTGTGATGCTCTGTGATTAAGAAACAGTCTCGTCTGTTCTGGTGATTGTTGTGTCAGTGAGGATCACAGTGGAACGAACAGGGGCTTCCAGAAATATTCCATCAATACATCTCAGATTTCATTAAGAGGAAGCTGTGAGACAAACCGTGATAGGAAAGGGAAAACAAAGTAACTTGATCAAAATGTTGCCACATCCACTGGTCTACTGATTAACATTAGGCTAACTACTAAACTCACCTCATGTGTGAAGGGGAAATCTCCTTTATCTTCATAGTGTCATTATAATAGAACAGTCATGTCTTATTTGTTTTCTTACAAATCTTTCTTTTAAAGAGGAAAAATAAAAAATATTTAAATCACAAAACTCCTGGTCTTGTTGCTGTTCTTCATAAGAAATATGTGATGGACACAGTGGAAATAATTTTTAATATGATTTAATGCTTTTAAATTATAAGTTTAAAATATAGATAATTTTAAAAAAACAGCTGTTGGTACAACAAATACTTTTCTTCATAAATACGCTGAGGAGCACGGTTGCTACGCCTGCGAATCCAGTGACATGCTTTTGACAACTCCTTTAAGCTCAGACAGGACCTGTTAAGACAAATGAATAAGCAACATCAATTTATGTAGAGGATTTATATATTTAGCTTAGATTTCGGTGTGTGTGTATAGTTTTGTGTAATTGAATTCTTATAAAAGGTGTCTGTCTTGTATCTTGCTCGTGGTGTAGGTGTCAGAACAGCTGCCTGCAGCTCTTCTCACTCTACCTGTTTGATGACGGGCCGCCGGTTCTTCCTCTCGTGGAGGCAGTTACAGGCCAAAGAGTAGACGGTCTCCACCTGGCTGACCTCCCAGTCTGCCATCTTTTTGTCCACAAAGTCCTCCAGAGTCAGCTCCTCGTCTTCATCGTCTATATCATATCTGGCCTCCATCTGATTGAGAGAAAGGGGAAAAATCACACCAGGCAGAGCTAAAAATGTACATAAACAGGACAGAAAACGTGTTTAGTGTCTTCCCATCTGGGAGAAAACCTGCATCCAAATCGTTTTCAATTACTCTTTAATGACTACTAGCTGATAACATGCCCCTACTAATTAAGTGTCTTTCATAAGATGTAATTACAAACTGCAGCTTGACAGAGTCAAAGCGTCTTTTGTGTGGCTTACCAGGAACTGTGGCTCTCGGTTTTCATCAGCTGGCGGGAGCCCAGACAGTATTTCTAACAACACCTGTAGATGGCAGGACGATGGGGTTAATCGCACGGCTCTGGACGACGGACAACCTTTATTACCCCAACATGTGCCACGTAGCTTCACAAACACTGCAGTGTGTCAACAGCTGTCTCCATGTGAAACGTGTATATGAAAGGTCAGGCAGCTTCTACAATGCTCAGTCCATAAATCACTCAGCCTTACAGCAGATAACATGTTATGACATTTATAGCTGATACAGTGCAGCTGTGCTCCTTAACTGAATATTTGATAGGAAATAATAATGGATGATACACAAACTAGAGCTTTAGTTTCCTTAATGAGAAAAGGGTGCACTAGCTTGTGCGTGGTGTAAATTATGAATGAGTCAGTAGTTTGGGAGAACCTTTCCCTCAGATACGCTGCTGAGTTGCCTATATTTTCATTGCAGCAGCAGTTTCTCTTTTCCTAACATGCCTGTAAACAAAACCCACCACTCCAAAGCTGAAGACGTCAGATTTCGGCGTGATCTCTCCCCTGAGCGCCTCGGGTGCCATATAGGCACGCGTACCCACAATCCTCTCTGTCATCATGGTTGTTGATGTGTGTTTGGCCGATGCTCTCGTCAACCCAAAGTCTGAGATCTTTGCCGTGAAGCGTTCATCTAACAAGATGTTTGCACTGAAAATAAGAAGAACGGATTATGAGTAAGTTGTGAATCATTATCTGCAAAAGCAGACTTTAACAATAGGAATATGCTGCCAGCGACACCTTTTAACGTCTCTGTGGATGTGGTGGTTGCAGTGCAGATACTCCAGGCCTCTTGCCGTCCCTTCAGCTATCAGGCCTCTCTGTCGCCAGCACAGCGGAGGACTGTCATCCTGACGGGACAGAACGCACGCAGCTGAATCATCTGCAGGATTAAAAGGGGGAGTGGGCGGCGGTGGTGACGATTACCATGCACGCTAACCGGTCCAGCAGAGAACCGTTGGCCATGAAGGCATACACCAAACACGGGTGCTGTCCGTCGCAGGAAAACCCAACCATGTCCACGAGGTTCTCGTGTTTTAACCTGTAGGAACGTGAAATGTGCAACGGTGTGATGTGTTTTTGACACAAGAGAAGTCAGAGCGAAGGCTCAGATCAAGAACAAACTTACACCTTCAGAGTTTGGATCTCTTGATTGAACTGGACTCGCAGCTCGTCCAGCGAAATATCCTCTATCTAAATGGGCAAAATATACATGTTTAGTGTTCTTTCGTGTGAAGTCTGAGATTGGTGGGAAACCACTTACCTGGTTGAGCTTTTTGACTGCAACGGGCTTGTCATTCAGGAGCCCTCTGTACACGGTGCCGAAGCCTCCCTCTCCAAGTCTGCTGCCACCGTCCGACGTGGGACGGTCGTCAAAGTTGCCTGTAATCTTCATCAGCTCATTGTACAAGAAGCTAGAGAAGCCTGATGACAGAAACAAAGATGCCCCCTGCTGCTCAAAAGTGGAAAACTACATTTTGACAATGACCTGTCACAGAGGCTGCTTATTTCTGCAAAATGTGTCACGTTTTCGGGACCTCAGAATAAATCCCATGTTATTCTGTGATGGTCTTTTGTTTTATCAACATATCTGTAAAAAATGTAGTTTTTTACATGATCTGACAGTTTCAGTTAGGTAGATGAAGGTTTGACACAATATTAGGAGTTTTAAAATGCATTCTACATTGTAATGCACATGCCATGAAACTCAGATTGAAGCACCTGCGTGTCCTGGTTCATCGTCCTCCAGAGGAACCGGTGGCAGCAGGCTGGAGCTGACCGGAGGCGAGGGCGTCTCCGTCTCCTCCAGTGGCCTGGTGGACAGGGCACCGTGTGTCCACTCTGCTGCAGACGCCTGCTGCGTCTCAACGAAGGCGACATCTTTCACCGAGTCTGAATTGAAACGGTGCAGATTTCTGACATTCAGGATGTGTTTTCCCAGTTCACAGCTCCTGCTCATGAAGGCAAACATTAGCGGTGGTTGACCTTTACCAGCATCTATGTTGCTAAACTGAAAGCTGTTGCAGTCTTACACCTAAATTGTCAGGAATCACTTGACCTTTAAAAGACAGATTGACCCATATTATGACATCAGATGTGCTTAGAGAGGCCAGAGAGAATGTGTGTGTGTGTGTGTGTGTCTGTTTGTTGACAGTCTGAACTCGCTGTTTAATTAATTACCCTACACACTGTGTTTGCAGGTCCCACCTGGAAGCAGGACGCCGGCAGCAGCCAGCAGCATGTGGCTCTTCAGGATGTCCACTAGCTCCCCCACGGTGCTGTTGGCGGTGCCCCAGTCGTGCAGCAGCTCCACGGTGGGACTCCTGCCCTGAGCCACGAGGCCTTCGAATCTCCTGGTGACGAACGGACGCCGCGTTAAAGCGCAGGCCACTGTGTAGCGTCAGGTGCACGCGCCCGTCACCTACCTCACGTGCCCCTGGGAGTACCTCGGCTCCCCGCTCGGCCTCCGTATGGACACCAACACGTCCCTCCAGCGGTCCTGGGGGTCCAGCAAGTCCGACAGCTGGCGGCGCAAACCATAACTAAGGTTACGAATGTACGTAGCGGAACTCACTGAAGTACTCATTGTACGGAAAAAGCTAGATTTAGGTTTCTCTCATTGTTTGGCTGACGTGACACGCGGCTCGCTGCGTCCCTTTGCGCGTCACACGTCCGCCATTGAGTGGGTTTAGAAAAGCAGAGCAGCCACAAACTGGCGTTTTGTGCTCAGTTGGGTAAAATCTGTATTTCCGATATTGAGCAACTTCCCCAAACGGGAGGCCTGTCCCACTTCCGGAAACAAGGCGGTAGCGGTGCGTGGAAGGTTCGGTGTCTGAGCACGTAGGTGTCTGTTGGAGCACAAGTGCTGGTGTCTTTAATTAATAGTAATAACGAAGATGATGATGTCCATCTTTGAGCAGAAAGAGAAACATTTACAGGTTCTTAGTCCTCTGGCGCCATCTAGTGGACGGACGTTGAACACACCTGGACCTGGTTGTTCTGTTCGGCTTGAATGTAGTCTGACATGAACCTCTCGTCTGTTATTGATTGATCTGTCATTATATTTAGTTGTATGTTATCAAGTATAGCAAAGCATAGTTTCTTAATATTTCAAAGTAAACTGGCCACATGTTCTTAAACCGCATTTCATTAATTATCTACATCATGCAGAGCCTCTAATATATTAGATTATTTGAGTCTGTCTTTGAGCACAACATAAAACGAACCCAAATAAATGATGTAATTAGCTACATGTAAGCACTGAATATTGACCCACTGTGCAGGCTGAACTAAAACCACTGCTTATGCTGCATCTTACATTCCACGTCTCAGACCTTAATGCTGCACGAAACAACCTGACGCACCCAACCTGTGTCAAAGACATCTGGCAAATTAGGCAAACAAAGTTGTTTTCTGTGAGTGCTACCAATACTCGGTCTGTTTCTGGTGTGTGGCTATTATTGAGTCTTGATCACTTCCATGTGGACGGGCGGGCCTGGGTTTCTCACTGAATGGGTGGAGTGGCTCAAATAATGTTTTTCTAAAACTAAGCATGGGAAAACATTGTGTTTGAGTCAAATGTCTGCAAAAGTTGCAAAGAACAGAACTGTACAGCGAGACAAATGCTAGCGTCTGCCTCACGTGCTGTGATGTTAGAATGTTTACCGTGTGCATTAATGCAGTTTGTGTAACCATTTGCCTTCAGCAGTAAATGCACAGCTGATGCGTTTACTGTAAGGGACAAGTGCGTCTGCCAAACGGTTGCAATACAAGCAAAATCCTCCCTCCTGCCCAAAGTCATCTGGAAACTATGTGAAGCTGCGCATGAAGGGGGAACAGAAATCTAAGCTGAAATTAAAAACTGATGAACATTTTTAATAGCATCGGAATGTGTGAGGTTTGTGGAAACACTGAGCCAAAGTACATAGTCGCCGCTTATGCACCAACAGGCTTCATCCACAGCACAGCCACAAGCGGTTGCTTTGATTTTTGATGAGGGCTGAAGTTGACGAATTTCGTGTGGTTTGTCACAATGGACCATCATTTTGACGAATACTCGTAGGAAGGATGCGGACGAGGTGCTCTGTGTTGAGTGAGTGAGGCGAAGCGGATGACGCCAGGGTGATGCTCCAAACAAACAAACTGCAATTAAGTTACTTTGCATGGGACAATGTGATGACACTGTGTTAGCCAAGCACTAGACTCCTCCTGAAGTTTAACACCGGCGCTCAAAAACACATAATCATGGATTAATAAGATTAGCGTGTGCTCATAAGCGGTATTTAGTAATGAAACTGGTTTTATTGTGTGTTTTCTGTACTGCGTCCTGGCTAAATGTGTGTGTCGTTGCATCTGCTGGTGTGGGATAACCCTCACATCTGATGCTTTGAAGTGCCGATGTCCTGCGAGGCTCCTCTAACCGTAATGGCCGGATTCCAGCTCAGCACAGACAGTTCACACGCACAGGCAGGGAGCAAGGCTAAGCTCTGGGCCCATGAGACGGGGGAGAAGCATAGGAGACGAGAAGACGAGAGTGACTGTAAGGAAAAGGGAAGCGCGGAGAAGTGGACAGAGAGAAACCATCATAAAACAGGATACAAAGACAGAGCGAAGGACGGAGAGCAGGGAGATCCCCTGCTGTTTGGGAACAGAGAAGTGCCACAGTGGCTTAAATCACTGGGGAGAAACTCTGCAGGTGGAGGAAGTGGTCAGAGGAAGTCTTGCGGTGCCCAGGAACCTGTGTGGTAAACCGGCACGGAGAGATGAGGGCTCGTTCTGGACAAAGTTGAAGAGGCAGAATGTAAAGCATGTGTGGATGAACCACACACACTGGGCTTTATTATTAAATACATCAAAGCTCTGGTAATTAAGATGGTACAGCAACACATGGATACGGCCTCTCTGAGTCGTCTGTCTCCAGATTCCTCATGTTTTCGCCGCAGCCCACAGGCAACGTGCACAGCTGCTGTCATTAATTAGCAGTCTCGCAGTGGTGCGTCACAGTTCCCCAGGCTCATCAGAGGTCTCTCACGTTGGAATTCAAATGAGCCCAATGAATGAGGGCCCACTTAAGGAGACAGAGAGGAGCAACAGGGGGTGCGGGCAAAGCGTCAGGGCCGAATAGTGGAGCTTCAGTGATCGTCCGCATGCCCACTGCTTGCCCATGCAAAGCGCCGCTGACGGACACGAGAGTTCACGGCAGGGCTGGAACTGGAAAACTGAACGTGTGGCTACGGTTGCAGTTAGGAGCCCTACCACCACACTTTACCAATATATGTGACACACGCTGTAGGGGGCAGTAGTGGTCTGCAGCATGGCCAACATTAAGTACCTTACACATGCAGAGAAGTGTCTGTGGAAGATGAACATCACATAAAAATGAACCACTCACATTCTTCAAGAACTAATTTCATTTGTGCAGAGCTGACAAGGGTTCATTTAATTGGAGGCCTCGCGACTCCTCACATCTAGAAATTATTATTTTTGCATGTTTAAAAGCACAAACTTACCACATTTCTCTTCTGTGTGTTGTAGTGCATCCAGGACAATATGTGAAGCAGCTGTTTGCCTGTTTTCTCTCTCTCTGGGAATGTGAAACACACTCAACACACAAACGCACCCACACCTCACCACCAGTCTCTTGAGGGCCGATCTTGCGGCATCTCGAGTGGCAGCTCTGTGTTGCGTTGCACTAGAGTGGTCAGCGACACTGTCTGATTGCAGGGAGGCTGCCCTCCCCTCTCCAGTCTCATATTTCCTCAAAAATCTCTGGCCACAATCCCAAAATGATCTGTCCAGTCAAGCGAACCGGCTTGAGAACAAAAAGAACAGCCTCCACTGCCTGGAGGCTTCTTGTGAGCAGGAGACAGGAGTCGTGCACAAATTAGTCGTATTTAACAGGCTTCCATTAATTATTCAGGCATGATCACTAGCGCCTGAGTGATTTCTGCTACAGTTTAGTTTATGTGACAATATTATATTTCACATTGCTGCCAGATGTCAAGTATAACACAACCAAGTGAATGATGCGTGGCGCCTCTTTTGTAAATTCTCCATATTAACCACTTTGCTCTAATCAACATTTAAAACTACTTTTTTGTAGTTTCCTCTGTTTAATTTCTAATTCTCCAGTTCTAGAGAGGCGCCGGGCTTTAATTGGTTGTGGTCACAGCTCTAGCGTGCACAGTGGCTCTCGTTGAGCTGATCATTTCCATCGTATACATCCAGATGTTAGATGGGGGGGTGCTTTTGTGTGGGCCTGCCAAGAAATAACTGGAGATGCCTCCTTGGAAATGGAAGGATGGCTGCATGGTGACCCTACTGTAGATGTTAAAATGAACGTCCTTGAAGGAAAAGCCTGATGGTACTTGGCTCCACTAAACGCTGAGGTGAAAGGAGCCAGCATTGGCCTTTGACCTCTGTAATCCAACGTTCGCCGGCGCTAATCCACAGTCACAAAGAGCTCGGCAACACACAAACTGCAATTGCTAACGATGCCCTGTCATTAAGCAGCGAGTGGGAAGGAACAAAAAAACAGCCTTTTACATACGTTGATTTTTTCTTTCTGAGCCAATCCTCTTTTCAATGGTTCTGACTGACTGAGTTGAAGGTCAAGGGTCAAGACATTGGAGTTTGTCTCCTTTCGCAAACGCAGATTTGTCCTAAATTGTTTAGGTTTTTCTCTTTATTGTAGGCTTGCTCTCGTATTGTTGTCCTGTAGTACTCTTAGAAACCCCCGTCTTCAAGGGCCAAGGGTGACTGGAGTGCAGTGGATGCCTTATAATGAGGCCCTGACACTTCAAAGCTGGGGAGACCTCAGCTTTGAAGGGGTGACAATGTGCTTGGCTCACGGATGACAAAAGACCACCACAGGTGCCTAATTGTTGAAGCTCTAAAACAATGCTCCTCACCTTTCCTCACCTTTTCTTGAAAACATGTCAGCATGTGTCAAAGGATGAGATGAACAGAATATAAGCCTTGTAGCATTAGTATTAGCACAAACAAATAAAAACAGAAATCCTGCGGGACAAAACAGATCTTAGCTCAGCCTGTTCTCTTCAGTAGCTACTCTGTTAAAACTTGCTTAATCCATTATAATAAATTACAGTGATACAAAGGAAAATATTAGCATCTCAGCTCCTTAACGGTTCAGGACTGGTTTTTCTTTGTGGTCATGCCATAAATCTCTTAATCACTCCTCAGAAACTCCGTAATGAGTTTCTATTCATTAAAGCAAAGATTGAGGGTGTTGACCATGCAGATCCTCCCTCCAGGGTGTACAAACCCAAAGACTTTTTGTGTGGTGCATTGATTAACGCCCAGCATGCTCCTAAAACACTGAGTCATCCTAATACTGTTGGGTTTATCCTTTATCCAGGGGGAAAAACGTTTGTGGCAATGAGTAGTGGACTGTAAATAAGAATGGCTTAGGATAAAGGGAGCTGAGGATGACACGGAGGATTGAACACATCCACTACAGATTTCTAAGTGGTTGAATTACACGCGACAGCAGTGGATGGATGATTAGGGTATGGGAAGAAATGGCCTCCATCGTGACTAAATTATTGGTGAACGGGTGTGACATTCTCAGAAGGCTTTAATTTACAGAAACTGATCAGGAACAGTCTGAATATAAATGTCAAAGCGCTTGGTCAAGATATTTAATTGTAGTTGCAACCAAATCCTGAAATGGCCCGATGTGGTAGGTAGACGGAAGATTTGACAGCAAACAATAACGTATTACTTTTCAAAAGACCTAAAGTACAATATTTTAATCTCCAGGGTTTAAGAACAGGAAGCTGGGAACAGTGGGAGTGGATTCTAGGAGGGTAAGATCCGTATTTTAAATAAACGCTGGGTATAAATCAACTTAATGCGGGAACTTGGTTAGATTCACATAGTATTTCATATTCAGTGCCTACAAAAGTGCTAATCCTCCCTTTTATTGTACATGTATGCTGTCTGCATGTTAAACCTGCTTCTGTTGCTCTCAAGATTAGACTTGAATCAACGCTTCAAGTCATGCATGCTTTCCTTTTTTTCCTTTTTTTACCTTTGGAAAAACCTACACATAAAGGAAGGCGCGAGGAGGCAGCGCTAGGGCCCCACTTCCGAGTACTTAGCTGTCATGTAAATGTGAGGATGTCATAATAAACCAAAACACACAACCTACCACACTACGCGTCCCAGTCTCTGCTGAAAAATACGCCTCTACTATTAGAGATTAAAGAATCAAAAGTGACAACGATGTAAACTCCCCGCCCAGCTTTCTGAAATATGGCTGCCCAACACAGTGGAGCGTGTTGGTAAATTACCAGTGTGAATCCTTTTAACTTCGGTCGCCATCGTTGGGATGCGGAGATGATTGCTACATGCCGTAATTGAAGAGTAGATCAAACGCGGAGGCAGAGGTGCTCGCTGAAGACAAGTGTCAGGCCGAGAGAGAGCTGCAAGTACAGACCGTGGCACTGTTGGGAAACTCAGTCCTGCAGATTACAGGTCTGAGATTATCATTAACAAAACCTTCCCACAGCTGGCCGATCTGAAAATGATTGTAACAGTACAGGCCGATCTGCGGCATAGTAATTAGATTTAACGCTGACAAGTTCAGAATCCTTTCCGTGATGTAAAAGCAGAATAGAGCAGTAAAACAATCTTGGACGGCAGGGTACACGATGGGTCGCCGGTCCATCACAGACAAACAGAGTTTCACACAAAGATAATCTGCAGTGACCAAAAAGCCAAATGTTCAGTGTATACACTGCGTCCTGTTACGTTCTATAAGTAGAAGATGTGAAGAGTAAACACGTCTTAAAAGTGTTCTTCAAAGCGGGGTTAAAGTATGGGGTTGTTTCAACACGCGTCACTGGACCCATTCACTAAAATTCCAGCGTTTGCTGTAGCTCAGCCTGTCTGTCAGTGAGTATGGATGCTATGAGTCCGAATGAGGGTGGATATTACTGTTTTCTCCCTGCACTGCTCCGGTCACCTTCATTCCTTTTACAGCCAGACGAGGGACAGGAAGCCAGATTAGAGAGAGGCTGTAGATAAGGTGAAGGCTGGACCATCAGGACACCTGAGCCTGTCCCTGTTCTATCACTATGGCTGTCAGGCTTTCTGGTCTTATACCAGTAACCAACTCTAGTAGTAAGTCTATATCATTTTTAAAATATTTTTTATGAATGAGTTTTGGACCAAGAGGTCAAATTTTTGTGTCTATGTCACTGCACATTAGCTGGTTAAAGGCAGTGGTTTAAATATGGACCAGGTTCTATATCTGTGTGTACTTACTGGCAGTTGTAAAGCTTTAGTCTGTCCATAAACACCCTTCAGGGACAAGGAAGACAAATGGATGCGTTTCAGACAGATGCTGAAGTTAACTGATGGACAGACAGATATGGGGCCTTAATGGGCCGCATAGTTTACATGTGATGAAAGGAAGAGGTTAGCACGTTTGCTTGCAGCACGTCTCAGTGTTCAGTGGGGCATGAGTCTGGGGTCTGCATCATATATAGAGCATAGGTAATAGAGCAGCGACTTCTGAAGAGGTGTCATTATCTCTAATGTCCTTTCAGACAGTCAAGCGGGGTCAAAGGTCAGGGAGTGCACTTTGTCTCTCTCTGTGGCAGACAGGAGATAAATGCTGATCTATGGACAGGAGAGAGGAAGATAGGTTGACGTCTGGGAATAGGCAGAAACAGTGTGTGCGTCGGGGGGAGGGTGTCTTCGCTTTCACAGACGAGTGCCTGTCAATCATTTAGAGCTCAGTCATCATCACAGAGGTTTTGTTTGTTTGTTTTGTAGTTAAACACTGGACGTCAGCTTCTGAAGCTGTGCTGGGGTGACCGTTGAGCCCTGTGTCTTCCCTGACCAGCGCTATGGTGGCCAACGATGTTCCCAGCGTAGATCCATGCCTCCGTCTCGCCTCCATTCTCCAAAATCCTGAAAAGTGTGTTTCACTTCTGCTCTGTGCATATTTGAACGGGACGTTACAAGTCAGGGTTCTCTTAACACAATCTGCTTCTGGAAAAAAGACCTATGCCACCCAGGCCATGATTACATGTTTGGCTATGCTGCAACATTTCTAATTAAAGAACACGCACGTACAGAGGATGTGGAACAAATTGACTCACAGTTGGTTTGTTACCAGGAACAAAGCATTTATTTGCTACATTTACTCATCCACTTACCATAATATATTCTACATACCATTTAATATCTGGTTGCTATAAACTCCAGAAGAAATTCCAAACAGCAGAGCAGCACTTTGCTTTGTGACCTCCCAGGCGGTGAGGTTACACAGCACTGTACCAACATGCATTTTTCTATTGTTCCATGTGTGATCAGCCCTATGGTCTATGATGTAATGCTAGTGCACTGCACCCTGAGGCTGGTGGAATAATTTGTTTGTTTTGCCGCACATTGAATATGGAATTCCCCTCTTATCTAAATCCAATAATTACCAAAAAAACCTGGATGTCAAAACACTTTCCATTATTGTCAGAGCCCCCTCTTCCATATTCTTCTTTGATGCCACTTGTGGCTTTTCGAGCTTGACTGAGACGTCAGGATCCATAACAACAAGAGTTAGTCCGTCTCAGATAGACAGAACGGCTGATCCCAGGAAATACAGATGTCTTGTCAGGAATAAGTCAAAACACACACCCCTGTTTGTAATTCTCATTTATAAGCACTCTAAAGTGTTTACAGTAATAGAATTGACTTTGATACTAACAAAAAAGAAAGCTAGAAAAACAAGATCCTGATGATGTTTATAATGTTTTTCTACCAATGATTAGGCCTAAACATAAAAATAAGGAAGCATAAACAACCAGAAGACAGTTTGTAAACCCCCCAACATTTGTTTTTGCTAAAATAACAGCCTCTACATTTTTCATAATGCACGCTGCAATCATCACATTTACAAATGGGAGAGTCGCTGTTGCACAACACCGCGGTGATTTGATCCCTAAATGCATTGTACATGAGCTTTACCACTGTGGTCTATGCACTAATCCCGCTCCTTTCACCGGTGCAGATACGTTTCATTGAAGGGTTTTCGAGGGCTTGTGGTTGGTTTGACCTGTCATTAATTAGGCTTGAAGGCTGCACAGATTTCGGTGCGTTTGCTGAGTAACTTTATCTCTGGGCCTGAACAAGGTTGTTCCTGCTCAGCAACGTTGTTCTTGTAGACAGGATGGATTAATAACGGTGCGTTTTTAAAATAAAAGTGCTCATGAAGATTCAAATCTAAGTGTATCAGTTCCGTTTGTGACAGAAACCTTCATTTTGCAGGAGGTTTGGATTTCGTTTGTGCACAAACAAGTTACATCCATGTGTTTATAGATGTCTAGTATGTGTTACACATGCAAACTACTCTATCCATTTTTGATTTCAGGATTTTGTTCAAATACTTTTTGACCAGGAAAAGAAAGTGTGAGAAACACAAAAATAAGAAAGCGCACAGGTAAAACCAAGCTGATCTTAATCAGATGTCTACAGACTTTAAATGCCTGCACTAAAGCCATTACTTTCTTAATTGGACCAGTCCAACATGCTTTTCCAAGGTCTTAAGTAGTTTATAACACAAACGCCAAGCACCGTCGTTTCCCCCCCGGCCTCAGGGAGACGGGCCTGCTTGCCATGTGAGGGAGCAGGAAGACACCTGAATCGCATTTCCCAGGATCCCCATGTACAGCAGAGAGCGACGTGCCTGCTCTGACGCCCGAAAGGCAGTTTCAGCTGAAAACATAATGGGCAGACGTGTTTTTCGAACCTTTGCAACCACAGGGTTGAGTGGAGAGATGTGCCGCGCTATTAGAGGCTTCACTCACAAGCATCGGAAAGAGATTTTATTCCTGCACAAACTGCATGAGAATGAGCAAACCTGCTGGTGATCTATATGACATTTGCTGCACAGTGTGACGCAAAGCTTTAGACGCATTGAAAGGAGTTAGTGTGATTTAGTGTGAAAAAAAAAGACACAGAGAGCTGGTCTGGGGATCCATTCTTCTGATTCAGTGGTACAAGAAAATCCATGTTAGTGCTATTAGTCATATAAATGCAATCTAATCCCGTCTCTTATTTTGAAAAAGGGTTCGAATGCTTGGCTATAGCAGGCTTTTAATGTAACACAGCATGTGCCAGCAGACCACTTTGGAATATTAACATTTGGTTTAGACCGTCTAACTAATCAAAGTGTTTCTATTTATTTTTTATTGTACTGACATTTGCTGCCTGGCAACAAAAAGTCCTCTTTGACTTTGATGTCGTTTTATCAACACTGTGAATAAAATCACAAAAAGTACCTGCTCTACCAAGTCTGAACAGAAACCACACTGGAGAAAACACACACACACAACAACGCGAAGCCAGCAGCTGACGTCTGAACAAACCCAACAGAGGAAGACACTTTTGGACACTTTTTCATGTCCTAATGTAGATTTGATGAGTGTAGGACACGTCCTGGCTCTGTCACCTGCACGATGTGGACAGCGTAGATGCATCGTGCATTGGTGGCTGTAGCAGGACCTTTCCGTGCTTCTGTCTTTTTCTTTGGCAGGACTAGGAGTCCCTGCGTGGGGGCCAACCCCTCTGACATCAGCGGGGCCCCGTAGCCCTGGGAAGTTGAGCATGTGAGCTTCCCCAGGTCATTAGGGAGAGGCTTGAAAAGACTGTCACCAGGAAGGAGATAAGCCGCGAGGGGCGCAGTAATAAGGCCCTGAATAATAGCCCCTCTGTAGAGGGCCACTGAGGACACAGACCCAGGGATTAAAGAGAGACTGAAAAGGAGAAAGTCAATGGACCTCCACAAAAATATGAACCGGAGTGCTGGTGAATGGCGGGGCCAGCTATCAGCATTCTAGGGGCTCCTTCTCTGGGCCCCATCAAGCTCAAGGAGACGGGAGGTGTTCTGTGTTGGGAGTCTCTTCGGAGATGAGACTGGCTGTTTTTCTGCTGTGTTGGCTTGTGACGCTAAAGACGCCACACATAACCTAATTTCTCACGCACTTGCTGACCCTGACTTGCTTTCCAGCATCCTTTCTCCTGCAACCTGAGAGCAATGTGACTGTGTTTGTGTGCATCCTCTGCTGAGCTCTGGCTGCCTACGTTTGGCCTCACGGCGAAGTGTTGTGTCACTTTGTTCAGTCTTTGAATCTTTCTATTCACATCACGTCCACAGCCTGTGAAAGCAAAACACGCTCATGGGCCACATGAAAATGGCTTCTTGTCCTGAGATTGGTTTTTACTGATCATCGAAGTGAGTCCAGATTGACCAACGCTACCGCTCCCTATGCTCTTATACTGTGATCCAAGATGTGCAGTAACACAAGCCTGCCGGGTAATATGGCATCACGCCAGGGACCGAAGGGAAGAAAACCTCACAAATCTCTTTAATCTGTCAGAGGAAATTCAATTTTTGGGGACTCCCAGTAAAACAGCTTGGGGTCTGTTTGAGAGAGCCAAATAATTAGGTCATTCCTCTGTAACGCACACTATCTGAATCAGCTTTCGGTCTCAGTGCTGTGCAGCTTCCCATAATACGAGCCACGTTGTCAGAGCAGTAATGTAAGGCAGGCGTATGAGGCTGAACTCAGGTGGGCTCCTTCCCGCTCGGCCTCTGTTTCACCTGCCACAGCCAAAAAGTCAGACACAAACACAGTCTTGTATCCGAGCTGTAAACATGCGCACGTTTGATATTTGATACGATTTGTATTCAACTGCACAAACGAAGCCGGGCCACGAACGAAGGCATCCCCACTGACTCCAAGCCATCAACCTCCACCTCTCTCCTCACCCCCCACACAGCTGCTTGCTGCCACATTGTCCTCGCATCATTGTCAGTGTCACTGTCATCGCCATGCACAACATGCGCCCACCCCACCGCTAACCTTTCTTCTCACCAAGCCTGGCCTCTGGAGTTTGAGCTGTGAATTGTTCTGCGACACGCCTGTGGAGCTGAGTGGCAAATCAAAGCCCCGCTGTCCCGCAGCAGGAGAAGCCCTTAACTCGGGCTTGCTCCAGGCTGTTCGGCAGCCCGCGGCAGCCAGCGTTTATTCTCCACATCTCCGAAGAACCGTGCCGCTCCCCCACCTCCTCACTCACAATCCATGGCCAGGAGCAAGCCCGGAGAGACAGGCAGGTCTATGAATAGGCAGCGGGACTGAATGGGCATTTACTTCAGGCTAATGGGTGGTCCCTTTACCTCAGGACCGAGCTGCGTGGAAGCAGCCCAGCCAAGAGAGCTCTCATGCAATGTCACCTCGAACAATAATCTGCAAAAACGAAGAGTCTGGACTTCCTGGAAAGACATTTACTTGCCCGTTTCTTTTTGTGCGAGGCGTTTTCAAAGGCAGGAAAGCTGCCTTCAACTCAGCCCCCTTCAGCTTCTTTCTCTTCCAGCCTTCCTCTTTCTTTTCTCTCCCTTTCTTTGTTTGCTCAAGAGGTGTCGAGGATTAAGGTGTCTTTAACTCACAAAGCCCCTTACCTGGGAGTTTGCCCGTCACTTGTCCAGTTAGTTGAAGCCGAGTGGTTTCTTCCCAGTCTTTCTTTAATATGTCACAGCTGGGTTTTGTGTGCATGCACGGAGGCCTCGGGTCCAGCAGAATGAGGTGTTCTGTGAGCCTGGGTGCAGGTGAGCGCACTTGTGTTGTGCAAACAGAGACACCTCTATGTCTGTCATCTCACCGTGGGACACACACACACATGCACGACGCCGGCTGCGCGTAAAGGTGCCTTTGATCAGTTTCTCTCAGATGTTCTGAGGCTTCCCTGCCATTTAGACCTGTTTACACAACTTCAAACTAGCCAAGCAACAATATGTGGAACTGGAAATGTATGTATCTGCCTCCATTATTGTCATGACTGTCATCGCCTTCTCTTTATAATTAAGTTTATAGTTCAGTTTTTATGTCTTCTTTAGTTCCACATACTGTGACTCTCGTGTTTGTACAGGATCTCACTGCATTAGCATCCAACAAAAGACAAAACCAAGTCTACCATGGCGCCAAATAGCAGCAGGTATTCACATCTGCTTCGCTTTCCTACACCAGTAATAGTGATTCTGCTGTAATAATCAAATACCACAGCTGTAAACCGGCGGCGGCTCGGTGAGAGATGCAGTCCGTCATCGCGACTAATAGAGATTCAACAGTGTTTTACCAGCCGCAGTGCTCAGGTGCATATCACTGAGATGTAAAGCTTATAAAAAACAGCGCAGACGTAGATGCATGGGTGGAGAAATGAAATGTTGACCACGTGCTGAGCTTTTAAAGCGGCTCAAAGGCCCCTGATGGTGGTGTGGGGGTAAATGAAGACCACCTGGACTGGAGCTAATCCTCCAAACACTGGCCTCATCCCCAGAAACTGCTTCATGGACACATGCCACAGGGCTTTAACAGTTTTGGATTTGAAGCAGTTTGTTTATGCTTTTGGTTGGAGAGGAGATGAAGGTGATGTGGAGGAAGGAGGCGCTGATGTCATGAACCTGTGTAGGTCAAAGCTGATTCAAACCGCACTTTGTCATGAAATGTTTTTATTTATTTGATGTTTAAATTCCCAGTGTTGTGCTTTATTACACTTCACTGGCACATTCTCCACTCAACCGGCAGCAGTGGCAGCAAAGTCACTACCTCGAGCAACGTGAAGGCTGGAGCTTTCTTATCCTGAACGCTAATTTTAGACGTTGCAGTATCTCGGAGGCCAGGTTATCGGTGGCTGACAGTCTCCTGAGCTTCTTGACGGCTGCCGTCGTTCGCTCTTGCAGAGCCAGCTCTTCATCAGGGGACACCTGAGCATAGAGTCAGCTCAAAGTGAGACCGTGCAGAACACACACATACAATTACATAGAGTCACACCGAAAAGCCATGACACAAGCACTTACTAGTTTAAGTGGGCACGCAACTATCTTCATTTCATAAACGTGAGATGACGTAATGTGCTGATACTTTTTAAGGGAAAAGTCTATTTTCCCAATGCAAAGTGTGGATAGGACACATTACTGACGCATATTCTCCTTTCATGAGTGTCTGTGATGAAAGCATAAAATCCCCATGGGTGGTGTTATCCATACCCCTGTGACCTCACTGTTATTTTGGTTGTTGGTCACAAATAGCGCAGCAGTTGTCCTGTCTGTGACCTTTGGGGATTCATTACTTTATCCTCCATTTCATCTCTACTTGTCAAAAGCGTAGCGGTTACTGGCTGTGGCGAGTCCAGAACTGTGCGCGCGCTCGCATCTATTGGTTATATGCAAAACCAGACGTTCAGTGTGTTTATAGGGCAGTTTATTTTGGTTCTGAAAAGCTGGCCTGAGGGTTAATAGGACAGGAGGACAGGAAATTTAAGGATGAGCCATGTGTTTTGTGTGTATAAACAGAATGGGCGTCATCCTGGCACGGGGAGAAAACAGCTCAGCATCACCTGCTAACCCTGATCTAAGGCAGCTAATTACGCTGAGAGCTCAGCTCCGAGAGAAGGAGAACTGCATGTTTACAGTAGAAGTGAGAGCCGCGAGGCCTCCAGACTCAACACTTTTACTGTTATTGTTCTTTTCACTTCCGTTCTGCTTGGCTAAATAACAGTCAGTCAGGTAACACGGTTAGTTCCCACACAAACTATAATTTAGGAATATCAATTTTAGCAAAGGTAATGTGTTCTAACAATGGATTTGTTGCCGTGGTGACTACACAGAGACAGGCTCTAATTGCTGTTTTTGCTATTTGTCTACAAGGCTGATTACAGCACGTAATTAGCCTTAGAGATAAGATAGCTTAAACCCAGCTTCCAGGCTTATGTCAAACTAGGCTAATTACCTTCTACGATGCACTTAATGCAGACATCATTATCTCACTAACTCGAGGAAACACAGCAAGTGCAACTATTCTTTGAAGACTGCAAGTATGAGTATGCGTCAGGTAGGATCGAGGATTAAGGATTAAGGACTTGTAGATTCTTTTTTTGTTTGCAAACAGTAATGATGTCAGCGAGCTGCATGCACAACGTCAGATGGTCTGACTACAGACTGAGGCCCATCCCAGACAAAGAACAAATGGCAACCTCCCAACATGCTGCGGCCTAATACAGCTTCAAACGCGATCAGGTCCGTTATGAAGACACAAAAAGCGTAAAGAACTCAACACTGGCGTTATTGGAGCCCAACACTGGACAGTAACCACACTTGCTCACACGGCTCAGACACCGGCTTATGTTTATGCTATAAGTGGACCAGAAGAAAGATCCAAGGACCCCCTGCTGGACTGTCATCAAATCTCACAAGTCACTGCCTGTTTTAAAGTTAACAGCTGTTAATATCCCAGATACAAGGCAGCTGTCTCTGCCAAGGCCCCATGCCAGTTATCGCTAGCAGAGGAATCCACGGTTTCACACAAGGAAATGCAAAGACCTGCATAGTGATGGCCATTCAATCTCTGCCTGTCCTGTTGATTTGTGTGGCGTTCAGCGACGGTGCAGAGACAAATCATACGACAGGTCACTCAGAGAAAACCTAAATCTGCCAAGAGAACAACTTTCACTTATTTCAGAAGAAGACAAGATACTAAAAAAACTAGAAATTAGCACCTACTATTTCTATTGAAGGGCTGGATGTGCGACTGGCTGCAGACAGCTGTCGAAAGCGAATCCGCTGGGTGAAACCAAACCTCAGGGCTCGTGTGAGTGAAGTCACAGTGGGTTTATGCTGGGACTCAAACGCTCGCACAGCGTTTTACGGTTTACGAGCTGAACTTTCAGCACTAAACGACATCTCACGTTGCTTTTGACTGTATGATTGGTCTTCCAGGTTTAGAGTAAATGATCCAGTCATGTGACACATTATGTTTGGTCTTGGTCTTGGACGTCTTGACTTCACCCCTCACCAAAAACATCCAATCCGTTCTCCACAATAAACAAAAATGTATAAAGCGCTTTGTTGGTTGTCTTTAAATGGATCCGCTGAAAAGTCACAAAACTCATTGTTTAACATGATCCATTTTAATTAACAGCTGCTAAGTGGCACAAAACTAATTCATGAGATAATTCATTTCTAAATGACGGACATACTGTATGGACGCTCCCTGTGAATTATACACATATTGAGCAATTAAATCCTTAATTACCTCATGATTAGGCGAAGCTTTGGTTCAGTTAGTCAAGCAGTCATCCATGAAGTGCAGTTCATTCCCGCCCACACGAGTCTTTGGACAAGATGCTAAAGCCTGAGCCTAAACTAACAGTCAGTCCACAATACGTACCGTAATAAAACATCTAAATCACACGACCTTACTTACTCACTGTTAACCAAACATACCATTGGTGTGTGTACTGTCAACGGGTTCATTAGTTAAAAGCAACAAGAATTATTACCTGACCAAGCTTTTGAATGAACTGCATTATTTGTGTACATAATGATCAAACATACAGTTTGTAATCAATTACTACTTTAGTAACAATTAATTACGTTTCAGTAAAGTTTTATCTATCTATAATTAAATCCGTACCCTTTTCTACGCTCCGTGTTCTGTAGCTGGTTCTATCAGTCCAGTCTGCGGCTCTTTGCTCAGCTCGTTGTCAGTATGTGCGCAGCAAACTGCACGCGATCGGTGATGACGCCTACATGCTCTGAAACATCTTTATTGCTACCTCTGCAATGTACTGCAAAGCGTGTGTAAATTAGAAAAAAACAACAACAAGCGTTTGTGCATCGTCCTGTGCAAGCGCAATGGCGCACAACGCGCCTGATTGTATCCTGAAGCAGAGAAGAGCAAGGGCGAAAGCCAAGTAGCAACAAGATCATGCACGTGAGATCAAAGACAATGCTGGACAAGGATAATTGATGACCACAGCCTACATGGCAGAGGTAATGCGAATGCTGCACGGCCATCCAAGTGCTGACAGTGCATGGAAGAGCCACGGAGTGGAAAGCTTGGAGCACGTCTGAGAGCAGTTAGCTGCTGTGGGGGTAGCAGCAAACCCCACGTTCAGAGACTGATGGAGAAAGTGACAGCGGAGTCAGTATATCTCTCTCTACAGGTGCATCTGTATGTTATTGATCCAGTTATCCAACAGTTGAATCTACTGTAGTTAGATATATATGTGTAGATGTATAATGGCTAATAACTGAAGTGGAGCAGACAGTGGGTGGACTGAGTGGTGCTCAAAGCAGAGCACGTTGAGACAGGGAGTTAAAAATGTCAAATGCAACCTCTGGACTCTCTCTCTCTAGCCGTCCATTCAGTATCTACCTAAAACCCCAACAAGCGCTCGGGTCTGGGATCAATACGGGAAAGTACAAGTGATTGTGCCTTGTACAGCTCTTCCTTGCTAATGACCTCCGTGGCTTCAACAATACAATAATAAACCTGAACCCATGAGAAAGCTGTTAAAATGCAGGATCTGTATTTGTAAAAACAGGAAGACATCATTTATTTACACAACTGTGTTTACCCCGGTCGTCACATTGTCCAATTAAAAACCTCTTTGTTTCATTTCTTTCAGCAAACAGGAATCTTTTGATTTTCTGCCAACTTTTTTTGTTATTTTGCCATAATATGGCGATTTATCAGGAGGGCGATGAGAGAGTGGAGCGTCTGCATTGTTTTACGGCTGTTTGCAGGGCTAAGACAGACAATGTCTCGCTCAATGGGAACAGGAAAGAGGCTGACAGATCACTGTGTTTAAAGGGCACTTAGAATTCAGCGCCTTATGATGCTTTGTTGTGGCAGTGAGGGGGGGTGGAAGCCTGTTTTGGGAGGGGGGGGGGGGGGGGGGGGGGGGGTTCCTTAATCTGCAGTGCAAGCCAACACAAGTCTCAGGTGGCCGAGCTCCTTGATCACTGCACCATGAGAACCACCTGAGCGGTCAGAGATGGGGGAGGGTGGGAACAGATGGAGCAGAAGGGGAGGTGTGGTCGGCATGTTACGGTCACTCCTTCAGTGACACAGTAACTCTTTTCCATTTATCCTCACACCATGTAGACGGTCAGTGTGAGTCATTCACATGCAACACAACACCGGCTACGTGACGCGGCTCAGACTTTTACTTAGCTCTGTGCGTTCTCGTGATGAACTTGTTGTCAGACACCACAGCAGCGTTATGCCGTGATGTACTGCTGTCTCTGGTAATCGTTCTCCGTGGCCATTTTACAATCTGTTCACAGGAGGCCTCTTACATGTGCACATATTTGCCAAAGAAAGTATAGTTGCAACACTGCAAGGAGTATAGGCTCAGCCCTGATGTATGTCAGGAGGTATAGATCACTGTTATGACTGCAGAGTTCAAACCAATTGAACCATGAGAGGGAGAGTGGCTCAGTTTGAGCTCTCAGGCCTGAGCTCAGGTTTGGGGTAAACCAGGAGGAGGAGAGGCTCAACCCTGAATGATAAATCACCCGACACGTCAGTGGAAGGGCGTCCGCTGCTGCCTTGAGTTAGAGGATATAGTTGGAGCATCTGAGTGGCACTGAAGGGAGCCTCTGAAATATCTTTTACTTAATCAAGTCACTTTATTTTTAAAACATGTACCTCTGTATTAAAGAAGAAACATTGTTCATAGAGAAACATCATGTGTTGCTGTTATGGCATAAATCAACGTCGAAACAAAATGCTGAGTCAATAAAATGACTGACCAAGTGGAGAAAGTTCAGAGAAAAATCTGAAAATACAAAACTGCAAAAGAATTAAGACCATGCATAAAAATGCACATATGAACATTTTGTGGTCACTGTCGCAGACCCCAAAGGAAAAGCGGTGAAATGATTCATACTTGCATAATTAGCATCGTTTTTAATATGTAGCCCTTCACCACCAGTGATTGATTCTGTGATGTAAGACACAGCCACATGTGTCTGGAATGTTTTTAACTACAGCGCTTCCTTTTTTTGAACATGTGCAAGCAAGGGAAATATAACACTTAGTTAACACAGCTAGTTTATTAAGGTTCTCTGTAACTTTTACCAACGAAGTGCAACATGTCAGTAGCAGTGTCTCTTAATGTGAACATACAGTAGATGGTAAAGATTTCTTGTTTCACCAACATCAAGCCTCCCTTTCCTCTGACCCCACAGTGTCATCTGGGACCAAGGGCCAAAGGTCAAGCGAGGAATATCCATCCCAGGACACACGATTGCTTGTTTAGGCAATGAGGTGGATAACATGTGGAAACTAACAAACCCTTCACCAGCAATAAGACGCTGCCATTTGATCTGTGAAGCAACAACAAAGGCAGGACATCACGTCGGTGTGCACAGCTCCACGCGTTCAAACCACGACAGCCTCACTGTCCTAAGGCTGATGGATATGGACGCTCGTTAAAGCCATTAATCAACACAACCAGGACGGACGGTGCTGGTAGATTCCATGTATAGAGCCCGAAGGCCGAACAGTCGCGTCAGACGATGACTGGGTACATCTGGCACGAATTGGGGATGTTTCATGCCTTAAGTGTGACACCTGTGAGACATTAATGAGTATATAGTTACACTTACACTGCTGTTTTGTGGACAACTCCAACATGTGCTGTACGCGATAAAACTAATCACTGGCTGAAATAAAGTTAAGGGGATATGTGCAGGCAGTGAGGGTAGTTCAGTGGGATCAGCAGCCTCACGGGAGGCTTGGAGAATGAATAAGTGACATCTTAGAAAGGCACCAGGGGAGAAAGTGGAGAAGCTATTATTATTTGTATTATGTTCTGAAAACATGACTTGAACCCATTTAGTTGAGAATGCGTGCAATTCCATGCAACGGCGACACCACCACATTTTATATGTAGAAATAAAACTGTGGTGGTGAACGTCTACTGGCCGGACGTCGATGTGCCCATGGAACCATCGAGTTCGCAGAGAACAAGCGAGAGACACTGAAAAAGTGAGCGAGAGACTTTTTTAAGGAGCAATAGCCATGACTTGGGGATGCTTTGCGTCAAAGAAAGAGCTCACGGGGTCAAAAAGTGTTTCCGGTGAGTCCACCGAGTCTAATTACTCACAATGCTGTGACATTAGGTTTCAAAGGACATGAAAAACAAGGCTTCTTTCACATGTCCATCAACTTTGTGTGAGACTTTATGTGCCCACATGATTAACGAGAAGCTGACCACATCATGGCCAAGGACTGTGTCCTCCAAAGGATGGCTCATAATGCTCTGTGCTCATTACTTTGTGCTTCGATTGCATAATGTTTTCCCACGACTTATAATTGTATACTACTGCGGATGAGCTTGGAACAATACATCTTGTTGATTAAGATATAGTAAAGGACCAACATGGGGCTAAATTAGGATTAAGATTACATTCCCAATTGGTTTAAAGGGAATTTAAATGCAACTATTGCTTTGGTTGTTTTTTTGTTTTTTGTCTCTTTCAGGACTATTTAAATTTATCTCATAGGTCATTTTGATCATTTTAGGAGATGTTGTGCAAAACAAACCTGTGTGGATCCACAGATATCAGGTTTCTCTTCTTGCCTTGCACCAGCTCCAAGCTCACATCTGGCACAACCTGACATGTTAGTGTAGACTTTAAGCTGAATGCAGAACCATGCCGATGTCAAGTCTCCGCCAGAGACGGGGAACAAACGAAGCAGCCTCCAGACATCGCGTAATGCACGTGTGACCAACAGTCTAGTAACTGTGACAGAGCCACTTTTCTGATTATTTACACGGTGTTGTTATTCAACATATAGTATGTAAATAAAAATAAAAGCGCATGCAACATGACCCCTGTGACCTCACGTATCCACAACACAAGCCTTCAAACATTTCAGCGCACAGAGGACTCAGGACCACTGCGTCGCTTTTAGGGTAGACGCGGACGTCTGGCAGCGCTCAAGCTTGTCCTGTGTGGTGGTCGGGGCGCACTCGCCATTGGCTATTGAGCCAAAGGGGCGTTGCTTCACGTTTGATGAGCGCTTAGGGTGCGCGGGGTGTCGTAGGGATGGTTAAGGGAACGCGCACTTGGCACAGATTCCTCCCTGCAGGATCGACCTAGTGTAATCCACACAGAGGCGTTTTGTCAGGGGGATGAGATGTCACAGACAGTGGCGGGTGCATGTTTAGCAATGCGATGAGGCCAGTGCACTTTGCAAGACTTGCGCTGCAGAGAGCCTCCACGGATCCCACGACCTGTTGCTGCTGACAAGCCGGGGGAAGGCAGAGCCGCTCGGGAGGGCACAGCCGTGGACACTGGTCTGGGACTTTTCGCGGAGGAAATCATGCAGTTTGCAATCTGGCTGCTTGGACTAATGTGTCATGTGTCAGCAGTTGTCCAGGGAACTCTGCAATACAGACTGCACCCGAAACAAGGTAGCGTTGTGTTCAGACTGGGTTTGCTGGTGTTTCTGTGAAAGCCGTCTGCTCAGTGTGTTTTCTCTTGCAGAAAGCTTCGTCAAGCAGCTGTCATCGTATGAAATCATCACCCCGCTCCGTGTGAACGACTTCGGAGAATCATTCCCACACGAGCTGCACTATAGAAGGAGGCGAAGAAGTTTAAACGAGGACCTGTCGGGTTTGCGGGTTCACTACAGGATCGACGCGTTCGGGGATCGCTTCCATCTCAATCTGACTGCAGACTCCGTCTTCATCGCCCCATCTTACACTGTGACCCACTTGGGAGCGGAACCGAGCCTCGACGCGGAGACCCAGCGGCGCGAGCCGATCGATATGCGCCACTGCTTCTTCCGTGGACACGTCAACGCCAAGAGCGAGTATCCTGCAGTGTTCAGCCTCTGCACCGGCCTGGTGAGTGCTGGCTTTCCGTTGCGTTTCCGCGCTTTCTAGCGTCTCACTGGGTTCATACCTCCACTCGCAGCTCGGGTGAAGTGTGTAGAAGCGTAAGAGGAGCAAGTGTTACTGGACTAATGTCACCGCGGAGGGATGCTGCTGATGGTGCCGTCAGGACGTCACGGGGCGTGGGAGGCTGGGCTTGACGTGACAGGAAGCATCCTCTCTGCCGAAGTGCTCTTGAGCGAGATGCAAAACCTCGGTCGTCTCCAGCCCAGGACATAAACAAAGAGAGCCACAGAAGATATTTGGTGTCTTTGTTCTTAATTAAATCAGTGTGTGGCTACGGCCGAATGTTGAAAACACACAGGCTGAGCTGTATAATGGATTAATCATTGAATGACTGTCAATCATGTCGCTGTACATTCTGGTTTGGTGTTGGACCTGTAGTCTGTAGTCTTCTGGTAGCACATGTAGCAGATGGTTATTCCTCATCATCACATCTTCCGCTGCGGCTGTCGTTAGGTAACGGTGAGCTCATGCTACACGACGCTCCTGATGCTCAACTTATTGAGTTTGACGATTCTTGTGTGAGAGAAGATGATAAGTGTTGAAGGGGTTGACTTCATGGGTCAGATGAGGTTAGTGGTGCGGGGGCGCGGGCTTGACCTCAGTCGCACCAGCTGGACTCTGGCATAGACGCTTGGTGGTGGGGGGGTTGGCTCACTCTGACACGGGCAGGAGAACCATAGACTCTCCCCACAGCCCCTAAGAATGACATAACCCTTATTTTAGATGGGTGCACTGTGTACAGCACCATCATAGGAGTTTTTTTAAACCCCATATCTCATGTGGTGGTTGAGGTAATAAATAATTAACTATAATCATTACTCCCTTTTTAAAGAGGCCACCACAGTACATGTTTTCTCATGTTTGTATAGCAATTTAAGCTGTGGTTCATAATGCAGCTATCGGGGTAATAAGCTTTAATTGCCCCTCTGCACAACTGTGATGTATGACTCGCTTATCCAAACATGTTTGCATCCTTTTTCAAGCAATCTTTGTCGCTTATCTGCATCATCACTCACTGAGAATGACAGGACAATGGACACTGCACCAGAGGCTATTGGGTCATAAATGTGCCCGTATGTGATCACTAGGGCTTGATGGCCAGGCACATTTTGTTGGGATGAGGTCATTAATGAATAATTAAGCCCTAAAACAAAGCATTCATTCTAGAAAAGCAGGTTCCTTTTTACCCAGAGTTGCTCAAAGCTGCCCCAGGGAGGAAATTGGGGGGTGGGGTTGAGGAGCTTTTGGCCTTTTCAAAGTGAGCTGTGACAGGCAGAAAAGAGGAGGAGTGCGGTGAGAGGCGCTCGGCCTCTCGGTTCGCTCGCATAACAGGAGTGACTCAGCCTGTCCTGAGAAATAAGCACATCTTCCCTCCAGCATCGAGTGATGTACTTCTGTGTAAAGATCAGACTCGTGACACCTTTATGTCCCATTTAACTGCAGAGATCGACTGCTTCTGCACACCACACAACAAGTATGACCAGCCCCAGAGTTTCGATGTACTGAAGGATGTGTCCTTCAGGTGGAGTCTTTCAGCGGTAAGGTCCAGTTCAGCACCCGTAACTGAACAGCAACCATTATGTCTGTCCAAACCTTTGTCACATTTGTTGCTGAGCTAATGCTGGGAAACCGCAAAACCCTGCCCTCCACTGACCAAACAGAGCCTTTGTCTGTTCAGACCTCTGTTAACACTACACGAGAAAAGTAGATGACTCAGCTATAATCATCTCATTAGAGTTAACCGACAACAGATAGTGATTTACAAGAAACAGGCAAACATCTACCAGTTGTTACAGTGGATCAATCACTCATTATAGTCGTAGTAGGACTGAGGTGTTGTCGTATTCTAGCACAACTGGCTGAATCATTCTATCACTGCCAGCTGTTTTTGTACAAAATGTTGTACAATGGTGGATTTGTCATTGTCAGCGATGGCTTATTAGTGACGATGACTGACAATAGTAAGGAAAATAAAAGGATTAATATTAATATCAAGCATTCACAGCATTGTTTGGGACTCAACTGGATTATGTCAGAGCGCCTGGGTCATTCAATGCAATGTTTTTAGTGCAAGTGTTTGGTTGGATCAGTTTTCTATTCCCAGGACATTAAACTTGGTATAGAATTATCAGTTGTCCGTAGGAATGAATGTACGTCCTGTTTAAACCTGTTTGGATGAATTTACTTAACTTGTGCTTGGAGCTCAGGTTAAAACGATGGATGTCTTGAATCACATGATGTCTTGTTTTATATACATGCACATGCCTTACTCTAAAACAAAGACCTCCGAGGTAAGAAATAGTGAGCACTTGAGTTCTTGACTAACCTTATCTTATCCACTTTGTACTTTCTCTAAAATCGCGGATATGTAACGGCTGCTGCTGTCGTAGTGTGAGTTACAGCGTTAGAAGCAGGAATTGTTCGCTCGGGGGTGTTTCCCAAGTTGTGCTGGAAATCGCTCCTTTTTCTGTGTTTTCACAAGCTTAATACAGCGAACACACATAGCTCAAGGCCTGCTTTAGGCTTTTAGAGGCATTACGGTGTCTACGTGCAAGTCAGTTTAAACTTCACACATTTCGGAAGATACGTGCGCACGTTTTCCATTTCCGATCATTCTGTTTTCCATTGCCAGTCATCTATCACTTGCGGAGATGGCAGCAGCCTTAAAGATAACATTCCAGCGTCTAATATCCTGTTTAAGTGTGCGTATGAAATTACCATACAAACACCATTGTGCCTCGTAGCGGAGTGAGTAAAGAAGCTTTGTGAGAACCTGAGCTGCCAAATCAATGTTAGCATTCCTCTGTCAGCAGCTCTGTCCGTGTGATGATGATGTCAGTCTTCCCACTGTCAGCTTGCGAGGAGAAGGCTGTTTATTTGAATTATGAACACGTACTTGTGCGTGAATAAAAGTGTAAAGTGTCCCGGTTGTTCTTGATCCTAAATACTGACCTAGTGTCCTGTGAACTTTCTGTTGTGCCTCTCGGCCCTGTTCTGTAAACGCACACACATATAGAACGTGCTAAAGACAAATGAGTGATTTCTCTGTTTCTTCTGCTCTAGATTGGAACCTTTACAACCCAACATGGCGAATACTTCTTGGAGCCTCTTTTAAATGCTGTGGGGGAGGAGTATGACGAGGAGCACAACAAACCTCATCTTCTCTATCGGCACGAGAGGACGAGGAACACTTCAACTACTGTCGACAACACGACTGAGACCTGTTGGGCCTTAGGTAACAGACCGTAGACTGTCTTACTATAATGACTGGAACCACTGTCTGTCTGCACACTCACCTCCTGATGACCTTCATTCACTTCATGGTACTAAACAGTGTTAGAAATGTAAATTATACTCTGTCTCAGTCTCTAGCTTACAGGTTTCCCAAGCAGTTTCTTGATTAACGGGTGTTCGACTTAATTAAGCAAAATGCACTTGGTGTTTTCACTCCTGTTCTGCTGAAGCATTCAGCCCCAGGTCTGTGGCAGCAGCTTAGATGGAAAGGGATAATTAGTTTTTAGTTTGTAGTTGCAATGAATAGACGCGGAAAGGTTTTCTGCATCGGTGGCAGTTTGAAAGTTCCCCCGGTTTCATTTGAATTTTTATGGTGGAAGCTCTGGGTGGTGGAGAGGCCCTCCAGAGAAAGCAGGGTGACTGAGTGGCGTTCACTTTGATGGAAGGCCTTGGAGTCGTCTTTGCAGGGAGCTCTGTGGGCGGTCTTTGTTTGTGTGATGCAATAAATCTTTTATGTGCAGACCACTCGATTTGCTTGTTGTCTGAACCAAGCCATTGTTGCCTGGTGGTGGCCATTGTATGTGGCGGCGCTTTAAAGAACTTGGACTGACCTGATGAGCACAGGCCAATGGCTCCTTAATATGCTTTGCCCTTTCACTCACTCAGTGTGTGTGTGGCTAACAGACTTGAGGGCCTCTCAACCCCCACTCGGAGACACTTAAATACACTCTCCTTCAAGAACGGAGAAAGCGTAGGCTTAGTGAACGATGCCTGACTTAATATATTTCTACCTTCTACTGTTTAATATCTGCTTATGTACTTCCTGAGTGTAACCCAATGTACAGAGGATAGGACAACGGGTCTGATGGATGAAAACACCTGTAGGGCTCCATCAAAGGGCAGCGGGTAAACAATGAACACGAGGAGGCAGGGCTGGGACTGTGAGGTGTCCCAGGCTTCAGCTCGTGGGTTTTATCAGATAGGCCTCTCTCCAGATGAGGTGATAAATGGGCTCTTTGAAGGCTACGCTGAGCCAGGACTAAGAGGGCTGTCCTGTCTTTTTATGGGAAAGAGCACAGTACGCGCTGCTACTAGCAGGTTAGATATAAACAGTGCCTTGGCGCGTGCCGTTCTGCTTGCAAAACACTTATAGTTGCTGCTCCTGATGTTGCGTTAAGACATTTGACTTTGGACTTCTGGGTTAAAATCTTAGAGAATTGCGGAGCTCTGGCTGCTGCAGTCTTGACTCTCTAAGTTTTCTATCCTCTGTACCTCAGTGTCTGTTTCTGCAGGTCCTGACTCTTCTTTATTTCTTTGCCCAGAGGTTGAGCCTAAACATGGGGTTTGTAACCACAGCCTCTTTGCTGAGAGTTTTTTGAGGAGCGATAGAATCAGTCAGGCCTCCTGTCTGTTCTCTTGCTTTTGCTACTTCATGTTCCTGCGAAGGAGCCTTCACAGTTTGAGAGCTGAGGGATTTGTCAGTTTAGAGACTTTGAAGACTTTTGAGTTTTATCCACCGTGTCAGTCTTGCAAGTCCGTAGATATGCAGAGTGGCTGCCAATGCCTACAGTCTTTTAACAGGCAGGATTAAGTGATTATTCATCTTGTTTATTAACTTTTCTCTTTGCTGTGACCTATAAGAATCGTTTTTAAATGCAAAGATGAGAGAAGCTGTGTTTTATCTTAGAGATCTGCACATCCTTGCGTTTCTGTTCTCATCTTTGGAAACATAACCTGCGATTTCACGTTTCACGTAAATTGGAGTTAATGATGTTTTTCATAGCTCCCTTCAGCTGCTTTTCTTCACTACATGGCTGATAAGCACCACAATATCACTGTAAACGTCAGTGGAAAATTTCTGAAAATGGGGTCTGATTGACTGACAGAGCTAGAGCTGTTGTCTTACACCATCATGGAACTTGGGTGGCTAGAAATACCTCTGGAGTAGATAGATGTTGAGTGGATGATTAATGTCAGAGTACCTTGTTGTGCCTGGTTCTGGCTTTTAAAAACCTCTGGTAAAGAAGGCTTAAATCACAACACAGACCCGACCTTTAATGATGCATTCTACAGGTTATCTGTCTCAGAGCTTGCATGTGAATCCCTGCTTTGGGAGAGATAGCTACAAGGATGAGGGTGGCTGCAGATAGGGGCAAATTCTTCTATGCTGTGCTTTTTAAAATCCATGTGAAGACGAACAGGAGATGGAGGAGCACGGTTCGGCTGTGGGTCTCCAGCTGTATTGTGCCAGAATTAGAAATGGTGAGTTGAATAAAGACAGCTTGGCAGCAAACATTACTAGCTGAAAACCCAGACTCCATTCTTTCAAACTTTTCATCCGACTTCTCGATGGCTGACCGAGAAAAGCTGGGACAGCAAAATGACAATGTACTTGGCACACATGGCATCTGTGCCCCCTGACCCTCAACACAATCATTGTATAGGGTTCCCCCCTTGGTGCCCACTGTGTATACATGGTAGCTCAAATGCTAGCATCTGATGTTTGGTCAATGGGTTCATTTACATGGAAAAATGCTCTCCCCCGCATGGGGTTTGAACTATGGTTTGGAGCTTTGTCTGTTCTCCCTGTGAGCTTTCACGTATGTGAATAGACGCACTTGTTGATTGTAACCTCACTTGCCTCTTTGTATGCATTCACTCAGTGGATGGGTAGATGTGACTTTGCCAGTTTCTCCTCCCTGAGGCGTGTGGATTCTGGGCTGGCTGGCGTTTTCTGCTGGGACTTCGGCTGGAACCCGTGAGGCCTCCCTCTTAACGCCAGCACTTGACACAGGTCAGGAAGTGTTCGAGCTTGTGATGGACAAGGTGCTCCCCCGTCACCTTTAGGCCAAAAGGCTTAGGCTCTGCCCTCGCGCCCCTTGGGCAGACTGAAATGCACCCCGACCGGGAAATAGCTATTGGTTGCTCTTGTGACTTGCTCAAGAGTTTTTGTTTGTATTCGTCAGGAGTGAATGTCAGCTCCCTGGCGTGTCAGCGTCAATGAGTGGGCAGTGCAAAGCAGTGGAGAAAGGGGGTTCTTTCTTCACATGTTCTAGCAGCACTGGCCTGCGCTGCGTGTGCCTGTCGATCTTGCTCCAGACCTTGGCAGAGACAAACCATTTCTGAAACTCTCAGGGGCCCTCTGCTCTGCCTCCACACCTGTTTCTTTAAAGTAGGTCTCTCACACGTTGCCTCGACTTCATCTGCACAGAAATGTTTTTTTTGTCTCTTTGAATGGCACTTTAAAATAAATGAACTGTTAAATAATAAGAGTAGTGCATCTACTCACTGCCAACATATGTCCTAGTTTAGCTTAATGTGCTTCCCCTTCTGGTGTGATGATGGGTTGCATCAGTGCTTCGAATTTTATACTGCATGACAGTCGCGCATGCAGCTAATAATATGGCTCACTGCGCTCATTGTCATCTGATTTTAAGAAAGCAGATACTCTAAACTAAACAGGCCGGGGCGACTATAGACAGTCTCTAACGTTAATAGCTGCCATGTGTCTGCTTGCCCCCAGGCCTCAACCCTATTGAACCCAACGTGTTATGATGCGTTGAGAGTTCCTGTGACAGATTCCAGCGGAGGCTATTTCCGTCCACCGTCTACTGTCTGGGCATTCTTAGCAGAAGGCTGCTGATTAGGATGGGTGAGCCTCTGGAGTGACAGACGCTGACTGCATGGTGGCATGGGTGACAGTCAGAGAAGGGGTGACAGGTGAGCGACAGTTCCCCTCTGGGAAGAGACAGAGGCAGGAGATGGACTTTTAATGGCAGTAGTGAAAACGTCCGCCTACCTTTCAATGACCTTCAGTTGCTCTTCATTCATCTTTTGCGTCACCCTACGTGTACAAAGCCCACTGTCTCCCACTTCACTTTCATAAGGCTTCGTCAGCAGCAACAATTAGCTACCTCTGCTTCTCTAGTCTAGCCACAGAATTGCTCTTAATCATGCGTCTGTCTGCGGCTTTTCCAGTTGAGCAGCGTCTGACCTTGTGTTGAAAATATTCAGCGTAATGTATACAGCCTATTTAAGTGGCACCTGGGGAAGAACACGCTTTAACTTTCTCTAGGCCATTGTCAAAGAATGTTAATTAGCTCCACAATGAAATGTGTGTTCTGTATCAATACTCTCTACAGAGAACTAAAGGCAAGTCGAAAAGCAGCTCTCCAGTTTGAAATCTCAATAAGAGGAAGTGTAAACATCTGAAAACGTTCAATATGAGTGTGTGAGTATGTGTTAACCACGTGTACCACGAGACAACAAGGTCTAAGAAAGCAGAGTTGGCTTCGTGTTCGTGGTATGAAGAACCGCTGGAGCTCTGTGTCGCTGGTTGTCGGTAACGTTTCATGTCTGGCAATGCTGAATTTAAGCCCCATGTCCAGAGAGTGATGTCATCCCTCTGTGTGTCCAGAGGGTCAGGGCCATCACCTCTGGTGTAAGTAGCAGCTCACTACCTAGTGAGAAGGGGATTTTGAACCTAAGGCGATTTAGGAAAGGTTGTGTGTGGCTAATCTGCACTGATTCAAAGGCTTTTACAACAGAGGCCATGTTTCCCCTCCTCCTTCTCCATTTTACACTCACTTGCTCTGAGTCTTCATACCAGTTTCTGTAGATGTACATACTCATCTTTGCTTCAATAATCACTTTGATGTTTGACTGTCTGCATTGATGGGTCTGTTTAAGGGGTTTAGTGTACTGGGTTTGGCTCCGGAGAGATTTTTCCTAGAAAATACAAAGCTCCGTTCTGGCCCGGCTGCCTAGGCTGTGTGCATGGGCACAGACAGGCTTGGCACTGACTTAGATGCTGGCACTGGCTTGAGATTGGGGCTCACTGTGGCGAGAGCTGCATGCCATTGTGCCAGGAAGTCACGCTCCGCCTCGTGTGCCCGTGGGGGCATCGCTTGAATAATGTCGAATTGCTCAACAAGTTATCTTTTCTCTTTTTTTGCTTCTCTCTGATCAGACAGTTACACACAGTGTTTCTGTGTCTGACTGAAAAGAGTCACTATTCAGAAGGCAATGAATTCTCTTCACGATAATCAGGTTACCCAAAGTCAGCTTGTAATGAGCGCTGATAATCCTGTAACTACTGAAAGTTAATCATTTTCCTACATTTACATTGTTAATTTTTGGAATTAAGCAAATTTCCTCAAAGATGGCAGAACGCTGTAGAAGGCTGTGTTTGGAATCATTGCTTCCATTTGTGTATTTGGAAGAAATGCTGCAGCGCAAATTGCGATGTTAAAAACAATTTGAGAGAAATCTCAGCTTGTCTGTGCGTTTGTATGATTCATGGTTGAGTCCTGCTACGTTTCTCTGGCACGTTGTCCAGTGACAAGCTAAACCCATCTCCCTCCAGCTGAGAGGCGACACACTCGTTTGGCTGTGCCGTCGTCCGACCTCAGACGGCCAGTTTCAGCACAACGCAGCAATAGAAATCCCACGTATGTGTAATTAAACGCACAGTTCGCTTATTTTAACGTCGACAGATCGCGCTTGCATTTCCTCCAGCGATAGGAGCCTTCCCGTGTCTCTGCCTCCGTCTCCCTCTTTGAACCTCTCTCTGTCATGGAGAAGGAATCTTTCCCTCAAAGCCAGCTCCACAGGTGCAGTTCAGCTGAGAGTAAGACCGTGGAATATGTACAGAATATCACGTTGTGCCTCTTTCTTCCGTTATTTCAATCTGGCATTAAAGATGCTTGGAGAAATGGTGGGTGTTAACTTATTGTTATAACACTGGCATCGTCCTGAGGTTTAAATGCTAATGAATCACTTGCCCTTATGTTAATCCACCTTCACACTTTTTTCTTCAACAGATGGCTCAGAGAGTCCAGTCCCTTTCAAGACCAGGGGGGACATGGGAGAGGAGGTGGACTCTCTCAGAACCACTGTAGATGGTCGATATGTTTACGAAACCAACAGCACTCAGTCCAGATCCCCACACAGACGCAAGCGCTTCCTCTCTTACCCTCGCTACGTTGAGCTGATGGTGACAGCGGATGCAAAAATGGTGCGTCACCATGGACGCAACCTGGAGCACTACATCCTAACAATCATGTCAGTAGTAAGTAAAATAATGTTTCTAAAAATTATTACTTTGTTCATGTTGACGTTCTTTCAAACGTAGTTAGGAATGAGACGATTCGGTGGGAGGTTGGGGTCCTGGGCTTGTTGTGTCAGTTCAAATTGGTCCTGCTTATGATGTTTTTGGGTTGGTTATTGGTTGGTGTCAGAAGTCATTGCAGGAGTCTTCGTGTTGAAGCGACACATGTTGTCGCTGCAGAACGCTGTGTTCCTTCTGCTGTCTTGTACCAGTATGGCAGACAAAATGTGCAAAACACTCATTAACTTGCAAAAGAATAATGATTGACAGTTAAGTATTACATAGTCACTGTTAAACGTACCAGGCCAAACATTAGTTCTGCTTATGTCTGCAGACCAGTTGTGCAGGTACAGAGACTGACATTGACTGACATTTTCTTCGTTATCACAGACCCACATTTATTCTTTGCTTCACCAAAACATATCAGCAATGTGTGGTGTTGCTATTGGTGGCTGCTCTGGCTTAGTTTTGACTGAGAACGTGTTCGCTGGCCTTTAGCGTGTGGTCTGCACAGTGGTGACATGCCAGTAGTGTGCTGTAGGTGGCCGCCCCCTTCGACTCTGGTAGGAATAAACCTTACGAGAGCATCCACAAGGCTCTGTGTGTCATGTGGACTATCAGCGAGCACAGAGACACAGAGACTCCTTTGCCTGCTCCGGCCTGGCCGGTACCACATTTGCTTTCTCCCAGGGCTAAGACAACCTGAATGTTTATAGTGGACTAATGAGTTCCTGTCAGGAGGCCGCACATGGCGTCAGGAGACCACTGGCCAACCGTGACTGGGAAAAGCAAGAGGAGCAGAGGTGAAATCTGCCAGTGGCTTTGAGCAGCTTTGCGAAAGTTTCACATTTGTTGCCGGGTCCAGGTTTTAGTTCACTGTTTCTTTGCTAAGGTCTGTGGAGGACCTGTAATTGGTTTTAATACCCTGTTGATTAAACTCACCCTGAAGGAGACTTTTTCTTACTTCAATGAGCTGTTGCTATTTTGATTAAATCCCTTGGAGCTTAACTAATAAAAGCAACAGATGTACAGTGCTTTGACTTCCCAGTTGAAACAGCTGAGTTGAAAGCCTTCAGACTGCCTCCATTTGTCTGACTGCTGAGGTTAGTGGACGTTTGCATTTTTTGTCTCTGTGTTTTATCTGCGTTATAGGTTGCAGCTGTGTACAGGGACCCCAGCGTAGGAAACCTCATCAACATCATGATTGTCAAGCTAGTCATCATCCACAATGAACAGGTGAGAGGTGAATGAACACCTTGAGAGGTGTCCTTGAAAAACTACTGGAGTCATTGTTACTGATTAAACCCCCTCCAAAAAACCAAACACAGCCCCAGTTTATTGGTAGCCCCTCCATATGTGTTTCAAACCAAACAGGAAGGACCCACGGTGAGTTTCAACGCTGCCACGACGCTCCACAACTTCTGCACGTGGCAGCAGAGCCAGAACGTCCAGGACGACAGCCACCCCTCTCACCATGACACGGCTCTGCTTATCACGCGGTACGTGCTCGTCTCCCGTCCTCACAGCCTCTTTGAGAAACCTTCACTATGACCAAGGTGACACGGTTTGTTTTCTGTTGTTTTCAGAGAAGACATCTGCCGTGCGAAAGATAAATGTGACACTTTAGGTAAACGTTTGTCTTTATTTCTGCAGAAATGATTTAATGAATTCAACTCAAATCAGCAATGCTTAAAACGTTTAAATAAACTTTTTTCTATAGTGACAAATCACACGTTAACAGCTCATCAACTTTGCAGCTGTGACTTTAAGCCAAGCTTTCAGCTATAGCTTAGTGTGACAGCGACAGAACAAAGTGGTCGAGACAGGAGGGGAGAGGGGAGAATGCTGGGAGTCGGTGCTAATCTCTCTTATGGAGCAGATCTGAAGGTTTAATCGTTTTTAACGTGACAGTAGCGTGTTTTTCCAAACAGCACGGTTTCTGTATGTGTTTATGAGTGTTTTGTCGCGTCCTTTAGGGTTAGCGGAGCTGGGGACCATGTGCGACCCTTACCGGAGCTGCTCCATCAGTGAAGAAAACGGCATCAGTGCCTCCTTCACCATAGCTCATGAGCTGGGACATGTGTAAGTCGCAGCACAGAACTGGAGCAGCGCCGGCCCCTCCCCTGCACCCTTGTCCCAACATACGTGCACACAGCCCCGTTCACCTCTCACAGCTAGACTTGACCAACAAAAGCCCTTTTATCAAGCGATTCAGAACGCAGCGGACGCAGGTGCAAAACCCAGCTTTTAATAACACGCCAGCTTAAAGTACCTCACTCTCCAGCTCACGAGTTTAACCCCTCTGTGTCAAAGCTATGAGAACAAAAAAGAGAGAGGTGAGCCATTCTGGAGCGTTCTCTAAATAGAGTAAATAAACTCTAGAGGTTTCTTGAGCGTACAAGGCATAACATTGTGTTTGGTGTTGGGGGAAGACTTGTCTGAACAGTTTCCCTCTTTGAAACATCAGCCACTAAAGAAGATGTCGCAGTGCTGTCATGTGTAACTTGTCTGTTATCAAGCCAAGGTGTGTTACCACAACAACAAAATATTGCCACATGTGTGGAATAAAAAAAAAAAACGTCAAACACATGACTCTGTGTCTCGCGTAAGAGCCCGATCATCTCAAACATGGTAATTTATGGTACTGTAATTCCTCAGCGTAATTCCATTCACCATTTTAATGGGATGTTCTTTGAGGAGCATTGTTAGGATTACATCAGAAGCTGAATTCAGCAGCTCCCGGCCCGCTCACATCCACGACAAAGATGACGTATTGTTTTTTTTTTTGTTCTTTGTTCGCACGGCCTCCCTTGCAAAGTACGGCGTGAAAAGTGAATATTAATTTTATTTCAGTTTTTTCCTTGCAGTAGTTTGGATCCTGAAAAGGACCAGTGTCAGTGTGCAGTTGTGAGACACTGGCTGAGAATGAAAGCTGCTCTTTCTACCTCTTCTGTTTTGCTCAGACATTCTTTCACGAGAGAGACAGAGAAGGACCAGAGCAGCAGCCAGATAGAAAACACTACGGGTCCCCCCGGGATAAAGTTATCTTAACATTTAAGCAGCTGGAGGCCCAGTTGGCTCTGCCTCTTGGCGTGCTTAATTGCCATGTTCACAGGTGTGAGCTCTCAAGAGTGTTTATCGCTCTGGGAAAGGCAGTGTCAGGTAGTACGGACCATTCAAGAGCACTGCAGATTAAAGATTTAGGCTAATGGATAGAGGCCTTTCTCAGATGACTGCGAGGATGGGCCCTCACTGACAGCCACCGCGAGGATTTTCAGACAAGGCAGTGCCACTTGATAGCTGTTCAAAGGTGACACAAACGCAAAATCAAGTTTGTCACCCGGCGGTGCCAAGGTTTCAAATGTCTCAGACAATCAATCCTTCAGTTATAATGAATACGAAAGATGTCCAAGTGTGATTATTGTGGAAGATGTTATTAATGGTCCTTTTAGCTCAGACATCTGAAATGCTCAATAAGAATAAAGGTTTTTGAATGACTTCGCAGCAGATGTGATGCTGCCGTTATCAGCCAGCAGCCTGGTTTGTGTGCGTTGAGATCATTGCTATGTGAGGCTTACTGAGGGAATTCTGGCCTCGTGCCAGTCATGCTCCGTCTTGTTTGTGCAAGGACTGACCCTCGGCCACAGGCTAGAACCCAAATCTGGTCCACATCCTGTCGTAAACATCTCCGACATCATACAGCTGCATGGGTTCCTGTGTGTATAAATGCATGTGCATCCATGTGTGAGCACATTTCATGTCTTTGTGGGCACAAAGTGGACATGGATGTTGGCCTGCACCAAGAGAAAGAAAAGCCTGCTGTATGTGCAGCCTGGAGGAATTCATTCATTTGCAGATGCCTTAATGTGTTAGCACTTTTGTTGAATTATGGCGAAGGGATGATTCAGCTAATTCATAATTATACATTTTGTGGATTGGAGGACTTTCTGCTTTTGTGTGTTTTATGTTACTGCAAATTATATGTTTGAGGTTTTGAGCGTTGTCTTTGATGGTGGAGGGGAAACAAAGCTGGTAGATGGAGAGAGAGTTGGAAGAAAATGCTGCTCCACCTACTGGCCATTTGGAAGTTTAGGCCTTTGCACGGTTTTACTTTTTAATCAGTGAAAAGACACAGAAGTGATCATCTGTTCACACGACGGAATGTAAATCTTTTTTACTCACAACTAAAATATAAAGCAGCTAATAATCTTATTGCATGTGTTCCATTTCCTATTCCTCCTTTTCCCTCTGCATCAGGTTCAACATGCCTCATGATGACAGCCCTAAGTGCCGTGAGGCGGGAATGAAGCACCAGTATCATGTCATGGCTCCCACTCTCAACTACGACACCAGTCCCTGGTCATGGTCCAAGTGCAGTCGCAAGTACATAACAGAGTTTCTAGAGTAGGTACCGTCATCTCGTTTTACATCTCTAGTTACAAACTGATCACGGTCCTGCAGGATGATCTCATTTAACTTCCGTGTGCTGTGACGTGGCCACCTAAACAAACCGCTTCCATGTCTCTCGCAGTTTTCTACACACAGTTTACACTGTGTGGAGTTGTTATGGTTTTGGTGTTGAAGGACTATTTCCTGTTTGAAAGTTGGGGTCTTCTTTGCCTGACCTGAGCGATGCGTCTTCTGCAGCCCCTCAGCTGTCTCTCCACTCAGACGGACCCTGTAATATGAGGCTTCAGATCATTCTCCAACTTCTAAACTGCTCCACAGTTACTGATCTGGGACAAGGGCAACATAGGAAATATCTGTTATAATTATATCTTCCTCTAATATGTGTCTCGTTCCCTTTGTTAATTGTGAAGACTTTCACAAAACACAGCTTTGTCATCTGAAAAGTGCAGAGTCTGGTTGGAGGTTAAGGTTCTGCCTCGCATAGTTTCCGTCAGTGTTGACCTCACCATCGGGTGGTTGGGACATTCAGCTACGGATGCAGACAGTCGCTATGAATCTGTCCATTCTTAGGACTGGACCACGGCAGCTGCTGGGTTTCTGTATGTGGCTCATTGCAGCACAAAATCTAGACGAACGTGGTGTAAATGTAGAATCCGTTTGTGATTAGGATGGATATCTGACAGAAACGTGCAGGTATGGAGGCGGTTTGTTCAGCTGTGGAAGCTGCAGCGATGGGAAAGGCCTTCGAGAACCCAAGTGGTCCTGAGGTCTGTCTCCAGCAAACAATGGGAAGCATTGATGCGAACTGGCACATCCACAGCAGCACTTCTGCTCAGTGGACTGACCTGGTCAAGTACATCGCTGTTTTGTCCGCCCGGTCTTCCTGAAGAGCAAATTCACTCTGCACCTCTTAAAGGATTCTCCCCCTTCGTTCCACTGTTGCTGTGATAATGTGCACCTTGTGCAGCGTGGTTATGAGTCATCTATTAGATAGAGCATCCATTCTTTCCCTGTCTGGTGCTGTGCTGTTTGATGTAGGCTTTAAAATCCATATATAACAATAAAATGCAAATGTTTGTATTCTGCCACCCACTAATTGTTGTGTTCACTGTGTGCTGCAGCCACATAATCGTAATAGGCATCATTTTCTACTGCAACCTGAAAGATCAGCCTTCCTGCTGTTACTCACCACAGTCATTTTAGTCTCTGTCTGACAAAATTTCATGACAGCACTTTAGCTGGTGCTGTTTGATGCTTGGTGTTATTCACCCTTCTGCAAAATCCACCAGACGGAGAAACGCGTCGCCTGAAACCTAATATGCGGTACATGCAAAATATTATTGTTTAGTCTGTTGTGACAATCACACGACAAATAAACCTACTTTCAAGTTACCCAATCTCTGCCAGGTGTGGAATCTCACGTGGTGCCCAAGAGGAATTTACGGTCTCAACTGACAGTCTTTAAATCCACACTGACCCCTTCTCCTTCAATCTGCCTGTCTTGGTCTTAATAATCATCCCATTAGCTTCCAGGACTCTGATTAGACAGATGACCAACTGGTGAAAGACGCTGCAATATGGGACTGTCAGTATGATTCCTTGACAGGCCAGGTTTCATTCACAGTATGTCCCACCGTTGGTTTATTTTTTGCCATGACAACCAGCCGTGTTTGGGCAGTTCCTTATGTGACGTGGATATGAAAGGGGAAAGAAACAAAGTGAATATAAGTCGGGATAATCCAGTGTAATTGTTGGCTGTCACATCAGCTGGTGCGGTGTGAAGCAGGTGTTTTAGCAGCTCAACCCAGCATGGAATTTGTCATTGTTGTCCAATTACAAACCCTACTTGTCTCATCCATCAGTTCTCTTTTTCAGTAGTAAACAAAACCACGAGACCTTGGACGATCAGCTTTAGTTTGTTGAGATGTCTTGTTGGACCTTTTCACAATTGTAAAGGCTGATGGGGTTAGATGTTATCATAGATGCAAACATCAAGTCCAGCTGTGCTAACTGTGATGTGAAGGGTGTGGATGACGTCCAGATGTCATTATGTCACAGATTTATGCAACAAGGCGCTTTATGGTGTGAATTGCGGTTAGCATGCCGATCCGTTTCATTCTTTATTCAAATGTCATTGTATTCACACTGTTGTGAGTCTGATACCACACTCTGTGGTGACGGCGTTTCACCATTGGGCCATTGACAACAAGTGGAGTCTGTGAGGCAGCTTTGAGACCACCCGCAGCGGACAGCAGAGGTTTAATGCAAGAGAGCTCTCACCCGCTCAGAAAGTAGTGGATTGTCACGATCATTTCCACACCGGGACATTTTGCCTTGTTGCCATGTCTACGCAGACTCACGCCATCGTGTGCTTCCATTAAATTTTTCATATTTTTTCAGCACTGGATATGGAGAGTGCCTCCTGGATGAGCCTTTAGGCAGGACGTATGAAATGCCAACTTTGCTCGCTGGTCAACTCTACAATGCCAACAGACAGTGTGAACTGATGTTTGGACCTGGTTCGCAAATTTGCCCCTATATGGTAAGTAAGCAAACCAAACCTCTGTAATAAAGAGAAGAGTTAAGGTTTACTTTAGAATAGTTCAATACACGGTAATGTCAAGAGGAGGAATCAAAGCAGTGATTTTCCACAAGAAAGCAATAGAATTCTTTTTAACAAAGTACAAAGAGGTGGATTAACTCAGCCTTAACATGTAGCTGAACACACCCCTGAAGTAAAACATCTTGCACATGTCTGGGATCAAACACTGAAGACATATTTTGCATATTGACTCTTGAATTATACACAGAAATTAATGGCTTGTGTTCAATTTGCTTTCTTTAGAAACAGTGCAAGAGACTGTGGTGCACCAGTGCAGAGGGGGACCATAAAGGATGTCGCACACAGCACATGCCTCTGGCCGATGGCACAGACTGTGGGCATGGAATGGTACGACAACATGCTTCTAGACTTGTGCAGCTCCTTTCACCCTATCACATCGCTGCGTTGTGCATTTTATTCATGTGAAGCGATAAATGCATTTTATTTACAACTAACCCTGGATGCTATGGAGAGCTGTCACCGTGATTCAACGTAAAAGCAGCACACGTGTCTCTTGACCCTGAACCTGGAGTTGGTTCCACCAGAGCAGAGCATGACAACAAAAGGATCATAAAATTATATGATTGCACACATATATGTTTTTCCGGTTCAGTGTGCATCATATGAAGACACAAATGTCATGTGAATGTATTTACTCCTCTTCTCTAATTAACAGCAAATACCTCTGAATTCTACACATGCTCTTAGTAGTTCACTTCCTTTAGTGGCATCATTTCTTATGCATTACTCTCCTGCCTGTGTTCTGGTTGCAGAAACCCATGTAAATGTAGTCAGGTGCTTGTGAGAAACTTGATGCCTTACCCTTAGTGTTGTTACAGGTCCCCAACCCCCATTAGCGTTCATGTTCTCCTCTCTCTGGGATGTTATGCTAATTACCACTGAGACGACGGGGTCAGTCACTGAGGATACAAGGAAAGAACGGCGGCTCAAGAAGGGGGGGGGGGCAAAGGGGAAACACAGGAGGAAGGAAAAGAGAGTCCGAAGCGGTGTAGAAAAGGAGAGAGAGTCTAGAGAAGGGAAGGTGAAGACGTGACTCCTTTGAAAGAGGATGCTGCATGCCGTTCACAGTTGAGTCACCTTGATGTGAACCCGTGACCCTAGAACCTCTTTAAAAGGCGGGTGAGCGGGTCAGCGGTCCGACCATAACAGAGCCCAGGCCGAGACCAGCCAGCGCTGTTACAAGACTCACATCAGTGATTCTGCAGAGCAGGAGGTGGGAGGAGAAGAGCGAGGAGGAGGCACAGGGGCATAAGGACGTGGTGGGCTGGTGTTTAGCATTCAGGACACGCATGAGCGAGAGACAGAGCCTAATAGTCTTCTCTCCTAAACCTTCGGCCTTGTGGCCCATATATGCTTTCACACGTCTCCTTCTGCTTCCCCGCTATGTCAGGTCAGGCCTGTCTAGGGAAGAAAGATTAACAGGGGTCAGCACACATCTCCATCCAACTACAACAACTGGGACTGTAGAACCCAAAAGACTCTCAGCCTGTGTGTGGCCAACACAGCCGAGGGGACGCAGTGTAAAGACACTTCAAAGCTTTGTTGAGGTACAAACTGGTTTTAAACTGGCTTAGATCAGAAGAGAATCACTCCAGTGTGATTCTGTATCATCACATCATACATACAGCTTGTGACAGTGTTCTCCCGGGCACCGGATTGACTGACTTGACCCACGCCTACGAGCAGGATGAACACGTAGAAGTGATTTGTAAAGTGTTAACTAGGTTGACACTCAGTAACCACCAACATACGCAGTTTTCTTTCATTTCTTGGTTGAATAGTTGCACCGTCTTTGTGTGCGGTGTCCAAGCCCTGGTTTCGTCTTCATGCAGGACGTTGTTTGAAGTAGTGTGGCTTGAAAGCGAGGGGACCCTGCAGCGGCTCTCACCTGCCCCTTCAAGAGCGCTTTCATGTGGTATTTTTGCATTTGAGTTCATCCTCCATTTCAGCCTCAGACGTCTGATAATCTGTCAACCCAGATCAGTCTGCTTGATTCTCCTGCATCTTTATTGTGTTGCTCTTTGTCTTGGTACGTCGCTCGCATTCCTCCGCTGTTCCTTTCTCACTCTTCTACACATTCTTGATGTGCTGTACTTTTCCTTCTTTTCCCCAAGTCATGCGGTTCGTGTCTGAGGCTGTACAGGGTCTTGGGTCAAGCTCCTGGCTCTGAGATGTCTGCCGAGCCTGGAGGTGGGAGTGTCAGCTTTGGAGGATTACAGTTATGGCCTCTATCGGGGGAAAACCTAGCAGCAGGTATTATCTAATAAACCCTGGCTGCCCTTTCTGGAGAACCATCGTGTTGTGTAAAATGTGCATCTTTTGCGAACGTCTGACACCTCTTGAGCCTGCGTCGTCGCGTAGAAAGGTTTTGTTCCACCGGCTTATCAAACGATGTCCTGACCACGTTGGGTAATTGAGGTCAGTGCCCGAAAAGTGGGAGAGAGGCACGTCCTCAAAGCGAAGAATGGAGAAACGTTTGTTTGTACACAGCTGAGTTGAAATAGGGCAATGGACACTGCGTGGCTCCTGGGTCGTTTTTTCCCCTGCTGTTCCCTTCTCCTACAACTCTGTTTCTCCACTCCAGCTCCCCCCCCCACCCCCACCCACTCGCTTTTGCTCAATGGGTCCACTCACAAGGGTGCCGGCGTGAATAATGTGGTCACATGACCTGTTGGCGGCACGTCTGTCATCTCGCTCAGTGGGCCATGCTCAAACGAGGGCACCCCATCACTTGTCTATAAATACTGCCACCACCCCTCCATCCTCTCCTCTCTTGCTCCCCTACTCTCCCCCCTTTCAGTCCCCCTCGCTCCTCAAGAGGACCCTGCCTGTGCACTTGTGTGTGCAGAGTTACCTCAGTTTAAGTGCAAATGCAAGCGTAGTGAGCGTCATAGTGAGTTCGACACATAGTCTGAGACTTTTTGATGGTTTGGTTTTTATTGTCCTCAGTTTTGTTCATTTTATGACCAACTAAATTGTGAAAGTGTTTTATTGTGAATTTGTTATTACTTGTATGTGTAAACCACCAAGTCTCACACTCACACACTAGGGGCTTAATTGAGTGGTTAGTGTAAGTGTATAAAGGAAGATTGTTTTTGATCTCGAGAACATTCCTCAGAAAAGAACGACGAGCTGCTCTGGCTTCAGCCAATTAGACCGAGGTAGTTAGGTCTTGGAAAGTGAAGCCAGGGCAGATCGAAGACTGCTGCCGAAGGCGGAGCGTGTTGGCCGGAGCGCACTGGCAGCCTGACAGACGCGCCGTACGATGCTGGGACGGGATGTGCGTTTGTGTGTGTGCGTGTCTGTGTTTGTGTGTGGCTGTACGGCGGCTTGGGAGTGTGAGACAGGTATCAGTGTCACTCTCAGCTAATCTCTGGACATGTGGAGGATGTGCACATACATTGTCAGTTATAGCTTTAGTAAATGGTTTTGGCTGATGTTATTCTTATGATCTTATTTACACATTGCCATTCGTTTCTACCACAGGATATAAGACAAATGCGTGATTGTGAAAAGGTTTGAGGTGAGACTGATAAATACTAATAATTCACATATTTACAAGCCTACTATCGTTATACACACATGTTAAATCCAGATGGGTTAATGAAATTCTCAATCAAACATTTGTCTCTAAACAAAACCAGATGAGCATCGTTTCCAGCCTGTTGTGTTTGCAGTTTAGCAAACCACGTTCGTCAGAAAAGCAGCCGTGACGTCCGCTCGACGGCCGCCTGAAGTGTGTCCAGCAAACCAGTCACGTGCAGTTTAGCGCTTCACTTTGCATTTCTGGCTCAATGTTCAGCTCAGTTTTTCTCTGCACGAATTCATTCTTTCAATTTTGTTTTAAGGTGGCTAAACTGAATTCTTTGAATATTAAGAATATGAGTGAGCGCAGCTTTAAAACATTAGAGGTCAGTGAAGTGAGGAAAAGGTGTCTTTGAAGTGCGTGTGAATAGAACACCTGAGAGGACCAACCTGCTCATTCCCTGTAATGACAACCCTGACACTCGGAAACCTGGAGGAAAGAGGGAGCACGGAGTGGAAAAAGGAGACAGGAAACTGTAAAGGAAAATAGCAAGAGGTGCGTCATCTTGTCACTCCTGCTGTCTTGTGCTCATCTTTCCTCGGGTCATTTATTTACCTTTTGCCTTCGCGCTCTCTCAACACAATAAGAAGGATCTAACAGGGAAAAAATGCTTCGCTTGGCTAAAAATGAGTCTGTGCAAATCCAGGTTATAATAACACCTGTCAGACTTAGTTCCAGTCCCTCGACTGCCTGAAGAATCTCTCATCTTCAGGTCAAGTTATCGCACACGTGGCATGTGACATGTTTCAGATTGACTTGCTCGGTGTCCGGGACAAATGCACCCACCCCAACAGAGCAAGGCCACAGTGAACTCCAACCACCGCAAAATGAGAGGTGATGCCTTGTGGAAATGTCTGTGTCAAAATGACAGAGTGCAGTCTTGTGAAACCAGGCGTCTACCTTCTCATTCCTGCGGTGATGTACGACTTGGGTGCAGACTTGAGCTACTCCCTGCAACAGTTTCCTGGCAATTACAGGTGCTAGCCTCCGAACCACCCAGCAGAAGAGCTGAGAGCAGCTGCTGCACTCGTAGATGCTGTTCTCAGAGTCGGTGTTGGCGTGTTCCTAGTTGTTCAGTGCATCAGGTGTTTTGTGTGTGTTTGCAGACTACATGCTGCAGTATATGAGTATGAGTGTGTCTTTGTGAGATTCCTAATTTGAAACACGTGCTAGTCACAGCTGGACAGGTTTCTCTGACAAGAACCTTCAGTACCTCACCGCATTCCCAACTGGAAGAACATCTTGACCAGTTTTTGGACAGAATGTCTGCCAGTATCGCTTGTTTGAGCCCTGCCAACACTGCCTTTCTGTTTTCCAAGGGTGTGTTTGTGTGCTTCGAAAAGAGAGGCTAATTGGAAATGAGCGTGGCCCCCAGATGCCTCCGAGCAATCACTCGCACACCTAACACACACGCAGTCATGTGCAAACACACACACAGACACACACCCTCTTACACAGATGTTTTTTCCCTCCTACTCCCTTTTCCTTTCACCCACATCACCTTTTCAAGCCAAACAAAAAGGCTGTAAACACAGTGTGTCAGTGGGGGAGTGGAATGCCTCAGAGGCTTACCCAGGCTTTGGCCCTCTCTGACAGCCAGACCGCCTCGTGTTTGACAGCTCTTGGGGTCTCACAGCCTGGTTGGTGGAGCCATCTAGGGAGGGACGACTGCTCAGGAGAAGTGTGGAGGAGATGCCAAGGTCCAGGTTAATCAAATGCAGCAGAGCAGCAAAGACCTTCTTAAAGGTTGTTTCATTAGGAATTCCATGAGTTTAGACTGGTCAACACAAAGCACCAGCACCTGTTTGTCTTTTCATGTCGTCATATTTGCACTCACCTGAATTGTTTTATCAACTGATTTTTTTTTGGCATTGTTCTTTGAATCTCTTGTTTGTGCTTCAACAAAATTATCAGAGATTTCAGTTTGCATTTTCACTGGAGCCAGACAGGTAGACGGAGTGGGGCCGTTTAACGTCTGAGGCTTATTTAGTCACGTAACCATGAAGCAGACTCTAGTTTGGTTTTCTAAATTGTTTTTCTAAATTAGAGGATTGAATGACTTCAGCTGTGTAGGGATATTCATCGGTGGTACCCGGCAGATGAGGTGGCACTTTGGACATAAATGACACAGACTGAGCATCTTTTTAATGTTTGGAGGGGCTCAGCTGAACTTCCTGATATCAAGCCAGTAAATGAACTTTGTTCCCCTTGTTATCGCAGCTCTAGAGTTTCCCTATCGTGGTGCCAATGCACCTCGTGCCTGTGTGTCCGGACGTCAGGCTACGCACCCAGACAGACGCCGTCTTGTCCTGCATTCTTTCAGTGAACAGGACCCTCCGATATCTTAGCTGTTGAGGAGGGGATTTGGTTACGCACAAAGGGAAATAGGCCTGCCGTGCTTTGCTTATGAAAGCAGCGTTAGCCCTTCTTGGCAAAGGTTGGTTAGTGTACTGTTTGCTAACAGGCACCTATATTATATCTCACACTGGGTTTACGGTATGAAAGCTCTGTATTGTGTGATCTCCTATGTACAAATTCCAGGACTTCCTCTTAAATACATTTTTTATTTACAAAACATTCAATGCATTCCCCAAGACTAAACACCATCCGCAGCTGGGTTCATGCTTATGTCATTGTTTTTGACAGGATTTCTATATGTGTGTTGTTTTATTCACGTGCAGTATTGCAGGCAGGGGATGTGTGTGAACAAGGAGTTGGACCTGCAGCCAGTGCATGGGGAGTGGGGGCCCTGGGGACCTTACAGTGCTTGTTCCAGGTCCTGTGGTGGAGGCACACGGAGCACGGCCAGAGACTGCAATAAGCCTGAGTAAGAGAACACAGTTACGACAATCAGCATCACCACAGACAAACGTGAATCGGTGCTAGATACAGAATTAAGCAGTTGAGAAGGTCATAAACGAGCTAAAGTAGCTCAAAAGCCAAAAGCACATGTGTCAGATTCAATAAATCCCAAACATGATCCTTACATTTGGATGAAGTGTTTTTTTTTTTGGACCCTTCCCCCACACTAGGCCCAGAAATGGTGGAAAGTTCTGTGTGGGTCGCAGGATGAAGTTTCGCTCTTGCAACACTGAGCCATGTCCTCGCGGACGCAAAGACTTTCGCGAGGAGCAATGCTCCCAGTTTGACGGCAAGCATTTCAACATCAACGGTCTACCTCCCACCGTCCGCTGGGTCCCCAAGTACAGTGGCAGTGAGTACATCAACGTAATGCTGAAGCCCGTGGTACATCACAGATACAGTAGATGTAGTAGAAGCCAGTGATGTGTAATGTTTAGTGCATTTATTTAAGTGCTGTAGTTATTTTCTTTTTCTATATGCAGATGAAAAGAAAATGCATCAGTGAGTTGCTGCATGTGTTTGTTAGTGTGCACATCTGTCTTGTAACTTTCCTTTGCCGTGAACGGTACCTCTGATAAAAGGTGCCCTTAAGTAACACTTAACGTGACCCACACAACAGCAACATTAAAGCAGCATGCAGTCCTTCCATGTGAGCCTTCTGTGGTTTTCCCTCCAGCAGCCATATCTGCTTCCCTGCCAAGATGGCCTGCCGAGCCACATAAGATTAGCATCTGGCAAAGACCACCGTGTCTAAGTTACTGCAAGCCATTATTTCATTAATTGATGCTACACAAAAGGGTAAATCCTGGAACAAGTGCTTTATCCAAACCTAATCTGTTGCACTTAGAAAATAAAGTGAAGAGGTTTACATTCCATGTGTTGATTTTGCATCAGCACAGGAAGTCGTCTCTAGGCTTTTCATCTTGTTATTGTTCAGGATTTGCCTTGTATTAATCTCTCATTTTCCTTCTCCATTCAGTACTGATGAAGGATCGCTGTAAGCTCTTTTGCCGGGTTGCTGGGACTATGGCGTACTATCAGCTGAAGGACCGGGTCATCGACGGCACGCCGTGCGGGCCAGACAATTACGACATCTGCGTTCAGGGCCTTTGCAGGGTACATCTCTCCATCGTTTTCTAATCTTGACAAGCACCAGGGTTTCCTAAAATACCTACAATGTCAGTAATTAAACTCAGCACTTGAATGTGTCATATCAGAACGCTCTAAATCACAGGTTCTGTCTTTCTGTCCCTTCAGCAAGCGGGCTGCGACCATGTGCTTAACTCAAAGGCCAGGAATGACAAGTGCGGAGTGTGTGGTGGAGACAACTCGTCATGCAAAACCCTGGCTGGGACCTTCAACGATGCTCAGTATGGTAAGCCTCCGCGCTCACATTACAGTTACAGTACACTAATGGCTGACTGCTCGCAAAAAGGTGCTGCTGTTAAACATACAGTGTGTCAGCAGCTCGTGATAAACGGCATGCAGTAAACAGAGAGGAGCTATATGCTCACAAGCTGTGTCTGGTTATATTTAGTCAAACCTGGAAGAATGCCAAACTGCTTAACACAGCGCCCTGGTTTTGTTGAGCGTTCAGTATCACATACTGCGTAAACCTGACATCACTCCGTTCAGCTGTCCTGTTTAATGTGAGGCTAACTGTGGGCCAGCAGCAAAGCAGAAGAAATCCCTTCTGAACCTGTCTTTCTGTCCTTTATGCTTCTGTTGTTTTACTAATTCTGTATCTCTACATTTGCTGTTGTTTAACCTGACGTGATACTCGAATCCAAGTCTTGGATGGACGTTGGATGTTAGCAACAATTCAAACTAGTCCAATATAAAGAACACCCAAAAACTTGGACCAGTTTACTGGGTCACTGGTCCGTTGCTAAGATGCTTATGGATTCCAGGATGCGTGTGTTATAACAGGAAGCTACAGAAACCAAGTGCTGCCCTCGAGTGGCTCCTGTTTCATTTAGATGTTACAGTACTTTGGCAGCAGTAGTAAGTCGTTGGACGGCTGAATTCCCATAATGAAAAGACTGGAAGTTAACAGTCCTCTTCTGAATGTAACAGCCATTTTGAGTGTCAGCTCACAGGACTGGATACTTCCCAGAGTTAAATCATTTAGGATGTTGTTCATTTGTCTTGTTTTATACCCCGTTCGTATTCCACGTCTGTCTTTCTTTCTCCTGTTCTGTGTTAGTTTATCATGGGACAACAGGCCCAGTGTAGTAATTACAGGCCAACGGTAGGTCCAGGGAATAATTACATATCATTTCATGGTTTGGCCTTTGAAACTAAAACAAGGTCTCCTGCAGGTTATTTGAAAGCACCAGGACATTTCAGTATTATTCCAAGTGTGACATTTAAATTCCCAATGGTTGGAACATCCCCGACTGGGATTTGGTGTAACATAGTGAAGCTAGTGACTGCTCGCAGCTGTTTCTGTTTGGACTTTGGCTTTTCTTTTTAATTGTGCAACCCTCTGTCTCTTGTGTCTTGTCTGTTTCAGGTTATAATACAGTGGTGCGTATCCCAGCTGGAGCCACCAACATCGACATCAAACAAGTCAGTTACTCTGGAAAGCCAGAAGACGACAACTACCTCGGTTAGTGTGTGTTCACAGATATGATTTTAAACAAAGTATGAGTACTCAGCATCACATTGTAGGTCTTCTTTATGAATCGGTGAAAAATGGAAGCGTGTATGGCCCATGCGTTCATCCATCGTAGCGCATACTGTAGATCAATGCCATTATCACCCAACACAGCCATAAACCAGCCATAAACCAGCCATAAAGCAGCCAGACCCGGTGACCTAAGCCTGTGCACACAGGCTTTTAGTGGATGAGGGAACAGAGACATGAGCCACAGTGTTGTCAAAGTGTTTCCCCAAGGGAAAGGAAACTGTCATTTGTATCGAGTGTACGTGGCGGAAACGTGGAGGGGCACTGGTCCATCTGGTCAGGAGTGCCAGTCTCATGATAAAGATAAATGGAGCAGCAGTGGGTGCTAATTAGAGGCATGTGGAGTCCAGGCCAAAGGTAAATGGATGTAGGAGTAAAGGGTTAGATGAACCTACTGGGCTCACGGTGTGTGTCTGTCTCTGCCGGTGTATGTGAGAGAGAGAGAAAGACACAGAGATGGATTTTGCTCATGTTGTAAGGGTGGGCGCCAGTCTTCAGATGGTTCAAGTCAGGTTCAAGATGTTTTAAGTCGAAGAGTCAGAAAACACATCTGGCAGAGGCTCGTCGCCACACTGCTGTGAGAAGGTCAAGCCCTGCTGTTTATGAGCAAGCAGTGCCTGTACTGAACTAGGCTGATGTTTGCACTGCCTGGAAAGCTTTGTCCCTCTGGCAGGTGTCCCTTGTTGACTGTGACTCCCATGTGTCACCACGAAGACCTTTAAAAACCAGCTCAAAACCCCCAGTTGGGGGAATTTGAGCTTATTTCTAAATGATTACTCGTGTCTGTATTAGTGTGTAACATTCCTGCCAGCTGTTTATAAAGGGTGTGGTAGTTCCTAACTAGGATGGAATGGTTCTTGAGGGATCTTAGCCCATTCTTCCATGACAAATTGTCACAGCTCTTCCAAATTGTGCGCTTGTCACGCATGGACTTTAACCTTGGGCTCCTGCCACGGATCTCAATAGCACTGATCTGGGCTTTTAGATGGCTCTGGTTTCCAGGACCTCAGTCTTGTCTATCCAAAACTTTGTATCAACTTCAGCAGCAGATGTCTTTACAGCATCCTTCAAAGTGTTTACATAATCTTCTTTCTTAAGGATCTCAAGGCAGACGTTATGTTCCCACCACCTTTAGCTGTGGGACAGAGTTGGACACGTCCCCCATCTTTTGTTTGCATTGGATTGCCAGCCTCTAAGAAGAGTCGTGCAGTCTAACAATTTCATCATCTCCTCTGCCACAAAAAAATGACCTGTTTCTTATTCCAGCACTATCTGACAGCCAGTCCAACTTCCTCCTAAATGGGAATTTTGTAGTGGCCATGTTCAAAAGGGAAATCACCTTCAAGGGAACTGTCATTGAGTACAGTGGCTCAGACACAAAGGTGGAGCGTATTAACTGCACTGACCGCATTGAAGAGGAGCTCGTTCTACAGGTGAGAGGAAGTTGGTCCTTTCCTTTATTTGCTCTCTTCACATTGCTTTAGTCTTGACCTACACATCTTTGTGCTTTGTACTTTAAGATGGTGATGCTTTATCTCAGTGTGGACCTAAAGCAAGAAAGTCCTGTCTTTCTCAACCTCACAGGTTCTGTGTGTGGGAAACCTTTATAACCCAGATGTCCGTTACTCCTTCAACATACCTATTGAGGAACACAGGGAGCAGTTTGTGTGGGATCCCTCAGGGCCCTGGCTCGAATGCAATCGCATCTGTCAGGGTAGGCGTTCAGCTCGGCTTTTTGTCGGCCCCGATGAATTTTAAAGACATTGTGAAATGTCGGTGATAATTCCCATAACTATCTCAGGTGGAGTTGTGTGGAAGTTGAGTCATGGCACCTGGACAAGAAGAAAGACGTCCAGTTGGAGTGACTCAACTTCCAGTCAAGATGAAAAATGTATTATTTGAGGGACATGTTTTATGTCAAGCAATATAATTACTCCTGATACTGCTATTAAAAATCCACCATCAAAATCCTGCAATAGTGAAAATTTATCTCACAACTCGTGAATTTGTTTTACTTTACTACACACAGTATGGGTTCGAACCCTTACTCACTGCTTCCCTAAAGTAAACTGTTGATGTGCTTGTTGGATCTCTGTAGGACATGTGCACTTAGGGCTGTATGAATTCAACGTTTCTTTTCTTTGTGCATGTGTTTCCGTAGGCGAGCGGCGGCGAAAGGTTGTATGCGTGCGTAAGAGTGACCACCTGGAGGTGTCGGAGCAGCGGTGTGAGCATTTACCTCATCCCGTCGCTCTCGCTGAGCCCTGCAACCCTGACTGTGAACTCAGGTGCGAATTTAGAAAACACACCCACACTGCACACCCACAACTTCAAGTCCTACAGAGCACGAATCAAATCGCTTTGCATCCGTTCTAACGCAGGTGGCATGTTGCCGGAAAGAGCGAATGTTCTGCTAAATGTGGTCCAGGCTACCGCAGCTTGGACGTTCACTGTATGAAGTACAGCTTGTTAAAGAGGCTGAGTGAGAGGATGGAGGCTAGTGCCTGTGGGGACGTTTCAAAACCTCAGACCAGAGAGCCTTGCCATGGGGACTGTCTGCTGAAGAACTGGCAGTACAGCGCCTGGTCACAGGTACAGTCAGCGGATGATGTACATGAACAGCATGGCATCAATAATGCAGTGAGTTGGCGGATAATCCAATAGATGAAAATATATGATTTGCAGTGCTCTAAGACATGCGGCCGCGGGACCCGTAGCAGAGAGTCTTACTGTATGAACAACCTGGGCCGACGGCTGGTAGACAGGGAGTGCAATGAGTATCAGAGGGTGCTCACTGAAGTCTGCAACGAGCAACCGTGCCCGAAGTGGACTGTCAGCGAGTGGAGCGAGGTGGGCCTTGGAGTACTGCTAGCATGCAGAGCTGATTGGAGTTTAGACAGTAATGCAAATGAAACGTTTAGTTCTTTCTAAGAGTGGAAATCTTTTGGCTTTTCCCATGTACAGGTTCCCTGTTAATAACTTTTTCTTCACCTTTTCCTCCATCGTCCTCTTCCCTCCCGTCTCAACCTACCAGTGCCTGGTGACTTGTGGGAAAGGGACGAGACACAGGCAAGTGTCTTGCAGAATGGGAGCTGAGGAAAAGCTGAGTGAGCATTTCTGCGACGCGTCAAGCAAACCCTCCGGTGTGGGGAGCTGCGAGCTGCCTCAGTGTGCGTCCTGGCAGGTCGGCGCCTGGGGAGCGGTGAGACCTACAAAACACAAACACAAAAATTAGACACAAACACTGGGGCAAGGTGACTTGATGCTGTGTTTGACTGAGGAAATGGGTTTCATGTGTGGCTCGCTGTCTCGGACGACATATCTCTTACTCTTTCTGTCTGTGTGCATGCGTGTGGCCAGAACCGGAGCCCGTGGTGTAGAAGTGACAGCGTGTATTTCACATTTGTGCGTGCATGTAACCTGATATACCAGCGAGTTAGTGAGGAGTGTGCTCTGACTCCAGCTGCCATTTCCTCCACGGTGCTTTCACTTCGCCCTCATATCCTTTCAGACTAAACCTGACCCTCAGAGCGTCACACACGTCGTGTTATGCTTTCATATGTCATTCAAGTTCCTGTAAAGATTCGGCCCTGTTATTGTAAGACACACACAGGATGAAGCGTGTATGAATGTTCTTCCGTCACTCATAGTCTAGTTTACACATGTAAGTTTAATGCCCATACAGTGATATTTACGGAGCTGCAAAATGTTGTCTCCTTAATGCTTGCACAATTATAATTTGCAGCTCAAATAAACTTGTGTCAGCGCACTTCCACCTAAACGTCTGATGGCCTCGTGTGTAAATTAAGAACTGGGTAAAGGGTCAAAGTGAGAGTGTGTGTGCGTCTTGTTCGGCGCTGCTGAGTTGGCCCTTTACTCGTGGCTCACTCTTCTTGTGATTGTGTGAATGTGTGTGTGATTTTGTCTTGTCAGTGTGCGGTGACCTGTGGCCACGGCTACCAGATGAGAGCCGTGAGGTGTGTGCTGGGGAACTACGGTGACACGGTGGATGACAGAGACTGCAACGCCGCAGCAAGACCCAGAGACAGTCAGGTAAGAAATACCGACGTGAAGTAGTAAAGGTGGATGTTACAGAAGCCTAATTGAAGCTGGTTACGTGTGTTCGGTGGGTCTGTGTCTGCAGGACTGCGAGACGCCAGCATGTCCGTGGGCCTCTCCGGTTCAAAGCACGCCTCGTCCGGACGACACGGCTCAGCTACAGGTTCAGTGGCGTTATGGCTCCTGGACTGCGGTAAGGAAGCAGTTTGCTGGATCGATCGCATTACAATCCAAAGCGAATCCAAAGTGAGCGTGTTAGTGTTTATTAGCAAACCACTGTTGTCTGTGTCTGTCTTACAAAACACGAAATGTGAGGGTATAGAATGTGTGTATCTGCAGTAGTGATGAGTCTCTGACACGTGTGTACAAATAATAAGCTGACATATTAAACTTTACTGTATGCGCCAACATTCCTTTACATAGTACTGCAAAGGGCCATGATCCTGTTTGGCACTGCCTCTTCTACCCCCTTCTGCCTTCACACACTCAGGCTCTGCTGTCTGGGCTCTTCTATGTACGTTGCATTGTTAGTCATTGCTAATCAAAGCCAGAGTTCATCCCAACACAAGTCTACAGCTTCTCAGGTTGAACCTCCTCTGTCGATGTAAAGGACGTCGTGAGCTCACGTGAGCGGTGTTTGTGTGGTGCAGTCATCCTGAGCGTCACTGATGTCACATATGTTAACAGGCTTATTCGAGCTGGAGCATTTGATTGCATTAGGTGTTCATTGCTTCAGAAATGTTGTCCCACGAGCACAAGCAGTACATAGAGTAAAAGCAGTGCGAGGATGATGAAAGGTATAGAAATATATTAAATATGACACATAGACCGTTCATGTAGTGCCATAGAAAGACTTTTCACCACTGTCTACGTGATCAGGTTCTTGGTACATTTAGATTTCAACTGAGCTACAGCTTTGTAGCAACCAATCATTTCGAGTCAGGGGAAAGCTTTGAAAACCAAAGTACGAACATTTTTGACAGATGTTTATCCGTGCTCCACTGTATCTGCATGTCCCGTAGTGCTCTGTATCCTGTGGCCATGGGAAGCAGGCGCGGTACGTCAGCTGCAGAGATGCCAACGGACGAGTGGCTGACGAGTCGTCCTGTGTCCACCTGGCCCGCCCGCCCGAGTCATCCGCCTGCTTCAGCCCCTGTGGCCAGTGGCGAGCAGGGGAATGGTCCCCTGTGAGTAAAGCGTCCTGCATAGAGCTGTTAGGTCCAGCATGGCAGGAAAACCCAGACTCTTGATGATGTCACTAGTAGAGCAGTGAGACTGTTTAACTGGTAATTAGGTTGCCAAACATGATTTACTGGGATTTTATTGTGATCTTTAATCATACGATCACATGCTGCTAAATCTAAAACCCCCAAATGAAATGAGCCTAAGGACAGAGTCTTAAGTTCATTAAATCCATGTCACATTAAGTTGATTTCTACTCCTGTTGTTTTCACAGACTCATGTCACAAAGCATCGTGAAGCAATACGTGAGAACAGTCAAAGAAAGCTGGAGCTAACTTAGACCCTGGAACAGCTACAAAAATCCCATGTGTCTTACAGCAAGGCAGACAGCAGAATGTAGCCAATAGACGCTAGTTGTGCCGCTGTCAAAGAGATGGTCAGGATTGGACTAAACAAAACTTTAACTTTTAAATAGCTTAAACTATTGTTGGTTTGTGAAGTTGGCAGCTCCCCTTTCTTATATGTCTCTTCTCTTCCGTGGCTCAGTGTTCGGTGACGTGTGGCATGGGTAGAGCTACCAGACAGGTGGTCTGCTCCAACTACCACCAGCCCGTGGACCAAGCGTTCTGTGACCCAGAGGAGAAGCCTGCGACAGAACAGGAGTGTGCCGCTGCGCCCTGCTCCTCTGTCTACCACCGCCAGCGCATCAGTGACCAGCCCTACGGTTACCCCCAGGATCCCAGACACCATCCTGGGCACAGCAGCTGGAACGTGCCCTCTGCAGACAACCAGTGGAGGACTGGACCCTGGGGCTCGGTGTGTTCGTTAAGCATGTAGAAAACACATCTTCAACTTTTATCTATGTCCAGAATGGTTGATAGTGTGCAGCGAGTTAGATCGAAGGCCTGTGTTTGTCATGTGCTGTAAACATATTAACTGTGAGGGTGAGGTAGGTCCAGGGCAGAGGCCCTTACATGGTAACGCTTCATGCTAAGGACTGCAGAGTCAGTGTAAATACACACTCCAGCATTCAACGTCTCTCTTCAAGCTGCAGATCCAACAGCTTCGTATTATTGTTGTTTTACTTTGGCTATTTTTTCTGTGTGAAACCCAAACTTCAGAGAACAGCTCTGTGTTTGTCAGACGTCGAACGGTTTGCAGGATTTTCTTCGCTGTCCTGGCTGTTCGCTCTGTTCTGTCCTCCCTCGCACGCCGAGCTCTGAATGTACTCACTCCCACTGACAGTGGAGATGTGTCACTTTAATTGGATGCAGAGTGCATCTACTGCCCCGCTCAAGGTTTTGTGGGTCTTAGTGCCTCCACAGTTCTGTTTTGGAACAGTCGTTGTGGTCCTTACAGATGCATTGTGTGTGCTCTCCAGTGTTCCAGTACCTGTGCGGGAGGCTTTCAGAGGCGAGTGGTCGTCTGTCAAGATGCCGACGGACGCAGCAGCAGCTACTGTGATGAGAGAGTCAAACCTGCCGAGTCCAAGAGCTGTGACTCAGGACCCTGCCCTGTGTGGAACTATGGCGTCTGGGGGGAGGTGAGGTCATATTTTCACATGCTCAGCGGAAACCTTACTACAGTTCCAGCCCTTCTTTTGTGTTTCACCTGTGTTTCCCTCAGTCTGAAAGAACTGTTAGGATAGATTCAGTAGGTCAAACAACCAAACTGCTGAAGAACATTACAGGACACCCACAGATATTATATGATAACATAATGAAACAGTGTATCACTAGTAAATGTTTCTTGTTTTTCTCAGTGCACCCAGACGTGTGGTGGAGGGAGGAGGACTCGCCTGGTGGTATGTCAAAGGCCCAGCGGTCAGAGGATGAACGAGTACAACTGTGACATCTTGGACAAGCCGCCCGACGTAGAGCAATGTAACCTGCAGCCGTGTCCAGGCTCCGCTTCCTGGCACCGCCGTCCGTGGAAGCCGGTACGATAGTACTAACTCGTTTCTCCAAACTCGGTGCCTTCCTCACTGAGGCCATGTAACTGTGAGTAGACGTGGTGTGTGCAAAAATGACCTAAGAGCCGTGCAGAAAGCGTGTTTGCTGTAGGAGGTTCTGACATGAGCTCTGTGGAGTCGTCAGCTCCAGCCCACCCACACGGGCCCGCAGTGGCATGGTGCTGATTAGAAAGAGAAAAAACACAAAAACACAATGCTGCTCCACTTAGAGATCATTAAACACACATGGATTTCATTCTGAGCCATAGCTCCAAATTAAACCTATAAATCAGGACAGTGAGTCCAGCAGTTTTACATATGTACTCTAGAAAATATTTATTTCATGTATGAGGCGTGAAGTAGACGTTCTCTGTTGTTATCGCTGTCTTCACCCTGTATCAGAAGTACACAAGTGCATATTTGTGTCTAAGAGTTAATATTATGGCCTTTATTGAACAACAACAGTTTTGTATATGTATCTTTGTACAGTACGATTTTATTTTGAGCTTATTTTCATTACTGAATGTTTTAATATTTTTGCTGGTGCTCTTAGTCAGACCTCTCGTATCTCTCTATGAGTAAATACAGTTTGTACAGAGGAAAATATTTTCAAATCATATTTCATTCATATTTTTGATAATGTATTTTTTAATTGTTAATCGTTTTTTCTTTATATATAATTGAAATAAGAAGGTTACAAATAACTTACCTACATATTGTCACAGTCATGCTGAGGTTCTGGAGCCACATTATATCTGTGAACTCTGAGTTGGCCTCAGATTCAGTCTGTTACGAAACTGCAACATGACATGTGTTCTTTCGTGATGTTGTGATGTCTTGTCATTATAATAAGGTGCTTTCGAATTTTACATTATCTACTGAAGATGACATTTTCATCATGTCTTCAGGCTTAAAATGAATTATTTATTCTGTTAACGGCGCGATGGGCAGCATCAGTGCCACTTACTGAACACAAACCTGTGCAGCAAACAAAGTGAGCCATTTTTCCGTCTTTATTCATGTCTATAAAACAAACCTAAGTGAACAGATACCTCCTATTTTGTATAGTCATATGTTGCTAAGTGTCTTCGTTCCTTTGGCAAGTTTTTGTAATTCTGAAGTTTTTCTTTTTTAGTAAATCTTATTTATTTGTTCGTAATTGATTAATTGTTGTAGCTTTTAACTTCTGATTTACACTTTACACTTCTGGTAACACTTTACTTGAATTATCGGTCATCAACCACGTCATCGCAATAAATGTGACAGTGGCCCACGATAAGCACCACTAAGGCACAACGTAGAGAAAACATACCCCGGTGGGCACCTTTGCCAAATTTTTATTTATTGAAGAGACCAAATAAGCCATAAACATTATTTTAATCTGTGATGGTCTCACATGTCATGCAAGCACCAGTTAAATGCCTTCAGTGGTTTAACCTTTGACCTTGAGGTGCACTGCAAGACGTGCTTACAGGTGACGGCTACGTGTGCTTTGCTCTTATTTATTTCCATGGAGGAATTGTGCTCACTCATCCCTTAAAACAGTCTCATCCGTTCACTTTTTATATTTTGCCAGTCACTGCGCTGACCAGTCATTTACATTCAAGCTGGTGAGCGCGTTGTAATGTGCTGTATTTCTGGTGCTTTACCTCAAGATTGACATTACTAAATTGTACAATCCATCTTCTAGTAAAGGTTTTATATATGCAGCTACGCTCTATCAATGGAAAAAACGATATACTGTAATGTAGGCTTTAGACCACATCCCATGCAGAGCTGTGCAACACACCAATTACTAACTGATTACTGATTTCAGGGAGCGAAGTCTCGTGTTAAGGTTGTAGATCTCTGCCATAAGTAAGAACTGATCGGCTCTCACTCAATGTCAATAGTCAATATCATGTTGGTGAAGGCAAAAACCACGACACACATTTCAGGGGAAGTATTGTCCTGGTGTCCTCTCTGGCCACGGCGTCTGTACTATTCTTATTTATTCCCTCGCTTTTCTCGCTGTGTGAGTCATGACCAACAGAAACTCCTCAACCAGTCATATTTTAATTATTGCGTTGCATCGTTGACAACATCAAGCCGCTCCACTTCACTGTGGTTCGTGTGGTTCCTTTTTGCTATTTATTTCGTTCACATGCAACATTACATATAAATGTCTAATAAGCTTTTCTCCATTGTAAAGACGATTAAAAAGGAATAAATGTGAAATATGTGTTGTTTCTCTATGCAGAACATTTATATATAATAGTATTTGATCCTCAGTTGACTTCATCACGATTAATGTCATTTTTAGCAGTTCTTATAATAATTATGTGTTGGGGGAATATTACAGTAATATCTGGTTTGTATCTGTAGTACTTCACATACCTTGTAGTGTAGAAACACTGCAGCCATTTTCTTTCTAAACACTTTGCGTATTGTAACATATTTTTTAGCCAAATCAAACTCTGCGCTGGGTGGCACATCTGTTCACCATTGTATTAATGGTGCTCTCTATAGTGCATTTGGCCCAAAACCAGCAGAGAACAACTTTTACAACAACAATAATGGGTTTTGCTGCAAGCTGGCAGTGGTTGTTTAGCCATGGAGAAGCGATTATTGAGCACTGTTGACTCAGTCGTGTATGTACAGTACTTCATAATGTGCTGTTAGCTGCAGAGGAGGCATTTATATGAGGAATAGCAGTTATTCAAACCTCTAACTATTTAAGCATTTATTTGAGTACCACATAAATAAATGTGTAATGGTATGTGCAACTTACGCCTCTTGAGCTTAAATTGCAGGATAATATCTGTATTTCATATAGATCATATTTCACCAGTGATGCAAATTAAGCTGAATACAAGTTAATACTTACTTTATCATTGTTTTATTGTGATATACACAAATGTGCACTTCCAGATACACAGAACCAAGAGCAGAAATGTTGCACTGGAATCAGTTTGGAACAAAATAATCTTGCCTGTCTGTGTTTCCTCGAATCTTATTTGTCATTCAAATAAAAAAGACACAAAACAATTATAATATTTATTGCACAGAATATAAATAGTAGACACTTGATGAAGTTCAGAGAATGCAAACATCACTAACTAAAGGTTGAGAGCAGTGTCAGCAACAATAGGGCTGTGTGTGATAAACTGGCAACCGAGGCCTTTATGCCAGTTTGTTCCTAACGAAAACAAACCATTTCCTGTCAGGAGTGGGTTTCTCATGGAGCGGGACCAAGTAGAGTGTCTGTGAGCTAATCGTGCCGTTGAAATGAAATGAAACCCACATGCACAACACTGACATACTTTACGTTGGCCTGAGGGCAGCGGGTGAAAGCCGCCTCCAAACCTGTCACCCTGGGGTCAGCCGCTGCTGACATCACTGGGCTTGTGTTTCGTGATCCTGCCCATGTGCCAGTCGTATGTGAGCAGTCGCTGTGACGGGTCCTCCCAGGCTCCTCAGCAGAATAACGCTCGCCATGGCTTTAATTTAAAACTGAGACAGGAGATAATGTTTCATTTCTGCCTTCGACTAAAGCGAAAAAGCTCAGTTGACGATTGGCTGGTTAAAAGTCAAGTAGCTATGACCTGCATATGCTGGCCAACCACTGCGAGGCAGAAAACCAGATGCCATACAATGTTATTGGAAATTCCAAATATTTGGATCACATTGTGGCTTTTACATAGAGACGGAGTCTTTTAGGTCAAGCGGCTTTTAACATGTTGCACATGGTCTTATAGATGCATAAACATTTGCAGAGAGAGCAGTTAAGACAGATTTAGATTTTCTATCTGAAGGAATGAAAGTCGGCTCTAAACACAGTGAACTTGCATATGACACAGCAGTAAATTCAGAGAGTAGATCATCTAGCAGAGGTGCAGTAGATGGGATGGACAGGGTGAAGGCATTTAAGCCTGGTCTTCTCCAGGCCCGTGGAATGATGGGGAACAGCCGCATGCTTTTCATCAGCTGATTGTATAATGAAACGGTTGGAAGGCTTTAGGAGACGATTCTGAGGCCGTCCGGTCGTCTTCAGGCCTCTCCGAGCCACCGGTTCATGTGCGGAAGTGAGGAATTTTGATACCGACGTCTTACTTTTGTCCATTTCAACAAAATGTCTGTTCGTCATCTGAACAGTGCTGCGTGTTTGAGCTCGGCGTTGTTCTCTCTCAGGAAAAGCTGCTAGTGGAATGTTTAGACAGACGGAACGACTCAGCTGTTTTGTCGTTTGGTTTTGACTTATGTTTGCTTGGTTTTTTCTAAAGGGTGTTGACTTAAAAAGGAAACTGTATGAGCCTGTTCCACTGTTTGTTTATGTAAAGGCCGGAGTTATACGCAGCATACGCACACAGCCGCTCCAGCAGCTGACTGTCTGTCTGCAGCTTATAAGTATCTGCTTCCGATGAATAAAATGACAGAATCAACGTGTCCCATTGGAAAACAATTAGAAGAGGATGTGACTTTGTGTGACTGTTAAGCATGTTTTGTTAAATTGACTGCAGGCAGAAATACTGTAGCATGATGCAGGTTCCATATATCAGCGTCGGGAATTCACGCTGCTCCTGTGTGTGGTTGTTACGGCTTGATGGATAAAAGATCTGTCGCTCGTAACATTCCGTGACACTGCTCTTACCAGCTGCTCCCGTGTCGACAACGTGTGGTGTTTTGTCTTCTGCTGGGAAATCTCCCTGCAAAACAAGACAGACAACAGAAAAGCAGCCTGGATGTCCCTTGATCCTCTATCTTCCTTCCCCTTGTCTCCTGTGTCGTCCCATCTGAACCTTCAGCCTTTCAATCTGTGCCCCAGACGACCGAGCGATACCGATGAAGCCGTAACGTGGCACTGACCTGCCTTCAGTTCCAGTTTCTTTGCCTGACTCTCTGTACAGATACTACTTTGCATCATAAATTAGCGTAGTTTGAACAATCTGCATCTCACAGCGTTGACAACATGTAACCCAGGGTGTAATTCCACACCAGTTATAGTCTCCACTTGCGAGTTTGTTCTTGCTCTGAGAACCTTTGAAGCCTCTTTGCAGCTAAAGTTACCATATGCTTGGTATTACTATTCTCTTGCATTGTGTGCTGGCTGCAGTGTGATCGGAATTTCACATTTTAAGATACGGTCTCGCTTTGAGCCAGCGTGAGAAACGAGAACCTGCTATTTGTGGTGTATCTGTGTAGCTGCTTGTCTTTCATGCTGACTGTTGCATATTTTGAGGTGATCAGATGAGCAGAATTTGTTTAATAATTCTGCTGCGTTGCAATAACAGTATTGTGTCTTAAACAAAGCTGAAACCAGTTAATGAAACAGTAGAAACTTTGGTCATGCAAAGCCTTAAGCCTTGCAAAACTCAAAGGTCTTTTGACTCTAAGCCCCAACTTAACGATTGTTTCCAAAACAATAATTTCTGCATTTATGACAAACAAAGAGCATAATTATAGTTTTCACACAGATCGCAGCTTTATTTTTCCAGCGCGAGTGATCCAATAAATACATGGTTACGCAGAAAGCAGTTTGGTTTCAGGCTAAATGTTTTTGCGTTGTTGTACATCGTTGTTGTGTTTGCTGCTTTCACTGCCACATTGGCAGAGTGACGGATATTTTAAGTTCCTTCCTGGAGGCCTTCTGTGTCCTACTGACCTACCTGTTCACAGGTAACGTCCAGGTGAGGTTGGAGCATCTGGAGGCTGCTGTTTGCCAGTTCTAGACAAAGACCTAGGTGCTAAAACAGAGCTTCTCATGTCAGTGGGAGTTTTCTGTTAGACGTTATCTGAAAGAAATCCATCTGTATGAAATCATGTTTTGTAGATGTAACTATAATCAGACATGTAAATGTAAAGCTCCCTCGAGGGTATTTTATTGTGTTACAGCACACAACAAAGGCACCAATTAGCTGGGTTTGGTTTAGCACTCAATTACATGATGTGTTCCAGATCTGTGTAGCTCAAAGCCACTTTGCAGCCCCAGAGCTGCCTGTTACATTTTAAGCTTAATCACGTCTTTCTCTGAAGATGTTCTGTTGGACAAACCGAAGCTGTGTCACTTGGCTGCTTTTCAGCTTTGTGCCACATCTACTGTACAGTGTTTTATAGTAATCCATATTATAGCCAGATGGATTAAAGCAGATTTAAAACCTAATCGTGTGAAATTAACTGCCAAGGTGACGAGGGAAGCAAATCTGTGTTAAGAGCGTTTCATTCAGCATGTGATGAGTTTTCTTTCTCCTTTATGAGGAAGTGAGCTGGAGGATTTCAGTAAAAAGTAAAAGAAGCAGCCTCTCGTAACGTTTGGAGAGACAGTCAAATAAAGAGAAGACAAATGCTAAATACGGCTTGTCACAGTGTTAGTGGCTAGAGGGAAGCGATAAGTGGAGCAGTCTTACTTGAGTGAGTCCTGCTGAGTGACACAGTCCAGCTGTACTTCGGTGAAGCTGAGGTCCCTGAGTCTTTGCCCTCTTGTTGCTCTCAGACGTGAAGGTGTCCTCTGGTCCCACGCGCTGTGCCAGCTCTCTGTGCTCCAGCCCTGATTAATTAATGGCTGACAGATGAGCTTGGCAGCGTGGAGGGTGGGGCGCGGCGCAGCCATGTAGCATCGCTTCCCTCTGTTAAAGTGCAGATATAGTTCAGCCGGGAGAGCGAAGCCCGTATGGCTGCGATTTCCGTTCTTCCTCCCTTTTTTTTCCGCCTCCTTTTTCCCCTTCTGCTTTTACAGCTTTAAGGAGGGGCCGTCCCCCCTGCGCCCCCCCCTCCGACATGTTTGCTTGTCTCTGCTCTTGTCTGAGGTAGAGGGAGTTCTGTTATCTCCTGAGTGAGTGAGTGTGCGGCGAATGTGGGAATCTGCCATGCATCAGAACCGGCTGCTCGGCTTCGGCCTCGGCTTTGATGTTGCTGTCAGCTGAGCCAGCCCTGTGTTTAAAATGCCTTCATAATTACAGTGTGCATGATGCATGTGTGTGCCCACACCACGCTCGGGACCAAAAGGCAAGAGGTGGCTTTGTTAAAATACTTCAGGGGGTTAATCGAATGTTGATCGGTCGAGCGGGATAGATTTCTAAATCCTTTATATGCAAATCTTAGATTTCCACATGTTAAACCATATTCTATGGTCCATCATCTTCAGAATCATCATTACCATGCAAAATAAATATGTTTGGTGTTACGCAACATTGTGAGATCATAATTACAGGACAATGTCGTATTCTGTTTATTACGTGGACTGGAAAATATGCTAAGACAAAATGAAACTCTCTTCGCGTTGCGTATTTGAGGCGAGCGCCGCGTTTCTAGACTGGCTTTGTGTAGGGGTGAACTTCAGAGCACTAATTGCTGTGCTCATGGGGACGGAGGACTCAATTTTCATCAAACATCTTAGGCACAGGCCTTTTTCAGTGCTTCATCAGTGTGCCTGGTTTTTATTTCTCCCCCCTTCTTCCTGGTCGTCTTCTCTCTAGCTTTCGTGAAGTATTTCAAGGTTCCTTATTGGTTCCAGATGATGGTCTCGCCTCGCGCATGCATCTACGTGTCTTGCGTCATTTTTCTCTTTTCTAAGCCTCTGCCATTCACAGCAGCTCCATCAGTAATTCCTCTGTTTACCGGTTGCATTCCATCAGTGTGTGGCTGTTGACAATTGGCTTCTGTGAAATCCATTTGGGTTTACAGTGGGTTCGCTTGGTCATGAAATGCTGTCAGGACGTATGTAGCGCAGAGATAAACATCTCTTACATCTCTTGCTTACTCACGCCAAACACTCATCTCCTGTATTTTTCTTTCATTCCACAGTGTTCGGTGACTTGTGGCCGGGGAACCAAACAGCGGGAGGTCGCTTGTGTTTATCAGAACCAAACCAAAGTGAAGGCGGAACACTGTGGTCACCTGCCACAGCCGCGCACACAGAAGGCCTGTCGAGCCCGGGGATGCCCCGGCTGGAAAGCCAACAGGTGGAGTGAGGTATGTCGTCGCGTCTGGAGCACACAAGCAAACAGAGTTTACAGATGCAGTTCATCCTAATTCAGGAGTGATGTGTAATTTCCTCCCGTGTGAGTTAAACACCACAGGTTGTCTACATAGAGCTCAAGGTTCAGATCAAATGTTGAAATATGGTCGGACAGTTTGTCAGAACTCATCGACACACTACAGCTTATGCAGTTTCCTAGCACAAATGTGACTTGAAGGTCCAGAGCAGCTCTGCCTCCCAAGTAGATGCAGCTCTTGCACTGTGAGCGTAGCGAACGCAGCCATAACAGCCTTGTGTCACAGTCACGCTGAGCTCATACAGGGAGGAGATGTTCTGTCATGGTCTGTGTCCAGCTTCGTCGGGTCGCCGTGGTTTGTCCAGAACACATACAGAATTACAGCTGCTTGTAGAGGCTGTATGGTATAACACGAGTCTTCAGATATTATAATGTTTTTTTCCTATGTGGAAACTTAACCCCATACTTTAAAATCGCCAAAGGTCGACGGAGGCCCATTTCTGCCCCCCGAGCGTGTCCTCCCCCCTCGCTCCCTCTCTGGTATCTGGAAGCAATCATCATCCTCCACATACCACCAGCGACCATGAAATCCTCAACTGGAGCATAAAGACATGTTTTATATCTTAATATCCATGCATGTGACAACTCTGAAAGCTCAGCACCCACTGTTTGAGTTATTCCACCACTAGCCAGCCCTCTCAGTCACCTCTGACAGAGGAGTCGAGGGAGCGGGGACTACTCAGTGTGTTAAGGACACAGGAATCATTTCTGCAAGCTGAAGGCAAAAGTGGACACCAGCTTCAGCATTAAATGTTTTTTTGTTTGAATAGTTGGTGTCAAAAATATGAGTCTCCAAAGTCAAAAAACTGAAAAAGTATCCAAACTGATTGAATCACCATCATAACCTAGTTTGGTTTTATGTCTCTGTGGTGCAGGTTTCTTTAGCATTGACTGAAATGACTTAAACAGCAAGTCCCATTTTTACTTGTCTTAAAAAAACACAAATGTTGTTCACGTGCATCTGGCAGTTTCCAGGAAACGTGATACCTGCTGTATAATGTGAAGACTTTCTGACCGTGTGAAATCACTGAAGCCTGGTACTGTTCTTTGAGGTCTGCTGGGAGGAGGGGGGTTCACAGAGAAATCAGCCCGATCGAGCCGTACTGAGTGCTTCCTCAGTATGCAGGTATGCTCCTCAAAGGACATCAAAGAGATGTGTGAGACAGACCTTTGTGTGACCACAGATGTACAGCTCACAAAGAGCGCCGGGCTGTCTTTGGACCTGCTAGGAACATTGTGCAGGAGCATGAAATCATCATCACTGAGACTGCAGGCCACGTTTTCACATACTCTCACATCTCAGGGAGTGAAGGAAACCTTGTGTTGGAAAACTGCTGCAAAATGTCTCCCAGTCAACTACTGACTGCTGGTTCTTCAAAGAGGTCATAATGTTATGTTGGATTGATTTAAAAACATCTGACCCTGAGTGAAAATATACAAGAGAAACACAGAGACAACTGCTGAGAAGCGTTTCCGTTTAGCGTTGTGTGTCTGCGTTGCCAGTGTCCTGTCACCTGTGGAGTGGGAGTTCAGAACCGAGACGTGTACTGCAGGCTGAAAGGCGCTGGGCGCGTCAGAGAGGATCTGTGTGACGCTCACCAGCGTCCTGCTGCTGCCCGGCCATGTCAGGCCGCAGAGTGCACACATTACTCCTGGGTCCCCGGTGAATGGACAGAAGTAAGTCTTACTTTGTACCACTCTCCCCTTGCTCTCAGCCTCCCAGCGCGAGACAGACGTGGAACCGTCTCATTAAGGTTTTTATCGGCTGAGATCTCTCCGTTCTCTCTTGTCTCTGAATCGTGTCAGTATGTCGTAACGTACTGATGACCACCATCCCCTTCTTGTCCTGCTGAATGTCTCTGTTCTGTGTCTTCCTACCTGCTTTGTTCTTGGCTCATCTTTTGTTTATGTCCTGTGCTTTGTCCTCGACTAGGAAAGTAATAGAGGGGCACCATGTAGGGACATAGCACTGTATCCTCCTGAATCAGGAATGTTTGCCGTGTTCAGATTCTTGGCTGCGTTGCCTTGAGAACTCACAGCCTCCCAATTTGGCTGTTAAATTACAGAGCAAATGCCACAAAGTCCACACACTCCAGACCTTTACATCATTTCATTTCAAGAATCTGGTCCATTGCGTTTATTTTAATTATTCTTCTAACATCTCTCTGGCCTTGTGGGAAATCACTTTGAAGCAGAGCACAGGTGTGGGCTTTTGAGAGTCACCTCCACGGGAGAAGTAAAGAAGCAAACTGCTCCAGGCTGCGCTCACTGACAGCTCCTCTGCTCCATGTGTCCTGCAGTGTAACGCAACTTGTGGAGAAGGCTCGAAGAACAGAAAGGTGGAGTGTTTGGGTCCAGAGATGACACCCGTCCAGGAAGACTACTGTAAGCCATCGCCCCAGCCTCCGTCACACCAGCCCTGCCAAGGACCTCCTTGCCTTTACGTGTGGATCACAGGGGAGTGGTCACAGGTGAATAGTGTTCCAGCTACACACTTACAACTGAAATCAGAATATTGTAATAAATAAGTTTACATTGTGCGATTCTAGACTCTTCCTGACTAAACATCCAAACAAAACCACGAGTCTGTGAGTGTGCGGCCGTTACCCCTGTGTGTACTAGTAGATCAGTTTGTGTTCGTCTCTGTGTGACTCAGTGCTCAGCCAGCTGTGGTGTCGGCTACCGGCAGCGCGTCGTCTCCTGCTCCGTGATGGCCTCGCTCCCGTCTGCACATCTGTACGCCGCCAGCGCTCACTGCAGCGAGCCGCGTCCTCCTGGCACCCAGCCATGCCTCCTCAGGGACTGCCCGCAGACCGCCTACTGGAAAGTTGGCCCGTGGAGCAAGGTGAAACAGGCACAGAGAAATCGTCCACAGCTAATCACCAATTAAACTAAACGATCGGCTGACTTGCGCATTTTTCCACTTGGATAGTTTGGGAATAACTGTGTGCTTGTGTCTGGTTCTGCCAGTGCTCACAGCCCTGTGGGGCAGGAGTTATGGAGCGCAGAGTGGACTGTGTGACCCCCAAAGGACAACCGTCCAAGCACTGCCGTCCACCTGAAAGGCCTGAGTCCCAAGCCGCATGTCAGGACAGAGAATGTGAGTCGGGTCTGGTCTTTCGGATCCAGCACGGAATGCGCTGGTGTTAAATCAAGTGCGCTGTGCTGTATAAAGCAGCCGAGAGCGTATCTGATTGTGTTTACAAAAACTTTTTGCTTTGTTTTAACACGTTAAGCTGAACAGCAGCTTCCACTTAAAGCCTCTTGGAGAAATGACTTAGTGGCGCAATAAATAGGCCGTCATCAAGTTGTGATGTGGACAGTTCGTCAGAAGGCCCTGAGGGCGTTGGAGCCGGCGCCGGCCCAACGCCTTCAGGTTCGCTCCCCTACATTTCAGATTTGAAGTGGTGCAACACTGGACATTTCCAACGCGGCTTCTGCCAAGTCAGGCACTGGTGAAATTAAAACGATATGCTCGGGTGACAGCCAATTCTGCTGTCAAGAATTAATGCTAATCATCTAATCAGCATGATATGAGCCCTGGGACAATAGTGGAGGCAACACAAACAATGAAACATTTACAACACTTCTCATTTCAGAGGACAACAGCCAAGTTACGGTCCTTTCTCATACTGGTGTTTACTTTATTTGCTTTTGCAATCATTTTGGCTTTTCTTGATAAAAGCTTTATGGGATCGCTTGCAGATGTGGAGCCGATTAATAATGTGGCAGCCTAGGATGACAAAGCTTCTTGTTGCGCTAAAATCTCTCCTCCTTTCTTCTGATTTCCTCCCAAGGCCAGATGTTCACTTCCTGTCGAGAGATCCGGATGAGACAGGGAGTGAGGATAGATGGGGAGTACTATCTCAAAGTCAAGTCCCGAATTCTGCAGGTGCGTCGGTTGCGTCCGAATCTGGACTCAGCCTGTAGCTTCCCCTCATCTGCTGCCTCCGTGTGTTTGCCCTTAGATTTACTGTGCCGAGATGCAGACTGATTTCCCTAAAGAGTATGTGACGCTGCGCAGCGGCCAGACGGACAACTACTCCGAGGTGTACGGACGCAGGTGCGTTTGCAGCAGCGATGATTAATGTCCACTTGAGCGTGACTGTACTTAGAATGAATTAAACGCCCTGCAATCGTTGCTTAGGTTGCTGAACCCGTTTGAATGTCCGTACAACGGCAGCCGGAGACAAGACTGCAACTGTAGGAACGACTACGCAGCAGCAGGATACACGCTCTTCCACAAAGTTCGCCTGGACTTGAGCTCCCTGAGGATAATGAGTATGTAATTACAGTGCGATTGCTTTGCGCTGTCTACTGTAATGAGACCACACACCGGTGTTGTTTTGACCTTCAGACGCCGCGTCCCTTAGCGCTAATAAGAGAAATCCTAGAGTCCACAGAGCTGCCCGAACGCAGCCTGTTCTGCTTTTCCCCACACTCACTCCTCTGAAATCAAGATAATGGCCTGTCGCCGCTCCGTTCACATCGCTAGGCGAGGAGTGGAAAGCGGGCCTCTCAGCACGGACACGCCAGAGCGAGAAGAGAGGAATGCGTGTGTGCACATGCATCTCGAGCACCGACAGACAATATACCATGCTGACTTGCACATCTTGTGTTTGGCAAGCTCACACAAAACACAAAAGCACACACACTCACACCCGTGCATGCAGTTGCATCGATTTCAACTCGAGTATATTCGCACATGCGCACACTAATGCAAACACATCTTCAGGCCATTTTCCTCCTTGTTGTGTCCAACTACGCCTTTGATTAGAGTGTGTGGACTAGTGTGTGCATGTGCTTCGCAGGGAAGGTGGATGACTTTCTACATAGTCATCCTCCCATTCTCTCTTCTTTGTCTGGCCTGGGCCCTGACAGCACACGGTCCCTCCCCTCTGCATGGTACTCGTTTGGCTTCCAGGTGGCGTGAAGAGATCTGGGGTGGAGGGGTAATGAGTTCAAGATGAAGGAGAGCTAACGAAGAGGCGCTGCTCGTGCATCTGGCAGACCGTACCGACATTTCAGGGACAACGTGAAGACAAAGCAGAAATGGAACACGGGAAAACAATCTAGGATAATGAGCCAACTTAATGTTGTGTTTGATTTAATATTTGGGCTGTGATGTACCTAAAGAAAAAACTGTGACCAAGTTTCTGTCTAGTAAAATACTCAAGGGTCAAAATCAAATTAATTTTTATTGCATTTTATTTGTACCTTTGGTGGCTATAAATGCTTTTATTTAAGGATTTAAAACTAATTACATTGGATCATTGGGATTTGTTACTGGAAAAGTCAAACATCTGGTGAAGTGACAGTAAAGTGGCATCGACCTACAGTGAATTTCAGCGTGGTTATTTACCTTGAGCAGCTGTTCTCACACCGTGTTTACTTCTGCTGTCGCATTCTTTCTGTTTACTAGTCACAGACCTTCAGTTTTCCCAGACTCTGCTTGGTCGGCCGGTGCCGTTCGCTACAGCAGGAGATTGTTATAGCGCAGCCAAGTGTCCACAGGTTAGTGAAAGACGCTGGTCATTGCGTTGGTGTTCCTTAAACTGCTCAGCGTCTCGTTTCACGCGTTTCTTCTGATGTGTGTCGTCAGGGCCAGTTCAGCATTAACCTGATTGGCACTGGCCTCAAAGTGTCTGAGGCCACCAAGTGGACGTCTCAGGGCAATTATGTTTCCGTCAAAGTCCACAGATCTGAGGTGAGTTGCTCGTTTTGTTCGGCTGGTGCCATGTGACTCAATAAATGTTTGAAGTTTGCTCTGATTCATTTAAAAGGAATCCCCGCTGACATTTAGGGAGCTCACATTCATACAAGGATGCCCTTTGCCCACGCTTTCCTCTCTCGTTTGTCTCTGCCCGTAGGATGGGACAAGAATCTACGGTCGCTGCGGCGGCTTCTGTGGGAAGTGCATTCCCCAGGCTCACGGCGGCCTACTCCTCCAAGTCCACTGAGGGCCGTGCACAGTAACGCACATCAGGCGCGACCCGTCCGAGGCTGTAGCGGCCTGTGAGTGAGGTGGAGGAGCATTTAACAATAACCGTCCTGCATCGATGCCCCCGGTTCCCAAAAGGCAGCTAAAGCGTAGAGAGCCGCGCAGAACTACCATCAGCCACCTCTAAACTGGCCTCTTTGCTCGCCAGCAGTGTTGCAGCAGCGATTAAACACATCTACGTTTTGAAACTGAGAATGCTCTTATGCGAAGGGATTTAACACGGGGACATCTGCTCTAGGAACTAACAGATCCTTTACCTCGAAGGAAAAAAGTCTCATCCTTATAAGCAACGTTATTGTGGTATCCTGTGAATTGAAAAGTATTCTGTTAAAAACTGTTCTCAGTTACCTGGAACTAATCCTCTCTACTGTGTATTAACGTCCATGGTGCATGTACTGTATAATTCTATTTACAGCTGTGATGAGCTTCTCCTGGCCACATTCAAATCTGCACTATGAATGTAAGATGCCTTTCTTTATTCTGGAGCGATCTAGACCGATTTAGCTCCAAGATATTTTCCAGCCCTATTGCTCACAGTGTTTTCTCAAACCATCAAACTGTTTTGGAAATGAAGACTAGACGTGAAGTACGATTACAGCAACTACTCATATTCCTCCAGATTTGCCTCGTGTGTAATCTGGCGCTGGGGGGAACAGGTTGACACACTTCCATTGAGCCGCTGTAGGTCTCTGCAACCCCTACCTCTCATATTCACCCATACTCAACAGAGATATGTGTTGTAATCTATTTATGCTTGACCATATTTATTCTGTACTGACCTGTAGCTACGTGGTTCTGAGGCACAGTGACTACTGCTGACAGACAAGCCATTGTGTGCCGTGTGTGTTCTCCACCGTTTGCTTTGCTAAAGGAGGTATTCGCTCTCTTTTCGTAGCATGTAACCACTAACCTTAATGGTGCTGTAGAACGACTGGAATTACCTCTGATACTGAGAAGGAAAGCGAGCTTCAGCTGGTTTTAACGGACAGGGTTCGGCTTAAGCTCCGTGGCAGATGTAGCATCTGTGTGTAAAGTACGTCGTGGTCCTCGTATTAATGTAGCCGAAAAGCGTAGCAGCGCCGCTGGCAGATGCATCGATTAACCACTGCTTGAGCAATCTGCATTCGAGTATTACCTAACTCTCACCGTGACCACTTGTACTCTGACGTTACGCTTTAACCAAAGTTAGAATATAGATGCAGATTTAGAAAGATTTCAGAAAATGCAGCTTTTTTTAATTAAATAATGGCTGAAAACGAAGTCAATGAGCAGCTAGAAAACCTTTGGCTGTCGTTCGTTTGGCGGCGGCCAGTGGTGTTATGAGGTCTGTATCAGAAATTTAAAGAATACTTGATGCACTATGTGCCATACGTTTTGTAGAAATGTAATCCTTTGTTTTTGTAACAACCGTTAAATGTGTAACTTATGTTATATATGTATGTTAATATTCTTACTTGAATTGTAAACCGTGTGATAAATGCTGCCTGAGCATTGGTACTGAACAGAGGAGCGTTTGCTTTTACTGTGCTTTTATCCAAAGAGATTTTCAGAATCATATGTCTACAGTGTGTGTGTAGCTTGAATAAACTGAATGATTGACTGGTGCTACTGTCACTAGCTGTACCGATACTGTATGTCGTGCTACTGTACTAACGCCGTTGAACACATTAATAAATCGCCTTTCAGTTCACTGACAAGCTGGTTTCTGTTACTCTACTCTAACACAATATCTTCTGTTCTAAGCGTTAAAACCTATATTTGAGTAGTGCGTAGAAACACCAAAGCCATCATTTAGTTGTCGTAGCAGTTTCTCTTGTCGTCTTCTCTTGAGAGGGGGCAGCAGGTGAGCAGGCAGGATGACTCTGGCTCCACATGGACTCGCTTAGAGGTGCAGGTTGCATTTCTGCAACTTTCTGGAGTTCAGGTTCACCAAAGAGACACGTGAACAGAGAAAATACTGTACCTTCTGCTTCACACAAAGTCTGCGAACAGCTGTAGCTGTCGACCGCCCAGTGACTCATTACGTAGTTCTGTCAAATCAAAAATGAGGTAAGTTCTCAGAAAGCTTTGAAAGCTTCATCAAGAGGTGGAAAGTACCCATCAAAGAATTATGTCACCACAATGACTGTAATAAAGGTGCAGGTACTTCGGAAAAGGGCAAACTCTTTAAGTACAAACCACTTTTCCAGGGCTCATTGCACAGGGATAGTTTTGTACAATAAATGAAAACAGATACTGTGGACTCTCGAGAGCGGCTTTGATTTCTTGCCAGAAGGCTGCTTGGTTCCTACAATCTAATCTCAGGATTTGGAAGAGTCCCGAAGCACGACAGCAACTCCCGTGGAAAGCAGCTTTCCAGTAAAACTGTGCCGAGGCTCCTCCAGGCTCCTCCAGGCTCCTCCAGGCGCTCCAGGCTACGGACTAGTTAGGGAAAGGCTTGCTGTGAGAATAAACCAGACACTTTTAATGACCGAGCTGAAAAACCTGCACTGACTATCCTCATAAAGCTCATTAATGACTGATGTTTAGCATGAACAGGCATTCCAGTGCAATCTGCAGCTGCGACTTGCTCTAAAGTTTCCACCAGCACACAACAAAACAGCACAACGTCACCATAATGAGATGCACATCAGGATCAAATGTCACATCCGAGGACGATCTGCACTGCGCTCTACACAACACTACTCCTTAGTGTATGTCACACTGCATTGTTTGCAAATGTATTCAAGTAACAGCCTTCGCACACTGGGCACCAAACTGAGCGAACAGTGACCTCTAGTGTGTGAGATTAGATGCTACAGCCCCAGCAACAATGCATGACAATAATCTCCAGGAAGGTGACGGAAGGTGTTATTGACCAGCAGATGGTGGCAAAGCTTTAAAAACACCGTCTGGAAGAGCAACGTTTTTCTTTGTGTTGTTTGTGAGGTTTGTGAGGTTTGTGTTTGTCCAAAGCTGCTGAGTCCATCACTGACTGACTTCTGTCCAAACATCCAGTTTCCTAGTTTAGTGAACCCTGAAATGATTTTAACAGCAATAGTTGTCGCATTGTCAGTAATTTGTTTAAGCAAGTTTAAATCCTTGAGAACCTTACACTCGCTCACACACACACACACACACACAGACACACACACACCCATAGTGCCGTCAGTAGTAGTGTGGCTTGAAGTGGTTGGTGGCGCGGCGCCTTCTGAGCCCTACAGACCGTCCTGTCCTGCCTCGTTGCCCGCACTTCTGAAAATCACGTCAGCGTTGACTTTAAGTGGCCGAGACTGAATGAGGTCATTTGTAGTTATTGTGTTACATACCTAGAGTGGCCGTTTGGAACAGCTGCGTGCGATGTGTGGGGGATTCGGTCCAGAGCTGACCACTTATTCTCTGCACATGGGTGATTGGTATGCTGTCAAAGATGGCCATGGCCCAACTGGAGGAGGTGGGGGGGGCAGTGTTGGACCCCTGGGGTCTGCAAGAATGTGCCAATAGCTCATGTGCACATGTGAAGCGATGAAAAATGGGCTCGCGTTGTCTGATCTGCGAACATGAGACTCCAGCGTGATTCACACATCAAGCCGAGCAGTGAGCAGAACACAGTCAATGAAGGAGAATCCGATACGCTCACGACTCACGAAGGTATTTTTTGACGGAGCCATTATTGAGCTTAAAGTTCTGTCTTTGTGGCACAAACAGTAATTAGCATTTAGCACAAATCTCCACAGACAGTAATTAGTAGCGGTTCCCTCGCTTAAACGGTCATAAAGTCCTGCTGGAGGTCATTTAGGAAATGCGCACATCGTGGCCCGAGGCCGTGGTTTTGTTGCTGAAAATGCTTTCCCATTGTAAAACCAAAGGCTGCTAAGCTGCACCATGTCAGCACAGTGAGGGTGAATGAGGCGAGGGCCACACTGGGCCGTAGCTGCAGAAACCAGCAGACGAGCCTCTCGATAACGGGAGGGAGGTGGAGCGGGGGCTAATTATTTTTAACAGCTTAACACTGTAATCAAATGAGCTTTCTGGACATTTATGCCCACTGCTGTCCCTCCCGTCATCAGGGAATATGAAACCTGTCTTTGTTCTCCTCTGATATTAGGTATATACGCTCACTCACACACACCCTGTCATGCAGGGACACAGACAAGACAGCATGCGAGCAAACCGAACTCCTACAAAAAACCCCAGTGGTCTCTGTCCTTTGTTGAGAAGCGACTTCAGTACCTGCATGTGCTCAGAGGAAACGCTGAAAACTGTAGCGGCCACGAGGGAATGCTTGTCAAGGCAGCTCAGAATAGGTTCGTCAGATTTTTCCCAGACACTGTTCCTAAAAAGAAGCAGATTTTTTTAGCTTGAGCTAAAGGTGAAACATCATAAAAAAAAATAAGATAGAGAAATCATTTCCTTAGTAACATGACTGCGAACGTTTTGTTTGAAGCCTTAAAAAAGACTTTCCTTGATAATATTCCACTAAAAAGTGATGCGTCACGGCTGTTTAGGATGAAATAAGGAGATTTGGTGGAGGATGAGAAAGGCCAAGGGTCTGATCAGTCTCAGCCATTTGGAAATGATTTATGTCTCGTTCTGCACTGATCCACAACCTGAATGTGAGTTGGCTTCCATCAATCATGTCTCTGACTGGTCTCTGCTCTCAGAAACCACTTTTTCTCTGCGCTCAACTAAATGACAGGTTCTGGTTTCTTTTACCCAAGAGACGTGTGGACTGGCCGTCCGTCAGAGGAAGATGCAATCTGTGTACGAGAAAAATGGGAAATTCCTGGACACCTAAACAATTAGTTGCGCACTCGCTATGAGTGGCACTCAGAAAAATACTGGTAGTGCTTATCCATCATGGTCTATGTGCAAAACGAAGCTTCACTCCCTTCAAACGACTGTCACACCCCAACACTGTTCGTTCCCCATCTCCACTGCCATGTCTGCCCTGGCTCCTGCTGGTTGCGTTGCTCGGGTCTTCCCGTCGGGGCTGCAGGCAGCGTGTGTCTATTAGCCTGGTGAAACAGGCTCTCGAACGCAGACAAAGCCACTTCAGACGACAGCAGTCACCAACAGGCTTTTATCACGCAGCCGTGGCCTCCAGACCCTGTTTGACATTTGACCAATGTGTTTAGGGACAGATTACACTACAGGACATCTTTACCTTCCGGCTTAGAACCTGTTGTATGGTTGCACTTTCATGTGTCTGATAAAGAAGGACGAGTAAGAATATAACTAACGGACGGACGGTGCACCGTGATGCATGTGATTAGCAGCACTTGCATCATCGTAGACAACAGCAGCGTTTCTCCATATGGTGCCACAGCTCCACGTCTCACGCCGCCCAGCTGCCGGCGACACGCTCGTTGGCACAAAGTGGCCTCTTTGACCAGACTGTCTGTCACTCGCCATAAGGACAAGATCTGACTCTGATTACTTGGCCCAGAAGACTCATTAGACACACGTTACGTGTTATAATGACACATTTATTATGTTACTACTGTTACTACTCATAATATTATATATTATAGAACCACAGAAGTCTACTATTGTTTAAGGATATGACATATTTATATTTATTTATCTATGTGACCAGTCCTAATATTTACACCTTGTACCTATTGGTGTTGTTTTGCAGTCAGTGGTGGTTTAACAGATTAATGATGGTGTTTGTCATGCAACTTCCCCTTCAGAGGTAGAAAAACATCTGTCCTCACGCAATTTTAATTTGTGTTTCCCTTTTCTTTTCTTTTCCAAGTAATTCATTCAACCAGTTTATCTCCATGGCAGCAATAAATAAGCTGCAAACAGACGCACCTTCCAGAGCTCTTATCTGGTTTGGTTATTCCTATCGAAGGCGTTTGAAGAAGCAGAGGCCACACAGGGAGGCCGCTGCAGTGTTGTGTTGATGCTTTGTCAGATAGACGCAGCACAGTCAAAGCAACCAGCCTGTGCTGTTGGCCCTCCGTCGCACCTTTACACCTCTCATCTTCAGCCATTGTTGTGTGGCCCTTCGCTGACATGCAGTTATCCCTGCATGAATCCACACACACAAAAAGCTTTAAGGGATCCTTTTCACTGAGAGGAGATGGGCCCGTAGACCCAGACAAAGGCCTCAAACTATCCAAATTATCTCTTCTGGGTGTTCCTCAAACGGTATTACAGCTATCTGGGAGAATCATCTCAAATGCGTTTGCCCTACATGTCAAAGCAAAAAATCTCATTGTTCAAAATGTACATCACAGGCAGCAGGGAGGTTGTAATTTTGTGTTGGCACACATGCACCGTCGCTCCAAGAACGCTATAAATGTTTGATCTCTGCATGAATGCTGAGTCGCAGCACACAAGATGCTTATTAGAGCCAGAGGTGGAATTTTTTCTCCCGTCTGATTTATATCGGGTACAGAACCACGGATGGGTAATTTGGCTGCTAGAAGCATTTTTATTAGAGAGCCGTGGCCGGGCTGGAAATGACAGGCCTGCTTCTCAGCGCTTTGTCTACAGCTGATGCCCCTGGAATGTTTGCTTAGGCTCGCCACCTGTACGAGGGTTTCACCTGGAATCCATAGCTGTGCCCGAGATGCAGACAAGCTGTGAGGTGTGAGGATGAGCACCTTTCAAGGCTTAAGACTTGGCCGGTTGCATCTAGATTTGATTGTTTGCTTGTTTTTTAAATTCACTTGTGTTGCGCCTATTTTTTCTACCTGCTCTTGATATGAGCTGATTCTTCATTCAGCATTTTAACATGCACGTATTTGGATCTTTGCTCCATGACCTCAGTTGAATTGTGAATGTAAATTGCAATTAATGGCTGTTTTAGAAGTGCTGCCATTAGCGAGAAAAGTTAATCCAAAAAACCTTTCACGGTAACTTCTCTGTTTTTCTTCCAGCGGCTTGTTGAACAAATGTGCTTTTGTTACTTTAAAAAACGATCAAACTGTTGCAGTAGGCTGCAGATCATGTTCAAAGCCTGTTTGTCATGGAGTCCTCCACCGTGTCTAGTAGACACCACGGAACAGGATGGAGAAAGTTTAATAAAAATGCTTTTACAAACTGAGACGCAAGCAAAGAAACACAACCATTAAAGTTGCCCAGGAAACGGGACGTGAGTCATTTATTCAGCGTATCTATGATAAGTTCATAAAATACAGTGCACTGATTGCACTGATTGCTTTGGACTCAGACATCCAGTGTCTGCGAATCCTGCTGAGATCTGGAAAGTTTTCTGCCTCTACTTAAAAAAAGCAGTGCAGCCTGATTCCTCAGCACATTTGCGAAGCTGATTTGGTGCGTTGCACGCGGCCACAGACTGTGCAGAGCCAGTCCTCAAATTGCATGTGCTGTGCGAAGAAAAGCGCTGAAAAATGTGTGAAGTGTCCAGATGGAGGAGAAAAAATAAACAGCACTGGTGTGTGAACTGTGGATGTGATGTCTCCAATGAGACTTGAAAAGGGATTTAACACCATTTTATAACATGGTGCGCTCGCCGAGACCACAACATAGCCTTTCCAGACATTTTTCCAAACTGTATGACTTTTAAAGGCTATTACTTTGGACAAGTGGTTTTCAAAGTGGTCGTATCTGGGTTTGATTTGAAAGAGTAATTGACCACAGTTTTCCGTGTTTTCTTTTTCTCAATAAACTAGGAACTAATTTTTAAGGTCACGATTTCAACCAACTCAGTGCTTTCAGATCAGATAGTGCTGGGCTGCTTCAAGAATGCTAATAGGTCATAATCATCTCTGATGAAAAAGGCCACTGCACTGCCTGACCTCTGAGTTCCTGATTTTGTTTTGCTCCTTCCTGTAATAAGAATGATCTGACTTGACTATAAATACGTACCATGGATAATTGACCCTCTTCCTGGACACACACACACACACACTGAGATCAAAAAGGTAAATCCTCTACTTTCCAGAAGTATTTCCTTCTCATTAGCGAGGCAGACCTGGCAAACGAGATGTGCTTCATTAAGCTGTATCACGGCCATCGTACAGTACGCCTACGCAGTCTGTGTGCGGCACATCACGCACACGTATCTGGTGCGTTCAAGTCTCGTTGCTTCTTAAGAAACACAAGTGGCATTGTTCCAGGAGCAGATACCAGCTCTAGTGCAGAATCTCTGCCGGCTGGGCTGAAATTTCAGCCATGTAAAGCGAGCCGCAGCGGAGCAGGGCCCTACAAAAGATGACATTGGCTTGTAAGTTTTAGGCAGTGACGCTCAGGGGGATTCCATTATGTGGCTGTCACACAGCATTAGGCGGGAGAGCAGCCACTTTCATGTGAGGATTACAATTTACCCATTGGAGATAATAGATATTTGCCTTAGCTAATCCAGTCTTCTATTGATTTTTTTTTTTCCCTTTAATAACTTCTTGCAAGCAAGCAAATTTTAATAAAAGCAAGAATGCTGACATGTAAGAAGCTGGAGCAAAGCGTTATGTTCCACGTAGCTTTATATAGTTTTCCATACAAATACAGTCATCGTTCGCGTGCGTGTCCCAAATCAAGTACATAAACATGTAACGTGTTTGAAAGAGTGACATGAAGGGTCACACGTAAGAGGTCAAGGCTCGTTTCTGTTTGGCATATTTCATGTCATTTTTATATATAGTTTACACAAATGAGGTGAATAAGCAGGAGACAAAGCTGACAAATAGTCACACTCACACTGAGTGACTCAGTTCCTCATCATCACTAACATCATTGTAGTTTCCAGCCATTCTGACGCAGTCAAAAGCTCCTTGAGCAAATGTTGTGAAACCGTTCCGCTCAGCTTGTTCCCCAACCAGCAGGACGCTGAATGTGTCAGCATCTTATGTAATGTATCAAGACTCCAGGTAATAGTTCAGCATAATAGCAAAAGCACGTAAGAATGCTGAGTGTCAGCGTTGTGACACGGACGACGTATAGACAGCAGCATCAGCCTTTAATCGATGACGACAACGACGTCACATTCGAAAGAATTCGCTTATTTACAGAGACACAGTCTGTGGCTCTGAAGTTCATGCAGCACAGTTACCAGGCATCAGAGAAACCAGAGAGAGATCAGCCACAACAATACATTCAAAGAAGATTTCTATCACATTGGAAATGATTAGGGAACAGTCTTAGTTTGTGAGGCCGTTCATTCGTTCAGTGTCTGTGTGAGCTTGGTCCTCGGCTTCGGCACCGGTGACGGTTTCTGTTCCTCAGCTGGGGATGCTTGTAAAGGCATCTTCCCAGTTGTGCCTTCAGACTCACTTTTGTTACAGACTCTTGGTGAAGGCTTGGGGCTCGGGCACGGATAGACCTCATTCGTGTGCATGGTCTCGTAGTCTGGGCTGATGGAGCCGAGCTCTTGCTTGTTTGTAGAAGCCAGCCTCAGCTCCACTTTATTCCCAGATCTCATTTGGGTTTTGGTTCGTTTGTGGCAACAACATAATATGATGATAATGATGAGCAAAACCACAACGAGCCCCGCTCCTCCTGCTAACACTGCTGCAAGCGTTTTGGACGGTAAACACACCGGAGCTGGCGTTGATGGAGTCGGACTTTTACAGGCCGGATGAACAGCATTGCTGTCAGCCCTGTTGGCCCCGTTGGCCCCATCGGCTTTGTATTCCACAGCACACATGACGCTTCCTCCTTTCAGCTGCCCCAGCGGTAAACTCAGCGTTTGTCGCGTTTCCCTGGGTATTATAGTTTTACCAAGTGTCCAGGAAAACACCAAAGCCTCAGGATTGGTTACTGTGCAATTTAGAGCAACAGTACCGGACTTGAAGTCACAGACATGAGTGAGCTGAGGTTTTGTTACCACCTCCATCACACAAAGACGTCTCATCCATTTTGTAGCAAGAGTATTGTTTGGATTCCACACGTTTGTTTCGTAAATTCCCGCATCTGAGAATTGCAGTTTCTTCAGGGACAGAGATCCTGTTGGAGAGACGTCGTCAGCCTTTCCATTACTTACTTTGCCTCCCTGTCTGAAATAAACTACGCTATTATTATGAGTCCACTTCATGTTATGTCCCGATGTCAGTCCGTTGAAGGAAAAAGGCAAATTCAGCTTCTGCCCAACTGCAGCGTAGAGATCACAGATGTCGTTGTCTGCAGCTGAGAGGTGGATAGATCCCAACAGAACGACAGCAACTATGGCAGCAAAGCGCTCCATGGTGTGTACGTCCTCTGAGGGTGCTGTAGTTTTGTCCAAAATACAAAAATCCTCCAACGTTGAGTGATTTCAGCGATGTGAAGCGCGTTGAGTAGTGGCACAGAAACAGCAAAGCCCTTCAAGAGAAGTGAAATGCTCAGTAGGAAGGAAGCGCTATGAGCCAAGAGTCTACTTTCAGTTCCCAGAGGCCAACAAAAAGTCAGAGTCATGTGGCAACTAACATTCACAGCAGTATACATTTAGCAACATGTGGCTTGTTTACGCAATTGGCTGCAACAAATCCACTAAAACTGCTAGAAACTCCATTTAATCATCTATTCTTAAAACACACTCACACAACGCATGAAACATTATGATAAATGTGGCTCGACATCGGACTTAACACACACAGCGCTGTGTGTCAGTGAAACAATAGAAGAAGTTCTAACGTTTACCACTTTGGTATTTCTCTGCAGACTCTTGTCTGTCAACAAATGCAAATAACTTTTTTTTCATCCTTAAATTGCTTTAGTCTCAGCTGCCTCTTCAGACAAAGCAACTTAATAACGCGAGGCACCACCTCATGTAAATATCTGTGACGAATGCTTTTGCGTTGGAGGCATCAGTTGAGAAGCTCCATCACTGTTTTTTTATTGGAGATGGGGACTTCGCTGTTTATTGAATTTGAATTCAGTAATTTGATTCGGGGTAGAGCTGCTGAGCAGACGGTGGTTTAGTTTACCAGCCTGGTCTTTTAATGACCTCATTTGGCTCCAAGTCTCCATCGCTCCAGCTCGTTTAAATGTTTGGTATCTCAGAAGCTGAGCTGGCATTTTTTCCATGTTATTAAATAAATGATTTGCTTTTGAAATGTATCCCAACTATCATAATCAGGCAAACCTTCTGTAAATCCCCGACAGCGTTTCCAGTAAACCAGAGTCATTGTTCAATTACCATCGACACATGCCCGTCATTCCATCCTTCATGGCATCCACAAGCCTCCAAAGAGCAGCGCTGCGACACCGCTCAAGCTACACTGGATGGAATTCATTTCACAACCCACAACTATAATTTCATGCAATTAGCAGTGATTCACAATCTCTCTGTACGTCTCAGCACCTTCAAAGCAGCCCGTAGCAGGTCGAACACCTGTTTCTTTTAGTCTCACTGTCATTACGCTTTTTCCTACCCTGAGGAAGTAGGTTAATATAAAATGCTGGCTCTTCAGGGGGAGTGTGCTGAGAGCTGAATGCAACGAATTCCTTCTTATAAATGTTGTAAAGATTAGATCTTCAAGAATTTTCCTTTGCAGCCCTCGAATAGGAACACGTGTGCATTGTGCTTATGTGGTGGTGTGTTGGGCGCAGCAGGCTCACAGAAGTTAAAACCAGGCCTGCAGACATGTGGTTTGTGTTTCATATCGTACTGTAGCTGACAAGAGCGGAGGTATGAGGCTATTCTTCAGTCTTCAGTCTTTCAGACCAATGTCGGTTTACTGCATGTACCCAGTGAGGGTGTGAGCCGGAAAAGGTTCACAGCTCAGCGTTTCACATTCTTGCCTTTTAACACTCACTGCTGTTGTGTCATGAAGTCAAAGCACTGGCGAAACAAATGTTTATATGTATTCTACAGTACCTGAACCAGGGTCCTGGATAGATGTTTCCATGACCACAAAGCAAAAGTAGGTCATGTGATTCACGTAGCTTCAATTATTCGGAGCTTAAAAGTTTTCTATTAAGAAATGCAGAATATCTCGCAAGTTGACTTGAACCAGTCATAATAGGGAGAAGCCTCCTCACTGTGTGTCGAGTGCGACGGTAACATTCACACCAGAAAGGATCAGTATCAACAGTCTGAACAAGCTGTTAGCTCCTCTCACTCGGACAGCGTTCGCCTTTCACGTGCACAGGACATGTCTCTGCTTGCTTTAATGCGAATCGAACGAGTTACTTCTGCCTTCTGATGTAGCGTAACGTCTACCGTCGCATGTCTGCCAAACTACGGCATGGTGAACTATGAAGGGCTTCATTTAGCATTTGTCTTCATGCTCTGGATAGACTGGGGATCCGAACCAGAGTCTGCCAGGTGGGGACCAGTTCTGAACATGAGCTGTTCTTTCCTTCCTTTGTTGCTTTTATACTTTCCCTTTGCCTTCTAGGTTAATCTTGTTTTCATCAGCCCAACGAACCTCGTTGCAGAGCTCAGAAGGCTTTTAAAAACATTACTTTCAAACTTTCTGTTCTGAGACTTCATCCATTATCACTCTGAGCATCTACATATGATGAACACCCTTAAAGCTAGAAGACCCCAGAGCAGGTGTTTCATTTCAACTTCAGCGTCCTGGAGCAGAGCCAGGACAATGAAGCACATATCACAGAGTCTGTGCAGGATGAAGACAGATCCCAGACAAATCATTTGGGGACACTCATGGAAACAGTCCACACAGGCTCAGCCAGCGTGCATGTGATTAACCTACAAAGGTTTTCCCCTGTCACATTCCAAGAATTTCGTGTGTCCACTTGATAGCTTAAGCCCAAATCAACACAACAAGCATCATAATGATCGTGATTGCTTTTACATATAAAAATGACAAGGCTGCAAAGCTGTACCTTTTCCTTATACTTTATACCTGAACCAGGCTGCTGTGCTGAAACATCAGGGATCATCTCCAACTGTCCAGTCCTCCTAAGATTTCTTCATGCGACATATGTCAACGACGGAAAAGAGGAACTAAACAAGGATAAACTAGTGTGTGATGACATGGTGACAAAATGTGACATAGCAGTTTATGTCTGGGGGAGGTTTCCTCTCAACGTACACTGTAACTAAATAACACTGATGTTCTTGGGTTGGTTAACACGGCTGATGCCTGATGTTGAGTCAGACATCACTCCGGGAATATGCCCTCCTAATTGGCTACAAGCTAAGGCCTGAATAGACGGGGCATGGGTTAATTGGCCTCCGTTTCTGGTCCCTCCAGCTTTGAGGCAGGGAGCCCGTCTGCCGAGCTGATGTTTAATTCAGGGGGCCAGATGGAAGCGTAACAGCTTGGCTGGAGGATCCTTGACTCACACTTTCAGCAGACGTGGTTCTGTATGACCCCAGGGGATAAGAGGCTCTTCATGGTCAATGTCATCCAGGACCAGTGCTGGACGGACAGAAGCTTTCTTCTAACAATGACCTGGAATATATTCAGCAGCATACGCACACACCGCATGGAGCCTCTGAGCCTCCATCCTTGCCAATGGCTTTTCATTATCATGTGACGTCTGCTGCGTTTCTACCAGACACACCTACAGTATCATAACTTCTCCACCATTAAGCAAATGTAGTAAATTCCTCTTGGCTACTAGGCTCCAGGTGCAGGTCAGCACGAACACGTGTTTACATAATAACTGTATGAACCAATTAACGACAGGCTCATTAGCTCATTATCTGCACACGAACCATTTCAGCGTCTTCATTTCCATTACACAGTGTAATCCCTCACACAGCTTTTTTCCTGTTCATCCTGCAGTGGTTTCACTGGGAGTAGAACATTAAGACGTCCACGCAGGCTGCAGAAGAACAAGGAATCAATTTGTCAGACGTTCAACTCAAACAAGGATTTTTCCTTTCACATATACATCATTTTTATGTCTAATCATATCCTGCAGAGCTCTTTTATACGTTTCCCATTCACCCTCGCTGACATTTAAACATGCTTGAATACTTTTACAGATCACAGCCCTTAAAGTTGCTCCCGCTACTTCCCCAAAATGGACGCAGAGACGAAAGCCAGACATTTTATTTTGACAGGGTTCAAGGGATCACAGTTTATATTTCCTCTTGCATTACATGAGTCTCTAAATTGTCTGGGTTTAGTGGTGCTGGTGCTGGTGCTGGTGAAGGGGGGGGTTCAAACACAATCTGGGCTGCAGCTTATCACTGTTGACTGGAAGAAGCAGCTTATATCATCTTTGTTTGGCTCAGGACCAGCTGTTTTTACTCACTCCATTGACCACATGTCTGCTGATTCTTAGGGTCTCTACTCAAACGCAGGCAGGCAGCGTTTAAAGGGAATCACTCTGACGCCAAGCAAGCGTCACCTGCTGGAGCTCAAGGTTCAATTTCTGGCTGATTTACTTTTTATGGCTACAGGATATCTGCTAACTAAACGATTATTAGGCATTTCTAACCAGAGGATTTTAAAGTTAATCAGAGCTACGGATCCAAACCTAATCCTCCACATGCAGCCATTTCTGAATTTTATACCACAGACTGTTCTTCGTTTTATATTCTCCATCCAAGTCACTGTCACCTTCTTGAACCTGTTTAACTGGCTACGGATGCTGTTAGACAGCACGCCACACACGTCAGGTGGACGTTCAGAGCGTGGAAAGCTATGATTAAATGCTTTTACGTTCGCATAAGTGACTCTGCTTAACAAGCCGAAGTGTCGTGTGTGACAGACTGGTCGAAACAGAGGCAGAACCAGACCGTTAATCACTGCACAGCTGCAGGTGCGAAACAGCAGCTCGACAATGAAAAATGGACAATTTCATCGCGCTGACAACCCACAACACACTGTCAGGTTTATTTATTGTGGAGGTCGGTTGCATTCAACAGCCTGTCAGGTAAACTAAGCGAAAAACCTTTCTACAGCTTGCACCATCAGCTTTAAATCGGGAGCATGAACTTATAAAAGTTGTGCACCAGCTATAAGAGGCACATTTTGCCAGGTTGTTTGTTAAAACTGTTGTTTAACTCAAATACAGAATAAGAAGTTGTCAGAGTTGGACTCAAACTGCATGTAATCGCTCCCATGACTTTATCCAGACAACTTGGATTAGCTGACATGAAGACAGGATGCCGTATTCTTGCTTTCTTTAAGTAGCTGAGTTTTTGATGTGGGTTCACGTGTGAGAAAAGATCAAGAGATAAAGCTGTGGGTCACGTCTGTCAGTTGGCTCTAACTGCCTCTGACACAGCAAACCTAGTTTGATGATATGGACCAGACAATGTTTGGATGTGGTCCGAACTGATCAAATTCAACCAAACGCTTATTTACCTACAAGAAACCAGGACAAGCTGAAAGGAAACCTGTAATCCCCGAACTGATTGTTCTCTTCCCAGTGCTTTGAAGTGTTTGCCCAATATCTTTATGTCTTCATTGTGGGGGCGACTGGGATGGAGCCTGCCCAGAGATTAGCCTTATCAGATCCAGTGTCATCCAGCCCTATTAAAATTAGTGCTGATAGACATCTGGGCGTCATTGGTTTTTGTTTCAGCAACCTGAAAAGTGAGACTGAAAAGTGTATTTCAATTATATCAGGTTTTTACTTGCTGGAGAATTTCACAATGATTAAATGCAGAGGTTGAGTTTATAAAACCATTTTCCCTTTCTTTGCCCAATCGCACCAAAATTCATACAAGAAATCCTTGTCTCCAGTGGTTCACATTTCAGAGCTCATCTACTTTTGAATGCAGTTATATTGTATTAACATTTTATCACCAATCCCACAAAGAGAGGAGGTCTTCAAAAGACCACGCGTCTTATCTTTGCAGACCAGAGATGCGTTTAACACACAGCTTAACTTCAAATGATTTTCGAGAAGCATATGGCCGCCAGTAAGCAGGGGTCGCACTTTTTGTTCAGGCACGAAGCTTTCATGTAGGTTAAAAGGCTCCGAGCTGTCGCTGGCGGCCGGAGGACGCAGAGATACAGGACGCGGGGTTGAATTTGACGCTGGCAGAAGCTGTTCTTCCTTGTGCTCCTTAACTCACCCGTTGTACCGGTGCTGCCAAACATTCCTGGAATACTGAAGCTTGTGTGTTTTGTCGGTGGGTAAAGACAGAGGGAGCCAGTTGGCTGTGTAAATGAGCTGTCTGTTGGTCCCTGGCAGAAAAAATATCACACATTTCCCATTTGTCTCTTGTAGTAGCTGGACACACTGTTTGTATGCTATGGTGTAACAGCAAGGAACACAAATACTCATTTAAGTTACTCACAGTGAAGTTCAACACCAGTTACATCAACCCAGAGCAAATGATTCAATTATTAATCAGACAAAAACATAGAATTGACGGTTATGATGGGACATTTTGCTCTGTGGCATGTTAATTTGTCTAAGCACCAGGGTTGCAAACTTCATCTTCTGCTAGTTTCACAGATAATTTTTCAGTTCCCTAAACTCTAAATGTGGCTTGTGGCTGGCAGAGGAATGGCCTCTCTGTGAAGCCTGAGCGTGCCATGAGGGCAGAGGCCTTGAAACCGCTGCTGATCTAAGGATATGCCACACTTCTACTTCTACTTTACGTGTTTGATGAAGAGGAGAAGCAGATTATTCAAAGTGTCTCTGCAGCAACATGAAGGATGTTTCAGGAGAGAATAAAATATGTGTGGGCTCTGATCTTAATGTAGCTGCAAAAGATTCTCAGTTTATTTTGGATATTAGTTTAGGTTTAGGTCACATAAGCACTGCAGTGAGCAATATAGTGCTTGCCATTTATAGTCAAAACTAATGAATGACTGAAAACAAATACAATCCATCTCTAATCTGGAATAATAACGAAAGGCTCAGTCATGTGACCTATCCCCGTGTCGGGCATGAGCAGACAGGGTCCGGTGTAGCTTACCGGTCACAGGTAACTTGGAGGTCAGGAACAATCTGAGGATAGCAGAGGTTTATGAAAACTCCCAGCTTCCTCTGTTTGTGTTCGTTCCCTAAAGCCTTGACGAAATATGGCTTGGGCTCACGATCACCAATTTACTTCCAATGGCCTAGAGCGAAGTGAGGCAAAAAGGTGTTTTTCTTTGGACAGTGTACAAGGTTACAGCTCTCAATATGCTCAAAAGCAGGATATCATATTCACAGGCACTCTCTGAAATAACACAGCACTAAAAACCTGAAGAATGCCACTACATGTTGTAATAAAGTGAGGTCAGCTGCTACAGCTGCAGCCTCATTATTCAATATTCTATCGTTAATACAGCAGAAGCAGTGACTTGATTAATAGAGAGTTACGCAGGCACTTAAAGCATAATGACCCCTTGGGTTGGTTTTTTCCAGTGGAAGTCATCATTGCTGCATTTAACCTCTCCACCGCCAGACATGACAACTATTACAGCCGGTGATGAACCGCTGTCACAACACACCTTATTTATCTCAAGCTTTTTTCAGACTGTCACTTTTTATGGTTCTGTGGGAGCCCTGGATAAAATACTATTTATTATCAAGCGTTTTCCTGCCAATGATTCCCCAGTTTTCTCTGTTAACCAAACCAATGTGGGTCTGCTCGATCTCAATTTGCTTCCTGTGGATGAGCGCAGTGCGAGCGCAGGGATAGGGATCAGTGGTGCTCGTCCAGCTGAAAGCAATAACCCCAGTGCAAGAGGGAAACGTGGGGACCGCTTAATTCTGTGGTGTAATCAGATCCAAAGCAAGTGTTGTTAATTATGTCAGTGTTGCTTAGTCACTGGCAAACACTGCTGAGTTTGAATTTTGTTGGGGGGTGTGGAGATTTACGAGTTAATCAACGGGAGGGGCAAGCTGGTTGACTAACGAGCAAAACTGGCAGCACGTCTTGAACTCCACGTAGGAGGCTGGAGGAGGATTTGGTGCGAACTTACAGACGGAGCTGGAGGCATTAACAGATAGCAGCGTAGTCATTTTCACCATGATGACCCTGTGAGGAAAGCGAGAGAAAGTAAAACTGTAACCTCTTCCTCACCACTCTAATAAACGTCAAATGTTATCAGGCCCTCAACAGAAGCTTTGCCCGCCTCTGCTTACAAGTACGCTGACCTTTCTCTGACCTCGCAGCCTTAGTTTACCTCAGACCTGGGGTCAGCAGGGCAGAACAGGCAGCCTGTTGTTTTTACCTTCTAATTCAGACTGTCACACACCACGAAGAACCCAAAGGCCCAAACTACTGAAAGTCCAAGAAAGTACAAGAAAAAGAATGTGGTGGTTTTAAGATAAAAGTCCATAAATACATGTGATTTCTTTCATTTTTTGTGATCAGGGAGTGGAAATTCTCACCACTTCGCTCGTGCTCTCATACACACAAACAGCAGAGAAGGTCTGAAAGAGATTCGTTTCGTTTAGAGATCCACTGTGAATCTACTGGTGCGGCAACTGTAACATTTCAGAATCACACCTGGATATTAATCAAGTGACGATTTATTCTGTTCACAGTTACAATAACCCCGTAACATGTCTGAAGTCCTGCTCTAGCTGCGTCTCTTTCAGGTCAACAAACCGTCCCCATGGGCGAATAAGAGCAAAAAACTCAGCAGAGCAAAGCGATAACATCACATCACAACCAGATCCAAGCTGCTTTCCGTGGACCTAACCACCCGGGGGCTCGCAGCCTCCCACGTTGGCCCACCCTGGTCACTTCCTGTCGGGCCACTCCTCTTCTGCATCTCAGTGGAGTCTGGCACAGCGCTTCGGGTAGCTTCGCCTGGTGTGACTGTGGCAAAGCTTAGAGGAGGAGAGGTGGGTTTGATGCTATCAAAGGTCCTGTTTGGTTGGGGCTGGGGGGTGTCTGGACAGCAGCCATCTACCTAATGACCCTCTGTCGGCTGGTAATTGTTGCCTTGGCTTATGCTCAAGCCGTTGTACGTTCCAGGAGTCAGCAGTAATGATCAAAGTTGTTCTTAACTTAGCAATACCCTAATCCCTCCATACTAAACAAGGCTTGGTGATGGAGGCCGCTCTGGTTTCCCTCTGGATTAAAGGGGCCCTCCAAAGCCGGAGCGTCTTTATTGATAGCTCACTGAAGTCGAGGATTAACTCGCTCAGCTCCATCTGCAATCAAATCTCACCTGGACCTGAGCCACGTTGGCCCATCATGTCATGGTGACTAGTGATGGATACTTTGGTCAGCAGAGACACTGCTTTACTCAGAATCCGTCTCACTGCCGAGATGAATAGAGCTTTTCTTTATGTCAGCTGATGTAAAGACATATCTTATCTGAGCAGGATTATCTCCTGAGACTACTACAAGCTGCAGTCATTCCCGAGATTCACCTAAAACGTGTTCTGTACTGTGCCGACGTCCAAAGGAGTCTCGTTTTTCTACGACGTTACATTTGTCATTGTTGTTGTTTTTGGGATATGCGATCGGTGCTTTTGTCATTGGTTTGGCTCAGGATTCTCAGATTATGTTCAGGTGACATCCCCTTGTGGTAGAGGAAGGAGCTCTTTGCATTTTTAACGAATTTAAATATAGAGTGAAACCTCAGAATTAATTAAAAGCTGAATTTTCCTTTCACCAGTGTAAACATGTTATTGTGGCTGATGGGGCTTCTGCAAACACATGCTGCCTCACTGGCAATCAGACGTGATTGACAGCAGTGGTGTGAGCGCAGGCGCCAACGCACAGCTCTGAATGTCACACAAATATGCTACGATGTTGTGAGTGTCGCCACTGTGTTGCTCTGTGGAATACGTGGTCTGTCTTTGTCCGACCAACCAGAACCGTAAGTGGATAGTAAATCTTGTTACCTAACGTTCCTCTTGCTGCATATTATAAATTATCACTTTCAAGTAAGTAATAATCTCTAGAAGGACAGAGTCACAGATATTTGAAATGCCATAGATGACTTACTGTAGACAGTGTGTGTCTCCAGACCGGCCTCTGCGCTGGACACCTGTTTTCACTTACACAACACGCCAGTATTCACTTGCTAGAGCCAGTAAACAGTGAATTCAAGTGAGCTAAAGTGAAGTAAGGTGTTTAGGAATAGTAAACGAGTTTTAAAGATACATTCACACAAAATGGAGAAAAAGTGGACTGATGTACAAAAAAGGCACAATGTTTGATCAAATCAGACAAAATGTAAACTGCATCCTGTAATTGGGTTTTGATGATACTAACACTGTCCAGTCTGGAGCAAATGCTCTGTGTTACTCGTTCCATGTGGACGCTGTCCTTTCAGCCTCCTTTCCTAAAGTGTGGACAGTATTTATCTACAGCAGGTTTATATCTGCGTTGAGTTCTAACGATTTGTTGTCCAGCTGCCTTCAAATATGTCCCGACTTAGCAGCAACTTCAGCTGAGGATTAGCAGCAGCCATAGCTAACAGGCTATTGAATATTAATAAGCCACTGAGCAGCAGCAAACAAACCCCCTTTAGAGGTTTAGCAGTGTGAAACCCTTCTGTTTATGTTTACACAACTCCAGCAGCATTTTCATGGTGAATGAAGGCAAATTCAATCTCAGTCATGACCTGGCACAGGGGTTAAGTGGTGACAAAATGCATAAAGTGCAGCGGGACAACAGTCTCTTTCAGTACAAAGGGCTTTGAAATGGGGGTGGTCGCCCTCTGGATCCAGCCAATGAGGGCAGGGATGGACACGTGGTGTTTGCAGATACTGGGCACAGAGCAGGGAGCTTCCCCTGGTCCCTAACCTGAAGGTGTGTGTATTAACTTTGTCTGGCTAAGCCGTGTGCCATGGAGGGTACAGAAGGATTAAGACTTTCACCCCTTTGGAGAGACAGTCCCATTCTGCAACAGAAAGGGCCCTTGGCCAGCGTCTCTCTGCTGGAGCTCCTCTTGGACTCTTTGTCCTGTCACGGAGGCCAGCTGTCAGTGTCCTGGGGATGGCGAGATGAATGAGCAGGCCTTGAGCTGTACGTCTGTTCCCTCTGTTGACTGAGGGGCCGCTTGCCTTTTAAAGCATGACTTTAGGGCAGAACAGGGCTTCACGCTGGAAAAAGAGCAAATTACTTTCACATCTTTTGATGACTTTAACACCTACAACTATAACTGTTATTACTGACATTGAACAGCTCCAGAGGTAAACAAACAAAATGATGTCTTTGAGATTCCTTCTATGCGTTGGTGCACCTGGAAGACTCCTCTTAGCTTGAACTGTAGGTGGTCTGGTCCTCACACCTGCATCTGCATCCCAGAGCTTCCAGCCGCACAGCTGCACCTCAGCGTTGACTCTCACTTGACGCCATGTCTGCCTCACAGGTATTCACCCCCTTGGGCTCCAGTGAGTGATGAAAGCAGGCCCAGCGGTGAGCTACTGAAGCTAACGTAACGTCCCTTCCCTTAATGCCAGGATTCAGATGGCAGATCCGTTGCAACAAACAGAGAGTGGATTCTCACAGTCACCCTACAATGACCCAAGTCCTGCCTCGGCTCTCGCTGATGATGTAAGCCTGCATAACGGTAAACTGTCTGGCGCTGTGGCGGTGGTAAAGGGAGTGTTCATCGTGTCATGTAGGTGACTCAGCTCCTGCTAAGGGAGATGAGTGAAAGAAGAAAGGGAGGATGGGAGGAAGGAGAAGCGAGGACCAGCTGTTTTACTGCAAAGGCCTGAACCATGTGGATGATCCTCACCCGTCCTGACCTGGAAGTCAGATCTGCTGTCAGCAGCTCCTGGGAATGAACACGTTGAAGACTGTGTGAGGTTGACAGCACCTCCTGATCCCATCAGCTCTCAGGCTTCGGCGAATCATCATCTATTGGTTGTTTATGCTCTGTGTTACAAAGTCATTGAGCAAGTTCACAGATTGTATTCATTAAACGTTCTTTTCACATTAAAATTAATGGCTTGAGTGATGACTAAACATAATAAAAAAATACTTTCCTTCCAATGCAATCGCCCCCTCCACATATTTTATCTGAACGTGATATGAGTGTGATGCTCAACCATGGAAGCGCCCCCTCCCCCAGGCTGCCTTCCTGCCCACTGTGCTCTCCATTTGTCTCTGTGGATCAAATGTCCCGGCGACTGCTCTGTTGATCAGCAAGCCTCCATATAAGGTCTGAGCAGAGAGAGGGAAGCCTTAAGAGAGCCCTGCCAGCCTTTTCCCTTTATTTACACAGACTTCGGGCGCACACATGCAGGAAAAATCCACCCTATCACACTTTCTTCAGCAGCTTCAGAGAAATCTTTATTGTTCAGTGGCACAGCCTGCGTTTACTGTTTGTATGGAACCGTTGTGACGATACAGTTTGCACAACGTTATGTTCCACCATTAAACGGACCGTATGAAGTTGAAATATTTTCATTGCCATTACATTAAACGGGCTTGTAAATGTGTACGTGTGTGTGGTTTAGTACCTCAACCATGTACACATGAAGTGTCTGAAACGTTGCCAAACATCACAGACAGTCTTTCCTCCACGAGGCAGAATTTCAGATTCATTAAAATCACACATTGCATTGACAGAGGTCATTACAGCGCAGATCATAATTCATGACAGCGTCCCTCATATGTGAAAAAGGAATTTCCTGCGCTGGAGGGCTGTTAACCTGAATCTTAGGGTTAATCTGTCTGAAAACGGTTATATGACTTTTTGTGCGAAGCTCTGGACATGTGACTGGCTGAGTAAACACATATTGAGAGAGGGCCTTGTGTGAACAGTACCTGCATTCAGCCTCCCAGTCTCCCCTGGTCCCTCTAAGCCACTTTCTGAAACATATGGTAACACGTCTCTGTCACATGTTGTAGAGTTTCAGGCTGAGTTATAATTCGAATTCATTTGTTTTCCATCACAGCTGCAATTTATTTACTTATTCTTTGCAAGCAGACGTTTTTCCAGATCATCTATGGATGAACGTGGTGTTTGCCAGGACGTTACATTTTAATTAGCACAAGTAGCATTGAACCGCCAGCCGGTTGAACATGACGTATGGTTTTCTGGAAAGACGACAGAGGAAACGCACATCCATCAAACTAACTACACACCCATTTACCATTTAGGACAGAGATCGAGTCAGTCTGATCAGACCTAGAGTCATCGTTGTTTTAACAAAGCCTTAAGGATTTATTCAGTGTGCCTTTAACATTTCGTATTGCGTTCAGGGTCAGTAAATCAACTGACATTCACTAAGTGAATCATGCAAATACGCTTCTTCCTTTGCCAACAGCAACTGGCTGCACTCTTAGAATCAGCCTCGCCAGGTTCATTGAGCCTTTTTTCCCTCCCCTTCATGAATCACCTGCTCAAGGGGAATCATAATCTTAGACAAACAGACATGTAAAACATCACCATACATGTAGCTGGAGGCAAAAAATGTGTGGGAGACAGAAGCAAAGAAATCCATGAATGATTATAGCTCCACTGTAAACAAGTCTGCAAGGTTCATTCAATAAGAATTTGAATAGACATAGGTACTTATGATAAGATTCTTTAAAATAATAAACAAAAAAAAGTGCAGACAGAAAACATATTAAAGCTCCTAAAGGTGAATGACCATGGCAGAAATATTTGTCTGCACTGTGGAGACTCGGCTTGGCCACTAAGCTAAAGGTCCCAGACGCGTAGACGTGTAGTTATATAGATAATGAGGGAGTGGAGCCGAACGAAGGACAATCAGACCTGTGAGAGAGAGAGAGCACAGCCATCGTGCCAGAGTCAGGGCTGGCAGACAGCAATGGCCACCGCGTCCACACGCTGTAATAAATGCAGTTCATCAGTTTACGCTGCATGTCTTCTGGATAGTTGACAAGAATGGAAAAACCGAAGCACTTCCATTAAAAGCCATACAGGCTGCTTTCCATGGAGAGAATCCCGCACGTCGAGTCGGACTTTTATGAAGGTGAGTTTACAAGCCTCTGCTGAATTCACTTTGATTCCTTAACGTGTGTTAAACCTATTAGGGAATACATACATGCTTCTTTATGCATGTCTGCTAGCTAGTAAAACGCAGTAACCCAGCCAGTTAGCCAGCCAGGCGGTGAGCAAGGCCCCGGGGCAGTCTGGGTAATTACTGACGAGTCATGAAGGGCCAAATGGAATGTTTGCTCTACCTCGAGGTCAGCACGAGTTATGAGAGCGCGCTTCAAAAAGTCTTGACAAGTTGTGCAAAGGGCCACTTGGTTGTTAAAGTCCCTCTTTAAATGATAATTAGCCTCTTACCAAGGTTTTATTCAAAAGCTTTCCGATCGTTTCTACGCACCTTTAGGTAGTTTGCTGTGGCCGTCATTTCTCACTTCGGTGTGACTTACTAACTTGTGTTTTCAGAATAATCGGCTGTAAATCATGTTCCAGAGACAGACCACAGATAAAAGCTTTGGTCAACAATCCCGCCCAGGCTCTGTGTAAACCTCACAAATCAGACAAGTGTGATCTTTGAGGTTGCCTCTCGGCTGGTGAGGCTCTGGCCTGGCCCCGGGCTCTCAACCCCTTGACTCCTAGACGCTGAGTTCACAGAGCGGTGAATCTGGTGCGTTTGAGGGCAGATCATGTATGGGCTGGAAGCCAAACAACATTTAAGAGGAGGCCGAGAGGAGATTCGAGGACTGAAGAGAACCAAACACAGCTCAGACTCCAGGATAATTTATCTTAAGATCAGGCATTTAATGAATGAGAGACCCTGAACAACTCCTTCCACTCACATCTGTGCTTTAGAAAGAGCCGACGCTTCATTAGCGAAGCTGTTAAGGGCTCATACGTAAACAACAACACAAACATTTTATTAAAGTTGGTCTGTAAACAGCTTGTTCCACCAGAGCCAGGCACTCGATCAGAGAGTGTCAGAATTATCTGGTTCCTCGACTGACTTGCTTTTCTTGGCAGGAAACAGCCCATCACTCCAGAGCCAAAGCCTGTTCATTCGTGGCTGATGCTTTTGCCTTCAGCTTGTTTTCAACAGTTTGTCCAACTCGTGAAGCCCAGTGTGCCAAGTTTGAGATGTAAAAGCAGTACATCATCTTCATCAGTCGTACCGTTACGTATTCTTATCTGCTACAGATACATGTTGATGGCTCAGAAGGTTTAAGCATCTGACTTACGTTATCTCTTATGTATCTTCATCTATCTGCTCGTATGACATAATGATGTGAGTCACTGTTGCCTCTGCACAGCGGCAGTCAGATGGTGGAATTAAGTAAATACGGCTTAAGTTACGCTCGCGATAAGGAACGATATGATCTGTTTCCGCTGGGTAGAGTGCAGGGGAAGCGTGATGGTACAGTAGCAGCCGGTTCAGGGGATTTCACGTGAAAGCCCCTCTTGTTTGCTTTCCTGCTGTCTCTGTTGGGACAGCGGTGCTGCTTCCCACCACAACAAAGCATCCTGGAGCCTCCTGCTTAAAGACCACTACTGCAGTAAAAACTATGCTAACACAGATCTGCTGGAAACTGAGCTGCAGATCCTGTCAAGGTCCTGCAGGAAGGGAATGTGTTTCAGCCTTTAATGCTGGAAGTGTTCTGTGGAAGAGTCTCCAGACTGAGACACGGGGAACCAAAATGAAAAGCAGCGGGATTAGTGGAGGGAGACGTACGTAATGTGATTTTAGGTTTTGGCAAGCGTTGCAGATTCCGGTATCCTGCTACAGAGACAGGGGAGACTTGTTCAGCATCCACAAATCACACCATCACTGAAGGAAGCGGGGCAGGCGGCGCTGGTCTGAAAGCCGGCCCTGTCCGCGGCCGTCTGCGAGGCGCTGCAATCTCGGCTTCTCGTCAGAACAGCGCATCTCTCTGGTATGAGGTCGTCGGTGCCATCCAGGAAGCCATAGGGGCAACTGCTCTACTTCAAGACACGCAGACAGCCATGCACGCTCCAGGCAGTGAGATAGGCAGAGGCATTTACCCAAGGAATAAATAACTAGGCTCATATAACATGGCAACACAGTCCTGACATGCTTAACTGGGTTTTAATGGATACACAAACACACATAGCGTTGTTGTATTGCGTCACTTCATATCACACTGATCCAGATCATGGTGAACATCAGGGCCCGTCTGTTTATGTCGGCACATTTACATTTCATTCAATGAGGGGACCAACAACCTTATGGTGGTTGTAGATGCGAAGCCTAATTAGTATAACCTGGCTTGTAAATCTTCTATTTGTGGAGCTGCTCTGCCGCAGCCGGAGGAGCACTAGCACATGTACATCAAGTTCCCAGTCAGATGGGCAGAATTGCAACAGCTCACAAAGGCAGTTTGTGTGATTATAAGTCACACTGACAGCCCAGAATGAGGTTTTCATTGACCTGATTAGACCCAACCAGGACCTGATTAAACAGAACCAGATCTAACAAGCATCACTGTAGACAGTTAATAAGCAGTTGCACGCTTTGCTGAGCACAGGGGTCTACAGCCAAGTGTGATTCCGGTAACAGGACTGTGAGATGACACAACACGCTCAGCTGCTGGCCAGACTCGGGATGTGCCACAGCATGCCAGCTTCTCCCGTCTGCCTGGTCCCAGGATGTCAAAGCGTCGTGTGGACCCAAGGAAGAGGACGCCAGCACGGAACAGCAGCAAGCGAGTTAGCGTCACACTAAATGCAGGCCCCAGACAGTGGAAATGTGTGGAGCGTTATCTGAGGAAGGATCAGATTGAGGCTAAGTCCTAATGTAAAGCTAATAAACGATTGTGTACTGGAGGAAGTCTCGAGTGTCGCCTGTTCTAAGCGCTCTCTGATCAGGATCAGAATGTGTTTCCTTACCTTTTGTGTCTCACTGTAATTATAAGCACTGATGTTTCCTGCGTGACCGGGCCCCTGTGAGGAAAGGAAAGTACGATAGGTGTTGGATTCTCTGATAAACCTACTTTTTACAATTTGTTTACCCGTCCTGTGTGGTGCCAGTACAATTTAGTGCAAAAGAGCAAATAATGCAAATTTTTGCAGTTGATCTTCGCAATAGAAAAATGTTGGGTATCAAATGAACAGCCACAATCCAGGTGTGTGTAAAAGTAAAGGCTCGCCCCACTTTTTTTTTTTTTTTTTTGCTGGAATGCAGCGACTTGAGAAAACATTTTTGTGCACCTAGCGAAGGTGGGGGAATAAAAACAACATGGAATGAATGCAGGGCCTCAGAGCGCTGACGAGAGCCAGAGACCAGACCTAATCCACACTCCCGGCTCGAACGAACACAAGCACGTGCATACATGCAGGAAAGTGCCTGCGCATGCACGAACACCGGAGAAGACTGCTAACGCGGCTCAAAGTGGCAGAGGCTGCACAATGTGACACCAGACGGATGAGTAATTATCCAATGAAACAATGACCCGTGTACAGACTGCACCTTTACCGAAACCCACTGATACTGATATTAACTCTACTCCTATACTCCTACCACTAAAACATTTGTTCCAGCAACGTGATGCTTGGCTAATGAGACATGAGGAGCAGGAATATTCTTTCTGTAGGATGAAGTCGTGAAATCACTCCGAGCACCAGTGTGTCTGTGACAGGCTCCTGTTAAATGGCACTTCCGTCAATGCAAATTTAGATACCAAACAAGCCGGTCGTTTAACGGCTCTGCTGGAGCTCTGAGAGCCTTTTCAAATAGTTCCTTTTGGATAATAGCAGTCAGGCTGTCTGGAAAAAAGCTGCAGAGCTGTGGTGCATGACTGCTCCAGGCCCGAGAGGACCAGAGGCCGTAAAGCATCGCCTTTATTCGTTACACAAAGCTGTCCTGGGGCATGAGTGGGAGCTCTGGCTGGATGCAAGCACACTGGCTGGCCTTGACTCACGTGTTCTCCTCCCTCAACTTCCACTTCCATTGGCATTTTGAAAAACCATTTGGTTTGCAGCCAATAATAATCTGATGAAGAGCTGAGGACGTATGGTGCTTTCGTTCCTTGAAGGTTCGGGCCTGAAACAGATCAGTCTCTCTTTATGAATATCGTCAGATTCCCGATCGGACTTGTGAGAGCAGTCCCCCTGCTTCGCTTTAGCATAATGTACTCAGGCATGTGCCTCCTGTTCAGCAAATGAAGCTCTAACAGTCGTGCCTTCTTGTAAAAGCCCACTTGCCCCATTTCAATCACTGAGCAGTTCATTACAAACCCTCTCTCACACGGACACGCAGGGAATTCCTCTCCTGAGCTCTGTTGTGACCCAAATAGAAGACCACACCTACGAAAATGGAAACACAAGCTTTATAGAGTGCACGTAGGAAAGTGTAGTCCGCAAAGTAAAACCATATGACTCAGTCCTTGTTTTTAGCTGCAGCGGCGTCAGTCAGGAGGAAAGGTGTTGGGGAACGCAGAACCGCTCCCCAGCAAGTAGCCAGGAGACAGCTTGGCACATTTGGGCCAGCTGAGTGTGGTCTGATGTGCCTGTGCAGTCGTTAATACACTGCAGCCGGACCCCAGCTCGACGTAGGGGCTGGAGCCACACTACATTTTGTCCTTTCACACCCTTGAGTTGCTCCGTTTACATACTTACAAAGACACCGAAAGATTCCTGTGAAATGTGGTCGAGGGGCAGAGCCACCGTACAGGCTGAGCTGAGCATGACGACGGGGAGTCTGCGCCATGTACACGTGCAAGATGAAAAACATGCATGTCTGCCCGTAGCCTGGATGCATGTCCGTATCCAGCTGCTTGGGTAAAGGTTATGCTGGTAATGGTGGCAGCAGAATCATTGCACAAGGATGAAGTTACCAAAGAGAGAAGAGCACGATTATCACGGACAGCTGGGATAGAGGACGATTACAAAATCGACAACTCACTCTTCATTGTCCATTATGTTGTCTGAAATGTACATTTAAAAGGCTTTTCTGTGACTTGTCAGCAATAATAGTGCTTGTTAAAGCAAAATATACAGAATTCACTCTCTCCACACAACAGAAACAACAGCAAATAAATGACAACATGGAAGGAATTTAGCATTCAGCGTTTAAGTTCATCCCTTCTCTATTATTGCGCAAATGCTCCAGTGCATTTGGAAACAATTGAGTCTATAGTTCCCTGTCACGGTCTCTCTCAGCGATTTTCTTGCCATTACTCATTGGTGGCATTCAATTTGTCAACCAAGTATTCGCAGCCATCTATTAATGTCTGACTGCAGATGCTGCACAGCCTCTTAAGCAGGGATTGCATGTTCTCTGTGCTCGAAGTAGACGCGGCCTCTTATCACGGCTCACTGAGCTCACATCTATTAAGACACAACATCTGCACGCAACGTCTCTCTTATTTCTTGCCGGTTTGTCTCGCGGTCTCTCCCTTGGCTCCTTTTTAGGGGAAGATTTCTGTGATGGGGAAGAAACCTTTGATGAGCCAGCGTGCCCACCAAGGACGGGCTTCATTACTTGTCGTCTTTGTGCTACCCTTGTGTGTAGTTTAATTAGCTTTTCAGAGACTGAAGAAAGAGTAAAGCTCTCGGTAGATCAGTGCTTTTAAAGTGATGTGAATCCTTTTGTATTTTAAGTGACTTCTGTAACTGTAAAATGCTGCAGTTTGTTCACCACAGGACTATGAGGTGTGTTTATTATCACGACTTCCTGCAGGAGTGATGCACTTCTGACCGTAACAACAAAGGATGATGTTCCATAAATTCACGCTGCTGTCTTGCACCACTTGAAGTGGTAGGAACCGCTTGGGGGTTTGGGCCATTTTGGGTTATTTCAGCTGCGGTTTGTGCTCAGGCAAAGAGTGTAAATCCTCAGAGCATGAACCCGGCGTGAGTCTATGCAGGCAGCCTGAGTTTGGCTTCATGACACCTTTCGCTAACACACAGCTGCATTTCGGATGGTTCAACAAATGACAATGAACACTGCTGCATTCATTTAACACACAATCACCTCTCTTGTGTATGTAAACTGTTGTCTGTCTCTCTTGTCTCTGCACACACACACACTCACACCTACACTTCTATGTAGCTCTTGACACCTCCTACACAGAAGTCAGTCAGATGAGTGTGTGAAAGCACAGCAAGCCTCCAATCTGCAGAGTGACTCATGTCTCTTAAACTACGTGGGCACACATGACAGTGCTTCAGTCCACTCGTCGGTGCACGTCTCTTTCCCCGTGACATCAGTCTCCCATTGTTCTGTGGTCCCACCATAATGACAGATTGGAGCAAGGCTCATTTTCTTCTGATGCCGCATTGTAGCGTTCAGCAGAGCTTTGCTGCCCTGGGGGAGAAGTCATGTTTCACATTAGCTCAAAATTTACAGTCACCTTTCTAAACTGCGCTGTACATATGGTTTAGCAGCTGTGGTGACATGATTATAACTGAAGGAATACATTGTTCTTTTCCATGCATGTGTTTTGTAACCGTGTGTGATTAATGGCTCCAAACTGGCTACGTTCAACGCAGAGGTTGGACGTTTCTCTTTAACGAGAGTAAATGAAGTGATCATTTTAAAGGAAAAACAGAAAAGGTTCCTTTCTGAATAGTTTATGTCATGTGAGGCTGCCTTGGCCTGAGCTGATGCTCTGGAATAAGCCATCGCCTTATATAACCCCGAACAACATGTATACCCTGACAATGAATGATGAGCCAGTTTACCATCCATTTAAATCTTCACGCCGACCTGATCGGCTCCATTGTCTGTTCAACTACTCAGCTGCTGTATCTGAGCTGATTGAAAGAGGATCGTTTGTCTGCTGGAAAAGTGAGCACTTCATCTGCTGTCGAGAGCTCTTATGTCGAGAGCATTTTCCAATCCCATCCCATTATTATGGTGACAGACTATTTCCACAGTGATGGACGCAGCTCTGACACGACAAGGGGCACCTCGCTGACCTGGCAGTGTAGGTCTGTGTGTGTGTGTGCGACTCTTAAAATGATGCATAAAGGAAAGTAGGAAAAATGAGGCCGATGGTCGCCTGGGTGTTCATATCACTCCACACCAGCATGATTGCTCCAGAGACAGTGAAGTTGGGTTAAATTGATGGATAAGCACTTAAACAAGAGAAGAAGAACAGTTGACAGAGATGGATACACAGACGACATGTTACACCTCCTGAGTAGCAACACCTTTTGTTCCACTGAGAGCATCTTAGAGATCACTTACAGCTAACTCCAAGGTCTTGCTGTCTCTATTGTTTGGCTTTTCAAAAACACACAGATTTTGGATGAAAAGGTTTATGGTCTGTGGTGATTAATGGTACAGTTGTGCATTGTGTTCCTAAAACATAGCAGGATTTGCATATGCCTATATTTTGCATACAGAATATTAGCCGACTGCTTTTTCTGTAGCCGTTCTTTTTTGATTCAATTAGGTGCTGCTGCACCAAAGCAGCCCAGCTCACCACACTGACTCCACCAAAACGCAGACCTGGCTTTGTAAGCAGTATTAAATGTGGAGAACAACAACTAGCCTTTGATTGATGTATTTCATCGCATGGTCATAATTTGTCAGTTTCCTAAGTTGCAATCTTCCATCCTTAACATTAATCTCATTTTTGCTCACAATGACAGGTTTTAAAAACGAGTCATAAATATTGTAATGTCTTGTCTCTGGGCTTTACGGAAGACTGGCTGTTAATGGACTTTGACACGTATTTGTGTGTCGTCATGTCCAACTCACCATCAACACTTTCCATTCACATTTTAAAATGGAGTGAGCTAACATGGAGTTTTACATTACACACACACAGATGCTCCGATGCAGAAGCAAAATAAATGATTGTTTCTTTGGATCTGCGATTCAAGTAATCCCCTGCCAGGCACAGGTGTTAGATTGCTTCCCAAATTTCAAAGGGTCAAGTGTATGTTTTCAGAAGCTAGTCTCAGGAGAAAGTGCTCTCTTTGTCTAATTAGACAGATCCGTCCCCCAAAGGCCACAGCTTGGCTTGTTTCAGACTAAAGAAGGGAATTCTCTCCCGTGCCACCTCTAATGGGAGCAGTGTACAAAAGGAATCACACAGTGGAAATGGTAATGATGTGCTGTGACAATAGTAATAGCGTGATCATTAAAAGCAGCACAGAGGCCGCGCACATGGTGCAGCTTCCTGTCACTGTCCCTTCCTCATTAAACTCTCACAAAGTGAGAGGTGCAGCTCATTCTGAAAGCAGACGCCCAATGAAAGCAGACGACATTCACAGAGACAGTGTGTCTAATTAGCAAAGCGCTGATTGACAGTGTTTGTGAGGAGACATTCACCCTCATCCTGTTGATGCCACCAGTGCGTGTGTGTGTGTGTGTGGGTGTGTGTGTGTGTGTGTGTGTGTGTGTGTGTGTGTGTGAGCGAGACTGAGACGATGGTGCAGTTGGGCGTCTCCTCTCTGTAGCGGTGGATACTTCTTTCAATGCATCTGGTCGTCAGTGTTTCTTCTGGGGCACTGAGTTTATCACACTGGAATATCAGAGAGGCACTCAAGCACCGGAAAAGAAGCAAACAGTGTCAGGCAGACTCAAGCAGAAACTGTCCAACATATTCTAATTTGTTTTTTGCAGCTACTTGCAGGTTTGTGCAGCTAGGACGCAGATCATGTTTCATATTAGTGCATTTTTGGACGTGCTCACATTCAGATCAAACCCGTAACGATAAGTAATGAGATAATTACAGATAGTGGATTAGGTCTGTGCCTTGCATAGACAGATTAGAGCAGGACAGTGTTAGGAAGCTTCTCTGTGTCATCTGTATTTGGCTACGCCGTCTGTCTTACCTTATTCCCTATTTATCTACTTGTCTAAGGATTCTTTTGACATTTCTGCTGCTGAGCGCACAGACACAACCATCTGTGGGCGACCCTGGCCACCCTGCATCTTGGTCTCATCCAAAGCAACAGTCATAGATTGAAAGTGTAGTCAGGACCACAGTTATTCTAGTTTCATTAGTTTAGCTGAAGTGGAGAAGGAAGAGGAAAGCAGAGCAAATCCCTCGTCCTGGCTCAGCGCTTGCTCTGTGAAATGAAACAAAGGCAGGCTGCGAGTCTGTGCAGGGATGTTTCTGCTGATAAAGATCGGTCCATGGCGCATTTCCATGGGACATAGGCCTGGAAGGACTGAGGAAAAGGGATGGAGGGAGGGAGAAGGCAGAGTCTGAACCACTGTGAAAAGGGGTGCAGCACCTCAAGTTTGCTGGAGTCACTCCTGCTCCTGCTGAGCAGTGACAAACTACAATTGAAACGTATTTCTGTGGAGCAGGTCGTCCAGCCAGGAATTTGGGGAATGGGTCAGATTCCTCAGGGAGACTGCTTTTGAGAGACTACCTTTCCAAGACCACCCCCACCCCCCAAAAACACATTCCTCCATAAACCCGCCTCGTAGAGGTGCAGACAGAGTTGTACTGGCGCAGCCCCAGGTTGAGGATCCTCAGGATACTGATCTACAACAGCATGAAAATGCCCTGTGTGGAAAGGCACCTTTCAGCAGCGCAAATTCCACAATCACGGTGCCACAAGTTCAAGGAAAATGCAGAACCCTGTGCCTGCAAGTGCCGATAGCACAGGCAAGGCTGTAAATCTGGTTATCTGGGCCCTTTTCAGCCCCTAACAGGTCTTTAAAAAGTAATGTGTTACAGTCACAGTCCTGCTCATAAGTGCGGCTGACCTCGTTTTGTTAATGTGTTTTTTTGTGGTGGAACAAAGCTGTTGATGGTATTTTAGTGTAGCAATATGACCCAGTGCTGAATTCCACAGGCGCACATTAAATTATAGCCCTGTGCCGCTGAAACCTGCAGCTGAAGATGTACTGTCGCTGTTATGAGGGAAACAGACACGATGCAGTGGGCTGGGCCATTTCAAATTGTTCCCACCGCCAAGTAAAGAGAGGATAATGCTGAAAGGGGATTATACACAGGCAGGGTAGGAATTTCTACAAACAGCTTCCAGGCAACATCTCCGCACCGCAGAAACCCACCAGCTCACTTTGAATGTGGAGATGTGGGGAGTTTCTACGAGTGAGTTGCACTTATGCAACAGCACACCCTGCACATATCTGTAAAAAATACCCTCCTGTATAGAATGTGCCAAGTTTTTTTAACGAGAGGACAACTGCTGGGGGAGAAAAGCCCACAGGAGGAGTTCATGCTAGTCTGTGCTGCCCAGTGTGCGACAACCACCAGCAGTGATAGAGAAACCAAACACCGGAGCCAGCGTGGATGTTGGACAATTGGACACGGTCTGAAAACTCAGACAGGGAGGGCGATGAAGTAAATCTGGTGCAGGAGCATCAGGAATCTTTAGCGAAGACAACAGGGAATAGGAAGGAAGGAAGGCATTAAAGAGACAAAAGGAAAGTAGAGGCAGAGAGAAAGCAGAGGTCCGCTTATGTTTCTTATCTGGGTAACATAAGGAATCTTAATAGTAATGCAGGTTTGGGCTCTGCACTATCTCACAGGTGACAGAAGACCGAGCTGGGGAATGCAGCACGCCTAAAGAAACTCCAGCCCACTGCTGAGGAACTAATAGCACAAGCTCTGCAATGTCTGGAATAAGAATGGAAGGAAGACACCGGAGGAGAATGGAAATGAAAATTACATCTTTCAGGTCACGTGTGAGGAACATTGAGAAGCGTATGAAAGTGTCAGCGGGTGAACGTGAGCAAAGATGCAGGATGACAGGATGATGATACAAAATGAGTTTGTCCCTGACTTCTCCTGCCTGACGACCTGACGGTGGGAGCATGTTGTGCCTTCAACCAGCCTTTCCCCCTGCACATGCACATTCCCTGGTGTGAGTCCAGAAAGCACAGTGGAAACAACACATGCTCCAGGAACCAGCATACGAAAAGATAAACTTCAAAGGCTGAAACTTTGATCAGAAACACTTTGAAGGACGCAGTCTTCTATGAATCTCTACTGGGAGGACATTAGAAATGTGATCACGGGTGGTTAATAGAGCTCATCCTATAGAACAAAGACAGGAAACAAGGGGAAGCTGCCCAGCTCTCCATTATTACCAGCATCTATAGTGCAACAATAAGAGTTTAGGCTGATGGAAAGCTGATATTCACAGGCTCCATCATCAAACGACTGTTATCGCAACAGTTGTAGACCCACCCTGGAGGCCATTAGCAGCTTTCTTTAGGGATGGACCAATCCAATCAGGATCGAACTCACCATACCTACAAGTCTAAGCTGTTAGTTTTACCATCCCATCTGTGACAAGCTGTCCAAAAACTAATCAACAGTGAGCAAAGTTGGGCCTTTTGGGGCTCTGGGGTGATCAGTGATCTCTAATTGGTGTTTGAGTATGGACAGCAGCCAGGAGATGCCTCAAGAGGTCCAGCTGTTCTGCTGACTGGTCCCCTCTTTACCTTCAGCCACCAGCCTCTGTCCCAGTCGCTTGTTTGTTTTCCTGCCTTTGTTTGGACGGGAGATTTCCTGTGTCAACACGGAGAAACAAGACACCCTTCCCCAAACCGGCTGAATGTATCTCAATGTGGATTTATTTTTCTCTTTTTGTAAAGGAAATGCACCAGCAACAAGTAATTACCAGATCGCCGGTGGAATTAGAGGTAGACGTGCACGGAATATGCTTCTCGTTTCATTTGTATCCCTCAAATATTCCAGCAGGTTACAGGAAGTCATGTCTTGCATAATTAAAACCATCTCAGCAAAACTAATTCAAACAAGTGCTGCAGCTTTGTGTCCACTCGCTCAGCCCAAGCAAACATTCAGCCGCCCGTAAAAAGCAGAGCAAACACGAAAGGCAGAACAAGCCACTAGATTAAGACCACACTAACACTCCAGTAAATATCCTGGCCCAGCTTGGCAACCAGAGCTAGAACTACAAGGCTGTTGGTGGCTTGGGCTGCTAAACAGAGACTGGGGCAGTGTAATTACTGCCATATCCATATCAAACACCAAGCGGTAAAACTTGAATGTATGACCGTCCAATGCATTTACACATAGAAATGCGACTGAGACCCACTAAAGCTGAACACAGACCCATCTCTAACTGACAGATGATGAGCCTCTGTTGCTTTCGATGATTTGGCAAAAGCATTGAGGCAAAAAGGCATGAAGGGCATCTTTATGGTTCGAAGTCATGCAAGAGATGCTGCTGTTGTACAGCACCAGCAGAAAGCTCCCGTTAGATAAGAGAGCTGAGATAAAGGACTGAGTAAGGTTTAGCCCGTCCAACTTTCTAGACCTGACTCACACCTCGTTTGTTTATGACTGTCTTCCTCTCAGTTGTTCTGTTAAGTGATGGCCCCTGAACCCAACGTAACGCTCAAGTCATTTGGTTGCGTTTGTTCCCGTCTGTTCTGTCTAAGTTTGGCTTCTTTTCAGCGTTTTTTTTAAAATGCAGAACAGAACTGGGTCAGATCTCTCTACAAACATCTCAACTGTCTTGAATGCTAAAATTAGCGCTGTGGCATTTACAGACGAGACAGTAAAATTGTTTTGGGTCAGTACAATGTCTGTACTTGCGAATGGCTGGAATACATGAGATCTGAATCCGTTAACGTTGTGTCGAAGGCGATTGATAGGTTTGATTCTGATTCACCTGTTTTTGCTTTAGTTACATTCACACATGAATGAACTAAAGGTGAAAGGGGACGAAATTACATTTTAATGCTGCCTCAAATTTCTAAATGTTGCATTTTAGAAAGAGGTGACAGAATTTCAAAAGATGGGATGGATTCAGGGCCCGCCTGTAAAAAACAACGCATCTTTTGTAACTGCATAACTGCGGCGATGCCATTAAATGAACACAACAAAACATAACAAAACACCTTTCAGAAAACACCCCGAGAGCAACGCAAACCGGAACTGTATTATAGAACTGTTCTGCTTCATGGGTGGTGGACCTTCGCGTCAGAGCTTTGATCATCCCACAGCGGTTTGTCCAGCTCAGTAGACAGCAAGGGAATAGGCCCTTTTCAACGTTTGCATATAGGCTTACCTTTCAAGGCCCGCTGTAAAGAGGAGTACGGTTACAGTCTGTGGGACACAACAAAAAACACATTGTGAAAAAGATCACATTTCTTCACCTGGTGAAACTGGTGGTACATGAGTTTATTAGTTATTTATGGAATATTTAATGTCACTTGGGATCAAACTTGACAAAGTTTTGTCACTGATTTTTATACAGACCCAGATCCAGGCAAACGCTCATTTAGAGGTAAAGACATTTAATTAGTAGCTGTTCAGCGTTTAAACCGGTCAAACACTTTCCCTTAAACGTCCCAGCAGCAGGAGATTGTCTACTGTGCGCCAGACTGGTCCGTCTCTCCATTGGTGGGGGCTTCCCGTTAAACCAATGGGCAGGGAGCAACGCTAAGAGGAGCCGTGCGCCTCAGCGAAGCCTAAGATGTGGTGACAGTGGGTGAAGTCAGACGAGTCTCTCTCAGGTTTGAGCTTATCGCTTTTCGCTGCTCTGGGTTCAGCGTCTCATCTTCATCTTGCGCCAATGAGGCGCAGCGTGAGCGG